>BSBM01000938.1:5296000-6699000 GCA_027924585.1 Larix kaempferi
TGCAACAAGTCTTACCACACCCAAATTTCTTGAGTCCAAAGCAAATATTAATACTCCAATTGATGTGCAAGAACTTCTAATCGAATGGAAAAATATGAGTGAAGATTGTAGAAACATCCTACCATTTGATCAATACCTCATGGTCTCAAACAAGCTCAAGATGAAGGAAGGTAATAAGAATCCATTTCAAAATAGATATTCCAAATATATTGATCTTAAGGAAACCAAGGGGAAAGATGAATCAACTTGCTTGAAGGAGCAAAAAGAGGAGACCCATGAACCACCTAGTTCTGAAATAGGTGAAGTAGAAGAAGCAGTACATGAAGAGGATCGAAAGTCACTTCCAAGTGACTCTAAAAAAGATGAAGAGACATCACATGAGCATGAAGAAGGTTCTATTGAAAGTATTGAAGATAATTTCGAGACACATTCTACCTTGGAAAGGAAACAAAGAGCAATGCGCAACATCAAAGGTAATTTCATATCTTTGCCTTTTGATAGAAATAATTTGGTTGAGTTTAATGAATTGTTACATGATGCATACTTGAAGACTGATGAGGATATTCATAAACTCAAAATTCAAAATGAGCAACTTCTTGAAAGGTTGCAATATACTTGTTCTTCCTCCTATGTTTCAAATTTTCATATGGTGGATTGCATGGAGGATTCTCATGGCATGGCAGATCATGAGAAACATGGAAATTTGCATTTGCTTGATGTGTTTGAAGAGGAGATTGATGAGATCCAAGCACTTGAAGTGGTGGGAGAGGAATTTGAGTTTCCTCTTGGAAATGGTGACACAATTTTTGAAGGAGTGCATGATCCCTCTACTTTGGAACCAACCGATGAGGAAATTTTTGCACTTTTGAGGGAGGTGCATGATCCTACCCTTATGAAGAATTCACGTGAGGACACTTCTGCACTTTCTGATCGTTTGGGTGAGTTGGTTCATTCTCCTACATCCTACACTTCCATATTTTTCAACATTCATCCTAATGAAGTATGGGTGAAAGGTTTATTTTTTATGGTGCCACATGAGGAGTGTAAAACTCCTACCTCTCCTTTTGGTGATTACATGACTAGAGCACCTCATTATTTACATTTGCAGCAGCATCTTTTTTTACCTTATGATGATACATATCTTCATGGATGCACTTATGTTGTTCACTTGAGTCACTTGAAGACTCTTGATTTTCCTTGCTCCTTGCTTAGTTCAATTGATGTTGGAGGAACTTCATTAACTATTTGGGTAAAGAGACATATGATTGGAGCAAATGTTTATTGGCAGCAACATCCTTTACTATTTCTTGATGATACACATGTTCATGGATGCACAAATTCTACTTATGTGAGCCCCTTGAAGGCTTATTATTTTCCTTACTCCCTACTTGGTTCAGATTTTAGTGGAGGTTATTCATTCACTTCTTGGATGAAAGAACACGTGGATGATTATTTTGATGCATCTTACATCCTTTTGGAGCAGCATTATAGGACATGGGATCCTCACCTATGTCATTGGATCAGATTTGATTGGTCACTTGAAGCTTGTATGCACTTGGAAAATGGTGGTCTACTCACTTGGAGGTATAAGCACTTTCATGATTCTTTGAGTCACCTCTTGATGTACATTTTTATTATGTTGTTATGTACTTTGATGATATATCTTTTGTACTCGTGAAGTTTGGAATTATGCATACAAGAAAATGGGATCCAGGAACTCTCTTTCCTGATGGTATGGGTTGGAGAGCACTCTTAATTGTTGGAGTGCAATACAAGCAATGTGACCCTGGGATAATTTTTAGTCCCGTTGATTTCAAAGTAGTATGGGAGATGGATTCCCCACTTAATGAAGTGATTTTAATCAGAGTAGTGCAGCAACAAGCA
Source organism: Larix kaempferi (assembly GCA_027924585.1). Classification (NCBI taxonomy): domain Eukaryota; kingdom Viridiplantae; phylum Streptophyta; class Pinopsida; order Pinales; family Pinaceae; genus Larix; species Larix kaempferi. The sequence continues at coordinate 5,297,885 of BSBM01000938.1, forward strand.
TGGTGGTTCCTCTCCAAAATATTCATGGGATTTCGAAGACTGAAAGTTGGGAAACTCAATGGCAACTTCAAGAATTACAATGGTATCATAAGGGGTTTCCAAAATATGAAAGAGGTAAAGAGTAATTATGCAAACATGGTTTTGATGGATTTAATTAACATTTTGGTGTTTAGTGGTGATGTTATAAGGGATATCAAAATGAAAAAGAAAATCCACATCTCCTACACACAATTGTAGTGCATGGGTGGCCCTACTCAAGGTTTCAGAAGAGAAATTTTGGGAAGCAAAATTTTGGAAAGAAAGCAAGTTCTTCCACATACATTGTTGAAATTGCTTGAGGACAAGCAATATTGGGAAGGGAGGATTTGTCATGTCCCAAAATTTTGCATTGGGTCACAATGGCCTAAGCCCCTTGGCCATACTCATGAGAATTATCAAATTAATGCTAAGGGTCAAGTAAATGCCAATAATGAAGTCCAAGTTAGTAATAATGTGAAATTAGATCCAAATGGACAAGGTGGGTCACATTAAGAGAAATTCTCAATTCAAAGTTGTAATATACCCATCCAAATGAACTGCCATGGAGGAAAATTACTAGTTCCTTAGGTTGGGGGTGGAAGCTTTGGGATTTGAAATAAGGTGGATAATAAATGATGTTTGAACATTAAAATGGCATAAATATCTAACAAAGGAGCTAAACAAATAAATACAAGGTAAAATCAAAGTGGCAATTGATCATGAAGACACATGGAGGATGTGGGACCCACACAAGCTAGATTTTCTATGCCACATGGCATTCTCCTCTTGTCATTTCGAATCCATAAGAAGCCCAAGGTTCTTGGGATGATTTGGAAGGTCAATGTACTTGGCAAGAATCAATTAAGGTTGAATTAGAGTGGAAGAGTAACTCCCATGGAAGAGGAAGAGGCATTTTGGAGCTAGTGAGACACTTGGACTAGATTCCCTAGCTCTATGACAACAATGATGAAGATTCTATGATACCTACGACACAAATCAGACCTGAAGGCTGACATCTGACATATATGACATGTCAGGACTAAAAATAGCCTCCAAGAGGGCACTCAAGTGAGTTAGGGCAGCCAAAGAGACACCAATTTGAATTTGGACAAGGAGAGGGCTAGAATTGGAAGGACAAGTGTCATACTTGGGAATCTCTTCCCAACTTGAGTTGGCATGAAGCTCTTGGGAGGAATTCGACCCATGGAGGACCTTAGAAGTTTATAAAAGAAAAAAACAAAGAAGGATGGTACCTTTTGATCATTTTAGAATTTGCATTTTGCATTTGGAGAGGAGAGCTGGTGGAGTGTTACTCTACTTGCCTTAGCACCAATTTCGAGGGTGAAAGATTCCCATCCTAGTTGGTAATTGGAAAGGCCATTCAGACCTTTCATTTGGAGCTTTAATGGATTCTTTTGTTACAGGTTGAAGCTACAGGGCAGCTCATGGTCACATCTCTTTCAGCTTGCTTCTACAACCATTCTTCTATTTCTTGGCAAATTCATGATCCTTGAGGGAAGGTGCACTTGGTGAGCTATTGTACTCGTTGGGGGAGCTTCTAATGCCCCATTTATTTTTTAATATGATGAAAATGCTCTGTTATTCACCTTCAGAAAGTTTCAGGTCGAGATTCCAAGTGGAAATGTATAAATCTGATCATTAATGAGAAAATGGTGCCTTTTCCCCACTATGTTGATGTTTGCCAATGTTGTGATGATAATTTCGAATGAATAAGTGAAATACTGATGGAATAATGATATATGGACTGTTAATAATGTGTATTACAAGTTTCATGTTCAGTGCATAAGCTTTTGGAGTCATTTGGTTCAGTTTCATAGCATCTGGAGAAGTTTGCCTATCATTTCTCCCAAGGTCGAAACTAATATTTTTGTAGTTGATTGGAGAGGGTTGCAACAGACTTAATAACTTAAATGGAGATGCATATGAACCTATATTTATGTCCCTTAGATGTCCCCTGCCTCTGTTCAGAAATTCGAGAGGGTCCCATAGCACTTGGAGAGCCATTTCCATCATCTACTCAAGGGGGATTTGAACCCCAAATTACTAGTCAAACTCCCTACTTTGTCCAGAACTTAAAGAAGAGTTGCAGAAGAATTTTGAAGTTTATAAAGCATCCATAAACATCATATTCATGCTCTAATATAATCCATACACCTTTTGTAACAATTTGGGATCATTTGGAGTCATTTGGAGACCAAGAGACCAATACTAGTCAAAGAGAAATTGTTAGTCAAACTCCCTACTTTGGCCTGAACTTAAAGGAGAGTTGCAGAAGCCTTTTGAAGTCTATAAAGCATCCATACACCTCATATTCATGTCCCAATATCATCCATACACCTTACATAACAATTTTGGAGCATTTGGAGTCATTTGGAGACCAAGAGACCAATACTAGCCAAAGGTCGAACTAGTGGAAAAAGTTGAAAATTTCACCATTTGTATAAAAATTAAAAAAGGGACATTACGTTTTACCCCCACCAAGGTTTGAATATACATTGTTTTCAAAGCATAAATGAAATCAAAATGTTATACTCTATATATAGTAATATAAATTACTTTAGCACTCATATATAATGTGGAAGATCTTCTCTTGATTTCTAAACCATTTTGGATATTCCAATTGTTGGTTCACCAAAACTTACTTAAACTTAAAATGCTTATAGTGAACCTATGCTCAAATGTGCAACCATATTTTTGTATTTTTAACAATTTAACATAAATAAAAACACACCATTCGAATTATTTAATTGCTCCAACATATGAATACACTACAATAGCAAAGACATGCACTTGAACATATATGGTTATATTAGAAATCCATAAGTGAAAATGAGCATTCAAATGAAGGATCGTGTCTTTCACCCTCTTATATAATGGAGATTACAATCAAGATTGCAAAGCATTCCAAGCTTATTGTGAAGTTATAAAACACTATGGAATTCTACTACTCTATAGCATGCTTCTAACTCTATGATTCGTTAGCATCTCCCCCACACTCCTACTCAAACTAAGGAATGGAAAGTGGCGAGTGTGTTGAGCCCAAGAACTTCCCCAAGTTGAACTTGGGGACTGAGCCTAAATTTTCAATGCTCGGTTTGGAACTTGTTTTATAACATGCTTCCAACTCTCTACTTCGTTAGCATCTCCCCCACACTCATACTCAAACTAAGGAACAACAAGTGGTGAGTGTGTTGAGCCCGAGAACTTCCCAAAGTTGAACTTGGGGACCACCCTAAATTTCCAATGCTTAGTTTTGAGCTTGTTTTATGAAATACGGATTCCTTGTTGTTGTGGTTTAAGAAGGGTTTTGGTTATTGTGACTTTCATAACTCAAATAATGTTTATGCTTGCAAAGGTATCTTGTGGTTAATCTCAGTGTTTTGTTCATCAACTGATATGGAATTGGATTTGAAACAACAATGGATTTAGGTGCAAGCTCAACAAGATCGGCATAGGCAAGGTTTAGAGATAATGGACAAGATAGGAGACAAAATTGGTGGCATGAAGGACCCCATGTCATCATGAATGGTGTATTCCCCTGCATTAAGGTGACATCCTAAGGATTGATGTAAAATGTAAGAGTGAAAAATATCTCATGTGATTTAAAACAATATGTCACGTGAAGAAATATAAATATTTGCATGCACACTTAAAAATAGCAAAATATGTAATTCCTCCTCAAATGTATGAAAGGGGGGAAACAAAGAGGGGAAGCTAAAGGGCTTGGGGAAGTTGAAGGGTTGGGGAAACTTGGCCTTCCAATTGAGACCTCCTCCTATTACCATTTCCCAATGAAGAGAGAGGGGTTCATTGGCTTAGAGCAGGACTAACGCTATCCAAGTTCCCATGATCAGAAGAGAGGCTAACCCAGAGAGGCAATGGGTGTTGTAACCTACCTATTACCAAGAAATAAAGAGCTAGCATGAAGCCATTGAATGTTAGTTTTCCCATTTTGGGTTTCCAGGGTAAATAATGTTTATTGTGTGGTTTTTTGTGAGCATTAATTTGTTTGTTGTGTTGTTTGAGAGCTCCTATATGTCATTGATGGTTGCCAGTGAACAATGGGAATGAATGTGAGAGGAATTTGTAGCTAGTAGTATTGCTACATATTTTGGTTTTACTTGTATAATGGAAGCTCCAATAGCTAATTAACCCCCACCGTCAAATGCCAATTTAATCTTAGAGATCGATGGCCTCTATTTTGAAGCCGTTGAAATTATATAGGGGTTGTTATTTTGGTTTTTATGATGGTTAACTGATCGTTGGACATTGAGCCAATTAATGGGTTGCTCTCTCTCACTACCTACATTGTATGCTTTACTATCTAGCATTTTTCCTCCCTTCCATTAATCATACGACCTCCCATTTGATCAATAATTCCATTATGTTCTGACATTGGACTTGCAGAACAATGCTCTCATAGGTTGGGTGTTGTTTCATGTAGCCAATTGATCATATGGCCTCTTATACTGTGTTGTGTTAACTGTTAGGCGATTTTCCCATTGGTTGAGGTTGTACATTGCTTCCTTGTAGTGTTTTCTTTGTTGGTTGGTCCATACTTTGTTTACTGATTGAGAAAAGTATTTCACTAAGATCATTTTGATGACTAGAAGGCATGGCACCCTCCATGAGGTCATACATACTTAATGAGTGCATTTGACATGTTCCATGGTGAGTTTGATAATTGATGGTCGTGTATTGAAGCTCGAATCCTGGTTAAATAATGGATGGTGTCTTCTTTTTGCTTATGTGCATGGTTGTCTTAAATATTAAATACAAGGAGTAGACACTAATGAATAGAGATCATGTCTCACATATGATTCCATTTACACAAGGAATGGGAGCATTAATATTAAACATAATATCTCTCTTATACACCTACATATGCAAACACATGATATAGTTATTTAGTTTTGTGCCTTGGGAGAGCACTCTCTGTTTATATTTGATATTGGTTGAATGAGAGCACGGGGTTATTATCCTCTCGATAAAGAGAAAAATAATTGCACCCATAGTAGAAGTCACCCAATGAGTATTCTCTTGAATAACTATTGTGATTGTCTTTCATTAGCTAGCATCGTTGTAGAGAACAAGAGATTTGTGCTGGTGAAATGGACAAGCTATGAGCCTATTGTTTATGGATCATATGGTATCAAAGTGCAACTTCATGTATACTTGGTGAGACCTATAGAACCATAGGAGCATAAAAAAGGGGATAGTAAGAAGAAGTGGAATGGCAACAGGATCGTGGTAGATACATAAGAAGCAAACCCTTCCTTTGAGCAATGTAAGGCTTGTGAAAGAAAAGGACGCACTGAAGATAATTGTTGAAAAGTGCACCCAAAAAACCGCCCAAAACACTTTCAGAAGAGAAAGAAGAAGAAGGCATTGCTTATTGTAGGTGTTGAGGAAAATGTGGACAATGCCTCAAACCTAGAAGGGAAGGTGAGTTGTACTACTCCTCAAAAGGAAGTAACATTGGTCAGTTGCAATGACAGGGTGGAGAAAGGGATGGCATAGCTATTTTGCATCAAAATCCACATGAAACTGAGTAAGGTGGATTGCTTTTTTGATTCGAGTTCTCAATCCAACTTGATATCTCCACAATTAGATGAGAACCTTGGCCTATATACACAGGACCATCCATGACCATATCCTTTGGGATAGGTGAGACAAGACATAGAACTTAGGGTAAACAAGTAATGTAAATTCAAGTTTGCTATCAACCATAATTTTGTAGATGAAGTAGTAGCAAATGTGGTTCCATTGGATGTTTGTGGTATCATCTTGGGAAGCCCATACTTGTACATGAGATGTCATCTTTATGAGAAGAGCCAACCACTATAGGCTTGTCAAAGATGAGAAAGCATATGTTATAAATGCACACAAGGAAAAAACCAAACTCCCTCTAGTCAATGATCATCAAGCCAAAAGAATAGTCGGCGGTAGAAAGAAATTATATCTTGTTGTTCTCGAGAGAAGAGAAGCAACAAGGATAAGGTAGTGAGTTGGATATGAGAGCATCCTTGGAAGGATATATTGGAAATCAATGCCAATAGCTACAATAGTTGATTGAAGCCTATAAGGAGGTGTTCCAAGAACCTTAGGGAATGCCACCCAAGTGAGAGGTAGAATATAGGATTAAGTCATTGCTAATATCACCACTGCCAAACATTGGGCTTTATAGATAGTACATTAATGAAGCAGACGAAGTGAAGAAACACGTGCAATAGTTGTTGAAGCAGGGAATCATTAGGCCCAATCCGTCACCACGTGGTTTACCCATCATCATGGTGCCAAAGACGGATGGAAGCCAGATAATTTGCATTGACGATCAAGCTCTGAATAAAATCACCATACAAATATCCTCTACCAAGGATCGATTGCTTGTTGGACCAATTGCAGGAGGCCAAGTTCTTCACCAAGCTAGACCTCAAGTAAGGTTACCATCAAGTGAGGATTAAAGTAGAGTACCTATGGAAGACAATGTTCAAAACGATTCAAGGTTTGTATGAATGGTTAATGACTCCTTTTAGTTTATGTGATGTGCCTACAACTTTCATGGTATTGATGAATGATGTGATATGCCCATTTATTGATTCATTTGTAATAGTGTATCTAAATGACATACTAATCTTCAATAATGCATGGCAATAGCACCTCTCACATGTGATCCAAGTGTCAGTGACCTTAAGGAAGAATTAACTAATCGTGAACTTGAAGAGATGTGAGTTTAGGAAACAATATTTGATTTATCTTGGACAAATGATCGGTAGAGGAGAAATTAGGGTAGATTCAGACAAGATTGCAACCACAAACCAATGGCCTATTGTTACCAACTTGACATAGGTCATAATTGTCATGCAGGGAGCAGTGTAGTGCCTAAGAACATTCATTGCGATTTTTTTAGCAGTTGTAACACCTTTGCATGCCATAACTGCAAAAGGGAATAACTTCCATTGGGGGCAACCATAATAAAGGGAAATTCAAGAATTGAAGCGTAGGATGAGTAATGCTCCAATCTTGGCCATGCCCAACTTGTAGCGACCATTTGAATTGGAGACTAATTTCAGTGGATATGTGTTGGGAGTAGTGCTTGTGTAATGAGGAAGAGTAGTATGCTACCATTTTGAGTTTTTCCATGGAGCTAAACTTGACTATCCCACATATGATAAAGAGCTCTTTGTTATCATGTAAACAATGAAGAAATGGAAGAACTATCTCCTAGGGAAAGAGTGCATCACTCACACCAATCACCAACTTCCTTGGTTCCTACAAAGCCAAAGCAAGATGTAACAAGTGAGGAATTACAAGTACTTAGGATTCTTGAAACAATTCCATCTATTGATCATAAGAAAGAAGCCACAAAAGTGCTAGCAGGTATGCTCTCATGATCACCACTGAAGAAGATTGCAACCAAAGAGTGTGATCATGTAACTTCAACAATTTACCCATGATCTTCTTAGCAAAGACTACGAGGAAGATGAATATTTTAGAGGTGTCTACAAGTATATGAGGGAGAGATCAGTCATTTCCATAGAGGGAAATGAATTTCACCTCCAGTATGGATTGCTATACAAATTTGACAAGTTGTGCATCCCTTCGTACAAAAGGATTTAGCTGATGAGGGAAGCTCACACTTCCAGGATTGTTGGGCAGGATTGTTGGGCATTGCTAGAGGTATGTGTACTGGCCAAAGATGCAGGAGCAAGTGGCTAGGTTTGTTAGAGGCTGCATTTTATGTAGCACAAGCAACCAAAAACTTGGAGTATATATGTCATTATCAGTACCAATCACGCCTTGAGAGGACATCTCTATGGAATTTGTTGGAGGATTTCCTATGTTAGGTAGCAGGCACGATTACTTGTTTGTCGTGATGGATCTTTTTAGCAAGATGTGTGTGCTCATCCCATGCAAGAAGACAATATCTGGATTAGAGACAACTAAGTTATTCTTCAAACATGTTTGGGTGCATTTTGGATTTCCCAACTCCATTATCTCTGACCGAGAAAACAGGTTCTTGTGTAAGTTCTAGACATCACTTTGGGAGAGTATGGGTACCAAGCTAAGTTATCCCACTACATTCCACCCCTAAACCAATGGATAAATAGAAGTTGTCAACCAAACATTGGTACAACTATTGAGAGGGTGTAATAGCAAGCATCTAAAGACATGGGATGAACAACTTGTGTACATTTAGAACTCGTATGACTGAGCATTGCATTTCTCCACCAACAAATCTCTTTTCAAGACCTATTTTGTGTTGGGTTCTAATACCTATTATAGTGAGTATGTGCTATGAATATAAAATATTGTATTAAATTAATCAGTAAATTATTAATTAGTTTAATTGAAGGGACGTAACCCTTCTTAAGAATGCTCAAACCTTATAAAAGGCGAGCTCTTGTAAAGCATTAAGCATCTTATCAATTCAATATGGATCTCGTGTCCTAGTTTTTCTGCCGCATTTGGTATCAGAGCGGGACGCTCCTCCACCTGAGCTCGGATTCGGCTCACACTCAGAGCGGACTCGCTCCTCCTCAAGTGAGCTCGGACTCAGCTCATCCTTCCATTCCGCTGCATCACTCGCTCCAATCCCCGGCTACAACACCTACACACTCGCCACTTTCCCTGCTCGTCTCACTCGCCCTTCTGCGCGCCTCCCCCTCCTCCTCGTTCCACGCCCTCACTCTCATCGCCTGTCCACACCCGCATCCCTTCGCTCGCTTCATGCCACACCCATCTCCCTTACTCCCTCTCGGCTCTCCTCTGTGCATCCCGCCCTTCCAACGCCACCTTCCAGTGCATCCCGCCCTCATCCACACCCCCAATCCTCTGCTACGCGCCTGCCCCACGCTCTCCTACGCACCTCTCCAGCCATTCCTCAACCCATCCTCCCTGGTCACTCCCTCTACCAGCTCCCTCCTCCACGGCCAGCACCTCTCCCTCCCCGCGCTCCGTGCTGCTCCCTTTTCTCGCGTCCACGTCGTTCCTCTCCCCTCCGCACCTTGCAACCTCCTACCCCTACCACTGGTGCTGCTCAAAACGCAGCTCCCCTTCCGCCCAACTCCACCATTCCACTTCTCCTCTTCCGGCCGCCACATCTCGCCCTCTCCATCTCCACCCACGCTCCCTCCACGTCAAACTTAAACCCTAATTTTTAATAAAAAATAAATATTATATAAAAATTGTTATATTAATATTTAATTTTATTAAAAAATTACAATCCACAAATTATAAAAAAATATTTAAATATAATCATTATTATATTTATTTATTTTATTCATATAATAATTATTGTCTCTACAATAATTTTTATTAAATTTAGTCCTACAAAATTGATTCCAATTATTCACCACCACACTTAAGAAGCATGACGACAGAGTTAAAAGCTCAAATTGCGAAAATAGAGAAGGATTTCCAAACTTTCAAGGAAATGACCACCAAAAGCCAAGAAGCACTTAAGAAAGAAATTAAAGAGGAAGTCATTCAAGTAATGGAGCAGAAAATGGACGACAAGTTCGACATTATGAGCAAGGAACAAAAAATGTTAGACCAAAAAATGACGCAGAACCATAATACATTAATGGAGATGTTACAAGGACTAATGCAAAAAAAGCACCAAGTCGGCAGTCCAGATGTGCTAGATGCCTCATCTCATATTTTCACACAGGAAGCACTTGCCAAGAATCAAGAAGAATTGCAAAAAGCAATAAAGATTAACAATGCGACGCTTAAGCAAGAGATAGAAACAAAAGTACTGCCAGAGATGGAGGCACGATTAAACAGCCAAATAGAAGCTATCAATAAGATAGTAAAGAAAAAAAAAGATAAAAATCACCGACAACTATGAAGCAGTTCAAATATGTCACTTACGTCATCCAGTAGTTCCGATCCACCATCAAACCATAAAGCAAAAGGGAATCAATATCACCCTTACATAGTGTACCCACCTAAGGCAAAAATAGAGTTGTTGAAATACAATGGAAGTGAAGACCAATGCGTTGCTTGGCTAAACAAAGCAGAAGAATACTTCGACATTTACAATATTCAATCTGATGAGGAGAAGGTGAAATATGCGTCAATGCATATGGAAGGGTATGCCTATAATTGGTACCTTTGGTGGAAGAGAGACAATTTTGCCTATACCTGGAACTTGTTCAAAAATGATTTTTTTAATAGGTTTCAAGGAATCAAGGAAGTTGAGTTTTTCAGTAAACTTACGAGATTACAACAAGTTGGAAGTGTTGAGGAATTCACACATCAATGGGAATCCTTGTCGGCACGAGTATTTGGGTTGTCTGACAAGCAAAGACTCGAAACCTATTTAGGAGGTCTTAAACCATACCTCCAAAGAAAGTTAAAGTTACACGACATACCTAACGTAGAGGTAGCAAGACATAAAGCAAAAGCCGCAGAACGCAAACTGGAAGGAATAAAAACAAGAGGCGACAACCATCATCGACAAGAAAAAGAGACACAATGTAGGTACTATGAAGATACGTGGTCGCCCGGCCATCAATGCCACAAAGCTCAATCATATGCCTATGAAATGGAAAATAGATCAAAGCCATCTAACAGTTACTCGGATAATAGAAAGAAGAAGAAAAACATATGTCGTCGATGCGGTGATGATTGGATCCCAGGCCATAAATGTAGGAACAATCAAACAGTACAGTGCAAAATCATCAATGGAAAGGAAGTGCAAGTCTCTACACAAGAAATCATGTCCGATTCTAATACCGACACTGAATTTGAATGAATGATGACATTAGGAAAATACTCAAGCTTTGAGGACAAAGCTTTCCAAAAGGGGAAGGCAATGCTATGAATATAAAATATTGTATTAAATTAATCAGTAAATTATTAATTAGTTTAATTGAAGGGACGTAACCCTTCTTAAGAATGCTCAAACCTTATAAAAGGCGAGCTCTTGTAAAGCATTAAGCATCTTATCAATTCAATAATACATATTTTATTCAATATGGATCTCGTGTCCTAGTTTTTCTGCCGCAGTATGCATAAAGTTGATTATAGTTGAACAAATTAAACAATGACACGCAGTACATAGAAATTACCATGGAAACCCCTCTACTAGGGAAAAACCAACAAACCAATAAGCTTAACCGCTCATCTACTAGCAACACTATTTACCAACATTTACAACATCGAATTACTATATTGCAATAGCTAAAGCATGAACTCACTACACTAGTACAGTACTAACACAATATAGTCAATACATTATAGCGTATCTCACACTACCACTACTTAGCCTTTGCCATTACATCATATGTATAGATGCAACACATACACTAACTCGTGCTACCCAAGTTAGTTACAACTAATTGCTCATTAACGACAATCCATAACTTCCTAACTGAATGCAATTATTTTGTTATAGTTGACTTGACTAAGTCAACCATATTCAACTGCCCGTTGAGCTTCTCATCATCCAAGTATATGTTGAATCCATGTCTGCTTTATGCTCGTCGACTTCCTGTCAACTATTCTAATCATCCAATCGACTAGACTTTCACCATCTATCGACTTCAATTCCAGTCAACTTGCTAACCAGTCAACCATCTACTTCGACCGTCGATTCACATGCAAATAATATAACACACCCACCATTCTCCCACTTGTTGTCTTCTTTGAATACACAGGAGATTTCAGAACTTTAGTTCATTTAATATGGGCTGACAAGCCCATTGTTTCCCTGCACCAAGTAAACTTTTCAGTGCTCACAGACTTGGTCAATTGGTCTGCAATGTTCTTCATGGTGTCTACCTTTTCTAGCAACACTTTTTGGTTCTCCACCATCTCTCTCACAAAGTGATACCGCACATCAATATGCTTTGTCTTTGAATGGTATGCAAGGTTCTTTGCCAGGAAGATTACTCTTTGACTGTCACAATCCAACCTAATAGCTTGTTGTTTAAACCCAATTTATGAACATAATCTCTATAACCAAACCGCCTCTTTTCTTGATGAGTGGTTGCCATCTATTCAACCTTAACAATCGACAATGCAACAACCGATTTCCTCCTACTAATCCAGTTGATTTCCCTACCGAATAACTTGAAAACATATCCACTGGTCAATCATTTGCGATTGAGATGTCCATCCCAGTCGAAGTTGACAAAACCATGTACATATATTTTTTTGTTGATTTCAAGTTCCCCTTGATAATAGATTGCATAATCTGACATGTCACGCAAATACTTGAATGCTCTCTTGGCTATGGTCCAGTGCTCCTTTCCAGGTGTCAACATGTATCTGCTCAATACTCCCACTGCAAGGGCAATATATGGTTGGGTACAAACCATTGCATACATCAAACTACCTACATCACTAGCATAGGGCACATGTATCACGTACTCTATCTCTTCCTATGTCTTATGACACTGTTCAACAGATACCTTAACTCCTACAAGAATAGGGACCTTAATCAATTTGCACTCTTGCATGTTGAAATGTTTCAAAATTATCTCAACATATTTACTTTGACTTAACCAAATCCTTCTATATATTTGATCTCTCTTTATTTCCATTCCAAGAATGGAGGACAGCTACAGTTTCACCAGTCTTTGATTAGATCCATGTTATTTTCGACCGACAACATGTCGTCGACATACAAAATTACATATATGAAGTGATCACCGACTTTCTTTCCATACACACAGTGATCAACCTAACTTCTCACAAACCCTAGCTATTGGATATATATATCAATCTTTCGGTACCACATCCTGGGTGATTGCTTTAAACCACAGAGAGACTTCTTGAGCTTGCAGACTTTTGGCAATGTGACCAGATCCTGTGTTTTATTCCTCCTCAAGGACTTCATTTCTTCTTCCATGGCCCTTTTCCATAATTTACCCTATGTCGAATCGCTCGCTTCTTTACTAACCAGGGATCATCTTCCATGGCAGATAATGCAAAAGCAGAGCAAACATTTGGTGGACTATACCTTTTGGGTTGTTTTTTTGCTCGACCATACCTCCTGGCGACCGAAGTCTATTGTTCCACCTCTTTGTTGGATTTAGTCGACTCTTCTGAATATAGGTTTTCATCATTCATTTCAAACTCCTACTTTCCTAGTTCCTTTTCTCTTATGACCTCTTCAATCCTGGAAGTTCCTCCGACTTCTCTAAAGATCACTTTTCTACTATAAACTACCTTCTTTGTGATCATATTCCACAACTTATACCCTTTCACTCCATCCTTGTACCTGATGAAGATGCATTTCTTAGACTTGTTGTCGAGTTTGCTTCTTTTCTCTTTTGGGACATGCACAAAGGCATCATAGTACTCAAAGACTTTGAGATATGCAAGAGAGGGATTCCTACCAAGCCATGCCTCATATGGAGTCTTGTCGACCAGAGCCGTCAACAATGACCTATTCACTAGGTAAAATGTTGTGTCAACTGCTTATGTCCAAAAAAAATTTGTGGTAATTGTACCACTAAGCATGCTCTTTGTTTTTTCCATCAACATTCTATTCATTCTTTCAACAACTTTGTTTTGTTGAGGCGTGTATGGAGTTGTGTTTTGTCAAGTTATTCATGTTGTTTGCAAAACTAGTCGAATGCCTTACCACAAAACTCCTCTTTGTTATCAGTTCTCAACACCTTGATCTTTTTGTCTCTAGTACAAAATGAGAGATAAGTGACCATGCGACTAGAAAAGTTAGTCACCATAGTTTTTTCAAGGGATAAACGACCAAAATTGAGCAATTTTAAGTGAGGCAACTAAAAACAACTGATATAGTCACAGGATAAAATATACGACTAGATAACAAGTGACCAAAATAAAAATGACTAACGTAAATGACTAATTTAGTCACAGGAATACAAATATGTTTAGCTAACAATGACTAAGAATATGAATTAGTCGTTAATGTTAGTCATTTTTAGTTGTGTCACCCAACAATGGAAAATTGCAATTTTGACAAACGAATTTGTACAATTTACTAAATTTTAAAGGGGTTTCTAAATCCATCTAGAGTGTTAAAATTTAGTAAATTGTAACACTATATATAAGAGTCCTTAAAGAACCATGCGTCAAATATTTCAACATGAATTGTTATCGTCCATAGATTTCATAGTAAAGAGGATACATGAAGATGAAAATATCCTTTGCTCATGCTCTCGAAGACGAAGTTTGCATGTATATTGCTCATATGGAATGTGATGATACAACTCCATTAAGTTGACAGGAACAAACTTAGAGGTGATTCTTAAGTAGTGTGATACCATGCTCTTGAGAGAAAAGATATATATTCACAAAATGCTTTACGTCTGATGAAAAATTGGCATTCATGATTTGCTAAAGCCCTCTTTTCGCAACACAAATCTTTTCTTTGGAATTTTCTACATGATATAAAACAAAAAAACAAAAAACAAAACCCTAAAAGAGTTAAGAGTGAGGCTATAAAAAAAACTAAGATAGATTCCAAATCTACTTAAGAACCAAAAGAGCACCCAATGAGATAAAAAATACAAATAGAAAGTGCACATCATCTATTGTAAAAGTAGTTAAATTATGACCATATATTCTACTCTTATTGTTTACATGGAGCATCACCATCTAATATATCCAAGCTATATCAACCCTTGATAGTTGTAGAGCCCTTTCTGTTGGCTTAATTTTAACCAGGTTCCTTATTAAAGTGGACCATGTTAAATAAATTAGGTTTATAGCTCCCCATAGTTACAAAAGTATAGTTGGGTGTAGAGCTCTTTCCTATTTTCATACGCAAGTTTGATATGGATCCATGTTAAAGTGGATTGCTCCTTTAATAAAGTGTTTATATTGTGTTGCACACACATAAACACAATTATATGGTAGAGATCTAAAACAACATTTAATAAAAAATTATATAACTTATATAACTTGTGCCCACTAAAATCCCCCATTCATAAACGACTTGATGTGACCATGCCACCCCATGTGACCTAATGATTATGGGTTATCATCCCCTACTTTTCAGTGAAGAAGAAGACAAATGGGTTCATTCACTGGACAAATTTCCTCTAACCTCAACTAAACAGCATGTTGGGGGCCAACCACGTGCTTATGAAATTCTTCGTAGTCGTCGACTATTTACCATTTATTTGCCACATTGTTCTCTACACTTCAAACAACGATGTCCATCATCCCCTTAAACATCCTTGCAACCTTATTTAATGCCAAGTCGAGCTCATTGCATCCACAATATCCTCATATGTCACCAAATGTTGCCACCCATTTTGATGAATTCAATTAAACTGTAACATTTCAGAATTTTTTTGCCTTCTCTCATGAATTCCAAGTAATGGATTGGATAAATTTGCGGTCATTTTAGCTCAAAATATTGCAAACTTTTGCAAAGTCTTTTGGAGGTTTTCATATAAATTTAAGGGAAGTTCAGAGAATGAAATCGAGAAAGAGGGCATTGGAATCTTACTGGAGGTCACGTATGATAGATACTACGACCGTCAATGATGTTAAAATAACCCCAATTTATCGTTTGGATGAGATCTGCGACGACACAATTTGATCCAGTCCCATCGAAATTTTGAAGGAAATGCTAGAATTCATCTTTACTATGCCTGGATCATAAAAGCCCTTAATTCAAGCAAAAGGTATGGTAGGTTTTCCTTAGTTTGTAAAAGTATTGGGTAGGTTTTATTAGGCAGAGCATTAACTGTAATTACATTTCGAGCCTTGTGGATGTCAATATTTTCTTGTTGAATGGAGTTGTTTTGTTTATTTAACATGTTTTCATTGCCTTGTTTGGTGAATGGGATTTGAACCCATGATTGGTGTATAAGTCAGAGATTTTAGGGTTGGTAGTAAACCATAGGAATATGGTATTGTTGAAATTGCTACCGACAAATGGCTTGAGAGGTTCTTCGTAGTTTTTTTAGATAAGATAGGTTTTAATTGATAACTATTTTGATGATCAATGAATTGCCCATAACATAAATAGTGGACTAGGATAACATCTATTTGTCAGCAAACTTGTGATCATGAAGATAACTCAATATGCAATTACTTCTACCCTATATATGTGTTCTTCTTATGGGTTTTAGCAGTAAAATAGGTTGGAGAAGTGCTTTGAATGCTAGTTGAAGATGAATTCACAACCCATATCCACAATTACAACAATTTATACATGGGCATTGGAACAAACTAAACACACCTCTTCCTATGGCATCGTTATATCCCTTGAATCCAAAATGGTATGATATCGAAGAAACAAAGAAGAGGCCTCCTAGTGATGGCGAGGTCATGAGGGGATTCATGACAACATAAAGAAGATTTATGTCTAGATTCAAAGGAAGCATCTATCATTTGAACTCTAGTTGCTTAATTTTTCACGTGGGTGAGGTGTTTTGGCATTGAGGCTTGTGTGATAGGAATCATGGCCAAGATCCAATAAATTGGTGGCATAGTTCCTCAACCTGTGAGAGGAATCATAACACCTAAATTTTTATTCATGCAGCTAAGAGAAACCATAGTTGGATTGTAAGAAGGTGGGAAAATTCATAGTTCACTTTGTCTTCTTGTTCGGAAAGACCTAGAGTACAAGGAGCTTCCTTCTAAAAATAGGATATTCATTGATGATGTCATATGTGTGGATTATGAGATCCAACCAGGTTGCTTTATAAGAGTTTTCCGTCACAAACCTAACTCATGAGTCATAGATTGAGAGATACAAGTACCAATAGATGAACCATAGCTTGAGAGAAACTGGTTTCTTTGTCATATTCAATTAATTTGAGTAGCTCTCCTTTCCATTTGACTTATTTTTTAATCCAGTTTCATTAAAATCTCCATCTCATTTTCCCTTGCGCTTAAGGGTTGGTTAGCAAGTTCGTCATTTGTCTTATCTGCATATCTTCTTGACACGGTGAAATTTAATCTCCATGCTTCCCAAGGTTATGTCCTTAACCAATTGCTCTGTTAATTTAACCTCTAATGTAAAATTGATGCTTTACCTTGCATCAGAGTAATTATAACTTAAAAATTGCCCTCTGTCTTGATCTTTTTCATACCTAGTGTGAGGCAAGTCTTAATCCCTCCAATTCAGGATTTAATCTAATCCCAAGTGTTCATATCAATTCATATTTTTTCCCTTGTAAAATAATTCATGGGGAAACTCCAAGGCACTTCCCCTCATTTCGAGGATGGTACCGACTATAAAGATGGTAGTGCCTAAGTTTTAAGCACCTTGCCTTGAGGGAATTGAAGAGAGTTGAACCCATGACCTCCCCTACATCAAGGGAGAGATATCACCTTGCGCATGACAACTTGAGCTAATCCTCAAAGCTGTAACAATTCATATATTCTCCATGAAAAATACAATTACAATCTTATTTCATCCCATCAAGACCTACCCCTCCACTAGCAGTCTTTGTTGGCTTTCCTTTTGCAGCCCTATAGGTCGTTTCTGCCTTTGGAGGTTTCATGTTGTTCCTCCTAGGATCCCCCTTACCTATCCTTCATTGATAAGTTGTAATTGGATTCTGCGACATTGCTTCATAATCTAACCTTACTCCCTGGGAATTATCTCATCATCTTCATATCACAAGCTCATGTCAGTTGTCTCTTTTTTGGATCTTGTCATTTTTCTTTTAGATTTGAAGAGGGATGAGAATTGTGTTTTGAAAGATCCTAAAGTTCTTAGCAGCCCATAAAATCCTCAAAACATATAGTGGATGGATGTTACACATGAACTGTAGAAACTTAGATTTAAAGGGATCTCACTTTTGGTTTTGGAAAATTTTCCGGATTGAGTTGCCCTTTGGCCTGGAGCAACGTAAATGATACATTCAGTGAATACTTATTCCTTTCCCCGCCACAAGTAGTAAACCATTAAATGTTGACATAATTAATTGCATGCCCGTTTACCCAAGAAAGGATACATTCCACACACTGAGGAGACCCAGTGAAACCTGTGAAAAAGTCACCAATGTGATAATTAGAAATGTGTTCACCTTGAGTATGTGAAACTTAAGCAACATTAGATTTTTCTAAATCTCATTTGTATTGAATTGTAGGTATCCTAGCATACAAGTATTTTTCTCGAATGTAGTCGTGTGGAAATGGTTATCTATACTTCTCGCTCCCTCCAAAAACCTTCACAGACAATGAAATGAATGTTAGTATCATTTCTCAATCTACTGGTCTTCTATAGAAATTGCAATCCCACTCCAAATAGATTGAATAATAGAAAATTGAAGATTCATACAGTAGTGCTCTCTCAAAAATCATAAATCTAGTATTTTTGCAATTAGCTAGTTTAGACGGACAAGAGAAGAGAACTAGGATCTTCTTTAGCTAGACACTTATCTATGTTGCACTTTTTTTTCACTTTTTTTCTCTTGCTTTTAGCATTGCCTAGGAGTTGCTTTTGCGCCACCAGATTGTGTTCACACTGAATGTATCTTTTAGTTCCAATGACCTAATTTTGTGGTCATTTCTTGGATAGTACGAAAATAATCTATCTTATTTAATCAAAATGATTGTATTCTCCATTGGTCAATAGAAATGGTTTACCTTAAACAAGAATCTACTAAGATTTTCATAAGATGAAAATAGTAGTAGACTGAAAGTGATCCATCAACAATTGTTTGTCAGTATGTGGAATATATCAAATGAGGAAGGCATATACTTTGCTCTAACCAAAGAATATAGGTTATGACAATTATGTTGATTGTTAATATGTAGAATATATCAAATGAGAAAGGCATATACTTTGCTCTAACCAAAAAATACAGGTTATGACAATTATGTTGATTGTTAATATGTGGAATATATCAAATGAGGAAAGGCAACCAAAAAAATACAGGTTATGACAATTATGATATTTACATATTGCATGGAGCTTTCCAATGGATGAAGGGTGTCTGGCACAACCATAAACAATAACATTTGATAAAGTATTATAATGTTCATATCATAATGTATCAATATTTTACTTAACAAAGTACTTTAGTGTTGAGTTAAATACCACGGCTTAATGCATTTTATTTAAGTCGTGTGTCCTTTAAGATACATAATGGCACTTTCCACCAACTAACGCATCTCACAATGCATATCATTTTGGTGTAACTCAATATCACACACATTGAACAACATTATCAAGTTTCTCTTATCTCTACAACTTTTGTGCATAGTCTATTGCAATATTTAAAGTGTATATGGTATCAAAACCAAGTTGACCATTGGCATTCAGAAGTGTCAAAGCTCACCAAGGAATTTGAGGATTTGTGGTGGGGATTAAAACAAATGTGGGCACATAATCATAGGAAGCACAACCAGTAATTGTGACATGTGGAAGGTGGAAGAGGCAGGGCACGAAAATCAAAGTCCGAGGCACAAGCATAACTTGAAGTGGAGCCTAGGTAATAACATTTTTTATGTCAAAAATAATTGTTATTAAAAGTAAACTAAAATAAGGACAGACAGCTTTACTTTTCCTGACTTTAGTTACAGCTCCTCTCAGACCTGGCATCTCATGTGTAACTATATATATTCATGTGCAACAAGAACTAGCAGTGGTCTCAACAGAAGACAATATAATTACAATTTAGTAGAAAAGAGTCTTATCTGGCTAGATAGGGCTGGCAGTTAATATGAAAACAAGTCTGGTGGTTGTTGCAAATAGCATTATCAAACAAAGAGGGTCAAACTAAGGCTGCAGGATGTCTGTCAACAAGCAGAGAAAGAAACATTGACATAAAGAATAAAATAATTTTAAAAAATTACATAGTTGCTTGATTCAAAACTGTTGGAATCCTTGGGATTTTTGTAAATAATATAAATAGTTTTTAATGTCAGTTATGGAAGATCAGGAGTTTTGGAGAGTCTAACTGATCTCTTCGAATTTGAAGTCCAAGAGTCTCTTATCTTATGTATATTCTTGGAGACTCCAACGGATCTCTTGAAATTTGAAGTCCAAGAGTCTCCTATCTTGTGTATATAAATAAAGGCTTTGGCCTATGAATTAATTGAATCTGGGAGTTATTTCTGTCAATTGGTATGATGACAGAATGAAAGAGTTAAAGACAGTAAAATAACCCCTGTTTTCTCCATTACTAAGCAAATGGTAGAAGAAAAGCAGCAGCTTCTGGAGGAAATAAAATTATAAGCGGGGAAAATGCCTTTCTTAATGCAAACAAATATAAGGTAATGGAGGAGATGATCACTGATTTGTAAGCTGTACAGAGCAGGGCTTCAAACTTGTCCTTTCAATTGGAAGAGGCAAATTATAAAATTAATAGCCTCAGGTATGAACTCACTAAAGCAAATAGAAAATAAGCCCTGGGCTTCTTGGCCAGCCATAAAAAGACCCCTAAACAGAGGCTCAATTAAAGCAGTAGATAGATCAGATCTTTGGGGAGATGGGGGCATGGAAAGCCACCACCTATGATAATTTGGCTTAAAATAGAAAAGAAGATCTCAAGAAGCAGGGGCATAAATTGAAGAGAAGTGGCATGAAGAACAAGAGCAGGTGGCAGTCCTCAAAGAGTAGAGAGACATGTGAAAAGTCTCAGTTATGAGGAGGCTATGGTCGAGGCCAGAATGGTAAAAACCCTAAAGTTTATAAAAAAATAAGTCTGGATTATGTGGTTGAGCAGAATTGGTATCAGAGCAGCCAGGTTGCTGCCATAATTCCTACCTGTAACGTTCTCCCATAGCCTGTCGACTACTCATTTTGGGCCTGCGTCCCTCCTCATGCTCTCAATCCTGCCCTCTTCATCCTCCTTATGCTTGCTCAGTCCTGCATTCTCTGCCTTCTGCGATCTTCTGCTTCCCCATACGTTTTTCTGATACATCGTTCTGCCACATTCATGATGGTCTCGCTCTGCCTGGAGACAATGTCTTTCTCCTGCACCGTAACCCTAATTTTGCAACTGCTCAACTCTTGATGCATGGGAATGCTTGGTCTCTCTCTTGAACTCTCCACTACAATTGCCTTTGCAAACATTGCATGAAGGTTGCGTCCATGTTTTGTCTATGCTACATCCGGTGGAGAAGTTGAAATGCGGTTAGAGAGTCGCGTCCAAGATTTAGTGAAAGAGCGTATTGCTCATCCCTAGAGCTGCTGCGTGGCGAATATGAAGGAGCTGTATAAGGGTTAATTAAAACGCCCCTACTTGTCGAATTCTGCAAAGGAATTTTTGTCAAAATCATAATTTGGAGTGTTTTTGATTGCAATTTAGACGATCTAGATAGTTTCCAACAATAATTTTTACTATTACATCCCAAAATAGCCAGAAAAGCAGGGCGTTTTGGTTGTTGTTTATCCTAAGCTGAATATGAAGACCATTGCATATGAGTTGTACTCGATGCAATTTTGTGGGTTGAGACCTCGTTGATGCGGGTTGAGAGCTATTGATTGTTGCTGGTTGAGAGCTATTGTTGAGCCCTAGCTTCATAAATACATTCATGACCTGTTGTGTGGGCTATGTCCACTCAGTGTGATAGCTGCATCCAATATTTCTCCACGTTTTTGTATGCTGCACCCTATGGAGTATGACCTCCTTTGAACCTGCGCATTTATAGAAGCTGCGTTGGTGGAAAACACGACCTCCATTTGATGTTGTGATTTCATTAGCTGCGACTCCATGGGTTGAGATCTCGAGCTGAAGATTGATATGAGACCTCGAACTGTCTCTGCGCCTCTTGCAAACTTTCTTCTTGTGGAGATTTCATGGAGGTATTAGTTTAATATAGTGGTTGCAAACCCTAATTTTGGGCTGTCCGAGACCCGTGGTGGTGAGGACGGGCTATGTGTTGATCATGAGTCTGAGAGTTGTTCTAGAGTTGCTTGAGAGTTGTTCCAGAGTTGTGATATCTCTCTTCAATCTGCATTAAAGATCATGAGATCATTAAAGCTACTGCGAACTGCATGAGGTAAATGGTTTTTAATACATTTTTTGAAACCCTAATTCCTACGTGGAAGAAATTGAGGTTGTTTGGGCTTCATCTATACATTGTATTAAGCCTGCAATAATTTTTGGTACTACCTTCATTGTCAGACACAACATATGGTGAAGACTATTGCGCATTGTTACGAGCATATCACTTTTGAAGACACAAGACCGTGCCCTTGTTTGAAGGTTTTTTGAACCAGATATATGAATGTAAATAATACCATATCATTGTATTTTTATTTTTTATTTTTATCACACTGAGATTTGGGAGAGTGAGAATCATTGTATTTTTGAGAGGGTGAGAATCATTGTAATTTCATCCTCAATAAATATTTAAGAGGGTAAAGCTTGTATATTGCTGCAAAAGTATATGTAATAGCATTATAAGGAGTGTTGCAGAATAGGAAGTTGCAGAATTAGTTTGTGATAAGGAGCATTTTGTAAAGAAGGGAGCAAAAATTTAAATCTGCAACCTCATATTTTTTCTGCCATATATTTCGCTTAATAGTTGCAGGTTCAAGTTCAAGCTGTAGAAGATGCATTCACTAGCATCCATAGTTGGTGCTACCCTCAACAGAAAAGACACTTATCCAGAATGGTCAAGGAATATCAAGGTTACATTCGTCTACAATGATCTGTGGGACGACATCTATGAAAGAAAAACCATTCACACCAACGAAGGCACAGTCATCAGTTCATATCCAAAACCTCCAACATCAGTGAAAGAACTTGCTATCTGGCAGACCAGAGACAGGAAATCCTTAGCCATAATCTTTGCTACTGTCAGTAAAGAGGTGATCCAGGATATATTGCCTGCAAAATCATGCTTTGAAGCTTTAAAGACTTTAAAATATTTGTATGACTCACACTCTGAAATAGAAGTGATTCAACTAATGTTAAATCTATTTAATATGGATGTAAAGGATAATGATCCTATGCTAGTTGCATATGAGATCAGAGCTATCATGCACAAGATTCAAGTCTCTGGTACGAAACCCGACCTTCCACTTGCAACATTTGTAAAGTCCCTTTATCCTACTCACACCAACTATCTTGAATCTTTGCAAGCAAGTGACAAGTTCAAAGACCTCACCTTTGATACCCTGGTAGAGAAGATTGCAGATAGAGAGAAAGCATTTGGAAAGAAGACAAATGAGAATATTGGAGAATCTCTTTGCTTTGCTTAGAAAACAAAGAACAAGCCCAAAGACCCTTCCAAGGGAGAAAGCAGCAAAAGAGGTAGAGGAAGCAGAAATTTCAGAGGCAGAGGAGGAAGAAACAAATCAAGTAGAAGATCATATATGAAGTGCAAGCGTTGCGGTAAGAGTGGACATGAAGTAGATTGGTGTTAGGCTTCTTGGGACTCCATCAAAATAAGACATAACCATAATAAAGAAGACAAGAATAAAAACCAAGAGGCTGGTAAAGCCCTTGATTCTGCTCATTTTATTGTTGCACACTGTAATCTTGGAATTAATGAAATAATCTCTCTTTCATCTTACAAAGATTGTTGGTTGCTTGATACTGGTGCAACATCTCATATGACTTTTAGAAAATATTGTTTTGAAGAACTGAATGACATTGTAGATGGCATAGTGTACTTTGCAGACAAATATAGCCTCAAACCACAAGGAATTGTCTCAATTAGGCTTAAGCTGCCTGGATTCCTTAATTTCATGTTAAAGAATGTTCTCATCTTCCAGAGTTGCAGTGAAGCTTGCTGTCCTTAGTGCAGATTCGACAATAAGGCCATTCCATCCACATGTTCGATGGGATTGTAGAGGTAAGAAAATACTCTGACAACAAGGTCATCATGATCGATTTTGAATATGGACATATGTTGAAGTTGAGGGGCTCTTCTGCAAGAGTTCAAAAGTTTTCCTATCTCTCTCAGCATGAAGAAGGTAATATGTCATCTAGTTTACTATGGCATGCTAGATTTGGTCATCTAAATTATAACAATCTTTGTTTGTTAAAAAAGAATGGTGTATTTGGTTTTCCCACCATTCCTAAGCAAAAGAACAAATGTGATGCATGCATTCTAGGCAAACATAGTAAGCAACCATTTCAAGAGTCTAAATTCAGAGCATGTAGAAAGTTAGCGTTGGTTCACTCTGAATTATGTGGCCCCATGCCAATTCCTTCTGCAAATGGTAATAAGTACATCATGACTTTTGTTGATGATTATAGTAGAACGTGTTGGGTATACTTGTTGAAGACAAAATTTGAATCATTTCAAACTTTCAAGAATTTTCATGCATGGATAGAAAATCAAGCACAAGCACATATTGGTACATTTCGATCTGATAAGGTAAAGAATATACTTCTAAGGAATTTGAAGACTATCTTTGCAAACATGGGATTACACATCATACTTCAGTTCCCTATAATCCCCAACAAAATGGTGTAGCAGAAAGGATGAATATAACCTTAATGAATACAACATGCTCAATGATGTTTTTCAAGAATGTGAAGTTGATGTTTTGGGGTGATGCAGTAATATGCGAAGCATATTTGAGAAATAGAAGTCCATCTCATGCTCTTGGAGATAAGACTCCACATGAAATGTGGTTTGGCCACCTTCCTTCGGTTAGGCATCTCAGGGTTTTTGGTTCCACCTGCTGTGCCTTGATACCAAAGGAGCAAAGAAACAACCTTGGTGCTAGAAGTCAAAGATGCATTTGCTTGGGGTACTTAGAAAATTCCAAGACATATCGTCTTTATGATGAGGTAAACAAGAAGTTTGTTGTTTCCAAAGATGTCATTTTTCTTGAAACTAATAAAAATGACCAGTCTATTGAAATACAGCTTGATCGTTTGGAGAAGTTTGCCCATCTAAATACATATTATGAATTTGATAATGAAATTCCACATCTTGAAGGGGAGATCCCTATCTTGGATCGATCTATGGAATTTCCTTTTGAAGCAACACCAACACCCCCTCATGAAGAAAATCATGAAGAAAAAGTTCCTGCCACTTCAATTGAACATGACTCAAGTGGATGATGTGATTGAGAGGATTGGAAGATTGAACCTTGAAGAGAATGAAGCACCAACAATTGATCAACCTGGGCCATCAAGGAAGATTATGAAATGGGACACAAAAACACTTGAAAGTGTTCATTCATATGAAGTTGGAAAGACTGGAACGAGAAGCTCAACTAAACAAGAAGATGGAGGAAATACAGATAACTTAGGTGATGACATGGATGTCTCAATTGATAGTGAATTGATTTTGCTTACTTTGAGCCAACTTCCTTTGAAGAGGCTCCTACTTGTGATAAGTGTAAAGAATCCATGCATAATGAGTATGATGCACTCATGAAGAATGGAACCTAGAAGCTGGTTGACCCTCCAATCAGAACCAAACCAATTGGAAGCAAGTGGGTATACAAGAACAAATACAAATCAGATGGCTCACTTGACAAGCACAAAGCAAGGCTCGTGGTGAAAGGATATGCACAGAAAGAAGGAATTGACTATGAAGAAACATTCTCTCCCACAAAAAAATGGGCCGCCATCCGTACTGTTAATGGATAAATTTGTTGGTGTGGACACCAATTGATCTCCCTAGTCCGAATGATTCAGATCTAGAACAAAGCAAAAAAAGAATGAAAACTTTTCCCTATATCTATCAAACTACTTGAATGAAATTAAGAGTCAAGTCCATACCTTATTTACAAAGGTCGCCCTCGTGGCTTGAAGCTTTCGCGGTCCTGCTTGTTGATAAGAGATTACCTGCAAAATATTCAAAAGGACAAAGACAAGAGACTACAAGATAACATGATACCTCTAAGTAATTGACCAAGGAGAACTGCTACAAATGAAATTACACATCATTTATGGGAAAGGAAGACATTGATGTATTAATAAAAATAGAGGAAATAATTACAACCAATGAAGCCTTGGTGTTGAAGATCCTTTCCAATGGAACCTTGCCTCAATTTTCCAATCATGGAAGAATGGAATCCTAGCTCAATTTCTACAGCATTTGGCTACCCTCATTTCAACCCCTCAACCCATGAAGAGGAGCTTCATTTATAGGACAAAAGAGATGAGGAGGAGAGGAGAGGATTAGGGAGAAGGACGAGGTGGGATCCTACTAAGATGGGAGGCGAGTAAGATCCACCCTATATGGAAGGGATAAGCCTCCATGAGGGTCTCCTTCGAGAGACTTCTCGAAACTTCTCTTTTTTTTCCTCCGTACAGGCATCGACGCACCCTAGACACTAGCAACATGCATCAGTGATGAGCTTTGTAGTGGAGCAAGGTGCATCGATCAGGAAAAGACACACTTTTCTAGAAGGCAAGGTGCATCGAGCTCTCTAAACAAGGTTTTTACAGAGAAAAAACCTCATGACTCATCTTCCAAGGATTTTGTTCAAGTACTTCAGGTATTTAGGCAAGGATAAAGTGTACATGGTTCGTAATCATGATGAGTACAAAATTTCCGTGTAACACGTACTATACTCTCCTTGGCTACACAAAATGGATGGAAAGTTAATCAAATGGATGTAAATACAACATTCTTGAATGGAGACTTGAAAGAAAATGTCTTCATGTCTCCACCAAAAGGTTTTGTTGTGAGGGGACAGGAACACAAGGTATGCAAACTTGTCAAGTCCTTGTATGGCCTAAATCAAGCACCTCGAGCATGGTATGAAAAGCTAACCGAGCAACTTCTAAAGCCG
The DNA here is from genome assembly GCA_027924585.1 of Larix kaempferi. Classification (NCBI taxonomy): domain Eukaryota; kingdom Viridiplantae; phylum Streptophyta; class Pinopsida; order Pinales; family Pinaceae; genus Larix; species Larix kaempferi. The sequence continues at coordinate 5,324,547 of BSBM01000938.1, forward strand.
AATTTCAAACATTATAATCTTGATGATGCAACATTGTTTGTAAAGAAAGTTGGAAGATTTGTTGTGTTTCTTGTAGTATATGTAGATGGCCTTTTGATGATATGGAACAATGAAAGTTATATAGCATGCATAAAGAAAGATTTAAAGAAAGGCTTTGAAATGACTGACTTGGGACATCTTCGCTTCTACTTAGGAATTGAAGTGACTCAACATCCTAAGTACATATTCATTTCTCATAAGAAGTATATTGGAGAATTGTTGAACAGATTTGGCATGACAGACTGCAACCCGCTCTCAACTCCAATGGAACAAAAGCTACAGCTCACATCAAGTGAAGGAAAAGAATTTGAGGATGCAACCAAGTACCGCCAACTTGTAGGAAGCCTTATCTACCTAATCACCACCAGACCAAATATTTCTTATGTTGTTAGCATTCTTTCACGATTCATGTACAAACCTTGTGAAGGACACTGGTCTGGTGCAAAAAGAGTTCTAAGATACTTGAAAGGGACTCAAGACTTTGGAATCAAGTACTATATATAAGGTGGATAACTTCAAACTCATTGGGTACTTTGATTCAAACTTCAATGGCGACAAAGAAACAGGAGTGTCCACTTTTGGATACATGATGAGTCTTGGATCAACAATTGTTTCCTAGAGATCACACAAACAATCACTTCCAGCATATTTGACAACAGAGGCATAATATCTAGCTACTGCAGAAGCAACCAAAGAGATTGTGTGGCTCAGGAAGATACTTGAATATTTGCAGGAGAAACAAGAGAACTCCACTCCACTTTTTATTGACAACACTTCTACAATCAAGTTGGCCAAGAATCCCAGATTCCATGATCAAACCAAACATATCAACACAAAGTATCGTTTGATTCGACACCATGTATAGGCCAAGACAGTTCATTTACGTCATTGTTCCACAAATGAGAAATTGCAGACATCTTCACCAAAGCACTTGGACGAGGAAAGTTTGAAAGATTTAAAACCATGTTTGGACTTACAAACACCCCTTCGGATTAAGGGGGGGGAATGTTGGAATCCTCTGGGATTTTTGTAAATAATGTAAATAGTTTTTAATGTTAGTTATGGAAGATGAGGAGTCTTGGAGACTCCAATGGATCTCTTGGAATCCGAATTCCAAGAGTCTCTTATCTTATGTATAAATAAAGGCTTTGGTCTATGAATTAATTGAATCCGGGAGTTATTTCTGTCAAAAACAACAATAGAAGTAGGATTTTACCCAAGGGTTAGCTCAAGTAGTCATGAGAAAAATGTGAGATCTCTCCCCACAAAGTTGGGGAGGTCATTGGTTTGATTCTCTTGATCCCCTTAGTATTGAGCTCCATAGTCAAAGGTAACGATTCACCCAGTTTACCATCCATGAATCATGAGGAAGTGCTTAGAGGGATTTCTGCAAGGTTGGTCCTTTGGGGGGGAAACAACAACAATAAAGGAAATATGAAACAGGCTAGCAAAATGAATAACAATCAACACATTTATTAGCAAGAGTTTGGTCCATGTGGTTTGGTCTGGGTTGGCACGCAACAAATTAACAGGGTTGTAATTCTTTGTGTGAATGGAATCAACAATCTTAAATCTATCTCTTATTTATCTTTAGAGGCAAGATATGTAAATTATTTTTGCAAACATTTATTTCCAGGTGGTGATGGCATACACCAGGGACAAGGCAGGAGTTCAACCATTGCACACGAAAGCTATGGAAATGTAACAATACTCCCTGAACAAGGAGTCTATCTTACTGATTCTGTATATAGGCATGTTCTTCAAGTTTGATTCCTTACATTTGATTTAAGTTACTGAACTATTATATCTCTATATGAATTGAAGACAAAAATGTTGGAACATTCTAACCATATCAACCTTGGTTTTGCATGCATGCATGCATTCCATGCATCGGTAGTTGAGTCTCCTAGCACCTAGTCCTTGTTTTTGACCCCCTAGTGCTTCATTTTAGTCATCATTAGCCTCCTTATCCACTCATAGAGCCTTATCCACATCACTGAAGTGTAAATGCGCCCTCATGGATGATTTTAGGAGTTAGTACAGTCAGTTCCATGAATAAAGGTGCCTTGTCCCCTTGATTGCCTTGTTAACGTCTGACAGTTACACCTATCACTGAAACTGAGTCTAGGAGCGCCTCTTTTGACCACTACAAGTCATTTATGCGCCTCTTTGGAATCCCCTCCCCTTTCTATCCCTAAAGACTCATTCATGTGCCAACCAACTTCAGTTGACTAGCCATTCGTCATTAGTGGCCACTAGACCTTGCCGGGTGATGGTTCCAATGCAAACGAAGCCTGACACTTGAGATGAATTCGAATGACCTCTAAGGATGTCGAATTCTCAGTATTGTAACATCTTTTGTTTACCAACTATTTATTGTATGATAGAGCAACAACAATTTTTTATTCGAGTTTCAATTCATGAGTGAATTTTACAACTTTTTCTTCTCAATTCTTTCTGTAAAAGCTTTGTGAAATTAGTGAGGTTTGTTCAGCTTTGTGATCCCACCTATGGAATTTCACAAAAAATTGGTTTAAGAAATGCAATGACTAATTCTTGGTTAAAGTTTTTGGAAATGAATACTACTCCACAACTATGGAAGATACTCTACCTCCATTACAACTCTGATTTCTCTATCCAAAGGCTTGGTACTGATCAACTATGGAGTAGATCAATGACTTCTTGCTCGATTTTGTTCACTCTCTGCAACGACTCAATATTTTCCTCTCCTTCTGGATGTGTAGTGGATGCCAAATTAAAAATGATACATCAAGATCAATACTGAATACTGAACCTTGATAGTTGTCCAATCAAGGACTCAAAAGTGGAAACCAATACAAAATGGCATCAAATACATGAATTTATCTCATCATCATGAGTTAAAGCCACAACTTACCACTTGGAATTTATATAGGGTTAAATATTCAAATCGATGTTGCTCAATGGGTTTAACACTCTGATAAGCTTGAATAGAGAAAATGGATAAAATGACAACAATTTGTTCACTCAAAGCAGCCCCATGTTCCCTTGTTTTCTCTACAATTCTACTCCATGCCATGGAAATAGTAGTGCATATAATCAAAGGAAATTCTTTGTATACTATGCAGTTTAACATGGAAAGGCGAGTTGAGTCACACATATATGCACATCAAACTAATCTATTCAAAATACAATTAATACCTTATAAGCCATATTGCACAAGCACTTCTTTCCACCCAACCAACTGATATTCTCTTATCAAAAGATATATCCACACAAACATTATTAAGAATTCATGATGTTAAGGAATTCTATATACCGGCTTCTATTGCTTTTATAGCCACTTCAATTATGTAGATTCTCTTTGTTCTCTCAATTTATGAACTAATATATGATTCAGGGTTCTTGTCTCTGCTTTGTTTGTTGGCAGTTAAGACCAAATATTTGTGATGCATGGTTTAATATTGCTAGTGCTTATATGCATAAATGATGGTTATCAGATGCAGTTGACTACTGTCGTCAGGCACTGCAACTTAACTCTTGTTTGGTAAGTATGTTGTTTATATATTGTCTCTATTGATTTAGTTAATAGAGGTCTATTGAAATGTTAAGCTTAACTAGGCATCTCTATGCAGGTTGCTGCTTACAACAACCTTGGTAATATTTTCAAGGAACAAGGGTTAACACAACATGTGAGTGCTCTGCTTCTTGCTAGGACTCTCGGATTCATTTAGCACAATCTAGCAAAGGCCAAACATGTAAGGAGGATCCATATGTGAGCACCATACAGTCTGTTTTCCCCTAGTGGTTGTCCTAAATATGTGTCCACTGTCTACTAATTGCTTCTTCAAGAGAAATTTTAATGGATCAAGATGATAGTCTTTTCAAAATTCAGACGATATCCCTTTGTAGCAAAAGCATGAAATGCTAAGACATTACGTTGGCCAAATTTTATTAATGGTATATCAATTGTGCTTATGAAGTTAAAATCTAAATGTGCATGTGTATAAGAAATTGTTGAATAATTGCAATAAGATCATAATGTCACCAAAGGTTCAAGAAGTATAACAACCATGAACAACAAAACTACTTTAACTTCCTCATACATTTAAGATTGAGTTCCAAGATCCTTTTTGGCTAGAAGCCACAAGTGGGGTGTATTAGTTTCATCAAAGTAACCCAAAACAACTCTCAATTGTATGTCACCATGCCATCCCTGTCCTCAATATTAGCTGATACAGACTTCCCAACAACATTTCCATTATGTACAAGAACATTAATGGACCAAATTTGTAAAAGAAGATTTAATAGCCTCACTTGAATTGGAACAAAAGGATTGACCTTTAGGAATCAAAATCTAGGAGCAAAGTCTTAGGAGCACAAAGTTGGATGCTGCTGCTACTAAATGTGCAACAAAATGAACAATGTAGTGGTCAAAGGAGTTCTTAGAAACAATTTGTCAGAAGAATAACTAAATTTTAGAACACACCATTAAATTTTGATGTCATTCAGAGTCTCAGACACTAGCTAGCGTCCACATGTTGAACCCTAATTACTGGCAACAAGCAGTCCATTGATGGTTTTATCCAAGAATGAAACAATAGTAGCATAAAGGCCAAATTTAAAAACTACAGTAAAGGTAATCCAAAGTTTGATACACTAGCTAAATTTAAAAATAAAAATCATTAGACCTGTGAGGTTAAAACAAAAAGATACATAGTATATACAATTAGAATAGATCCATCTTAACTCCATATCTACTAAGTGCCAAGAGGGATAAAAAAATTTGAGGTGCAAAGCTCAATGACTTTTCACACTCAAATACCATCTATTAAACATTGCAGTTTGCACCTTGAATCTTTTTTAGCCTCTCAAAACATAATACATCCAAGGTTGAGATGGATGCATGCTAGTTTATTTCTAGTAGTTGTTCAAATATGGCAATATGCCCGCTCTTTGTTTTCTATTCATGGGCATTGTCTCTTTTCTATTCATTTTTTTAAATTACACAACAAGAAGTAATGTAGATCTACACCACCTGGAATGTAGCACACCTTATTTCTCTCAATGTAATGGTGAGATGAACAAGCTAAAAGATGAAAAACGTTCAACTTATTATGTCTACCAAAATAAAGGCAACCAATAAATAGTTATGGTATCTTGGAGCACGGTTACAATGAAGTAATACCAATCTACCTACTTGTAGGTAAGGCAAGGGTAGACAACCGTTGATTTGAGGAAACCGATAGTTATGGCAGAAGCATTGTTGACCAACAGAGAGTTGAACGAGATTATTCCACGTAGTCCTTCAAGAGACAAAAGAAATAGAAGATAGACTCATATCTATACAAGTGTATGAACACATTGCATTGTACAAAGAGACTAAGAGTATTAACTATAGGATGGTATCATATGCACCAAAGTATTCAAAAAAACTGAGGCAAGCCGTGTGATATAGTATCAGATCTTATCTACTATTTTCCAACTAAGAGATAGAATGGACTTTGGAGCTCAACGTTCATATTAATACAATTAGATCTACAAATATCAATGCCCTAATGTAGTTATCAAGAGGACCCTAATAGTGTCCTCATGACTGAAAGTCAACTTTGATCACTAGATGTGGAACTTTGGAGAGGTGTTTATTGAATATATGTGTTTAAATCAAGACCTTTATGTTTTAATTAACTCCACACAACATAGAACGATATACATAAATGCTCTCATAAGAAAATATATCAACAATCCCAATTGTTCATGGTGATAATACAATGCATCACTAAAATTGGGTGCTACACCAAATTATAATGAAATATACAAGGGGTCATGACTTTTTGGTAACGCCTTATATATAATAATATATATTAATATAACATATATTACATATAACCATAAGGGATAGCTTAGTTGGTTTGACCCTTTCTGCTACATAATGCACAAGGAGGTCACGGGATCCATTCCTACAGATCCTTACTATGTTAACATCGACTATTGTCACTTGCGGTTATTATCGCCCATCATCTATAAACTTGGGGAAGAGGAGGAAATGTAGCTATGACTTGAGGGAAGTAGTCAGTCATTTACCTACTGTTTTTCCTTTGAATGGTCAGTGTGTGGTTTGTAATGTTATTATTATGTCTCAAAATACAATTTGTTAAAAATGTTCCTTTGGATGTTCTCAGTGAGTTTACTGAGCATGTTATTTATGGATTTTCAAATCTTCTTGGAAGGGTTTGTCAGTATCTGTTAGCTGTCATGGCATCATCTTTAGGATGAGTTGTTTCAATATAGGATAGTTTGCCTTTTAAAGATTTGAAAATGGTTTTTGTGGGGGATAAGTTTTGTTAAAACATGTCATGTAGTTGCCCCTCACTGTGTTGAATGAAAGATCTAACTAGTTCCATGGTACTGCGACTAGTCTTGTGTTAGTTGTATCATTATATGTGGTATATCTGCATTTGTGTACTTGTTGGACATGATTTGAAAATAAAACAAACATTATTAGCATCCTACAGGAAAAAAAGTTTACAATAGGAAGGCAAGTTTCTTGCTGCTTTTTCAAATCTAAAATAAAAGAACTTGCGAAGAGATGATGAGGAGCAACTTCTTCCAATCATACATTTGCATGTTATATTGTAGTTAATAAAAGCGTGCAAGTTCTAGCCTCATTTCCAGCAGAGATTTGAATATGTAGTTTTGAAAGACTAAATGCTTATTCATGCTCTAGAATTGTCTCAATTTAACTTTTTTAAAGGACCAAATTCCATTCACATTGTAAGGTTGCTATACATAAATGATAGCATGCCATCTTGCAATTGCGTTACTAGAAACAAGAAACAAGAAATGGGAAGTCATGATGGTACACGAAATGGGGGCTAGAGGGTTTATGCATAAGAACACCCCCTTCCCCCCACCCCATGCAAAAGAAGGTATACATTGATGATAGCACATGATCTCACAAGTTTTATTACTAAAAATGGGAAATGACCATTGAACAAGAAAGGGGGGCTAGAGGGGTTAAGTATAAAAACCCCAAGATACCTAACCCAAAGTATTGTAAATGAAATTAGATTCACAATTTTCCATCGTAATTGATAATAGAACATTACATCAACTCATAATTCAACTCAAAGTCTCAATCAATCAACATTCACTTCATTATAGATTCATTGTTCTCCTATCTATAACATTGGAAAAATAACACGTGCACACTATATCATGTACTAGTGGAAAAAATGTCATAGGTAATTTTTTTTATTTTAACATGGAGATGGTTTATGATTTGAAATGTAGGCCTTTAAACCAATGGTTACATGTTTGCGTTATTGTATTTTATTTAATTAGAGAATATCCTCGCTATGGAGCTGGAAGTGAGACACCTATGCATCTATCAAGAACTCCAATGCATCCGTATATGACTCCAATGAGGGATCCATCTGGTAAGTATTTTTTTTAATATCTAGCTTAGAAACTGGCATTCATAAAGTAAAACACTGTATTGCTACAAAGTGTAAATTTATCACAATGTGATATAATAGCTACTACCTTCTTGGATGTGTTGTGTATACCATATTAGATTGGAAAAATTTCACCCTATGTTTTATTTTGCTATTGACGAGTTCCCATGGTGTTGTTTGATCTGTTCATCATTCACTACAATTGTTATTTCATTAATAGTAAGGCCTTGCCATTTATTTACTTGGCTTGTGACATTGAAACTTGTTTTACCTGAATGTCATATAAAATATATTTCTAGTTTGTTATTTTATTATAGCTCAGTGGTGGTTCCTAGTAGCACTAAGACATTTGTTGATATTGGTACATTGTTTCACATACATTTTGTTTGGTCTTTGCAACGACCCCAATTTGTTTGGTCTTTTCAGCGACCCCAATCCATGATGGAATGAGAACACCTATGCATGATCGTGCATGGAATCCATATACAACAATGACTCCAATGGGGTGTGCACGAATTCTTATGTAATAAGTTCAGTGGTAGGGTATTAGCTACCGATATTTTCCATGTTGATCGACTAGCCACATCTTTCATTTATTTAGTTGCACTAGCATCAATTTTGTCGAAAAGCAAACTGAGAGATTGCAATATATATAATTGTAGAATATGTAGCATAGTTGTGTATTGTTTCTCGTGTCTAATGTTCATAGAATCTAGTGGGTTTGTTTACCTGTTTTTCATGGTATCTTGATATTCATGTATGTAGCACATGTCATTGTATTTGTTACATTCTACATGTGTTTTAACATTGAAAACATGATTTTGTGCTTATCTAATTTGAGCTAGGATTGCTTTCATGTTCTGATTGTCAAGTTTTTCTCTAGCCTAGTTCAATATGACAAAAGCGTAAAAAGTTCTTCATATTCGCAATGAAGTCGTTTGAAGGAGAAGGAAGTTTCACTTAGTGGCCATTGTAATATTTTGAAAAGTTATCGATGTAGATGATTTTCATGTAAAGTATGTAGACTATTTTTGTCATGGACCAGTATTAGTCCATTAGTGGATATTCAGTTGGAAACTCATATATATTGTAATACTTGACATTTCATATAATATAATTTACGTGGTTGAAAATTATATATGTTTGTACTTGATATTATTTAGTGTTGTAATTAACTAATGCGACTTAGCATGATTCACATGTGTACTCATATTAGATGAGCATGGGTATTGTATGACATTTTTTTTAATTTAGTCACAATATCACACTAAAAATTTATATTGATTAATAATAAACACAAATAAAACTACTAAATTAGTAGTTTATATTGATTAATAATGAATACAAATAAAATTAATATAAAACGACTAAATTAGTCGTTTATATTGATTAAGAATGAACAAAAATAAAACGACTAAAAATGACTAAATTATTGTTTATATTGATTAAAAATGAACACAAATAGAATGACTAAATCAATCGTTTATATTCTGAAACTACTAAAAAGAGATAAACGACTACTACAAAATGAGAGATAAGTGACCAAAAAAGGACTAAAATTCACGTATAAACGACGAAATGGCAACGGTGGTAGCTAATTTCCACTATCTTATCACACGACCAAAAATTTAGTCATATTTAGCTTAGTCGTTAATTGGTTGTTTTGATTTATCATTTAGTCGTGTATTTGGTCATTAATTGTGACAATTAATGACTAAATCAATGACTAAATTAATGACCAAATATAGGACTAAATATATGACTAGATGATAAATCAAGACAACTAATTAACAACTAAGCTAAATGTGACTAAATTTTTGGTCGTGTGATTAGATACTGGAAATTTGTTACCACTGGTTGCCGACTCAAAAATAGTTGTTAATATGTGAAATTTAGTCATTTTTTGGGTCAATTATCTCTCGTTTTGTACTAGTGTGCTAGTCTGATTTTCTACAAGACATTTGAACTCTTGAAACTTCTCAAATACCTCATATTTATTCCTTGAAAAGTACAACCATGTCATTCTGAAGAAATCATCTATGAAAGAGATGTAATATGTGGTCCTCCTAGTGATGGGACTGGTACTAGTCCAAACATATCACTATGTATTATCTCCAGTATTTCCTTGGCCCTAGTGACCCTTGATGGAAAAACTTACACGACTCTGTTTACCATAAATGCAATGATAATAGAATTATACTTCTTTAGAACAATCGGGGAGGCATTCAACCATAACTTTATTTTGCATAGTACAAAGTCCTTTCTCACCAAAGTGTCCCATCCACCGATGCCACAACATGGTCAATTCGACTAGACAAAAATACATGTCATTGGATTCAGGAACAACTGTATTTTCACATCCATTGGTGTCTATTCTCCCCAATAGCTTGTACAGTGCTCCAGTTCGGAATCATATCATTAACACCATCTCTCCTTGCACCATCTTACACGTATCTTTATCAAATGTAGTTTGCACACTTGCATTTCCATCTTACTAAATTATATAAGGTTTCGAGCCAAACCTGGGATATGCAACACACTTGAAAGAGTTCCTCTCCTTCCATATTTTAATAACAATTGAACTTTACCTCATTCGAAAATCCTGGTTGGTGAATCATCTCCTAGAAGAACGCCATTGTTGTCAAACTTCTCATATTCATAGAACCACTCTGCGTGGTGTCATATGAAATGATGCATCGAATTCAATCAACCAAGAGTCATGATATAACCGTGTACTTGTCAAGGCCAAACACACATCCCATTTTTCTTCAGTCCAAGGATTACTTCTAGTCAACTATGCTTCCTTAGATCCTTTGCTCTTCTCGACTTCATCAACTTACAGTATCGCTTATAATGCTCAACTTTTCTGCATTTCCAGCAACTTCTCATCGTCAGGCCAAGGGATTTAGATCTAGTATTATATCTACTCCTCAACTTTTATCTTCTACTGAAATTCAAACTCCTAAAAAAGCAACAACCAAAGAAAGATCTATCCTCTAGACAAACATTTATTTACTAGGTACTTGAATGTTGAGTGATCTATAAAGAATTTGAATCCATTTCCCAACAAATAATGCCTAAATTTATATGATGCATAGACCATAGCCAATCCCTCCCCTTTAATGGTAGTGTAGTTCCTCTAATGATTTGATAGTTTTCTGCTAGCAAAGGAGTTTGGGCGATCTATGTTTCCTTCACCATACGACAATAGTACTATGCTAAGGTAAATTGCTGAAGCATCTACATGCACATGGAAGGGTTGATTCCAATATGGGAATATTAAAATTGGCATAATCACCAACTTCTCCTTTAAGGTATCAAATGTGGTCTAGCAATATGACGTTCTTTCAAACTTGGTATCTTTCGAAGAAGCTTCTCCATTAGCATGGTGATCTTAGCATAGTTTCTTATAAATTTGATGAAATATGTTGTTTGACTTAGTCTCGCATGTAACATCTTCATAGAAGTATGGGTAGGCATATTGACTATTGCTATTATTTTTGTATGATCTACTATCAGGCCTTCCTTACGAATCACATGCCCTAACAATATTCCAAATGGAGTACAAAAATGCATTTCTTCAAATTTAGTCAATTCTGTAGTTGTCTACATCCATCTAAAAATGAGCCTTAGTACCTAAATATGATGCTTCAAGAGGCTAGATATTGTCCAATCATCCAAGTACACTTCTAGGAATTTGTGCATGAAGCCTTTAAAGGCAATGACTACAATCCTTGAGAATATTACCAATGTATTCTTCAATCAAAAAGGGCATAACATTATAAGCAATCATCCCCATTCTATTGTAAAAGTGTTCTTTGTCTTCCCTTATTCTACAATACTGACCTAATGATATCCAAAGAATTTGATAATGAAAGAATGTGCTTCTTTTCCTCCCACATTTTTAGCACTTCATTTGTAAATGGGGAGGGGATAGGTTCATGTATAGAGGCTACATTTAAGGCTATAATATCCACATAAATTCTTATTTCATCTATATTCTTATTAGGATGGATCACCATAGGACTTATCCATTTGATTTTTCTATTGAAAATGACTCCTATTGCAAGCACCCAGTCCAATTCTTTCTTGACGTTTTCCTTGTATTTAAGATTCAACGAATATGGTATTTTCTTTATAGGGCACAAATTTGGCTTTAGTTGTATTTTCATATCCCTTAGTGACCCTACAATGCCCTTCATTTATGATAAATTCCTTGGAAAGGGATCCTCATATTCCCTTAGCATTTCGACCACCTCGGTGATAATCTCCTCCTCCCAATAATCTCCAATAACCACTAATTTCGGGTCTTTTTTCAAAACCTATATTATACTTCTTTGTTTTAATAGGTTCTATGTAATAAGTCTTACTATTTCCAAGGTATTTTTTCTCACTTCCATTTCACCTATTGTTTCATCGATCTTCATATTTTAGAGCTCTTCTTAAGCAACAGGTCTTCTTCATCTACCTTCTAGCAGTGCTCTATCCTATTCAATCTTTCTAGTTCCTTATACATGTGTAGACCACCCTTTGATCTTGACCTATAAAATCAAGTTCTTCTCCACACAAAATGAAAGTCTCGATCTATTGTAAATATCTAGTGAGTGCAAGATCCTTCAATGCAAACTTGAACATCGAGCAAAATTGTTTAGAGATGGTGTCCCAATCACTTCTCTAGGTCTCCTCTTGAATGTACCAAATATGAGGTGCAATGCCTAGGGTATGAATAAACATTTTAGTCCGCTCATGTTTGGCATAATGTTGTTTAGTCCATCTCCTATGGTAGAACAAGATATGCTCCTCTAGGTCTTCCTGCATGCCTTTATATTTCTTCATCAAATCTAACTCATGGGAAGTTTGAAATATGAGAACCATGCATTCTACCACATATGAGAACCATGCATTCTACCCATATGCACACGGGAGTTCCATTCACCATTGCATCCATAGATTGCATTCTCTGGTTTTTGGTACATATGCTTCCCTTTTCTTGACAAATGTTGTAGTTGATTTAGTCCCATCAAACTTCAGAAGATCACGCAGTTCTATTCCAATAGAGTGCATAGATCTTCCAAATAGGTGCACCTTTGTTAGGACATTTTGTAACCTCCTATATACCATCTATCCATTGCTTCCTTTAAATCCATGCCAACTCAACTCTCCATATGTCGTAATTTATGCAATCTTCTTTTTGCACAATGACAGTATATATGTTCTCCATAATTAAACTTTAAGCATCTTCATTGACATGTTCAATGAATATTTTCCTTCAACTGGATCTAGAGGTGTTATCATGTGTAGTTCATTTATTTCAAAGGACATTATTCTCTACATCAAATTCAAAACTACATGTTTATCAAAGGCCCAATCTATGCCCAACAAAATCGGATAGGGGTCTTTTTCATCCATGATTTCTATTACTTCAAAATCAATTGTGGTTTTCATTCCATATGTGTTTACTTCATTTTGTTCCACCTTACTAGTTGGAATTATCTTGTTCAGGTTAGCCAATCTTAGTTGAATGGGTGACCAAACCAGCTTTGGTTGGCCCATCAATTCCCAAGATTTTGTTGGAAGGATATTAACATCTACGGTAAGATCTAGCATCTTGTCCTACATCTCATGTCCTCCATCTCATGTCCTCCTAAATCCATAGGTATTTTAAATTCTCTCCTTGTTCTTCTCTTCCTTTTAACATATCTAACATTTATTTCATGCAAGGGGGGAAAATAGGTTCATAGTCCTCTAATCTTACAACCCCTCTGATTAAGATGTTAGTCAATTTCCTAGTAAAACCTGGATCATTCAAAATATTAATACAACACTTTAAGAAGGTACTTATTTGGTATTAAATATCTTGTTCTCTTTCTTTAGCAACATTTTGTTCCTTCATTCTAAGTGGCTCCTTCAACAAGTACTCTATGGCACTACGCAAGAATTGCTTATGTTGTGTTGCATCAAACTAATGGGGTATTGGAGCAACTTTTTTTTATTTTGCTTTCCATGATCGTTTTTGCATCCACACCTATTCTTATGCCTTCTTGAGTGACAATATGGACACGATGGGATTCTCCTTGCTTCTTCCTCGAATCAACAGTAACCATGTTCACTTTCCTTTTCTTTTCCATCTTTTCTACCAGGTTTGGACAATCATCTATCTTATATTTGGTGCTATGGAAATAGCCACATAATGTGTGGGGATTGGTGCAATATTGTGCAATGCGTCCATTTTCTCCACAATTAAAGAAAATAACCTATCTCCCACCTTGAAATCCACCTCAACCTCTACCTCTCAAACTCCCTATGTATCCACCTCATCCTCTATCTCCATTATCCTCTTTCCCTTGTACTCGATAATCTTTAGTAGTTCATTCCTCCATCAATTTTAGTGCTCTAAATATATTCATGTCATACCCCATTGACTTACATAATTCAAAAGAAGGGGTGTTGGTGGAAATTTGTTATTTCTATAACATAGGAATCCTATAAATCTCATGGCCCTAAGCTTTGTAAATTTCACACCAATTTGATTTTTCTCCAGTAGGGAAAGGATTCAACATGCCTACCATGATGTAGTTATTTTTCCAAGAAAAAAAAAACGTATTTCCATTCATTACGATCATAAATTAAATTCTTCATTTCCAAAAGGCAAAAGAAACATGGCCAAAATAGGATAGATACTGAGCAAAAAAGATCATATATCCTATCATCAGAAAAATAGTAGAAAAAACAGTACAGAGTTTGGAACATCTATTTATAATGAAACTAGCTCAAAATAGAGTTCAAACAGAGATCTCCTGAGTGCAAATTGAGGCACCTCCTTTAAATTCTTCCAATCTCAAGATCCCAGGAAACAAAGATAAGCTCTATTTAGAGATATCATATGCCAAAGTATTCAACTCTATATAGATATGCTTGAAATGAACCGAGAGAAATGATACGATAATAAGATTCAATTAATCAACCAAATAAACTAATCCATTGTTCATGATTTCAACATAAACCAACATCCAATTAACATAGCCCAACATCAAATTGATGACCAAATGAGAATCGCCGAAAACCTGCAAGCTATCAATTCCTCGCCAAGAATCCTGCTGAAGCAAATAGAATAATTTTTTAAATCGAGTGAAGTTATTTGTACTAGGTCCCAGCCCCCCTTTTCCTTGGACATAGTAATGTTTAGATAGAAATAAGATGAACTCGAAGCCGCTGAATCGATTGTCTTCTTAGCTTGCGGCCCTGAAAAAAGGTCAGGGACGATCCTCCTCTATGCTCAAAGGGTCAAGATCTCTAGCTGGGCACTTGTTAAGCGGAACGTGAAAGTGCTAGATAAGAGAAAAAAATGGAGAAGAAACCTGAAAATGTGGCGTTAACTTCCTGTTGAAAACTATTTGTTCTTGGTCAACCAGATACCCCAAGAGACAAGCAGGGAAGGGATCTCGGCCCTTTTAGATCATGAACTAAGAAATATTGTCTGAAACATAGATCTATTGACCGACCAAACCAAAGATATGTACTTTTCATGCTTCTTTAAGTTTCTTTCGAAACTAATTTGGAAAAATGACATCTTACAAAATTGTGACCAATCGATTCTTCATCTTTTCTGCACAAAAGATAAATACCAGGGCCATTGAAATTGAACTTCTGTAACTTGTCCCATGTTAAAGCATGATTAGCTAGCATTAACAAGAAATGAAGGATGCTCTTGGGAGGAGCTTTGATCTTCCATATTTTTCCCCACCACCATTTGGGCTCAACAGGCTCATTATAAAGGCAAGATTCATACCCAATCTTAGCTGTATAAATGCTAATAGATGAATTATAAATCCATTTCAACACATCAGGTTCATTAGAGAGTTGAATATGGGCATGATGAAGCATTTGGAAAAAAATATCCCATGACACCTTCCACGCCCCCCTGAAACCAAGATCCTCTTCTAATAACCGACCTTGCTTCCAAATTGAGGTTTTAGTTTGGTTAGAAAATTTATCCAAAGTCGCCTTACCAATGGATTGTAAGTGACTGGTAATTTCCAACTAAAGACGATGTCTGCTCCCACACGAACAGACTTCATGTTTCCTACTTTCCATGCTAGATAAGGAGCACGAAAAGAAAGAGCATTTGAAATATCCTTCCATTGATTGGAAATCAAATGTGTATTTTTTATCCTTTTATGTACCCAACCGATCACAATTCCTGGAGCTATATGCTTTGCTACGAGAATATCTTTCCAAAAACTGTCTTTGAAAAGAAAATTCCAAAGATATTTTGTAGCCAGAACCTTGTTGAAATGGAATATGTTCTTCAAACCCCAACCTCTAAAGGATTTTGGAGCTATTAAACCTTTCCACCCTACTAAGTGGAACCTATGATACTCCTTACTATTTTTCCACAAAAAATTGAAGTAGAGTTTGCGAATGGAGTCCAAAGTAGCCTTCAGGATATGTGCTAGTAGATTCCAATAGACTTGGATGGCTTGCAATACTCATTTTATCAACACCAATTTGCCACCTCTCGAAATCCATTTGTTGCTCCACAGAGTGATACTGGAATCTACCTTGGAAATCAAGCATGACTAATCATGTTTACCATACTTATTGGGCTTGAGGATGAATCCTAAGTAAGGGATTCCTTCTTCTATCCTACAACATTTAAAAGGGAAAAATATTCTCCATAAGCCTCTATGAGCCAACTGATTCTATAGAATACACATCGAATATTTTCTCTCATAGATTTCCATACCTGTTTCCCTGCAAAAAAGAAATAAATTTGCTTCCAAGCACTGATATTCCAGTACATATTGTACATAGAAAAGAAAAATATCATCTACAAACATTAGGCGAATGAGATTTTCTCGACAATTGAAGGACACTCCCAAAATATTTCTTTTGGATCTTTTAAAAAGTAACAACCTACTCAAGCCTTCTATCACCAATAAGAATAGGTAGGGGGAGAGAGGGCAGCGTTTCCTTAACCCATGAGTTGATTTGAAGAAAGATGTCACCGAACCATTGATCAAGACCGCAAAATAGAGGGAGATAACACATCCCATTATCTAGTTTGTAACTTCAAGATTGAAACCAACATGCATAAGCACTTGATGAATAAATAACCAAGAAGCTTTATCATAGGCCTTCGAGAAGTCTAATTTAAGGGTTTCCACCTTTTGATTTTGAATCTTGATAGAGTGAAGACCTTCCTATGTTGACCCAACTGTTTTGTGAATCAAACGACCACTAATAAAACCGAACTAGTCTCGAGATACTAACCTAGAAAGTATAGTCTTGATGTGGACTGTTATGATCTTAGATATAATTTTGTACACTCCGTTGCATAAATAAATGGGTCTTAAATCTACAAAGGAGACCACACGATCCTTTTTGGAATCAAGGCCAAAAAATAGAATTTAGAGAGCTTGGAATTAATCCTGAAAGCCAGACCACTTCCACCACCTTCAATAAATCCTCTCCTATGAATTCAAAGAAATCCACAAAACATTAAGTGGCCACCCATCCGGTCCTGGGATTTTGTCCCATTGGAACAATTTAAGGGCAGCTAACAACTCCTCCAGAGATACTGTCTCATATAGGAGCTCATTCTGTCCATGTTCAACCATATGCAAAAATTTCTCAATAAGTTACAACATTCTTCCAATATCCTGGTTCCATGGGTCCGAATAAACTTGTCCTTGAAATGATCCACTGCTAATCCTGCAAAGATTCTAGAACCCCCTAACTAGAAGCCGATTGTCATTCTGAAGCTCACAAATGGTGTTACAATTCCTTTTATTCGAAGCATAGTTCTGGAAAAACTTGATATTTTGATCCCCTACCTCGAGCTATAACACCTGGCTCTTAAGTCTCCATTCCATTTCGATATCACCGAGGATCTTGGATTTGTGACCAGGCTACAACAACTACATCCTGTCTTATATCCTTCGATGGAAAGCAAGCTGTGCAATACAAGTATAAAGAATCCATACAACCTTCAATCTCCACTAATCTTGCCTCTCTGGATTTTCGATTCTCTTGATTCCAATTCATTAGCAGAGAATTGAGAACAAGCATTGAGCCCATGTCTTCCATTAATCGGAACCCAATTCTCCGGAACTCGGAGTTATACTTAAAAGGAGAACCTGTTTTTTCTTCCTGATACAGATCTGATGCATGTTACTTTTATCCTACTTTCTTCTTTAGCATACCTTTTTTATGCTTCTTCCGCTATGTTGAGCCTCTTCAATGACCTTTTGTCTTCTTCTCCTTCTGCTTATGCGCTCTATTTTGACACATTTTCATCTCCATCACTCTCTAATAACACTTCCATTTTCCTATTGCGACTTATCCTAGAGATACGACACCTAAAATTTCTTTTGGACCCTCTTCTTCGATCTATGTAGTTGCACCTTCCAAGCAGCTTACTTCGACACATTTCTTCTTTCATATCTTTCTGCCTTTTTTTTTTTTTTTTTTTCCTCCTTTGGATCCATCTCTCTCTGCATAGTCTATCTCATCAGATCCGCTTCGATCATCAAACCCCCACCCCACCATGTGAGGGCTTATGCTTCCATCTTATAAGGAGCCATATTTGTTAATCCCTTTTTAACAAAAAAAAAATTAATCCATAAAGGTAAGCTTTTCAATAGTCTTCCTCTTGGCCAAATACAGAACTTTCTTTTAGCAGTGCTAAAGGAGATGTTCTAATCAATAGAAAATTCCACATTATATCCTTCTATAATGTGATCATACCAAAAATCAATAACATAGGTCCATTTGTTGTCTAGGTTTTTCAAAATGTCTACCTTTTCTTGACTCCAAACCACAAGTTCTTTAGCTTGCATACAATATTAAGTTTAGTGTCTTTTAATCCACTCATGCATTAAACAAGGAAACTAAACAAGGATGATCTAAATGTACCTTAATTTTTCCACCATTCAGGGTTTGCATGCAAGTTCCGAGTCTATTTATGATCAAACTCCACTTCTCTTTTGGTCATCCATTCTTGAATATCCTTTCTTGAAGGTTTCCACAACATGTTCGTGTCCCTTTTTGCAAAAAAACTTTATGTCTTGTCAATGGAATGAATTGTTAGCACCAAATATCAGACCTAAAATTCAGTGTATAAGCCAACAATAAAGCCTACTAGCATCTTCATTTTCAATACCCTATAAGGGTATGTCTCACCCAAGACATTAGTGAGCATCATAGGAACAAATTTAAAAAATAAAGAAATAGAACATGCATCTTAAACATCCATTTAATCGTTATATATCATTCATCATTCATAAAGACAAAAACAAAATAGATAGAACATAAAAGAATTTTTAAGGGAAACCAACATAACTTCCGTTCCATTTCATTCCTCAAAGGGTATTACATCCATGGTTTTTACAACTCTCAACTCACAGATCTAACAACAACAGCAAAAACAACCATAATAACATCAACCCCAATTCGTCCCTTTTCACCCCTATATATACATGTTTACATCAATTACAATATATTACAATTGTCACAAATCCCATTTCTTGAAGGGTACATGTGGCACCATGTGTGTGGTACACAATAGTCCATGCAAATTCCAATAATCATTTACTACTCATAGGATTTAACTTTGCACAAGTGTCCAAAACTGAAAAATCAGGGTTCCAACAAAGACTAATTTTAATCAGGGTTGTGATTCATTTTTGAAATATCCTTGCTCTTTTTCTCTTGACAAAAGTCATGTATCATGATCCCTTTAAACTTTATGATGTTGTCATTATTTTCCAAAGTCACATTTATCTAATACTTTTCAATGTTGCACATTTTCCCAATAAACTCTTCTTTTTCCTGGTTGTGATCACGACTTGATACCATTATTAGCTAGTGTATCCTCAAACAATTTATATGTGAAAATTGTGTGCCATCGGGAAAAGTATCAAAAGAAAACAAGTTGGTGCATATTGTGACAAGCACTATTGTTGGTCACCCTATATGCCAATTAATTACAACTAACACACAGGATGCACAATATGAATTGTCAACCTAGGGAAGTCATTTATTTCAACAGTAATTAGCACAGTATATGCATAAACATTTCAAGTAGTTGATTAAATGAATGGAGATAAATGATCCTACCTATCTGCTCAGCCAAACTCATCTCATAGCTAAAACTAATCTAACTTATCCATTTAGGAATTCAAAATACAATTATCTTCCTAAAAATATCAATCCAGCAGTTACTCATCTAGGAATAAAATGAACTAGACTTACCTTTGCAAGAAGTTAAATCCTATAATTATCAAACTACAGTATTCAATATGTACTGACCTAATTTATCTAGCAACTACTATAACTTAATCATAACCTATCCAATCTAATGAATTCAGTGTGAAAATACTCACAACAGATCTAAGAGATGATGTATACCTCACAAGAGTAATTATGATTAAGCAGGAAAATAGAAGAAGAGTGAACAATACAGTATAATGAGCAACAAAATAATATGGTATAGTAGAACTCAGATAGAAGCAATAATACTTCACACACACTAATTAAGTAATCACAGTATGGACAAATAAATAGTCCAATGGTAGAGAGGATTCGAATGCCTAAGGTGGCAATTCGAATTAGCCTCTCAGAGTGATCATAAGATCAATAGAGTGTCATCGGAGCACAACTAGGTGTCCTCATGATCATTGGAGCGCAACTGGAAGTCTTCATCATCATCAGTGGAGTCATCAATGCTCAAGTAACTGTCAACCATCAGTCATACTAACTCTGGCAGGTGTAATTGAGTGTAACTCAATGTAACTAAGTGTAACTGAGTGTAACTGAGTGTAACTGAGTGACAACTGGGCTGGTAGGTGAAGAAGGGCGAGTTGCTCCCTAAAATCAAGGAAGAAGGGCGCATTAAGCAACTGGAGGGATAAAACTGAATAATGAGAAGCTCCTGGGGGCTGGCTAACTGAGGGCTAGGTGCTGGACTGATGACTGGGAAGCATGCAAAATGCATGCAAACCCTAAAGGTGCATGCATGACTGAAAATGTAAATGATCAAAATACTGGTGGGACTAGGATGGAGTATAGGAATATCCTAACACCCCCCCTTAATCCATCCTAGGCCCTGGTAACTAAGACCAAAGGTCACCCAATACAATGAATAATAACAATTAATAAACCAAGGAAGTGGGAAAATTCCATGGGAAACATACCCCCTCCTCAAAAAATAGACTGTAAGGCACACATAAAAATAAATGCTCCAAACTCAAGCATGTGTGATGCTTGGTCATATGTCTAGAGGTATCTTCTTCTTGGGAAGAAGTGGATCATGCTCAAAAAGCATGTGCTTGTACTTGCTCTTCAGATCGAATGTGATGAGAACAAATCCAACAGTAGGAGAATGATCCTTGAACCTGTGATTCGAATCAGCTGAGGTAGGATCAAATCTGTGAAAGTGCATATAGTCTTTTGTCTTCTCCTTCGAACCACCATGGGTGAGATTATGCCAAAAATAACTATTACATGTTTGCTTGAAATCAAAATCAGATTTAAGACTTAAAAAACAGTTTCTTGAGATCTCCTTTGAACCAGCAGGGGTGAGATCAAAACTATCATATGCATGAGAAATTATCCCAAGCAGTAATTGCTTAGAATCCAAATTAGATCCAAGACTTGAATCATGGTTTCTTGAGATCTCCTTTGAACCATGAGAGGTGAGATCAAAACCAGTAGATGCATGAGAAATTATCCCAAGCGAATGGCAATGGCCATATTCTTCAATGACCTTCTGAAAGAATGGAATTATGATCATATAGTAGTATAAAAGAGGAGTTAGCTGGAGAGGAGCGAATGCATTACCTTCAAAAGCTGTTTTGACCTCCGAAATAATCATGTGATCATGATGCAAACCAACAGACTTTGGTGCAAGAGAGGATTTAGGACCTTCTGCAATATCTAGAGTGTGAGCTGGCACAAAAAGAGAAGAAAGTTTGAGCATGAGTGTAGAATCTGCAAGTTCTTTGTCAACAACTTCAATATGAGATGATACTGGTGCATGATCTGAGAGACCATCAAGAGGAGTGAATGCATCACTTTGTTTTCTTTCGAATGGGTTGGGACCAAGTCCTTCATTCTCTCTGCCAAATTTTCCATCCAGGTGAGCCCATATCTCTTTTGGAGTCCATAACTCCTTTGGAGTTTCAACACCATTACGGTATTTGAATTGGAATCTTTGGCATGCAAACAAAGAAAACATTATTGCTTGAAAGTGCATGTCACTTTTATTTAACCAGTCAATCTTCTCTTCAGGGGATTCGAACTCTCTTTCAAAATAACAATAAAAAAGATCATGGATCTTCAAGTCTGCTATCATTCTTGGTTTCCATTCATCATAGTTGAGTGGATCAAGAGGAGTAATTCCTGATGAATACATAGAAGCTGTAGAGGACCTGCAAAAACAATATAGAATAACTGCAACTGCTACTGCTGTAAAAATGCAGAAACTGCTGCAACTGCTCCACTCGAAATCTTGGTAATAACCCGCAAAAAACTCTCAAGAATGGAGATAAACAATACTCTCAACATGCTCTGATACCATGTGAAAATCCTCACAGCAGATCTAAGAGATGATGTATACCTCACAAGAGTAATTATGATTAAGCAAGAAAATAGAAGAAGAGTGAACAATACAGTATAATGAGCAACAGAATAATATGGTACAGTAGAACTCAGATAGAAGCAATAATACTTCACACACACTAATTAATTAATCACAGTATGGACAAATAAATAGTACAATGGTAGAGAGGATTCGAATGCCTAAGGTGGCAATTCGAATTAGCCTCTCAGAGTGATCATAAGATCAATAGAGTGTCATTGGAGCACAACTAGGTGTCCTCATGATCATCGGAGCACAACTGGAAGTCTTCATCATCATCAGTGGAGTCATCAATGCTCAAGTAACTGTCAACCATCAGTCAAACTAACTCTGGTAGGTGTAACTGAGTGTAACTCAATGTAACTAAGTGTAACTGAGTGTAACTGACTGTAACTAACTGTAACTGAGTGTAACTGAGTGACAACTGGACTGGTAGGTGAAGAAGGGCGAGTTGCTCCCTAAAATCCAGGAAGAAGGACGCATTAAGCAATTGGATGGCTAAAACTGAATAGTGAGAAGCTCCTGGGGGCTGGATAACTGAGGGCTAGGTGCTGGACTGATGACTGGGATGCATGCAAACCCTAAAGGTGCATGCATGACTGAAAATGTAAATGATCAAAATACTGGTGGGACTAGGATGGAGTATAGGAATATCCTAACATTCAGGAAAGATAACAGTAACCAGAAACTAGAAGTAAGCTTGAACTCTAATTTGATTAAATTAGAAATCCTAGAAAGAATAAATGACTGAAAGAAATCAGAGCTGAGCTTGACTGTAACAGCTGATCTAACACACACATAAACTAACCTACACAGTCAACTGTCACACCACACAGTTGCAGCTATTCAGGATGCAATAAAAAACTACCAAAGAAGAATCCAATTATCATTTCACTATTGTAGCTCGCAGTAACACATCTAATGCAATTCCACACCACACAACAGGAAAGAAATTAAACTACCTGCTTAATTCGGCGATCTCTGTGAGAAGGCGGGCCCTGGCCTTCTAACAAAGATGCCGTAGACTAACACAAATTAAAAACTCAGATATAAGAAACTCTGCTCCTTGTATTAGAAATAATGAATCACAGTCACAACTCTCTGTCTCAGCTTATACAATTATAAATTCTCCAACCCCAGGCTCAGAACGCCTCTTTACATTTATACCCAATGACATGAAATCATTTCACAAAATATTGAGCAGCCATGAAGATCTACGATCTTTAGGCTGCCGATTTATAATCGAACAGTTACAGCCATAAGTGGACTTAAAATGAAATTGTTGCATTCATGCCTGAGCTGTTACATGCTATTCACAGCCCAGAGTAGATTCCAACTGATTGGACTGGCTGATAATCGGATGCTTTGTTGTGACTCAATCGCAGCTGGCCATGTGGAGGAATGCTCGAATTGTTGCAGCGATATGTGGAACCAAACTCAGGAAGGGACAGCTGGTGCCACGTATGCCTCTTCTCCAAAGGTTAGCAAGCTGATACACCTGCGATCTTGTAAAGGCTTCTGGGATATCTTTATCGAATCAGTCAATATTAGCACAACCTTAAAAGATAGAGTACAAAACCATAAACAAATCAGGCATTAATTGAATAAACAATAATAGATTATACCTGTTGCAATCCATGCTTTGCTTGGGAAAATATCTGCTTAGATCAAGGAATAGTGAGGCAAAACAAGGAAAAAGGTGTAGAGAGGTGTAGGCAAGAAGGGGCTATTTTGGGGCCCAACATCTCCCCTCAGCTATCCAATTGCATGTTCTCATGCAACAACCAACTAATCTGAGTCTGTCTCTGGTCTAGTTCATGTCGAGAGGAAAAATTGAAAGAAATGTCAGGTTCCTTGCCTGCCTCTAAAAACCCATTGCAAGCAGCCCAATATTCCCAACATTAATTCTTTTCTGCCTTAGTCAATGTATAATTATCCCTGTACTGCCCTCCTGGCCACCATATGAGTGGAAATTTGAATTTGAGTCCCAGCCAATGAACTCCACACCTCTTCATGCAATCAACATACCCTGCTACCCTGGGAAGAGCCAATTTAAAGTTCTTAAAGCAGTATGGGTCCCTTTTCTTCAAAGCTGGAGAGGAAGTTTGCCACCGGTGCTTGCTACCTTCTAAGGCAAGATGCTGTTGTTTGGATATCACGTCAACACAGGTAGAGATAACTTTCTCTTGCATCTTCTTCAGATGCTGAGTCTTCGAAGGAGATAAGAAACATCTTCCATGGTTTATAAGGAGAACCCGAGGAGATTGGGGTTCACTTGTAATCCATAGATTGGAGTTGGCCTCATTCTTTGAGATTGTCTGGAAGGCATCTTCCCACTGCACATGATTAGTAACAAAAGAGGCAAAGGCTCTCAACTGAACATCCCCTGCATAGGGAATAGGATTAGGGAGATAATCACCAAAACATGCAATATTGTGCAAATATAATTCACACAACAGATTCTGCTCAAGAAAGCTGCTTGACAAAAAGGTCTCTATGAACTGAGAAGGAATCAACACTTGATGAGGTCTACCCTCCTATAAATCCTTCAATTTGAACAGGGTCATTTGTTCATACAGAAATACCGGATAGGAAGGAGATGGGGCTCTTGAACTCAGCAACTCTCGAGAGAGGGCATACATTAGATCTTTTTCTTTTTGCATGGATTTGAATTCCTTCAACTCTTCCAACTCTTTTTGCACTTCTTCCAACTGAGATCTCTGAAGAGTTGATTCCTCTGCCCACTTCTTTCTCAATTCTTTGATAGTCTTTCTATGTTCAAAGAGAGGGACCATCCCTTCTTGGCACTGATCAATGTATTTTTTCCATTTGGCTAGCTCCAGCTGTCACAAAGAAATCTTTTTCTCCAACCGCTGAATCCTTCTATCCTCCATATATTTCTCATCATCAGAATCTAAATTAATGATGTCTTGAGATAGTTGCATTCTTACCTTGTCACCATATGTCCAAGCTTCCTCATTTTGAATTGGCAGTGTAACAGCTTCCTCCTCCATCAGTGTTGCAATGGCTTCTGCTTGTGTTGCAGTCTCAGCAGTTAATTTTGATGGTGCTGGTTCTTGTGTAACAACATCCTCTTCCTGTACTTCAACCTCGGCAACTTCAAATTGTGTTGTTGAGTCAAAAAATAATTTCGAGAATACTGGTTCTTGTGTAACAACATTCCCTCTCTGAATACCAAACTCAACAACTTCTATCTGAGTTGCAGTCTCAACAAATACCTTTAGGAATGTTGGTTCTTGCATGGCAGCATCCTTTCTCTTCAATTCAATCTCAGCAACTTCAGTCTGAGTTGCAATTTTAGCAAATGTTTTTAAAGACACTGGTTCTTATGTAACAACGTCTTTCTCTTGTACCTCGTCATCATCAATTGCTGTCTGGGTTGCAACTTCACTAAATATTTTCAAGGATGCTGGTTCTTGTGTAACAACATCCTGTTTTTCAATTTCTTCAGATTGCTGAGGTTGTTCTTGAATTACCTCGATGTCTTCTGAAAGATGAGATTGTTCCTGGCATAGTTCAGTATTACCTGATGGCTGGGATTGCATTCCTTCATCTTCCCCTAGTTCCAGATTAGGGATTAGGTCTATTTCTAGCTCATTCTCCTCCATCAACTCCACTACAGGCTTCTCGATGTCTTCTAAAAGATGAGACTGGCCCTGGCATAGTTCAGTATTTCCTGATGGCTGGGATTGCATTTCTTCATCTTCCCCTAGTTCCAGATCAGGGATTAGATCTATTTCTAGCTCATTCTCCTCCATCAGCTCCACTGTAGTTACTTTTTCTCCTTCTTGCTTTTCCTATGCAGGATTCTGTGCTACCAAATCCAGCACCATGACTCTGTGCCCTGCCAATTTAAATATGTCTCCACATTCTGGGCATACCATTTCTCCCTGTTCTTCATTTCCCAAAATAGGAGATGAACTTTCTAACATATCTGCAACCTCCACTAATGTATTCAAACTCTTCTCTGTCTGTTTTCTGCTTTCTTCCTTCCATTTCTCCAATTCATTCCGAAGAAATTGCACCTCCTCCTTTAGCAGCTCATTCTCAAGAAGAATATTTTCAATTTGGGGTTCTTCTACAGCAGGTTCTTGTGTAACAACAGGTGATTTGGGATTTAAAATACGAATTTCTATGCCTGCCCCAATTGCACATGTTGCTTCTGCTGTGGGAATTTCAACATTTTCCCAATTGCACATGCTGCTTCCGCTGCTGCAAGAGATTGAGTCCTTCTTTTCTTCACCACTCCCGATGGCTGGCCTTCACTACATACTGCTACTACTGCTGTAACAGCTCTGGTTCTTCTCTTCTTCGCTGGGGTGGATGTATGACCTTTATTCCCTGCCCTTTTTCTTCTTTTCTGTGACACAGGGGTTTCTAGATTTTCAGAAAGAGGCATGAATTCCTCCTCTTCAATGATAGTTCCCCTTATTTTAGGGGAGGATCCAACATCCAACACCTCCATATTTTCTCCATCTGCTGCCTCTGCCCAGTGTTCTTCCTCTTGCATTGCAACTTCCGCAGCTGCAACTTCCACTGTCGCAGCTTCAACAACTGCTCCAGTTTCAGCTTCCTCTGCTACAACTGCTAATGATGCCATCCCTACCACTTCAGCTGCCACCCTAGCTGCAATTTCTATCTGCTCTGTTTCTTCCTCAATAGGGTTTGGTGCTGTTGCAACTTCCAATACCATTGCCTCTTTTGCCGCCGGTTCCATCATATCTCCTTCTGCAACAGGGTTCGTTGCTGTCGCAGCTTCCCCCATATTTACCTCTTCCACTTGGTCTTCCAATGCTCCATCCCCCCCCAGCTGAATTGGAGGAACTCTGGTCCTCATTTACCATTTCAACCCCTCCTATTACCACAACAGGTGCTCGGGGTACCCTTGGTCGAGCTACAAATTCTTCCCATGTCAAATTCTGGTGCGCAAGGGCCCGTAAGACTAATAATTTAATCAACCCATGGTTTGAGAGGGAAGATAAGGGATGTCGAGCACCCTTGACATATCCAGCCATAGTTTGCAGAGGTTGTAAAAGATAAAATGACATATTTAACAAACTGCGGTGGCGTAAATGTGAAAGAAGGTAAAATTCATATATGTAAATCACTTTGTACCTACTTTCATAGGAAATGTATTTCTTGATGAAGGTCTCCACCTGATTTCA
The DNA here is from genome assembly GCA_027924585.1 of Larix kaempferi. Lineage (NCBI taxonomy): Eukaryota > Viridiplantae > Streptophyta > Pinopsida > Pinales > Pinaceae > Larix > Larix kaempferi. The sequence goes on from BSBM01000938.1 coordinate 5,351,849, forward strand.
AGGGTTTGGCAAGTATTCTAGCACTACTCCTTGGCCATGTGGCCGAACAACCTCTCTTGCGGCTAAAAAGTATGCAGTTGCAGTCGAATTATGGCACTTCCGACCAAACCATTGCATCCTGGTTCTAGGAAATCCTGTTACTTCCGCCATGATTGCTTCTGAAACATCTATTCTGATACCTCGAACCTATGAATGAGTGTTGGTTATATTTTGAGCAAACTCCAGTGCGGCTGCGACGTGAAAATCATTCAAACCCTGGAAATATTCAATCCAACCAGCTTCCTGAAAGATGGTATAAGCCTCTCTGTTTGCACGCAGAGTCTCTATGCTGATAGGATCATGTCGTACCGGGATGCCCATGAAGCTGTTTGTAAATTTTACTATCAGCGAAATGAGTTACAGTCTCAGACGTCGAGCTACTACATGCAGAATGAGCAATGGATAGCCAAAGGTTGGTTTGGGTATTTTGGGAAAGGTGACACAGTTATTTTTGGGAATTGGCACAACCATTTTTGGCATAAAAGTGGTGAGAGGTTGTCGCACGGGCCAGGTCAAATGGCGGTCATAAACCAAAAACGAAGGATGAATCAGACGTAGTTGCTGTCTCAGCTGATTGGCTAAGGATAACTGACATGGACTAACGACAAAATATATTCATTATTGATTACTGCATTAAGTCATGCCTAATTATGTTTATGATTAAGACGTCGTACCTTTAAATGTAATTCCAAACCGACGTTTTGCAAGGTGGCGCCTTTCCACGGTCATATCGTTGATAGGATCATCAATTTGCACATGCACCCATGAGATGGCCATTGTCAAGTGGCAAATATAGTACATCCACGTTGGCGTAGATCATAAGAATATGTGGCAAGTAGGTAAGCTTTTAATGTTCATTGTGGAGGATGGAGAGCGCTAATACCGATGAGAAAATATATAATGAGGTTGCAATGAGGAATTAGCGGAGTCGCGACTGCTAAAAATAGGACAAAATGGGCCAATTTAGATTGTGCAGCTGCTTGAAATAGGAAAAAAGGAACTTTTAGCGGTGTTGTAGCTGCGCAAGATAGGAAGGATAGGCAACGTTGGCGGTGTCGCAGCGGCTCGAAATAGGAAAAATAGGCATCTTGGCTGTGTCGTAGCTGCTAAAAATAGGAAAAGTGGGCAATTTTAGCGGTGTTGCAGCTGCGCAACATAGGAAGGATAGGCACTTTGGTGAGGTCGCAGCTGCTGAAAATAGGGGAAATGGCCATTTTAGCGATGTTGCAGCTGCGCAAAATAGGAAGGATAGGCAACTTTGGTGGGGTCGCAGCTGCTAAAAATAGGGGAAATGGGCCATTTTAGCCGTGTTGCAGCTGTGGTAAAGAGAAAGACACAGTGAGCGGTGTTGCAGCTGCGCAAAAATGTGAAAGATAGGCAACTTTGGCGGAGTCGCAGCTGCGAGGAAAAAGAGACTCGGGCGAGATTTAGCAGTGTTGCAGCTGCAATAATAGAGATTTGGGCGGGATTTTAGCAGTGTTGCAGCTGCAGGGAAAAAAGAGATAGGACATATGGAGCGGTGTTGTAGCTGCAAAAATAAACATTTGGGCGGGATTTTAGCAGTGTTGCAGCTACAGGAAAAAGAGAAATGAACCACATTTTTCTGAGTAACTATTGCTGCAATATTATTTTCTTCCAAGGAATTATTCACAAACAGGAGGATCAACCAAAATCCCACAGTCGCTTGGCCTGAGTTGCGACTGCCTCCATTCGAGTGATCTTCCACACAAAAACTTGTTCAGAGTTCTTAAAAAAAATAAAAACCCATCAAATCTGAAAAAGACAGAATCAAAATAAAAGAAAAAAAATGATAATTTATTTATATACAGAAAAATATATGCAGAATTGCAGCAGCCTTTTAAGAATTATCAGGGATACGGAAAAATCCTTGCTCCTGAATCAATTGGTAACTTGGATCAGCTGCAACATGTGAAAGAAATGCATCCCTTGAAATTGGTTTATGATACAGTCGCAACCGATGACCATTGGAAAATAATGGTGTTTTGTTTTCATCAATAGTGATCAACTGAACTGTTCCATTATCAAACACTCTGTCTATCTGGTAGGGTCAGGGTCCTAGCCATCTTGTACGTAATTTTCCTTTGAAATCCCTTTTAAACCGTGAATCGTACAATAGAGCCCAGTTTCCTTCACAGAAGACTTTCTTCTTTATAAATTTGTCGTGCCACTTGGAGCGCTGCTGTTGGATCAGGGCTGTATGATGAACTGCAACTGTGCGCTTCTCATCCAACTCATTTAGCTGATTCAAACGGTTCCTCTCAGCTTCTGTTAAATCAAGGTTTGCTTCAATGGCTGTCTTCAAAGTTCTGATTTCAAATTCAATCGGGAAGACAACATTTTTTCCATACACCAATCATATGAGGAAAAACCAGTAGTGTTGCGCCATGTGGTGCGATAAGCCCATAGTGCCTCTAGGAGTCTGTCAGCCCAATCCTTACGGTGACTTTTCATTGTTTTTGTTAAAATAGCCTCAATGACCTTATTTGTGCTTTCCACTTGGCCATTGGCCTGTGGATGATATGGTGAGTTTATTTTGTGTTGAATGTGAAACTTTTGTAACAGGGATTCCAATTTGTGAGACATGAATTGTGGTCCACCATATGTAATGGTCTCCTTGGGTACTCCAAACCGAGTAAAAATCTCTTCATATAAGAAATCAATTACAACCTGATCATTGGCTTTGACCAAGGCTACAACTTCCACCTATTTGGTCATGTAATATGTGCAAACCAAGATGTAAACTTTCTGCTTTGAGGGAGGATTGATAGGCCCTACGAAATCCAGAGCCCATCTATCAAAGGGTTCAACCACAAGCTGCGGCTGAAGAGGCATCTCATCTAATCTATTCGGCTGGCCCATCCTCTGGCAGCTGTCACAAGCCTGAACATACTTTTTTGCATCCTTAAACAATGTCGGCCAATAATATCCCATCCTTAAAACCTTATGACCTGTCCTTTTATCAGCAAAATGTCCCCCACAGGGCTCATCATGGAAAGCTTTCATGATACTGTAAATTTCATCTTCTCTTACACATCTTCTGATTTCCAAATCAAGACCTATGTAGAAAATATGTCCATCCAACCAGCAGTATCTAGCACTCTGCTGTATGATCCTTCTTTTTTCTTTCTTTGACAGATGTGCTGGAAGCTTACCTGCAGCCAAATAGTTAGCAATATTTGCATACCATGGGGAATGAGATGATACTGCAAACAAATGCTCATCAGGGAAGGAATCTTCGAGTGGTAAACTATCATCATTGTTAGTAAGTCGAGATAAAAAGTCAGCAACAACATTTTCATTTCTTGGTCTGTCAATAATTGTAATGTCAAATTCCTGTAATAGTAACAACCATCTAGTTACTCTAGCATTTGTGATAGGTTTGTTCATTAAGTACTTGGTGGCTGAATGATCAGTCTGCACAAAAGTAGAATATCCAGTAATGTAGTGTCTAAATTAGTTGATGGCATAGACAATGGCAAGGAACTCTTTCTCTGTAACAGTGTAGTTCAGTTCAGCAGGGGCCAGGTTCTTACTAATATAATACATTGCATAGGGAGCATGACCTTCCTGTTGTCCTAAAATTGCTCCAATGGCAGTATCTGAAGCATCTGAAGAGATATGAAAAGCTAGAGCCCAATTGGGCCCAGGTAGGATAGGTTTTGTAGACAACCTTTTCTTAAGTTCAGTAAACGCTGTTTGGCATGCATCATTCCAATCAAACTATGCATCCTTCATCAACAGGGTGAATAAAGGAGAAGCTAGTTTGGAAAAGTTTTCTATACATCTTCTATAATAACCAGCATGCCCTAAGAAGCTACGTACATATTTTTGTGTTCCAAGAGTCGGTATATTTTCAATTACCTTAATTTTGGATGGGTCTACCTGGATACCGTCAGCAGAGGAAGTGCCCCATAACTATGCCCTCGCTCATCATAATATGGCACTTTTCAGTGCTCAAAGATAGCTGGCTTTGTTCACAGCGTTCCAAAACCTTTTCTAATTTTTTCAATGCTTCTTCGAAACTACTACCGTATGGAGTGAAGTCATCCATAAAAATTTCCATGCAGTCATTTACCATCTTTGAAAAGATCCCAATCACTACTCTCTGAAATGTGGCCGGTGCATTGCATAGCCCGAAAGGAAGTACCCTGTATGAAAAGTGCCCCAGGGATAGGGGAGGGTAGTCTTATCTTGGTCTTCTGGAGCAATCTGGATTTGGTTGTAACCACTAAATCCATCAAGAAAGGAAAAATACTTCTTTCCAGACAAGGTATCAAGGACCTGATCAATAAAAGGTAGGGGAAAGTGGTCTTTCTGCGTGGCTTTATTTAATTCTCTGTAATCTACGCAGACCCTCCATTTCCCATTCTTTTTTGGTACAATCACGAGTGGAGAAACTGGCCACTCACTGTCTGAAACTGGGTATATAAATACCGCTTCCAAAAGTTTTTGGATTTCTTCCTTCACTATGCCCCTTAAGTTCGGGTTCATCCTTCGTTGTGGTTGGTACACTGGTTTGGATTCGCTTTCGATGTAAATGTGATGGGTGCACATATTAGAGGGAATACCCTTCATATCTGTATATTCCCATGCGAAAGCTCCCCTATGTTTTTTCAACAGAGTGATCAGGCGTTCCAACTCATTGGGCACGAGATTCGGATTTACATTTAATGTTTTTCCCGGCTCAATTTCTACTGGAATGATTTTCGAATTTTTAAGTATTGGAATTATATTGGCATCATTAACTAGAGTCTCTTCTGTTAGAATTTCTTGTTCTGTTTCATCTAATGTACTGTTCAGAATTTGGTAGACATGTTTATTGACAGACGTGGGTTCACTGATGAAACTATTAATAGTATTATCCTTTGTTTCATCTTTGAAAGTTAAGGCTCTCCCTATCGTTAATAATGGCTGAACGCCTTCCTCTTCCTCCAGATCCACCCAAAGTGGATTTTTGGCTTCTAGTCTTGGTCAGGCTAGAGGGTATAAAGTTAGGCTTTTAATATCAGTCTCGTCTGAGATAGTCATGGACCCCGACCGACAGATGATACAGGCATCTGTTGTGGCTAACCAAGGTCTTCCCAGGATCAACAGGTGTCCCCTCGGCCGAGACTTCTGTTGTAAAACCAAGAAATCCACAGGGTACTCCCACGAATCGACAGATATTACCAGGTCATCCAAGATTCCCTAAGGCTTGATTGTTGATCTATCAACAAGTTCTAAAATGGTAGGGGTTGGCCGAAGATTAGTGAGTCCCAGTTTTTTCACAGTTTCGATGGTCATAACATTGATGGTTGCACCTAAATCTACCAAGACATTTGGTATCTGAGTGTGTCCTATGTGTACTGTAACAGTAGGGTTTCCAGGATCGTCATATTTAGCCACAGGAGTCTTACCCATTATTAATTCAGAAAGTTTTCCCAATACATGGACAGTGGGAGGATCCCTAGGCTTCCTTCCTGGTTTTCTAACACACAGATCTCTAATGGTCTTGGCATAAATAGGCAGATCATGAAGGGCTTGTAATAGTGGAATTTTGACATATAAGTTCTTCAATTCCCCTAAGAGATTGAATCTAGGTTGTTCCACTATTTTCTGTAGGGCCAATCGTTTAGGATATGGTGGTTCTCTTATAAGCCGTGTAGGCTGTCTTTCATCGTGTGTTTCTTCCTGTGTTTCAGCTATTGTTTCAGTAGGAATGTCAACATCCTCAATGATGGGGATTGCTGTATCAACTGAATTCTCGCATTGCTGATCCATTCTGGATTCAATCGCAGAGGATGGAACATCCTCAATGACTATGGGTTCCACGACTCTTCCCGATCGAAGATGTATATCATTACAGGGAATGGAGGTAATGGAATAAGAAGGCATGCTGGCAGTCTCAAATTGATGAACTACTTTATTATTCGGGTTGGGGTTAGGTTGTGCAGGTAACTGTTGTCGTAGTGGTGCATTCATAGGTGCGACATTGTTTGGGAGTTGCAGCTATGGCTGCTGGTACTGTTGGTGAGGGTACTGTTGAGGAGGATACCGTTGATAAGGAGTTTGGTGGTGAGGAAAATTGTTTCTTGGGTAGGAATTTCTCCAATTGAGAGCCCAAGGAGCTTGTTGATTTGATTGTTGTGCCCATGGCATCCAGGGGTTAGGATTTTGCATTGAGGTTTGAGATGGATGCCATTGGTTGTTAGAAAAATGTGAAGGGAATTGTGTATTCATGTGATTCATATTATTCATACCATTCATATTATTCCAAAAAGGTGATGGTTCTGAATTCATACCTTGATTTTGAGGCTACCAAGGCTTCTTCTGAGCAATAAAATAAGCTTGTTCCACATCTGAAGTAGATGCCTGCAAGACTGCTTTGAATTTGGGTAATGAAGGACATTCCTTGGTATCATGATCCAATTCGCATATCTGACATACCTCTACGTTGTCAAGCGAACATTCTTTCAGTGGGTGCTTCTTTCTGCAATTGGGACAAAATACACCAAGTGTTAGGTCTTCTACTTCCTGCCTCTGTTTTTCCCTCAAGACATCCAATTCTGAGGAAATGGAGCTCATCATATTTGTTTTAAATTTCTCCAGAAGGTTGCCTATTTCTGCTCGAGTAGCTCCTCCACTAGCTGATTTTTATGTCCTAGTGAAGACATCTCAATCTCGTTCCTTGTCCCAATTGTTGGTTCTGGAGGACCCCCTTGAATACCTTCGACATAATTCAACAATATTCTCAAAGGGTTCCTTTGAGATGTATCCTTTCCCCAACAAATTCAACATATCAAGGAAATATTCTCTAATTCCCCATAGTAAGATAATCTTGAGTACATATTTTCCAATCTCAGTATGACCAGACCTCTGTAAATTGTACAACAACCTTTCAACAAAATCTTCCAAGCTCTCTTCTTCCTTCTGAACCATTTTAAACAAATCCTCCTTCCTATCTCTGGTTCTACAGTATTCTTGATATTTGGAAAGGAAGGTTTGTTTCATCTGGTCCCAGGTAGTAATGGTCTCACGACCCAAACTCATAAACCAGCGCAAAGCGTTTCCCTTCAGGGTGGCTGGAAATAGTTTTAGTTTCTGCGCACTGGATGTGTAATCGTAACTACAACAGAGGATGTCGAACTCAAAAAGAAACTCATCTGGATCTTCAGAGGACTTACCATGGAAATTTGGGAGAACTGAGGGTGAAATATTTTTCATAGGATCTGCCCCTGGTGTTTGGAGGATAGGGAATTCGAGTGTGACCACAGTGTCACCATGCTGATTATCTTCCACCTCCTCCTCATTGTTATTGTGTCGCTCATTATTTCCTTCCTGTTCTCCGTTATTCATGTTGCTCCAAAATTTCAGTGCTTCCTTTGCTCTTTCTTCCTCTGCCCTTGCCTCTTCTGCTCTCCTCCTTTCTTCTTCTCACCTTCTTTCTTCTTCTTGCTCTTGGAGATATTCCAACCACTCCTATTTGGTAACTCTGTGCCCGTTAATATGATAGATCTCCTCTCTATCTGGTACACCCACAACACTTCCCTTATCTTCAGGAGGTTTCTTCTCTGGAACGGGAGTTGAAGGCCCCGTTGTGTTCTCCACAGTTGATTGGGAAGTATTAAGATTAGGGAGAATAGAATTTCCCCTTCCTGGAGATGATCACGGTAGTATGGTAGAAGAATCAGCTCTAGCAATTATTTCATCAATGTATGTATGTCTTCCTAGACCTTGATTTCGACCATGACCTCGTCCACCTGCAATGTTAGTATTTTGAGGGGGTTCCCGATTTGTTTTTCTTGTATTCATGAATGATTTAGATAATCAAAACTAAAATGAAATCAATAAGACAACTACTATCTATGTCTATCGATTACTATCCCCGGCAACGACGCCAAAATGTTGGTCACCTTATATGCTAATTAATAAAAACTAACACACAGGATGCTCAATATGAATTGTCAACCCAGGGAAGTCTTTTATTTCAACAGTAATTAGCACAGTCTATGCATAAACATTTCAAGTAGCTGATTAAATGAATGGAGATAAATGATCCTACCTATCTGCTCAACTAATCTCATCTCATAGCTAAAACTAATATAACTTATCCGTCTAGGAATTCAAAATACAATTATCTTCCTACAAATATCAATCCAATAGTTACTGATCTAGGAATAAAATGAACTAGACTTACCTTTGCAAGAAGTTAAATCCTATAATTATCAAACTACAGTATTTAGTCTCTACTGACTTAATTTATCTAACAGCTACTGTAACAATTGGAAATCCTAGAAAGAATAAATTATTGAAAGAAATCAGAGCTGAGCTTGACTGTAACAGCTGATCTAACACACAAATAAACTAACCTACACAGTCGACTATCACACCACACAGTTGCAGCTATTCAGGATGCAATAAAAAACTACCAAAGAAGAATGCAATTATCATTTCACTGTTGCAGCTTAGTAACACATCTAATGCAATTCCACACCACACAATAGGAAAGAAATTAAACTACCTACTTAATTCGGCGATCTCTGTGAGAAGGCGGGCCCTGGACTTCTAACAGAGATGCCGTAGACTAACACAAATTAAAAACTCAGATATAAGAAACTCTGCTCCTTGTATTAGAAATAATGAATCACAGTCACAGCTCTCTGTTTCAGCTTATACAATTATAAATTCTCCAACCCCAGGCTTAGAATGCCTCTTTACATTTATACCCAATGACATGAAATCGTTTCACAAAATATCAGGCATCCATGAAGATGTACGATTTTCAGGCTGCCGATTTACAATCGAACAGTTACAGCCATAAGTGGACTTAAATGAAATTATTGCATTCGGGCCTGAGCTGTTACATGCTATTCGCAGCCCAAAGTAGATTCCAATTGATTGGACTGGATGATACTCGGATGCTCTGTTGTGACTCAGTCGCAGCTGGCCATGTGGAGAAATGCTCGAACTGTTGCAGCGATATGTGGAAACGAACTCAGGAAGGGACAGCTGGCACCATGTATGCCTCTTCTCCAAAGGTTAGCAAGCTGCTACACCTGCGGTCTTGTAAAGGCTTCTGGGCTATCTTTATCGAATCAGTCAATATTAGCACAACCTTAAAAGATAGAGTACAAAACCATAAACAAATCAGGCATTAATTGAATAAAACAATAATAGATTATACCTGTTGCAATCCATTCTTTGCTTGGGAAAATATCTTCTTAGATCAAGGAATAGTGAGGCAAAACAAGGAAAAAGGTGTAGATAGGTGTAGGCAAAAAGGGGCTATTTTGGGGCCCAACAACTATTATGTTCTTTTTGTCTTATTTTTGTGACATTTTGTGTGCATGAAAGGAATGTGTATGCAAGTTTATTTTTACCAATCTTGTAATGGCTTTGTTGGTCATTCTCTCTGAAGTTCTATTTTCGTGCATAGTACCACAAATCCATTGCAAGATTGGTAAAAATAAAATTTTGAATGGGTGTGACCCTGTCGCAACACTATAAGTGTTTGAAGTTTTAAAGGATTGTGTTCCCATCTCTTAGGCACAATGTTGTCATTGCATAAAGTTCGAACCTGCAAGTTTCAAAGACATGCGATGCAAGCCCTCGGTGTGGCCTTTCAAAAGTTATATTTTAAAATGCTTGTGATCTATTACATGGTTTACTAAGTCCAAATGTAATGGAACCCCAAGCCATCACACAAGGGAAAAATATACACTTTTAGACAGATGCAACCATGTTGCAACCAATGAAAAGTTCAAAGTTCTAAAGAGATGCGATTGAATCCATTGTGTCTAAATCCATAGCAAAGATTACAAAGTTTTGTTTTAAACAAGTGTGCTCCATCTCCAAGAACCAAAGGTTGTCATAAAAGTCATATTTTCTCTCAAGTTGGAAGATTATAACCTTGCATTGCTATCTCAGTTCGCCCCAAGGTTGTAATTGAAAAGGGGCTTGCATTTAAGTGTTTATAATGGGAAGGCTGGCTCACCTTGTGTATTAGAGCACACAATTGGAATTGTTTGCATTTTGGTTTGATTTTCATATTTCCATAAACCTTAACAATTAGAGGGAATTGTCATCGCCACATAAGGAGTATAAAGAAAGAACTCAACACATTTATCAATCCAACACATATTTCGACACCTATCAAAGGTTGGTTATGTTATTGCTCATATCCTCTTGTTCATGATTGTGGGAAAAACACTTATATTCAAAAGAAAAGAGAATGGGTTATATGCTATCATTTTCTCACTTCATGTGTAACAGTTTATGTGGTCCCGTTACCTAGTGTTTCCACTTGTCAATGGATATGTACCCAAAATGAATACCCAATTTAAAGAAGTTGACAGCTGGATTCCCTCTTTAAATATTTGAGGTATATGTTATTTATGGGATTCAAAATGCAATCATTGGTCTATCCACCTATATGTTCCATTTTTTTACCATGGTTTGCATTCATGATAGTTTTTCCTGACACTTTGCCCTAAGTTTGCTTTTCCTATTATGAAATTGCTTGACTTTGTAGAGAATATTGACTTCCTTCCCCAAGCTTATGCTCCTCCATCAATTTATTGTGGGATGGATTGTGCATAGGCCTAGTTGTGTGAGCCACTTACTAGTTCTTGACATGAAGTCCCCAACCCAAGTTTTGATTCTAATAAGATATATACTCAAATCAATGATGTAAAATTGAGGAGAAACTTATGCACTTACATCTCCATAGGTTTAACCTCATCTTAATTTGTTGGCCAATCCTCTATCAGTAAGTGCGTGAGAAGTTTATCATACCTAGCTATGTGTTAAATCCTACAAGGATTTCATACTAGATATTCGATGACCTTAAACCTAGTATATTCATTAGAGATGGATCTATTGAATAAAGGCCTATTCTTCAAAAGCTCACCACAACCATCATACCTGTTGATTCTTAAGGAACTAAGCAAGGATGGACCTTAGTTATATTTTCTAACGATATTTATGGTTGGTGTGGTTATTTTGATGAATCTTGAGATATCAACATGCCTACCAAAAGGAATCCAAAGGATAAAAGAATAGCTCCATAAGTTTTGTAGGAAGAATAAACCTCCATAGAACTAAAGGTTGAAGAAATCTCTATATCATTTTATGGAGATGCAAAATGTAATATGGCTCCATGCCAAAAAAAAATGGGGAGAAATATGTTAGATTTTTAAATATGTTAATTATGTAGAGTTATCCCTATATCCAGGTGAATGCGACCTAGAACCAATAGTATATCGTCACATTAGAAGGTCTCAAATCCATAGAGTAGCTGCTAGGCTAGCTCTTATGCCAATAATAGAGGTAGTTACATGGTTGATCAACCATGCTGACATCGATAATAGAATGATCAAATATGAAAAAGCAAAATCCATAGCCTCATTTTAGCCTTCAGTTTTGGATATCTAATATAAGCTTCCCAAAGTAGAAGTAAGCATGATAGATGAATGGGTAACACAATTTACAATGGATAAGAATTACCACAAGACACCGAAAACATGGTGGATCAAAGAAAAGTCATTAATGTAATGTCAAATGGGTGTTGATCCTATCACTTACCTTAGACTAGCATAGAAATATGCAGTAACATTGATAAGTAGATTGTAAAGTGAGAAAGATGCTACTCAGTTAAAAGAATCATGGATCTCATTGATTTATCAAGTAAAATAAGTCAATAAGATTTTCAACTGGTCAAATATCTTCCCTACAATGATGAGTGATGAAATTTCTAGAGCAAAGTGTCCCACTTTGGGCATCCACTGAATTTTTTTTATGTCATCTTTATTGATGGAATTTGTTTGTGTAGTGAATTATTTTACAGGATTAGGATGGTAATGGAAAGCAAATTAGGTGTACTTCCAAATACTATGGGAACACAAGTACACGAGTGAATACAAAAGGTTACGTGATAACTTTATTACCCCTCTCTACACTTTAATTTTCTATAGATTATCCCCTTGGAAGATTAAGAAAGAAATGCAAATAGTGAGCACCCTAGGGGAGTGGTACATGAATGAAGGCTACACGTATCTGAAACTGTATGGAGCTTACAGACCTCCTCATCTCCTACCTAAGTTCATCATAGATAAGCTTGTAATTTAGGGAATTACCTACCAAAGATATTTACAAGGGCTTGGTGCCTCTCTAGCAAAGGATAAGAAAGCTCCTTGGGATATATTGCCATTTTCCATATGATCATACAACATATGCAAATCTAAATCAACTGCAATGGAACGATAAGCTCTCTTTTGACACTGAAAAAACTGAAAAATTAGACATCCATCAACTTACATGGATTTTTTGAGATACATACACAATAAATCTTGCGATGAGTAAAAAAGATGAAACGCAGGAAATTAAATGATGTTTCCGAATATATAATTTTTTTCTATTGAAAATGTTCTTAACTATCCGAAGTTTGATAATTTGTAACAAGCACTTTTTTTATTTTATTTTTTGGACAAATTATAAGGTATATGTTTTTGTGGGTGCATCCTTTGAGTGCCTAAACGATGGAATCAACTTACAAAAATTGGTAGACATATAGAGAACAAGTAGTACTAGTGCACCGCTATTTTTCCCCAAAATAATAATAATTTTTTTTAAAAATGATCTAAGTGATCGAACCTCAAAAATAGTATGCCAATTGTGGGTGCAGCCTTTGAAGGTCTTAATGCAATTATTTTGAAACAGTTTTTTTATAGCATGTAGAGGTCGATGTCCTTTAGTGCATCATATAATTTTTTTTCAAAATGGTTGAGAAACAGAAGAGTTATGGATGAAACACTAACAATGTGTTTTTTGAGTTAAGGAGTCATGACACAAGAAAAATAAGAAAAACATAGATAAATATATCTATTCTTTTTAAAAATTACATATTTGGAATCTACAGAAAAAATGTTATCTGCGTCAAAAATTTAATAAAAAATGATGGTGTGTAGCATACTGTAACCAACAGCCAAACATGGGAACACTTAAAAAATTGGATATAATGCTCAATTAGACATGGTATATCATATTCCAAGGAACAAACATGGTAAATCCGAAGCAAATTCCAAAGCAGACACATAGGCATAGGAATGCCATGCTAGCTTGTTGGGAGTTTCAAGCATAGTGCTAAGTAACGCGCTCGTGTTTTATTTAAATTTAAATTTTAAAGCCTGCCAAAACACAACGCGCACTCGTTTTATATTTAAAGAATGCATGCGCGTTTTGTAGTTGCATAACGCGTGCACATTTTGTAACAATATAATTTTTTTTGCCGAAGGGGGGGTATAATTTTATTTTGCGCCGATTATAACATTAAGAATAATTCTTGGTGGTAAGGGGTTGTGTTGGGTGCCAAAATAGACCCTTTTTTACCATATTCATTAATACCTTTTCCCCCCGTTTTCCCCTATTCTCCTACAACTCAGACACATATCTTCCCAAGCCAAGCATGGATTTTATCAGGTATAATTTATTATTGTTGTGTTTCATTAATGGTTAATATTGTCTATGGTTATGAACTTTACCTTTGAATTGCACTGACTTGTGTTGATTGGATAAGTAAAGTTCGGAACATCAAAAGACTCCAGGTGTAGCAGCTTGCTGAACTCGTGGAGTACAGAATACTTGGCGTCAAGTTTCCCTTTTTCAAGATCCGATTTGAGTCATTGAGGAGGTCGTGTGAGTGTCTCTCCACGCAGCTAGCAGAGACTAGTCCACGCTGAAACAGTCCAAGCATCTTTCCTCCTGATCAGCTGGAACTTGTTCATCCTGTAACAGTTTGGATTAAAATCACATGCATGATTATGAGCGACTCCACTTAACGCAATAATGGTTGTAACTGTTTCTGTTTCAATTCGGCAGCCTAAAGATCGTAGATCTTCATGGCTGCCCGAAATTAGTGGATCTGAACTACCTCATCTTTGTATAAGTATAGGAAGGCGATTTGAGACAGGGGGTTAGCATTTTTATGAACATGAGATTGTAACAGATCGGTATTGCAACACTGTATTTTCATCATTTTATTGAAAGGAGCAACAATTCTCAATCTTTCTGTGTTTTAGATCTTGTTAGATTTTAACAGCATCTCTGTTAGAAGGCCATGGCTCGCCTTCTCACAGAGATTTCCGAGTTAAGTAGATGTTTTAGTTTCATTTATTTTTGGTTTGATGTGGAGTTACAGTAGGAGTATTTACAGATTGTTGCAACAGTAGTTAGTTGGATAATTGCATGATTATAGTTTTTCTTTGGTTTGCTGCAACAGTGTGGTGTGAACAATCGACTGCGTAGAGTAGTTTTCCTTCCTATGCAAGTGTGTTAATTAGTATTGTTGTTACAGTCAAGCTCAGCTCCTGCATACTATTGTTATTTATCTTTCTTAGAATTTGCCGAATTAGATAGGTCATGGTTTGAATTATGATATTTTTAGGATTTAACTTCTTGCAAAAGCAATTCTAGTTAATTCATTCTTAGACCAGTTGTTCCAGGATTGATGTTGTAAGAAATATGAATCCTTTGAGTTCTTAGATTGATAATTTAGATTTTCTTTCGTAGTGAGTTGAGTTTGGCTTGGTAGTTAGGTAGGATGAATGTTCTTTATTTATTTATTCAACTATTGAAGTGTTTATGCATATGCTTTGCTTAGTTACCTTTGAAATAATCAGACTTTAGGTTTTAGTTTCATTTATTTTTGGTTTGATGTGGAGTTACAGTAGGAGTATTTACATATTGCTACAACAGTAGTTAATTGGATAATTGCATGATTATAGTTTTTCTTTGGTTTGTTGCAACAATGTGGTGTGAACAGTCGACTGTGTAGAGTAGTTTTCCTTCCTATGCAAGTGCGTTAATTAGTATTGTTGTTACAGTCAATCTCAACTCCTGCATACTATTGTTATTTATCTTTCTTAGAATTTGCCGAATTAGATAGGTCATGGTTTGAATTATGATATTTTTAGGATTTAACTTCTTGCAAAAGCAATTCTACTCAATTCATTCTTAGATCAGTTGTTCCAGGATTGATGTTGCAAGAAATAGGAATCCTTTGAGTTCTTAGATTGATAATTTAGATTTGCTTTCACAGTGAGTTGAGTTTGGCTTGGCAGTTAGGTAGGATGAACGTTCTTTATTTATTTAGACATTTATTGAAGTGTTTATGCATATACTTTGCTTAGTTACCTTTGAAATAATCAGACTTTCCTGGGTTGAAAATTTATATTGAGCACTCTGTTTGTTAACTGAAATCAATAAGCATATAGAGTGACCAACATTTTGGCGCCGTTGTCGGGGAAGGTAATTGGTAGAAATAGATGGTAGTTGATTAATTTGATTTCATTAGCTATGAATATTTGAAGCTTGCATGAATACAAGAAGAAAAGTTCGGGAACCCCCCAGAAATACTAATCCTACAAGTGGAAGAGGTAGTGGCAGTAACCAAGGTTTGGGAAGACAAACATTCATTGATGAATTGATCGCCAAAGCTGATTCCTCTACCAGACTACCGCGAACATCTTCAGGAAGAGGAAACTCCATTCTCCCTAACCTTGAAACGTTAGCATCAACCGTGGAGAACGCAACGGGACCTTCGAATCCCATTTCGGAGAAGAAACCTCCTGAAGATAAGGGAAGTGTTGCGGGTGCAGTGACTCGAGAAGAGATTTATTGAATCAAGAGACATAGAGTAACTAAGGAGGAGTGGTTAGATCATCGTCAAGAACTGGAGGAAGAAAGGAGAGAAGAAGAAAGAAGGACATAGGAAGAAAGAAGGAGAGAAGAACAAAGGAACCAGGAAAACATGGATAATGGAGATCGTGACGAGCATCAAGAACGCCCCAATGACCATGAAGAAGAAATAGGGGATAATCAACATGGAGACACTGTTGTCACACTTGAATTTCCTATTCAACAAACACCTGGGGCTGCTCCCATGAAGAATATTTCACCCTCAGTTTTGCCGAATTTCCATGGTAAGTCCATTGAAGATCCAAATGAATTTATTTTCGAATTTGATATCCTCTGTTAGAGATATGACTATACCTCCAGTGCACAAAAGTTGAAACTATTTCCTTCCACCCTAAAGGGAAATGCCCTGCGTTGGTTCATGAGTTTGGGTCGTGATACTATTACCACTTGGGAGAAAATGAAACAAATATTCCTTGCCAAATATCAATACTATTGCAGAACTAAGGATAGGAGGGAAGAATTGTTTAAGATGGTCCAAAAAGAAGAGGAGAGTTTGGATGACTTTGTTGAAATATTGTTATACAATTTGCAGAGATCTGGTCACACTGATATTGGGAAAGATGTCCTCAAAATTATTTTACTACGTGGAATCAGAGAAGACTGCTTGAACATGCTTAATTTGTTGGGAAAAGGGGATATCTCAAAAGAACCTTTTGAACATATCATCGAATTATGTCGAAGATACTCAAGGGGATCCTCTAGAACCAACACTCGAGACAGAGATTGAGACCGAGATGCCCTCACCAGGGCACAAAAGTCAGCCAGTGGAGGGGCTACTCGGGCAGAGATAGGTAACCTTCTTGAAAACTTTAAAACTGACATGATGAGTTCCATTTCCTCGCAGTTGGATATTTTGAGATCAAAACAGAGGCAAGCGGAAGAAGATCTAGCACTTGGTGTATTTTGTGCTGAATGTAGGAAGAAGCACCCATTGAGGGAATGTTCGCTTGATAAGGTGGAGGTATGTGGCCTGTGCGACCTGGAGCATAATACTAAAGAATGTCCTTCACTCCCAAAAGTCAAAGCAGTCCTTCAGGCATCCATCTCAGATGTGGAGCAATCTTACTTCATCTCTCAGAAGAAGCCTTGGCAGCCTCAGAATCCAGGTATGAATCCAGATCCCTCATCTTTCAACTCTTGGAATAATATGAATAATATGAATAATCAATTTCCTTCACACTATTCCTATCCTAATAACCAATGGCATCCACCCCAACCTATAATGCAATATCCTACTCCCTGGATGCCATGGGCACAACATTCAAACCAACAAGCTCCTTGGTCTCCTGGTTGGATAAATCCTTATCCAAGAAATCAGTTTCCTCACAATCAAACTCCTCATCCACAGTATCAGCAGCCGCAGCTGCAAATCCAAAATAACGCCACACCAATGAACACACCACTACGACCAAAACTGCCTGCTCAACCTAACCCCAATCCTAACAATAAGGCAGTACAATAATTTGAAACTGCCAACATGCCAGCTTATTCCATTTCCCATGTCCCTTGCAATGAATTACATTTACGATCAGGGAGGGTAGTGGAACCTATTGTCATTGAGGATGTTCCATCCTCTGTGACCAAAGAGATAATGAATCAACAATTTGAGAACCTAGTCAGTACAACAATCCCCTTTATTGAGGATGTTGAAACACCTATTGAGATACCAGCTGAAACACTTGCAGAAACACATACTGAAACTCAACCTACATAATTTTTGAGAGAACCACCTTATCTTGAACGTTTCACCTTACAGAAGGTAGTGGAACAACCTCGTTTCAATCTCCTAGGAGAATCGAAGAACCTTTATGTTAAGATTCCACTATTACAATCCCTACACGATGTACCTATCTATGCCAAAACTGTTAGGGATATGTGTGAGAAAAATCCAGGAAGGAAGCCTAAAGATCCTCCTACAGTTCATGTAGTGGGGAAATGATCTGAACTAATGATGGAAAGGGCTCCACTGGCCAAATATGATGACCCAGGTAATCCCACTATCACAATATATATTGGGCATACCCAGATCCCCAACGTTTTGGTTGACTTAGGTGTAGCAATAAACGTTATGACTATTGAGACTATAAAGAAGTTAGAACTCACTAATCTCAGGCCTACCCCTACTATACTAGAATTAGCTGATAGATCTACACTCAGACCTGAAGGAATCTTGGATGATCTGGTGGTATCCGTGGACTCGTGGGAATACCCCGCGGACTTCCTTGTTTTGCAGCCTAAAACATAGCTGGGGGGACACCCATTGATCTTAGGGAGACCATGGTTAGCTACAATAGATGCGTGTATCAGCTGTAGAGCAGGATCCATGAAGATTTCCGATGGAACTGATATCAAAATCATAACCTTATATATACTCCATCCCGACCAAGCTTAGATGTTGAAACTCCATTATGGATGGATTTGGAGGAAGAGGAAGGCACTCAGCCATTGTTAACAATTGGGAGAGCCCTGACTTTCAAAAACGAAATTGAAGACGACACTATCAACAGTTTTATTAGTGAGCATATGTCTGTCACCAAAAGCACATATCAAATCTTGGATAACACCTTAAGCAAACAGGAACAAGAAGAACTCGCCAAAGAGACCCTAGTTAGTAATGCCGAAACAACCCCAGTAATTGAGAACTCAAAAAGTACCCCAGTAGAAATCGAGCCTAGAAAAACCTTGAATATCAATCCTAATCTTGCGCCCGATGAACTGGAACGTCTGGTTACGTTGTTGAAAAAGAATAAGGGGGCCTTTGAGTGGGAGTATCTAGACATGAGAGGTATTCCCTCAGGACTGTGTACTCACCAAATCTATATAAAAAATGATTCCAGGACAGTATTTCAACCACAACGCAAAATGAACCCAAAATTAAGAGATGCTGTGAAAGAAGAGATTCATAAACTCTTGGAGGCAAGATTTATCTATCCTAGTTCGGACAGTGAGTGGGTTTCCCCACTAGCGATTGTACCTAAGAAAAATGGGAAGTGGCAAGTTTGTGTAGAATATAGAGAATTGAACAAGGCAACACAAAAACACCATTTCCCTTTACCATTCATCGATAAGGTTTTGGACACCTTGTCTGGAAAAATATTCTTTTCCTTTCTGGATGGTTTTAGTGGATATAATCAGATCCAGATTAACCCCAAAGGTCAAGATAAAACCACTTTCACTTGTCCTTGAGGCACCTTTGCATATAGGGTGCTTCCTTTTGGGTTATGTAATGCACCAACCACATTTCAGCGAGCTGTAATCGAGATCTTTTCTGAAATGGTTAATGATTGCATGGAGATCTTTATGGATGATTTTACTCCATATGGTAGTAGTTTTGACGAATCCTTAAGGAAATTGGAAAGAGTTGTAGAACACTGTGAACAGACCCACTTATCCCTGAGTACTAAAAAGTGTCACATGATGATCAGTGAGGGGATAGTTCTTAGGAATTTTATCTCTGCTGCAGGAATCCAGGTAGATCCAGCTAAAATAAAGGTAATTGCAAACATTCCTACTCCTGGAACGCAAAAAGAGGTACGTATTTTTGTTGGACATGATGGTTACTATAGACGATTCATAGATTTTTTTTCTAAATTAGCATCTCCTTTGTTCACTTTGTTAATGAAGGATGCACAATTTAATTGGACAGAACCATGCCAGACTGCGTTTGCAGAACTGAAAAGAAGGTTGTCCACAACACCTATTTTAAGAGGGCCTAAGTGGGCCTTTCCTTTTCATATTTCCTTTGATGCTTTAGATACTGCTATTGGAGAAGTGTTGGGACAACAAGAAGGCCATAGCCCATATGATATTTATTATGCTAGTAAGAACTTGTGCCCTGCTGAACTAAACTGCACAGTTATAGAAAAATAATTCCTTGCTATTGTTTATGCCATTAATAAGTTCAGAAATTATATCACTGGGTATTCTACTTTCGTGCATACTGATCACTCAACCATTAAATATTTAATGGATAAACCTATAACTAATGCCCGAGTGACTAGGTGGTTGCTACTATTGAAAGAATTTGATATTACTATTATTGACAGACCAGGTAAAGAAAATGTTGTTGCTGACTTCCTTTCTCGACTAACTAATAATGATGATAATTCACTAGTAGAGGATTATTTTCCTGATGAGCATTTGTTCGCAGTCTCAGCACACTCCCAATGGTATGCATATATCGCTAATTATTTGGGTGAAGGTAAGCTTCCAGCGCACTTATCAAAAAGAGAAAGAAGAAGAATCATACAACAGAGTGCTAGATACTGTTGGATAGAAGGACATCTCTTTTACACAGGGCCAGATTTGGAAATCAGACGATGTGTGAGAGAAGATGAGATTCACAGTATCCTAAAAGCATGCCACGATGAGCCCTGTGGGGGGCATTTTGTCGATAAGAGAACTGGTCATAAGATACTGAGAATGGGATATTTTTGGCCAACCGTGTTCCAGGATGCAAAGAAATAGGTTTAATCCTGCGACAGCTGCCAAAGGATGGGTCAGCCAAACAGATTGGATGAAATGCCGCTTCAGCCGCCATTGTTGGTTGAACCTTTTGACATATGAGCTTTGGATTTTGTAGGGACTATCAACCCTCCTTTAAAACAAAAAGCTTATATCTTGGTTTGCATAGACTATATGACCAAGTGGGTGGAGGCTGTGGCTCTGGTAAGAGCCAATGATCAAGCTGTGATAGATTTCTTATATGAAGAGATATTCACCCGCTTTGGAGTACCCAAAGAAATAGTAACAGACGGAGGACCACAGTTTGTGTCCCATAAGATTTAAGCCCTATTGCAGAAATATCATATTCAGCATCGGATAACTTTTCCATATCATCCACAAGCCAATGGATAGGTGGAGAGTATGGATAAGGTAATTGAGGATATTCTTACAAAGACAGTGAAGAGTCATCGCAGAGATTGGGCTGAAAGACTTCCAGAAGCATTATGGGCATATGGGACTAAATGGCGCAATACTACAGGTTTCTCTCCATATGAATTGGTATATGGTAAGAACGTTGTATTTCCTATTGAATTTGAGATCAAAGCTCTGAAGACATCTATAGAAGCAAACATGGACTTAACGGAGGCTCAGAGGAACCGATTGAATCAATTAAATGAATTAGATGAGAAGCGCACAACTATTGTACATCAGACAACATTAATTCAACAACAACGCTCCAGATGGCATGACAGGATCATCAAGAAGAAAGTATTCTGCGAAGGACACTGGGCTTTATTATATGATTCACGGTTCAAGAGGGATTTTAAAGGCAAATTGCCCACAAGATGGCTGGGACCCTACAAAATAGACAAGGTATTTGACAACGAAACCGTCCGCTTGACCACTATCGATGAAAATCATACATCCTTATTTGTTAATGGTCATCGGCTACGGCTTTATCATAAACCAATTTCAAAGGATGCATTTATATCCTGTGTTGCAGCTGATCAAAATTGTCAACTGATACAGGAACAAGGGTTTTCCCCCATTTCTGAGAACCTATAAATCTACTGCAATTCCACATAAACTTGTATATAAAGAAATTGTTGTTTTTTAAGCTTTGATTGGTTTTTTATTTTATTTTAAGAATTGTGTATAGGAATATGTGCGAAGGATCGTTCGGAGGGAAGCTGTCATGTTGGGCCAAGCGATTGTGGGAATCCTAGACGACCCTTTTCAAAATTGGATGACTCCTTGAAAATAAAAGTGAACAGAATTGCAGACCTTTGTCGCAAATCCATCAATCCACTTGTATTTTCACCAAAATTGCATTTTATTCCTCCGCTGAAACTCCGCTAAACTTTCCATTCCTTTTCGTTGCAACTCCGCCAATCTTTTGGTTGAAACTCCACTAGATTTTCCATTTTTCCGCTGAAACTCCGCTAAAATTTCTATTCCTTTTCGCTGTAACTCCGCCAATCTTTCTGCTGAAACTTCGCCAGATTTTCCATCTTTCTTGAAATTTATGCCAGCGTGGATTTATTCAATTTTCTCATTGGACAAAGGTCGACTTGTTTTATTAAGGCATGTGCGTAATTATGATCCTATTAATTGATTTGACAATGAGGGAGGCCACCTTGGAAAGATGCCGGTCCAACGCGACAACGGAAAGGTACAAGTTCCGACTATAGGCATGAATTGACATAACAATAATGATTGTACCTTTTCTTTTAGTCCCCGTCAGCAACCCGTAACCAATCAATCGATAAGAAAAACATGGCAAAAATCTTCCCCATACTCATCTAACGACCGCCATTTTATCCAATCCATGAGATAATCCGTTAAATAATCCTACTCCATAACTGCGCCAGCTTTCTAAAAATACCTAGACGAACCCCGACTATCCATTAATTGTGTTTGCATGCTACGACTTCAATGAAACTGATATCCGCTGTAATCGCCATCAGAGCTCGCAAAAGAGAAGCATTATGGGTTTTCCAGTAAGACATGAGCCCGAAAACGTCGATGCTCTACGTGGAAATGGAGAAGCTCTCGCCATTTTTGAGGCAACAAGATGCATATAATATTTTCAAAGATTAAATGGCTTCCACGAAGAGATGACACTTCAATTTGCTATGAACTTAACCGAAACCCATTAAAAAATTAGAGGATTAAGGATAGACGTCTCAGAGGAGGCTTTGGCATCGGTTACAGGGTTACCCAGAACTGGAAGAAGATGGTTTGGCTAAAAGAGGCACAATTCGACTGTAATCGAGGACTTTCTTGTAGCAGGAGAGAATGTTCAGCCGAGGTCCAGAGGAACATCATTGGAAACACTGCCAAGGCCTTGGGACCAGGTCGCAATCTTCTTAAAGAAATACATTACCTGTGAGGGAAGGTACCGAGTTGTCTATACTTATGATTTTCTTCTACTTTCTCATTTACGCCATGGTAGATTGCTTAATATGCCATTTTATCTTTTAAAAACCCTACAAAACGTGGCCCATTATGTGAGAACGTCTCGGCATCCATCATCCTCTATTACAAACCATAGACTTATTAAATTGTTGGTTCTAAGAGCCTTAGCACATGAAAATCAAACATGGGAACAATTCATTGCTGGAGCTGGAGTAAACCGGGGACCTGCAGTGGAAGTAAGAGCTATTGAGGGAGGAGATGATGAGCGGGGATCCTCAGAATCATCTTGGGGGAGGGATAGAACAACATAAGAATTGGAAAATGTTCAAGAGGAAGGTTTAGGGGAAGCTGCAACAGTAGCAAAACCTATGGAAGAGGTGGCTACGGTGGCAGCTGCGGTAGTAGAAATGGTAATATTAATAGCTGTAGCAACAGAAGCTGAAACTGGAGCAGCTGTAGAAGCTGCGATAGTGGAAGCTGTAGCTGCGGAAGTTGCAATTGGAGTAGAAGCTATAATGGCAGAAGAATTTCAGGGATTAAACCCTCAGGAGCCGAGCGAGATCCCAGTGCATCAAACATAATATCATGCAGAGGCAATAAGGGAAGGAAATATGGAACTTTTTAGCATTGAATCCTCCCCTGAAATAAGGGGGACTATAATTCAAGAAGAGGAATTTCAGCCAGAAGCTTTTACCCCTTCTGTGTCACGGAGAAGAAGGAAGAGAGCAAGTGCTAAAGGTCATTCATATAGTCCCGCAAAGAGAAGGAAGACCAAAGCTTCTACTGCAGCAGAGATGGTACATACAATCGAGAAAAACCTTGAAACTCTTATCCTAAAACCTCGATTACACTCTGTAACACAAGAACCAGAGGGTAATGTTATTTTGGAATCCGCCAACCCACAAGAACATGCTGCAGATCAACCTCAAATTGAAAATTTGATTTATGAGAATGAGCTACTGAAAGAAGAAGTACAATTACTCAAAGAAGAATTGCAGGGGTGGAAAGAAGCACTTAAAAAGTGGACAGTGCAAAGCTTGAACACACTGGCTGAAGCTGCTGACCAATTGGAAAATTCACCTTCTGTTTCATAGATTGGGGAACATGATAACTGTTTTTCCCAGAATGTGGAGATTTATTTAAAATTGCAAGTTATACAGTCACAATGGTGGAATTGTCAGCATGGAAACTTGCAAAATCAAGGCAAGGGAAAAGTGAAGTACCAACAGCAGAATCAATGGAGGAAAGGGAGCCAGAGTTGAATATAACCCCTGATCAGGAGTTACAGGAACATGAAGAAAGAAAATCGCAGCAGTCAAGGGACACTGAATTACTCCTATACCAGTCTCAGCAGTCAGGAGATACTGAAATGCTCCAAGAACAATCCCAACAATCAAGAGATACTGAATTGCTCCAAGAACAATCTCAGCGGTCTGGAGGCACTGAAATATTTATAGAACAAGATGCTGTTACACAAGAACCAACATTCCAAAATTGGTTGTTGAAGCAACAACACAAACAAAAGTTGCTGAGATTGGAGCACAAAAACTGGATGCTGCTACACAAGAACCAACATTTTCAAAATTAGTCACTGAAGCAGCAACACAAACAGAAGCTGCTAAGATTGGAACACAAAAACTGGATGCTGTCACATAAGAACTAACATACTTAAAATTGGTTGCTGAAGCAACAACACAAACAAAAGCTGTTGGAACAATGTTGGAAGAAGAAGCTGTTGAGTTGGTAATACAAGGTAAGATTGCTGAAACACAGGACTCACTCCCAGTGGGAAAAATTGAGAATGAAATGATTTTATTGGATAAAGGAGAAGGAAAATATAAAAGAGGAGAAAAAGAACAAGAATTGGAAAAGAGTCTTTCCCTGTCACAACTCGAGCCGAGTAAATGGAGGTATCGTACCATTCTGTTTGAAAAGGGGATGATTTCCCTACCTGAACATAGGAGGATTATTAAAGAGCTTAAGGATAAATGGGATGAATAACTATCCCAATGGGATGATGTGCAGAGGGAGCTACAGGAACTGAGGAAGATCGATCCCTTAAAGAAAGAAAAAGAGCAGTTGTGTAAGGAAATGTACAGTTTAATTCAAGAATTGTTGAGTTGCAGAGCTCCAAATCCATCTTATCCAGTGGTTTTGTATGAAAAGATGGCACTGTTCAAAATCAAAGCTTTAAAAGGAGGGAGGCCCCATTAGATAGTTTCAACTCCTCAATTATTGGACACCTTCATCAAGAGCGATTTTTCAGAACAAAACCTGCTATGTGAATTGTATTTGCATGAAAAAGCATGTTTCATGGATGTCCACTCCAATCCAATTCCTCATCTGGGAGACATTCAACTAATAAAATTTACTTCATTTGTCACTAATCATATGCATTGGTGGAGTGCTATTCAGACTATACAGAAAAATGTGGACACTTCCACCCTTTGGGTCTGAAGTGAACCTCAATCTCCTACATCATTAAGAACCAGACATATGAGAAAATTGGCATCTCCTCAGAGGGCTAGTTAGATGGAAGCCTTCCAACAAGAAGTTGTCTCTACATGTGTTAAATTGATCTCTCAACAAGAGCTATTTGAAATAGAAGGCAACACGAGTAGATGGTATGCTTCTTCTGAATCTTTACGGGTGAGAGATCCATACTGTGTTGAAAACTTCCAGTATGCCCTGTCCCGGTTGCCCAAATATGTTACATGTATCGAAACTTGCAGACCTAGTTGGATGGGAATGAGATTCAGGTTTCCCATCATATGGTGGCCAGCAAGACAGTATAAGGGCATGTACAGGATGACTAAGAAGGCATAGAAACAATGTTGGGAGGATTTAATTGCCTGTAACGGGTTCAGGAATTTAGGAGAGCAATCTGAACTTTCCTTCAATCTCACTCATCTTCACCAAAGGCGTTTTGAACCAGAGACAGATTTAGACTAGAAGGAGCTCTCTACATGAGGACATGCAATTGGATAGCTGGGGGGAGATGCTGGGTGCCAAAATAGACCCTTTTTGACCATATTCATTAATACCTTTTCCCCCTGTTTTCCCCTATTCTCCTACAACTCAGACACATATCTTCCCAAGCCAAGCATGCATTTTATTAGGTATAATTTATTATTGCTGTGTTTCATTAATGCTTAATATTGTCTATGGTTATGAACTTTACCTTTGAATTGTGCTGAATTGTGTTGATTGGATATGTAAAGTTCAAAACATCAAAAGACTCTAGGTGTAGCAGCTTGCTGAACTCGTGGAGTACAGAAGACTTGGCATCAAGTTTCCCTTTTTCAAGATCCGATTTGAGTCATTGAGGAGGTCGTGTGAGTGTCTCTCCACGCGGCCAACAGAGACTAGTCCATGCTGAAACATTCCAAGCGTCTTTCCTCCTGAACAGATGGAACCTGTTCGTTCGGCCTGTAACAGTTTGGATTAAAAGCGCATGCATGATTATGAGCGACTCCACTTAACGCAATAATGGCTGTAACTGTTTCTGTTTCAATTCGGCAGCCTGAAGATCGTAGATCTTCATGGCTGCCCGAAATTAGTGGATCTGAACTACCCCATCTTTGTATAAGTATAGGAAGGCGATTTGAGCCAAGGGGTTAGCATTTTTATGAACATGAGATTGTAACAGATCGGTACTGCAACACTGTATTTTCATCATTTTAATGAAACGAGCATCAATTCTCAATCTTTCTGTGTTTTAGATCTTGTTAGTTTTTAACGACATCTCTGTTAGAAGGCCAGGGCCCGCCTTCTCACAGGGATTTCCGAGTTAAGTAGATGTTTTAGTTTCATTTATTTTTGGTTTGATGTGGAGTTATAGTAGGAGTATTTACAGATTGTTGCAATAGTAGTTAGTTGGATAATTGCATGATTATAGTTTTTCTTTGGTTTGTTGCAACAATGTGGTGTGAACAATCAACTGCGTAGAGTAGTTTTCCTTCCTATGCAAGTGTGTTAATTAGTATTGTTGTTACAGTCAAGCCCAGCTCCTGCATACTATTGTTATTTATCTTTCTTAGAATTTGCCGAATTAGATAGGTCATGGTTTGAATTATGATATTTTAGGATTTAACTTCTTGCAAAAGAAATTCTAGTTAATTCATTCTTAGATTAGTTGTTCCAGGATTGATGTTGCAAGAAATAATAATCCTTTGAGTTCTTGATGGATAATTTAGATTTGCTTTCACAGTCAGTTGAGTTTGGCTTGGCAGTTAGGTAGGATGAATGTTCTTTATTTATTTAGTCAGCTACTGAAGTGTTTATGCATATAATTTGCTTAGTTACCTTTGAAATAATCATACTTTCCTGGGTTGACAATTTATATTGAACACTTTGTTTGTTAACTGAAATCAATTAGCATATAGAGTGACCAACATGTTGGAGGTAGAAAAAAGGGGTTGGGAGGTGGTAAGGGGTTAGAGGTAGAGAAAGGGGGGTGGGGGGGTGGTAAGGGGTTAGAGGTAGAGAAAGGGGGGTGGGGGGTGGTAAGGGGTTAGAGGTAGAGAAACGGTTGGGGGGGGGGGCAGTGTTAATGGGTTAGAGAGAAACAGAGAGGGAGACAAGTGAAGGGAGAGACATTGGGGGGTGGTAAGGGGTTAGAAGTAAAGTGAGAGGGGGGTGTTCCACGGATTCCAAATATAACCAACCTAGGGTGTCAAATATCACCAATCCAGGACTTCAAGGGGATAACCATAAGGCAATAAATGCTGTATTTTTTCTAATTTGATGGATACAATCCAACGAAAAATGGCTGCGGAAGTTATCACCGGAAGGGTGGGATAACTCCCTCCATACAATATTGTCGACACAAATCCAAGAAACAGGACAAGGGTGGGAAATAAATTTTAAAATACAACCAGAACAATATGTGTGTTGGAATTTTTATTAAATTAGATATTAGTGCAAATATATAACCCTCTGTTTTTTTTCCTGTTTTGAATGGAAAATTGTTATTTTCATTGCAGGTATCAGATTTAAGAGCATTTTCTTAGTTGCAAGCGAACCTTGCATTTTTCAGAAACGGATATAGGATAAGATTCAATGAACCCCCTCAATGTTAATATTTGATATATTATTCCAGAATGAATAGAAGATAGGCCATGCACAACATAACTTGAAGAAATTTATGTATGTCAGTTTCCCAATACTATTATAGTTCTACTGCTACTCCCTGACAAGGTTGAAGTTGTAAAGAAACAACTCTCTATTATTCATCCTGAATTTCTTTTATTTGTGTCTAAGATAAATAATCTCTTAGATCGTGAGTTGGAACATATGGATCTTAACATGATTTATACAATATCCGATTTACGAGAACTGACCTTAGAACTTCTCGGAGTAATGACAATGAATCCTTCATTCTAAATTTGTCAGCAGAAGAAGGTCAATTTACGACAACGCAATGTAGTTATTACACGTGGAGGAAGTGGTTTCCTGTGGAAGACGAGTGTAGGGTTGAGCATAGGAAATATATCAAAAAATGGGCTATTACATTAGTTTTTCCATTGGGCGAACGACTTACATGAGGAAATATGGCGACTGAGAGGATTCTATCATTTTATTTCCACATGAATGGTATTCTCTTTGTATTCGGTCATTTAGTTAGTTGAAAGGCCTGCCTAAAAATCTGTACATTGAACCTTTTTATTTCTTTGTTGAAAATTGAAAGGGACTTTCAAGTCACCTGCAAGATGCTCCTTTGTTGAAGTGTGTAAGTTCTTCCAACAACACAGATTTGGCAAGTGTATCAGATGTTTCCATCTACACCGGAATTTATTTTCCTCGTAGCTTAATGTGGGAAAATCAGTAGGGAACAAGGCTCTCCAAATTTTTTTCTGCCTGCATCCACAAGTAACTGGGCCAAGTTAATGGAAATGAATCCATTGACTACTACGGGATTTTAAACCCTTTCTGAAGATTACCTTACATTCCAACCTTGTACAAGAGGTTTGTTGCATTCAGTTAATGATTTGGTTTCATTCTTTTGAAAACACCTTGATGTAGTAGATATTCCAGAGCTATTTCCCCCAAAATTCAATCTTCGTGTTGTTTCCCATGCTTTGAAAGAATGTTATATTTCTAAATTGATGCACATAATCCAATAGAAAATGGCTGCAGAATTTAACACTTGAAGGGCGATATAAATCCCTCCAAACAATGTCGTCGACAGAAATCCATGAAAAGGGATAAGGCTGGGAAACAAATTTTAAAATAAAACCTAACCCCACCACCCCATATCTCTCTCTTCCTGCTCTACGTAACCCTTAATAACCCCTAACCTCTAACCCCTCTCTCTAACTCTTACTAACCCCCCTATGTCTCTACCTCTAACCCTTTAACACCTTCCTCTCGTTCTACCTCTAAGTCCTTACCACCCCCCAATTCCTTTGAATATATTTTTCACCAAACCAAACAATATAGGTGTAAGGTTAAATATAGTGATAAAAGTGTAACGTTAAATATCGACACAAAATTGTAATGTTAAATGTTGCAGAAGAATTGTGATTTTGCATATCGCGTATGCGTTTTATTAAATATAAAACGCGTGCGTGTTATGTTCATCCAAAACGCTATGCGCATTTGCGTTAATAGAAACACATGCGCGTTATGTTTACATATGCTCCTAACCCCTCAAAACCGCTAACCCTACAACTCCTAAAGACCCCCACATTAATATAAAACACCCCCCCAACCCACTAGCACCCCCTTCTCTCTCTGTCACACACATGCATCCATATGCCTCGACCTACCACTAACCCCCTCCTCTCTCTCTCTCTCCCCCCTCTACTCCCTAAACCTTACTAAATCCTCCTCTCACTCTTTCTCCCTTTCTCCACTTACCCCCAATCTTCTAAGACCCCCCTCTGTCTCTACCTGTAGCCCCTTAACAATCCCTTCCGTCACTACCTCTAACCCCTTAACGAGCCCCCAAACTCCCTATCTCTCTCTCTCCCCTTCTTTCCCTAACCCTTACTAACCCCTTGTCTCACACTCTTTCTCCCCCATAGGGAGAGGAGGGGGAAATCCCCCTCTATCTCTACATCATCTAACCCCTTACTACCCCCTAAATTCTCTCCCTTTACCTCTCTCTCTCTCTCTAACCGAAACGCTCATGGTCGTCACCTATACCCCCTTCCTCCCTAATCACCCTTCTCATCCCCAAGCACCTAACCCTCTCTCTCTCTCTACCCTTTGCCACCCCCAATCTCTCTCTCTCTCTCCCTCCCTCTCTCTCTCTCTCTCTCCCTAACTCTTACTAACCCGCCATATCTCTCTCTCTCCCTAACTCTTACTTACCCCCAATCTCCTAACACCCCCTTTGTCTCTACCTCTAACCCCTTAACAATCCCCCTCTGTCTCTACCTCTAACCCCTTACCACCCCCTAAAGTCTCTCCCTTTACCTCTCTCTCTCTCTCTAACCCAAACACTCATGCTCCTCACCTATACCCCCCTTTGTCCCTAATCAACCTTCTCATCCCCAAACCCCTAACTCTCTCTCTCTCTCTAACTCAAACACTCATGCTCCTCACCTATACCCCCCTTTCTCCCTAATCAACCTTATCATCCCCAAACCCCTAACTCTCTCTCTCTCTCTCTCTACCCATTTCCACCCCCCAATCTCTCTCCCTCTATCTCTCTCTAACTCTTACTAACCCCCTATATCTCTCTCCCCCCTAACTCTTACTTACCCACAATATCCTAAAGCCCCCCTCTGTCTCTACCTCTAACCCCTTAACAATCCCCCTCCTTCTCTACCTATAATCCCTTACCACCCCCTAAAGTATCTCCCTTTACCTATCTCTCTCTCTAACCCAAACACTCATGCTCCTCAACTATACCCCCTTTTCTCCCTAATCACCCTTCTCATCACCAAACCCTAACTCTCTCTCTCTCTCTCTACCCCTTGACACACCCTAATCTCTCTCTCGCTCTCTCTCTCTCTCTCTAACTCTTACTAAACCCCTATATCTCTCTCCCCCTAACTCTTACTTACCCCCAATCTCTTAACACCCTCCTCTATCTCTACCTCTAACCCCTTAACAATCCCCCTCTGTCTCTACCTCTAACCCCTTAACAATCCCCCTCCGTCTCTACCTCTAACCCATTACCACCCGCTAAAGTCTGTCTCTTTACCTCTCTCTCTCCCTAACCCAAACACTCATGCTCCTCACCTATATCCCCCTTTATCCCTAATCCCCCTTCTCATCCCAAAATCCCTAGCCTTCTCTCTCTTTCTCTTTCCACCCCTTGCCACCCCCAATCTCTCTCTCTCTCTCTCTCTCTCTCTCTCTCTTCTCTCTCTCTCTCTCTCTCTCTCTTACTAACCCCCTATATCTCTATGTCCTCCTAACTCTTACTTACCCTCAATCTCCTAACACCCCCCTCTGTCTCTACCTCTAACTCCTTAAGAATCCCCCTCCATCTCTACCTCTAACCCCTTACCACCCCCTAAAGTCTCTCCCTTTACCTCTCTCTCTCTCTCTAATCCAAACACTCATGCTCCTCACCTATATCCCCCTTTCTCCCTAATCTCCCTTCTCATCCCCAAACCCCTAGCCTTCTCTCTCTCTCTCTCTACCCCTTTCCACCCCCCAATCTCTCTCTCTCTCTCTCTACCCCTTGCCACCCCCCCAATCTCTCTCTCTCTCTCTCTACCCCTTGCCACCCCCCCAATCTCTCTCTCTCTCTCTCACTAACCCTCTATATCTCTCTCTCCCCCTAACTCTTACTTACACCCAATCTCCTAACACCCCCCTTTGTCTCTACCTCTAGCCCCTTAAAACTCCCCCTCTGTCTCTACCTCTAACCCCTTACCACCCCCCAAAGTCTCTCCCTTTACCTCTCTCTCTCTCTCTAATCCAAACACTCATGCTCCTCACCTATGTCCCCCTTTCTCCCTAATCCTCCTTCTCATCCCCAAACCCCTAGCCTTCTCTCTCTCTCTCTCTCTCTTTACCCCTTGCCACCCTCCAATATCTCTCTCTCTCTCTCTCTCTCTCTCTCTCCCTAATCTTACTAAACCCCTATCTCATAACACCCCCCTGTGTGTGTGTGTGTGTGTGTGTATAGAGGGGTGGGGGTTAGGAAGAGGTAAAATGATATTTTGAAAAACTGCAAATCCAAATTTGCAAATATAACATCTAGTCAACCTATTTTGTGATATTATCTAATGGAATTATTCTTTGTTTAGTTCACGAGTCTTTTGATGGACCCTTGCAATCTACAAAAGCTGTTTTTTCATGTTTCAGTTTTACGTTGGTTCATTATCTCGATTGCCATGTTATTTGTTTTATCTTTTTTACTATAATTTTTCCTTTACAACTTTTGAGATTTGTGCATTGAATCCTTTATTTTGTTCCTAAGAGAAGCTTTTTAATGTGTTAGGGTAACTTGGATTTAAAAAAAAAAGTTGTTAAGGTTGTGTGTTTCTCTCTACCTACAAGTAGATTGTTCTATTTGGTTTGATGTTCTATGTAAAAATATTATTATTGTTATTAACAAGCAAAGATGTTTAATGTAAAGTGAGAGAGGGGGGACTAATTTAATAGTTGGGGGGGGGGGGTGTTAGGGGGTTAATACATGGGCGGGGGGGGGTGTTAGGGGGTTAAGACATAGGGGGCGCGGGCAATGTTCAATGAAATGTTAGCTGTGGAACTACCTTCTTAAATGTTATTGATCATTAGTAGATCAAAACTCGTACGTGTTATGTAAATAAAAAATGCGTACCAAGCACAACGCGTATGCGTTTTGCACCTGTATAGACAGTGCGGGTCGTTGTCCGAGAGACACTCTAATAGGTTCACGAAAAAAGTAAACATTGAGCATAATTTCGGATTGCATACACAACATACACTCTTCCATAGAAAGAAAGATTGAACACAAATTGAGTATTTCATTGTGACCATCTCCATCACAAGTGCTACAAGGATTTCCTGGAGGGGGAAAAGACATTGGACAAGTTTCAAGAGTCCAATAGAAAAACCATCTCCAATTCTCCACCATTAAGTTTCTTACAATTTATGAACATCAAATGCAATATTTCATTGGCAATTGTGGTGGAGAATAGATTCAATTGAGCAACAAAAACACCAAGGTTGGAGAATGTCATATTGAGGAGCACCATAGACCATCCCCACCATTGATGGTTTTACAATTGAGGAGCATCAAATGCATCATCTCATTGATCATTGTGATGGAGTGTAGAAACTATTGAGCACGAAAAATACCTAGCTTGAAGAATATCCAATTGAGAAGCACCATAAACCATCTCCACCATTGATTTGTATTAAAGGCAATTTATCTCATTGATCATTGTGGTGGAGTATAACACAATTAAGCAAGAGAAAAACTAAGATTGGAGAATCTCCAATTGAAGAGCACCATAGATCATTGTGGTCATGGGAAATCTATGCAGTAAAAAAAGAAAACCGCAAGGAAGAAGCTACCCAAAGAGATCATTGAAGAAATTATAGAAAAGAGAAGAAATGACATGACCAATCAAAGACATTCTGTGGACACTTAACCAATTCTAGTTTCAAAGGATTTCATGATTCTTCCAACCAATCCACAACAAGAAATACAACCGTAGAATTCACTTGAGGGGCCTTCGATTTCCACAATAGTTGAAGAACAAGCACCCCATGTCCCTGGTCAAGGAGTAAAACGTATGTGCAAATCAAGGCCACCTGAAACAACATACGATTTGGTAGGTTGTGGTTATAAAAGTGACAAAGTTAGAGAGGCATTGCATGGTGAATATATGCTCGAAGAAGACAATGTCATTGAGACCATCCAAGAGGATGTCCTATTGCCATCATCCAGCTGCCAACGAGAGAAAGAAGGACACGAAGATACCGTTGAAACGCCAAATCGACCAGGTGATGAAGCACCAATGTCCCTACCTCCATTAGCAAGTTCACGACGAAGAAATCCAAAGTGCATACATATTGATGAAAGTCTCATTGGTTCGCTTGAAGGTACCCTATCTAAACGCAATATTGCATATCAAACTCAACAAATACTTATTAACTATTTTGATTCTAAATGTGATGGAGATAAATGTAAATTATTTTTATCATTATTAAAATCTAGGAGTATGATTGTTGCTAGGAGAAAGTTAAATGTAAAGATGGTAAGCAATTCTGAACCAAGTTCTCATATTTTTAATAGTTTAGTATATGCATTTGGTACAATTGGAAAGAAATCTCGTTCAAAGGATCGCAATGCGGCTCGTTGTGTGTTGTCACCATCAATTGTAAACAAAAGCACTAGGGCCCTTCGTCTTCTTAAGCCTACATCCAAACTTATTAATTTGAATGTCAAAACAATCTGTAGGTATTGTGTTAGAAGGGATCAACTTGAAACTGGTCATATAGATGCCTGGGTCTTCATTGGCAGGTTTCCATGCTCTGAAATGAAGCTCATTGATGTGGTAAAGGGACTAGTGCAATATTTTTGGCATGACAACACTAGACCTTCTTCCAACCAAAAAGATGTAATAAAATTGAGAAGGGGTTAAAGGGATCGTGAACCCCATATTAAACATTTTCTTGACATGACACAAACACAACTATATGAGATATTTATGCATGAACATAATGAACTTGTCTTGGGCCAAAGATCTTTCGCGAAATGCAAACCATAGTATGTTTAAGTAAACACAACTCGTAACACATGCTATTGTCGATACCCCATTGAGTACGGTTATTATTATGACACACACACATATTTTGCATGTATTGCATAACACTCTTGTGCAGGATTGATCATCTACATTCCTGCCAATGCCATCTAGAGACTTTATTCATAACGTATTGTGCAGTAGGATAGAAGTTTGCATATTTTTTCAAAAATCTTGTGTAGATGGGACATGCCAAGTGTGTGGTGGAATGGCATTATTGGAAAAATGCATACATGTGACTGATGAGCATGAACTTGGGAGGAAGGAGGTGAACTTGCAGTCATTCAAATATGTCACGTATGATATTGACGGAGGGAATGAAAGAAAAAACAATACAGTTGGTCACTTCTTAGGTTAGTAATGAGTTATTGAATACTATTTTTTTCTTCGGATTGCAATTTCATATGTAACAATCTACTGATATATGTCTTTATTGTTGATCTACCAGGTACAAGTTTGCGACTTCATGGAGGGATTCTTAGAAAAGACACACCAATATGTAAAACATGTACATGTGGTTCGTTGGCAATATGAGCAGTTTAGAATGTGCAGGGACACATTTCCCGTTGGGACTATCTTCTCAGTGGTTGATTTTGTGGAAAACTACACCCTTCAATCGCAAAACAAGATTCATAGTCAATACTATCACTTAGACTAGGTCAGCATAGTGGTCCATATCACCTATAGACATGAGGCAGATAGTACTGAAGACAACATAGTTATATTGAAGGAGTATCACTTCTACATAAGTGATGAAAGGTGTCACGACTTGGCTTTTGTACAACACAATTTTCAAATGTTCTGTATTAGGGTTTGGAGATCAGACTAATACTCTTATTTGAAGGAGCATGTATTACATTTCCATGGTTTTTAAGAATGCTTTGAGTGATTATGTACGATTGAGCTTGTTTTGTTTTAATTTGAAGTGATAAATATTATATGCATTCATGATTCTTTCTTGTACTCGGATTCTTGTGGATAGTCTATATATTTATCAGTGATATGAAACAGAGCTGGTTCTTTCCTTAGATAAGTTCATTCTCGTGCTCTTTTTGGCCTTGATATTATGCTTATACATCCATTGTTGGCTAATCTTATATGTTAGCCTGATCTCTGTTTCTTTTACCTTTTTATAAAACCATAAACCTAATCATCCATTTAGAAAACCTTAAGATTCTCTAGACTTTGGGCCTTAGAAGTCAAGGTGCAAACTCCAGTCAAGGTGCAAACTCTAGTGATAACATCTTCTAGCTCCGCTGCCGGGGCTGAAAGTGAAGATATATTCCCCGGGAAGAACGACAACGATCAGATCCAGCTCTTAATGGTAGATAGGGGCAGGACATCAGTTTGGCTACAATTTTCTACCTGGTGACTCCACTGTTCAGAGATTCATAGGCGACTCCACTGTTTGAAGATTTAGAATGACATCAAATGATCGAATGGCTGCCATTGTGGCTGCGAGGTATGCTTTCTATGATTTCTCCAATATAGTTGGTTTTCCACATCTAGTGCCTACTCTGACTGAGTGGGGTGACTATCTTCCCAGATTCAGAGGAAGCAAGTATGATCATCCTGGTAATCACTTATTAAATTTTCATAAATGCATGCTTGAACATGATTTTGTTCACGAGGATGTCTTAATCAAGATGTTCATATTTTCTTTAGAAGAATGTGCTCGTGAATGGTGTCAATCCCTCCCCGCCGCTAGCATTCATTCTTTGAAGGAGTTTCATACTATTTTTCATCATCATTACAAAAGATTTTATCCGGCAGATCTTCTTTTTGATGAATTGCATAATGAGATTGAAGATATAGATAGAGAAGAATTTGTCCCTAACAATCTTCATCAGCTCTCTAATGATCTTCAAGATTATGTGTTTTCCCATAAACATGAACTAAAAATGGATAATGAAGAAGTTGTGGTTTCAGAATATGTTGAAGATAAAAAGAAAACATTTTCAATTTCTACTGTCCAGGAAGGATCTCATGATTAGTTTGGTAACAATGCTGATATTTTAAGTCATGATGAAAATGATTTTGGTGATAAGATTAATGAAGGTAGTTGGGAATGTTCTCATTATGCTTCTAACGGTCTTGGGGATCATCTGAATGCTCATCTTGTTGATAATCCTTATGAATATAAATATTTTGTTGAACAAATTGCTGGAAATAATTTTTGTCATGAAGATTTGCCTTATAATGAAAAGAGGGCTGCTGAGAAACAAAATGATGCTCTTCGTGATGTTTTTAGTAAGACAACTAAGGATCTGTTTCAAGTTAATAATGCAGATGATCATCTTGAAGGTTTTTCAAATCAACCTATCTATGATGAAAGGGAGGATAATATTTAGGAAGAAGAGGATGATTCATTGTCATATGTAGCTTCTACTAAATCTGTTTTACAACAGGAGGATTTTCAACAGTCAGATATTGAATTTGATGACAATAATACTTTGGATGCATTTGGCATCAATCCAAATGTTTCTTATAATGATGATTATACAAAAGCTAGTCCAAGTTTGTTTGAAGATCATATTGTTGATAATA
The DNA here is from genome assembly GCA_027924585.1 of Larix kaempferi. NCBI lineage: Eukaryota > Viridiplantae > Streptophyta > Pinopsida > Pinales > Pinaceae > Larix > Larix kaempferi. Next base: position 5,388,754 of record BSBM01000938.1, read on the forward strand.
ATATGCAGGAATATTCATCTTTTCCATTAGAATTTTATCATGCTGCTCCAAATTTTGATGAATATGATGATGATCTCGAAAAGCAAGATCCAGATGTGTGTGATGTGGTAGAATTTGATCATCAGATTCATGAAGGCATTCAGTCTATTATCCATGAAAAACCAGAGCCGATGTATGACAATTATCCGTCTGAAGGCAGCATGGAAGAGAAAGATAAGCTTGTTGATTCTCATGATGCCATTGTTGTTGATGTTGTCCAAGAAATTCTGGAGCAGATTCAGGATGATCCTGATGCCTTTGATTGCCAATGCTTGAATGATGTTCATGGAATAGTGTATTTACAAGGACAACCTTTTCATTTCAAGAAGGAGGCAGAGGTAACCTTTTGTTGTCATAATTCCACTTCTTTTGATTTCTTCCGTCGATGGTCATTTATATGGAAGAAGAGCAAGAAGGTTATTTGTTTTCAAGCAAAGAGGAATGTATCCATGGGCAATTATTTTCTGTGGATCGGCATGTTTATGATGTTGGTTTCAAGGATCCATTTGCAGCCTTGTTGGAGTCATATTTTTCAGAATATTTAAAGGTTTCAGATTTCATTATTTCATCGGCACTTCCGGGTGAGTATTGTTTTCTGAAGGAGTTTCTATCACTGCTGTTATATTTCAGACATTATTTATTGATTAGTGGCATAGATGAGATCATCTCAGTCTTGAAATTCCTTGAATGGTTATTGTGGAAGTCTGCCTTTACTTGACCAAGTTTCAGATCTGGTTAGAGTAGGAGTAGTGTGGATAATTAAGCCCGCCTTCGAGCATTTGCTTTATCTTTGCACAATGTGATCAAATTGTTGTGTGAGTGAGGATTGTTTTCAGTTTGCAGAGTCGTTTGAAATTTAGCATTCAGTAAGTAGTGTCTTTTCAAGTTTTTGAATAAGTTGCGGAAGTTTGAGATATGAATGACTCCATCACCCAATGGATAAGGCATTATACAGTTGTGGATTTCCAGATTACAGTTTGCTTGTAGAAATGGTGTATTTCAACTTCCATGTTTTTGGTTTGCATGATGTGGATATTTCCAGAGAAGCCTTGGTTTCTAAAGCAGGATATTCTTATAGGTTGCAGAGATGAAAAGGAAAAGGCACAGGGTCTGCTTGTTCTTGACAGCTCGCAGGGAGCATGTCATCCCCAGCCAGAGCCAGATGTTGGTACCAGAATCTACCCCATAAAAAATTTTAGTTTCTGGTAGCGCGCATGTATAGAGCGACCATTATTTTCGCTGCCAGAAGATCTACATCCAATAGAATTTTCGTCAAAGCCTTAATTTTTTGTCTCAACTCTGCCAAAGCCTCTAAATTCTTCATAAAATTTGCTAAGTTCCATGCCATCAAAATTTCATCAAGTGAGTCTTTACTTGTTTGTTGAAAAAGTTGAACGACCATTATTTTCGTTGTCAGAAGATCTACATCCAATAGAATTTTCGTCAAAGCCTTGATTTTTTGTCTCAACTCCACCAAAGCCTCTAAAATCTTCATAAAATTTGCTAAATTCCATGCCATCAAAATTTCATCAAGTGAGTCTTTACTTGTTTGTTGAAAAAGTCACCCTTTAGTCATATTCTTATCCTATATACATTATAATTTTTTAATAATTATTATTATTTTAAAAAGATATTTTATCTTTTTAATAAAATAATAATTATTATTAAAAAAAAGGTTAATTCATTAGCTTTTCCCAACTTATACATTTTACACCCTCTTTTATGCATATTACGTGGCTTCTTTTTTAATAAAAAAGAGGATAAGTCTATTTCATTAGAATTTGGGTCTTGTATCTCATTCACAGTTGGATTTTAAATCCACGTCAAAACCATGGTCGCCAAGGGAGAGGTCCAATGACCATGGTATGCTCAACGCGTAAAAAGGCTCTGAATACACCTGTGTTTATGAAACGTAAAAGAATTTATTTTCCCATGCATATGGGATAAACTCCCACTGCATACACCCGGACGATGCAAATGCCCAATAATACTATGTGTCACCAAGTTTCTTCTACTAATGTGCCATCAAAGTTCTGATTGCTTGACGAGTAATGGAAACACACCTTGGATAGCATTCAATTTATAAATGCCGATTATTTAGAGTTTTTACATATGTTCAGATCATAATTCAAATGTCAAATGGAGCTGGGTCGTTTTAAACTGAAGTTGATGGTTGCTCAGAATTTAACTTATTAAATTTAACAGCTATTGAACATCCACTTTGACCTGAAAGTAATGGGCGTTGGGAATGGACTATTGGTCTCTGATTGCTGTCAGGATTTTAGAATTTCAACAGAACATTCATTGTCAAAGGATGTTTATCTTCAACACCTGTCAGCTATTGCTAGGATGTCATCTCCAACACGGCAAGCTTCAGCAAAATTTTAAGTTCAACGAGGAGATGACAGAAGATATTCAAATGCCAACGAGAGCAAAAAAAAATCAAAATTTTTATCACATATCCCAAATTCTTAGCAGTAATAAAAATGTCAATTCCAGATTTTGAAAGTATTGAAGACACAGGTGGCAGAATTCAAGGAGGCAAATCCAGATTTTTATGTAGAGGTTTTAGTTTCCAAAAATTGCATGAGCAGAGATTGAAGGAAAACAGTTTAAATTTATTTTATTTTTAGATTAATGATGGACTTTGTTTCCTAAAAAATCTGTTACTGCTCATATCATGTAAATTTGATATATTTCATCATTTTGTAATGGGGAGAGTGCCAGCCGAGAAGGCTGAGAGTGTATTAGGGTTTGGAGATCAGACTGATACTCTTATTTGAAGGAGCATGTATTATATTTCCATGGTTATTAAGAATGCTTTGAGTGATTATGTACGATTGAGCTTGTTTTGTTTTAATTTGAAGTGATAAATTTTATATGTATTCATGATTCTTTCCTGTACTCGAATTCTTGTGGATAGTCTATATATTTATCAGTGATTTGAAACAGATCTAGTTCTTTTCTTAGATAAGTTCATTCTCGTGCTCTTTTTGGCCTTGATATTATGCTTATACATCCACTATTTGCTAATCTGATATGTTAGCCTGATCTTTGTTTCTTTTACTTTTTTATAAAACCATAAAACTAATCATCCATTTAGAAAAGCTTAAGATTTTATAGACTTTGGGCCTTAGCAGTCAAGGTGCAAACTCTAGTGATAACATGTTCTACAATCACTTGAAGGATAACGGTATACAGATGGAACAAAATTGGGTTTGGTCTTACGGTAGTTCCGCGGGCAATTAAAAAATGCCAGTGTCTTCCAATGGTTGTGTATGCTCCACAAAAGGCACAAGGTGCCACATATTTGGAATTATTTTGAGACCGGACATGGAAAAGGTGCACATGATGGAGCAGGTGCGTGCATCAAGACTGCATTACATAGGCAAGAAATGAAGTTCACAAATGTATCGCTCATCTGAGATGCAAAGACCATTGTTGAATGGTGTTCTTCAGTCATGGGGGAGGGATCAAGAAGGCATGAAGATCAATCAACCAAGAATGCACATGTACATAGTTATTTTTGGGAGGTGGTGGATGTAGATCGATCATAGTTATATGAGTGCAAGACCGTCCAGGGAACACGTGCATTTCATTCACTTAGAATGTTGGACAATGCTATACTTGAAATGTGGACAAGGAAACTTTCTTGCTTTTGTTCTTCATGCAGTGGTGGTGAATGGGACTCATGTGAATTCACAGATTGGGTTGTTAGTCGGGACCATGTATCAATCCCAATTGGTCGATGTATAGCTACATAATTATTCCACTTGAAGGAGGACCAATCAAGCATTTCAGCAGACTATGACCACATATCAGATCTCGTACAACCAGGTTCGATTAATATTTTGATAATTTTGAAAATTTTGACAACTTGTTGTGTCTAGTTAGTTGACTCAAATGTTGGCACTATTTTTTCTGCAGGGAACATATACGCAGTGGTTGCCCCGAGATGCAATGCATGACGCACTAATGATTGGATGGCACATTGGTTGGAGGGGAAGCAGACCCTCAATGTCTCATTAAGGGACTGCGAAGACAATGATTTTCCGATTGGGTCAATCGTTATCAAAGGAGAGTATTCTTGGAATTGTTTGCAGCTAGAGGTTTGTGCCAATAACTAAGTGTGTGTAATGGTATACAATATGACCCGATCTATAATCTTCAAATACCTACCATTTTCTAGCGTTTGGGTTGGAAAAACCATTACACACACTTAGTTATTGGCACAAACCTCTAGCTGCAAACAATTCCAAGAAAGAACTCATCAAATGAACGATACTTATTGCCCGACTTTGAGCACGAGAGGTTAAAGGAGACCGTTGGTATTAGGGATGATCCTAACGATCTAGTTGAATGACCATAGGTAGGTAATATGGTATGTGGTTTTCATGTTATATTATGTTTTTATGTTTGACGTGTATGCTATGATTTTGTTTTATGGTCTCATTGATTATTGACATTCATATTTTGACCATTGGAACCAGACATTGACAACTTGATAGATTGATAAATTACATAAGCTTCATTATGGATCCTAAATTGATAAATTTCACAAGCTTCATCATGGATCCTAAGTATTCCATAAGATCCGCATCCTCGTGCCCATTATCACCACCACCATGCCTATTTCCACCATGAACATCACCACCACCCTTCTCCTTCCCATGTTGTCACCATCACCATCCCCTTCTTCACCATAACATTCTCATCCATCATCCACACAAATATAATGGTTAGATACCTAATTTAGAAACGTAGAAACCAAATCACAAACATAGAAACCTAATCTAGCCTTATAAACGTAATATACCTTAGAAACACAAATATAACCCTATCAACCTAATCTATATGAATCTAAACCTAATATCTCCCCAGAAACCTCCATCACCATTTGAATCCAAACCATTATGCTACAAATATGCACAAGAGTCCAAAAACACTCTAGTTTGTATTTTAAACCCCTAGCCTATAAACTAATTTGAATTCTAATCCCTAGAAACCCTAGTTTGTAGCCTAGAGCCTAGTTTGTGTTCAAAATACTTAGAAACCTCCATCACCATTTGAATCCAAACCATTGTGCTACAAATATGCACAAGAGTCCAAAAAACCCCACTTTGTGCATTCATGTGCATCCATTTGAATCCAAACCATTGTGCTACAAATATGCACAAGAGTCCAAAAACCCTAGTTTGTGCATTCATGTGCATCCATTTGAATCCACACCATTGTGCACAACTATGCACAAGGGTAAAAAAATCATCATGATGCAACTATATATGCATGCCAGAAAATATTGTTATATTAATGTGCATCTATTTGAATCCATACCATTGTGCTACAAAGATGCACAAGAGTCCAAATAAACCCTAGTTTGTGCATTCATGTGCATCCATTTGAATCCACACCATTGTGCACAATTATGCGCAAGAGTAAAAAAATCTTTATGATGAAACTATACATGCATGCCAAAAAATCTTGTTATATTCATGTGCATCCATTTGAATCCATACCATTGTGCTACAAAGATGCAAAAGAGTCCAAAAAAACCCTAGTTTGTGCATTCATGTGCATCCATTTGAATCCACACCATTGTGCGCAATTATGCACAAGAGTCAACAATTCTTCATGATGAAACTAAACATGCATGCCAAAAAATCTTGTTATATTCATGTGCATCCATTTGAATCCATACCATTGTGCTACAAAGATGCACAAGAGTCCAAAAAAACCCTAGTTTGTGCATTCATGTGCATCTATTTGAATCCACACCATTATGCACTATTATGCACAAGAGTAAAAAAATATTCATGATGCAACTATACATGCATGCCAAAAATATTGTTATATTCATGTGCATCCATTTGAATCCATACCATTGTGCTACAAAGATGCACAACAATCCAAAAAACCCTAGTTTGTGCATTCATGTGCATCCATTTGAATCTACACCATTGTGCACAATTATGCACAAGAGTAAAAAAATATTCATGATGCAACTATAGATGCATACCAAAAACTCATGTGATATTCATGTGCATCCATTTGAATCCACACCATTGTGCTACAAACATTTATAAAAGTCCAAAAAACCCTAGTTTGTACACTAAACCCCTAGTTTGTGCATTCACGTGCATCCATTTGAATCCACACCATTGTGCACAATTATGCACAAGAGTAAAAAAATCTTCATCTCAATGAGATTAATGGATTTATCAAAAACTTTAAGAAAAAACACTTCTAATTTAGTATAAAAATGTGGTAAATTATTCAGTATATTTCCTTTTTTTTTTAATACTTTCAATTTGATTTCAATGACACTAATGTACATATCATAAAACTTAAGAAAAAGACATTTCATTAGTGTTAGAGTTGGACAAATAAATTATTAACCATTATTTTTTAATGCTTTGTCTTTTCATACCGATGATATTATTATAGACTTGAAGAAAACCACATTTCATTATGCCAAGATATACATGAACAAATTATTAATCATTCAAGTAAATTGTTGTTTTTTTTAATAGTTTTTTTTTAAATTCCAATGACACTAGTGGACATATCATGCAATTCAAGAAAAAAACATTTCATTTGGGTTAGAGTTGGACAAATAAATTATTAACCATTTCTTTTTAGTGCTTTTTATTTTCATTCCAAGGATATTATTATATATTTGAAAACAAATATTTCATTTGTATTAGTACCCCTATCCTAGAAACCCTAGTTTGTACTCTAAACCCCTATCCTATAAATCGTAGCCTATAAACCCTAGAGCGATGCCTATAAACCGTAGTTTGTATCCTAAACCCTAATTTGAATTCTAATCCCTATAAACCTTAGTTTGTAGCCTAAACCCTAATTTGAATTCTAATCCCTATAAACCCTAGTTTGTAGCCTAGAGCCTAGTTTGTGTTCAAAATCCTTAGAAACCTCCATCACCATTTGAATCCATACCATTGTGCTACAAAGATGCACAAGAGTCCAAAAAACCTTAGTCTATGCATTCATGTGCATCCATTTGAATCCACTCCATTGTGCACAATTATGCACAAGGGTAAAAAAATATTCATGATGCAACTATACATGCATGCCAAAAAATCTTGTTGTATTCATGTGCATCCATTTGAATCCACACCATTGTGCTACAAAGATGCATAAGAGTCCAAAAAACCCTAGTATGTGCATTCATGTGCATCCACTTGAATCCACACCATTGTGCACAATTATGCACAAGATTCCAAGAAACAACATGATGCAACTGTATAAGCATGCCAAAACATATTCGTATATTCATGTGCATTCATTTGAATCCAAACCATTATGCTACAAATATGCACAAGAGTCCAAAAAACCCTAGTTTGTGCATTCATGTGCATCCGGAAGAATCCAAACCATTGTGCACAGGTATGCACAAGAGTATAAAAACTTCATGCTGCAACTATATATGCATGCAAAAAATCTTCTTATATTCATGTGCATTCATTTGTATATAAGCCATTGTGCTACAGACATGTACAAGAGTCCAAGAAACCCTAGTTTTTACTCTAAACCCTATCCTAGAAATCCTAGTCTCTAAACCCTAGAGAGAAGCCTATAAACCCTAGTTTGTAGCCTAAACATCTATATTTGAATTCAAACGTATCAAACATCTATAGTTAAATCTCGAATGTCCCGAACATATGTATTTGACATCTACCTAGAATATATAACCTTGAATTAGATTATTTCTATTATTATTAAAAAACCTAATGGCAATGGGAACATATAAGTTTGGTGTTCCTCAAACGTTGAACATCAATTTTAGTATCCCTTTGAACTCAATGGGATCTACCAAACTTGGAGATATTCAAAACACCAAGTTTTCCTTGAACTCCACTCTAGATCACTAGATCAACTTCATTATTGGCCAATGAGTCAATTATCACACTTTTTTCTTTCATTTAATGTGTTTGGAGCATACAGATGCAAAGTCTCAATTCAAGTCATTAATAAGTCGAAGGGATGGTAGAAATTACCCTTTCAAAATATGAGTATAGTAAGGGACTTTGCAATTATTGCAAAAATGGGTCAAATTTGCAAATTCCTCGATCGGGAACTTGTGGCTAGCATTCCTCAGTGCAACCTGCCTAGACATATTGCAGGACCTCCCAGATCCCAGTTTTGTTGCACGGTTGGAATTCTATGCCCCTGGTAGGCATTCAACAGGTGTCCCTGAAAGTCTTTAGGGTGCAAGTTGTAACGAGCCATAGAATGCTGACCGTTTCTTGGATGGAAAAATCGTCAACTCCTTTGGATTCAGGACATCGAATTGATGCTATGGATACCCCTCTCCTCTAGGTCCAAGGCCTAGAGATTGCCTTATAAGACGATTTTGGAAACTAGGGTTTTGCTCAGTAAGGGTCTATGCTTTTTTTGCACAAACGTGTCAACTTTTCAAATTCGTTGACCGAGAACTTTTGTCAAGTGTTCCCACATAGAACCTTCCTAGACACACTTGTAGGACCTCATGAAACCCAGTTTTTTTGCATGGTTGGAATTCTATGCCTCGGTAGGGATTCAACAAGTGTCCCTGAAATCCTTTAGGGTGCAAGTTGTAATGGGACATAGAATGGTGACCGTGGCTCGAATCGATGAACCGTTAACTCCGTTGGATTCATGACATTGGGATAGTGCTAGGGCCGTCCCTCTCTTTTGGTTCCATGGCACATAGATCATCTTCTAGGTTAATTTTGGAAACTGGGGTTTTGATTAATAAGGGACTTTTTATTATTGCACATAGAGGTCAACTTTGCAAATTCCTAGACCAGGAACTTATGGCTAGTGTTCCCACGTGGAACATTCCTAGACACACTTGCAAGACCTCCCATAACCTAGTTTTGTTGCACGGTTGGAATTCTATGCCCCTAGCAGGGATTCAACAGGTTGTTGGAATATTCTCACCATCATTTTTTATATTTGCATTCTTTGCATGCATTCTACATGCATGCATGCATACTGCATGCATCCAATCATCAGTATGGTAGTCTCCCCAACACCTGGAGCCTATTTTCAGCCCCCTAGAGCATGTTTTTAGCCCTCAGTAACCCTCCTACCTACCTAGTGCGCCTTGTTTTCCTCACCTGGATGAAAAATGCGCCCTACTACACCTACTTGGATTCTAACAGTCAGTTGCAACATTGATTGCTCAGTTCATGCATTTATTTCTCAGTTTAACTGCCTGAAGCTTCCAGTTGTCTGTATCCGAGTGCCACTTGACCTACTGACAGCCTCATCAGCCTCATGCACCCTCCTTGGAGTCTCCTTCCCTTGATTGTGCTCACATGACTCAGTTAGACTCATTTGATTGATATTTGACTATTTGTGACTACTACCACTGCTTGGGTGATGTCTCCAATGCTATCCAAGCCACACATTGAGGAGAATTCAAATGACCTTAGTAGTATTCGAATTCATTTGATTGTATTGAGTTATTATTCAGTTTCATAGTTCTAGCTTACAATTGATGTATGATTATATTGCAGATTTCACCATTTCTGAGTTTATGAGTGATTACTGATTTAATTCTTCTTCTTTCTTCTTCTCTGCAATTCTTGAGTGATATTAGTGAGATTTACTCTAGCTATGTGATCTATCCTTTAAAATATCACATGGTATCAGATCTAGAGCTAGCTATTCGAATTGCAACAACAACAGTTGCAGCAATTCATTGAGCAACTATCTTTCATTAAGCACCAGAAGCCTCTAGATTTCCACAACATTTCCTGGTGCAATTGTCTTGAATTCACTAGAGAAATCTAGTGAGGTCTAGCCAGGTGTGAAGGATCCAGTCACATGTGCTCATTGTCCTAAGGCAGTGTTCATTCGAATTTGCAGCAAATATCCATCAACAATTTCATTTGTTTTGTAGGTTATCTCCATCTTCAATTCGAATTCAGCAGTATCAATGTTTCTAAAACTGAACTCCTTCAATTATTTCGAATGGAAATCCAAGATGGACATCTTCATGAAGTCAAAAATCCTTTCTAGAGAATTGAATGGCACTACAGTCGAACCCACTGGTGCAGTTGAGAAATCTAAGTACTTGGATAAAATTGATGAAGCAGTAGGACTGCTGCTCCTCAACATTTCCGAAGACCTCCATTTTCATGTCATAGATCTAACAACTCCAAAATAAGTTTGGGACAAGCTCGAATCCTTCTTGGACATAAAGATGACTTGAAAGGTCACAAATTGGAAAATGAGCTCATCTCATTGATCCCTTGCAGTTTCAACTCCATCACTGAGCTTCTAAACAAGTTCAAAAATATGACTTCACAATTGAATAGATATGGGATTGAGAAAGAAGATAAGCAACTCATCCTTGCCATACTATCAAAACTAGGCCTTGACTACTCAGTATTTGTCTCCACCTTCCAGTCAGCGAAGCTGTCCATCCCAAAATGGAAGTTTCCCACACTTGAAGACTTCATCCAGTATCTCACACTTGAGGAGGAGAAGTTAGTTCATATGGGAATGATAAAACCCAAGTTGGATTCAACACTTGCTGCCACTGAAATGAAGAGAGCGAATGGCAAGGGAAAGCAAATTTTTTTGACAGAAAGTCGAATGAGAAAAAGCAGAAGGAGGCTCCAAACCAATCAAAAGGAGTTTCGAATTCCAAGAATTACAAGCAAACTCATAAGGGGAAATCCAAATGTACCTATTGCAATAGAGGATTTCATCCTGAGATTTCATGTATGAAGAATACCATAGATCTCATGGCTTCAATTCTTGAAAATAATAACCTTCCAGTACCTGCATGTGCTAGGAAGAAAGAAGGTGAACCATCAAGATCTGAGGACAAAGAGAGATGCCATGCTCTCATGGCAGGTGCATCAACACAATCATCCTTCATCATAGATTTAGGAGCATCAAGACACATGTATTCCTCCAAATATCTCTTTACTGGTTTCGAATCTACTATTGGACCTTCCATCATGTTGGGGAATGATGATGAGGTCTCCTTTGAGGGTATTGGAAGGATCAAACTTGATCATGGGTACTTCTCATATGTTCTCTATGTCCCTACACTCACTGCTAATATACTTTCGGTCTACCAGATGACCCACACTAAAGATCCCAAGAGGGCGATCTTCTCTCCAAATGAGGTCGAAATACAAGACATGGTATCAGGATCCATCATTGCAAAAGGTGTTGCAAAACACAAGTCGAAACTCTATGAGTTCTCCCACTTTCTACCTCTCTGAAAATAGTCTGCTCTTCACACTCATGCAAATGAAGAGAGTAGGCTATGGCATGAAAGATTTGGGCATCTCAACTACAAGTACCTGCAAGATATGCATACTCAAGAGATGGTTGAAGGACTACCCAAAGTCAAGTTTTCCAAGGGCAACTGTCATGGTTGTTTGATAGGAAAGCATCCAGAAAAGAAGTTTGAGAAAGGGAAGGCAAGGAGAGCCCCTCAACCTCTAGATTTGATTCATAGTGATGTTGCAGGGCCATTTCCAGATCTATCTTTGAACAAGGCAAGGTATATTCTTACTTCTATTGATGATTATTCAATATTTACATGGGTAATATACTTTCTCAGATTAAAATCAAAAGTGTTTGGATACTTTAAGTTTTTCAAGTCTTCTGCAGAAAATTTTTCAGATAGAAATATCAAGGTGATTCGCATTGATAATGGAGGAGAGTATGTCAAAGGTGACTTTCAAACCTTTTGTGTTGAAGAAGGAATTGAGATGTAGAATACTGTTCCCTACACACCACAACATAATGGTGTTGCATAGAGAAAGAATATAACATTAAAAGAGATGGAAACCTACATGCTAAAGTCGAAAGGGTTGCACCCTAGTCTTTGGGAAGAAGCCCTCAACTGTGCTGCCTACCTTCAGAACATAGTTCCTCACAAAGGACTCAAAGATATGACTCCTTTCGAAGCATTGATGGGATACAAACCTGATGTATCTCATCTCAGAGTGTTTGGATCCAGAGCATGGGCAAGGATTCCAACATAGAAAAGGAGAGCCCTAGATCCACAGAGCAAAGAATGCATTATGGTGGGTTATGCATTGAGTGCAAAATCCTACAAGCTTCTTTATCCTTCTACTATGACAAAATTCCTTGATAGGAGTGTACAGTTTGAGGAATGGCCACTTCATGATGCTCATCCTGTTGAGCAAGATATCTTTTCAACCACACCACCACTGCTTGATGAGCAAGAGAGCGAAGCTTCATCTCATGAGAGTTCAGATTCTGAATCTGAAAGTGAAGATGATGAAGAGTGAATGCTAGATCCAGATCCACAAGAACCTGAAGACCCATCACCTGACAGTGAAGATGAGCGAATGGAAGATCCAGATCCACAAGAACCTGATGATCCTCCTCTTCTTATATGGGCAGCCACTACTCTTAGATCTGCCGAAGATCTTGTTGGAGATCCACTTGATCCGAGGAGAACCAAATCTGATTTTCAGAATGGACGGTTTCATCCTTATCACATTACTAATCCATTTCTTGCCGATATATCTTTCTTCGGTGGAGAAGTCCACTTACCTTTTGGGGTGAGTGATGTACATGATTGATTATCCTTCTATAGTCTATCTTGAGGGGGGGCTTTCTTCTCACTGGGTTTTCCCACTTTCCTCTCCTTATTTATTTAGATTGTTGTACGGGGCGACCTTTGGTCTCAATTACCAGGGTGCTACTAGTTTTCAGTTACTTCCTCATAGTTTGTATTGCGGGGGGGTGTTGGAATATTCCTACCATCATTTTTTATGTTTGCATGCATGCATCCAGTCATCAGTATGGTAGTCTCCCCAGCACCTGGAGCCTATTTTCATCCCCTAGAGCCCGTTTTTAGCCCTCAGTAGCCCTCCTACCTACCTAGTGCACCTTGTTTTCCTCACCTGGATGAAAAATGCGCCCTACTACACCTACTTGGATTCTAACAGTCAGTTGCAGCATTGATTGCCCAGTTCATGCATTTATTGCTCAGTTTAATTGCCTGTAGCTTCCAATTGTCTGTATCAGAGTGCCACTTGACCTACTAACAGCCTCATCAGTGTCATGCACCCTCCTTGGAGTCTCCTTCCCTTGATTTGTGCTCACATGACTCAGTTAGACTCATTTGACTGATATTTGACTATTTGTGACTACTACCACTGATTGGGTGATGTCTCCAATGCTATCCAAGCCACACATTGAGGAGAATTCAAATGACCTTAGTAGTATTCGAATTCATTTGATTGTATTGAGTTATTATTAAGTTTCATAGTGCCAGCTTACAACTGATGTATGATTATACTGCAGATTTCACCATTTCTGAGTTTATGAGTGATTACTGATTCAATTCTTCTTCTTTCTTCTTCTCTGCAATTCTTGAGTGAGATTAGTGAGATTTACTCTAGTTGTGTGATCTATCCTGTAAAATATCACATAGGTGTCCCTGAAAGCCTTTAGGGTGCGAGTTGTAATGGGCTATGGAATGGTGACCGTCGCTCGGATTGACAAACCATTGACTCCGTTGGATTCAAGACATCGGGATAGTGCTAGGGGTGCCCCTCTCTTCCGGTTCCATGGAACAGGGATTGTCTTCTAGACCGATTTGGGAAACTAGGGTTTCACTCAGTAAGGGGCTTTGCAATTATTGCACATAGGGGTCAACTTTTCAATTTCCTCGACCGGGAACTTGTAGCTAGCATTCCCACGTGGAACCTTCCTAGAAACACTTGCAGGACCTCCTGGAACCCAGTTTTGTTGCAGGGTTGGAATTCTATGCCCCCGATAAGGATTGAACATGTGTCTCTGAAAGCCTTTAGAGTGTGAGTTGTAACGGGCTATATAATGGTGACCGTGGCTCGGATCGATGAACTGTCGACTCCATTGGATTCAGGACATCGAGATAGTGCTAGGGGTGCCCCTCCCTTCCGGGTCCATGGAACAAAGATAGTCTTCTAGGCCGATTTTGGAAACTAGGGTTTCTCTCAGTAAGGGACTTTGCAATTATTGCACATAGGGGTCAAATTTTCAATTTCCTCAATCGGGAACTTGTGACTAGCATTCCCACGTGGAACCTTTCTAGACACACTTGTAGGACCTCCTTGAACCCAGTTTTGTTGTAGGGTTGGAATTCTATTCCCTTGGTAGGGATTGAACAAGTGTCCTTGAAAGCCTTTAGGGTGCGAGTTGTAACGGGCCATAAAATGGTGTTCGTGGCTCAGATCGACGAATCATCGAATTTGTTGGATTTAGGACATCAAGGTAGTGCTATGGGTGCCCCTCTCTTCTGGGTCCATGGAACAAAGATCATCTTCTAGGCCGATTTTGGAAACTAGGGTTTCGCTTAGTAAGGGACTTTGCAATTATTGTACATAGGGTTCAACTTTGCAATTTACTTGATCGGGAACTTGTGGCTAGCATTCCCACATGGAACCTTCCTAGACACACTTACAAGACCTCCTGGAACCCAATTTTGTTGCAAGATTGGAATTCTATGCCCCTGGTAGGGATTCAACATGTGTCCTTGAAAGCGTTTAGGGTGTGAGTTGTAACGGTCCATAGAATGTTGACTGTGGCTCATATTAATGAATCGTCAACTCCGTTGGATTCATGACATCGGGATAATGCTAGCGGTGCCCCTCTCTTTTGATTCCATGGAACATAGATCATCTTCTAGGGATATTTTGGAAACTAGGGTTTCGCTCAATAAGGGACTTTGCAATTATTGCACATAGGGGTCAACTTTGCAATTTCCTCGACCGGGAACTCGTGTCTAGCGTTCCCACATTGAAATTTCCTAAACACACTTGCAGGACCTCTCGGAACCTATTTTTGATGTAGGGTTGGAGTTCTATGCTCCGGTAGGGATTAAACAAGTGTCCTTGAAAGCCTTTAGGTTACGAGTTGTAACGGGCCGTAGAATGGTGACCGTTGTTCGGATCAATGAACCGTCGAATCCATTAGATTCGGTACATCGGATAGTGCTAGGGGTTCCTCTCTCTTCTGTATCCGTGGAACAAAGATCGTCTTCTAGGCCGAGTTTTGAAACTAGGGTTTCACTTAGTAAGGGACTTTGCAATTAATGCACATAGGGGTCAACTTTGCAATTTTCTCGAACGAGAACTTGTGGCTAGCGTTCCCACGTGGAACCTTCCTATACACACTTGTAGGACCTCCCAAAACCCAATTTTGTTGTAGGGTTGAAGTTCTATGCGCCCGATAGGGATTCAACAAGTGTCCCCAAAAGCCTTTAGGGTGCGAGTTGTAACGAGCCATAGAATGGTGACCATGGCTCAGATCGAGGAACCGTTGATTCCGTTGGATTCATGACATCGAATTGATGTTAGGGTTACCCCTCTCCTCTAGGTCCAAGGCCTAGATATTTCCTTATAGGATGATTTTGGAAACTAGGGTTTCACTCAGTAAGGGTTTATGCATTTTTTGCATAAAGGGGTCAACTTTGGAATATTTTGATTTTGATTGTATAACTAAACATTAAAATAATGGCATGCAAACCCACCACATTGCACTCTTAATAGATTGTTATGTCCTTAGTGTGCCACGTCATTTGACATGTCCTTAGTGTTCCACTATATTTTCATTTTGAGCAATTGATGTTGTTTTTAAGAATTCAAAGTTCCAAATTAAAAAGGGAGGTGGTGTTTCATCGATGATACCTCTCTGATCCTTTATAGATTTATCACTTTCCTTGACTTGTCCTTGTGGTTTCTTAGGAGCCACTTGCAAAAAATATTTTGTCAAGACTGCTAATCTCTTTCATTTGAATTGGACAAGTATTCAAGTCATTTGTAAATTTTTGTGGGGTATATAGTTATTCATTTATGTGGGGCACACAAGTGCATCACTTAGGTGTGTCAACTATGTGCATCCTTGATGTTTGTTAGGTTCTTATGTGGGTAAGGTGATTATGTGTTCCACTAGGTTGGGTCTGTTTCTTGGGTGTGTTGGGTGCTTGTGTGTGTTAGGTATGTTGCAAAGTGACTTAGGTAGTTAGGGTTAGGATCATTAGTAGGTTGTGTGTTGGGATTTTTGGGGCTAGGGGGTTAGCCATAAATGGTATCATGGTATATGGATTAGTGTTACAAGGGTTGCGTGGGTCAAGGTAAAAGATAAGTATCACCTATGTGGGATAAATAAGTGTGTTTCATAGGTGTTCCATCTATGTGCATCCTTTAATATGTCCAATAGGTGCTTATGTAGGTTAGGTATTCATGTACTTGAGTTAGACTGGTTTGTTCCTTATGTGTGTCACTTGAGTACATTGGGTGCTTATGTGACTGAGGTGAAACATGAGATGCATTAGGTGGTTAGGATTAACAGTGTTAGTGGTTTATGATAAAAATGATTTGAGTGTAGTTGGTGAGTTGTGAGTGGGGATTATGATAAAGGGATTATTGATTTAGGGGTCAATGGTCATGTTAATCGGATAGTGTCACATTGAACTTATGTGCATGCCCATGTTCAATTTTTTATATGAGTGTCATCACAATAAAATTTAACCTGCTTATATGGGTTGCATGAGTGCATCACATGTGTGTGAAAGTCTAGATGCATAGCCTATGTGTGTTTGTCCCACTTGTTAAGTTTTTATGTGGGTTAGGAGTTTATGTACAACACTTAGTTGTATTAGTTTCTTATTTCATATAATTCGATTGTGGTCAATAACATGCTGTAAATGTGCATTTTTGTGGATACAAATTAACATTGTATATGCAATTGGATCATTGTCAAGAACATTGTAAATGTGCATTTTTCTCAACATTATAACTGATATCTCAATGCAATCATTTGAGCTATAAAAAATTGAGAACATTACACATATAAACATTATTGGCCACACATGTATGATCACACATAAGATTGAACTGTGAAGATGTCAATAGACAATCTGAAATATATAATATATCATGGAAGTCATATAATACAAAGATAGAAGGCCCTTAGATGGCCTTCCAATGTACATGTATCAACAAGGTCAATGATGTACATGTAAAAAAAAGTACATATGTCCACGACCACACATAAAAACTCTAACTTCCTCTTGTAAACAAAAGTATGTATGTCCTAGACTACACATCAAAACTCTAACTTCCTCTTTTTTTTTCCAAACTGTGATGCATATTGCCTCTGTCTACGACCACTGTGCATCTCTGGCGACTGCAAGTCAAAGATCATATTTCTTGATCAGGTAACTGAACTAATACCGGATCACTAACAAACTTAAAAAATTTAAAATATGACTCAATTTCTTATAAAAAACACTCACTGAATCCATCCGAGGAATAGAGGCATGTGATGTCCTCCTCCTAGCCGAAAGCCTCTCCGCAATGGTGCCCTGTGAATAAAATATCCTATGGCAATTAGCTCAACAATTATCAACATGTACATTGTGTGATAAAGTACAAACCAATTTTATAATTGATGAACATGTATCACCAAAAAAATATGCTTTGGGATAGGAGATTGAGTTTCATGTGTAGAAAATAGAGCCATAGTGAAGTGATATAACTTCGAAAACCCACAATATTTCTTATGACACCCACAATTTCTTGAAAACCCACATTTTGATAATAATAATATATTTGATGAGATGATTATTACATTTACAAGTATTGACCATTTATAGGTCAACTGAGTATCGTTTCAATGGAATGATGTACCCCTTGGAATTTAAATAGTTAGTTTAATTCATTAATCCTATTTGTGATTAATTAATTATTTCACTATTTAGATACACAACATTGCATTCCCCTTTAAGGAAAGTTTTTTCCTCAAAGCTGATTTTGCTGATGTTGTCTTTTATTCTCGCTCTGTGTCGAACTGATGACTTGAGACATGTAAGTTTGATTACCTGCATTGCTTCCTCTTGTTTCTTTTGTTTCAGAATCCACATTAAGTATGTACTTGGTGAAGTTTTGTTGACACTTTTTCTTCTTGCGTGGTTGTTTCTTTTAACTTCTTTTGTCACCATTTGAAAAGACTTGATAGAATTGACAATAGAAACTATTTTTGTGATGTCATTCCCAACACATTCTATGTCAGTTCCTTTGAAATGAATCCTTGTATTTATAATGTTCACATGGGCATCTTGTATCTGATTAACCTTATAAATGTTCTCATTGATGTTTTTTATAGTGATCTCTGGGGTGACAAATGTTCTTTGTGCATCTATCACTGTGATATTCTTTTCGATGCATTGATCCTCATTGTTGTCAATAATACTGTCTTGATTCTCATCACCATTTTGGTCGCAATCATCTTTATTTTTGTCATTGTCAATTTCTTCATCACTAGGGTATTCTATATATTTGTCTTGCTTATTATCTTGATTGATAATTTTACTCTCATCGTTGTTGACATAATGGTTTACTGTACCCTTGTCATCATTGAATGAGTATGCAACCTCGATATAAACCTTGGAGCTCTCAACAGTTGCAATTTCAGGCTCCTTATCGCAGCAATCAGCTCTTATACTTTTCTATGCTTGTGTTAATTCATGAGGTTGTTCTTTTGCTACATGACTGCTCATGGGTTTTTCAGAGTTCTTGAATAGTTCGCAGGATGATTCGCTTGGTGAGCCCATTTCGAGAACCACCTTGTGTGTATAATTAGAAACAACCGCAACGTCTTGCGTCTGTTGTTGTTGGTCACTGAGATCAATGGAAAACTCCGTTAAAGATGATTCCAATAGCTCTGATACCACATGAAGTGATATAACTTCGAAAACCCACAATATTTCTTACGACACCCGCGATTTCTTGAAAACCCACATTTTGATAATAATAATATATTTGATGAGATGATTATTACATTTACAAGTATTGACCATTTATAGGTCAACTGGGTATCGTTTCAATGGAACAATGTACCACTTGGTATTTATCTAGTTAGTTTAATTAATTAATCCTATTTGTGATTAATTAATATTTTTATTATTTAGATACACAACATTGCCTTCCCCTTTAAGGAAAGCTTTGTCCTCAAAGCAAAGTTTGCCGAGGTTGTCTTTTATTCTGGCTCTATGTCGAACTGATGATTTGAGACATGTAAGGTTGATTACCTGCACTACTTCCTCTTGTTTCTTTTGTTTCAGAATCCACATTAAGTATGTACTTGGTGAAGTTTCGTTGACACTTTTGCTTCTTGCGTGGTTGTTTCTTTTAACTTCTTTTGTTGCCATTTGAAAAGACTTGATAGACTTGACAATAGAAACTATTTTTGTGATTTCATTCCTATCACATTCTATGTCAGTTCCTTTGAAGGGAATCCTTGTATTTATAGTGTTCACATGAGCATCAATCTCATCTTGTATCTGATTAACCTTATAGATGTTCTCATTGATGTTTTTTATAACGATCTCTGGGGTGACAAATGTTCTTTGTGCATCTATTATTGTGATATTCTTGTCGATGCATTGATCCTCATTGTTGTCAGTAATACTGGCTTGATTCTCATCACCATCTTGGTCACAATCATCTTTATTTTTGTCATTCTCAATTTATTTATCACTAGGGTATTCTATATCTTTGTCTTGCTTATTATCTTGATTGATAAGTTTACTCTCATCGTTGTTGACATAATGGTTTACTGTACCCTTGTCATCATTGTATGAGTATGCAACCTTGATATAAACCTTGGAGCTCTCAACAGTTGCAATTTCAGGCTCCTTATCGAAACAATCATCCCTTGTACTTTTTCTGCTCATGTTAATTCATGAGGCTGTTCTTTTGCTACATGACTGCTCATGGGTTTTTCGGATTTCTCGAATAATTCGCACAATGATTCGCTTGGTGAGCCCATTTCGAGAACCACCTTGTTTGTATAATTAGAAACACCCGTAGCATCTTGCATCTGTTGTTGTTGGTCACTGAGATCAATGGAAAACTCCGTTAAAGCTGATTCCAATAGCATCTTTGATTCAATTGCTTCTACTCTTGAGAGTGAAGTTTCTTCTTGCTCTTGTGAAAACAACTCTTTTTCTTCTATAAAAGGTTGTGATTCTTCTTCCATATTTTGCATAACTTCATGTTTTTCCTCTATGACCTTTATTCTCTGGTCTTTTTCTTTTTCACCTTCTTCCTTGAAGTTTTCATCCTTCTCATTTTTATTTCTGCCTTTAAATGGATGTTCCCACACATTTCAAACTGGGTATCTTTAATCTAAATTTCGAAAAATATCTGCTATTATTTCTTCTTTAAGTCTTCTAATTTCCTCTGATCAGTTGTCCTTTTTTGAGAACATTTTTGTGCATGAGTGGATCTACGTCCGAATTTTACTTATCAAGAGCAAAATGATTAAATATAATAATTAATAATTATTATATTTAATAATTAATAATGATATTAATATTATTATTAATAATAATGTTATTATTAATAATAATGTTATTATTAATTATTTTTATTCTTTTATAAAAAAGTAATAATTTTTTTATAATAATATTGTTACTTATTATTATAATATTATAATTGTTTTTTTTGTTTTCTTTAAAAATTAGGGTTTGTGGTGTTGCAAACCCGTGGAGAAGGCAATGTGAGGAGGAGAAGGGTGGTTGGCGGGGAGCTGGATGCAGAGGAGCATGGTGGTGGCAACGCATGGGGGTGGGCGGTGTTGTGTGTCCAGGGGTGGTGGCAAGCGGGACTGGACGAAAGAGGAGAGGATGGAGGGAGAGATGCGCACAGGGTGCAGGCATGGGAGGCGGGGGGTAGCAGTGCAGCAGAAGTGTTGTGAGGGCGGGGAATGGTGGACATAGAGAGGATGGGAGACGTGGAGGATCGAGAAGGAGGGGTAAGGGCGTGGAAAGAAGAACATGCAGGAGGGGAGGTTGAAGCATGCTGGAGGTGGTGGGATCGATAGAGGGTAAGTAGGGAAGATGGTGCAGGTGGAAGTGGAAGATGGAGGAGGGAAAGAGAGTGAGGATGAGGAGATGAATGTGGATTTGATACCGCATGAAGTGATATAACTTCGAAAATCCGCAATATTTCTTATGACACCCGCAATTTCTAGAAAACCCACATTTTGATAATAATAATATATTTGATGAGATGATTATTACATTTACAAGTATTGACCATTTATAGGTCAACTGGGTATCGTTTCAATGGAACGATGTACCCCTTGGAATTTAACTAGTTAGTTTAATTCATTAATCCTATTTGTGATTAATTAATATTTTTACTATTTAGATACACAACACATAGTTTGAACATGAACCTCGGTCACATGCTCTACTGGACTAGAGCGGGGCTACATTCACCAAATAGTAAAATGGTTATACCTCATGCATGTGCATACACAATACAAATGAATTGTACATGTACAAATATTCAAGTAGATACCTCTGCGTGGATTCTTCCCATTGTACATGCAACATAAACGGAAACATCAACAACCCTGCTAATGTATGGCATTGTAAGGACCTCACCTGATCCTTAGTTTTATTTAATGTAAATCTAGTGGTTTGAAATTTGATCTAGTTATTTTGTTCAAGTCTATATGTTCCTTTAGTGATTCCGTAAAATTTATCTTTCTATTTCTGATATAAATGAAAATTAATATTTCTATTTCTGATATAAATTTCATTTATAAAGGTAGAAATCAAACATATATACAACATCACTCTATTATCAGTTCCAAGTATATTTATTTTCAACAATTTATACAATTTATAGCATTTTGAAAATGTAAAACTTGAATTCCATACAAGTAAAATACCTGTAGGATAGCAGTTTGTCCTAGGATAGTATTTTGTCCAGCTAGGTCCATGTAGATATTTTTAGGAAACTCAACCGCAAAACAAATTTTCCACCCAGCCAGCTAGGAACAGTCTCACCGACTCCCTAGCTCCAAGGAACCCATATTCCTTGGCCCTCCGTGCCCGAAGTCCCCAAGAACAACAATAGCCACATAAGAAACATTCTAACAGGTCTTGAGATCCAACTACCCCTCTAGTTTAGCTCTCCTTTTGGTTTCCCCCATGGTTTCCTAGCTTCAACTTCCTTTCAAAGCTTCTTTTCCTTTTTCCTTTTCATGGTTCTTTTCCCCAAAATAAACCCCCAAAATAAAATCCCAAAATAATCTCCCCTTCCTTCATCTTTCCTTCTCCCTTTTAAGCATTTCCCACCGCCTCTTTCTTCGGGAGGATTCCTCTACCCCAAAAGAAATAGTTTTTAAATAACCATGCTCATATCCATTTATGTACCTTTTGGATAATACGTCTAGTCAACTTAAATAGTTTCAAGTGCACCATTTTCTAAAACAATTAAATAATCAATTTAATGAAAATCATATCCATTCATATCCATTCATTTAATTCCATTGACTTTTACTCAATAATGGAATCCATTCGAATAACTTCAATTGCACTCTTTTAAACAAAAGATTAAAATATTTGTATTGAAATTACAACCATATCCATTCATTTAATTTTGATTGACATTTACCTAACAATCCAATCAATTTAATTTGCATAGTTTCAACCTTGCTCAACATTGTAATTAATATCTTATGATCTAAATCCCAATAAGTATCAAAATTAAATGCATATAAATAAGCAAAAATGAATATTTAAATACAATACACTTTTAGTCATAAATTAATGTATAGTTAACCCAATAACCTCAATACAAATAATTATAATACAATTAATCATGTTACGAAATAATAAATCTATATTTGAATAATAGTAGCATATACACACAAGGTATGTAAGTTTAGCTAGTACTTACATAGTCCATGCGTATACTAATAATAACATGTTGTACCTCTAATGCATAGATCTTATTTGTCACAAGCAACCATGCAAGAAACAATTCAGTAATAACATCATTTAACAATAATTACTAACTAGTCATAATAACACAACACCAACTGCAGGGTATTCTAAGTTTATCATACGTGAGAAAAGGAAGAGTTTTAACACTCATACAAACATCCAAGCTGTTTTATTAACTCAAATCCTAATAATATATGAACAACACAACATATTGAATTACGACACATGAATCAAGCAAAGGTTTTCAGTACACACACAATAAATTATGTTTCCCTTTCAACTTCCTCGACATTCCTATCTACCTACCTCTTCTACCTAATTCACACTAACTTCCACATCCTATCCTTCCTCTGCTGGACTACCCTGAAGTGTCACGCCATGATCGGCTCCAGTTAGAACCTATAAGCAGAAGTGTCGACTACATTGACCAAGATTCCCCAGCAGGAACCCACTAGTCATCATCACACACCTTGGGGAGTGCACCATAGCGCGACCCTCCCATGACTTCGGGTTTCAGAGGATAAACGATGGGTAATGCCTCCACCCCACTGATGGAACAAGGATCAACATCCTTCATAGTCATATTGCATTACTATTGTTGTTGTTAGGGATTTCGTCATCGAATAACCAGTTTGGACAGTTGAGTTTCCTGAAACCCAACACCTGCCCACACATCATGATAATAAACCAGTACTCATATAGAACAATAATGCATCACTTGCATACCATTTATCTTTTGGAATTCATGTCCCCGATGTATTTCCAACTCTTAGGACATAACTATTACTTAGATTTTTTTTTTCAATCTGTAGGTTAGTATCCAAATGCGAGATCATACAATATCATGCAATCATTAACATGTATACATGTTTCATCACTAATGATCAATAATAAAAAAAATCATTTTTCACCATGCATCTGGTTTCACATTCATCAATTCGACTATCATAACTCTAACTTGGTATCCACATACCCATCATCTTTTAAATTTGTATGCTAGGGACAAAATAAAATACGACAATCATTCATACTATTAACATCACGCACGCATATATATGTCTTCTGTGGAATATTAATTCCATAGGTTGATAGTGTCCAAATACTGACAAATCTCCAAAATCATAAGATAATAGAAATAAGAAATGGTAGTTTAGGTGGTAAATTCAAAATGGGGCATTACATACACCCACCCTTCAAGAAACTTCATCCCGAAGTTATGAGAGCATTCACAATGACCAGGAAAAGCATTATGCAATACATTGTGCCCCCTAAACTTTACTCATTTTATCACATAAAAGATGTCTCTATAAATATTTGAAGTGTGGTATAGGACGTTGGTCTTATCACCTATAGGCTCCTTAATGCATTTATCTACACAACGTTATACCCTTGTTGAAATTGTTCAGATTATTCCACATTGTAAATTTAGGAACACATAAGTATTTAAATATAAGTTTTTATTTTTCTTCCCTAGTATTATTACGACTCTTGCATTAATTCTCATATTTAGTTAACCACTTTTCAAACATGTTCTTGTTAATTATTTACATACTAGTTCGCAACACTTCTATGAACTCTAACCCATGAGTTTTTCAATACACCATTTCATTTTACAGTTTTTAACTTATACATGGCGACCTTATTCTAGAATACTATCACCCCATGCTCATTATAAGTTAGCTATCAGCCTATCATGATTCCACACATTCTTTATACAATTGTATGTTTATTTATCCTCACAAGGTAATTAACATGCTTTCGTTGGACATACAAAATCATTCGTATATACTCCATATAACGCATATGGCTAGGAATTAGGCACACATAATCATCCTATCCTTTACACAATACTTAGTAAGGATTTACATGCTCATGAGACTCATGTCTGTATGCTTGTAATTTGATCAAAGTTTTAATTTTGGAAGTGCGTTATTGCACCAAGACACCTAATCTGATTATAACTTCCATAGGTGATTCTTTAACATGCTTGCTAGATATTTGGCTAAGTTTTACATATCCCTCATCCTTCACCTAGGTTCATTATTATATTCAATACAAATTACCCCCAATTTTCCTACATCTTACCATGGCTTGGCTCTCGTCACCACTACTCCTAATTAGTCATAGTTAACACGCTTTCCATTGATGTTTAGATTGATACCATGTGTAATGACCTCTCTAGGTCCTTGGTTTTGTTAAAATTTGGTAAATAATTTATCATTAATTTACTACCCATTCATCTAACTATTAATTATATTCTTATTTCCTTCTTTATGAACCCTTATTGATTAAATCCATATTCGATTCTTACAAGAACTCTTATTAGTTTGGCATTAGGTATAGACTACCGTGCACGAAAACATCACACAATCATCTCCCTTGAATTATCAACACTCAGAACAATATAGTGGATGATGTCTATACAATGAAGTGACTTCAAAATTTCTAGGTCACTACTATCAATCTCATTTATTTCCTTGTATACAACATGCTGGATCCAAATAGGGTGAATTCCGCATATAGGATCCTCTTTCTTTTGTACTATCTTTCTATCACTAACACTCTTATGGTAATTAGGTGTCATTTAAAACATATGTCATTGGCCTACTTTACTTTAGCTCTGCCTCACCTTGTCACAACTGTTTACCTATTGATATCATTATGACTTTCAGAACTTTTAGTCCCTATCAATTTACACGCCTAATCCTCATATTGGATTCCTCCTCCCTAACGCTCTTCAAAATGTATCTTCATAGTTTTAGTGTTTTCATTTTAATTCATACATATCACTTGCAATACTACTAATTTTTCCAACAATGCAATCACTCATGTGTCCCATGAATCCCGATTTACTATCTCTACATATGTACTTCATACAACCATATGATAGACAATCATAACATAAGGTATCCTTACAAGGTGAAGGGAGCCTTTACATAATGTAATATTTTGTTTACCCACTTGACACACATGGCTAGTCGTGAGACAAGCATACTAATCTAGAATTAATCTCATCATATTCTAAACTAGGAATGCCTTAAGGAGATTACCACATCATCTTATTGAATCTCTCATTACCAATGGATTTTAACATGTCCATTTGTTAATTAGTTAATCCACATATGCCCTTCCTTATTACTCGGGGTTATCTCTACACTAGACATGACTAACCCCCCCAATTTCAAGACACCTTTTGCGTCATTTCTCTAATTCATTACCATTCTTAACTTAGTTATGGCAAAGACATGTTTGCTTTAATAATTTACTTTTCCTTATCTCTATATGAAGTTCTTATATGTAAGGTACAACTCATTTGTTTAACCATCAATAAGAACCTTATCTCCTCTTTTAAGCATTTTCTAATCATAGCCAATTAAATTTACATGAATTTTGATTATCACTCTAACTTGATAAGTATTGCACATATGCCAGCCTTCAAGATATAGGCATACAATAATATCCTCGCTTTTGGAACATACAACTAACTATCTATGGTCCTCTTCACTATATCTAAGGCACAACATGTCCCTATGAACAAGAATTTTACAAAACACAAACATAATTTAATAATCAACTTCCTACATGGTTCCATGACTGCAATCTAGAATTACTACCTTATATTTATTACTCACAAAATTACTTGTCCTTAGTAATTCCTTTTCAAGCTATAGCCTTTTGACACCTGCGACACTAACCACTTACGACCTATAATTCCTTGTTTCTACCTATCTAGCTCTTTTAATTCCTTCCAATTATTACAATTTACCATTATCAATAGAATGAACACCATCCATGTCCATGGTTAGATTCCACAACCTATTAATAATTATCACTCATCATTTTTTGCAATTATCCTTGTGAATTTTAACTTAACCTCAAGCTTCCCTATACATAAGGTGGTGACAACGTAAATTTAATTACTGCACCAATCACTATTATTTCATAATAACCAAGTACAATGCACACCCACTCAACGATTTGATACACAAACAATACGTAAATCAACTCAACCATCACATTGTCTGATCTAAACTAAACAAAATCCCTCATCACACATCATGATACGACAAGTCTTATCATCACGATTGAGTGGTAAGACAATATGTATCAGGTGAAATGTAGGGTATCGCATCATCCTCGCAGCTTAGTTAGTCATCTATGACCACATCTACTGCCGTGGTCATGCTTTTCGTGATCCCCCCACATGAAACCTACTATGTTTACTCAATTTGACTTAAATTTGATTTAATTTGATGAGACTTGTAACGTTGTAACCTAATTCAAATTATCTCAATAATCTAACCTATAAGGTTTATTACAAGAATTAAACTATATAAAATTAGTTAGGTTTATTAATCTTAACATAAGATTTTAAATCTTAACCTTAACGTATATAATTAAAAAAAAATTATTCTCAAATAATTTAATATAAATTACCATGGCATCCATGTTGATTTTATATATATATATATATATTATTTGAATTTTAATAGAATTTAAGTATATACACAAAATAATTAAATTTAAAATATGTTACAAAAAAAATAAAATAATTTATAATAATTTAAACTAAATATTTTTTTTAAACAGAAACGGTTAAGCAACTTTGATTAAATAAAAACGGGAATTACATAACAAAAGTGGTCAGATTGCTCCCATAACAAGAAGGCATCCATCACTCCAAGTTCATCCTTTTCAAGCTTATAGCTAACATGGTATCTTCCTATTCTATGGAAACTATAGCACCTTACAAACTGTCCAAGAAGGATTATACAAAAACAAAACATTACTACATTACTGCCTTATACAAAAGCTGGAAATTGGAGCTTCTGGAGGATTGTCAAGCCTATGGATGGCTCCTATTCTGTGGATTTCAGAAGTACTATGCATATAACTTAAAAATAGTATTGGAAACATAACAGAACCAAAAAAAGAGTCCAACCAACAAACTGCTACTGGAGTCCAATGTCCATGACAACACCTTCAGAATCTGCCACCCCATTCTTTTCAGAGCTGAGATCCACGAAATTTCCAGCATGAGCCATAAAATTCTTCAGCTTTTCCATCTTCTTGCCAAGCACGGGGTCTTCACTCAATAAACTGCTATCATAACACGTTCGTTCGTGGCATATGAAACAATACCCCTAATTTCACTAAATATTGGAAAATACCTTCCAAAATCGTTTTTTTTTACCCCCCTCCCAATATGCCTTCCCAATTTTAAAAAACCCCTATTTTCACTACATATTGTATGTATCAATTTTTTCATTAACATTTTTTATACCCCTTTATATTTCTACCTAGTATATTGATATGATACCCCTCTTATGACTCCACATGCATTCTACAATGCACCTTGCTTCTTTCGATGTATATTGTGGATGCACATTACTTCACCCACAATGAAATTACTCAACCACATATCATTTTGATTTGCAACATCTAATGGTCTAATGAAGAGATAGGAGATCACTTCTTGTATGTCACTAGAGACAATGCACATAGTACAACATTTAGATTGCATGTTGCAGTTCCCCAATCGCTGACTAAGCCTGTTTTGGGATAGGTATCCAAGCCCCCAAGGCATGTAACAAGCTCTAGGAGGCTGACTAAACCTCCCAAGGCCTGTAATAGGAACGATTGGTTGGGTATTCAAGCCCCCAAGGCCTATCGAGGGACTATAACAGGCCCTGGAGGCTTAGAGCCTCCCAAGGCTATTGGTAACAACTGGCCGAGTGCTATTGGTAACAATTAGCTGTCAATGACCATTGTCTCTCGACTATGATCGACTGGAAACCCACTTCACCACGAAACCCCCTGGCCTCAAGCATGCCTCAAGACACGATTTCCCTGCGTACCGGTAAGCCTGAGCCTTGCCTCAACCCGATTTCTCATCCGATCGTGATCCCGCCATCTCCATTTGGCGGATATTTGTCAGGCCTCCCATATAAAAAAGACCCCAAAGTATTTTTGTATTGTTACATTAAATCAAAAAAACCCTTTGCCCCTTAATATATAAGCAATATAATTTTTAGGTTTTCATGAATATTTAATACCACAACATGAATGAACGTGGTATTATATTGCCTTCTAGTGAAGCCCTCGTGTTGCCAAGGTATTCCAATTCGCTGCTTGTAGCCTTAGGTTTTCGAGCTTTGTGGGGGTAACCGAGCCCCAAAGTCTCTTCCAGGTGTTCAATCTTCTCAACCACTTTACTGTTCTGAGCCTTCACCTCAGAATGTGTTGCAATTTCCACAGTGTAGAGGCGGGACAAAACCCTCTTAAATTCCAAATTTTCATTGCGAATCAAGCGAACTTGCAGCTCCAGCTCCTGTAGACGGTGGATAGAAATTCCACTTCAAACTTTGAAATACCGTGTTTCCCATCGTGCCCTTGAAAATTTCCAACCCCGGCATGCCTTCGACAGGGGCCGAGCCCAGGGATAATGCTACGATCCTTACCCACCGAGTCACCCATATTTTCATCCACTATCAGATTTTCCCAGCTGCATCCACCAGTAGAACTTCTGACAGGCTTGCTACATCTTACACATTTCAGGAAAACATTGCTCCCTTCCTGAGAATTCCCAACAATGTGATGCTCCATACTCACGATACACTGACTACCAGCATAATGACTGTCACTCCAAACAGAAAATAAATTCAGGCAACAATAACCAACAAAGGAGTGAATGCAGATAGGTATCATCCTGTCTTGTTTTAAACAAAAAACAACAGCTCGCATGCCGGCCAACTGGCAGACTGTCCGGATGGCATAAATACGAAATTGAATGGGGATCCCTTGAGGATCAAGGTGGCCGTCAAAAGGCCATGTTGCATTTCCCAAAAAATGTATTTTCATACTTCTATAGTTAGAGACCAAAAGATTAAGAAGGTTCCATAATGGAAAATGAAGAGCCCAAGTTCTATGGGTTAGCTTCTCCGTAAATCATTTTCTCTCCCATTCTTTTCTTCTTTTTCTCTCGTCGGTTGATCTCTACAACTCAACGCAACAGGCAGAGCTCTGCAACTTGGCACAACAGAACTTGGTTATATGGAATGATGGTATGTTATTATTATTGCAGCTCGCATTGGCGGTGATACCTCTCGTCCATATTGGGGCTCAACGCTTTTGAAACCCCACTCCCACCATTGCATGTAAAATTAACGCACAACACACAAATCAAAACAAGGCAGCAACGACCGGTCCATCACAAGCAACCAGAAAAACAAACTGTATTCATGGAAAGTTCAGAATGGATTTGTTCAAATCCGATTTTTTTTTGTGAACTACTAAATGGGAATCTATAACAAATAATTTTGAAAATCCTTGAGGCCAGGTCAAGGGAATGCCGCCATTTCAATTCCAGGTATCAACTCAACCCTTAACTCATTAAACCATTAATCTTAATATTTGGTTTATTATATTTTTTTTATATAAAAAAAATCTCTTATTTAATGTGTTGGATTATGTTATAAGATATATTTAATTGATAGTTTACGTTTATAAACTTACATGGAAGAAAGCTACAGAAATGAATATAAATGTTTTCCTCTTGTATAAAACTTACACTTTTCACTATATATATATCTGTATACACCTTTTTTTTCTAACAACTTTGTTTTTATTTAAATTTTCTTTTGTTATGTACACATATATATATATATTATACTAAACCCTATTTGAAAATCATAATAAGATGATCCCGTTTGCAATCTTATAATATTTTTTTACATGTCTATAAAAGGTTTGCAGTGATTTATTTTATTTGTTTGGTTGAGTAACTTTTGTCCACTGTTGTTTGTTCACCAAGAAAATACATGCAAGTTCCCTAGTATGAGTGGAAGTTCTCTCGTTTATTTCATGGAGGTTTTCTAGTTTATTTTTCCTTCACATAGAATTTCCTGCTTTACTATTTCCAAATCCTAGTTATGTTATATGCAGATTTTGTCCCTTTGTAGAAAAGTTTTGTTTTGTTCAAGTTGAGTCTTTGTTTCCTTGGGTCTCGTCCAATTTTTGGTTAGCCCTCTGGTTCCAGATTTGGAACCATGGATCTGATACCATTATGTAAGGACCTCACCTGGTTCTTCGTTTTATTTAATGTAAATCTAGCGGTTTGAAATTTGATCTAATTATTCTGTTCAAGTCTATATGTTCCTTTAATGATTCCATAAAATTTATCTTTCTATTTTTGATATAAATGAAAATTAATATTTCTATTTCTGATATAAATTTTATTTATAAAGGTAGAAATCAAACATATAAACAACATCACTCTATTATCAGTTCCAAGTATATTTATTTTCAACAATTTATACAATTTATAGCATTTTCAAAATGTAAAACTTGAATTCCATACAAGTAAAATACCTGTAGGATAGCAGTTTGTCCTAGGATAGTATTCTGTCTAGCTAGCTCCATGTAGAAATTTTTAGGAAACTCAATCGCAAAACAAATTTTCCACCCAACCAACTAGGAACAGTCTCGCTGACTCCCTAGCTCCAAGGAACCCATATTCCTTGGCCCCCTGTGCCCAAAGTCCCCAAGAACAACAATAGCCACATAAACAACATTCTAGCAGGTCTTGAGATCCAACTACCCCTCTAGTTTAGATCTCCTTCTGGTTTCCCCCACGGATTCCCAACTTCAATTTCCTTTTACAACTTCTTTGCCTTTTTCCTTTTCACGGTTCTTTTCCCCAAAATAAACCCCCAAAATAAAATCCCAAAATAAAATCCCAAAATAATCTCCCCTTCCTTCATCTTTCCTTCTCCCTTTTAAGCACTTCCCATCGCCTCTTTCTTTGGGAGGATTCCTCTACCCGAAAAGAAATAGTTTTTAAATAACCATGCTCATATCCATGTATGTACCTTTTGGATAATACGTCTAGTCAACTTAAATAGTTTCAAGTGCACCATTTTCTAAAAACAATTAAATAATCAATTTAATGAAAATCATATCCATTCATATCCATTCATATCCATTCATTTAATTCCATTGACTTTTACTCAATAATGGAATCCATTCGAATAACTTCAACTACACTCTTTTAAACAAAAGATTAAAATATTCGTATTGAAATTACAACCATATCCATTCATTTATATGCATTTAATTTTGATACTTATTGGGATTTAGATAGTAAGTAAATGTCAATTTAGTTTCAACCTTGCTCAACATTGTAATTAATATCTTACGGTCGAAATCCCAATAAGTATCAAAATTAAATGCATATAAATAAGCAAAAATGAATATTTAATTAAAATACACTTTTAGTCATAAATTAATGTATAGTTAACCCGATAACCTCAATACAAATAATTATAATACAATTAATCATGTTACTAAATAATAAATCTATATTGGAATAATACTAGCATATACACACAAGGTATGTAAGTGTATCTAGTACTTACATAGTCAGTGCATATACTAATAATAGCATGTTGAACCTCTAATGCATAGATCTTATTTATCATAAGCAACCATGCAAGAAACAATTCAATAATAACATCATTTTAAAATAGTTACTAACTAGTCATAATAACACAACACCAACTGCATGGTATTCTAAGTTAAACATACGTGAGAAAAGGAAGAGTTTTGACACTCATACAAACATCCAAGCTGTTTTATTAACTCAAATCCTAATAATATATAAACAACACAACATATTGAATTACGACACATGAATCAAGCAAAGGTTTTCAGTACACACACTAAATTTTTTTCCCTTTAAACTTCCTCGACATTCCTATCTACCTACCTCTTCTACCTATTTCACACTAACTTCCACATCCTATCCTTCCTCTGCTGGACTACCCTGAAGTGTCACACCATGACCGGCTCCAGTTAGAACCCGTAAGCAGAAGTGTCGACTACATCGACCAAGCTTCCCAAGCAGGAACCCACTAGTCATCATCACACACCTTGGGGAGTGCGCCGTAGCGCGAACCTCCCATGACTTCAAGTTTCAGAGGATAAACGGTGGGTAATGCCTCCACCCCTCCTATGGAACAAGGATCAACATCCTTCATAGTCATATTGCGTTGCTATTGTTGTTCTTAGGGATTTCATCATCGAATAACCAGTTTGGATAGTTGAGTTTCTTGAAACCCAACACCTGCCCACACATCATGATAATAAACCAATACTCAAATAGAACAATAATGCATCACTTGCATACCATTTATCTTTTGGAATTCATGGTCCCGATGTATTTCCAACTCTTAGGACATAGCTATCACTTAGCTTTTTTTTTCAACCTGTAGGTTAGTCTCCAAACGCGAGATCATACAATATCATGCAATCATTAACATGTATACATGTTTCATCACTAATGATCAATAATAAAAAAAATCATTTTTCACCATGCATCTAGTTTCACACTCATCAATTCGACTATCATAACTCTAACTTGGTATCCACATACCCATCATCTTTTAAATTTGTATGCTAGGGACAAAATAAAATACGACAATCATTCATACTATTAACATCACAAACACATATATATGTCTTTTTTGCAGAATAGTAATTCCATAGGTCGACAGTGTCCAAATATTGAAAAATCTGCAAAATCATAAGATAATAGAAACAATAAATGGTAGTTCAGGTGGTAAATTCAAAATGGGGCATTACAGGCATGGAAGACTCTCCATCCTAGTCTGTAAACACACGAAAACAACATTAATAAAAACAAGTTGTGGAGTGAATTTAAATCTAACCAACAACTATCATCGAAGGCTATGTAAATTATACTGGAATCAGTAGGTCCACCTGCGCTTTTTATGGAAGAGGGTCGTCTAGTGTAGACAAGACCCTTTTGTACATTTGGACTGCAGGGAGATCCAAACCATAGTGGTGGTGGATTGAGTTGCATTGATTCCTAGAGTCACAGAGTGTTGTCATAGTTAGACATGGACATGAATATATGAAATAAGATGTATTGAAAAACTAACATGTTGTAATACTTACCTCTACTTGGGACATATCTCCCCCATGGGAGGGATCACTACTACAGAATTTTTCCCCTCTGCAGAGCTAGATAACACCTGAAAGTTTAAAGATTATAAATGTTAGAAATCTATAAAGGAGTACACTAAGGAAAAATAATTTGAACATTATTAAGTCATTAACCATGTACTTACGTTCTTGAAAAACTCATACAAGCTTGTTGTGGGGAATTCACTCAGATCAATGTCTCCCGCATCCTGTTGAGAATGCGGTGCCTGCAACTTAAAAAAATTGTAGAGATTATACCATCAAATAAATTAATGAACGAACATGTATTAACGAATTGACATGTATTAACAAAATGACATCTTGAAAATATGACCTTGGTGTTAGTTGTTGTCGCCTCAGATAGGACAACGCCAGGTACACTACCACCTAGTGTAGAGGCATCAAGCTCCTATAAGATTAAAAATTATATATATTAACAATATTTTAATGTGTATAATATGGAAAAAAATAATTTGAACAACAAATTAATGTTTTAACTATGTCCTTACCTGACCATAAGTCATCGTAGAGGTGCCATGTGTTGGTCCACGACCATAGCAGGTTTGTCCACACGCTGTGCACACGTGTGGCTCAAACTGTGGCTCATGTGATGTTAGTCTATCCCCACTAGTGGATGGTCCTCTGCCGCCAGAATCTGATGGCTGTACCCTACCAGAGGTAAAGGTCCCTTCCTGGTCAATAGTTGTATTGTGGCGTACAATGACTCGAGCTAGCATCAGAAATGCCTCCTATGTCTGGGGTATCATCGTATGTGCAGTAGGGACGCCTGTCCTTGGTAGCTGGCTAAGAGGTGGAGGTATCGGTCAATTGGCATCTCTATTCCTAGCATTGGGACGGTTTTGGGGCATCCCGATACCAGCGCCCTGGAACCCCAACATATCGAAATAGTTGACATGTTTACCCATCACAAACTTAGCATAAAGTTTTCAAAGGAAGTATAGCAGTACTTCTTTGTTGTTATGTGGGGGAATTTAAAATACCATATACCATCCATCCATCCAGTGATCTATGATTGGTGGAGAAACACACCAATCAATTGAAATATGTGCTCTAGTAGTCTCTGGAATGGAATTTGTCCCAGGCACTTTAAAAAGTGAATATATTTTCTCTTTAGTTATTTTTAATTTCTTCACCTCATTGTAACTCAATCCATCTTCATATTCTTTCCATTTTCTTTCTTTGTACGATGTTATGTTGTACAATGCATCATTTGAGGGACTGATAGTATCCATAATAGCATTTAGTGATGCTCCCAATGAGCGGTGAAGTTCATATCCACCCCTCCAAGTTGTACCGATCTCTCTCAATATCTCTGCATTCTGATCCATAATAGCCACTGCAATCATAAATAAAAAAAATATTATTAGAAAAATACATATGGTATAATGACATCTCTAAGCAATGGGAAATGTAAAACTAGTGCACAACAAATAACAACATGAACTGTTTATAATTTGAAATTTAAAATTGAACAAATTATACACTAAATACTAAACATTTAACATTTTTCCATCTTAAATTAATGTCGTATGTGTATATTAATTTCAATTGCCGAATACATACATTAAATGTCCTAAGTGTATATGTTGATTGGGAATATTCTCTACCTTATTTTTAGGATTGGATTATGAAGTTTCATCAAAGCTGTAGGGTGTTGCCTAATGCCCTTGGAGGACCAGCTCTGAGATTACGGGTAGAGGCAAGGGCTAGAGCCTAGAGCAGGTGGCACATAGTGCTATTGATGAATAAAGTCCCAATATAGGCAAGGATTTTGATATATGTAATTATTTGTTGTGGCATGAAGTTTTTTGGACTCTCTAGACCATTTAGCATCTTTGTTTATATGTATTTTTGGGCATATATGGATTTCACTTGATGTTATTTTAGTTGTATGCACTCTTTCTATATACACATGAGAAACTTTGCATATTTGTTTATAGTGGTTTGGGATCTAGAATTCAATAGAATTAACAGTTTTCAATCTTTTAGGATTGCTAGGTTTCCACTGGATTCTATCATCTGTGATATTATGGGATTGACATGTAATCAAACACATCAACCTCCCTATGATTCTTGATGTTGGTAGAGCCTATTGTTGAACTCCTCTGTCTTGACCTTAACCAAAATGCAACCTTCACTCAAGTGAAAACATTTATTAAGCATGGGAAGCTTCTCTACCCTATCTTAAAACTTGGATTAGGAAGTTTCATCAAAACTATAAGGTATTGACTAATGTCCTTGGAGGACGAACTTCGATATTCCGGTAGAGGCAAGGGCTAGAGCGTAGAGGAGGGGTAAACAATGCTATTGATGAATAAAATCCCAATATTGGAAAGGATTTTGATATGTTATTATTTGTTGTGGCATGTAGTTTTTTGGACTCTATAGGCCATTTATCGTCTTTGTTTATGTATTTTGGGGAAGATATCAATTGTAATTGATTTTTTTTAGTTGTAAGCAAACTTGCTATACATGAGAATAGTTGGATATTTGTGAATATTGGTTTGGTTTCACAAGGATGCTTGAATGTATATATATGTATCTAGTGAAATTGATTTGATTTTACGAGTTAATTGGGGTTTTAATTTGTTTTGGGCATACAAATGTTTGGATTTATGGTCTAAATTTCTTTCAAGGCATAAAAATTTAAAAAATTATGGATTCAATTGATTTTAGGGCATAAAAAACAAAAAATATAGAAATTAGAAGGGTGGAATTTGGTTTAAATACCCGAGGTTGAAGAAATTGGTGCTCAAGGTGGAAGATTTGGGCTCTATACCTCAAAACGTGTTCACCACTACTCATTTCGTCGTCCTCCCTTCTATGTCTCTGTCGTGGAGGAAATGACGGCCTCGGCCCGTTTCGGGCATAAAACATGTTTTAAAAAACACGTACACATTTAGTAGCTCATAACGCGTATGCGTTCTGTTTAACTATCCTAATTTTCCTTCAATGTGGAAGGATTCAGACTAGTGTTGGTAGGGTTATGATTGCTTGGGATCAATTATCTTTTATGGAACTTGAATGTGTTTTTTCAATCTACCATTGCATCTAAAAGGCCACTCAACTTTGTGCACTCACCCTAAATCCAACCCAAAAGTTCGAAGAATTCCTATAAGTCTTCACGGAATTTCTCATCCAAGTCAAAAGATTCCTTTTAATATATTTAGCATGAAGTACACCATTCCACAACCCTCTTCCAAAGAGACCTCGCCCGAATATCTTCAAACATAAACCAGTGCTGAACCAAAATATATATTTTTATATCCCATTCACCCCAAATATTTGGCTTGGACAGTCTTTCCCAGTTTGCCATATGTAATTTCATTTTATCAGCGTTTCCAGACCATAGAAATAGAAACATGAGACTATGGATCCAGTTCAAAATAGTCTTTGGCACATGAGCTAGTGAAATCCAGTATACAAGTAATCCATCAAGACATATTTAAGTAAAGTGAGTCTACCCCCTATAAATAGTAACCTGTAGGACCAATGATTTATCCTTTTTTCAAACTTCTCCACTAACCAGTACCAATATTTTATTCTATATCCTGCAGGTTTTAGAAAATAACCCAAATATTTGAGACCATCACATAAATCCAAGACTTTGTAAGGCATGAGAGAAGTGATCCCTTGCATAGATTTCTTGTCCATATTATGTTTATAAAAGTTGGATTTGATTATGCTAACCTCGATCCCTGAAGTTGCACATAATAATTTGATAATCTCATTATAACAATTCCATTCATCCACTGATCCATTACCAAACACCATAAAAGTATCCACAAACAGTAAGTGTGTGATGAAAACATAAGCATAGTTTGTGATACCTTTAAGCTTTCTCGTGACTTAGCCTTAATAATCGTTCGACTTAAGCCTTTGATAACAACTAAAAATAAAAGTGGAGACAATGGGAAACATTGTCTTATACCTCTGTAATTCTTAAAGAAGGGTGAAGGAGAGCCATTTATAAGCACATATAACTGAGTAGAAGTAATGCAAGACATAATCCACTTTGTGACAAGAAATTTTCTTTTGTTATGTACAGACACACACATATATATATTATACTAAACCCTATTTGAAAATCATAATAAGATGATCCTCTTTGCAATCTTATAATATTTTTTTACATGTCTATATAAGGTTTGCAGTGATTTATTTTATTTGTTTGGTTGAGTAACTTTTGTCCACTGTTGTTTTTTCACCAGGAAAATACATGCAAGTTCCCTAGTATGAGTGGAAGTTCTCTCGTTTATTTCATGTAGGTTTTCTAGTTTATTTTTCCTTCACATAGAATTTCCTGCTTTACTATTTCCAATTCCTAGTTATGTTATATGCAGATTTTGTCCCTTTGTAGAAAAGTTTTGTTTTGTTCAAGTTGAGTCTTTGTTTCCTTGTGTCTCTTCCAATTTTTGGTAAGCCCTCTGGTTCCAGATTTGGAACCATGGATCTGATACCATTATGTAAGGACCTCACTTGGTCCTTAGTTTTATTTAATGTAAATCTAGCAGTTTGAAATTTGATCTAGTTATTCTGTTCAAGTCTATATGTTCCTTCAATGATTCCATAAAATTTATCTTTCTATTTTTGATATAAATGAAAATTAATATTTCTATTTCTGATATAAATTTTATTTATAAAGGTAGAAATCAAACATATAAACAACATCACTCTATTATCAGTTCCAAGTATATTTATTTTCAACAATTTATAGCATTTTCAAAATGTAAAACTTGAATTCCATACAAGTAAAATACCTGTAGGATAACAGTTTGTCCTAGGATAGTATTCTGTCCAGCTAGCTCCATGTAGATATTTTCAGAAAACTCAACCGCAAAACAGATTTTCCACCCAACCAACTAGGAACAGTCTCGTCGACTCCCTAGCTCCAAGGAATCCATATTCCTTTCCCCCCTATTCCTGAAGTCCCCAAGAACAACAATAGCCACAAAAACAACATTCTAGCAGGTCTTGAGATCCAACTACCCCTCTAGTTTATATCTCCTTCTGGTTTCCCCCATGGGTTCCCAGCTTCAATCTCCTTTCACAACTTCTTTTCCTTTTTCCTTTTCACGATTCTTTTCCCCAAAATAAACCCCCAAAATAAAATCCCAAAATAGTCTCCCCTTCATTCATCTTTCCTTCTCCCTTTTAAGCACTTCCCACCGCCTCTTTCTTTGGGAGGATTCCTCTACTCGAAAAGAAATAGTTTTTAAATAACCATGCTCATATCCATTTATGTACCTTTTGGATAATACGTCTAGTCAATTTAAATAGTTTCAAGTGCACCATTTTCTAAAAACAATTAAAACAATTAAATAATCAATTTAAAGAAAATCATATCCATTCATTTAATTCCATTGACTTTTATTCAATAATGGAATCCATTCGAATAACTTCAACTGCACTCTTTTAAACAAAAGATTAAAATATTCGTATTGAAATTACAACCATATCCATTCATTTATATGCATTTAATTTTGATACTTATTGGGATTTAGATCGTAAGTAAATGTCAATTTAGTTTCAAACTTGCTCAACATTGTAATTAATATCTTACGATCGAAATCCCAATAAGTATCAAAATTAAATGCATATAAATAAGCAAAAATGAATATTTAATTAAAATACACTTTTAGTCATAAATTAATGTATAGTTAACCCGATAACCTCAATACAAATAATTATAATACAATTAATCATGTTATTAAAAAATAAATCTTTATTTGAATAATACTAGCATATACACACAAGGTATGTAAGTGTAGCTAGTACTTACATAGTCTGTGCGTATACTAATAATAGCATGTTGAACCTCTAATGCATAGATCTTATTTATCACAAGCAACCATGCAAGAAACAATTCAATAATAACACCATTTAAAAATAGTTACTAACTAGTCATAATAACACAACACCAACTGCATGGTATTCTAAGTTTATTATACGTGAGAAAAGGAAGAGTTTTAACACTCATACAAACATCCAAGCTGTTTTATTAACTCAAATCCTAATAATATATAAACAACACAACATATTGAATTACGACACATGAATCAAGCAAAGGTTTTCAGTACACACACTAAATGTTTTTCCCTTTAAACTTCCTCGACATTCCTATCTACCTACCTCTTCTACCTAATTCACACTAACTTCCACATCCTATCCTTCCTCTGTTGGACTACCTTGAAGTGTCACACCATGATCGGCTCCAGTTAGAACCCGTAAGCAGAAGTGTTGACTACATCGACCAAGCTTCCCCAGCAGGAACCCACTAGTCATCATCACACACCTTGGGGAGTGCGACGTAGCACGAACCTCCCATGACTTCAAGTTTCAGAGGATAAATGGTGGGTAATGCCTCCACCCCTCCTATGGAACAAGGATCAACATCCTTCATAGTCATACTGTGTTGCTATTGTTGTTCTTAGGGATTTCGTCATTGAATAACCAGTTTGGATAGTTGAGTTTCTTGAAACCCAGGACCTGCCCACACATCATGATAATAAACCAATACTCAAATAGAACAATAATGCATCACTTGCATACCATTTATCTTTTGGAATTCATAGTCCCGATATATTTCCAACTCTTAGGACATAGCTATCACTTAGCTTTTTTTTTCAACCTGTAGGTTAGTCTCCAAATGCTAGATCATACAATATCATGCAATCATTAACATGTATACACGTTTCATCACTAATGATCAATAATAAAAAAAATCATTTTTCACCATGCATCTGGTTTCACATTCATCAATTCGACTATCATAACTCTAACTTGGTATCCACATACCCATCATCTTTTAAATTTGTATGCTAGGGACAATATAAAATATGACAATCATTCATACTATTAACATCACAAACACATATATATGTCTTCTGCGGAATAGTAATTCCATAGGTCGACAGTGTCCATATACTGACAAATCTCCAAAATAATAAGATAATGGAAACAATAAATGGTAGTTCAGGTGGTAAATTCAAAAGGGGGCATTACAGGCATGGAAGACTCTCCATCCTAGTCTGTAAACACACGAAAAAAACATTAATAAAAACAAGTTATGGAGTGAATTTAAATCTAACCAACAACTATCATCGAAGGCTATGTAAATTAGCCTGGAATCAGTAGGTCCACCTGCTCTTTTTATGGAAGAGGTTCGTCTAGTGTAGACAAGACCCTTCTGTACATTTGGACTGCAGGGAGATCCAAACCATAGTGGTGGTGGATTGAGTTGCATTGATTCCTAGAGTCACAGAGTGTTGTCATAGTTAGACATGGACATGAATATATGAAATAAGATGTATTGAAAAACTAACATGTTGTAATACTTATCTCTACTTGGGACATATATCCCCCATGGGAGGGATCACTACTACAGAATTCTTCCCCTCTGCAGAGCTAGATAACACCTGCAAGTTTAAAGATTATAAATGTTAGAAATCTATAAAGGAGTACACTAAGGAAAAATAATTTTAACATTATTAAGTCATTAACCATGTACTTACATTCTTGAAAAACTCATACAAGCTCGTTGTGGGGAATTCACTCAAATCAATGTCTCCCGCATCTTGTTGAGAATTCGGTGCCTGCAACTTAAAAAATCGTAGAGATTATACCATCAAATAAATTAATGAACTAACATGTATTAACGAATTGACATGTATTAACAAAATGGCATGTTGAAAATATGACCTTGGTGTTAGTTGTTGTCGCCTCAGATAGGACAACACCAAGTACACTACCACCTATTGTAGAGGCATCAAGCTCCTGTAAGATTAAAAATTATATATATTAACAATATTTTAATGTGTAGAATATGGAAAAAAATAATTTGAACAACAAATTAATGTTTTAACTATGTTCTTACCTGACCATAAGTCATCGTAGAGGTGCCATGTGTTGGTCCATGACCATAGCATGTTTGTCCACATGCTGTGCACACGTGTGGCTCAAACTGTGGCTCATGTGATTTTAGTCTATCCCCACTAGTGGATGGTCCTCTGCCGCCAGAATCTGATGGCTGTACCCCACTAGAGGTAAATGTCCCTTCCTGGTCAATAGTTGTATTGTGGCGTACAATGACCCGAGCTAGCATCAGAAATGCCTCCTATGTCTGGGGTATCATTGTATGTGCAGTAGGGACGCCTGTCCTTGGTAGCTGGCTAAGAGATGGAGGTATTGGTCAATTGGCATCTCTATTCCTAGCATTGGGACGGTTTTGGGGAATCCCCATACCAGCGCCCTGGAACCCCAACATATCGAAATAGTTGACATGTTTACCCATCACAAACTCAGCATAAAGTTTTCAAAGGAAGTATAGCGGTACTTCTCTGTTGTTGTGTGGGGGAATTTAAAATACCATATACCATCCATCCATCCAGTGATCTATGATTGGTGGAAAAACACACCAATCAATTGAAATATGTGCTCTAGTAGTCTTTGGAATGGAATTTGTCCCAGGCACTTTAAAAAGTGAATATATTTTCTCTTTAGTTATTTTTAATTTCTTCACCTCATTGTAACTCAATCCATTTGTATATTCTTTCCCTTTTCTTTCTTTGTACGATGCTATGTTGTACAATGCATCATTTGAGGGACTGATAGTATCCACAATAGAATTTAGTGATGCTCCCAATGAGCGGTGGAGTTCATATCCACCCCTCCAAGCTGTATCGATCTCTCTCAATATCTCTGCATTCTGATCCATAATAGCCACTGCAATCATAAACAAAAAAAAATATTATTAGAAAAATACATATGGTATAATGACATCTCTAAGCAATGGGAAATGTAAAACTAGTGCACAACAAATAACAACATGAACTGTTTATAATTTGAAATTTAAAACTGAACAAATTATACACTAAATACTAAACATTTAACATTTTTCCATCTTAAATTAATGTCGTATGTGTATATTAATTTCAATTGCCGAATACATACATTAAATGTCCTAAGTGTATATGTTGATTGGGAATATTCTCTACCTTATTTTTAGGATTGGATTATGAAGTTTCATAAAAAATGTAGGGTGTTGACTAATGCCCTTGGAGGACCAGCTCTGAGATTACGGGTAGAGGCAAGGGCTAGAGCCTAGAGCAGGTGGCACATGGTGCTATTGATGAATAAAGTCCCAATATAGGCAAGGATTTTGATATATGTAATTATTTGTTGTGGCGTGAAGTTTTTTGGACTCTCTAGACCATTTAGCATCTTTGTTTATATGTATTTTTGGGCATATATGGATTTCACTTGATGTTATTTTAGTTGTATGCACTCTTTCTATATACACATGAGAAACTTTGCATATTTGTTTATAGTGGTTTGGGATCTAGAATTCAATAGAATTAACAGTTTTCAATCTTTTAGGATTGCTAGGTTTCCACTGGATTCTATCATCTGTGATATTATGGGATTGACATGTAATCAAACACATCAACCTCCCTATGATTCTTGATGTTGGTAGAGCCTATTGTTGAACTCCTCTGTCTTGACCTTAACCAAAATGCAACCTTCACTCAAGTGAAAACATTTATTAAGCATGGGAAGCTTCTCTACCCTATCTTAAAACTTGGATTAGGAAGTTTCATCAAAACTATAAGGTATTGACTAATGTCCTTGGAGGACGAACTTCGATATTCTGGTAGAGGCAAGGGCTAGAGCGTAGAGGAGGGGTAAACAATGCTATTGATGAATAAAATCCCAATATTGGAAAGGATTTTGATATGTTATTATTTGTTGTGGCATGTAGTTTTTTGGACTCTATATGCCATTTATCGTCTTTGTTTATGTATTTTGGGGAAGATATCAATTGTAATTGATTTTTTTTAGTTGTAAGCAAACTTCCTATATACTAGAATAGTTGGATATTTGTGAATATTGGTTTGGTTTCACAAGGATGCTTGAATGTATATATATGTATCTAGTGAAATTGATTTGATTTTATGAGTTAATTGGGGTTTTAATTTGTTTTGGGCATACAAATGTTTGGATTTATGGTCTAAATTTCTTTCAAGGTATAAAAATTTAAAAAATTATGGATTCAATTGATTTTAGGGCATAAAAAACAAAAAATATAGAAATTAGAAGGGTGGAATTTGGTTTAAATACCCGAGGTTGAAGAAATTGGTGCTTAAGGTGGAAGATTTGGGCTCTATACCTCAAAACACGTTCACCACTAATCATTCTGTCGTCGTCCCTTCTATGTCTCTGTCATGGAGGAAATGACGGCCTCGGCCCGTTTCAGGCATAAAACATGTTTTAAAAAACATGTACGCATTTAGTAGCTCATAACGCGTATGCATTCTGTTTAACTATCCTAATTTTCCTTCAATGTGGAAGGATTGGGACTAGGATTGGCAGGGTCAGGATTGCTTGGGATCAATTATCTTTTATGGAACTTGAATGGGTTTTTTCAATCTACCATTGCATCTAAAAGGCCCCTCAACTTTGTGCACTCACCCTCAAATTTGTGCACTCA
The DNA here is from genome assembly GCA_027924585.1 of Larix kaempferi. Classification (NCBI taxonomy): domain Eukaryota; kingdom Viridiplantae; phylum Streptophyta; class Pinopsida; order Pinales; family Pinaceae; genus Larix; species Larix kaempferi. The sequence continues at coordinate 5,433,105 of BSBM01000938.1, forward strand.
CCCTAAATCCAACCCAAAAGTTCGAAGAATTCCTATAAGTCTTCACGGAATTTCTCATCCAAGTCAAAAGATTCCTTTTAATATATTTAGCATGAAGTACATCATTCCACAACCCTCTTCCAAAGAGATCTCGCCCGAATATCTTCAAACATAAAGCAATGCTGAACCAAAATATATTTTTTATATCCCATTCACCCCAAATATTTGGCTTGGACAGTCTTTCCCAGTTTGCCATATGTAATTTCATTTTATCAGCATTTCCAGACCACAGAAATCGAAACATGAGACTACGCATCCAGTTCAAAATAGTCTTTGGAACATGAGCCAGTGAAATCCAGTATACAAGTAATCCATCAAGACATCTTTAAGTAAAGTGAGTCTACCCCCTATAAATAGTAACCTGTAGGACCAATGATTTATCCTTTTTTCAAACTTCTCCACTAACCAGTACCAATATTTTATTCTATATCCTGCAGGTTTTGGAAAATAACCCAAATATTTGAGACCATCACATAAATCCAAGACTTTGTAAGGCATGAGAGAAGTGATCCCTTGCATAGATTTCTTGTCCATATTATGTTTATAAAAGTTGGATTTGATTATGCTAACCTCTATCCCCGAAGTTGCACATAATAATTTGATAATCTCATTATAACAATTCCATTCATCCACTGATCCATTACCAAACACCATAAAATCATCCACAAACAATAAGTGTGTGATGAAAACATAAGCATAGTTTGTGATACCATTAAGCTTTCCCGTGACTTAGCCTTAATAATCATTCGACTTAAGCCTTCGATAACAAGTAAAATTAAAAGTGGATACAATGGGAAACATTGTCTTATACCTCTGTAATTCTTAAAGAAGGATGAAGGAGAGCCATTTTTAAGCACATAGAACTGAGTAGAAGTAATGCAAGACATAATCCACTTTGTGACAAGAATGGGAATCCCAATTCAGAGGAGAAGAAGTCTATGGTACACCCAGTCAACCCAGTCATAAGCCTTCACTAAATCCATCTTCAAAATAAGTGCATCAATATTTTTCTGATTGATTGTATGCATGACTTCTTGAGTAATACCAATGGAATCCAATATCTGTCTATCCACCAAAAAACCAAATTTTTCTAAAGACATCCTTCTATAAAGGAAAGGATTGATTCTATTTGAAATAATTTTAGTGATGATCTTATATGCCAAGTTGCATAAAGCAATAAGTCTAAAGTCACTAAAATAAGTAGGTTTGTTGCATTTAGGAATACGAGTGAGGAAGGTAGAAATTAAGGCACGATAAACAAAAACCTTCCATTCTCGATTGCCCCGCCATGGAAATAAGATCCTCCCCCATCACATCTAAGAAGGAAAGAAAGAGTTCCATAGTACAATCATCTAGACCTGGATTCTTGTCCTTAGAAAACTGTTTCAGTACATCTTCAATTTCACCTATAGTGACAGGCCTACCAATGTCTTCACCTTCCATAGGATCAAAGAAGGTAGGTAAATGACTGATCACTTTTAACTGGGCTTCAATCTTACAAGAACTAGGATCCTTATATGTCTCAAAGAAGTAGGATTTTGGCATATTTTGTAAATCTATTTGATTTTTAACCACATGACCCCTCTCATTAGTCATCTCCCATATAACATTAAAATTTATTCTTTTTTTTTCCTCGGAAAAAATTCATTAAAATTTATTCTATAGGAAGCATAGTTGTGAAAAAAAATTGCATTACTATCACCAAGAGCCACCAACAGAGCTCGACTGTTTAGATGCCACTCCATCTCGGGCCTGTTTAAGGAGAAGGGATTTTTTATTCTCTAATCTCTCATAAAAGCTTTGTCTTCTTCATTCATAATATTGTCCACATTCTTTGATAAAATGGTCCTCATTTGATCTTCAATCATAAGAAATTCTTCACTATCTTTCTTTCTTTGTTTCTTAGCCCACATACTTACTTCTTTTTTTAGGCATTTTAGTTTCCATACCAGACTGTCCATAGGACTATATCCTTTAGGGGTATGAAATAACCTCCATCTCTCCCTAACAATACAACAAAAATCCTCATTTAATAACCAAGAACTATTAAATTTGAATGGGTAGTTCTTGCCAAGATTTAACCCATCCAATTGAAGCATAATAGGGTGATGATCAAATATAGTACATTTTCCACCCAAGTCCGATATTTCTACAGAGAATGGACCAAATTGCTATTCATGAGGAAACAATCAAGGCACTTACAAATCCCAACACTATCACAACGTCCATTTGACCAAGTGGGTTCTAATTTGACAGGCATAATGTCAAAAAGATTATTTCTCATAAGCAAATTGGAGAAAAACTCAGCAAGAGAGTCATTATGAGCAGAGGATCCCCAAAATTCTGTAGGAGACATGGTAAATTAGTTTAGGTCTCCCACTACAATTAGATTTTTAACCCCCAATAAACCACTAGACCCCATAGAATTCCAGAAGACATCCCGATCCTTATATTAACCATAACAGTTTAATAAGGCATCGTATAGGTTAATATGCTTAAAAGATCTCTCCATCAGTACCCCCCTAGAGTTCTAAAGGGTTTAAACTCCGTGTACAGAGGATTCTAACATGACCATAAACCCCCCGAAAGACCACAAGAATCTAAAACACATAATTCCCACTCAGGAAGCATATTAGAAAAGACTTCAATAGCCTAATGCTCAGAGCACGTGGTCTCTTGGATTAAAACAATGTCTAGGTTAGTTTCGTTTATAAGTTTGGATAGGGCCCCAACCTTGTTAGACATACCTAACCCCCGAATGTTAAGAGATAACACACTGACATTAAGAAACCTCATTCAAGGGCATCTATGCTCTAAGGGCCCGGGTATGTGTAGGGTCATTAATAATAGTTGAGGACTCTAATACTTCAGACAGTCTGATAGAAAGAATTTTATAATGAGAATCAAAAGAGGAAACCCTCTCATTCTTGATCTTTTTCTTTCTATTACGAATTGTAACTTTTTGAAAACGAATAGACTACGAAGGAGAAACCCCTAAATTTGCATAAGGGTTTTTTGAGTAAACCATCAAAGGAATTTTTTGAAAAGGAGAGTGATCACCATTAATATCCTGAAGGGGAATAGGACCTAACGGGCATGAGGGGGCCAGAGAAGAGTCATTTGTGTCTGAAGAATCAGTATAAAAATTATCCTTAAAATCCCGAGTAGACTAACACATTGGTAAAGGAGGGTTTGGGCCATCAACAGTCTGTATATTTTCAGAATTATTAAAGGTTTTATCCCCAATCCCCGTCATATTTGAAGACATATTACATTCAGGATTTGAATTAACAACACCCAAATCCCCATTTACAGACATTCTTTTATTCAAATCATGTTCCACAGAAAGGAAAAAATTAAATTCCTCTTTAGACATACCTTCATAGGGGGTAGGTGAGTTTATTACAAGCATACTTGATTTTTTTCCAAAGGAGTTAGATGGAGTAGCAGGACTTGATTCTTTGACAGGCACCTGAGGATGAGGAGTATCGTCACCCAAGTCATCCCTCGATTCCTCCAAATGCAACCCAGATAATAAATAAGGGAACCTAGCTTTGACATGCCCCATCATTCAACATAAATAACTTCTGAATGGAATGTGCATGTAATCCAATTTTTGGCAAAAAAACCTAACTCCCCATTGAATCTCCAGTTCTACCGAAAGGCACAAAGTGATATCTAATTCAACCATAACACGGGAAACCTTTTTCTCCATGCCAAAAAGGTTCTGTTTGTCCAGTCTAATAAATTTTCCAATCCAATTGGCCAATACTTCAAGCACATTCTGGGTCCAAAGCTCTAGCGAAAACCTCGAAAGAAGGAGCCAAAGGTGACAACGAGTCATCCTTTCTTTCTCTAGATTAAAATCCATGTGCCAGTGTTTTAACACCAAGGAACCACCCTTAATAATACAGATAGTATCTAAAGTCTGTTGGATATGTTTAGCACCAGGAAAATAAAGCATATCCACCTGTTTATGAGCATATTGATGTGAGGGGCATAGCCATATAACGAGAGCTAGGTTTGGTTTACCCACTCAACCAATTCCATTATAGAAATCCTAGCCGATTGTAACCGGCCCATAAGAGCACACATGGATAAAACCCCAACTCTGTCCAAGCTTACATCAACCCCAAGCACATATCTCTGTAAACCCTCCCGAGATTTAAAATTTTTTAAACTCCTACGTGCTTGAGCCTTATCACTAGTAATTCTGTGCCCCACCTTCCCCTCAAAGTGTGCATTCCAGTTCGATATAATTCCGGTATTCTTATGCTCGAGGTGCACATTATCCTCCTTAACGAGATCAACATGACTCCCCTGCTCCATCCGTCTATCATTCAAGCAATTGTTCCCCGACCGAATGGTATAAGTAACATCATTTGGCAGGTTTTGTTTAATTCCTCCAATCGGATCCATCAAGAGTAACTGACATAAAGGGTAACTAACAACCGTCACATCCATAACGAAAGTGACATGTGAGCGGAAGTCACAAATGGACACCCAACAAAAGAGATAATTTAGAGGGAACCTCCTAGATGGCCACCAAAAAAGAAACAACCTCCAAAAAGAAAAGTTGGGAAATGAAAAAAGAAAACCCTAGAAAGGAAAGAGTCTAGAGGAGACCGCCGAGATATCAACCAAATAAGAAACAACCACCAAAGTGATAAGCTAGGATAGGAAATATGTAAACCCTAAATTAGTTAGAATTGAGAAGGAAACATCCACCAGGGAAAATGGTAATCAAGGAAATTAGTTATGAAAAGGGAAAATGGTAATCAAGGAAATTAGTTATGAAAACCCTAGGATAGAATAATTACTGAAAAAATCTGCAGTAAAAGGTAACAAAATAGTGATTTTCCACTTTTTTTCTCTTGATTGGTACTAGACCAATTATCTAGATTAGTTTAACTCCAAGTTATTGCAGTAATTTCAGCACATTCTATCTAATGTTTCAAAAAAAACCCCCTATTACCAACTCCCACCATAGGATTTCCAAGAGCCATTTTCCCACTATCTACTCACCAAAATAAAATACAATATAGATTTATAACAACTAATAAAGTATTATATTGTTAATCTTATTATGTAAAATAAGATTGAGACATCCACATGCTTAAACACGTTTAAAGTGTACCAAAAGCTTTATTTACAATAATAAACATTACATATTCAAATTATATATAATATATATTAATTCAAACATAAATATCATTTACAAAAAATAAATAAAATAAAAATAAATCTTTATATTTTTTTATAATTTACATTGTTATATACAATATTATTTACAAAAGTTAATAAAATGAAATCTAAAAAAACTCAAACAAATTTTAATGGAGGAAAAATTGTCGGAAAATATCCTTTCAATGATCACATGCCGAGCAAAATGAAAACCTTGTAAAAATAATGCCTCGATTAAGTTGATTTATTTTGCTCAAAATTACAAAATTGCAAAAGAGGCTCATTTTTTTAATAAAGAGTTCAAGGCTTGAAAAATGAAATAAATCATCCAAAAATTAGAAGCAATAACTTTCTTTTATTAATTAATATGAACTTTTTTAGGACGTGGAAGGAAACTTTAAATTTGAGAATCCATTTAGAAAATTTTGATCCGTCAAAATAGCCAAAAATTCATGTTTGGATTAAAGATAAAAAATGAGCGAAACGAAAAATCAAATTAATTCAATTTGAAAGAATTGAGGCATAAAAGTGATCCAACTAAATCCGAATAAAAATGAGAAAGTATTATTGCGAAATTAGGAAGCCAAAAGATTGAAAAAAATAGAAACCACCAAATCATAATCTCATGAAAACAGAGCTACAAAATCAATAAGTAAAAGCATTAAATCATTTTTCAAATCAATCAAACCAAGCAAGCAATGGAAAATATTTTTTCAACATTTAATGAGGGACCCTAAAAATTTTGCAATATTTTAGGGGATTTATTGGGAGCCCAACAAATGTTGACGTATTAGGGAGAAGCAGTGATCTATGCAAAATAGTTCTAAAATCTATTAATATCTAAGAAGAAATAATAAAATGCTCTCAAATGCCAAATGTCAAATAATCCGAGAAGCTCTGTCACTGATTTATATAGTAATGCCAAGTGTCCTTTCTGTAAACGACCAATGGCATTTTGAGTGTCGTTTTGAATTGTCGTCATAGACAAAGATGTGATGATTTGAGTTATAACACCCATTGGAACTAGAAGTGGCAATGTTGGAAAAATAGTCAAATGTGACGCGAGGTTCCTCTATAAATATGTCTAAATCTCTAAACATCCCCTTGGACATCCTTGGTGGATCACTTGAGTAATCCAAGCAAGGGAAAATGGTCTTTGTGCAATAACTGAGCACCTTGGTAATTGTTAATCGTTTATCCTCATGTGGGCATCAGTTCACTAATGGCAACCATTTATCTCAGCTCCATCCACATATGTCATTCAAAGTAAAGTAAAAAACCACATTAAAACTCACAATAAAAAAACATCCAGGATTTTTAGAGATCGGCAAAAAAGGAGAGAATAACAACCAATCCCTTTGATTACTTCAGCGGGGACATCAAGTGAGGCCCTTATATATCTATGCATAGCCACCCGAGGATTTGACTTCGATACCTTCTGCGTACAACTCACACCTCTCAACCACTTGAGCTATCCCATAGGGCTTACATATATATATATATATATATATATATATATATATATATATTCTGACATATTAATGTGATTGTTGATGATGATGATGATTAAGGTCCACTGAGACCAACTTTGGTCTATCGGACCTTAAATAGGGTATTACTTGGTTTGCTTTAAAATTTTGTACCTGTGCTTGAAAGGTTTGACAACAAGCTTTCTGAGTTCACTATAGTTTTGACAAGTTACGAGGTTAGAAAGGTTTGTATTGTAACAAATGCTATGAAACTCAAATCCAATGTGGGTGAAAGCAGGGCACTCTAAGAGAAAGTTATTTTCATCCTCAACGCTCATAGACTCACAAAGATGGCAAACCCTTTCCGCCCATGGAGTTTTAGGAATAAACCAACGCCCTGTTTCGCTATGGGGCTCATGAGAGTTCGTTCTAATCTTGGCTATATTAATTTTCTTCCTTGAACTAATTACTATCGAAATATACTTTTAATTTTCCAAATTAGGGTTAATGACCTCCTTATAGTATCTTAATTTTCTTTTAACTACTAAATTTTTCCCGCACCACAGTTTCTTTTTAAACTTAGAAGTAATAATATTTTTGACATTATCGATTTTTTGCAAAGTGTCATTTTCATCAATACCCCAATGATTTAACCAAGCCATGGTATCTTTACACCAACCCCACTTGAGGCGTAGTTGGTTTTGACTTGAGTTTAAAGCAATTTAAGGAAGTCTCTCGTTTCCCATGTTATTTATCTTGTGCTTGTACATTAGGTACCTAGTCATAGCCATGCTCTCGATGGGAAAAGACCTACTTCTATGAGGAGAATATGATAAGGTGTATTGCTTTTAATTTTGAGGCTATAAGTTATAAACGGCTTCTGGATATGCTAAATCTTCCTCTAAGATTCTCTAGAAATGTTGCACCCCCATACTTCACAACCGTACAAGATAATGAGGATGACAAGAGTTTCAAATAGGAACTTCTTTTTATCCCACATGACCAGGTTGACTAATTTACAATTATTTTCAAGACGAAAATAAGTTTTCCACTTTCTGTTAATCATTTTCTCTATTATCATAAATAAAATTATCCTATATTGCAAAGTTTCGGGAACAAATTTGCAGGAAAAGAGAGGTTGGAAACGACAATAATATATATTAAAAAATATAAAAAATATAAAAATAAAATAATTAAAAAAACATGAAAAGAAAAGAAACATAGAAAAGAAATATAAAAATATATAAAAATAAAATAATTAAAAAAACATGAAAAGAGAAGAAACACAGAGAAGAAAATAACATTAACACAAATCATATTAAAAAATATAAAAAATCTAAAAATAAAATAATTAAAAAAACATGAAAAGAGAAGAAACATAGAGAAGAAATATAAAAATATATAAAAATAAAATAATTAAAAAAACATGAAAAGAGAAGAAACACAGAGAAGAAAATAACATTAACACAAATTATATGACTTAGCGGAAATGACAATAAAATCAAGATTAACATCCACTTCATTGATTATATAAGGTAGACTCTTCTAAAATGGAAATATTTAGAAGTTGTAGTTCCTATATTTGTGGCTATATGTATAGAGTAAGTTTTCACTTTTGTGTAATTATGATTAAAATGTGTTAGAATATTATATGTTTACAAGACATTCTATGCTAGGGTATTTGCAAAGGCGTATAAATAATCAAATGATTTTTATTTAAATGTAATATATGATTTTAGCTTTAAAATAAAGATTTAAAATTATTTCCAATTAGTTAAAAGTTTTTATTATTCATAAACTAAATAGTAAAATGTATAAAGTTAGTTTCTTTTATTTAATACATAAAATGTCAAAATAGATTTATATTTATTACTGATTAGTGGTAACTGCAATGCAATTCAGCCTAAGAACCAGTGAATACTCTAGCATCAACTGAACAACTTAACACAAACTCGCAAGAAAAAAAGCCGAGCAATTCCCATGCTACATAAAAATTATCATAAATATCTTTCTTAAATTTTATAATCATAACTTTTGTCAGCGTCTCTTGTAATCAATACAACTTTGTGAAAGTTTTGAATTATGATGGAATCGCAGTGTTTTATTTTTTTGTTTTTATATTTACTGACATATTAATCAATACTTCAAAATTATGTCTGCATCTGGTAATCAATACTAAAAAATTATGTCTGGCATGTCTGCATCTGGTAATCAATACTTCAAAATTATGTTGTGAAAGTTTTGAATTTTGATGCGGTGGCAGTTTTTTTTGGTTTTGAAGATTAACGATTGCATGCAATCCGTTTCTTTTTGAAAATTTAAAGTTTTTTTTGCATGAAATCACAGTAAATCAGAATCAGAAAGATCAAGTTTTGGGTGACTGGTATTCTGAATATTCTCTCTCAGAATCCTTGAGAAGGTCCAGGGAAGGTGAAAGGGCGACAGTGACTCAAAAGCTGTCTCTGAGCAGATGTAATGGTTTGTCTAGATGTGACTTTTTGTCAACATCACATTGATGATGAGCTCAAACTAAAAGTACATGTCGACCTGACCCTGCAGATTCCCCCGGCCCGGCCACCATTCACACAGCAACAATACAATTACTGTCATTGGCAACACTGCATCAACTGGGCTCTGCAAATTACAGCACTGTTACCCAAACTTTTCTCTGTAAATTTGAGAGGTATATCTGCATCATTGCAACCTCGCTTCAAGGCACGAGGCAATGCTACAGTCTCACTTTTAATTGAATGTCTACTGATATTGGATGAGAAACCTGGCCATATTATATGAGAGGCTTTCGGCGCTGATTTGCTTCCATTCCTAATGCTGCAGAAACCATGTGGAGTATGGCCACTTTCCCATGTAATTCCAGAGTTCTAGATTTAACATGCGCGGGTCAATTTTGCATTAGTCTGTGACTATCAATACCCACTTATTTGTTCTGATCATTCTTTCCAATAACGGATCAGAAAGACCGGCCAGTTCTAGCAGCAGCCGGCATGGTCTGCTGTATATACTGTAACGAAGCACTTAAAAAGTGAAACCATGGCTTTCTAGGCTTTCCATTCTCCGATGACAATGCTAGGTTTTATAAAGACTTACATTTTCAGGGTGATATGCTTTTATCCAACTTGGATAGGACGAGGCCAGGATATGCTTTTATCCAGCTGGATAGATGGGTTATTTGAATGAAGGGAATGTAATTTGTATTGGGTTAGCAAAGTTATTTAACTTCTTATTGGTAAATATCAATAGGTTATCAGTTATTAGGTTATCAGTTATCACATCAATAGGCTCTAAGTTAATGATTACATATTTGTTATTCACAAATTACAATGAGAAACATAGATGCATTGAAATTTGATAGGCATTTGGCAATAGGTCAAGATGTCGAAACCATATTTTTCATTAAGTCATCAAAATCAAAATGTATTACATAGATGTCGGAATGCCACTGAACACTGGCAAATGCCAAATAGATTAATAGTAAATACAAAAAGGGGTGGATCAAGATGGAAGAATCTCATTTGTCACTAGTCCTCTTCCATGCCTGAATCAACAAACTCATCATTGTCCTCTTCCTCCTCCTCCCCCTCCTCTCTGCCCATCTGATAATCTGCATCTGTTGGTGTGGAGGATGGCCCCTCCAAAGGATCACCATCATCAAAAGTAACCGGCTCTAGCACTGGATCATTAAGATCCATGTTGGCTAATGCCAACTCAATACTGCTATCGAAACCCATATCATCAGTAAAGACATCCCACATCTTTGTCTTTCCCTTCACCCACTCCTCCCTCTTCCTGTAAATAAAACGAAGGTTGGAGTGCACATACACCATCATCTCTGCCCTCGACTGCTCAAGCCTGCTATTCTTCAAATTGTACAAGTTCCCATATGTGCTCCAATTCCTCTCACAACAAGAGGATGATGTTACTTGTGAGATGACCCTCAAGGCTAACTTCTGTAGAATAGGGCATGTTGCCCCATGAGTTTCCCACCAAACATATCCCCACTCCCATATCTGCTAGGTGGAAATGGAGGCTTAGTGCTAGAGGATTTCCTCAAAAATGGAAGAGAATCCTCATCTTTTTTTTTGCTTGCTGCTGCCACCTTTCCTAAGCCAACATGATCCTCTCTTTCCATATCCCTCCTTTGGGTAACACTCACTGCTTTGCATGAAGAAATCCCACAAGAAGGAAGGGCCAACAAATGGCCCTTAACCCGGTAATATGTGCTCTTGAAATCATTATTGCAAAAATTGCAACCCCAAGACACATTGCCTCCCCCACCAAGCTTTGCCCCATGCCCATCTTTCCTTGTCAGATACTTCCACAAAGGGCATTTTTTTTCCTGGGTTTGTTGTCTTGCTAAAACAGGGTTAAATGGAGCATTACCTCTACTAGCAGCAGGTGGAGCACTTGAAGGAGGAGTAGAAGAGCTTGTGCTTGGAGGAATAGGAGGGGAGGCATTAGATGGTGCATTTCTCCCTTTCCTTTTTCCCTTTAGCTCCTTCCGTGGCTGATTGAGACATTCTCTTTCTTATTTGATGGTTAAGCTTGCAATTCTCTCCACAAATCCACTCCCAATGCACTTGGAATCACTCGGAAAGCCTTCAAATCTTCTTCACCTGCACATAAAACTCACTCTCAATCTTCTCCACACTTGCAAATGACAAAAAATAAGTGAAAATTTGTTTTTAAAGTCACCCCGGGTGACCTTTTCCATAGATTTCATGTCATGGAATCAGGACACGAGTCGCATAGTCGGGGACATGATGGGAAATCGTGTCTGACACAACTTTTGATAGTGTCCCGATTTTGGACATGATCAAAAGTCATGTCGGACACGATTTCCTTTCGTGTCCATGTCCGACACGACCTCACAAGACACAAAGGGCAGTTTGGACATGTCTGACTTGAGAGGAAATAGGAAAAACATCATCTTGGTTTACTCATTCAGAGAACATTGCCTTTAAATCAATAACTCTTTAGTAGACTACCATTTCTATGAGATGGTGAGTGATAATTTATAAACTTACTCCTTTGTCTAAATGTTGTTCAGTCTAATCTCTTTCTTAGAACTCTCCACTTCTTTAAGTAAAGGCTACCAAATTTTAATTACTTACAAGTTCTAATTCAACCTAAATCTAAATCATTAGTGAAGCTACCGAATTTTAATTACCTCAAGTTCTAATTCAACCTAACTTGTGATCAATAATATAAAAACATGTTAAAATCCCATTATCATCAAACAAAAAGAATCTTATATCCGACTTCAGATATCCAATAGCCAAGTGCGAAAATCAATCCAGGGACTGTACACCAGCAAGGTTTTAAGACCTCTCAACAGTACCAGGATTCGATCAAGAGCTAGTCTAAGAATAGTAGGTACTTTTTCAATAGGTTGTTTGGTCCGTTTTTGACTGGAAGCGTTGTACATGATTTTTTTTTTGAGTTTGGATTTTGGTGAATAAGTTGTTTTGGTCCATTTTTGACAGGAAGCGTTGTACATTAACTTTTTTTTGAGTTTGGATTTTGTGATTGGAAAAAGTGCCATATGATTAAAGCTTAAAACATTGAGTTAATCTAAATAAAATATAACTTTTGGAGTATTCATTTTGCAAATCCACTTTCCACCCTTAACACAAAATCTTGGGGATTTTCCATCTCTGATTCCATTTGTTTTCTCTCCTGGATTCCAGCAAAAATGGCCAGAAAACGTGCGTTTCGCATTCAATGTGGGGTCTTGAACAGTAATTGTGCAAGGTGCTGTCTCCTGCACTGTAGACAAGTGAATGCCTCGGGATTCCACATGAAAATAACAGACGCTACCCAACAGGCTAAGAGGCAAGTAATGATGTGAAACTCGATATCAAGCTACTGAACATGGGCTGCGCTGAGCTCTACGATGTTTAGACATGTGATTCATTCATCGTCGTTGTTCATCCTAATGTCAGAATGTTCTTAAGCAGAAATTTGTTCCATTTTCACATCCAGTCACTGGCTATATCTGCACCTACAGGGTGATGGATGACAGGCATTTAAAAACATCCTTTTCGCCTAATTTTTTCCTCAGATTTCAGTAAAAAAAATTGAATTTTGACGGTTGATAAAGATTATAACTAAACATAAAAACTTATTCATAACACCAAACATACCACAAATGTAACTAAATGTACTAATTATATAAGTTGTAGAAAAAAAAGAATTATAGGAGGTTGGAAAGCTTTTTATGCTTTCCAAAATAGAGGTAGAGAGGCAGAGCTATGGGATTAGAAAACTATGCAAACCTTTTTTGAGCTCTTAGTGATCTTGGTTGTTCTCTATAGTTGTGAAGTATGGGCCAGCAGTACCTTGGACTTACAATGGAGGCAAATAGAGAAGATTAAAAAACACATGATTACAAGCAAGTTCAAAATTAAGGGTTCAATGCCATACGAGATCATGCTAAGTGAAATGGGGGTTGCTTTAAAAGAGTTGAGCAAATGGAAGAAGGTAGATGGCCCAAGGCCGTCTTCAAAGACATATTGTGCAAAAGAAAGAAGACTTGGATGGGGCAAAATATTAAATGGCTTAGTAAATGGGATATGTGCTTGAACATGTGCTCCACTAATAGTAAAGAGATAAAGGCTTTTGTTATCAATGAGTTCCACAAGCCAACTTGGGATAAAGAGTTAGGGAGAAAGAAAAAATACTATATTGAAGAGTTTAACTGTACAGTCAAAAGCCAAAATACTTATTGCTCAATTAAGAACTAATTCCCATCAACTCTGACCTGCTGGAAAAAGCCAAAAGAAGCTTGGGAAGAAATAGTGTGTATTTTCTGCACCTCCTGTAAAGTGGAAAGTGGAGACAGAAAACATTTCATTTTAGAGTGTGAAGCCTTTAAGGACAATAGGGACATGTATGCAAATGTCTTGGCAGATAAATCTTGGAATAATTTATTCAACCAGGAGACAGTGGAAAAATTGGAGGCGCTCATCATCAGGTTGAACAAGCAAAGGATTGAATTACAGAAAACAGCATATGAAGTGGTCTGTCCCATAGACTATTATTAGCCTAGCGAACTTAAAATATTTTCTTCATCTTCTATATAATTATATAAAATTATATAACTGTATGTAAAACAACTATTAGAATTACTTCTATCACATCACATAATCCTCACTTTCCTCTCAAATTCAATGGGCCAATAAGAACTTATGTAATACAACTATTAGAATTACTTCTATCACGTCACATAATCCTAACTTTCCTCTAAAATTCAATGGGCCGATAAGAACTTACCACTTGGAACACTTTGGTAGCCACTGGTTCACGTTAGGTTGGATGTTTATCTGGAACAGGTGACTTATGTATTATCATATTACTGTATAAGGACTTGACAAGGCAGTATAGCCTGATTTATGTGCAGTACCGATTGGAAAAGGGAGCCCGAGAATTAATATAATATAGGCAAGGTCTTTGTATATCTGGCGGCGAGCTGTTGCTTCCCACTGCTTGGCATGTTCCCAGTGGCTGTTGAGAGTTTACCACAACTGGCATTGACAGACTGAATGTTGTGTACACAGACGAACGGAAGCTTAACTTAGAAGTTTTCGCTGTTCAAAAACAGTGAGCAGAGAGATATGTTGATATGTAAATAAGAATTCTTTCTTGGGTTTGGGTACATGTTGTCTTCTTGTATTTGGGGTGTAGCTTGTGATTATCGTTATGAAGCAGTACAGCATGGACTTTAAGAGAGTACTGATATTTCAAAACTTCTGAGCCTGGGCATACTATGTTTATATATAGCCCTAATTGTCCACAGAAAAAAGAGTTCTGGAAATGAAGGCAATTGTGTTTGAATTTGGCTGACAGTTAACAGTAATGCTGTACGATGACTGTGAAGGTAAGGGAAACTGGTGAACCGCAGAGTTAAAGGGCGAATCTGCCATTGATAACGTTGGGATTTTATTGGAGAATTTGTGTTAGCCTAGAAACCCAAGAAGAGCATTATATACCTTGAGGACTATTCATTAAGATACCTCCGTATAAGCAAGCTATATGACCAAAGATGGAGCTCATTCTACAATCGGGATTGAAGAAGAGGAGGTCTGAATTAAGGCAGTTGCTTGGTCTCTGTCTTGCAGTATTGCTATCTTCTGCTTCTCTTGTTCTGTTCTTTGCAGATGGAGGCTCCTCGTACAATATAGGTGAGCTGCATCATACAATTGTGCAGTGTGAAAATATTTTCTACCAATTAGGTTTACAGAATTTAAGTATTCCACTGGACTAACACACCTTTCAGTGAGTGGATTACATCGAAACAATGAATTCAAGAGAAGAATTCGCATCGTTTTGTAGAAGTCGAATTAAGTAGCTGGAATTAAAACGAAGAAATGATGTAGCATACCAAAAAATATAATTTGTTATAGCAGTATCAGGCTTGTTTGGTTGTTTAAATATCTTTAACTCATTTTTATGTAGAACGTGAGAACAGTTGAGAGGCATTACAACCGGGAATTAT
Source organism: Larix kaempferi (assembly GCA_027924585.1). NCBI lineage: Eukaryota > Viridiplantae > Streptophyta > Pinopsida > Pinales > Pinaceae > Larix > Larix kaempferi. The sequence goes on from BSBM01000938.1 coordinate 5,448,309, forward strand.
TTATTTATATGTCAAGAGGGTGTAAATGTCAGTCTTTAGATCATTTCTTTTTTGTTTCTTTACGGTGTTACATTTACTGGCAAAGTATAGAAGAGCTCCCAATCCGGGTTGTCTTTATTCTCTAATAATTCAAATTTTGCATTTATGTTTTTCTTATCTATCGTAGTTTAAGATTGCAAGTGAACGTTGTCTATCCAGCAGATAAAAATGCAGCTTTTTGGTTATGCTGGTTGGGATTTGGTAAACAAAAGTTACGGTTCCCATCTGGGCGCTGTTTCAAAATCAAAATTTTGGGTCAATTTGGATACCCAAAATCCTTAAACATGGTAAGACTATATAGCAAACCATAATCCAAGTGAATCTATGATTTATCCCAGATTCACTTTTTGGAATCATGGCCAAAAATTGCTTTTTTTGGTCTGCTGTTTAGTCTACTCCATGCAGTAGGAGTCGTCTTTGGGCTGGTCTATATGTTTGCTATGCATTAACTAGGAAAAAAAAGAGACTGGTAAAATGATCGATTTTATGGAACACAGCTCACAAACTCTAAAATGATACTCATTTGTCTGTATTTGTGATCAATATAGGCAAACAGACCTGACATTTGCAAATGGGTTTCTTTAAATTCAATGGCAAATATAATGTAGGTTGTATTTGTGATCAATATAGGCAAACAGACATGACATTTGCAAATGGATTTTTCTTTAAATTCAATGCAAATATAATGTAGCTTTCTGGACATGAACCGAGTTAGGTGCAAACTAGCTTGGCGGAAAAATACTGAAATTTGATCTCCAGTTTTTCCTTAGTTAAGAAAGGCCAGCCAAACCAGTGAGAGAGGGCATTGATTAGTTTATTTGCTCCTTCAAGATTGGTGCTCTCAAACAAGGAGCGGCTATCAAGTAGTCTAACTTTCAGGTCTTCAAAGTATTAAAATGATGTCTTATCTCTTGATAATTAAGTTGTAAATGTTCAAAATTCTTGATAAGTTGTAAATGTTCAAAACCTTAATTTTACTTTATAATTTTAAACCTTACTTTTACTTAATAAATTTAGTTGGCAGCATCAGCCACTCTCAGTCGAGTGTCCAATGATGTCTCACCTTTTGATTGATAAATGGTGAATGCTCTAAACTCTTTCAATGGTTTTCTCAGAATTTTACTTATTAAATATGGTGGTTTAAGCTGCATCCAAGGTTAAACTAGAGTTAAAATAGATAGGCTGAAGTTAAGATATTATATAAAATCACCCATTACAGATCAGCACATGATGGGGTCATGTACTATTGCACAGTAGATGCCAAAATCTACAAGTCCAAGAGTTTATCAGAAATTCTTATCAATAACATGCCTATATTCTCTTAAACTCAATGCAATTATTTATATAATGCAGATACATACAGAGGCGGTTTCATTGACTTGTGTTTCTTCATTCTGTTCAGATATCTCGACTCGTCTGTCGCCTACAAACAATGAAGATGCTGCAAGAATATTACAGGTGTTTTTCATTTTCGGAATGGCTTTGTGATATTATTGCAAAATAAGTTTTTTTTTAAGTGTTTTCTGACTTATTGGTTGTAATTTAAACTGGGATGTATCGATGATCAAATTTTATACATCAATTTTTTTTACCGTCTCCTAAATGCTTAATAAATTAGTTGATTCCTCTTCTAAATGTTTAATAGATCTGAGTTTGACAACGTATACAGATATGGGTTTAACAAGTATACTATATACTTTTAATATATAAAAACTGTTGGATAAGAAAATGTGTTTCATGTTCATAAATGGTTTCCAACCAAAATCAATCGAAGTGACCTTCAGAAAATGGTTAGACTCAATTATTGAAAATTTGCCTTGTCCACCAAGGACTACCCAAGTGAGAAACTCACTGTTACAACCAATTTTTGTCCTAATTATCCGAATATTGACACTGTAAATCTAATTTCAACTATGGCGATATTGCAGATCGGCAGTCCAGTTCATCATGTTTATGAGGCAATGCCCAAGCAGATGAAATTTATTAATACAAGACGGTATCTAAGCGGTCGGCCAGGATCCAGCCCACCGAGGTGCAGTTCCAAATGTGGTCATTGCACTCCTTGTAAGCCGGTGCATGTACCAGTTAAACCGGGGACACCAAGAACAGTTCCTGCTGAATACTATCCGGAGGCTTGGAGGTGCAAATGCGGTGATAAACTATACATGCCCTGACCATTATTCTGAAAATGCAACACAGAGAATATTGCCCTGACCATTATTCTGAAAATGCAACACAGAGAATATTGCCTCGAATCATTCAATATATCGAGGTGTCTGCGTTTTAATGGCTGAGCAGGTTTTATAGACCGCACAGATGTCAAAAAAATTTTCGTTGAACAATGGGAATTAGGTTATTAGGTTTTATGAGGAGTTACACCCTATTTTCTGTATTTCATCAAGCCTGTTCTTAACCATTATTCAGGCTTAAAATTCAATGTCAATCTTGTATTTTTTAGCCAGATCCTCAACAATGCAATAGATATTGCATAGAATGAGCTTCCAATGTACAGAAAATGACTTTGTTTCATTGAATGTGTTTATAATGGTTTGTATACATCATGTTTGGCTATGCATTTTATGCTGTCTCAATTATTTATTATTATTATTATTATTCTAATAAATAATGTGTTTTTAAATAATAATAATTATTATTCTAATAAATAATGTGTTTTTCAAAGTAAAAGATGTCATATTTGAGATTGTTCCATAACTATTTCAGTGGTAATAACAGGTCTGTGGAAATGAGTATAAGTAAAATTTGATTAATTTAAGTGTTAACAATGATAAGTTGTCTGTGAAAATAAGTAAAGCAAAATCTTACTAATTCTACATGATAATGTTTTATAGGTATTGTGAATTGATTTTTAGCAATGAGTATAAGTAAAATTTGATTAATTTGAGTGTTAACAATGATAAGTTGTCTGTGAAAATAAGTACAAGCAAAATCTTACTAATTCTATATGATAATGTTTTATAGGTATTGTGAATTGATTTTTAGCAATGAGATAATGTTATAAAGGTTTTGTAAAAGTTGAGCTCTAATATCATAGAGAGGTGGTTTTGGAAATGCAAATAATAATGTGATAATTTAAAAGTAAACATAACTTTTCGTGATCTCATCTACATACTAAAATTATGCTAACTCTCATAAAAGAGGAGTACAAGTAAAATCTGATTAATTTGAGTGTTAACAGTGATAAGTTGTCTGTGAAAATAAGTACAAGCAAAATCTTATTAATTCTACATGATAATGTTTTATAGGTATTGTGAATTGAATTTTAGCAATGAGATAATGTTATAAAGGTTTTGTAAAAGTTGAGCTCTAATATCATAGAGGGGTGGTTTTGGAAATGCAAATAATGATGTGACAATTTAAAAGTAAACATAACTTTTTGTGATCTTATCTCGATATTAAAATTATGCCAACTCTCATAAAAGAGTATATACTAATCTGTATAAGATCCACTAATATTCTGCAAATGATTTTGCCATAAGGTGAATAGTCTTCACAAGTTCTATATAAGAAACTTTGTAAAACTTTGTAAGGCTAATTATAACAACTGAACAATATATTTCAGATTTTGAAATGCAAATTTGGATTGTGATATTTTTTTTCCTGGAAAAATAAATAAATGTATTAAGAGCATAAGTTCAATTTTATTAATTTTACATAAGCATTGTTTATTGATATTTGGTAATTGGAAAATATTTCGATTTTATAAGAATCAAGATGTAAGATTATAGATGGTTTTGGAGTGTAGGATTCATGTGACAACTTTAAAAGTATTAAGATTAATGTAGTGAGAGCTTTATTCTGTGTAGAGTTGTGTATATGAAAATGTTTTATAGATATTGTTTGATTTTTTATAATAATACAATGTTATAAAAAATAAAGGTTTTTTGATTAAAGTTTAGATAAAAATAAGGTTTTAAAACCCTAGTTGATAGTTTTGGGGCGTAAAGATTGATGTGTTAAACATTAAAAATATTAAATAATGTTATGTGGCTTTATTACGCGGACCAAAGTTTATATAAATATACATCGAATTCTTGAATATCAAGATACATGTTTTTTAGGTGAAAAATATACGTGAATTTTTAATTTCAATTTCCATTCATGAATCCTCACATTTTAAATAAATACTTTCATAAATAGTTACAAGACAACTAAATCTTTGTGTATTAGTTAGTCTTGCCTCAAGATTTGATCTACAAGAGAGACATAATCACAATATATGGATAAATAATACTATTTTACTTCATAATCAATGAATAAATGCAATTTCTTATAGTTGACACATGGATGATTGTGATGGAGAATATATTGATTATGTATTATTACGTTAATAATAGAACAATAAATTAGAAATTAGTTTTATAATAATTGTGTAAATTGCAAGTATTTTACTTCATAATTAGTTAATGAATTCAACTTTTGCATATTTGTAGGATTTATGTGTTATAGTTTACATGAAATAGTTGGCACTTAGACAATTATATTTGGGTAAATAACTATTTTAGTTCATAACCAATTAATCAATGCAGTTTTCGCATATTTGTAAGATTTATGTGTTCTAGTTTATAGCATGAAATAGTTGGCACTTAGAAAATTATATGTGGGTAAATAACTATTTTACTTCATAACCAATTGCAATTTTTGCATATTTGTAGGATTTATGTGTTAGCATTTACAACATACTCCAAATTGGAATAGTTAATGGAAATTATAATGGAGGCAAATCTTTCCTCAAATTGAGGACCCTAAAATGAGTTTGCACCTAAATGGATTTGATCCTTATAGGCCCTTCATAGAGTTAAGATGGATCTATGCTAGTTTAATTTAGTTTGTTATATATATGAAAATGTTTCATAGACTTAGTGTTCTTTCATTTATGGTGATGAGGTAAATAGAGATTTTATTAGAGTTGAGAAAAATGAAGATGAAAGCTCATAAGGGCTAGTTTTGGGTTTGATGTGTACATATGTTTTCGAGAGAGTAGTTCTACGAATATCCCACAGAAGGAATATGATACGATACTTCGAAGGATTAGGTGGGATGACTACACAAGCTAGGATTACCATACTAAGTAGGTTGGAGTTGCGATCAAGGAAAAAAGAAAAATAAGGGAGAAGGTAGGTCAATATATGTAAAATATAAAAAAAGTTGCAATACAAAGATAGAGAGATGCACACAAATACTTTTCATTTTTCTTTAATCATAAAAACACATATTTATACACAAACACACATGGTGGTAGAGTCTTATTGGAAGGCTCCAATATCTACACTAACAAGCTAGCTATTTTTACTCTCAAACCTACAACTAAGAAACTATATGTGTTGTCTAGAGTCTAAAAAAAATCTAAACATCATTCTATTACATTTATTAACTGAAGCATTATTCTCCAACACCCCCTCTTATTTTGAAAGTACAAAAAATTAATGATAAAAAAACATTATTTAAAGTCTTCATCTTGATCATTTTTCTCCTTCACCATTTCAAAATATTGCAAGATTCGAACTTTCATCAAGTTGCCTCCTTCCTTTGAAAGGTAATAGCCTCCTATATGTGATCTAATTTTTCCAACATCATTAGACACCAATAGTACTCAAGAAATATCTCATAATCCTTGCAAAAGTATGATATTGAACTTCCAAATTATGGATCTCCCTTGAACTATTGAAACCAATCCCCACATGCATGTCTCATAAACACAATGAGGTATAGTTTCTTTGATCCTCCATCATCTTAGATTATCTTGATAACCATCCATCTTGAGTTGAACCTAAATTTCTCCCTTCTGGCTCCGATGTTTCATCTTCTTCTGACTACGAAATCAACTTCCTATTCTCTTGTCATCATTTTCATTCTAAGCAATTTTGGAATTAGATTCTACATCTCATGTCTTCTCCATATTATATATATATATATATATATATATATATATATATATATATATATATACTTATGTGCATTTTTTTCTTTCACAAAAATATAGGACTTTTGCTTAAAAAAAATTTAAGAAATAATCTTCATAAAAATACCTCCATCGACTAAATATTCTAGTTATGGCGAATCAAAGACTTGCCTGCTACTCAATACTTCACTATTGCAGGACTATAAAATACCCCTTTGAACTTTGAATCCACCAAAAAAGGTATGAGAAACATGAGACATCTTTCAATTGATAGGCCTCACACTTGATATGTTCAATGTTGCCAGGTTTCCCTTCAACAATGCTTCTATTCTCAACACCAACAATTTTTCACCTCAACGATTTGACTCTTCAAATAAATTTAACACTAGTGGATCTTTATGCTTTCTATGTGCTCTGGATTCAATCCAATCCCGCAATGTCTTCCTCTCATTTAAACAACACACACTTCTATGTTTTGCAATAGAAAATAAATATACTATCTCCTCATACCTAAGCTACTTTCTCTACAAATTTTTTTTGTAGAAACACTCACTATCTTCTACACGTACCCTAATCCTATCCTACAAATGATTGGATGTAAGGCTCTCATCTTTTTGGGCTTTCTCATAAGGGAACTAAGCCCAATCTTGCTCTAATACCATGTAAGTATTAAAATATGCAACAATACAAAGACAAAGAGATGCACACAAACACTTCTCATATTTCTTTATTCACAAATGCATATATTTATACACAAACATAGTGGTAGAATCCTACTCAAAGGCTCCAATCTATACAGTGTCACACTAACTATTTTTAATGTGAAACCTACAAATAAGAAACTCTTACCATCATATAGACATGAGTTGTCTACACTTTAAAAAAAATCCCTAAATATTAGTCTTTTACATTTATTAACTATGCTTTTATCTGCAAAAAAACTCAGTCTGATGATTATCGCTTTAGACACGAGATATTTTTTGAGGGTCTGTTTTGTTGGTGACGAGAGGGCCCAGTTTCCTGATAACTCTAGATACTTGCTATGTTTGCACTTTTTGAGGTCAGTTTTCTCGATTTCGAGAGGGCCTAATCTCACTCTGTACATTTCTCTGATGGTAATATAGGGCTCTACTACTAACTTACAAAAAAACAATAAATAAATTAAAGTAATTAATATTTATTAAAAAAATAACTATAAGTGATTGAGTTTGATGTGTTTATCACAAGTGAAATAAACTCAACAACAATAAAGAGAAAGTAAAAGAAGAGTGGAAGATAAGATAACTTGATTAACCCTTTTTACTCTTTGTGATTTACTTAATCTAAATAAACAACGAACATATTTGAAAATGAAATGACAAGAAGTACATTCTAATAAATTAATTTTAAAACCCAATAACAAAACTAACGATAATGATTAATGTTCAATATCCATTTGAATGGTGATCAAGAAATAAGGGAAACCTCGGTTGATTTGCCTTCTAGAAACTAACGATAATCATTAATGTTCAATATCCATTTTGATCAACTAAGAAAGAAGGGAAACCTGGGTTAATTTGCCTTCTAGAAACTAACGATAATCATTAATGTTCAATATCCATTTGAATGGTGATCAAGTAAGAAAGAAGGGAAGGGTAAGAAAGAAGGGAAGGAAACCTGGGTTAATTTGCCTTCTGGGTTAGTGAAATTTTTTAATTAAGTTTTAGTCTAAATTAACCTAATCTAGTTTAACTTGGAAAGCTAGTTGGGCATAGTGAAAAAAAATAGACAACAAAAGAAGTTAAATCCTAAAGCATGCACTTGGATTTGCTAAATTTTTCCTTGTGAAAATATCTAAGGATGTTTCATCTTTAGTATATAAAATAAATGAGGGAAACAAGGAAAGTACACAAGGATGTCTAATCTCCAATATATAGAAATAAATGAGGGAAATACGTATGCAAGATCTAATCTTAGAATGATACACTAAATGTATGTGACCCAACCGTCCTCAACATTGTTCGACTAAAACATGGTATTTCGACATAGGCCGCACACTTTAATCAACCACTTATACAAACATATCACATATCAACACACTGATATTTCACTTGGTTAAAACCTTCGAAGAGAGAAACAATCCATGACCCCAACCAAATAGCTACTTGAGGCAATATATTAATGCAAAGGGAAAAAGTATTTACATGTGAGCTTCTCACAATCTATCATCAAGCAAATTGCCCTCCATGCTCTTTAAATAGAGATAATAGACCAATCAAGTGCTAAGCCACAAATTAATAGCCGTTAAGACTAAGGTGAAGATGAACCGTTAGATCAATCTATGTTTAGAACATGTTGTGACTATTGGATTACATAAGTACAAATTCATACTAAAGAAACACACTTTACCTAAATACAGATTAGACGAAGTTGATCTTAACTAACTCCTAAGTTGATCTAAATATCCTAACAAATAGTGAAGGTTACCTTCTTGCTCACATACTGTGTTGTTGTAACATCTTTTAAGGTGAAAATCAAGGCTGACCCATGTGCAAAAGGACGAAGCAAAGACACCACAAGATGTAACCTATTGGAATATGTAATGATGACTAGTGCGATGTTGTTGATTGTATCTATCAAAGAAGGCATAAAATACTTCACAACCCTTTATATTATAAAAAGGAGTTATCCCACATGCATCATGAAGTAGAATTATCTTATTACCATTCCTTATATAAGAGAAGTGGAAACATATTCATCCCACGTGTATTATGGGATGTGATCTATCCATGCCTCAAGCTATATAATAGAGGTGAAGGAGACTCTACACATGAGGCTATGCACATTATTATGTGTCAATGTGAAATGAAGTGAAGATGGAATGTGATGTGTGGGTGCTTAAGATTGCAAGAGTGAAAGTTTATTGAAGAATAAGAAGATCAAGCTTTCCCATGAATGTTTCCCCATTTGGGTTTTTACCATATATTACTAACATGTAAATCATTAATTCACATTCCATCTCCACTTCATGTCACAATGAGACATAATAATGTGCATATCCTTATGTGTCCAAATGAGTCTCCTACACCTCTATTATATAGCTAGAGGTATGGATAGATCACATCCCATAATACATGTGGGATAAATATTTTTTCACTTCTCTTATATAAAGAGCCATAAAAAGACAATTCTACTTCATTATGCATTTGGTCTGGCTCCTTTTTATAATTTGATATGAGGTATTTTATGCCTTCTACCAATAACATCACACTAGCCACCATTAGATATTCCAACATTCTCCCTTAATGATGACTAAGGAGAAAGAATACAAATGGAGGAAGATGGCAGTACATTAACACAACCAACCAATCCAAGAAAGATAAATCCAAAGTAGGGTGGCCCCATGAATATGTCTAACAATTTCTATTGGTTTTGGCAATGAAAATTGTAACATTTATAGGTTTTTAAAATGTGAGACATCCAAACTAATATTTATCTTGATAATTTCAATATGCAATTAAAGAAAAAATCATATAACATTTTGTTACATTTTACTTGTAATTTTTTCAAAAAAATATTTTCATGCAAATCTGTTTTTTATTTGTAATATATCCTTAAAAGTTAAAAAAGGATAGTGGGCATCACATATTGCAATTTCCAAGGAGGTCGTCAACAATATGGGTTGAAGTTGTTACAATATTATACTCATTATGAGCTCAGCATGCCACTTACATGAACATAAGTTGGGTGGGTAGGATAACACTCCATCCCATAACCACTTTGGTTAGACTTAATAAACACACACACACATTAGTTTTATAAAAAAAAAAAAGTTAAAAGTTGATACTCACAACAAAAATCCAAAAATTATATAGACAAAAATAAATTTCAACAAGGAATTTTGATGGTTGAAGGTTTGAAAATTGTTTTATAAAACACTTTCGATTGAGATATCTCTCTTAATCCTGGTATTTTGAAAGCTAACTCTCGACTAAGAGTTGATATGTTTTCTCCAAACTCTCAACCAAGGGTTGATTTACTAGAGATTTTAGGTCTTAAACTATTGGCCTAAAGTTTATTTTGACTGGGATTTGGTCTTGATTTCAACTCTCAGTCAAGAGATTGTAAAGGTATTGAGTGAGAGTTTGATTTCATCAAATCTACATGCGTCTTCCAAAAAATTACAAAACAACTTCATGAGATAGTAAGGAGTGGACACCAACAATAAATACACCTTAAGTAGTTGAAATATGGAGGATCCAAACAATCCCAAGAGCATGACAGATGATAGGAGATCATGAACTCACAAGCGACCCTTTAGTTTGGTAAAGTTTCAATTACAAAAGAGAGACCCCTAACAATGAACATGTGAGAGAGGTATAAATGGATCTGGGAATGCTAGGATGGCATGATTAGTTGTTGCACACAATTAAGAAGCCACATTATTTTTGTAATGACCAAAACATGGTCGGATATCCTTTAAGCTAAAGGCATTTGAAAAAAATCATAGGTAAAACTAGGAAAGATGGGCCTCTACTTTACAAAATGCACAAGCAATGTGCATATGCATGATATACTTAACTGAAGACAATGTTTAGGGTGTGCACTTAAAGCATACAAGTAAAAATGAAACTTAACCAAAGTAAACATATGCCAAATAAAGTTGGGGGTATATGTGTCAATGTAAAGGACGTTTCTCTAACCAAATATGGCACTGTTTGGAACATAGAGCTTAGAATCAATATACTGAACTAGAGAAATACCTAAACAAGGGATTCCATAATTAGTTCTTTAATACTTGGTGAAATATGCAACCAAGGGTGGAAAAATATCATAGTTCAAGTTAGGGTCATCCTTTCATTGGACATAACATAAAATGGGAGGCCAAAGTCACATGCTTGTAACATAGAGGGGAAATCTAAAGGGAGAACTAAAACACATGTGAGTCATTACAAGGATGAGATGGAGGACCTTCATACCATCCTAGGGTGCGTCTAGGATGGTTAGTACATAGTGAAAATTCCACACATCGACTTCCATGGGAATATGTGTATGGCTAGTATGAAGTGAAAATTACATACACCACATTTTTCCCTCATGGAAAGCACAAGGATTTGGTAAAAATGAAGTGGTGTAGCATGCCATGAAGCAAGATCAAGATCCTAAACTAGTAGAATGCAAAGGGAAACACATAAAGGGGTCACTTAGTAAAAAAATGTTCAAAGAATATGTATTTGTGAATTTATAATGGTTACTCCTATGTTTAGAATTTACCACATCCTCCTCTTATTTCTTTAATCTCCCAATGTTAAATTTATTTATAACTATTCAAAATACCTTACAAAATTTTTACCAGCAAAAAAGCATATCAATAATTACAATTTTTTTCTCTCATATAATTTTAAGTCCCCTTACCCCTACCCCAAATTATGTACCATTATACCAAAATATTTATTGAGAAAATTATATACCTTTTTATGAATTCACATGGTGTTTGGTGACCCCCATTGGGAAAACAATATAATATAATAGCAATCATAATTATGAAAGCAAAAATAAAGGGTGCCAATGTGTAAGAGGAAAATGTACGTGAACGTGTAGCCATGACATAAGGGGAGAATCATCATGCAGTAAGGATATGTTGGCATAATCCAACACGAATGACCCAACCCACCCTGATATACATGCAAGCTAGCTAATTGCATATGTACCATGTAGGGAACATGATAGTAAGCAACAAATACAAAGGGAGGAAACAAACTAGTAAATAATTATGCATGTTAATCAAAGGACATCCATAGGGGGAGAATAAAAAATATATAACTATGAGATCTTCACCTAGGAAACAACTAGTATATGACAACGGAATGTGAAAGTAAAGTAGGACGAAATTCATACTCACACTTACTTTTAATTTGATTGATGCCATGTTTAAGTATGGAGGAGGTGCTAGAGGAAACACTTGAATATCATTTGACTAGAAGGTGTGTGCAAGAGATGCAATAATGTTGGTTTTTTGAGATGTGTCAAAGTCAACATTAGTAACAAGAGACCAAATCCACCACTCTCAAGACTTCATTTTACTTGAGTAATCTAATCTCATCCACTTCCAACAACTAACATGATATTAACATATTATAATATATCAATCACGGGGTCTTCACTCAATAAACTGCTATCATAACACGTTCGTTCGTGGCATATGAAACAATACCCCTAATTTCACTAAATATTGGAAAATACCTTCCAAAATCGTTTTTTTTACCCCCCTCCCAATATGCCTTCCCAATTTTAAAAAACCCCTATTTTCACTAGATATTGTATGTATCAATTTTTTCATTAACATTTTTTATACCCCTTTATATTTCTACCTAGTATATTGATATGATACCCCTCTTATGACCCCACATGCATTCTACAATGCACCTTGCTTCTTTCGATGTATATTGTGGATGCACATTACTTCACCCACAATGAAATTACTCAACCACAAATCATTTTGATTTGCAACATTTAATGGTCTAATGAAGAGATAGGAGATCACTTCCTGTATGTCACTAGAGACAATGCACATAGTACAACATTTAGATTGCATGTTGCAGTTCCCCAATCGCTGACTAAGCCTGTTTTGGGCTAGGTATCCAAGCTCCCAAGGCCTGTAACAAGCTCTAGGAGGCTGACTAAACCTCCCAAGGCCTGTAATAGGAACGATTGGTTGGGTATTCAAGCCCCCAAGGCCTATCGAGGGACTATAACAGGCCCTGGAGGCTTAGAGCCTCCCAAGGCTATTGGTAACAACTGGCTGAGTGCTATTGGTAACAATTAGCTGTCAATGATCATTGTCTCTCGACTATGATCGACTGGAAACCCACTTCACCATGAAACCCCCTGGCCTCAAGCATCCCTCAAGATGCGATTTCCCTGCGTACCGGTAAGCCCGAGCCTTGCCTCAACCTGATTTCTCATCCGGTCGTGATCCCGCCATCTCCATTTGGCGGATATTTGTCAGGCCTCCCATATAAAAAAGATCCCAAAGTATTTTTGTATTGTTACATTAAATAAAAAAACCCTTTTCCCCTTAATATATAAGCAATATAATTTTTAGGTTTTCATGAATATTTAATACCACAACATGAATGAACGTGGTATTATATTGCCTTCTAGTGAAGCCCTCGTGATACCAATCAACAAGTCATTAATTTGTTTGGTGCATACCCATTAGAAAAACCAACAAATTAACCAAATAAGTAGCGATTTGGCTTGAGGGAAGTAAGTAAAAAAGGAAAATTTCCCCAAGAGAGGTAAGGAAAACAAGATATGCCTACCCTAAGAGAAGCAATGAAAGTAGGATACTTTCCTCAAGGGAAGTGAGGAAAGTAGAAGGACATGTAATTAGGTGAAAAGGAGGGTAGTTGGATAGGTGACTAGGTTAGAAGGTGAGCAAGAAGAGGTGGCAATGGTAGAAAACAAAGGCTGAGGTTAGGGTTGAGTCAAAATAATGAAAAATTGAAGGATGGGTTGACCAAGGTCATTTCCTAGGCAACAAACTAGTAAAGATGGGGTAGGTATCATAAATTTGGTTCTAACTAGGAAGTATACTACCTTAGTGTGGACCCTAATTCGAGGTAATATCCTAACATAAGTTGACTGATAGTTTAGGTGATATGTGGTAAGAAAAATGCAATAGGTGATGAGAGTACAAGGGATTTAAGAGAACATGTGACACGTTGTAAGAGAGCAAGACATAAGGAATATTGTGAGTAACATGTAGTGGGGTGTTGTCAATAGAGGTCAATAGAGACACAAGAGGGAAATAAATAATAGTTAAAGGGAAATACAAGACGTTTAAAAAATAATGAAATCATAACACATGGACAAGGTTAAGAAAGGTTGAAGATAGATAAAGGAAGGGTTTCTCCACTTTTTAGGGGGGTTGCAGAGATAAATAATAGCCCATTTAGAAATCATAAACATATGAGCTATGGATGGGAAAGGTGACAAGTAGGGGAGGTTCCTTGAGTGGGGTACGATTGTAAGGGGATGTGAAGGATACCCCAAGCAGAGAGAAACATGAGTGGAACATGGGCACGCCTTAAGAAAGATGAGGTAATTGGGAGATAAAGGATATTCCCTAAATGGGTTGAGCTAAGAATGAGACAAAATGTATGCTCTAAGTGGGGAAGGGTAGTTGGGAGACAAGGGGGATCCATTCGGTCGAGCAAGATAGGAAAGGTAAATATATGATCCAAATGGGACAGGATAAGTAGGAGACAGAAGATATGCCTTGTATGGGGAAAGATACGCATGGGATAAGGGAGATACCCTAAGTGAGGATGGATATGTAAGAGACAAGGGAATAGAACTCAATGGATCAATAACAATAGGGGTAAGGGTAAATACCAAAAAAATTCCCTATGTGAGAGGAATGCCATTGTTTAGTGTGTTGTGGGTCTTTATTGACCCAGAATGGGGTGGTAACACATCTTAATGTACAAAATCACGTAATCAATACTCGAATGGAAAAAATGGTAACCAAAAGCATACACATATCTGCATGCTAAGCTACATAAAGGATAGCCCACTATGCTAGCTTATGATACATAAAATAACCCATAAACTTAAAACATATAAAATGATTTTTGATAGCCAAAATAATCACCTATCATAGTCTAGATATAGTAAATATGATGCAAGTTCTCACTTGGTTTTCTTTAACAATATAATCACAACATATTTATACATTCCTCATGACTTAGGGTCTACCACTCGAGTTGACATGCTAACCTAAAATCAATAAAAATTACATTTAATCTCATAAGAAATACATCTTTACCTATGCTAAGATATTTTACACCCATCACTAATCTACACTAAAAAAACATCTAACCCTAAAAAATACACTTTTTCCCTAAGCATATTCAACTCAATAATATCTATCTCTAAGTAACAAAACATTGAAGAGATGTTGAAGACTCTTGGTGGAAACCCAATTTGTAACTCTACAAGGCTATTATCATCAAAAGATGATATCATGATCAATTGTAAAATGCAAAATCTCACATGAGTTGGAACATAACTATTCTATCAATCCAAAAATAAAATGAAACACAATTTTCTAAGCTAGTGCAAAGAATGACCAAATATGCGGCTATCATCCTAAAAATGCATACTGTAATATAGACTATTTGATTGGCACTATGGGTGAGCGAATCAATGCTTTATTGCACAAGTTTGGTGTAGTGTTGGATAATCTCACTATCTATCTCCATAGTTGATAAATCTAGCAACTAGTGCGGAAGTGTAGTGTTGACATCTTAACCTATAGACAAAAATATTTCTCTACGAGGGGCTTAGTGCAATGCTACAATTTGCATTCTTATCCATCAATCAACAATGTTGTAGATACAATTGCAAGTTTTTGAGCATAATGATAACTTGAGGTAATCTTCATAAATTCCTTTAAAAATACATGTTAAATGACAAATTTGTAGGGGATATTTTTGGAATCTTATTTTTTTTAGAAAAACAATTAAGGTGATTTTTGTAACAAGAGCCACGTGGTGGCAATGTACCCGACATTGCCATTTCCACATGCTGTTGCAATAATTTAACTTGACAATAAACCTAAGTAAATCAATTTTGTAGTATTGAATTGAACATGTTATGCACAAAAAGCCAATAACCATAAAGCATGTAATTCAAGCATATCTATCCAACTAGCCAAAAATATATACTTTAGATCGCATGCCATATACTTCTCAGGAAACTTCCCAAGAAACAAAACTTACCTTCCAAATGACTACTTTGGTTGATGTATTGAACTTAACTTTCATACCTACATAGTACTGTTTCACATTATTTCTATGCTCCCACTGGATAGCTTTGTAATCGAAGAAACCAAGGATTAAGTATGACTTTTTATGCTCAAAAAGCATAAAGATGAAACTCAAACCTTGTAAGATCTCATTTTTACCTTGTGTTAATTCAATAGAGGTGATAACAAGGTCTTCAAATGAGTTTGATTCAATCAAAGAGAAGCTACAATAAGCTCAATAAATTTACAAACTATTTGGAAATCAAAATGACCCTTCACAATAACAACTCCATGTCATATTACAACACAAAATAGGAAAAGTAATTATCTTGAGGTATTCACAAAGTTATGAAATAGTTCTCTTTGGTGAAAAAATGTTCAATTCCAAATACAGTTTCCAATTTTGACTGAATGACCTGCATGCTTGTACATGTATCTTCTTTGAGTGCCAACTCACTTTGTACTCCCTAAAATCGTGTTTGAATATTTTCCAATACACTAAAGTATTCCCTCAATTTGATAGGTCCATATGTAGTGATTATAAAAAAGGAACATTAAGTATACGATCATAATCACTACACATAAACATCAAACAATGAAAAAAATTGATAAACAACATATACATATAGAAAAAGAAACGAACAAATTTAACTACTACAAATGGAATAACAATTAAATTATGAAAGTAATATAAAATTGAGAGAAAATAAAAAACACAATGCTTACATTTATATGCAGATCTACGAGGTGGAAAATGTCCCTGATGTTGTCAATAGATGTTGCTATAAGGTGCAAGCTATAGAAACAAGAATATAGACATGTTGTCAGTGATAGAAAGAAGAATGTAGATGGAAAAAGCATGTTCGAATTAGTTTACAATTGTAGAAGGTAAATGCGATCCATTTGTCATGCGATTTAGGTTAACATAAGCCAATTCCAATGCAAATCCATGTGTTGGAATATGTGTAGAGATAATAATATATTTCTAAAGTGGGATGATTATCTTTCAATCCAGGAATTCAATTGAAAATATGCCTTCATAAAGAGATAGATACTTGTCGAAAAGCTCAGAAAAATAACAAACCTAAATGTTATAGTCACCATTGGATGAATATTTACAAAATTCCAAGAGAGGATTGCTTCACTAAAAGCTTATAATATTTATGAAAGGCCTTGACTCTTTCAATTAAGGCATGGAACATAAACATAGATGATAAATCCATCCATGCCAAAAAGAGAATCCCCTCCCATGAAATTTATTGTGACTTACAACTCCTTAAGGAGATGCAAGAGAAACATTAATTACGCAAATTGAACTCATAAAAAGAAATGATTCCTTCAACCAAATTAGAGGAAGTTAAGCTTATTGGTCCAGTAGGAAAATTGACAGGTTTTCCAAGTATCCCTTCTTCTCAAACTTCGTGAGTGAATGTAGCAATTTGTCCCTGTCCATCAATAAGTCAATGTCTAGCCTCTGGTTCCCTTGATTTCAGTTGAAAATGCTAAGTTGGTAATTGGCTCTTGTTTTGACGCTACTTAAAGCCAAATATTGAAAAACTATATATAAATATATTATTTTAAAATTGTCTTATATTTATTTTATAAAGTTTTTGATTTAATTTTTTTTGGTTTCCTTGCAATTTCAAGTTATATTTATTTTATAAGGCTTTTGATTAAAAAATATTTAGGTTTTATCACAATTTCAAGTCTAGCCATTGATTAAAATTTTTAGGTTTCGTTGGTTTTGTATAATGCATTTGATGTACACCTCGTAATGTTTATATTGTTTTACAATTATAAAACAAATTCAAACAAAAATATATTGAAATGGATCAAAATTAATGATGATGCAAAATGTTATCAATATAATAAGTGAAATTTATTTA
This sequence comes from Larix kaempferi, assembly GCA_027924585.1. Taxonomy (NCBI): domain Eukaryota; kingdom Viridiplantae; phylum Streptophyta; class Pinopsida; order Pinales; family Pinaceae; genus Larix; species Larix kaempferi. The sequence continues at coordinate 5,465,947 of BSBM01000938.1, forward strand.
TATACTACCAAGTAGCTAACTATGCAACTTAAATATAGGTTCACAGATGTTTTGAGAAGTCATTGAAATTATTATAACTTGCCTTCAATGTGATTTGGAAAATCTAGAGTTGGGAGAGTTCCACGTATTTTAAATTAGTTAATATATAGTACGAATTTTTAGTGTTTTAGCTTGTATGTTATCTATGGAGTCTCTTATATCATTTTGATATATTTCTTGTTCACAGTTTTAATATTTCAAGACTATTTTGGTTGAGCAAATTGGAATTTAATTTTCAGTTCTAGATCAATTCCATCATGCCAAATTCAAAATTTGAATTGAAAGACATCATAAAGAATTGCAAGTACTCAGAATTTATAGGTGTTCTGTCATGCAAATCTTTCCATCATGCCAAATATTTGAATTGAAACACGCCATAGAGAATTGAAAGCATTCATAAATGATACATTTTTTCTCATACAAATCTTATGCCCAAAACTTCTTCCTCAAAGCCATATCTCATTGTTTACCTGAACATTATATAACTGAGGATTCCTTACTGTACTAACTTCTGTAAATTTGACTTACCTAAAGAAACACATTTTGATAGCCTAATTACCACACTGCTATATCATGCAAATTGCAATCCAATGCAATTTGTTTGACATACATGTTGACCAACCAAAATCATTCGCATCCAAAAATCGTTGGCATTCACAGCCAAAAGATCATTGGTCTACAAATAAAAGCTTTCAGCAGGAGAATATAATATATAGTTTGACATCATTTTTGAAAAGATTAAAAACATCATCGTACAAGAAGTTTAAGTAAAAATTCATAGCCAAAAGATCAGAGGTTTGAAGAAAAAAATTGCTCCCTCTCGAAACTTGTTACTCTGACCTCATGACCATTGAATAAATATACTGACATAATTTTGGAAAAGAATAAAAATTAGTAGAGCCACTTGCAGCAATGGAAAGAAGGTGATGAATCCAATTAAACGGTTTTTATATGTTTTAATGGAGGAATCCATTCCAGACTCCAGTCTTTTTGCATGCACTCAAATTTTAAAAAGGAAAAGTAGAGAAAAAATAAGGGCGAATGATATCGAGAAAGGAATACGTTACAATAAATTCTCTTCAAATGTTGGCGACATATGGATGGGTAGTAAGTAATAAAATGGTTCTTAATCCTTACTGAATGTGCCACTGTTTGGAGAACTGCTGGAACAATCTTAGTTTCCTTCACCTGTGTAATACAACCAAATATAAATACATGTATAAGTAATAAATTACTTGATTGCATTTTACAATTAATTTTTGTTAAGGACATTTTATGGGAATCACTAAATTTTCTTCTTCTTCTTAGAATGGCCTGGAGCTGTATCTGCTCTAGGTACAAACAACAATCAACTGGGAAACATACATACCTCGCAATTTTGTGAAGTATGGTGCATTTTGGTATTAGAAACCAAAGCCAGAAAATGAATACCATTAAGCTGTAAACAAGAAGACAAATCCAATTTCAAAAAGAGCAATCAGTTGGATGAGCATTAAGATTTGTTTCGAAAGGAAACATCGATATTTTTTAATAACCAACAAATACTCGCAAACATGCAACACAAAACACATTCATAAATTGGACATCGACTATTATACAATATATTTTAAACAAAATTAAAAAATCAACTCAGCCCTGAGCTCAAGTACATCAATGGACAATGTTTAGGTCATTATTATGCTTCTGAAATATATAGATCAATTAACAAATAGAAACCAAAATTCAAAATGTTGATTATGATCCCAAACATAAAATAATGGCATATTTGATGCATTTCAAGACAGATATTCTAAACACTAAAATAACTGCAGAACTTGGAAAGCAGAAGGAAGAGCAATCAAATTCAATAAATATAATCATTATATTAATAAATAAATCTAGCAAGCCCGCAATTAAATCAAGAGATCGCACATTGAATCTATGTATATGAACCAACCATGTATTTCTCTCTCGGGTATGTCTGTATGGCTCTGACTATCTGCCTAGGACTGGAAAGGACCTCCTGCTTGCTATCTATGCTTGACCACTGGATATCGGCTTACCAGCCAGGAATGGGGCTATTGGCAAGGACCATCTGGAAGGACCAGCTTTCAATGATGGGCTATCAGCTGGAAATGACTACTCGTTATCTATTGGGCTACTAGGTATTGGCAATGATAGTAAATGAGTGTCTCTGACTTCAAATTTAGCAAAATCTGTAGTTGTTTACACCTATCGAACATCAGGCGAAGCATCGAAACATGATATTTAAATAAATTGTACACTCAATGATATTGCTTCTGTTTGAGAAAACCTTGTTGCAAGACTCAATGATTACTTTGTGAGTATACTTGGCTCAACCCTGAAATGAGTCAACTCTGCTTGAAATTGTAATACTTGTTCAAGGTAGATTAAACTCACCTAGGCTCACAAAAATTCACCAGATTGGCCGAGTATTCTCCAAGTTTGAATGGATTGGTGAAAAATGCTTTTTTTAAAGAAATATGTAAGAAATTTTTGAGTTTTTTATCTGCATACCAAGCTATCCTACATATTTCTTGAGTCCGAGTCTTACCCTTGCTTTTGGGCTTTGCTGAATTATTCCTTGGTCTGTTTGACTTTGAACGACAGTCCACAGGAAAATCCCCTGTGTTGGGTTGAATCCAAATACATAATACCATTGGTGGCTATTTTCTGAAATGTTAAGACAGTTCTTTCAGAATATTTAATTCATTAGAAATAGAATATAAATAATTGTAAGAATTTGATTGGATGCCATCATAGTCTAAAATATATAGAGAAAAATGGTTTTCATATTTTCCATAGTTGTTTTCTTAGAGTGTGGAATTATTTTAACGATACAGGGAGTTTTCAATTCAAGAAATTTCTTACCAGGGAGCTTGATGATGGTTGTGCAGTTGTTTGGAATCCTTGGGATAAAAAATCGAAAGCGATGGCAACTCCCCTGTTGGTTTTCACTTCGCGCAATACATGAATATAGTCGAAGGGATTATTTTGCTTCCTCCCCTCTAAATAGTCTCAAAGGATGACCCAAAAGGATATGCAATTATTAGTCCATGTCCCTCTAGGTTTGGGTAGGACATTAACATTCTTAACTATACTAATTGTTATTACATGACCATTGTAATGAAGAAAGCATATGGAAAGGAAAAAAACAAATGAGTACTGTAACTAATTGCTAGTTGTAGATACGAATACAGGTGTTGTAACCAATTGTAAGGGTTAATATCTAGGACTATTCTATGTTAAGAGATTGCTGAAAAGCTTTAGCAGCCTCTGCCCATGCACTAGCATCGGGGTTTGTAAGAGCATTATCTCTATCTATAATGTTTGGTTTCACTTCAACCTTCACTTCATTCCCCTTATCTATTGGACAAGTAGGCTTCCCATTATGTATTCCCGAATACCAATGTTGACCCCCACTCATTGGATTCATTCCCCTAAAAGAAACTAAATAGTTCAAAATCGCTAAAGTTGAAACTGCAAATTGAGAAATACGAATCGAAATGGAAGATGAATAAATTGATGAAAATACTAAAATGGTTTTCACGTTCTTTGCTATTCAAAAGCTTTAATAAAAACCACATGGTGTGTTGCACATATCAGTGATGCTAATTAGATTTCTGGGAAATAAGCATTATGCAGACATTACCTTTATGCTTACATTATAACATAAAAGAAGAAAGATAGAAGAAATATGACTCCCCATGCCCCCACCCAGAAATAAGAGAGAAAGTATAAAGGATTCCTAATCGCTCCAAGGAAGGGTGCAATGAAATAACTTGTTCATGGTTTTTGGGTTCGGGCACCTCATAAATTCTCATGGGTTATTTCAGGAAATTTCCTATTATTATAAATTAATAAATTCATTTTTGTTTATTCTTAATTTGGCCCTTATTATTAAGGGTAGGCACACCCAAAATAGACTGTGCCTTTCACTTTATATCCTAATTCCATAAATTTAAACTAATTATATTTAGAAACAACCAACTTATAGATCTAATGTGTGGGGAAGCATATATATGTATGTATGTATGTATGTATGTATGTATGTACATACATATCTATGTAAGAGTAAGTAATCAAGTTGTTGTAAGAGTAATCAAGTTCTCAATGCGGTGAGTGTTCCCCATAGAAATCGTAGAAAGTGAAGGGTTATATATATATATATATTCAAATCAAATCCTGATATCCTTATCAAGAGGTTCTATTTGATATATGAAACATGATATGGTCCTCGTAAAGCTGGTGAAACATGTTATGGTCCTCATAAAGATGGTGGCAATGTAATATTCAATTTATCTAAACATCAAGGTTTTGGTAAACTCAACAATGGCTATTGCCCATTCACATTCAAAATGAATCATTGACCTAATATTAAGTGCACTTAAAAGTAAATCTCATACAATAATAATTGATGTAGAGTATTATTAGTCCTTGTCGAAAGCTATTAAAAGATTTTGATTTTTAAATATTTTTCTTTTATCCAAAGTACATAGGAAACATTGAATATTACATATTTTAAAACCAAATTTTTTATTTTTCTAACATTTCATTGGATCTCAACTTGAGAGCGTTATTGTTGGGGTGGATGCATTTTTGTTGGTAATAGAGATTGTATTAAATCCATTTGCAAGGGCTGTCACATTTTTATATTTTTTTCTTGTCTTTGTATGTGACAAATGGGCAGATGCATTAAATTTATTTTAGATGCAAATGAACTTATAAATTTCCTTAGGATTGGATTTTGAATGTGTTTGTATGCAGTTGGCTTATAGCTTGTCATACCATTATTTTTATAAGTTTTGTCTTATATGCAAGACATAGATCACTATAAAAAAAAACTATGTCAAAAAAAAATCTTTCATCACAAATTAAAATATCAAATATCAAAGTATTTTGTGGAACAAAATGTATTTCTTAAGGTAATTTTTACCATTTTCAATATTCACTGCCACTGCTATCATATTCATAGCCTACTAGTCATAATCACTACCATAATCAGTGCCTTCACTGCCTTATTTGTATGCCCCTTATCTACAAGTGGAGCTTTGTGGTGTGCAAAGACATAATTAGATGTGCAATACAAAGGGTATGTAACAAAACAACATATGCAGAAGCAAGGGTTGTATATATATTGTACTTTCTTGGTTTCATAGTTTTAATTTACCCTCTAGATGAACTAAGCTCAAACAAATTGGACATTGATAGAAATATTGGAGTTATAGTAAGCTGAGGCTCAACAGATTGGGCACTGATAGAAATATTGGAGTTATTAAGCTGCTCAGGTATGGACAATACTCTTTAGGATAAATATAGAAAGTTGTAAGCTAATGAAGATTTTAGATGAAGATTTTAGTTTCTTTGAAAAAATAGCAATGCAGTTTATTTAATATTTAACCAATTTCTTAGTTGTTCCAATAGATAGCATATGCCATTGCCCAACATGTACTTACCTGTACTAGATTGGGTCTTCTCTAAACCATAATCAATCCATGCATATGGCTTGATATTCATATGTCCATAGCTTGTCACTTCAAGATTGAACACAAAAAGAATGGCTACAATAATCCCAGAGCGAGTCGCCAGCTTGCGTGGGGTTTCACCATTCCCGGAGCCTACATAAATAGAACTATTGTTTTCATAACATACAGTAACAGAATAACACGTATACCCTTCTACTATCAAAATAACATAAAAGTTCAGACATGAGAAAAGAATGATCTAGATTTGTTGCACTCAACTCTCAGTATATAGGCTATTGGCGATCAGTTTAGCATTTGCAACAAAGCACAATGGTTCCTTTTTATGGATTTCCAATGGATACCGAACTCTGGTTCCATCAAAATTGCCTACAAGAATGCTTGCAGCATCCAGGTCGTGCTCAAAATCTGGTAATTTGTCTTCTCCGCCGTTGCCTGTATCACTGCGTAGCACTCGAACTTATTGTGAGAGATGCTCATGCAAACCTAGGGTTGAAAAGGATGCAATATTTTTCTTCATTTTGATGTCTTTTGTATTATTTTTCTATGGAAAGAAGCTACATCTCTTCGCGGGCCATTTTACATGAAGTCGTCTCTTAGATTATTCACTGGCACTTCCTGGCTACTCTGTAGTCCCAGAACGATTTTGGATTGTTGGAGGGTCTTTGCTCTCCAAACTTGTGAATTCTATTGCTCTAATCTTGTCTCTTTTTATGATAGACTGCACTACTCAAAGAAGTGAGATGATCTATTGTCTAGAGCAGGAGGTAGGGTATCAAAGATATAGAAATCCATGTTAACTAGACGTCTATGAAGTGCTAGGATACTATCTATTAAGCCCTAAGATTGATGCAAACCTTTTAAGCGCTAAGAATAACGAAAAACCTTGAAGTGGTGATGCACTGTCATTTATTCACTCTAAGAGGCTCGACTTTTAAAATACTTTTCAAACAATTAATATAATAGCCTTTCAGGATAAACTCAAGACTTGGGAGAATTTGATCAAGCATGGATGGTTTGGTCCAAGCATCTGCAGTCTTTTCCATAATGTTGCAAAAACAGCTCAACATTTATTCGTAAATTGTAGCTTCACTAACAAAATCTGGGATTTTGTTTCTACAAATTTGAATATTATATGTCATTGGGATGTTGGTGAGTTCAAGTTCTATCTTTTGAATTGGTATAGGAATTGTAAGCAATTTTTTACTATTGCTATATGCATTATTTGGGCAATATGGTACATGAGAAATTGTGCTATTTTTCATAATATTCCCCCTGATGTATTGAAGTGTAGTATGACAGCTCTGAAGATGTTTTCATCATATAAGAATGATGAGTATAGTTTGCTGATTGCCAAGATTAGTCATTTTACTCTTAAGGTGGATCAACCAGTTCTTTTCTTCGATGGGGCTGTGCAAAATGGGATTTGTGCAGTTGGTGACATTCTTTATCTGAACGAGGATCATTTTTATATAGTTAGGCTCAATTCTGGTGTTGGTAGCAACATGAAAGCTGAGCTTATGGCTCTTTGGTGTGTATTAAAATTGGAAAATATTTTTGGTCTAGTTAACATCAAAGTGTATGGGGATTCTCTTGTAACAATCAAGTGGGCCTCTGGGGATTTCAAGCTGAATGTTACCAACCTACGACATTGGTGTCTCCGAACTCAAAAATAAATTTCTTTGCATCAGAATATTACTTTTGAACATATTTATAGAGTTCATAACTCGCTGGCGGACAAGTTATCCAAATAGGCTCTGGCAGGTTCAAAAGGTCAGCTTATTTGGGAGGAATGGTGTGATAATGCCATGCTGGCAAGTGGAGTCACTTACTTTTTTGATTAAAGACAAGGAGGACTTCTTGCTATTTTGTATCTGGTGGCTGTAGCATTATGTGCTTTTCTCTTTTTTGATACTTGACTTTTTGAAGGTCTGTTTTTTTGAGATTTTTGGGACTAGACAGGTCTATGAGGGATTAATGTTACTACTGATCCTCTATTTTGAAGATATTTGTTGATTCGGCTTAAGAATCAAGACTTTCATTGTACTATTTGATTCACTTGAATATCAATAGTAGTTTTTTTTCGCTGGAAAAAAGAAAATGATATAACTAACATCTATTTGTGTATTATAGAAAATTGTGATAACCTAAACATACCAAGTAATTTGAGGTTTTTATATCTCGATGCCTCCATATTTCCTCAGAAGCCAAGGATTCCTTAGGGCATGGCATAATGTTCTTGAATTTGAATGATATTCTTAGAACCTGTAGAAAGAATAGTCAGCAGTGCAAATTAACGCACAAAACTCATAATTCCCTCTTTCTAATGATAATCCTATTATTGCCATTCAGAGAATTTCTTGTATCTATTCGAAGAATGAAGGCCAGCATTACAAATCTCTCTATACTTTGGACATTCTAGAAACCTTGAGAGAATGAAGAAAAAGCTGTAATAAAATTTAAGAGATTTTTCCGTTAGGGTTTTTGGCACGTCTAGGTATACGATGACTATAGAAGGATAACATAATAGATCCGAATTTCATCTAGGGTTTTGGTAGTCGGCATCTGAAGAAGTTTTTGGCGGCCATGGATCCTTCCATGGCCGCTGCACTCCTCCTCCTTCGAGTTTGCTCCTGTTCTAGCTGACTGAAGGTTTTTTTCTTTCCACTTTGGATCGTTGACGGCACCTTGGCGCGGCGACCCATTGGGTAGTGGGTTTCCTTTGCTTCCCAGTGGCGGCGGCGGTGGTCTCTGTAGAGGGTAGCAGATCCGGGGTTGTGCGACTATGGCCGGATGACGGCGACAGCATCAGAAGACTGTAGAACATCGGATTCCAGTCGCTTCTCTATTGACGGCGGATCCGCTATGGACGCTGTTCGTGGGGTCTCCTTACCCTTGGATCGTCGAGTGGGGGGCGTTTTGGCACTACTGGCAGAGGTGGCTGCGCGTGAAGGCGGTTGCGTCCATGCTGGGGTGCAGCATCGGTGGGTTTCCGGGGAGGGCTTGCTCCCCTTCTTGCCCCTGGATCGTCGAGGTGGGCTGGTGTCACGGTGTGTATTTCTTGGCAGATTCTTGCCTTTCACGGTGGCGGTTGTCCATGCCGGGGTGCAGCATCTGTTGGCTGTCAAGGAGGGCCTATCATACGGTGGTCTAGGGTTTTATCCATGCAGATTCTAGTGGCTCTGTTACTTTCTCAAGGTTTCTGGAAACCGTTTTTCTTTTCCCTGTTTCATTCTTCTTTTATCAACGACTTTCTTTTACAGGTTTTATTTCTTATTTGTGTGCCATTCATGGCTGTCCGGATTTAGGTTTTAGCTGTAGTTTCTTCTACGGTGCCTTAGTTTATGGGTATTTGATGTAAAAAGCTGAAAAGCTCATAGCATACTTCCTGCTTTTTTTTGGTACTGCTTAGCAGCATATACACTCTTAATGAGTGAAGAAGATCCAATGTAATTTTGTACTCGCAAGATGAAATAAAATTACGCTTTTTTTTCCAGGAAAAAAAAAACATAATAGATCCGAATTTAATATGGATCTGTCCTAAGACCTTTAACACAGAGCTCCATGATTAGCCTATAAACCAAGAGAGAAAGTGAAAGAATTGAATCACAACTAACCTGAAAATAATCTAAGAAGAAAAAGATGTTGAAGTTGATGAGAAGAAGGTATGCGAAGAAGCCTATAACATATTTCCAAAGCCTGACCATTGCTGAATTTGCAGCACAGAAATATAATAGAATAATAACAGCAAGAACGCAACCTCTCCAACAGCTCTACCTCACAAAAATCTCTTCGGATGTTAAATTCAAATTTTAGAGGAGAAAAACAATACTCATCATATGAAAATTCAAGTGCTAGGATGAACTCATTATCCCTTACCTCCTTCATGTCGTTTACATGAAGGAGGTAAGGGATAATGAGTTCATCCTTCTGGGACTTACACAACAGAGAGTAAATGGCAGCCTCCTGCAAGGCTTGCAAGTAGCCGCTGTCATTATGGTAAATTAATTAATTGTGTCTTGCAGGCTACTTACTGCACGAAAACCCTATTCAAAGTCAATACACAATTAAATTCTGTCACACGCGATATTATCAAAACTGAACTTAGACCTCGAGGCCCCATGGGTTCTCTGCGATTAGAATTTAATGTTTGTTGGACAGACATGCACTAACGAAACAAAAGTTGTAATAACATTCCTTGGTTAGTGTAGAGAATGGTAGGCTAACCTAGATGCCAGTCAGGACTGCTGTCCTTGATAGAACAACACCAAAGAAAGAAAAAAGACCTAATCACAAGGTATTTATGATGAAATACGTACATCTATAAAAGTAGCTGACCCTTCTCCCCACTGGTATGGGGAATGGAGGATAGACGAATATAAATACATTATTGGCATTTTTTCTTCCTTGGGATTAAGGCAGAGGTATCTAATGCAATGCAAGCTTATCTAGATTCGAGCCAAGATCATTAAAAACTTGTAGACTTGTACAAACTTGCAGACTCGTGCTAACCCATAAGACATTTAAATTTGGATGACGCAGGCCCGCCGACCCCTCCTGGGAAGGGAAAAACAAGGACTACGTCATCCTCCTCCAACCAATAAGAATTAAAAAAATCTCATTTTTAAAATTTCCATTTCACATAATACATTTCAAATTATACTTTAGACTATGGTTGAGGAAAAATTTATAGCCTATTTATAGGCTCTAGGTGCAAAATAATAGGTTCTTCCTGATACATATATGATCCCCTTCGGGGACATAAAAAGGACATGTCATTATTTCATAAAAAAAAATAAAAAGAAAAAATATGGATTGTTCAAATGATTTAAAAATGGTTTAAAAAATTGTGTATAATAAAAATTCATTTACTAAAAAAATATTATTTTGCAGACTACCATAAAATTTTATGGAATAAAAAATAAAGTTTTGAAAATTTCAAAACTTTGAGCATCAAATATTATAGTCATAATAGAAAATCCATCCATTGTATGATAAAACAAGAACACAGAAATACTATCCATTACTTGAAATATATGAAAAACCCATATATTTAAGTTCAAGAAGTGTCTTCTTTTGTTAATTCCTTTTTATATACTGTTAGGGTGATGGCCCTCCAACTTTATTTTCATTGCCCTTTTTTGGTTAAGGTTGTTTTGATAATGATTGTTTGTATTTTTATGAAATTGACCCCTTTTTAATTCAAAGTCTCATCTTTCCTCTTCCTTTTTGCCCAATTCTCTTCCTTCTCTCTCTATAATGTACCTAGGGGTATAATTAAAGTAATATTAGGTACTTAAGCAGGATAATCAATGTATTATGCTCATATAATGGAATAAGTCACACTAAGTATTTGGTTTGAACTCCTTAATTACTGAAATGAGGCGATACTCATTGAATAAGGTCTACTAGGTAGTGGGTGAGTAATCAATGTAATAAGGAGAGGTAGTTGACATAAGTCCCTAGGAATACCCATAAGAGAGTATATATACATAAGTATATCAATATTGCATTGAGCACGTTGGATTGTGTATTTTGATAAGCATAGATTTTAGAGTGATTCCTTCCATAAGAAATAATTTATCACTACTAGATTTGGGGTCAAAATTTGATGTTTGAACTGACGTTTAATAAACAAACCGTTTTTAATGTAAAAAAATAATTAACAAAAAAACATATATTGTATTTTTCAATTTTTGGCCCTGACAAATGTTTCTTAAGATAATTTAGGCCACTAACATCACTTAAGAGACATCCCTAACATCTCTAAAGATATGCCAAATCAACACGTTGCTTTTTTGGTATATTTTGAAACCATGTGTCGCCTGGACATTGCTTACATGACATTGCATTTTAAAAAAAAATTGTAATGACGATTATTTTATACTTTTGATGTATTAGAGTTATTTATACTCTTAGATTAATCCTAGTAAGTTTATAATGATTCCATTAATCTCATCTTTATATAAGTGAAAAATATTCTTTGAGATTTAATTGATGTTGAACCATTTTCTTGTGTTAACTATTTCCCTAACTTGATAATTCAAAAAAAGGGAATAATTTTGTTATATGTATGATTGATTTTTTTCTAGTATATGACATTTCTCTACAATTATTATAAACTCTATATAGACATTTATTTGTGGATTTGGTTTCATAGTTGACTACTATAACATAGATTTATTTTAATGGAAACAAAGAACTACCTTAATGCTAGTACATATATAATTTAACACTAGTATATTTAACCCTGATAACCATTAATACCTACCACTATTATCTCTCCTAACCCTTGATCTATATATACTCTAATACACCCATTATCACCCCTACAACTTATAAGCTCTATTAATATCACTCTCAATCCCCACAATAACACAATATTGTAACCACTATCACTACTAATCATTAAATTCCTAACACATATAACTATATCGTACTTATTACATGAAACCATTAGAAACCCTATCACCAGTGTCCCCTAACCATGGGAATTCCTAACGTCTATAACCCCTAATCCTAGTATCCCAAAACCCCCACCCTTAAATCCATTAACATATATAACATGCATCCCTTATAAATTCTAACAAGTACCCTTAATGATCCTTATAAATAAACCCTAACTATAATTACCTAATTTGTATCCTTAATTACGTCTATAACCCTTATAATAATTGCCATTTCAATTAACCCTATATCCCACAATCAATACAAATCTTATACTTTGTAACCCTTGTAACCCCTAATACTTGACCCAAATAAAATTTAGTTCCAACCCCTATAATTTCTAACAATGAGCACTTAACCCATATAACCACTAACACATAATGTATATAAGTTTTAGTACTTGACCCTTAACCACAACACATATTATACCCATAATATCCTAACCCTTATCACATCTTATGCATCTAAACCTTATAAAATGATCAAAATGATCACCTAGCATCACTACTAAACGTTAAATTCTAACCCTTATAATCATTAACACTTAAATCATATAACCCTTACCTCATAACCTGCATAATCTTTAAGACTTGAAATTTTAACTCATAACACTTTATAAATCCCCAGTTTTTAATCCCTATAACTCCTAATTTGTTTAACACAAAATTGGTATAACCTCTAATCCCTAACCTTTAAATCCTAATACCTATCTCCCATAACTATTATCCATTAAGACTCATATAACATTTACCATATAATTTCCCCTAATTAACTAAATCTCTTAATATTATTATAGACTATAACCACTAACACCTATAACATACAGTCGTTATAACACAACACCTAATATAATTCATACAACCCCAAATCTAGAATAGAAATGTATCCTTAACTCTTAATCCCTAACCACCACATCCTTGAAGATAAATTTCAATACTTAATCCATAGACAATAACATATATAATCTTTGACCTATATAAGATTGTTGTCACCCCTAACACCTTGTTGCCCCCCCAACAACTTGCCCTTGATTTTTCAAACTCAAGGGCCCACCAGTTAGAACTTTGTAAGTACTTAGTTTTTTTATTTTCTTCCATTTCATCATGCTTGATTCGTTAGGTGATTTCATGGTCTTCTTTCTTTGATCCTTAACTTCTTGTGCTTCTTGTTTTTTAGGCTTGGCTTTCATTACATGAGGATTGGGTGATTTGGATGATCTATCACATTTTTTTGGTTTTGAAACTTTCACAATTGAATCATTAATTCTATGCTCTTTGATAAGGTTAAAACTATTTGATTAACGACCATTTTATGTATGATTCAATTGCATTCTTATTTTATTAAAACTTAGAGAAACTTTGGATGTTATTAATCTCTATATTTTAGTAAAACAATTTTAATATACAAATGCCCTTATATGACATTTACTTAAAATAAAAAAATTCTTTTATTATTATAAAAACCATAAGTTTATTCAGAGTTATTATTGCATTGAGGAGGTGCTCTACAACCCAGTATGGGGAAGATGTTGTAACGTTCGTTCCTAACAAAATAATTAAAAAAATTCATATCAGCTCATAAAATAAATAATTATGGAAAGTATTTAAAATTGCACCGAAGAGGTGCTATACAACCCAGTATGGGGGAGATGTTGTAACGTTCGTTCCTAACAAAATAAGTAAAAAAATTCATGTGGAATCATAAAATAAATAATTATGAAAAGTACTTAAAAAAATACATGTTGGCTCGTAATATTGGCTCATAAAATAAAATATTATGAAAAATAATTAAAAAATCGATGTTAATATATAAAATACAAATTTAAAACTTAAACCCGAATCTATTAATCAAGAGAGATCAAATTTCTTGAATTTAAATTTAAAAAAAAAAAACACTTCAAGAAATTGGATCCCTCTCGATGCTTGATAGATCCAGGGTTAAAATAGATCTATACTAATATATACATAAAAGTGCATGACCAAATCTTTTCAAAATAGTAGGCTTAAAATAAAACATATAAATTATGGAATTTTTGTGGTTTTTAAGCCCTTTTAAATTTGTAAGAATTCTCCTTGCTGCTCTTAAGACTTCTATTTGTTTATGGATGTATGCACATAAGAATAAAGCTTTGTCCTAAATTATAATAAATACACGTTTCATGATTTCGATTTTTAAACTTTTATATAAAGGATTATCAACTTCATAATTATCAACATCTTCTTAAAAGTTATACATAAATGTAAAGGCATTTAATACAATGGTTTTACTTATTGATTTATATATTTATGTAGTTGCCTTTATATAATTTTGATATTTCGTTTCTTGTTTAAAAAACAATGTGTCTTTGTTAAAAGGGTCTTGTGTTCATGTAGGAGATCACATCAAATGAAACATAGTCAGGTAAAAATCAATATCCAAAATTATTTACTCACCAAACAAAATAATAGTCTTGAGATTATTCCTTGGTCTCTAATTAATGATTTTAACTTTTGCATAAATAAATTTCAAGGGGGAAGATTCCAAGTTTCAAGATTTCGTAGAAGGAAGATAACAAAGGAGTAGATGAAATTACAAGTTTACGAAAGTGTTGTGGATGAAAATATCTGAATGATTTTTATTGTGAGAGGTTAGGAGTTGATTGTAATCTCAGATGCTAATCTGCTATGATCTCAGTTAATAGTATTTTATGAATGTTAATTTTGAAGATATAAAAATTCCTTTCGTATTTATCATATTCTTGTTTGTTTTGTATATATATACTTTATATACTTTGTTTATGTGTGTTAGAGATTAATTTTTTATGTCTTGAACAAATGTTATTTTTCAGAATTGTTTCATTAATTACATAGTTGTTTATAATTGATGTTATTATCATTTAATCAAATGTGTTGTTAAATTTTCATGTTGTCTAAATGGAATGGTTAATTTTATATTATAATTTTGTTTAGCAACATTTATTCATAATTCAGTTTTGATAATAAAATTAATATTTTGTCATTATGTTCCCGGTCATGATAGTTTTAAGTAAGTAATTTTAGTCGGTTAATGTTATCATAGTTTAGCAGCTACTAATTTTCGAGTTGTGAATATTTTAAAATAGATTTCTGCTAACAGTTTTATTTCAGTTAGTTTTCATTTAGTTAGAATGAGTAGGAAGTAGCAACACAACAAAAACAAAAACAAAACTGAGACTCTCTCGCTGAGAACGAAACCCCAAAGGTAACAGGGCCTTAATCATGTGAAAAACAACTATCCCAAACACACATGAGGCTGCTTTAAGCTTTTGGTGTGGGTTGTTTTTCCTTAGTTGGCCACTAGACAGAAAATTCGGCCAACACACCTATGAAGTTAAAAACCTTATGCCTTAAATATCACTAGCACAACCACTTAACTTATGGCCGATGAACATCGCTAGGTCACAAGTTAAGTTCTATCAAAAATTTTATTGTCATGAACAAGTTATCTGTTACTTGTTCTCGATACTTAGTTGTAATACTTGTTGTTTAGGCCTCAACTACCTATTACCTTCTTTAGTTAATGGGTTTTCTGTCACTACCTGTTATCCATGCATAATCTACGAGTTATCCATACATGAGCTACCATATATATATATATATATATATATATATATATATATATGATTATGAACGACGACCATAAAATCAATCTAGACAGTTTACTTGTCTCATCCTCCTTCAATCTATGAAAAACATAGATGGTAGTCCACCCAAAATTATAAGATATAAACACCTATCGGTGTAATCGATATTATAACCCTTAAAATCTATAATTGTAACATCTAACCCTTATAAATTAGAGCACAAGCATTAACCATTATAACCATTTATCATCATTAACACATATAACCCCTAATCACTATAAATCGACCTTAATGACATACACCTATAATCAACTTTAACACTAATGCTAGTAACCCCTATAACCTCTACAATGTCCACTATAACTACTAATTCACTACCTCTTATAACTCCTTACCGCTTAAATCATATAACCTTAAAACCATTAATCCCTATAATTTCTATTAACTTTCAACCTTGAATAGATCTAACACTTGTGATAAACAATTTATAACCTTGAATCTCTAATCCCTCTGATCCTATCCCATATAACCCCTAACTTGTATAACCATTAAAATCCTTAATACTTACAAACAATATTATAACACCTAACAACTATTCCCCCTAATTATAAATCTCTATAATATTTATAACTGTTATCCCTTATAAACCTCATGAACACTTAACCTTTGTAATTTCTAACCTCCTTATGATTATAACCCACAAACTAACCCTTAAATTTTAACTCATATCACCCATACCCTTAACTTTTATAAATACTAAACTCTATTACCATTAACATACCCTCTAACATTAATAACCCTTAATCCTCATAAGTAATATAATCACCCCTAACCCTAAACCACCATTACCCCTAACTACCAATCATTATAACCATAGTTAATTTAACTTATACCCTTTATATAAATATTTATCTATATAAATTTTTTGTTTATCACACAAACCTTATAACCACTTACCCCTATCTCACTTCTAACAAACATAATCTTCACCCATTTAACATATCAACCCCAACCCCTATAATCCCTTACTGCATAACTTTATAGCCACTTCAAGATTTCCTTTGTTCCATTAATGCAATGATATTTCCATATCTGGCATGCCATTTTGGATCCCCAAATATTCTACATTTATTGTCCATCTTTACTAAGATATGCAAGCATGATACCTTAATTATTTGTGGTCGACATGACACATACTCATTAGGGTAGGAGATTTGAAAGTATGATGATGACAATGACCATGATGAAGTTGAAGATGGCATTGATGATGATGATGAAAATAATGATGATGATCATGTCATTATATTATGTAGATTATGTGGTTATATTTGACGATGATGATGATGAAGATGACATTGGGGATTACGATGATGGTGACGACGGTTGTGATGGTGATGTCATCTGGGGATGGCGATGATGGCGACGAAGATGACGTTGGTGATGGTGATGAAGGTGAGAATGAGGATAAATTTGATGATGATGACAATGAAAATGATAATGATGATGATGATGATGATGATGATGATGATGATGATGGCGATGATGATGATAAAGATGACGATGATGATGACGACGGCGAAGATGATGGTGATGATGATGTTATTATATGATGATGATGATGATGATGATGATGATGATGACGACGACGACGACGATGATGATGTTATTGTTGTTGTTGACGACGACGATGATGATGACGACGACGAAGATAATAATGTGATTATATTATGATGTGATGATGTTAATGAGGAAGATGGCGATGATGACTATGATGATGATGATGAGGATGAAGATGAAGACAATAATGATGATGATGGTGATGAAGACAATGACGATGATGATGTTGATGATGATGACGATGGTGTTGATGATGAGGATGATGATGATGACGATGGTGTTGACGATGAGGATGATGAGGATGATGATAATGATTCCAATGAAATCACCATCATAATCATCATATTTGTCAACATGTTATATATATATATATATATATATATATATATATATATATATATAACATAAAAACATAAAAAACAACAAATGACAATTAAACAAAGAAAATAAATAATAATAAAAAATAAACAAATGAAATTTCAAAACAAACAAACCATACCCACACAATATTTAAGAGATATTTGGGACAAGGGGGATCCCACTTCCATATATTAGGTCGATATAGAGACAAACAAAAGGGGGATCTCACATCCATATAGAGATCATGGTCCAGATAGAGACAAGGGCGAGCCTTCATTACGGAGATAAAGGATTAGATCAAATATATATAGATCAACTAAAACACAAGAGACAAGGGGATACCACACCAAAATTGGTAATCACTTGTTCAACTATGTCTTTGTCTCTTGTTTCAAATAGAGTGAGGATCCACATAGACCTACCCTGATCAATGGTAGACAAAGTGATTAGTACCATGTAAAAGAAACCATGATCGGTATAAGACATGTCTATGATGATTTGATTCCAATCACGAGTAGAGATTTCAAAGCCCATAATGTTGCAAAAAATGTTCCTTTAATGGTTATAACTGCACCTTTGAGGAAATTGCACTAGGTTTCACACACATTGATTTCTTTTATTTACAAAAAACAACAATTTTTGTATGCATGTAGGACTTGCAAGGTGGATTATTTCCTCAATTCTAAATGTATTTTCACCAACAACCAAATCATTAACCTAGCAAGTCAAATTTTCCTTCAAGGGACAATGATTTCATTCCACTGAACATAGTTATGCTACCCTTTTCATGAGAGATTAAGAAGGAAATTTATTCCTATATCTCCCATCCATCCTGCAAATACCAAGACAATGAGTTAATAGCATTGAAAATAGAAAATATCCCCCCCGCACCCCCCCCCCCGATAGAACAACTTGGAGAGCATCTTTTCCTCCTCAAACTACTCCCAAGGTGTATACATTGTAATTCCTACATTCATTGGTAAATATCATATGTGAAACCATTATTTAATATGTGAAATATCTTCTTTATTCACAATTTATGAGTACATTCATATGTGTTTATCTCTTTACCTTTGCTTAATCAGTCATTTTCTTTCATAAAACTAATCTTGTTTGTTGTCCGATTGTGTGACCCTTAGATTAGGAATATGTTAACCCTTGTTGCAGATATATATCAACATATTAATGACTTCATTGGGGAGATAGGTCCATCATCATCATCTAATTGGTTGTTAATTCTCTTATCCTCCTTATTTCTACTTCTACATTGTATATTCTTTTCTTGTAGGTCTTCCTCTTATCTGTCTCCGAGGTTGTGATCTATTTCAACTTGATCAAACCTCAGAATCTCTCTGAAAAACCCATTTTTTTCTTATTTAATGTCATAGTGCACTTATTTGGCCTATGTTCTACACTAGCCCAATGCAGTTGTCCCTGAAAACAAGTGTTCTACCGCTTTTCAATAAAAAAATCAGTTTTTTTTTCTAGTAAAATTATACTCTAATTTTGTTGTTTTATGATCCCCTAGGTTCTTCATATACATCTATCTATTCTAGATTTCCAATATTACATTATTTACATATGAAAAGGAATCCCACCTTGGGATCTTCCTTCATTGTTTCTTATTCTTTGATTGCAAGTTAAGTGGTTCTTTTAGTTTCAATGGAGCGGGTCATTGGAAACATTGGAATAAAAAAAATGAATTAATAGATAACAAAGAGAAATTCCATCTTACTCTTGGTTTGTTGCTTCTATATGAAATCATATTTATTGAATTATTTTCTCTAACTCCTAGGTTTTGAGTGAATCATCATTTGTAGTTTTCTGAATTAAGTCTTGAAAATGTCATTTTAATTTCATTTACTTTCAATATTTTATTTTTCCCATTAGTTTTTAAGTTGATTATTGTTACTTGCACACATATCACACCTAAAACATTGCTTGGTTTATGACGCCAAATCTTATACTTAAAAAAATCCTAACTTAAACCAATTTAACCAGATTTGGGGACCAAAAATAATTCATAGTTAGGATAATGTTGTGGGAATAAGCATCCAAATAACTTGCGTCATCTACTTTACATCAAAAACATAGTTTTCGTCCATCTAGGGAGATAAAATCCTTTTGTATTAAATATGATTGTGGCCAATTTAATGATATGTCCATCCTTTTGGTGGAATATGTAATAATGACTTGTGAGGTGTTATTGGTTGTGTAAATGCATTTAAATAACTCTAATATTATTAAAAGGAGTTATCCCACCTGTATCATGTAATAAAATATCTTATTACCATTATTTATATAAGGGAGGTGGAAATCTATTTATCCCACATGTGTTATGGGATGTTATTCTCCACACCTCTAGCTATATAATAGAGGTGAAGGACACCCTTTTATGGTATGTCATTGAGACATCACATGATGATACACACTTTGTTGTGTCACTGTGGCATAATGTGAATATGGAGTGGGATGTGGAGCTCAAGTGTAAGATTGGATATTTATGAAGAATAAGACACCAATACCTTCCTATGGATGTTTCCCCATTTTTTTGGTTTTACCATGCATATCTAGTGTATCATTTCTTTTCTCTTATCTCTTATAAATTACTAATTTGATTATATGATGCTTGTATGGATAGAAGGATAGACTAGTAGATTCTTGCTATTGATTTAATTGTTAGTAATTGTAGTGTTGTATGTTTATTGCATATTCCAAATATTCTAACATGATATTGGAGTTGGTTACTATGCTCTACCTTCTTTAGTAATTTTTTGAATTTTTTTAACAAGAACCAAGTTCTTCAAATTTATTTGTTTGGCCTTCCATATATAGCAGTTTTTCCATACGATCTATCTAACCCTTATGGTTTTTATTTAGATATTGGTATTTTTCTACATGTTTAAAATTTTTTTTCTCAAAACCATAACCCTCACCATTTATTTTTCATAATTTTTACAAATTTTCCAAGTTTTCCTTGTATTCTTCTATAGATCTTTGAGTTGAAATCAATTGTATATTAATCTAGAATCAAGGATCTATCTCTCTAGCCATAGATCTGGTTGTTTTCATGTCCATATGGATTCGACTTCAAATGATCTGCAATTTCAAGGTCTTAATAGAAAGGTACATTGGTAGAAAAAATATAAGGTGTGCATATATGTGAGCTACCTTCACATAAGGCGTGTACCCCCTTGACCAGCCTTCGTAGAAGGCACACACACCCATTTTCAAGTGAATTTTTAGCTTTCAAGTGTTTATGTTTGTTGTTCCGTACATAGGGGTTACATATATGCTAGTAAGGTACTGTTGGGTTTCGTCATTGGTGAGAAATTTAAGTTTTATTCACTATTTCTTTTATTCATTTATGATCCTTGTCATTAGCTTCATGTATTTTTTGCATTAGGGTTTAGTTTCTTATTCTATTCATCATGTTTCTAGAGGTTTTCTTTTGTTCCCGTTTTACTTGTCTTTGACCTTCTTACATGGAATATGTTTTTCCATTTTCAAGGGCTTGTATGTCTAGCATTTTATCATGGTGAAAATAGAAAACCAACCGATTCCTAATACTTGGTTTCAAGTAAGAGGTATCATTGGGAAAACTATCTCAAACAATCTACAAGTACGTATTGAAGCTTAAGATAACCGTATCAAGCTATGGAAAACCTTAGCATTTATGTATCATAAGTATGATGATGTTTATGCCTATTACCTAAAAAAATAAATCCATGAACTTGATCCTAAATGTTAGTATAACCCTAATATAAGTCCTAAACATACCTTACAACCATCTAGTTATGATGTGGTTGTTAGATAGCTACCAAATTATGTACTATATATGTAATCTTTATACATATTAATGAAACGTTCAATGTGATCCTTTTCCACCATGTTGTCGCCTTCTTGATCTTCTTGATTTCATTATTTGATATTCTAGATAGATGGTTGTTAAGGTATGTTTAGGACTTAGATTAGGGTGATTTTAACAATCCATCTCTTAATTGTAAGTCTATATAAGTCTTCAACCTAAAACTCATCATAAAAATTCATGAATTTTGATAAAGAACTTCCTGAAAACCACCACAAAAAAGCGCTTGACAATCAATGTGTCAAGCAAAATGAAATGAGATGAAATCCATGCCCTATGAAAATGGTGGTTTTGGGATGACCACAAACCAATATGGAACTTGGATCTAAGGCTCATAGGTTCTTGGAATATTATGAAGGATAGAAAAGTTGTAATTTTTTAACTAAATGGATGGTTTTGTATGAGCACTAACCGATGTCTAGTAGAAGCTGGAAATATTCTTCTAAATGGATGGTTTTTGATTGACCATAAACCAAAAAATATGGTTTTAGGATAACCACAAATCAAATATGGAACTTAGCTCTAACTCTAGATATGGCTCAACGACTCTCTCTAGAACTTGACTTTAACTCTAGTTCTAGCTCAATGGTTACTACTTGCTTGTTCTTGCTCGCTTTTTTTTACTGTAAATCATCCCCCCTGTCATGAACAAGATGGGAAGCATGAAAAATTTCCTCGGTGTGATGGAAAAATGCATGGTTATGGCGAGAGGATGGTGGCTATGGTAGAATGCTAGTGCAAGTGCATTGATGATTGAAAAACATAAGTGGAAATCAAGAGGAGGCAACGGTGGCTAATAAGTCAAGGTAGAAAAAACAAGAAAATGCTAAGGTAGTGGATTTGTATGAATGGATGGTGTGGAAGTTGATATATAATGGTAAAGTGGTAAGGCTCTTCAAACAATAATGGTGGTTCTTTTTACTCCAATGTCAGATCCACTTCTCAAAAGGGGGATCCCTTCATGCCCTTGGCATCAACTCTGCAACCTCCTTTCCAACCATAGATTTTGTCTGTCATTGGAACCAAACTCGTCCTCCCATAATGCATAAATGGTGGCTCTCACCTCCATGTGAGAATCCTTCTATTCCAACACAACCACACCAAAATTGAGGGCCTATGGATAACTTCCATAGTTTCAATCATGCCCTAAGAATTATAATATATCTAATACCGATATTAGAATATCAAATAAATAAATTAAGAAGATAAAAAAGGTAGAAACATGATGGAAAAGGATAACATGGAGCATTTCTATAATGTATAAAAGTTTACATATATAGTACACAATTGTTGGAGTACATGGGATATTTCCAAGAGACCAAACACTTGAGCAACCACTCACACAAATAGATCACAGATAAACACACTGATGTTTTCACATTGTTTAAACCCTCTAAGAGGGAAACACTCCACGACCCCAACCAAATATTTACTTGAGGCGATATTATTATGCAAAAGAAAGAAAGTTAAAAATGAGCTTCTGATAATTGATCAACTAACAAATGACCCTTCGTTCTCTTTAAATAGATATCATGGACCAATATGGTGTTAACCCATGGATCAATGGTTGTTAAGATCAAGGAGAAGTTGAACCGTTGGTTCACTTATGTCAAGAGCATATCATGACCATCAAATTATATATGTACAAATGCATACTAATGCATATTAAAGAAACACACTTTACCTAATGGATATATTATAACAAGTTTATCTTAACTAAATCCTAAGTGTCTAAATATCCTAACATATCCCCTTAAGAAAAGGATATTGCTTAAGGCCATATAAGGATTTCTTAAGGTGATAGACAAGGCTAGAGTCATTATGAACATAGCTAGGAGATTATTCCATGTAAATTTATTCCTGCAAATTCCCATGCAAGAAGGAGGAGTTGGAATCCATTTGATGGACGTCCCATTTATGTAAGGTTGCAAGGGAAATAAAAAGGTGGTTGGAGTTCATTTTGACGGCATGGAAAAATGTTTCATTGTAGTCAATTCATTCAACTTGGAAAAATCCTTTGCCAACTAACCTTGCCTTTAATATTTCAATACTTCCATTTGATTCATACTTAGTTCTATAGACCCATTTACATCTAACAAGTTTTCTTCCTTTCAGAAGAGGTACAAGATCCCAAGTATCAGTCGCCATTAAGGAACAATATTCTTCATCCATAGTTGCATCCCAATATGGATTCCTTGAAGCTTCTACGAATGGTTCTCGATCATGATTATCTAAAACTTGAGCCAAAAGAAAAGTGGCTCACTAGAATAGAGAACGTGTTTGACATTGATCTCTAGGATCATCATCAAGATCACTAGCAGCTTCACATGTTGTACGAGCCCATGGAAGAAGCGGTTTGCAACTAGAGGAAAATGAGCAGGCAGAGGTATATTTTCATCCTCACTATCATCATCATAAGCTATAGTAGGAACAATTTTAAGGAAGTTGGAAGTAGAAGATGGCACAAGTGTTGAACTAGGCTCATAGTCCAAGATATTTTCATCAAATTTAACATCTCTTCTAATAATTATATCATGAAAATGTGGATGAAGAAGTCTATAGCCTTTTACATCTTTATAATAGACAACAAATATGCACTTTTCACTTTTAGGATGCAATGCTTTTTGTTTTTCATCTTCACCGCCAAACACACGGAAGTGACTTACATATTGTTTAATTTTACTCCATGCTTATTCCAGTGTGATACAGTTTAAAGCTTTAGTGGGGGTGTGATTAACTATGTAATTTTCACAATTTATGGATTCAACCCAAAATTGAAGACTTAGTCCTTAGCTTGGAGCATACAATTAGCTATTTCTTTTAAGGTGCAGTTCTTCCACTCAGTTGCACCATTTTGATATGGTGTATATGGAACAATGTGTTTTTTTTTGGATTCCCTATG
Source organism: Larix kaempferi (assembly GCA_027924585.1). Taxonomy (NCBI): domain Eukaryota; kingdom Viridiplantae; phylum Streptophyta; class Pinopsida; order Pinales; family Pinaceae; genus Larix; species Larix kaempferi. The sequence continues at coordinate 5,490,264 of BSBM01000938.1, forward strand.
CAGTACATAAAGTAGTGAACTTGTTGTTCACATATTCTCCCCCGCTATCAGATCTTAACTTAAGAATTTGATGACCACATTGTTTTTCAACATGGGCCTTGTAGGCCAAGTACATGTCAAATACTTCACTCTTAATTTTTAGGAAATAAACCCAAGTTCATATGGAATATAAATCAATGAAAGTTAAGAACTATTTGAAACTAGAAACTGAAGCAAATGGAAGAGGACCACATAAGTCACTATGCACAAGCTGCAAGGGGGGTGAGGTGTGCCAAGAGGGAGGTTTGTCAAAATTGTTCTGATGATTTTTTTGCATACACAATTGGAACAAACAACATCCTTGCAAGATACCATTGGAAGACCTGTCACCATATTTTCTTTACATAGTTGTTGCAATGATCGATAATTTAAGTGACCAAATTTCTTATGCTAAATTTTTCTCAAGCCATTGCTATGAGAAACTGAGGGAAATAGTAATGACCCAAAGTTGTTAAACCTGTACAACCTGGTAATGCCATCAACAATTCTGAGGGCATGCTTAGGATATTTAAAATCCTTGATTATAACTTGGTGAGGTGTAAACATTACAATTTTACCTTCACTAGAATGAGTGATTTGATGGACTAGAAACAAATTGTCATAAATTTTTGGAATACATAGTACTCATTAAACTAACCATCATCTACTTGAACTATTCCAGATCCTACAACACTAAGAGATCTATTATCACCAACAAATATTTGTTTGGTGTTACATTCATTCATAGTAGAAAATATGGATTATCCTTAGCCATATGATAAGATGCTCCAGAATCAATGAGCCACTCATTCGAAGAAGAAGATACATTAAAGGAAGAATCAGAAGCACAAAGTGCACGTCCTTGAGATGTAGCTTTTGAATATGAATCAAGGTTGATATTATGATTCTTCATTATTGCTTCCAAGACTTCCATCTTCTTGAAACATTTAGATTCATCATGATTATCTTTACCGTAAAAGTTGCTATGGCACTCAATCTTCTTATTTTTTGAATTGGTTCCTCTGTCATTTTTTGAAGGATGAGTTGGATGAGAGGGTTTGGGATCCTTGTTTTTGTTATTATTGCGAGGATGTTGCTTCTTGGGATGCTTGGACTTCTCTTATGTTGTTCCACTAATTCTTTGCTAGATGTATCCACATTGCTAATTATTCCAAGATGTATGAGGTTATATTTCTCTCTAATAAAGGAATCACAAAAATATTCAAGAGTGGGATTTCTATATTGAAGCCCCGAAGATTCTTTCATGGAGTAAAAGGTAGATACAAAAATAGAATAGGAAGGTCCAAGCTCTGAAAGAATATGAAAATACATTGCGCATCTTTCCTTTTTATACTACATTCATCAACTAAGAGTCTAAGGGTCTTGTACTTAGATAAGCAGTCTTTTATGCAAGAGAAATCACCTGGATTTAAGGTAATGAACTTTTTTCAAGCTGATGACCTTGAATTTCGTTGTGTTTACCAAACACAGTTTCCAATTTTTCCCAAGTTGTTTTTGGATCATCAATTCCTTGAAGGTGTAATTGTAAGTCATTAGAAATAAACATTACAATTAATCCATGAACCTCATAACAATTATTGGCCCATTTTATTTTCTTATCATCATCACCAGGTTCAATTTATTTCCCCGAGGTAATCTGGTAAAGTCCTCTACTTCGTAGAACATCCTCTATACGATATTTCCATGAGAAGTAGTTGGAACTCATAAGTAGAATATCATATGGAGTGGCCATACGATAATATGCAGGGTGTAAAAATATAAATTGATTGTCTAGATGCAAAGATATTGAAAAAATAGGTGGTTTAAACATGAACGACACTAAAAATAGACTCCAGAGAGGAAGTTATACTTGTTTGAAAAATGGTTGAAGGTGACTCCAAATGGACACATGGCGAGTATCAGATCGATCCACATGGCAAAAGAAGACCCCCCTCCTCCGAAACTTAATCTTTTAAACTCACTTTACAATAATGTTTCTTAATGTTACCCACTTTTATAAAATAAGTGGAGTTCACTTTTACAATAATGTTGCTTTAATTATTGCATGCAAAAGACTAAAAGACTTTATACTGTTAAGTGACTCACTTTTATAAAACAAGCGAGATGCACTTTTACAATAAAGTGACTTGAAAATAAAAGCTATGTGCACTTTTTAGAAAAGTAACTAACAAAGAGAAGACTTGAACACAAGACCTCTTATTTAGGAAATCAACTTTTGACCAAGTGAACTAATATTAAAATATATGTAAAAGTTGAAAAGGAATAAGGGGTGTTTTTTTACTCTTCTCCCTTCAATGAAGTGCGTGTTTACTCCAAAAAACTTACTTTTGGCCTCCAAAATACATCACAAAAAACAAAACAAAAAAAATATTGAAACTAAAATGATTTGTATTTGGGGTTAGTCCTCGTTAGATTCCTTGGAAAATGTATGTTTTCTCATTGTTTCTAGTTTTTCGAGTTCACATAGATCGCAAGGCAAAGAGCATGCACAGTAAACAAAACCCTTACCACTTTGTTTCTGATTTTCCGAGTTCACATAGAGTGCACGGAAAATAGCATGTGCGGAATGAAATGGTAACAAACCAGAACTAAAATAAAAACCATATTAGAACTGAAAGAATATGATAAAAAATAAAATAAAATAAAAAATCGTCACTATAATAGTACACCTCTGGATCTAATAAAATAGTCATATCTTGGTAAAACAAAAATATTTTTCAGTGAAATGAAAAGTGTTTTCGACTGTAAACGACATTTCAGATTCAATAGAACACCTATCACAGCCCAAAAAATGCACATAAATATCAAAACTAGGTATCCTTGATGGCCTTGGCAACACCGGTTCAAGATCTAGATCACTAATGGAAGTAGAACTTCATAAGCGCTCTGATACCATGTTTTACTACACACGATATTTGCAAGAGACCAAACACCTTGAGAAATCACTCACAGAAATAGACTGCAGATTAACACACCTATTTTTTTACATAGTTTAAACCCTCAAAGAGGGAAACACTCCCTGGCCCCATCCAAATAGCTACTTGAGGCAATATTATTATGCAAAAGAAATAATGTTACAGATGAGCTTCTCATAATAAATCAAATAGAAAATGACCCTCCATTCTATTTAAATAGAGTTCATGGACCAAGTGGGTGTCAACCCACAAACCAATGGCCATTAAGATCGAGGAGAAGTTGAATAGTTAGATTACTCTATGTCAAGAGCATGTTGTGACCGCTAGATTACATATGTACAAATTCATACTAATCTATACTAAAGAAACACACTATACATAACATATATATTATAACAAGTTGATATTAACTAAATCCTAAGTGTCTAAATATGTTTACAACAATTTGGTAACTACCTAAAATCCAAATTATAACCAAATGGTTGTTATCTATGTTTGACTTAGATTAGGGTTATACTAACTGCTCATAACTTCCTTAGCAACCCTGAATGGCTACTACGTACTCTACTTGACTTTCTGTGCATCCTTCTGACTCCCTGATAGTTGTCGATCCCATCATCGCCTCGACCATACTTTCTTCCATCGGTCTTCGACATATCCATCGGCTTCAATCTACTTGTGCGACTGCCAGGCCTCCTCAAAACCTAATGGTGTCGTAGTTCGACAACCCTTCGACCCTCGACGTCTTTGCTGCAGCTCTATCGTCTGTCGACTTGCAACATGTCGACTCTCAAATTTTTTTCTCCTGTTGATGCACCTCGACAACTTTTGCACGACTTATTGAATTCGAAAACCAAACTTCACTTCTGCACCAGTGGTCATCGGCACTCCCTCTGGTCGACCTTCTGTCGATCATCTTCGACTGTTCTGCCTAGGCACCAATGCTCCTGCATCAGACTCCCCATTCGAAAAATAACTCAACTGCTCCTTCAGTCTCCTGAACTCTTCTTCGGAAATCCATGTCGCCTCCTGCAACTCATCGCCTTTCCATCACACTAAGTATTCCTTCCTTCACGAACTGTGCATATGCTCGACTTCGCATTCCTCTATTACTTCTGTGATTTCCTCTTTCTGTCGATCTGGAATCTGCGCTATCGAGTCGATGTTCAACACTTCTACGCTTTCGCTGCTTGAACCTTCTTCAAATTTGTACAGATCTGAGACATTGAACATTGGTGAAATGCTCAAGTCCTTTAGCAGCTCCAACACGTAAGCATTGTCTAAAATCTTCTTCAAGATCTTACATGGTCCAATCTTCTTTAGCTTCAACTTGTTATATGTTCCTGTTGGAAGCCTCTCCTTCAACAAATGTGCATAGACTAAGTTTCCCTCGTTGAATGATTGTAGCCTCTTTTTCCCATCGTCTCTCAACTTATATGCCGCGTTTCTCTTTTCTATGTGCCTCCAAACATCTTCATGCACTTCTTTCATATGATCTGCGAATGATTATGCATCCGCGCTCTTCTTGATCTCTGTCGGTAACTTGACCGGATCTGCCACTCCATGTGGGCTTCGTCCTTGAACAATCTGGAATGGGCTCAAACCTGTCGAACGATTCACATAATTGTTGTATGCAAAATCTGCTTGCGCCAACCCATTCTCCAACTGCTTGGGTCTGTCAGTCGTCAAACACCTCAGAAGATTTCCCAAACTCCTATTCACCACCTTGGTCTGTCTGTCTATCTGCAGATGATATGCCGAGCTAAACCTCAATCTCGTGTCCAGTTTCATCCATAGGGTTCTCCAGAAATTCCCCATAAACTTGTTATCTCTGTCCGATGTTATACTCTTCGAAAACCCATGCAATATGACTATCTCTCTAAAGAATAGTACAACAATGCCTGTGGTGTCACTTGTCTTCCGACACGGAATAAAGTGTGCCATCTTCAAAAATTTGTCGACTACAAAAAAGATTGATTCACTTCCTTGCTGTGTCTTCGACAATCCTAGCACAAAATCGATGCTTAGGTGCTCCCATGGGGTATTCGGTATAGGAAATGATGTATACAACCCCGTGTTCTGACTTCTTCCTTTTTCCAACTGGAAAACTCGACACTGTCGTACCCATTTCCCGGCATCTGTCATCATTCCTAGCCAATAATACTTTTTCTCGACCAATGCCTTGGTCTTGTCGATGCCAAAATGACTTTCTAGTCCGCCGCTATGCAATTCTGTAATGTCCCCATTCAAATAATTGTATAGCAGACAATCCCCATCAATCCTACCAAGTTCCCTAGGTTGAATGGGTACATTGGGAATTGTAATAAGGGAGCAAAGGAATAATGTTTATACATTAGAATAGTCCAAGTATTTAATAAATAAGTTGAATAAATAAATCCAAGAGTAATTATAGGTGGCAAATGGTTTTGAGGACATTTGGAGGATGTGGGACCCACACTAGCTTGGTTTTTCACTACCACATGGAAAATCTCACTTGCCATTTCGAATCCATGGGAAGGAAAACATTATTGGGTGAGTTGGTAAGGCATACACATGGAATGGAGCATCTTAGGTCGAAATGGGATGGAATGGTAACCTCCATGGAAGAGGAAGAGTCCAAATTGGAGGCTAGTGGACACTTGGGCTAGATTCCCTAGTCTTATGAAAACAATGATGAAGCATCTATGACATCTATGACAAAATTCAGATCTGACTTCTGACATCTGACCATTATGACATGTTATCCCCCAAAATATTCTCAAGGAAGGCGCTCATGGAGTTGGAGAATCCCAAGAGACTCCTACTTGAATTTGGGAGAAGATGGAAGGTTGAAAACTAGGAGACAAGTGGCAAATGTGGAATATTTCCTAAGTGGAAATCTCTAGAATCTAATGAGAGTATTTCAACCCTTAGAAGGCTAATGTTGGTTATAAAATGTAGAAATCAAGTATGAGAATGACTTTTGATCATTTGAGAAAAATTGCATTTGTGAAGAGAGAGCTAGTGGATGACTAGTTTCTTGCCTTAGCCAATTTCGAGAGTGAAAGATTCCCATCCAAGTTGGTGTTTGGAGAGGACACTCAGGTATTTCATGGAGATTTAATGGAGTTTTATTTGCAGGTATTATCTATAGGGAATCTCGTGGTTTTGTTTAGTGCAGCACCATCTCTCAACCATTTCCAGTTTTGAAGGCATATTCATGCTCTTTGAGGGAGGGCATTTTTGGTGAGCACTTGTATTCATTGGGAGAGATTAATATGATATATTTATGATTGTAATAGATTCATATCCTCTATTATTCATATTCATAAAGTCTCAGGTCGAACTACGCACTAATTGTATGCAAAAATGTTGATTAATGAGCAAACAATGTCCATTTCACCACTACATTGATGTATATCATTATAATGCTGATGATTTTGAATGAATGGATTATTCTCTAATACATTGTAATTCATAGAATGCCATGGATGTATTTTACAATTTTCATGTACTGTACTTGAGCATTTGAAGTATTTTTACTTAGTTTAATTGCATTGGGAGAATAAATAGTGCCATTTCCCCAAGGGTTGAATGGGTGATTTTTGCAGCTGAATGGGAGAGGGTTGGAACATATATAATAATAAATTAATGGTGCAAATGAGACCTTAATAAAATCCTTAATACATCCCTACCTATGCATATAAATTCGAGGTATTTTGGAAGCATTTGGGAGGCCATTTTCAGTGTTACCCAGGGGGGATTTGATGCACAAATTACTAGTTAAAATCCCATACATTGAACATAATATAAATAAAGTTTTCAGAAGTCTTTTGAGAGTTATAAATCATCCCTGAACCTAATATTAAAGTCTAAATATCATTCATACACCCTTACAGAATATTTGGGTTAATTTGGAGGCCAAAACAACAAAACTAGTCAAAGGTCGAAATTGGGGAAAAATTGGGCATTTTCATAAAATTTTGAAAAAATGGTTATTACAAGTGGTATCAGAGCATGGTATTGGAACTTGATGGTATTAACAAGAATCCAAACAAATAAACCACCACCCTTTGAACCAGTAATTGAAGAAGTTTTAGTTGAAGAAGAGGTAGTAGAAGAAAAAGAGTTTTTTCGTAAAACTATGGGTAGAGAGGAGGATGAAAAATTAAGACATCAGGAGGAACTTATTGCAACCTTAGAACCAAGTTTCTCTAAAATTTCCACCAATATAGAAAGAATGGGTAACAAAATGATGCAAGGATTGGAATTGTTGGTGAGCCAACATGGAATGAAAGGGGTGATAGGAGATAACAGTCGTTCACACTCAGGGGAAAAGATAAAAAGGAGTGAATATATTTTTTCAAGCATAGGACCACATAATAGACCTGATGAATTTCAAAGCACACAAAGGCATACTGCACCTAAATTTCTCATACCCAAAGGAGATCTTGACATTTAGGTGGATAGTATTAAACTAGCAACTGATTGGAATGGGTTGAGTGAAGAGTGTAAAAGAGGTTTAGCATTCAGTGACTATATTGATGCTATACATAAAATGAAAAAGAGGGAAGACAATAGGAGTCCATTCCAAAACAAAGAATTAAATAGTGCTATTGGAAAAATGTCACTTCCTACTTTTGATGGTTCTTCTCAAAATTTTGCTAACACTTGGGTGCAAAAATTGGATGTGTATTTTCAGCTAAATCCTATGTTGGAAGAGGATGCATTAAAAATGGCCATTTTGCATTTGGAAGGATATTCCAATGAATGGTGGTTTCATGGGATGAAAACCTTGGGTCATGATTAGGTTTAAACATATGAAGAATTTGTTGACAGGGTACTAGAAAGATTTGAACAAAAAGATCCAAAATTGCCTTTCAAAGAACTAGCTCAATTGAAGCAAATTGGGACCCCTACTAAATATATGTTGGACTTTCAAAAATTATCAGTCAAGGTGGTTGATGTATCTATGGGAAGGTTGGTATTGCTGTTCACTGAAGGTTTGGCTGAACCCTTAAAAGGTTTGGTCAAAGCCCACAAGCCAACTACATTAAAAGATGCAATGAGCTTGACTAGGGATCTCCAAAATGTGCTTCCTAGAACGAGATTTCCTCCCAATCCTAACTTCAAATTTGAAAAGAAAACTTGAAAAAGGGATGCATATGATAAGAAACCTTGGAAAAAAGATTCATTTGAAATGAATAAAAAGGATGGACTAAACAGGGATGAACTTTGAAAAAAGAAATTGTGCTTCACATGCACAATTGTACTAAAGGAAAGGCTCAATACATAGAAGTATTTTATGATAATGAGGGGTATGATGGGGACATGGATAAAGATGGACATATTTCAGATCAAGAGGAGGCATATGAGACAATAGTAGAAGATGAAAGAAAAGAAGAAAATCAACCTTCACCGGACAAGGCAAGAATGGTAGTACTTTTAGCAATACCTCACTATCATACTATCCGATGCAAGGGTTTGGTACTAGGGAAAAGAAATTCAGTTTTGGTAGATGGAGGAGCCACCCATAACTTCATTGATGTAGAGATGGTGGAGAAAAGAAAGATACCTATTGAACCATTTGATGGCTTCACAGTTGTCATCCCCGGTCACAACACAATGCAATGCAAAACATGGGTACCAAAGCTGCAAGTCACCGTAGGTAACTATACTTTTGTTGATATTTTTTATGTGGTTGATGTTGCTGATACTAATGTGCTTTTGAGAGTTCAATGGCTGTATTCAATAGTAGAGCATATAGTAAATTATCAAATTCCGGAAATGAAATTCCAAGATTCCAAATGATTACTAAGAGTGGTGAGAGGGCAACACACTTATCCCAATCAAGTAGTAACTTGCAATAGTATGAGATATATATTGAGGCATGGGGACATAGAATGGGATGCTGAATGTCATATTACATCTCCCAAGCTAAATATAAATATTGTTGAACACCCAAAGGAGATAGAGAGACTCTTGCAAAAATATGAAAAAGTTTTTAGAGACCTTCCACATGGTAGACCACCAGATAGGGGGGTTGAGCACAACATTGTTTTGGAGGAGGGAACTTCACCCATTTAGATACCACCTTATAGAAATCCTAGAAAGTTTAGAGATGAGATTGAAAAAGCTATCCAAGAACTCCTAGAGTTGGGACTCATTAGACCAAGCTCTAGCCCTTATGCTTCTTCAGTAGTGCTAGTGAAGAAGAAAGATGGAACATTGAGAATGTGCATAGATTCTAGAGCCTTGAACAAAAAGACTATAAAAAATAGGTATCGTATTCCTAGGATTGATGAGCTCATGGATGAGCTACATGGGGCCCAATACTTCTCCAAAATTGACCTTAGATCAGGGTATCATCAAATTCGAATGAAAGATGGAGATGTGCAAAAGAGTGCTTTTCGATGTCATTATGACCACTTTGAATTTCTTGTCATGCCTTTTAGGTTAACTAATGCTCCAGCCACATTTCAAGCATGCATGAATAGGATCTTTTGGAAGCAAATACGAAGGTTTGTTTTGGTTTTCTTTGATGAAATTCTCTTTTACAGTAAAACATGGGAAGAGCATTTGCAGCAATTAGAGATTGTGTTGAGAATTTTGCAAAAGGAGTCCTTATTTGCTAAGTTATCAAAATGTGAATTTGGGATGAAAGAACTACTGTATCTTGGGAACATTATTGGGAAGGAAGGGGTGAAGGTACACATGGAAAAAATCAGGGCTATCTTAGAATGGCCATCACCAAAAAATATTAGTGAATTGAGAGGCTTTATTGGGATATGCACCTACTACATAAAATTTGTGAAAGGATTCTCCAAGTTGACTTCTCCATTCACTGATTTGACTAAGAAGGATGCTTTCAAGTGGGATGAAGAGGCTGAAAAGGCCTTCCAAAAAATGAAATAGGTAATGAGTAGTTGTCCCATACTTGCACTTCCTGAATTTACTAAACCTTTTGTTGTGGAATGTGATGCTTCAGGTGGAGGAATAGGGGCTTTCCTAAAGCAAGGCCAACACCCCAAAGCCTTTGAGAGCATAAAGTTGCAGCCTCATGAAAAAATTTACTCCGTCTATGATAAAGAAATGATGGCCATTATGCATGCATTGGCCAAATTTAGACAATACTTAGTGGGCAGCAAGTTTGTGGTGAAAACTGAACACAATAGTCTAAGGCACTTTCTCACCCAAAAAGATCTAAATGAAAGGAAACAAAAGTGGGTAAGCAAGATTCAAGCTTATGATTTTGATATTGAATATGTCAAAGGAAATAATAATATAGTAGTAGATGCTTTGTCAAGAAGACCTTGTCTTTCTCTCATAGACATTGCCAAGGATTGGAAAAACATGCTACTAGTTGAATATGATAAAGACAAATTTGATTGTGATGTGTTGGATGGAATCAAAGGGGATGATAACTACATGATTTTGAATGGGCTAATATATTATAAGGGCATAATTTATTTAGTTCAGAACTCAAAGCTCAAGTACCGAATTTTGCAAGAAGCACATGATTCCCCACTAGCGGACCATCCGGGGATCTTCAAAACTTATAGACAGTTGAGGCAAGGGTTTTTTTGGAAGGGGCTGAAGGAAGATGTTCAGAAATATGTGAATGAATGTAAGGTATGTCAACAAAACAAATTAGAAATTACATGTCTAGCTGGCCTATTACAATCCTTGCCCATTCTAGAGCAAAAATGGGATAGTATCTCCATGGATTTCATCACCGGTTTGCCTAAATATTTGGGTAAGGATTGCATCTATGTGGTAGTGGATAGTTTGAAAAAATTTGCTCATTTATTTGCTGTAACATCATATTTTAGTGCTGCACAAGTGGCTGATATTGTTTTCACTAAAATCTTCAGGTTGCATGCGCTCCCCAAGAGCATTGTAAGTGATAGAGATAGTAGATTCATGGGTGCTTTTTGGCAAGAAATTTTTATATTGGCGGGAACTCAATTGACTCCAAGTACCATATATCATCCACAAACTGATGGAAAAACATAGAGGGTGAATCAATGGTTGGAAGGGTACGTAAGAAACTATGTGGGAGAGCAGCAAAAAGCATGGGAAAAATGGCTACACTTGGGTGAGTTTTGCTACAACACCACTTATCATATGTCAATAGGGATCTCTCCTTTCAAAGAATTATATGGTTATGATGCACTTACATTTGCTGAAATTATATTTGGTGATAGTAGAGCCCCAAAGGCTAAAGATTGGGTGGAAGAGAGCCAAGAAATTTTAAAGCTCTTGAAAGACAATTTGCAGGTTGCTCAAAATCAACAAAAACAATATGTTGATAGACATAGAGAAGAAAGAACCTTTCAGGTCAATGATTTAGCATATTTAAGGTTGCAGCCCTATAATAAAAAAGAATGGAGCGTAAAAATTAAAACCAAGGTACTATGGGCCATACAAGGTAGTGCGAAAGGTTGGAGAAGTAGCATATGAACTAGAACTTCCGAAAGGAAGTAAAATCCATAATGTATCTCATGTTTCTTGTCTCAAGAAAGCCCTTGGTCAGCAAATCATCACTTTAGAAATAATTCCTCCTTTGGATGATGAAGGTCAGCTCACACTTGTTCCGGAAAATATTTTGAAGACACAGGAAAGGAGGTTGATAAGTAGAATGATCAAATAATATTTAGTGCAATGGAACGACTTACCAAATGAAGATGCCACATGGGAAGAGGAGAAGATTTTGCAGCATCATAATTTGAAATTGCTTGAGTTCAAGCAATCTTGGTTGGGGAGGACTGTAATGTCCCCATTCAAATAATTGTATTGCAGATAATCCCCATCAATCCTACCAAGTTTCCTAGGTTGAATGGGTACATTGGGAATTGTAATAAGGGAGCAAAGGAATAATGTTTATACATTAGAATAGTCCAATTATTTAATAAATAAGTTGAATAAATAAATCCAAGAGGATTTATAGGTGGCAAATGGTTTTGAGGACATTTGGAGGTTGTGGGACCCACACTAGCTTGGTTTTTCACTACCACATGGTAAATCTCACTTGCCATTTCGAATCCATGGGAATGAAAAAATTATTGGGTGAGTTGGTAAGGCATACACATGGCATGGAGCATCTTAGGTCGAAATGGGATGGAATGGTAACCTACATGGAAGAGGAAGAGTCAAATTGGAGGCTAGTGGACACTTGGGCTAGATTCCCTAGTCTTATGACAACAATGATGAAGCATCTATGACATCTATAAAAAAATTCAGATCTGACTTCTGAAATATGATTATTATGACATGTCATCCCCAAAAATAGGCTCAAGGAAGGCGCTCATGGAGTTGGAGAAGCCCAAGAGACTCCTACTCGAATTTGGGAGAAGATGGAAGATTGGAAACTAGGAGACAAGTGGCAAATGTGGAATACTTCCTAAGTGGTAATCTCTAGAATCTAATGAGAGGATTTCAACCCTTAGAAGGTTAATGTTGGTTATAAAATGTAGAAATCAATTATGAGAATGGATTTTGATCATTTGAGAAAAAATGCATTTGTGAAGAGAGAGATAGTGGATGACTAGTTTCTTGCCTTAGCCAATTTTGAGGGTGAAAGATTCCCATCCAAGTTGGTGTTTGGAGAGTCCACTCAGGTCTTTCATGGAACTTTAATGGAGTTTTATTTGCAGGTATCATCTACAGGGCAGCTCGTGGTTTTTTTTAGTGCAACACCATCTCTCAACCATTTCCAGTTTTGAAGGCATATTCATGCTCCTTGAGGGAGGGCGTTTTTGGTGAGCTCTTGTATTCATTGGGAGAGATTCATATGATGTATTTGTGATTGTAATATATTCATATCCTCTATTATTCATATTCAGAAAGTATCAGGTCGAAATCAACACTAGTTGTATGCAAAAATGTTGATTAATGAGCAAACAATGTCCATTTTCCCACTACATTGATGTATATCATTATAATGTTGATGATTTCGAATGAATGGATGATTCTCTGATACATTTTTTATTAATATATTGCCATGGATGTATTTTACAATTTTCATGTACTGTACTTGAGCATTTGAAGTATTTTTACTCAGTTTAATTGCATTGGGAGAAGAAATACTGCCATTTCCCCAAGGGTTGAATGGGTGATTTTTGCAGCTTAATGGGAGAGGGTTGGAACAAATATAATAATCAATTAATGGTGCACATGAGACATTAATAAAATCCTTAATACATTCCCCACCTATGCACATAAATTAGAGGGAGTTTGGAATCATTTGGGAGGCCATTTTCAGTGTTACCCAGGGGAGATTTGATGCACAAATTACTAGTTAAGATCCCATACATTGACTAGAATATAAGTCAAGTTTGCAGAAGTATTTTGAGAGTTATAAATCATCCCTGAACCTAATTTTCAAGTCTAAATATCATTCATACACCCTTACATAATATTTGGGAGCATTTGGGTTAATTTGGAGGCCAAAACAACAAACTAGTCAAAGGTCAAAATTGGGAAAAATTTGGAAAATTGGGAATTTTCATAAAATTTTGAAAAAAGGATCATTACAAACTCTCGGATTAGGTTCTCCCTCACGAATACTTTGGGAATACACAACTGTTGTCCCTTGAATAGGTATCCCTCTTGGATGAAATAATCCAAGTATGGTATTCTGTCGACGCTCCACGGTTCACGACAAGCCTCCCATGCTTTCACAAAATTCTTGTCGGTCGCATACTCTGTCTTCACCGACTCTATTCCTTTTTCCTGAACTGTTGTTGTGTTAAGCAATGCAACTCTTCGACTCAGCGCGTTGGAAACCTTGTTCGACTTGCCCAACTTATGTTGCAACATGAAGGTATATCCCTGCAAGAATTCGACCCACTTCATGTGCCGCTGATTCAACTTCGACTGAGTGTTTAAATACCTTAGCGCTTGGTGATCTGTGTACAACACAAATTCCTTGGGAAACAAATAATTCCTCCACTTCTTCAATGCTTGGACAATATCATAGAATTCTTGGTCATAGACCGAATATTTCTGCTTCGCATCATCCAACTTCTCACTGAAAAATGAAATTGGTCGGCCCTCCAGGCTCAACACTGCTCTAATTTCTATTCCATTTGCGTCACAGTCGACTTGGAAAACTTTGTCGAAATCTGGGAGCGTTAACACTGGGCTCTCAGTGACCTTTTCCTTCAACTTGTCGAAAGTTCGTTGGGAAGCTTCCATCCACTTAAACTCTCCTTTTCTCATGCACTTTGTCAAAGGTGCACATATCCGACCGAATCCCATGATGAACTTCCTGTAGAAATTAGCAAGTCCATGGAAAATTATTACTCCAGTCACACTTGTCAGTTCCGGTCAATCCAATATTTCCTTCACCTTCTCTGGGTCCATCACTAACCCTTTACCCAAGATTACAAATCCCTGGTACACCAGTTCTTCCTTCATGAAGAAACGCTTTTGCAGGTTCACCAACAACTTCTCTTCCTGCAACTTCTGCAATACTTGTCGAATGTGCCCCAAGTCTTCCGTCTTGGTTCGACTAAATATCAAGATGTCGCCTAGATACACTACGACGAACTTACCCAAGAATGGCTTCAGTACCTCATTCATCAACCACATGAATGTACTGGGTGCATTAGTCAATCCGAATGGCATGACTAACCACTCATACAACCCTTCCTTCGTCTTGAATGTTGTTTTCCACTCATCTCCTTATCTAACCCGAATCTAGTGATAACCGCTTTTCAGGTCAATCTTCGTGAAGTAATTCGCCCCACTCAAGCAATCCATGAAGTCGTCCATCCTCGGCAATGGAAACTGGTACTTGATCATGATCTTGTTGATGGATCTGGAGTCTGTACAGATCCTCCACTCTCCACCCTTCTTCGGCGCTAATACTGTTGGTACAGCGCACGGACTCAGACTTTCTCTGATCAATCCCCTGTCCAACAACTCCTGGACCTATCGATTAAGATCTTGACCCTCTATCAGACTCATTCTATGGGGTGCCTTGTTTGGTAGACTCGACCCTGTAATCAAGTCGATCTGATGGGATATGCTTCTCATCGGTGGCAATCCCGTCGGTGTTCCGTTGACTACTATGCTCCGAAACTCATCAACATCTTTTCGAATTCGACCGAAATTCTCTCCATTGTCGACCTTTCGACACATGGCCCTTTCGGAATGATGGCGAAACATCCCGACTGCTTTTCCTCTTTCGCGAGGAATTCCTTGGTTGAACACATTAGCACTCGCTTCTCCCAAAAGTTGCTCTTGCTCTGCTTGTAGTCGACTGGATCCTAATTCCGCTTTGGCTTCAGAGTCCTCTGCATGCCATTTTTCCACACTGTGACTATGTTGGATCGACCATCATATATCATATTCCGATCATATTGCCATGGTCTCCCTAACAACAGATGACATACATCCATTGGGATTACGCCGCACAGTACACTGTCTTCAAGCTTTTCGACCTTGAATTTAATCCTTCATTGTCTGGTCACCTTCACATGGTGTCCTTTCTGCAACCACGAGATCTTGTAGGGGTGTGGGTGTTCTCGAAACTTCAATCCCGCTTTGTCGATGAACTCCGTTGACACAAGATTCTCTGTACTACCACCATCAACTATGGTCTTGCAATGCCACTCGTCGATTCACACTTTGGTTTGAAAGATAGGCATTTAATGTGCCGGTTCTTTCTCTTCGCGTTGGTCGTCCTGAACCAATGTTCTCCTGACTGTCATGCTTTGAATTTTCTTCTTCCCATCTTCACTGCTGTCAGATGTCGACTCTGCCCTCTCGTCGGCTTGCCCATCCCTTCGACGTTTGGGTTTCGACTCCTCTGCAACATGTAGGTTCTCTAGGAATTCATATGCCTTGTGTCCGACTCCTTGACACTTGTAACAAACCACAACTGGTCTGTTAGCTCCTTTTCTGTTGGATGGACCACTTCGACCATACGTGCCTCCACTGCGTGTCTCTCGACCATCGCGTTGGTTTTCTTTCGCTTTCTCCCTAGTCGATTTCCCTTCCGCACGTTGGTTATCTTCGATGGCTTCTATCCTGTATCCGCTACTTTGGCCTTTCCCGGAAACAGTCTTCACACCCCGACCGGTCATCCTCCCTCTAGTCAATGTGGATTTCCTCGATAATTTCTCTTCTTCCTTTAGAGCTAACTAGTAGGCTTCACTAACTTCTCTGAATCTTGACAGGCTCAACTCGTCCTGTATGGCGTACTACAAGCCATTTACATATCTCACGACAGCTTTTTTGCCTTCGTCGGTCTTACTCGACCTTATCAAAAATTTGTATAACTCTTTCGTGTATTATTTCACGGTCATCTCCTTTTGTCGAAAGTTCTGTAACTTCTTGAACAAGGAAATCACATAGTCACCTGGAAAGAACTTCCCCTTTAGTTGGGTGACCATCCTGTCCCAAGACTTGATTTTCTCCTTGCCTTTCTTGACTCTATAAGCCTTCACATTGTCCCACCACAATGAGACATGACCCTTTAACCTCAGACATGCAGTCTTAAGCCTTTTAGGATCCTCGATCTGCTCTATGTCGAAGTATTTCTCCATTTCTCTGAACCAGTCAATCAGGTCTTCCAAATCCATACTTCTTGAGTAGGTATGCATGTTAGGATATTCCTATACTCCATCCTAGTCCCACCAGTATTTTGATCATTTACATTTTCAGTCATGCATGCACCTTTTAGGGTTTGCATGCATTCTAGGGTTTGCATGCATTTTGCATGCATCCCAGTCATCAGTCCAGCACCTAGCCCTCAGTTATCCAGCCCCCAGGAGCTTCTCACTATTCAGTTTTAGCCCTCCAGTTGCTTAGTGCGCCCTTCTTCCTTGATTTTAGGGAGCAACTCGCCCTTCTTCACCTACCAGTTCAGTTACACTCAGTTACAGTCAGTTACACTCAGTTACATTGAGTTACACTCAGTTACACTCAGTTACATTCAGTTACTCTTAGTTACATTGAGTTACACTTAGTTACATTGAGTTACACTCAGTTACACTCAGTTACACTTAGTTACACTGAGTTACACTTAGTTACACTTAGTTACACTTAGTTACACTGAGTTACACCTACCAGAGTTAGTTTGACTGATGGTTGACAGTTACTTGAGCATTGATGACTCCAATGATGATGATGAAGACTTCTAGTTGCACTCCGATGATCATGAGGACACCTAGTTGTGCTCCGATGACACTCTAGTGATCCTTTGATCACTCCATGAAGGCTAATTCGAATTGCCACCTTAGGCATTCGAATTCCTCATGCATTGTATTATTTATATGTCCATTTGTGATTAATAATCTAGTATGACCGAAGTATTATTGCTTCTATCTGAGTTCTACTGTACCATATTATTCTGTTGCTCATTATACTGCATGTATCACTCTTCTTCTATTTTCTTGCTTAATCATAATTATTCTCTTGTGAGATACATCATCTCTTAGATCTGCTGTGAGGATTTTCACATGGTATCAGAGCATGTTGAGAGTATTGTTTATCTCCATTCTTGAGAGTTTTTTGCAGGTTATTACCAAGATTTCGAGTTCAGCAGTTGCAGCAGTTTCTGCATTTTTGCAGCAGTAGCAGTTGCAGTTATTCTATATTGTTTTTGCAGGTCTTCTACAACTTCAATGAATTTAGAAGAAATTACTCCTCTTTCTCCATTCAACTATGATGAATGGAAACCAAGAATGATAGCATATTTGAAGAGCCATGATCTCTTTGATTGCTATTTTGAAAGAGAGTTCGAATCCTCTACAAAGAAGATTAAATGGTTGAATAAAGGTGACATGCACATTGGAAGAATGAAGCTTACTATGACTGATTACATATTGTACCCGACCATCTTTGATATTGAAACTCCAAAAGAGTTATGGGCTCATCTGGATGAAAGATTCGGCAAAAAGAATGATGGATTTGGTCCAAATCCCTTCAAAAGCAAGCAAGTTGATGCATTCGCTCCACTTGATGGTCTCTCAGATCATGATGCATTCGCTCCTCCTGATGGTCTCTCAGATCATGTTGCATTCGCTCCTCTTGATGATCTCTCAGATCATGAACCAGTATCATCTCATATTGAAGTTGTTGACAAAGAACTTGCAGATTCTCCGCTCATGCTCAAACTTTCTTCTCTTTCTGTGCCAGTTCACACTCTAGATATTGCAGAAGGTCCTAAATCCTCTCTTGCACGAGAGTCTGTTGGTTTGCATCATGATCACATGATTATTTCAGAGGTCAAATCAGCTAATGGAGGTAATGCATTCGCTCCTCTTCAGCAAACATCTCTTTTATACTACTATATGATCATAAATTCATGCTTTCAGAAGGTCATTGAAGAATATGGCCATTGCCATTCGCTTGGGAAAATTTCTCATGCATATGATAGTTTTGATCTCACCCCTGCTGGTTCAAAGGAGATCTCAAGAAACTGTTTTGAAAGTCTTAAATCTGATTTTGATTTCAAGCAAACATGTAATAGTTCTTTTTGGCATAATCTCACCCATGGTGGTTCGAAGGAGAAGACAAAGGACTATATGCACATTCAAAAATTTGATCCTACCTCAGCTGATTCGAATCACAGGTTCAAGGATCATTCTAATACTGTTGAATTTGTTCTCATCACATTCGATCTGAAGAGCAAGTACAAGCACATGCTTTTTGAGCATGATCCACTTCTTCCCAAGAAGAAGATACCTCCAGACATATGACCAAGCATCACACATGCTTGAGTTTGGAGCTTTTACTTTTTATGTGTGCCTTACAGTCTATTTTTTGAGGAGGGGGTATGTTTCCCATGAAATTTTCCCACTTCCTTGGTTTATTGATTGTTATTATTCATTGTATTGGGTGACCTTTGGTCTTAGTTACCAGGGCCCAGGATGGATTAAGGGGGGGTGTTAGGATATTCCTATACTCCATCCTAGTCCCACCAGTATTTTGATCATTTACATTTTCAGTCATGCATGCACCTTTTAGGGTTTGCATGCATTCTAGGGTTTGCATGCATTTTGCATGCATCCCAGTCATTAGTCCAGCACCTAGCCCTCAGTTAGCCAGCCCCCAGGAGCTTCTCACTATTCAGTTTTAGCCCTCCAGTTGCTTAGTGCGCCCTTCTTCCTTGATTTTAGGGAGCAACTCGCCCTTCTTCACCTACCAGTTCAGTTACACTCAGTTACAGTCAGTTACACTCAGTTACATTGAGTTACACTCAGTTACACTCAGTTACATTCAGTTACTCTTAGTTACATTGAGTTACACTTAGTTACATTGAGTTACACTCAGTTACACTCAGTTACACTTAGTTACACTGAGTTACACTTAGTTACACTTAGTTACACTTAGTTACACTGAGTTACACCTACCAGAGTTAGTTTGACTGATGGTTGACAGTTACTTGAGCATTGATGACTCCAATGATGATGATGAAGACTTCTAGTTGCACTCCGATGATCATGAGGACACCTAGTTGTGCTCCGATGACACTCTAGTGATCCTTTGATCACTCCATGAAGGCTAATTCGAATTGCCACCTTAGGCATTCGAATTCCTCATGCATTGTATTATTTATATGTCCATTTGTGATTAATAATCTAGTATGACCGAAGTATTATTGCTTCTATCTGAGTTCTACTGTACCATATTATTCTGTTGCTCATTATACTGCATGTATCACTCTTCTTCTATTTTCTTGCTTAATCATAATTATTCTCTTGTGAGATACATCATCTCTTAGATCTGCTGTGAGGATTTTCACAATGCACATATATCTTTGTCTGACCTCTCATCTCTAACAGTAGCTTGATCAGTTTGTCTTCTGGGTCTTCTCCTGCTCCTTCCCGTGCTTCCACCTGTTCGACCTACTCGCCGCTGTGGTCTAATGCATCAGGAATGCATCCACGCCTTTGGATTTCTTTGATCGCTGCGACTTCATTAGTCAAAATTCACATTGTTCACATGCATTCGTCGAACATCTCACGATCAACTGTGACTGCTGCGCCACGCACTCTTCGTCCAACTCCTAGGACATTAACGCCTCTGTGAGCCATTTTCAACCTCAGCTGAAACTCCCACTCGTCCAATTGCAACCGTACTTTTACAAGCCATGCAAATCTCTACCCAACCACAGTTGGATATGTTAACACACTTGCAGTCTTTCCTATCCACATGATACTGCCGCACTGATACCACTTGGCGCAAGGCAAATCGGTCAGACCCTCTTACTTAACGAATTACACACAACACACATGTTCACATGAACTAGATGTAAACAGGATGCCAAAAGATGGCTTCTATTACTTCAATCAAATACAGTTACAATGTGAAATGCAAGGGACGTAAACAACTAACTATGTCAGCCTTAGCCACTACAATATACAGAAGTAACTGTGTGCTCTCCCTGTGTGTCGATCTTCACCCTCTCCTGGTTCACTGCGGAACTCTGAGCCATGGTTCTGATCTCTCTGCGCTCGGTGGCTGTGTGACTGTTCTATCCAATATACAAATCCACTTCCGAGTGACTAATCCCATTGATCCAAGTCCCTCCACTTTTGTGTCTCTTACTGGTCTTCAACCCATTACTCTCTTCCCGAGACACGCTTCCTCTGTTCGTCGATCTTCCATGATCCTGCAGAACTAAAATTGTCAGTGTCATTGCCATGCTGCACAACCTCCACCTGTGGTGACATCTGGCATGTCTTCAACCACCTTCAATAACTGCTCATAAATTCCTTAGCAACCCTGAACGACTACTACGTACTCTGCTTGACTTTCTGCGCGTCCTTCTGACTCCCTAACAGTTTTCGATCCCATCACCACCTCGACCATACTGTCTTCCGTCAGCCTTCGACATATCCATCGACTTCACTCTACTAGTGCGAATTCGAGGCCACCTCAAAACCCAACAGTGTCGTAGTTCGACAACCTATCGACCCTCGACGTCTTTGTTGCAACTCTATCATCTGTCGACCTGAAACATGTCGACTCTCGAATTCTTTTCTCTTGTCGACGCACCTTGAAATATTCTGCATGACTTATTGACTTCGACAACCAATCTTCACTTCCGCACCAGTGGTCGTCGGTACTCCCTCTGGTCGGCCTTCTGTCGATCATCTTCGACTGTTCTGCCCAGGCCTCGATGCTCCTGCAACATCTTCAAAGATTCTCATAAAGCATAGTGCCACTTTACAAGCACTATTCTATATGGGTAACTTAGGTAAGGACACTAAATAGTATCACTATTTTGCTGAAGGATGACATGACATCATATGAACCGAGTAAATTGCTACAAAGAGAAGCACACACTACTACTAAAGTGCTATGTTTTTTCCATAGGTTTGAAACTATATCCAAATATGGTTGGAGCATTATCTAAATCTATGTTATTCAGCTCCATCAACACCAACCAATTGACTATTGTGCATTCTTGTTTACCTCAAGATCATTCCTTTCCATTGCCAATTTTCTTTCCAAATATAAATTTTTTCTACTCAACACTTCTTGGGCTTGATGTATCTCCTATGCATCATGAAGATCAGTCTATAACAAATATTGAATACTATCATAGTGCATTTCCAACATATACTCATATAATCTTTTGGTGGCATCAACACAAGTATATAGCATAATACATTCAATTTATTCATGTTTAAAATCCGATAGGAACAAAATCAAACTTGACTGACCATCATCTAAGGCATTAATTCTAAAAATCAATTGCTAAGGAGGAGAACATGAGGAATGATTGGAGCAACATGTTTTAGTGTGGGACTATGGATAAGATGTAAGAAATATTTTTTTGTGCACTATTGTTGAATATGGTAGTGCAAATTTTGGTGGAGTGTGGGGCATGGTGGTTTTAGGAAAAAGGGCCATGGAACACATGGGGAATTTTGGAGAAAACTATTCATGTGTGTCAGAAGGGTTAGGGGACCAAAAAATATGCATAATGATATAATTTTGGGGGACTATAGTTTAGATTGGGAGGTTTCTAAGTCACGTGGGGTAAGTTGTAAGTTCTATGTGGACTCTAATGTGTGTTGGATTTTGTGCAACTTTGAAAGATATTATTTATTGTATTTTATTTTACTTGATTGTACCTCCTAAGGGAGATGAACTTGATGTAATTAATTATGTAAACCCTTGAAAGAATCAATGTAAACCTTGGGATGAAAATCAAGCAAAAGAAAAATTAAATTTAAATTATTTATTTCTCCCTAAGTGAAGTCGGCCCAGTCAAATAGAGAATTCAACCCAGTTAGGGTAAAAATCCAGTTTTGGCACCTGTATAAATAAGAGGTCAACTCACCTCATTATTCACTCACTCACTTTTCACAAGTTCTCATCACCCAGAGAGAGAAGTTCGCACTGCAGAAGGAGAAGACTATTTCAGGGTTTCTATCTTTGGAAAGCATTTCCATCTTTTCTCTCTTATGATTGTACTATGATCTCATAATTATTATCTCTATACGAAGGTTGATGGGTTTTCTCTCGTTTGGGTTTCCCAGGTTAAAATTTTGTGTTATTGTTTTGTGCTTTGTATTTCTTCTAGAGATCCTATTTATGCATTTGAATTATTATGCTATGAATGTGTGACAAAATAACATGGTATCAGAGCGGTACTAGAAGAAGCCATTGCCGGAACATTGTTGGAACCCTGCTAGAACTAGGGTTTCATCTTTTGAAGTCTTCACTCAATTGTTTTTGGAAGAAAAAGAGCATTGGGAATTTCTCTCTAAGGAGGGTGCACCTTTTTGTGAAGACATAATTCAATTCCGAGAATTTTCAATTTTTGACCTAATTCTGCAGCTGCAGCAGAAATTAGGGTTTCAGGTTTTACCTACTTTTCTCGATAGATTTGGAACAACCCTACCTCATCTCAACTCACCTTGCTAAGGCGCATCTACCTATGGAATTAGTTTTCCAAAATTCCAACTTTCATTTTTGACCTAGCTCTTACTAGGGTTTCTGAACCAGATTTACAGTTAAGATGATTGGAATGAAGGTTGAAGATCGTCTAGAAGGAGCTTCCAACTTCATCTCTTGGAAGTCTAGGGTTCTTCTCTTACTAGAAGAAAATGATCTCTTGCATATTTTCAATGAGAAGGTCCCAGAACCAGAAGACGAAGAAGACAAATCTCGCTGGAGGAAGAATGATGCCAGATCAAGAAGGATTTTGGTGGACTCAGTTAGAGACCATTTGGTTCCTCAAATATCAAGTAAGAAGACTGCTAGAAAGATGTTCAAAACTATAAAGAATCTATTTGAACACAGTAGTATCAATGTATCCATTACATTGAGGAACCGACTATCAAAAATGAAGATATCCAAGTCAGAATCTATTGCCTCATATTTCATGAGGATTACAGAACTAAGGGACAAGCTTAGTACCAGTGGAGATCCTTTTGATGATAAGGAGCTTGTCAACACTACTCTAAATGGTCTCCCACCACCTTGGAATTCCTTCATCCAAAGTATAAGTGGTAGATCCAAACTACCCAAATTTGATAAGATATGGACAGATTGCACTCAGGAAGAGACAAGAATAGCAGCAAGACAAAGACTTAATGGCACTCAACCTGAGGAGAATCAAGTATTCTTGTCCCATGCCAAGAAAGGAAAGGGAAGGGGAATAAAGTTCTACAAACACAAGCACCAAGATAGGATATCAAGTCCTCCCCAAGATCGGAAGAAGGAGAAGAAGGATTTGTCTCAGATACAATGCTATAGGTGCACGGCATATGGTCATTATGCCATTAATTGTCGAAGTTCAATCAAAAGGGAGCATGAAGCCTCAATTGCCGATGTAGAAGAATACCATCTTCACAAGAATTCAAGGAATGATGATCGTTCAAAGTTCTTCTTCTAGGGGATATGAAGATCCATACTGCAAGAACAAATATCTCTCATGGTTCCCACAAGAAGGAAGTGGGAGCCCACACACAAAAACAATAGGAGATAAGTATTTGGTTTTCTTGCTTACATAGATCTGTTTTGGATTATCTATCTTCATTATATGTAGATCTATCTGGAAGTGTGTTGAGCAGTTGATATAGTTTACCTTGTTGTATTTATTATGCATATGAGATACACAACACTTCATTAACACATACTAGAGCTAGTCTAGATGATATCTCCTTCATGCATACTTCGAGTAGTGCACACTCTTGACGACATGATCTAGTGGAGATAACAGACATCTAGATAGTTCCCAGATGTATTTAGAAGACATGTTTATGATTGTTGTGCTAAAATATTAGCCAATATGCCCTTGTAAACTATTATCATTGCATAAGAAATATAAATTGATTAAATTTGATTATGCAATGTCACTAATCATCAGACGGGATTTGACTTGTAGGGAAAGAACCATGTGATTCGGCCTACAAGAGAAGGATGATGAAACTTGTTCTAATGGACACATGAATCCCATTGATGTTCAACACGAAGATTCCAGGAATACAACTCTCAGCCTAGAAGGATGACCTCGGAGGAAGCTTTCATAGAATTAAAACCAGAAGTGGGCCACCTTCAAATATTTGGTTGTCTAGTCTACATACATGTGCCCAAGAATAAAAATACGAAGTTAGAACCTTCAGGAAAGAAGGGAACTTTCGTGGGATATAGTGAGTCTTCAAAGGCTTATAGAATCTACATTCCAGGATCCAAACATATTGAAGTAAGCAGAGATGTGACCTTTGAAGAAGAGATGGCTGTTAGTAAAGGTAGAGGATCAAACATATGATGAAGAAATTCTAGAACCAAAGGATATGAGATCATCCCCCCCTCCAGTTCAGAGGGAGTTAGCAGAAAAGGATGAAACCATCGATCCTATTGATCCAGTTGATATTCCTAGAGATATTACAGTAGGCCGAAAAATGCCTAGATGGGAACAACAGACTTTGCAAGATGCAGAGGGGCATGAAGCTCCAAATGACACTTTCTAAGAAAGTAAAATACCTCAGAGGTTCTCCAATTATGTAGCATTGATGAGTCACATCATTGACTCTGTTATGAATATTTAATTATGTTATTTAAATAGTAAATTAGGATATTTGAATAGATGTGACCATTCGTAAATAGTCACTATGAGGCCTATAAAATCTAGGCCCAACATTCATTGTAATCAACCCATTCATATTTTTATCAATATTTATATTTATCATATTGAAGATGGAACATCTTCCCCCTTAATATTCGAATATTAAGGGGGAAGATGTTCCATCTTCAATCTGAGTATGTGGATGCTGAGTTAAAAGTTATATGTTGAATGGATGGATATGATACCAAGTGCATGGTACATAGAAATGATTTGCAATATGGTTCATTAGTAATGAAAAATATATATAGGTCAATGATTGCACGGAATTCTCAATCTTGTGTTGGAGACTAACCTACATGTTGGCTTAAATAACTGTCTTGAGGTTTTCTATAAAGACCCAGGTTCTTCGCGGTTCAAGGAACCAACAATACCCCTTTTCATCGGCCCTTTCGGCAACAATCTGCAAACAGACTAAGGTCTCACCCGAATCGAAGGAATGGGCGGTTGTGGAATCAGGCTTCCACAACCAGGTGATGAGTATAAAACAGACTAGAGAGCAGCACGCTACAGGGCTCGCGCTGCGGACTTTGGACTACGTGAAGTCCACCTTCTTCATGACTAACACTTAGGCTATCGCGCATCCAAGGAATGCGTGATGTCGGATGGTCTTTCGATGACAGGACACCACAACTGATAACTATGCTTCCTCTTCGGGCTTAACCAACTCCAATGAATTTACGTAGAGTTTCCTATCATCATTCATCAATTGCCTTAGGTTATTTATCTTACGAATCATGCAATATGACAACAAACAATATACTGCGCACTTCCGGTGTTGCGCTTCGAGGTGGTCGCACTGCGTGAACTCTACCTACTTAAGTGATTATCCAACTGAATTATGCATTCATTCTGCCTTAGAAATATTTATGCATCTAACATTCATCCACATATGCGATACTTAAACATATTATTCCCATCTTCACTCCTATGGCGAATACATACAAAAGTAAGAACATATAAACTGATAAATGAGATCTTAAGCATTCATTGTAAGCAAATATATAGATTCAAGCACATAAACAATCACACAACACAGTATTTAATGTGGTTCACCCCTAGGATGGGAGCTACATCCACAGGAATTGTTGTTATATTATTTCAGGAAGGGTACAATAGTTCCAGTCTGCGCACTTAGCTGCAGGCTCTCTTCTCTCTCTGTAGGTCTCTGCGTATGCAGCTTGCAGAGCCTTTACAATGGCATTCAACACTCAGAATATTTTACAATGAAGATTTCCCAACTAACAGAGATAAACAACCCTACTCTTAGATATTATTCAACCCTTTCCCTTACAAAATTGTG
Source organism: Larix kaempferi (assembly GCA_027924585.1). Classification (NCBI taxonomy): domain Eukaryota; kingdom Viridiplantae; phylum Streptophyta; class Pinopsida; order Pinales; family Pinaceae; genus Larix; species Larix kaempferi. The sequence goes on from BSBM01000938.1 coordinate 5,516,599, forward strand.
CCTTCTTATAGATCATGCCCGTAGATCATGTCTTTACAAGCAAAGGAAAAAACCCTAAGGTTTCCCAAAACTGTCACGGTTTTCCCTTAACCGGACTTGCTGGGTTCTGATAGAAACTTCTCCATCGTGGTCACGTCGCTTTCAGCCTGCCTTGTCGACCGCATGCCAACTGTCTCTTTCACCTAGTCGTTCCTTCTCTAACGGCCTTGTGCGGACGGTTCACGACGTGCTTCCTCTTCTCATGTGACCGATCGATTTCCTTCGCGATACTCCTTAACCATCTGCTTGGTAATCATTGAGTATCTTAACCAAAAATAGACCACCGATGGTCTTACAGGAATATGTGTTGTTTTCCTTCTACATTCTGTTTTTCCAAATCACCATCGATTAGGCTCTTCGCAACGTTGTCTCATCGCAGTGCTATATTACTTACCTTGTCGATGCTGCACTGCGCTCAACTTTGTGGCTCCAAAAACTATCTTTGCCAAAAAGTATTCAATTGAACTGCGCTCAACTTCGTAGTTCCAAAACTGTTTTGTCAAAAATGCCTTACTTGGGCTAGGCCCAACAGGCCCCTAACACTTACATGTGGCTCATCCCCGAGCCACTTTCAAGTTCTGCTTCTCAAAGTTGCTCTTCCTCCTGCAAAGCTAACTTAGCAACGAATTCTTGATAGGTTGCACTCAGCTTAGCAACCGTATCCTTAGTATCATGTTCAATAGTTTTGATGGTGTCTAACACATCTGGTTCTATGTCATTCTCAATGTTCTCTTTGACTGAATCATGCGCATCGCGGAGCTTTGTCAGTTTTCCTTCTATCACTTGTTTTAGTTCGTGGGCTTCCTCCTGCGGGGATTGCGATTTATCTCCGATTTCGGTCTCCCTTTATCTCAATACTTGAAGTTTGCTCTTCAGTTATTTGACTTCCTGATATCTTTTTAGTCTATCTCTTGGTTGTAGTACCTTCACCTCCGCGTCGAGGGATTCTACCGCGATCTGTTTTTCCTTTACAGTGTTCTTGACCTCCAATATCTCTGGGTCCTCTTCCAGTGCAGTAAACGTTCTTGTCACCTCGTACAGCAAAGTTTGGCACTTAGCCACTTCGATGGCTATACTATCTACGATAGCTTTCACTTCCGCTGCTCTAAGTTGTTGCTGATCAGGTGGTGTGTTTGGCTGATTCTGCACTTCCAAGGAAACGATCTTTTCCTGGTAATCAGTCTCCATATCTTTCATCTTAGCCTTAAGATCGCTGACCAGTGAGCCGATCTTAAGGATAGTGTCCGCAGGCTCTAGAATCTCTTCGGATTCGGGTATCTCCGCTACTACCGAAGCGATAGTATGTTCTAGTCTCATTCGCCAATCGTGCTCAACTTGAAGTTGCATGGTCCTCTTTAAGCTTGATTCCTGCAACTGCTTATAATTTTCAACTAACTCATGGTGATGATTTAGAGTGACTACATTTATCTCATGGATCTCCTCCACAACATGCAGATGCAGATTGTGTAGACCCTCCATTGGAAACATCACAATGTCGATGTCCACATGCTCTAAGTCCTTCGTTCCCGAAGCTAATTGTTCTTGCAGTGGTAACCTTACGCTTAGCGGGTCAAGTTTCAATATGCGTGACCTCGCTGGCAAGGTCAGGGCTAGAGGTGTTTTCTTCAACTGCAAAGTGTCCCTTGACCTTCCTTCTGATTCTGAATCTCATGGCAAGGGCAAGTTGCGTTGTACTTGCTCAAACTTTTATGTTATACCTTGCAGCATGGTGAGGTTCTTTTGCAAGCTCTCTTGAATCGCCTCATCCTTTTTATCTTTGGTGGCCATCAGGTCTTCCATATGCGCGGTTACCATGGATGCGATCATCTCATAATCGTCATCGCGGAGCTTTGATTTTGATTGGGTCTTATCAGCTTTCTACGTCTTTTTCTGTGTTTTCTCTGGTGCAGAGCTTCCTGACTCCTCCCTTTTGCCTGATGGTGAGTCTGGAACAATTGGTGTAGGAATGGGGTTACTCTTTTCAGAGTCACTCTCGATATCCACAAGTCCTTCGACTTTAAATTCAGGTATCCATTCCTTCATAATGCCATCGATATCATCTTCACTCATGTGATAGTTCCCTTGGAACCATTCTGGGTTCTTCGTCTGTGCCTTTGCTGAAATGTAGATAGAATGTATGTCAGCGCAAAAATTGACAGTGCGAATATATTTAGTTGTTACCTGCTTGGGTATGCGTGGCGTGCGAATAATGACATCGTGTAGCTGCTTGTAGTATGTGTGGAAAACTTCATGTGATGCGCGTTGTCTTTCTGCTATTGAATTCGCCGAGAGGTTTGCATATATGTCTCCTCTACAGTCATTGCTATCAATGATTAGGCCAACATAATGATGTGGGTCCTTCCATCCTACAAATGAAATCAATACCATCAACCAGGTATAGTGAAAGTTGCTGCCATGTGTCTGTGTATCGCTCAACTTTTTTAGAAATTCATTCAAAAGATACTGACACCAGTTAAATCTTCCTCCTGTCGCGACCTTTTCCCCAAGGAGCACCACGCTAGCAGGTACTTCGGTAGGTCTTGCTTTTCGTAAAAATTTTCGTGCTAGCAGTTGTGTTACAAACCACGTAGCCTCATCATCTATGTCATCCGTGACGAAGCCTCTCTTCCCTTTGACAATAGTGTGTGATTTCTTCATCTTCGCGGCGGCCTCCTTGTCCCTATTCTTGCCTTGAAAGAATTGCTTTGGGTCGTTGCCTCGCTTGTTTAACCCCGTGATGCGATGGATCAGGTCGATGTTCAGGTCAACATTCCGATCCAACCATAGATAGCCTTGGTGAGTGTGCGACATAAGGGTGCGCACCACCACATTCATTTCTAGTGTTCGGTCGAAGTGCGAGAGCCTCAATAGGTTGAGCAAGCCCGATTCGACTACTCTGGTCAACCAATTCTGTGCGACCAGCACATAATTGCCTTTCACATCCTTCTTCCATCACATATACTGGTCTGGCTGAAATTTTGGGTACTTTGGTTTGACTGGATCCTTCTACATCTAAAGTAGGTCGAAGCCTTCGAACTTACACTCTACAATTTTCCCCAACATATTTCCTTCCATCTTGACATGCTTCGAAATAGGTGGAAGCAGAATCTCATACTTTGCATTACTTATCAGCTTAACGGACGGTGCATCCTCTGTACGCGGTGAGATATATTGAGGGTTCAACTTCAAAGGTATTTATTTGTCGCCCAACGACACTTCCGGCATTGTGGAGATCATTTTTACTAGTTTTGTCTTCTCCACCACTGGTTCTTTGCCTTTGTCTTGCATAGTTGTAGAGTGTCTTGGTGATCCTCTTGAACCCTGTCCTTGCTCAGTAACAACTTTCTTAGCGGGGGTTCTCATCAATGCTTCAATCCCTCTGTATTTAAACACCTTCACAGTCTCCTTGACTCATTAATTCTTCCTCAATGGATGAAATTTCGGACATTCACTGGATAACCGCTCAACAAACTAACGGGATCACCTAGGGCTCACTGCAAGCAAATTCAAAGTATGGATTGGAGGAAAATTTTAGAGTTACGGTAACGCCCGCGAGTCCAAATGCAACGATATTTATAGGCGTGGTTGAGCCCTGGCCTCGCCCATCAATGGATAGAAAAGCATTCAATGGCATATCTATTGGCCAAATCTGCTAAGGATTCGGGTCCTTTCCTTCATTTATTTCTTTAGAACGGCTATTTCTGCGTTAAATGCTCAAGCGGTCGTCGACAAAATCACTATATAACGGCTAGTTTTTTGACCGACATTGAAACGACTAGTTTCTTAGAGTGTTGTGTCGAATTGCGTGGCGCGTCGTCACTACTCCAGTGCAGTTACTTTGCCATGTCGAGCTTCTTGGTTTTGAACTTTGCATCTTCTCTGCTTTAGTGGATCTGTGTAGCTTCCTTTTTAAGCTTCGTGCTACACATTTTTTTTTCTTATTTGTTTCTGCGCGGCTTCACATTATTGAGGGTTCTACGAAGTAGGGCTATCCCGATAGGGTTTTATCCTACTTCCATTGACTAATCCAGGTATATTTTCTCCAGCTAACATGGCTAACTGAACTACACCACCGTTAGTAACATGTACAACAGTATACGGACCAAGCCGATGCATCTTAAAATTTCCAGGAAATTTTATAAACTTGCTATTGTACAAGAGGACTAGATCACCTACCTAAAAGGACTTGTTATTGATGTGGCGATCATGCCATTCTTTTTCTCTGTCTTTTTGCACTTGTTGGTGGAATCCTGCGATGAATTGATCTTCATCCAACCCAACCAAGTGTAGAAGCCTTTATTCTAGTGCCTCGTGATCTTCCATTTTTGTAAATGCAGCTATTCTCAATCTAGGAACAATGTACTCGATAGGAATCACTGCTTCCTGTCCATAGGCCAACCGAAAAGGTGTGTGGCCAGTCAATTTCATGCAAGTAGTTATGTATGCCCATAACACAACTGGAATGCGCAGATCCCAGTCATCCCTATTCACATTGCATACCTTTGTCAGCACATTCTCTAATACTTTGTTGAAAGCCTCAATAGTTCCATTTGCTTGAGGATGGTACGGTGTACTCCTTTGATGGTGAATGTGGAACTCTTCAGTCAATGCCTCAATAGTTATGTTCAGAAAATGAGTGCCTTGATCACTTATCAACATCTCCGGGCATCCAAAACTAGTAAGGATGTTCTCAAATATGAACCGCGTGGCTGTAGCTATGCTACAGTCCTTCACGGGTTTAGCCTCTTCCCATTTGGTGAGATAATCAATTGCAGTGATAATGTATCTCGCACCAGTCCTTTTTCCCGGTGGGTTAATAGGTCCTATGAAATCAATAACTCATTTCTCAAATGCCTGAAGTGTCAACCATATTCAATGGCATTTCATCTCTTCATGATGGCCTTCCTGTCCTTTGAAAAACATCACAGCTCTGGCAATGTTCCTTCGAATCTTTATGGATTGTAGGCCACCATAGCCCTGCTCGCAATATCTTTTGCGTAGTGGCTCTTCCTGCGTAGTGACCTTCCGACACACCTGAATGTGCATAAGCTAGTATGATTGGATTCTCATGCTCTAATACACATCTGTGCAACACTTCATCTAGTACCAACTGGTATAATTGACCTGCAATTATAGTGAAGTCTGCTACTTTGACTACCAACTGCTTCTTCTGCTGCGTAGTGAACTCTCTGGGTGCCACTCCTGTATTAAAGAAGTCTTCAATATCCTTGTAATAATGATCAACAATCTATGTTGCAAGCAACTGCGCATCAGGCAGATTTCCTTCAAGGTTTGTGGGCTCTTCGTCTGACTCAATCCTTGAGAGATGGTCGGGTCCTAGGTTCAATCTTCCTGGCTTAACCACAATTTCAAAATCATACTCTTGGAAGAGTAGTGACCATCTGCAAATTCTCCCCCCTAACAATGGCTTATTGACCAGATACTTCAAAGCGGAATGGCCAGTAAACATGGAGAAGTACGCATCAAGCAAATAATGCCTGAACTTCTGCAATGCGTACACCATAGCTAATCCTTCTCTTTCAGTGGTCGTATAGTTCTTCTCAGTTGAATACATATTCCTACTTGAAAATGCAATGGGATGTTCAATGCCTCCCTCTCCTGATTGTGCTAGCACTACTCCAAGTGCAATGGCTGAAGCATCAACGTGTACATGGAATGGCTTATCCCAATCTAGAAACACTAGGATCGGTGCAATTACCATCTTCTCTTTCAATGTGTCTAATCCTTGCTCACATTATGCATTCCATATGAACTGCGTGTCTTTCTTCAGCAGTTTCTCCATCGGCGCAGTTATTTGAGCATAACCCTTGATGAATTTTCTATAATAACTTGTATGACCCAATGTGGTGCAAAGCTGTTTCACTAAATTTGGTACTGGTAGGTTCACGATAACTGTGATTTTCGCAAGATCAACCATCAAACCTTGTCTACAGACAATGTGTCCCAACAGAATTCCATAGGGTACACAAAATATGCATTTCTTTAAGTTTAGTGAAATTTGATGTTGTCTGCACTTAGCTAACATCATTCTCAGATTCTCAAAATGGTTCTTCAACAAACCAAACACGGTCCAATCATCAAAATAAACCTCTAAAAATTTATGGATGAAGTACTTGAATGCAGCCACCAAAACTCTGGAAAATATGATTGGTGCATTCTTCAACCCAAAAGGCATCACAGTATACTGATATGACCCCCATTCAGTATCAAACATTTTCTTATGCCTATCTGCTAGATCAATCCTGATCTGATGATATCCAGAGAATCCATCAGTAAATGAATAGGTATCATTCCCTCCAACATTATCCAATACTTCATCTGTGAAAGGAGTAGGAAATGGGTCATGCAGCGAATCATCATTCAACTTTCTTATATCTACGCAGATACGGATTTCACCTTTAGTCTTTTTATCTTGGATAACCATCGGGCTTATCCATTTTGACTCTTCAACTGGCTCGATGATCCCTGCATCAAGCATCTTATCAAGTCCTGCCTTGACTCTTTCTTTATATCTAGGGTTCAATCTATACAGCCTCTGCCTTACAGGATTCGCACTTGGATTGAGAGGTATCTTCATAACCCCCAAGTTTCCCAAAATACCTTTGATTTCCACGAACTTTGTCGGAAACAAATCCTGGTACTCATGTAAAAGATCTACGATCTGTGCAACCGTCTCATCATCCCAGTAATTTCCTATGGATGCAAACTTTGGTTGTTCACTTGTGCCGATGTTTACTTTTCTTGTCTTCACAGGTCCACTCATGTCTGGAATTTCAAGTGGAGGTCCCTCTAGATCATGCACACTCTCTGACTCAGGTATATTGATGTTGCGTGGATCCTCCTCATCGTTGTCTTCTTGTTCCTCTTCATTTTCAACAAGATTATAGAATTCAAAGGCATGTTCTATTTGCCTTCCCCATTCTGGTTGTAGGTTAACAAGTACCTTTACATCTTCAAACACCCTTTCTTTGATTTCCTTCAATGCCTCATTTATACTTGGGCATTCTGCTATGAATATTATTTCCTTGATAACTTGTAGAGCCTCATTTATGCTCGGGATTTCATCCTCAAAGCTAAAATTTCGATGGAAGTTCACAGCTAACATAGACCAATCTGTGGTTCCTCTGGGAAGCTTTGTGTCTGTATACCAATCCTATGGAATCTGGTCCAATGTGTGCACAAACAGATGCACCCATTCTGTCTATGGCCTTTTGATCCATGCTTCTGAACAGATCTCTACATGATCCCTTGGACTTGTCTGTCCATTATACTTTACCATGGTCAGCACAGTGTTTTCCATGAACCTAATTTGCATCATATGTCTACACTGATCCCATGTGGTCAAAGTCTACTTATGTGCAACCCACCATCTGGAACGTGTCTCGCGCAGTGACATATCTAATGCTGGTATGTGGTGTTTAGCTGCAACTGATACAATATATTCTTGAACAAATGAATAAACATTAGTTGAACCATCATAGGTGGGGATTGGAATTACCTTGGTTCCAATCTAGCGTAGTGATTTCGTGATCTGCGCGCATCTTCTAGAAGATACTTCATGCATACGGCTTTGCCAGTTTTCCAGTCCTGCATCAGAGTCTGAGATGCAAGAACTGTCACATCGCCAACTGAGTGCTCCATCCGCCGTAGGATTAATGTAGTCATCTTGATTCGCAATCATCTTGTAAATACGGTCAAGATCTCGTGCTTTGGATTCTTCCTGAATCAACTCAATCTATCTTTCTCCTTGTGAAGGGTCCAATGGTGCGATGACCCTTATATCCTGCCCTTCAAAGATCATCTTCTTGGTATTCAAGTTTATAATGGCGAGGTTTTCCATCGCCCAGTCTATGCCCAATATTACTGGATAAGGCTGACTATCATCCACAATTTCAATAACCTCGAAGTCTGCATGACTTCGCACTCCATCGATATCAACAATAACATTGGATAGTCTCCCAAAAGATATGATTATTAGTTGGTTTTCCAATTTCAACTATATGGGTGACCATAGCAACTTTGGTCTCCCTATATGCTGCCATGTTTGCTTAGTCAAGACATTTACCTCTGATCCTAAATCAAGGATGATTTCATCCATCTCATAGTCTCCTATTTGTGCACTGAGCTGCATTTCTCTTCCTGTTCTTTTTTGTTTCTTGATGTGATGAACTGCGCTTTGGGAAGTATCTGTCTCACTGCGTGGTTCATACTGGTTTAACAGTTTTTGCAATCCCACTACAGCGTCTGCGCTCTTCAATAATTTCATGCAGCTCTGTAGGAATTGCGCAACATAGGTGCCTGTCTCTACTGCGGTACATGTTTGGTCATAAGCTGCTGACATATCTTCCATATATGATGTTTCACTGCGCAACGGGATTCTTGGTGACTTAGGTGCTTATTCTTTGAATATACCCTGTGCTTCTTCAAAGACTTCTTTATTTTTCTCCAGGTTAAAAGCAGGTGTCTTCCCACTAGCTTTTCTAATCCAGATCATTTCAAGAGGAGTCTGCTTAGTTTCAAAGTTTCCAGAAGTCGAAGCTTCTGCTTGCCTATCTCTTCTTGTCGCAACACCACTTCGCATCACAACATTAATACTAGGATCTACAGTCCTTTTCGCTGTTGCAATCAGCTGAATATTTGGATTAGGTACATCTTGCTTTCTTTTCTGCATTTCTGTTACTAACACTGGGCATGCTTCAATAACATGATCAAAATATTTACAATAATTACAAGTAGTACATGGATTGGTACAATCTCTAGATAAGTGACCTGGCTGGCCACAATTATAACAGATCATCTAGCCTCTTCCTCTTCCTTCTCCTGGGCCAGTATTTCTTCCTCTTCCACGGAATCCTCCACGACCTCTGTATGCACCTTGATCGTGCTACGCGGTATCCTTGTTCTGCAGAGTCTCTTCTTGGACTCTGTATACTCCACCATACATATGATCTATATATTTCTTTCTTTCCAACATGAGATCATATGCGCATCAGTTGGACTCATCATGTCCAACCGACTTACATAAATTGCAGTACAAATTTGTAGGTATTCTTACATATTTCTGAATTAAGTAACAGTCTTCTCGGCGGTGTCCTCTAGTTCTACAGATCTCACCCCATGGCCCTTGGTTCTAATTCAGTGGGTTTGGTGCACCCATGTTAAGGTATTCTTGAAACAAAGGACAATGATCCTTGGTGTGTCCTTCTCCCTTACATCCTGTACACCAAACTTCTTGTCTTTGTTCTTTCCCCTTCTTCATGTCCTGCAACTGTAATGTTAGGGTAGCTAGCTGAGTCTGAATCTGAGACATTCTAGTGCTAGTCTCTCCAATTGGTGAAGCTTATAACTTCATCGCGATCTCTAAGGATTCTACCTGCGAAGCCACTTTCTGCTGCATCAACGATAGTTTGATATGGGGCAACAACACAGTGATAAACCACTCCTGGTGCTGTTGCGGTGCTATGAAAAAACTGACCTGGTCTAGCAATGTCTTAAACTTCTGGTTAAATTCCCAGACTGTCTCATTAGGTTTTTGCTTAATTTCCTTTAACTCTGTTATACATTGGGATTCTGGCTTCGGTTTCTTGAATTCACTCAATAGTGCAGCCTTAGTCTCTACTAAGGTTCTCTGATGTCCAACAAAATACTTCATGAACCAGTTCAAGGCTCTATCTCTAAATGTGGTGATGATGTACTCGCTTCACAGCATCATCCTGAACTTGCTTAACACTCCATACAACTTCACATAGAAACCAATTTTTCTCAGGTTCCTCTAGACCCATTCCTTTGAATATTAGCAACTTAATATCATCAATCATCCTTCTTCTAGGTGGTATAGGGTTCTGCGCAGTGTTTTGAGCGGTAAAAGCAAAAGTGGTAATGCGCGAAATGTTCTAAATTGGAATATTCTGAGTCGGAATGGTCTGGGTCGGGATGGTCTGGGTTGGGATGGTCTAGGTATTCACTCCTGTGGTGTTATTGATATCAACACTTTGAGGGATAGGAATATTAACAACTGGAGGGTTTTGTGCAATAGGTGGCGTGGTGTTCACAACCGGTGGATTCTGTGGAGTAATAGGCTGATAGGTAGCAGATAGAGGTGGGGTTTGGCTATCAGTCTCGACATGTAAATCAATATCTACTCGGAGTCCATGTTCACTAGAAGTCTTCTCAGTAGTATACTTATATCTTTTTCTACTTTGCCAACCATGTGTCTCTTCGACAGAATCACTATATATGCTATTGACCATTACAGATTCAAAAACTTCTAGGAATCTTTACTGCATTCTTAAAACACATTTCTCAGCTAAAAGCATTTTAATGTATAAACTCAAATTGTTGAGGTACTTACCTATGAAACCATTGAAAAATTCTGCTTCTGCTGCGCTGTAGGACTTCAGCATGTCCACAACGAACTCTGTCACGAATCTTTCTAGTGTACTTTCAACCCAAAAGTCGATTGCTCTCGAGATTGGGCTATCTATTTCTTTAAGCCTCTAAATGAGCTCTGGAGTCCACTAGGTCGGTACCTTTGGCTGGAAACAGTTCTTTTGCTCTGCGAGCCTCGATAACCACTCGTGCAACTCGTTTCCAAAGGATGCCCAGAAAATTTCATGAACGTCCTTCCACATGTATTTATTTAACCAGTCTATATCGGAGAGATGCGGATGTGTATTCTCCTTCCTTGCAAAGTCTCTTTCTGTATTGTCACACCAGGCCCAAATCTCTTTCTTTTCTGGGTGCCAATTTTCTACAATCAATGGAATCTTGTCTTCCGAGCACATCACTGTTTCAAGCACGGCAACAAAACCATTTTTTGGCTTACATAACTGTCTTGAGGTTTTCTATAAAGACCTAGGTTCTTCGCGGTTCAAGGGACCAACAAAACCCCTTTTCACCGGCCCTTTCGGCAACAATATGCAAATAGACCGAGGTCTCACTCGAGTCGAAGGAATGGGGGGCTATAGAATCAGGCTTCCACAACCAGGTGATGAGTATAAAATAGACTGGTGAGTAGCGCGCTGTGGACTTCAAACATCGCGAAGTCCACCTTCTTCACGACTGACACTTAGGCTATCGCGCATCCAAGGATTGCGCGATGTCGGATGGTCTTTCGATGACAGGATAGCGCAACTGATAACTACAATTCCTCTTCAGGATTAACCAACTCCAATGACTTTACTTAGAGTTTCCTATCCATTCATCAATTTCCTTAGGTTATTTATCTTACGACTTATGCAATATGACAACACACAATATACTGCGCACTTCCGGTGCCGCGCTTCGAGGTGGTCACACTGCGCGAACTCTACCTACTTAAGTGATTATCCAAATGACTTATGCATTCATTCCGCCTTAGAAATATTTATGCATCTAACATTCATCCTGCGATACTTAACATATTATTCCCATCTTCACTCCTATGGCGAATACATACAAAAGTAAGAACATATAAACTGATAAATGAGATCTTAAGCATTCATTGTAAGCAAATATACAAATTCAAGCACATAAACAATCACACAACACAGTATTTAACGTGGTTCACCCCCAGGATGGGAGCTACATCCACAGGAATTGTTGTTATATTATTTCGGGAAGGGTACAACAGTTCCAGTCTGCGCACTCAGCCGCTGCCTCTCTTCTCTCTCTGTAGGTCTCTGCGTACGCTGCTTGTAGAGCCTTTACAATGGCATTCAACACTCAAAATATTTTACAATGAAGATTACCCAACTAACAGAGATCAACAACCCTACTCTCAGAGATTATTCAACCCTTTCCCTTACAAAATTGTGCCTTCTTATAGATCATGCTCGTAGGTCATGTCTTTACAATGCATAGGAAAAAACCCTAAGGTTTCCCAAAACTGTCATGGTTTCCCTTAACTGGTCTTCATAGCTTTTGATAGAGACTTCTCCATCGTGGCCATCCTCTGCACGTGGTCACGTTGCTTTTAGCCTGCCCTGTCGACCACATGCCGACTATCGCTTTCACCCAGCCGTTCCTTCTCTAATAGCCTTGTGCGGCCGGTTCACGACATGCTTCCTCTGCTCGTGTGACCGGTCGCTTTCATTCCGCGATACTCCTTACCCATCTGCTTGGTAATCATGGAGTATCTTAACCAAAAATAGACCACCAATGGTCTTACCACAGAACCATTTGTTGGCTTACATAACTATTTTGAGGTTTTCTATAAAGACCCAAGTTCTTCGCGGTTCAAGGAACCAACAAAACCCCTTTTCACCGGCCCTTTTGGAAACAAGCTGCAAATAGACCGAGGTCTCACCCGAGGTGAAGGATGGGGGGTTGTGGAATCAGGCTTCCACAACTAGGTGATGAGTATAAAATAGACTGGTGAGCAACGCACTACATGCCTCGCGCTGTGGACTTCGGATTACGCGAAGTCCACCTTCTTCACGGCTGACACTTAGGCTATCGCACATCCAAGGACTGCACGATGTCGGATGGTCTTTTGACGATAGGACAATGCAACTGATAATTACGCTTCAGGCTTAACCAACTCCAATGAATTTACTTAGAGTTTCCTATCCATTCATCAATTGCCTTAGGTTACTTATCTTACGAATTATGCAATATGACAACACACAATATACTGCGCACTTCTGGTGCTGCGCTTTGAGGTGGCCGCACTACGCGAACTCTACCTACTTAAGTGATTATCCAACTAACTTATGCATTCATTCTGCCTTAGAAATATTATGCATCTAACATTCATCCACATATGCAATACTTAACATATTATTCCCATCTTCACTCCTATGGCGAATATATACAAAAGTAAGAACATATAAACTGATAAATGAGATCTTAAGCATTCATTGTAAGCAAATATACAGATTCAAGCACATAAACAATCACAAAACACAGTATTTAACGTGGTTCACCCCCAGGATGGGAGCTACGTCCACAGGAACTGTTGTTATATTATTTCGGGAAGGGTACAACAGTTCCAATCTGCGCACTCAGATGCAGGCTCTCTTCTCTCTCTATAGGTCTTTGTGCACGCAGCTTGCAGAGGCTTTACAATGGCATTCAACATTCAGAAGATTTTACAATGAAGATTACCCAACTAACAGAGATCAACAACCCTACTCTCAGAGATTATTCAACCCTTTCCCTTACAAAATTATGCCTTCTTATAGATCATGCCCGTAGGTCATGTCTTTACAATGCATAGGCAAAAACCCTAGGGTTTTCCAAAACTGTCGCGGTTTTCCCTTAATCGGACTTGCTCGCTTCTGATAGTGACTTCTCTGTCATGGCCATCCTTTCTGCGTGGTCACGTCGCTTTCATCCTTCCCTGTCGACCGCATGCCGTCTGTCGCTTTCACCCAACCGTTCCTTCTCTAACTGCCTTGTGCGGTCGGTTCATGACGTGCTTCCTCTGATTGTGTGACCGAGTGCTTTCCTTCCGCGATACTCCTTAGCCATCTGCTTGGTAATCATGGAGTATCTTAACCAAAAATAGACCAAGATGATCTTACTAGAATATGTGCCATTTTCCTTCCACATTTTGTCTTTCCAGATCCTCGCAGATCAGGCTCTTCGCAGTGCTGTCTCTTCGCGGTGCTGGATTCCTTACCCTGCTGATGCTGCGCTGCGCTCAACTTTGCAGCTCCAAAAAATGTCTTTTCCAAAAAGTCTTCAACTGAACTGCGCTTAACTTCGCAGTTCCAAAACTGTTTTGCCAAAAGCGCCTTACTTGGGCCAGGCCCAACACTACAGGTTAAAAGAGTTAAGTGGTAGTTGGATCCTACGAAGTGGGAGTACCTATGGGACATGAATTTCGAAAGATAAATGGTTTTTAAGTGATGCATTATTATTTAGCATGAGTATTGTATTATTATCATGATGCATGGGTAGGTGTGGGGTTTCAGGGAACTCAACTGCCCAAATTGGTTATTTGATGACAAAACCTGAGTACAACAATCGCAACGCAGTAACTATGTCGAGGTAGACATAGCCCCTTATTCCATAGGAGGGGTGGAGGCATTTCCCACCATTTATCCTCCGAAACCCGGATTCAATGGAGGGTCGCGCTACGACGCACTCCCCAAGGTGTGTGAAGATGACTAGTGGGTGCCTGCTGGGGAATCTTGGTCGATGTATTCGACACTTATGCTGACGAGTTCTAAATGGAGTTATGCCATGTAGCGGACTCTCCAGGGTAGTCCAATAAAGGAAGGATAGGATGTGGAAGTTAGTTGTGAATTAGGTAGATAGGTATGACATTAAAGTTAAAAGGGAAACATAATTTACTATGTGTGTGTACTGAAAACCTTTGCTTGATTCTTGTGTCTTAATCCAGTATGTATGTTGTTTCACATATTATTATGGTTTGAGTTAGTAAATATGGCTAGTCATTTCAGATTCACGTCTTGGTATGCTTCGACGGATAGTAATTTATGTAATTATGTGGTATGCATGTTTTAGTACTATTAGTGTACCTACACGAGGTATGTAAGCCGTAGCTATGCTTACCTAACTCGTCTATATAGGATTGTATTAATTATCTACTATACTATTACAGTTGGGCTTGAATGCATTGTGATTGTGACTAAATACATACGAATTGGTTGGGAATTAATTATTGCATATTTAGTTATGCATGCGTCACGTTATTAATGAAAGGTTTACTTATGGATGAGGTTAATTATTAATTGTGGTCATCACTAAAATAAATGTTAGTAAATGGTTAAGAGGACTATTATTAAAGTAATTAGTAAATGTTAATTAAGAGTTAATAATGTTAAGTGGATGTTAATAATCTTATTACTAAATTGATTAAGATTAACTAAATATTAATGATATCAATTAGTTCAATTGCTGGGTTTACAAATGATAATGGTGTAAATATTATTAATCATATTATTATTGACTTAAGTAATAAATTGTAATTAGTTTTAATTATAACTGAAGGGTAATTAGAATTACAGGGGTGTGATAATCATTAGGTAAATGATTAGTGGTACTATTCATTAATTAATTAAAGGATGATTATAACGAATAGTTGGATGTTGAATTACTAAGAATAATAATATTATTATAATGATTAATGATTAATGGTTGAATAATGTTGGATGAATATAATGATTAATTAATGAATATTATGATGATAAATTAAGAATTTTATAATGCGACTGTGATAAATTATATGGTTGAAATGTGATTATGTCAAGTTTGACATAGATAATGACGGCGGTCATTATTTAAGGGTTCTTAAATTTCATATGAACCGTGTCCCAAATTATATAATAAAATAAAGTAAAAGGGATCTACTTTATGATTCGCAATTGAATATGATACGGTTGGAGTAATAAATAATTATGACTAAGGAGTTGGGAATTAATTGGAAGGATAAGGGTAGTAATTACAGAGGGGGAAAATGAGTTAGTAGGAAAGGGGGATAAGGAGGGGATGAAATTTCTGGAAAGGGATCATCTTTTGCGGGATCTTTTCACACAGAGGAAAATTTAGCAGAGGTTGAATTTTGAAGGGGAGAACTATTTAGACTGGTTGGACTGTGATGTACTCAAGTTTTGGGCTTGGGGTTCCAAGAAGCAATTCTTGGAGCTGGGTGGTCAACGAGACTATCCTAGTTGGCATGGAGGTAGATCAAGTTTGGACGGTTGAGTTTCTCAAGGGTTGGAGGTATTTCATTGTTGCTATTTAAATTTATAGGAGGAAGAAGAGAAGCTTGGATATTAAATTGATTCAATGAAAAGAAATATGCTGTTAAAATTGATATTTACATATATTGTAAATTTGATCTATATTTACACTTACCATATGTTTCTATTATGTTTTCTACCTGCATAGTGAAACATATTAAATTAGGTTAGTTTAGAAGCAAACAAGACGAACAAAACTATCATCAAGATAGATTATATTAAATCAAACCGAGGACTTGGGAAGGTCCCTACACTTGTGTGGTTTATTGCTTCTCTACGGGTAGAACAACACGCAAAGGGGGGTGGAAATCCTATTGGTTTTCCAGTCATCGTGGTTCAATTTCGTAAGTTGTGTTTGGGGATTCCTGAGTTATGGACTAGTCTCAATCACTCAAAAGCCATGATATTTTAGAACACCTCTAGGAGGAAATCATGTTGATTTCCAGTGGGTTCTTGCTGATTCTGTTATGTTATAAGATTATCATTGTTCTATGGGGTAATTTGGAAAGTGATAGGGGTGTAAATCTATCAGTCTTCTGGTCATTGTGGTTTATTCTCAAGTGTTTTGTTTGGGGCCTATTAATCTTAACGATAGTTTCAATTACTATGAGGTGGTGGGTTTTTTTGAGCACCTCCAAGAGGCAGATCTATTGATTTTTAGTGAGATCTTGGGAACTTTGTCAAATATATAAAACCAACCCCATACAGACTTGGTCAAGGATTCTCAAAGGAATATAGGTCATTGGGATTTACTAGTGTGCTTGATCTCCTTTTCTTGGAACTAAGGAGTGCCATTATGGAAAACAATCACTCATGGACATGCCAAAGAGACATACAAGAGTTAAGTAGGTTTATTTGACACCAAGAAGATTTGGTTAAGGGAAACAACACTTCTATTTTCTTAGTAACAACCAAAACCCACAAGTTAGAACATCTCCAAGCTTCTTAATATGCCATCATCACAAATATTATTGTTCGGTAGAAAAAAAACAAATACATGACTTGGAATATGAGTGTGAATATTTGAAGGCAATGATATCTAAGCTCAACAAAGGCTCCTCTTTTGCAGTTTCAAACTAGCTCTTAGTAGGTTCATTTCCAATGGCGAACAAGTAAAGAGGAAACAATATGCCAACCTAAGGATGGCATGGATATTGACAAATCGAAGTAGACCTCCCCCAAAACAAGACTAGTATGAAGCAATAAGCAACAATGTCCTCTTAATATAGTTTTTAGATTATGCTATGCTAATGTGTGTTGTTTTTAGAACTCTTTAAGCTATATACCACCAACATGACCATTTTTTTGTTATGCAAGGACTATTACCAAGTCATTTTGAACTATTGAAAACTCCTCTTATATTATCTAAATGTTCAATCGAACTACTACATATTTTAATACAAATCATAAGTCAATTTTGTTTAAAAATAAAAAATCAATATTACTTACTTTTTTCTAATTCGTTAATAATAAACTTAATTATTATCATATTAAAATCATATAAATACAATTAATTATCTTAATTAAAATCATATTAATAAAATAAAATAAAATTCTAAATTTCAAAATAATTTTCCAACCATTCTTCTTTAATTCTATTAATGCATTTGAAATGTATAAACATAAAAATTACTCATCCAAATCACAAATAAAACTTAACTTTTTAATTTTACAATGTTTTTTAATAAAACATACATTTACATTTTTATTACTTTTTCTAAAACTCCATTAAGTTTTAAAATGCCAAGAATAATGGAAATTTTTATATCTAAAAATAAATATGTTTTCATAAAACATAATAAAAACTAATTATTACTTAAAAATACTTTTACAAATAACATAATCTATTTATTCTTGAAAATGCTTTTACTAATAAAATAATCTATTTATTATTTGTAATTATTATTAATTTTTTATTAAGAAATAGTTTTTTATGTGTTAATATAGAGGTTATTTTCATAGCATTGAATATTGTAAATACCAAAAATATTTTTTCATGTAGTCTTCATATACATCTAACTACTATAAATTTATTTCATAATTTATATTTTTAAATTTATGTTTGAAAATTAATTATATATATATATATATATATATATATATATATATATTTTTTTTTTTTTTTTTTTGATGTTTTAAGAAAAATAAAACCTATTAATGTAAATATTCATTGAAATCATATATTTAAAACTATATTTCTAATTTGGTTTCAAATTGTTTTTAAAGAAAAAAAATAGTAACTTGTTATTTCATTAAGAAATCAAAGTGACAAAGTACATACATAGGTAATGATTATTCAAGACAAATACCATTGAAGAGGAATTTCTATAACCATAACCACTATAAAAAGCTAATATGCCCGTAATAGTAACCAGTCAAAAACATAACTGAACCAAAATATTCCCATGGATGTTACAAAAAAATGTTTCACCACCACTTACTAAGTCTATCCCTTAAAATACAATCTCAGAACCAGAGTCAATGAATAACTATGTTATGTATTCTTCAAAATAGATGTGGCCATCCATTGGCCCAATAGCTTCCTTAGATAATTGATTGGTTTTCTGATTTAACCCCCGAAAAATATGCACAAAGAATATTTCAGCAAAATCATTAATCAAACGCCCGATCCTGTGTATCCAATGTCCCAATTGTATGGCATGAAGAGGTGTGACTATATATATATATGGTCAAATCTGCACTTCTCCGTCTGTGATCACATTGCTTTGTTGATCACACAAAAGGACACTATGGATGGAAGAGCTAGGTTGACCCTGGATGAGTTATTGCTGAGACTACACTCTTCAGCCAAAAAACATATTTTTTCTATAATTTTCATGACATGTGTGCTACTATTGCCACAGTGATCCTGCGTTCTGAATGCTGGTCTTATTGAAGACAACTTGCGCACATCTTAAGATGAAATGAACAAATATATTAAGATTATGAATTGGGATTAGTTGAAGTTGGTTCTGCAACTTCCCCAACCTCCCAATTCAACCACCTCTCGAATTCAACTGCATACTTGTCCCATAAATACAAGGAGGAGCCATGAGAGAGGGACCTAGAAGGAATGCTTTACCTGCTGTTACGTTGGAGGAATTCCTAAGTCATTGTGAAGAGCAAGAGCCCAGGACTCGGTTGCAGAAGTGTCTGGACAGATCAGGTATATTTGTACTTATCTACATTTCTTTGACAATAAAAGGTGGAAATACCCTTCCCGTCCCAAATTGAATGTCTATTTGATTGAATGTTTATTTGGTTAAATATCTTATTGTGGTTGATGTTTAATTGTTTTCAACTTCATTATATTTATTACAGTCAAGATACGCTGAGGAAGGTTAACTTTGTTTTGCAGGTTCATCATTGCGGAAGATCAAGCGAAAGCTAGGACCAACCATCGTTAAAAAGGTACGGCTTTCAGAATCTTAACCTCCTTCCATTTGTAGTAACTAATGCAAGACAATGAATGTATTTACCTGTCACCCAACACATGTTGGTAGTGTCATCTCCCCACTACAAGGTATTTTCCTACACAATAGACTAAGTTTGGTCTATCGGACTAACTTTGGTCTATCGGACTCTACTATTATTATTGCGACTCTATCAGACTTTGCTTTAGAATATTATTCCTATGCTCAAAAAACTTAAAAAGAAGCATTCCTAACTGTAGTTATGATCTAGGTTAGAAGGTTTGTATTGCTTTAGAATATTATTCCTATGCTAAAAAAAATTAGAAAGAAGCATTCCTAACTGTACTTATGATCTAGGTTAGAAGGTTTGTATTGCTTTAGAATATTATTCCTATGCTCAAAAAAATTAGAAAGAAGCATTCCTAACTGTACTTATGATCTAGGTTAGAAGTTTTGTATTGTAACAAAGATTCTGAAATTGAGATCTAATGTGGGTGTACACATAACACTCTAAGAGAAATTGATTTTCATCCTCAACCCTCATTGTCTCACATAGATGACATATCCTTTCATCCCACAGAGTTTTAGGGATTGTCCAATGCCCTATTTTAGTATGGAGCTCATGAGAATTCGTTTTTATCTTGGATATATTAATTTTTTTTCTCTATATTAGTTAAAACAGATATATACTTTTGATCTTTTAGATTAGGGTTAATAACCTCCTTATAATATGTTAATTTGCTTTTAACCTCTAAATTTGTATCGCACCACCAATTGTGTTTAGTAGTAATATTTTTAATATTATCAATAGTTTACAAAGTGTCATTTTTGTTAATTCCCCAATGGTTTAACCAAGCAAGGGCATCTTTATGTCAACCCCACTTGAATCGTAGGTGGTTTTGACATAAATTTAAAGCAACTTTAGGAAGGCTTAGGTCTCGCATGTTATTTATCTTGTGCTTGTACATCAAGTACCTAGTCATATCCATGTTCTCAATGGGGGAAATACCCACTTCATTGAGGAGAATAGGATAGGGTGCATTCCTTTTAGTTTCGAGGTTATATATATTTTAACATTGACATTTTTTTTATTTTCATTAATGTTTGTATTTTCACAAGTAATCATATTTGAAGAGAATTGGAGAACCTGTGTGCAAATTTGAACCTCGATGTTTTGGGCTGATTAGTGCAACCCATATTTAAGAGGTATCTCCACCTAAAGATGGACTACGCTATTCAACCCGAAACATTGAGGTTCAAATTTGTACACAAGCTCTTCAATTCTCTTTAAATATTTTTATATTTTAAATTATTTCTAAAATTTAAAGGAATAAAAATGTGTCATTTATATGTGAAAAGTTATATATATATATATAGATATATACAGGGTGGATGAAGTGTTGTAGAGATTTTCATATACCAAAAAAATCAAATTTTATTCTATGAATTTCTATAGTGAAGAATAGACTAGTTGGTTTTGTCATAATGTATAATGATTGCTCACTTCATATATATATATATATATATATAATTTAGATTATATATAAATGTGGTGATTAATCATTACACATAATGACAAAATCAACTATCATTGTAGAAATCCATAGAATAAAATTTGATTTTATTGTATATGAAAATCTTTAAAATAAGGACGTTCAACACGCAACACTTAGTCCATCCCCACAACATGTGGGTTGCATGCTTCACAAAAAAATGAGGGGTTGGATAGTAAAGTATGTAATTTTGTTAGAAAAACCTTTATCAAATAAAATAAATAACTAGGATTATATGTAATTTTGTTAGAAAAACCTTTATCAAATAAAATAAATAACTAGGATTAAATCCAAGTGTGTAGTTTATTTATAATAGTTTATATTTTTATCTAGTCATACATCTCAGAAATATATATTTAATAATTTTTTTCTATTTCTTAAATAAAAATGTGACAAGTTCCTCTATGGGTTATCTCACCAAATCCTTAAATATGCTATATACTTATTAATTTAGTATGAATAAGCATCTCAATAATCACTCATGTTCTTTGGTAGTGTAAGAATTCATATCATTAGTATATCCTAAACAAGCGTTCATTAAAATTTCAAAATGTATGTTTAGTAAGTAAATTTAGTACAGGAAATTTTAATAATCCAAAATACATTCTCAAATTTAAAATACCCGATTCTCACATTTGTTTTGTCCTCCACTCTTATGCAAATCAACCAACTCCTATAATAGCTCCATCTATAGCTCCAACATTGGCCCAAACTAGGTTAACCACCCAACCAACTAGGAACAGTCTCTCCGACTCCCTAACCCAAAAAACCCTTGTTGGTTTCCTGGCCCCCGTGCTCAAAACTCCAAGAAAAAAGTGCACATGCTCCCCCCATCTCCAAAACCCCCATCCAATTTATATTTTCATCCCCTTACTCCCCCACAATTCCCGATATCAGCCCCCCCCCCCCCTTCCCAAACCCAAGGGTTTAAAAAAATGAAAAATTCATATCCACATCCAACGTTTTATGTAAAAAAATTAAAATAAACTAGGAAAAAAATATCAATGAAAATATAAATAGAATATCCAAATGTGAAAAGAAAGGAGACTGAAAAACAAAAAAAACTAGAATTAAATGCCGATTAGGGTTGGAATTTGATGGAGATTTTGCCCGTCAAATATGGCCAAATTTTTTTTCGAGCCATTTAGCTAAACAAGCAAGAAATTAACGGAAATTATTTTTTGATGGTTAAGAATTTTTAAAAAACATTCTTAATATCAACTTTTTGATGGTCCAACTGGAAGCAGGAGGGTAAAGCTGATGCTTGGTTCCCATTTCCCAAATTTCAATTCTATACGAGGCTATGATGCTACTTGTTGGGTTGTGCTAACAATTCTTAAAAATATTCACTTTCGGTGGTCCACCTGGAGGGTAAAGCATGTTCCCAAATATTGACGATGCCTAAACTAAGTGGCAGAGTATGTGCTCTGTAATGAATGCATTAACTCTATCTGTCATCTCCAACTACCACCTCCTCTCCCTTATTACTTGCATCTTCAGCTACCACCTCCTCTCCCTTGTTACTTGCAGGCTACAGACTGCAGGCTAGGTCATGGTCATTTGGATTATGGTAATGGACCTCAAACTCAAAGAGTCGAAAGAAGAATACTATCACATCCCCACTGACCTCCTTAGGCCGAAGGGGAGACCCTGATACATTTTTTTCTTCTTCCAAATTTGACTGAATACACACACACAGTTGAAATGACTTGGATCCGCAATCCGCCATTGCAGATGCGGAAGTGCAAAACTTCATAACCGGAAAGTTTACCTTTCCACAATCCGCAATCTGCAACAACGGATCCACAATCCGCAATCCACAAATGCAGATGTGGAAGTGCGGAACGTCGAAATCCAACTTTCGGAAAAGATTGCTTCCGCAATCCGCAATCCGCAATTGCGGATGCGAAAGTGCAGAATTCCAAAACGTAACTTTGACTTCCATGTTTCAGCAATCCGCAATCCGCATTGCGGATGCGGGCATGCGGAACCATACCCTTGCAATGGTAACTTTCCACACAATATTCTAAGGGGCATAACTTTCCCATCCTTGGTCCAAATGAGACAAGGTCAGTACCGTTGGAAATATCTTGGAGAGATCTATCCAATGGCGAAACCCCTACCCCATCTGAGCATTCCTACCATGTCAAATTTCCCACCGAAGTTCTGTCCATAACTCCACTTAAAGACTTCAACCTTCTTCCTTCCATGATCTTCCCTTCCACCTGACCCATAGAGGGGTTCCGAAACATTTCTAGGGCATTCCCCTCCTTCCAAGGATCAAATGTGGTCATACAACTCATTCACAAGGTTAGTCAAACATATCATAACATGTAAAATGCATAAAGTTAGATCTAACAAATACATCTATCATATGTAAGACTTATAATGCATTAAACTCATGCAATACAATGATGTACATATAACAATGAACTCAGGCCTGCACATGACTTCTTGTCAATCAAATTCATATAAACATGCATTCCACAATTCCACAATTGAACATAAGAAACCATGATTCATAACAATGAAACATCATCATTTAACATAACAAGAAGTACTTATCTTTAAATTGAAGCTGCCAAGCAACTAGATAAGTGAGAGCAATGTTCCACCCAACCTTAGATCTTTGTCCAGCTTATACTCTTTCAGCTGAGAGATCACCCCCGAGCTGGGCTGTGTATCCACTAAGGAGGGCTATCAGGTTCTCTCACAATCAAGGTTCCATCCCAATGCTAACCCAATTTGTAGTTGGGTTTATCAAGCATTCCAGGGCACCTACCCATGCTAAGCCAACCTATAGTGGGTTTATCAAGCATTCAGGGACATACAGGTCATGCTAAGCCAACTTCTAGTTGGGTTTATCAAGCATACCAATAAGGTCATGCTAAGCCAGTCTATAGTTGGGTTTATCAAGCATACCAGACTAATTGGTTATGCTAAGCCAACCTACATTGGGTTTATTAGGCATACCAAGCAATACAATCATGCCAAGCCAGCATACCATTGGGTTTATCAAGCATATCAAACAAGTTGATCATGCTAAGCCAACCATCAGTGGGTTTATCAGGCGAACATGGACAACAAGGGAGGTGTTGCTAAGCCAGTGAGCTCAACCACATAGTTGTAGGCATATCAACACCCAGCCGACCTGGAACCCACATTACCTACCACATCCAACACAAGGAAGAACCTCTTCTCTGCTGCACAGTCCCTCAAGGCCTCTTCCCTTCCAGTGCTATTCCAGGATGGGCATAGAAAGGTCCAGTTGCTAGTTCTATGAGATTTCAGCCTTCATTGGGTTTATCAAGCAACCCAACTTTCTTCCACAGTTCAAACGAGCTAACTCGTTCCATACTTGCGGACAGGGCTCTGTTCCACAATCTACTCCCGACGATCCAATTCCCAGGTTCTCATGGTTTCTCTGCACTATTCAAGCTTGCAGTTTCCTCACGGGTTCTTGCCACTCTGTCCCTGGTAGACTGGATTCACACCCACAGTTTTCATGGCTAACAACTCTCTGGTATTTCTATTACATAGGGAAAACACGAATATCTTCAAGCTTCTACGACTGGTTCTTAGTCTGCGGGTATCCTGGACAAGTTCTCCCTTGACGGATCGATGGATCGTGAATGGCAAGTGCGTGAATGGATGAATGATGAATCGTGAATGCATGAATTTTCTCCCTGTGGATCGATGGATTGTGAAATTCAGAGGAGGTGAATGAATGTGTCCCCCCCCCCACAAACGGGTAGTCAAACAAGCTCCGCGAGTTTCCAGGTGTTGAGTGCCTTCCAGGACAAGAAACCAGAGCCATGCCCTACCATACGAAATCGGAGGCATGCTCCATACTCCATCGGTTCAGCAACAGGGTTCTCACCCACTCTCTACAATTGCATTAATGTCAACAGGGAGTTCAAACGGGTTCACAGTCGGACATGTGGCAACATGGCAACCAATCCCATAACCCCCCCCCCCCCCACCTCTCCCTAGTGGATACACGTGGCCCCTTCTCATTAGTTGCCTCCTTAGCCAGCTTCTTGGTTATTTTATTCATGAATAATAATGACATCATTTACATTTCTTCTTGGCTTAACAACCCATTGAATAATCAAACTATCAAATACTTGCCTATGTAATAACCTTAAACATCCACTAGTGGGGCCTTGGCCTTGAGCTCCACACTAGGGAAAATACACACACAACATATACACAGTATTTACATTGAAGCCAATAAACATCAAGGGAAAAATTAGGTATTACAAATGTTGCCAGTGCCACCGACTTGTAGGCTGAGGAACGTTGCCAGTGCCACCCACTTGAAGGTTGCAATAGCTTCCAACATCAAGGTGATCTCCTCCGTTGGTAAGTTTTAAGATGCTCATTTATCCACCCTTTGTTTAACTTTCTTGATATGTCCTAGCTAGATTGGGAATATCAATTTTGAAGGAAAAGTAAAATGGTAAAAATAATTTGTACTAGAGTGTGTGAACTTCAAAATTGATGTTTTGTTAGTCACTTAATTTGTGGTGCTTTTGATTTTTGCTATTTGTTCTTTCAATTTCAATGACTTTACAACTATCGTTGTTGCTAGAACATTGTCATAAAATATTGCATAATGGTAAATTGCAATTTGTAGTGAACTAGGTAGGTTGGGAATTGGGAATTTGATGTAATCAACAGTTGTATGAGCCTGCCAACTATGGATAGTGGACACCGTCTCCCTCCACTTCTACATTCTTCACTGACCTGCGCACGCTTGGTAACTGCCTTGGTGACCCGTGTGTGCTCTACTACATCCAAGTGTGCTCAATTTTCCATTGGCTTAGCGCTCTGCCTCAACCATTTACTGTGGTTTCCAGTGGAATCCTAGCCGAGTGCATCTCGTGTTTGTGTATTTTTTTATTCACCCCATGAATCATGATCATCCTTTCCACACTGTCTAAAACAACTCTCCCATTCTACCTCATTTTCTAGCTTGGCGTTTTAGTGATTTACCACCTTAGGGTTAGGGTTTGCTTGAAATCCGGTGGTTGCTCTTCAACGTTCACTCATTACAACACAAGTGGTAAACTTTTCATATCCACTTTTCACAAGCTTGCTATCTTTACAATTTTTGGGAAAGCACCTTTCTTTTAGAGGCAAAAGAGAAAGATGAGATCCTCGATTCCTCGCGTAAAAGTTTAAAACCTATACAAAGGTCAATCTGTTTTAATTTTTATTAACGAATAGAACCCAAAAACATCCCAATTCCCAGCCTCGTACAACATTTTGTCTTCATCCCTTTTTTTAAGTGAAACAAAAAATCGAAAAGTATTTGCAATCTTATTATTCCCTTTTCCTTGTCTTCGAATAATCTCAGAGTTCACACTTTCACTCAATTCCAACAAAAAAGAGGAAACTTGTACTCTATTTTTGTCTCATAAACCGAGGAAACTTGTTTTCAGATTTTTATTTTATGACTTTATCATAATCTCATAATTGATGGATATACATGCATTTTCATTTGAGGTACTAAATCTGTCCTATATAGAGATGTATCTTTTATATTTGAAAAAATTCATAGACAATTTGATTAAGTCAAAGAAGAAATACATAAATGAAATTATTCCATGACAAAATTTTCAACAAATAATTCCTCAAATATATTTGATTAAATTGAAAATCCAAATTATTAAACATATGACAAAAATAATATGAAAAATTCCTCAAATATATTTGATTAAATTGAAAACCAAATTATTAAACATATGACAAAAATAATATGAAAAAATAATCCAAAATATAAATACATAAGAAAATAAAATAAAGAGGTCCTCAGCCCAAATCCGCATCCATGTCCATCATAATTTATGGTCCTCAGCCCAAATCCCCATCCGTGTCCATCATAATTTATGGTCCTCAGCCATCTTGAATTCAATGTCTATCCCAATTCTATCCCAATTCTATGAATGAGATTGTGCTTCACTCTTTTGTGATTTTGAATTTTAAGTGTTTTTAAATTTAAGATATTAATAAAAATGAGATTGTGATCCACTTTTATGTGATTTTGAAATTTAAGTGTTTATAAATTTAAAATATTATTAGAAAAAGCTGACAAACCAAATAAGGTTTACTTTCTTGGTATAAGAGTTATTGGCCTCAATTTAAAAATAATTTTTTCTATCACAAATTAATTATATAAAACACAGAGCATAAATAAATTTTTGTATAAACCTTGCAGTTGATGAAAAAATATTAAGATTTAAAAGATTTTGGATATTATAATTTATAACACAATTAGAATTATTGAAATATGATTATGTTAACACGGCATATGAAAAATAAAACATTTCATAGTAATTTATAGTTTTATGTATTATACCAAGTTGTTGACTAAGCATTTGCAATTTATGATTAGAATTGAATAACTATATTGATTTTTTTTTTCAAATTTAAAAATTAAATTTAAAAATTAAATTTAAAAATTAAATTTAAAAATTTAAATTTAGAAAGTAAATTTTTAAATATCAAGTTAAGTTGAAAAAAACTGAATTTCAAAATAGTAAAATAATGCAAAATTTTGTCTAGGTGGGAAGTTTTTTACTAAGATTTAGTTTAAGTACTTGAAAATTGAGTTTTAAAGTATTTGTTATCTTACATGTTGAAAATGATGTATTGTACTAGTGATTTATTGATATTTTGAAAAGTGGTTGCTTATTATTCAACATTTACTGTAATTGCAAACAACCATTAATTAGTAGTGTTTAACTTAAAACTTCATAATGGAAGGGTAATTTTTAAATTAAAACTTCATTATTGAAGGGTTAATTTCTATTCAAAACTTCATTATGGAAGGGTAATTTTTTAATTAAAACTTCATTATTGAAGGGTTAATTTCTCATCAAAACTCCATTATCGAAGGGTTAATTTCTCATCAAAACTTCATTATTGAAGGTTTTTTTTGACGAATATAAGAACCAAAAACATCAAAAAAAATTGTATGATGGGCAATGACATACAAATTCCAACCCTGATGCCGATGATATACATAGATGCCTCTAATAAGCATGAATTATGTTTGGCCCCCAATCTTGGCTGACTCAAAATCAATATGAAAATTTGCGTAGTGTGACACCAATGTTTGACAAGAAGGAAAAATTGTTTTGGAGATAAAGACTACAGTTTAGAAGATTACAAATTTGTAATGTAACACCAACTTTGATAAAATGACATAAATAATTGCTCTGTTGTTATGTTACAAAGTATATAGTACATTGACGATTCAAATCCCAAAACAGGGAAAAGAATTGCAGCCTAAACATGTTACTGTTCAAACTTGTATTGGCAATTAATAATATATTGGCACTATCTGATGCAAGGCATTCACTGCCATGATTGTTACAAACTGTGTTTCCCCATTCCCCACTCATAGAGAACTGTATCGAACTGTATGGCAAACTGGGCATAGGCTTCCAGAAGAAAACTGAGGAGAAGAATACTTTCTTCCATTGACTGAGAAGAAAATGACAGCACCCATAGACCTGCTTAACTCATTGCAGGGATATCACAAAAAACAAAGGACAGATGCCAGATGATCCACAAATTAATTTGATAGGTTGATCAATATACTGCTCCTGTATAAGAATGTTTAATATATCAACATAATGCAGCAAGTTCTCATCCAAAAATTTAGGAAGGGTACAGAATGATAGCTAAGAAGCTTTCTCATTGCTATCCGTTCTGTTGCAAAAATTGAAAAGCTGAGATGTCACGGAGTAGGGGTGGGGTCTCCACATCTGAGAGATCAACATCTGCCATACCCTTTGTTAATTCATCAACAGAAAAGGGTATGCTGTAAACAGAGTGCAAAAGATTAGTTTCTTAACAAAATAAAGGAAGCTGCAACTGCAAAAAACTTCAAGCTTTTAACAAATAACAGAAATAATTTACTTCATACTTTCATGTAATGCTTACAACTATTTGAAAACAAGACAAACGAATTACATTAATATCAAAATGCCCAAAGAGCTCTAATGGGCTTGGAAAATAAATAAAAAACATATTACCGAGGGTGTCCCTAAAGCCTCTCCATCAAAAAGTGGAATACAGACATGATCAGTTGCTCAAACTCTATTCGTCATGGCGAGGAACAAAAAATCTTACCTTGTATCATCATCCAGCAGAAATGTATTGGTCGAGGCATTTTGAGGACTCTTTGTCATCATCAGCTTCATGCTTCCAAAAACCTACAAGTTATACCCACCAGCCTTAGGTGATGGGATGAAACTCCCCAAAACTTCCTCACTAGAACAAAATACAAGAAGACATTGACAATGACTTTTGAAATTAAAACATCTAGGCACACCTCACGGGATACACTCTGTGTGCCATATTTATCATCCCAATACATGGTGCTTATCCGATAAAGCTGTTGAACAGTTAGCACCTATTGACAATTGCAAGTTCATACAAGCAACAATCATATCAACTATTAAGTTCCAGCTAAACCTAGGAAAATACAAATTATTCTGCATAAAGGAACACATACTGGGCAAATATCCTGCATAATTTCATCTAAAGTCTTCTTTGCTTTCTGATGTATGACCTGCATACATAAAGGAAACTTTAGTTTAGGCTTGGAGATTTTAAACAAGTTCTGACTGAATACAGAAAAATAAGACTAGCACATCGGTTGGATTCGTCTGTTCAGATAGGTTTCATTCCAGGATTTGTCCAGTGTTACACAATATCTTTCCTTCCAAGGAATTGGCCTCTTTGACATTTCTAAATGTAGAACAAGCTATGTGGACTGTACATCAAAATACCACAACCAGGAAAGTATTACTGACTTGCATCTCAATGTGAATCTGATTTATACAACATTCTTAAAATCTATAATTGCACTCTGTAATTGCACTGAGAGGCACGCTCTACAGCCCAGTATGAGGAATTTGCCTAAGATGAAATTGTCAAAATTTTGTGCACATTCCCAGCCCAAGTTTCATGCCTCAACAGTGAACAAAGTTAAATGCCCAACCCCACAATTTATATGACTACTGTAGATGAAGTTTTTATCATTCAACCAACTGTAACATGAACTATTTGAAAACTTTTTCACAAAATTTTAATGAG
Source organism: Larix kaempferi (assembly GCA_027924585.1). Taxonomy (NCBI): domain Eukaryota; kingdom Viridiplantae; phylum Streptophyta; class Pinopsida; order Pinales; family Pinaceae; genus Larix; species Larix kaempferi. The sequence continues at coordinate 5,546,431 of BSBM01000938.1, forward strand.
CAGAAGTGAAACACAGTCAACCAACTACAAAATTCACACTTTATTTAGCCAATTGGCTCGGGAAAAACCCCCAAGGGAAAACCTGGGAGAGAGAGTGAGCGTATTTTATTAATTTAGTCAAAGAATTGTACAGCAGAATTTTATAACAGAGGTACAACTTATCTCAACCAGACTGCCTGTAGGTGCTGCCTCGAATTTCGTGCAGGGAAACACCTTGAATTCCGTGCAACTCCTCGAATTTTGTGCCTTGTCAGAACCTTGAAATTGTGCCTGTAGCAGCATTCAACCTCGAAAAGCATGTCAACTGTACCAGCAAACCACTGCCTCGATTTTCATGCCCAACAGCCTGGGAATTTGCACTGTACGGACAGCCTGTATGGCCTCGATTTGTGTGCCGGATATCTGCCTCAAAATATGTGCTGTACAGTTCTCGAATTCTGTGCAGAAATTCTCCTCAAAATTCGTGCCTGTCAGCTCCTTGCAATTCATGCTGCTGCTCCTCGAAATCTGTGCTGCACTGCTGTACGGTCTGCTTGGAAAATGTGCCTGGGTTTCTTTCCTTCTCCAGCTGGTTGAATTCTCCAATGGCTTATGAAGAACTCTCCAAATCCCTTGGAAAAATGTGCCCCTTCACATGAATTCCTTTTATGAAAATTCTCTGGAGTAGCTGAATGGCCATCTAATCCAAGGGTCCTCATTGGTTAGATCAACGGATGAGAAAATTCTCTCCAAAAATTAATTTCACTCAACCACCTTTTAAATTTTTCATAAAGTGCACTTTAATCTCTAAAGTGCAATTAATGCTCATCTCAAGTCATTAATGCAAGGGTCATGTGAAATTTCCCCTTTTCTAGTGACTTAAGCAAAAATCACTAGGGGAACACCTCCTTGGTACAAAATCAACACTCCCTCTTACCGAGGAAGGTGTTCTGCACCACTCCCAACTTGTCTCTGAAATGAATAAACTTGCCTCTTCCCAGAGACTTTGTTAGAATATTTGCTACCTGCTCATCAGTGAAAATGTACCGTAACCCCACAACTCCCCTCTGAACATAGTCCCGAATGAAGTGGTACCAGATCTCAATATGCTTGGACTTGTCCTGAAATACTGGATTCTTAGAGAGTTTTATGCAACTCTGATTGTCACAGTAGATAACAGTAGGCCCCGAGTCCTGTCCAGATAATCCCACCAACAGCTTGCGAAGCCACAAGGCCTCATAGTTGGCCTGACTGGCTACCATGTACTCAGCCACTGTAGTACACAAAGCAACAAACTTCTGCTTCCTGCTAAACCACGACACTACTGCCAAGCCCAAGTTGAAACAACATCTGAAAGTGCTCTTCCAGTCCGTCACTCCACCTGCCCAATCTGAATTCGTGAAGCCAATCAATTGGACACCATCCAATCTCCTATAATCTAGGCCATAATCCATTGTCCCTGTGAGGTATCTCAGAACATGCTTTGCAGCGACCTAGTGTACTCTACAAGGCTCAACCATAAATTGACTGCGTGTGTTCACTACAAAACACAAGTTTGGCCTAGTGTTGATCAGATACACGAGTGACCCAATGAGCTAACGATAAACTATAGGATCCACCAACTCTCCCTCAGAAGCATGTAGCTTCTTCGAGTTGGTGATCGTCGGAGTGGCCATAGGCTTGCAGCCCTCCATCTAAAATCTCCTCAGAATCTCAATTGCATAAATCTCTTGTCACAGAAATATATGACCAAGCTCCTACCACACCTCCATCCCCAGATAGTAATGCATCAAAACAATATCAGTCATCTCATACTCTGAAGCAAAATCTCTCTTGCAAGCTACAATGAGGCGCTCCTCACCTGTGATAAACAAGTCATCAACATACAACAAAAGAATGATCGGATCACCACCAACCACAATGAAGTAAAGGTTGGGATTAGCCCCACTCTTCTGAAATCCCATCAACAACAAGTAAGAATCAATCCCGAAATACCAAGCTCGAGGAGCTTGCTTCAGTCCATACAAGGCCTTTTTTAGCCTACACACATGAGAATCTCTCCCATGGATCTCAAAGCCCTGTGGCTGCTCCACATACACATCCTCCTGTAAAAGACCATTGAGAAATGTGGTCTTCACATCCATTTGGTGGATCTTCCAACCCATCTCTGCTGATATGGAGATCACTGCTCTGATCAAGGAATATTGAGCAACCGATGCAAAGGTCTCATCGTAATCAACTCCCTCTACCTATGAAAACCCACGCACCACAAAACGAGCATTGAACTTCTCCACACTACCATCTGTAGCGTGCTTCACCTTGTAAATCCACCACTGACTTCCCCTCTGGTCTCGGTACGATCTCCTAGACATCGATCTTCATGATGGAATGGTGCTCTTCCATCATGGCATCTCTCCAAACATGATGCTGAGAGGCCTCCTATAAGTAGAAGGAAGGCACCGAATCACGAAGACTAGCAACCAACGCCATACCCAACCTGTCTGGTATCTTGATGTCTCTCATTGGTTTCTTGGGAGCTCCAAATGTCTTTGCTTCCTTCAGGGTCCCTCGAAGCCACTTGGGCTTCCTCTTTTCTAAAGGTTCCTCCCAAACTAGTCTATCATCCTCTGAATAAATACCTAAAGTAGATGGTCCAGAAACCAGTGGACCAGTAGCTAGTGAACCAATCACTGGTGAACTTAGTGATTCAATAACTGAAACTGGTGAAATTGTCCCTAGAGATCCTGCTGATTGTACCATTGAACCTGTAGAACTGCCTGTTACCTGTGGCCTTGTCACCCCCGCAAACCTGTGACCCTACACTCTGAACTGCTGGACTCTATGTACTTTCTTGAGGTGTGGAAGCTTGTTGCTCCACCCACTATGACTCCAAAGAATTCCTGAAGGCCCGCTCCTCAAATATGACGTCCCTCCTTGCTACATCTCTCCTCTGTGCTGGAAGGTAAATGCGAAAGGCATTCGATGTCTCGTCATAACCAACAAATATGCCCTTCTTGGATGTGGGTTCTAGCTTTGTCATCTTCTCAGAAAGGACATGTGAATAAGTCAAGCATCTAAAGATACGAAAATGACCAACCTCAGGCTTCTTGCCTATGAACATCTCTTTAGGAGTCTTGCTCCCCAAGGCATGATGGGGACTCCTGTTCTGAATGTAGACTGATGTACTGCATGTCTCCGCCCATAAGAAAAGTGGCAAACTGTGATCATGCAACATGGCTCTCGCAACACCAATGATGAGCTTGTTATTTCGCTCTACCACCCCATTCTTCTCTGGGAAATAAGATACTGTAAGTTGTCTCCTGATGCCCTCCCATCTATAGAACTCATCAAATGCACTCGAGGTATACTCACCCCCATTATCTGATCTGAGAACCCGAATCCGTCTCCCTGTTTGGTTTTCCACAAGAGCTTTGAACTCTTGAAACCTCTACAAGACCTCCTCAGATTTCTAGCTCCTCAGGAAGTAAATCTAGGTCTTCCTGGAGAAATCATCCATAAATGTGACGTAGTACTCATACCCAGTCAAAGATGCAGAAGACATAGGTCCACATAGATCTAAGTGAATCGAATCAAGAATACCTGTCGATCGACTATCATCTAAAATTTGCTTCCATAGATAAGTGCGCCCTTCTAGGCCGAGTTCCAAGATGTTATCTTCAAGTCCTGTCTATGCACAAAAATGTTCAAACTTGGAAGCCCTAGTTTTAGATTAGGGATGAAACAGTCACCAACAATGGCTTCTATTCAACACTGCTCTGATACCATGTTGATTTTTTAACATAGCAATATAATTTTCATCTCTTTCAAATTTATTTCATAATTCATTTCATCCCACAATTATGCTTGAAAGAAATATCACCATTAATTTGCAGCGGAAAAAAACAAGGATCACTGAAAGAAAACCATGCACAAGAGACACAAAAATTTTACCCTGGGAAACTCAATAGGGACTGTTACCAACTTTTTGTACCATAGTTGGATTATCTGAAGAGCCGCCATTTGACAAATATGATGAATGTTTGTACTCCAGTGTATCAGATGATCCATCATTTGTGCCTAGTCAATTTTGGCTAGTCAGTTTTGTTTTTCAGTCGACATGACCATGGCCCGACGAGGTTTGTTATAAAGTGTGCTAGTAGGATTCTGAGTGGCTTGGTTCCTCATGATGACTTGATTAAGAAACTAAGGTATTCCAGGGAGTTTTTTTCCCTTGTCAATTATACTTTGCCTATAGCCGAGCTATAATCGATGAGGTTTTCTCCTGCTTCCTCCAAAACTGGAATGCCCGATTTTGAAAATTTTAGCCATGAGGGGTTATTAGAGTCCAACTGATGTATATAAACCTACTAGACACTATTAGAATAGGTTTTGGTCATGTCCTAGGTCCCTAGGATCCTCAGATAAAATTTCAAATTTTTTTTATCGGGTCCTCCGGTTTTGGGTTTTTAATTATTTTTTAAATTTTAATAAATTTTTCAATAGTTTAAATGGAAAAAATTCAATTTGTAATATGTCAGTCATCCGGGATCCGAATTCAGTGATTGAAGGCTCCAACCTTAAGCCAAAAATCATTTGTGATCCCCAGACCAGTTTATCCTAAGTTTCGGATGTCATTACAGCCTCATAATTAATAATTTCTCAAAAAAGTCAGTTACAGAGAAATTATTAATTAAAATATTAAAAAATGAATATTTGGAGATAATCCAAATCTTTCCAAATTAATCCAAATGGATTAAAATAAAAGGCTAATTGACATGGCACTGGGCATTAATGAAGATTCCAGTCATCTCTAATCAACTTCAGTTTAGTATACAGTCAGCACAAGTGGATCTCTCCAAGCAAATTCGCCCTCCTTCACCAAGAACTCGAGTTTGTGATGTGTCAAGTGATTAATGGGTTGGTTGGATGGCATTAAAGCCTATGGTAGGCGCCTTCCTAGATATGTGCAATCAAGTGGCTTGGCTCCATATACAACTCAACAATCACTCCTACATCCACTCACCTCAACTCCTTGAAGAGCTCACGCATTACTTCCTTACCCTCACGCATATTCCCTTTTGAAGCTCGATTTTACACATGGCAATAATCTACTTGATGGTAATGGTTCCAAAGTTGAGATGGGGGGTGCCTTGCCAAGGTGGAGGCCACCTCCCCATCCACATAAGCTTCCAACTCGAGTGGTATGGTGGGATTGACTCCAAGCTTGGCTTAAACATGGATTTTGATTGGATTTATGGTGGAGTTCGAATTTGTGACTAGTGCCATTGGCTCCTCTTCATGCCAATTCGACTTAGGCTTTTGGTGTGTCTAGTTTGTTATAAAGAAAAGCCATTTGGGCTCTCTTCTCATGGATACTTTGATGCAAGATTACTCTGCACATTTTGTAATAGCTTTTGCTTCACATTGGAAATAAAGATTTCGACTTTGGAGGTCCATGAGCTCTCATTTTTTGGTGTGAATTCATCTATTGTTGAGGTGACATCTTCTCTAAAACCATCTCTCAATTATGCATAGTATTTGATTAATTTTCTAGCTTGTGAGGGCTATCTTTAGCACAATAGAGTAACCATTCGCAGTTCAAGTTGGTTATTTATGCAAAATTTATCAAGATCTAAGTGGACATGAGTAGTCGGTTATACAAATTGTTGATTTAATCTTGATCTTTCTAGCATACTAACATTTTTAATCTCACTTGTTGGTTGAGTTGTGTGGTTGTGATTAGGTGTTGCTTAAAGTGAAGAAGGGTAAGAGCTCGATTGCATCAAACCCATGCTTCATCTTCAAGCTTTGACTTAACATATTGTGGTTGCAGTATCTACAAAAGTCTCAAAATCTTTCATCTTAAGAAGGCTACGAAGAGCTCTTCTCAAGTTTTCCATCCATCAAAACTTTTATTTCAACTTGGTTACCTTAGGCTTTCCCTTCTTCAAGCCCTCCATTTTCTCCTTGATTTTTTTTCCCTTGATTCGCTAGCCCTTGCCTCTTAAAAACCTCCTCCTTAGCTTTCGTTTTGCCCTAGTTGTCCCTCTTTCTTCCCTCTCGCTTTGGCTTTAGTTCCCTTGCCTTCCCTCCTCTCCATCTTGATCTCGTCCTACTCTCCCTAGTCTTTGCCTTAGCTTTCGTCTCCTTCTCCTTAACCCATACTTCCCTTTCGTTTTGGGGTTTCTCTTCACTTTTTCTTTTGCAGCTCCTTGCTCTCGTTTTTGCCCTCATTCTCTTGCTCTCGTCCATCTCCTCTAGCCTCCATTTCCCCCTTTTCTTTGCTTGTCCTCCATCCTCCTTTCGTCCATCTTCAAAGTCTGCCCTAAAATCACATAAAAGCAACAAAAAACAATTTAAGACTTGAGGTTTGATTAGTATCTTTTATTTTCATGCATTTGAAAAAGTTAAACAATTAGGCATTTTTAGTTTAGATCTCATTTGAAAGTGTTTAAAGCTTGCATTTAGGATTTGGCATATAGATTAGATCTAGGACTTAGCTAGTTTCAAAGTTTATTATTGTTTTCCTCTAATGCTAAAGGGTGCCTTGTTAGGTGATTTGAACTTGTGTAGGTGTTTCAAAGAAGAAGAAGGTCAAGAACCTTGAGAAACAAGGAGGTCTTTTACCCAAAGAAAACATCAGGCAAACCATAAGGATGATCCGAAACGAGAAGACCACATTCTCCTTTTGCAAAAGCTCCTAAGAGCTCTATATTGTATTGTCTTTCATAGTTACCTTACCTTTCATAAAAGACCTTACAAGGGTTAGATCCCCAAGGCAAATTGTAAATTGATTAATAAAAAGGCTAGGCGGGATAGGGCCTCCCACACATTGTTTCTTCTTTCCCATTTGGGGAAATTTGTTTCATGCATACTTTAGTTAGTTTTACTTCAAGTTTTCTAAATTAAAGTTCATTTCTGTACTTAGATTAAACTCTCTTACAAGTTTTGACTTGAGTTAGCAACTTTGGGATTTCATCCCGAGGGCCACATTATTTTGTGGTAGCTTCTCTATCCCCATTAGATTCCTTATCGAAATTCAGCTAGCTGGAAGTTCTCAAGGACTGGTGGTTCTAGTGGTCACCTTGTTCGGAGGTTGACCCCACCTTGTTGTTTATTTTTTAGTTAGTTGTTGAATTTTGGCCTTAGAAGCAGCTTCTTCACATACAAGCTGCTTCTATTCTAATAAACAACAAAGCCTCTTGAACTTGCAGTAATCCAAGTCAAGAGCACTCTCTGTCGGAGAGCATATTTAGTTTGCATTTCCCTTTGCATTAGGCATATAGATTAAATAAGTCTCTTGAACCTTCTCATAAGACAAAGTCAAGAGCACTCTCTGTCGGAGAGCTGAACTGTGTGCTTAAGTAATAATAAAAAATTTCAACTCACATCCCCATAATAATTTATCTTGGTTACTATCTAACACCCGTATGCTCTGCCAACCTGAACAGGTTGGGCTAGTACTCAGAAAGGTGTTAGATTTGATAACCTTCTATAACATAATAAAATTTTCACACCACAACCAACGAACCGGCATTGCTTTTGATAAATACTTAAAGTACTATTCTGGGAGGTGGATCCGGAGTGCCGTTGTTCAAACTTTGAGGGTGGTTTAAACATTGGACACTTATCCTCTTGATAACTGGACGGTCCGTCAGATCACCGTGAATAGCCACTGAAAGTATAACTTTCCGGTCTCTTTGCTTGCCTTGTTGATCTTATCCTAATAATCAAGACCACTAAAACTTTTAATTTACCAAGATAATTTGCACAACGATTTCACAAATAGCTTCTATTGAGACTTACATTTTAGCATCCCCAAGCACTATATTTGTTTGACTCCATAAGGCACTGGTCTTCAAAACTTATATGTATTACCTTAATTCGAACTGTTGATTAGTATATCTTGAATCATATTGTGGATGCTATTTAAAATTTCCAAGTCTTCATATTATGTTGTGATCTATATCTTGCAACATGGATTCCGTTATCTTGTGTCTTTTTCAAAGTGTTATTGTGTCTCTCATCTTCAAAACTTCTAAACACCCCCCATTCGCATCACCACATATTCAAAACATTAAAAAAACACATTGAGCCATAGTTAAACTCTTTGTAGGGACTACTCCCCTTGGCTTCGTTAGGAGTTAACCTAAACGGAGGAGTTGGGATTCAGGTGACAATACCTGGTTCATTGCTTGCCCCCAAGGCCACACCTTCCTCACTTGTAGAGAGGGAACAAATTTCGGAAGATTTTTGCTGCTGGTGTGCATCTCGACGGACAACAAAGAGAAAACCCAACAAACTTTTCTCAGAAGAAATCAATCCAATACAAGTACAATACAAATCATGAAGATGAACCTTAGGACAAGAGAGGTTTGCCCTCCTACATAAGAAACCCTAGCAAGGATAGTGAATCTTCTGAGAGAATAGAGAACTCAAAATTTACTTCTTGCTTTAGCTAGGTCTTCCTAGAAGGTGCGCACAAGTGGAGAGAGAAGATTGTGTGATGGGTGAGTCTGTAAATGAAGTGTGGAAGCACTTTATTTATATTCTTCTTTTCACTAGAAGATTCCTCAATGGGGCCAGCTTGTCTTTCTCTAATAGGGCCGAATTGTACTTTTAGTCTTCATCTTTTAGTTATCTTCAAGCTGATTTGTCTTCTTGTCTTCATTTTCGTTTGGAACTTCTTCAATGCTATTTGGGACTTCTTCAATTGTTTGTCTTGACTTCTTGGATATTAGCCTCGGATGTTAGGAGAGATGGGTCGGATCCTCAGACCTTTTTTCTCCTGGATCTTTTCCGCTAGGACATCTCTGCCCCATAGCGGGTTTTCTAGATTCGCGTCTGCAGTCAAAGCTCTCTCATACTTCAGCCCTGTTCACTTTGTTCACTCTTTTCTTTCTTTCTTCGTGCATTGTATCTTTATATAGGGCACTGTTTGGTTCTCCCGCTTTGTATGGATATCATTGTAATCAGCAGTCCCTTTGACCTACTTTGTGGTAATTAGTTGGACATTAATATAATTATCTTATCTTATCTTATCTTCATCATAGAAAAGTTATTCTTGTTGATGTCCATCTCCTCACATGCAAATCAAATTCACACATAGAGCTCTAACGTTGATTTGACCATACTCTAAGAAGTCTCAGACACTTCTTAGAGCCAATGTCAAATTCAACATTAGATTAGAATTTGTCTATTACACAAGGAGATAAGATCCCCTATAACATAGAGAAGTCAATTCCATTTCCATCTACAGATTCTGCATAGCTACATCCTTCTTCAAGCTCACTACCACCACGCAAAGGTTCACAGGGCAATAGTGGTGGTGCAAAGAGGAAGGGCCAACTTTAGTGTTTTGGACTTCAATGTTCATACGTTTCAATTTTCATATTTTAGTTAAATTATCATTTTACAACTTATGCAGATGGCCTATTTTGTAAACATAACTATTTGGTCATGTTGACAGTTGGTGGATAATCTATTTCATTCCATAAGTTAATGGTCTACTTCTTATTATATGGTTTTCAAATTTGTATGTTTGTAATTGCTAGATGGTTTGTATTTGTAACTTTGTAATTGTTAGCAACTAGATGGCTGATGCTTGAATGATTAATCATTAATGTACTATGGTAGTATGTAGCAATGTTGAAAAAGTCAACATCGACAAAACGTCGACAAGGGTCTTGTTATCACATCCATAGTAGTAGGGCTACCATGATTGCAGAGCAATTCGGTGTATATTTTTGAGCTTTGCCTTTACACAGTTTCAGTGAGATCAGCTATGATGAGCAGTATTACTTATGATCACTCACACATCAGAGCAACCCCAGATCATACATGCAGTATACCTTATGCCAAGGCTGAGCCTCTTGATCTCATATTTGATGATCGAGATGACCTTTTATCCCATGCAGTGCAGTGCCCAGAGTATCAGCAACAGTGTTTCAGTGGTTATAGGTGATCCAGATAGCAGATATAGGTATATGGCCCAACAAGTATATGATGTGCATTGGTTTTATTATCTTGCTCTTTTGGTCATTTTGATAGCTTGACTTAGTATCTAGTAATCATGATCTGGCAGTATATCTATATGAAATGAATATGGTTTTAATTGATTATCTAAATGGTTTTATTACTTACATTTAGAAGCTCTTGTTTTATACTCGTTGGATTTACCCTCTTCGGAGTGTGGACATGATCATTCCCACCTTTTTGGCTTGCTAGCTTAGGCATCACTTTCACTTTCCCCATCCATCTGTTATCTTTTCCAATTTTGGTTTTTACCCCGACTTACACCTCAGCCTGTGATATGGAGGACTTCCCCATTTTTCCTTTGTGTTAGACAGTGTCATAGGGTTTGCCAAACTTGAAGCTTCAAGTTCGAAGTTTGGAGAACTTAAAAAAAATATAAGGTTCGATCAGGTTCGTCGAACCTGAATCATGTCTCATGCTTTGAGTTCCTTTTTCAAGGTGTCTAACGGCTCTGAGGCAGCAAAACTCAAGACATAGCCCTGTCGATTGAGGCCGCAGACTCTAATCCTACATTCGACATGAGCGGAATCTACAGTTTGGCAGGCATCTACACAATCTACCATCCGTTGAACCCTAGGCACTGTCGCTTGTGCAATCACTTCGAAACTCATCCGTCGAACGCTCGACCCTGCCGCCGAGCAATCCCATCATTTTGAAACCCTCGAATGTGACTCTGTGTTGCCAATTCGAAGTTCATTTCATTTCGTATTTTATTACTGTTGAGAACTATCCAATCACATGTATTATTATAATTTTCAGTTATGTTTAAAAGTTTAATTAATTTATGTATTGTTATTTTAAATTAATTTTAAAGTTTAATATATATAAAACTAATAATTAATTATTTTACAGTTAATTTATTAATTATATTTATGTATATATGATTAGATTAAACTTTAAAATTATGTTATATTGAATTTTAAAATTTAATATAATTATATATACATACATTTAATTAATAATTAATATAATTATAAGTAATTAGTAATTATAATATTATTAATAAGTATATTTAAAGTTATTGTAATTATATATATCTATATCTTGAAAAATGTATATCGACGAACCTAATGACGAACCTCATCCGAACCTCATGGAAAATTCGAACCCGAATCGAACCTAAAGGTTGTCAAACATGAACACGAACACGAACCCGAACCTTGTGAAATTGGTGTTGGATAGCATCCCCATTAGTTTGTGTCTCGGCTCTGAGTTGGCAACAGAACTTACCCTTTGGTGAGTTGGATTTGATACCTTGATCACTCTAGTTGGTTGCCCGGATGTTTGGTCTTGATTGTAGAGAGTCCCCATAGTTGTTGTCGAACACGAACACGAACACGAACACAAACCCGAACCTTGTGAAATTGGTGTTGGATAGCATCCCCGTTAGTTTGTGTCTCGGCTCTGAGTTGGTAACAGAACTTACCCTTTGGTGAGTTGGATTTGATACCTTGATCACTCTAGTCGGTTTCCCCGATGTTTGGTCTTGATTGTAGAGAGTCCTCATAGTTGCCAATTCGAAGTTCGTTTCATTTCGTATTTTATTACTGTTGAGAAATTTCCAATCACATGTATTATTATAATTTTAAGTTATGTTTAAAAGTTTAATTAATGTATGTATTGTTATTTTAAATTAATTTTAAAGTTTAATATATATAAAACTAATAATTAATTATTTTACAGTTAATTTATTAATTATATTTATGTATATATGATTAGATTAATCATTAAACTTTAAAATTATGTTATATTGAATTTTAAAATTTAATATAATTATATATACATACATTTAATTAATAATTAATATAATTATAAGTAATTAGTAATTATAATATTATTAATAAGTATATTTAAAGTTATTGTAATTATATATATCTATATCTTGAAAAATGTATATCGACGAACCTAATGACGAATCTCATCCGAACCTCATGGAAAATTCGAACTCGAATCGAACCTAAAGGTTGTCGAACACGAACCCGAACCTTGTGAAATTGGTGTTGGATAACATCCCCGTTAGTTTGTGTCTCGGCTCTGAGTTGGCAACAGAACTTACCCTTTGGTGAGTTGGATTTGATACCTTGATCACTCTAGTCGGTTGCCCCGATGTTTGGTCTTGATTGTAGAGAGTCCCCGTAGTTGCTTGAGTTGTGTTGGCTAAAACCTAAAGCAAATTGAACTACCATCATTACATGTGGAAACTATTGTTATATCTGTTATGAAAGCCAATGAAAGTACTTTGAAAACTGTGCTTCTCAACACAATGAAAGAGGGCTATGAATTTGAATGGAAATTTAAATGAAAAACACCCTGGATGAAAGCTTGAGTAGTTGTGCTTCTAAGCACATGCAAACTCCCCAAAAGGATTGTGAAATGAAATGAATTGGAAACTAAAAGTACCCTGGATGAAAGCTTTAGTAGTTGTGCTTCTAAGCACATGCAAAATCCCCAAAAGGGTCACATAGGCCTAAAGAAAGTAGTGGTTAAATATATGCTAAATCCAAAAACTGTTGGCCAAGGAAATGAAATGTAATGATTAATTCCTCATGAAGCCCACTTGTTGTGATGTGAGATGGAGTAAGGGATAGTTAATTCTAAGTGTTCCCTAGAAACTCAAGTTACTGTTAGCCGGGCACCTAGTCCACGACGGTTCTAGAAAAGATCCTCACGGAACTGATATAGCTTGGATGTGAGTTGTAGACATTTTCCAAGGTTGAATAAGCACTCCTCTAAACAACTTACCCCATTTGTGAGACACTGCCATTCCTTGTGTGTTTATTATCCAACATATGCTTAAGTGTGTATTCCCTTTCCCTTATCCAAAGTGTTATCACCTATTTTGTACAAATGGTTGAAACCTTATTGAGCCGTCAGTGTTGGAACACATCAGTGTTCACTTCCAGAGTATTTGGGTTTCAGATATTTGGGTCTAGCCAGTTTTGTTTTTGAGTCGACATGACCATGGCCCCATGGGGGTTTGTATCAAAGTGTGCTAGTAGGGTCTGAGTGGCTCGGTTCCCCATGACTGGATTAAACAACTAAGGTATTCCAGGGAGTTTTTTCACCGTCAGATTATACTTTGCTTCAGGCGAGATATAATCTCTTGGTTTTTCTCCCGCTTCCTCCAAAGCTGGAATGCCTGATTTTGGAAATTTGGCCATGGGGGGTTATTAGAGTCCAACTATAATGTATAAACCTACTAGACACTATTAGAATAGGTTTTGGTCATGTCCTAAGTTTCGAGGACCCCCAGAAAAAATTTCAAAAAAAATTTACCGGACGCGTCGAAATTGGGTTTTTTTTAATTATTTAAATTTTAATTAAATTTCTCTATAGTTTAAATAGAGGAATTTGAGTCTGTAATATGTCAGTCATCCGAGATCCGATTTCAGTGATTGAAGGCTCCAGACTTGAGCCAAAACTCATTCATGATCCCCGGACCAGCTAACCCTAAGTTTCAGACAATTATTTGGCCTCATAATTAATATTTTCTCAAAAAATCAAAAAATGAGAAATATTAATTAAAATATTCAAAAAATAATAAATTGGAGATAATTTAAATCTCTCCAAAAAAGGCCAAATTGAATAAAGTAAAAGTCAAAATGACATGGCAAAAAACATTTATGATGATTGGAATCTTCACCCACCTGATTCAGATCAGTTTCGGAGCACTGGGAGTGATCTACAGTTGAGAAATTCACCCACCTTCATGCAAATTCGTTTTTGTGATTTGGCAATTAATTAATGGGTTGTTGGATTTTGAAATCAATGCATGTGGGGCTCCTTCCTCAAATTATGGGCTCCAAACTCAAGCTTAATGTTAAGTTAAGACTCCAAGCTCGATTTGGTTGGTGTTGACATGGTTTTGATTGGATTATGATGGAGTTTTTGGCTCTCTTCATGCCAAATTCGAATTAGAGTTTTAGGCTAGTGTTTTGCTATTTAAGAGAAGCCATTTGGGCTTTCTCTTCATGGAGACTTTGATGCAAGATTACTCTGCAAAAATTTGTAACATGCTTTTGGCTTAATATTTTCAATAAAGATTTCGACTTTGGAGGTCCATGAGCTTTCAATCTTTGGTGTGAATTCATCTCTTGTTGAGGTGACATCTTCTCTAAACCCATCTCTTGATTATGCATAGTATTTGATCAATGGCTAGCTTGTGAAGACTATTTTTAGTACAATAGAGTAACCATTTATAATTTAAGTTGGTTATTTATGCATGGTTTATCAAGATCTAAATGGACATGAGTAGTTGGTTATACAAATTGTTGATCTAATCTTGATATTTCTAGCATACTAGCATTGTTGATCTCACTTGTTGGTTGAGTGTTTGGGTTTGTGATTAGGTGTTGCTTAAAGTGAAGAGGGGTAAGAGCTCGGTTGTGTTATCACCTATTTTGTACAAATGGTTGAAACCTCATTGAGCCGCCAGTGTTGGAACACATCAGTGTTCACTTCCAGAGTATCTGGGTTTCAGATATTTGGGTCTAGCCATTTTTGGCTAGCCAGTTTTGTTTTTGAGTCGACATGACCATGGCCCCATGGGGGTTTGTATCAAAGTGTGCTAGTAGGGTCTGAGTGGCTCGGTTCCTCATGACTGGATTAAACAACTAAGGTATTCCAGGGAGTTTTTTCACCGTCAGATTATACTTTGCTTCAGGCGAAATATAATCTCTTGGTTTTTCTCCCGCTTCCTCCAAAGCTGGAATGCCCGATTTTGGAAATTTGGCCATGGGGGGTTATTAGGGTCCAACTATAATGTATAAACCTACTAGACACTATTAGAATAGGTTTTGGTCATGTCCTAGGTCTCTAGGACCCCCAGAAAAAATTTCGAAAATTTTTTTACCGGACGCGTTGGATTTGGGGTTTTTAATTATTTTTAAAATTTAATTAAAATTTCTCTATAGTTTAAATGGAGAAATTTGGGTTTGTAATATGTCAGTCATTCGGGATCCGATTTCAGTGATTGAAGGCTCCAGACTTAAGCCAAAAATCATTCATGATCCCCGGACCAACTAACCCTAAGTTTCAGACAATTATTTGGCCTCATAATTAATATTTTCTCAAAAAATCAAAAAATGAGAAATATTAATTAAAATATTCAAAAAATAATAAATTGGAGATAATTTAAATCTCTCCAAAAAAGGCCAAATTGAATAAAGTAAAAGTCAAAATGACATGGCAAAAAAGCATTTATGATGATTGGAATCTTCACCCACCTGATTTAGATCAGTTTCGGAGCACTGGGAGTGATCTACAGTTGAGAAATTCACCCACCTTCATGCAAATTCGTTTTTGTGATTTGGCAATTAATTAATGGGTTGTTGGATTTTGAAATCAATGCATGTGGGGCTCCTTCCTCAAATTATGGGCTCCAAACTCAAGCTTAATGTTGAATTAAGACTCCAAGCTCAATTTGGTTGGTGTTGACATGGTTTTGATTGGATTAAGATGGAGTTTTTGGCTTTCTTCATGCCAAATTCGAATTAGGGTTTTAGGCTAGTGTTTTGCTATTTAAGAGAAGCCATTTGGGCTTTCTTATCATGGAAAATTGTTGTAAAGTTACTCTGCTCATATTTGTCAAGAGCTTGTGGAAATAAAGTTGGCTTTGGAGGCAAATGGTGTGCATGTCTATTGGTTCATGAGTTAATGGTTCATTGTTGAGGTAATATCTATGATTTTTACATTCTTGCAATTTCAATCTTGATTGTAATTTATGCTTAGATCTCTTTATTAAGAGCATAGGGCAAGCATTTGATGGTCCAATTTGTTTGCTAGGCTTAGGCTTGGATGGTTTAAAAGAGTACAAATTGTAATCGGTCTTACTACCTTGTCTCTTTTTCCATTTTTGTCTAACTCTCTAAGTTTAAATCAAGCATTGTTTGTATGAGTGTTTATGTATTGCAGATCCTCAAAAGGGTGAGATGAGATGAACTCGGTTGTATCTCCCTCTTCTCCACCAACAAAAAACTTGTGCTAATAGTTTGTTTTTAGGAAAACTCCAAAGAAGCAAGATCTAGGGCTTTGCATCTAAGCGGAATAGGCTACTTCTTCCATCAAAAAATTTCACTTTCAAAACATTGGTTACTTGTTACTCTAGGGCTTCTCTTCTTCAAGCCTTGTCTTTTGCTCCTTGAATCTTTTTGTACTTGCATGCTAAGCCTATTCCTCCTTGCCCTAGTTTCGTCCTACCATTTTCTCCCACTCGTTTTTGTCCTCTCTCCCTCCATTCGCCCTTCACTCCTAGCTTTCGTTTTACTCTCCTTTAGCTCCTCTCGTCCACCCCTTTTTATCCTCCCTCTTTGCTTTCGTTTTGCCCTACTTAGATCTCCCTTTGCCTCTCCATCTTTGCCTTTAGGTTTGCCCTTCCTCCCCCTTCTCGTCCATCTTCCCAGGTGCCCTAAAAAACATTAAAAAAATCAACAAAAACTTGGTAAGGGTTAGTATCTAGTCATCATCTAGTATCATTCATCTTGTTAGCGGTAGATATTGCATATTGTTTATTAGCATTGTGTTCTCTTAGCTTGCATTTCAAAACACATACTAAAAGTTAATCCATTGCATTTTAAGTAGTTTATTTGAACATATAGAGAAGTGATAAATTGCATGTAGCTCGTAGATTGTTTATAGACTTTTATATCTTTCAAAAGATAAAAACTTTTGCACAAAAAATATTTCAAATTTTATACTTTAGATCTCTTTTCTAACACATTTTAAGAGTGTGTTGTTCGCTGGTCCGTTTCGCCATAGTTAATATTTTATGACAAAATCTCATGTATTTTCCATCTTAGAGTTAAAATCTTAAATATAGACTCAAGTAGTTTCAATTTTGATTTATTTTTTGCTAATGGCTAATGGGTGCCTTGTTTAGATGTTCTTGAACTTGTGTAGGCCATTTGAGAGAGAAGTACTTGATAAGATCTTGAAACAAGAGGATCAAAGCAAAAACAAAGTGAAGGATCCATGAAAATGACTTAAACTTGATACACTTATCCTTTGTAATAAGCTTATAAGAGCTAGCCTTGTATTTCCATTTTGCTTCATTCTCAAAAAGACCTTGCAAGGTTTTAAACCCAAGGCATCTGTAATCTTTAAATAAAAAGTTTCAAGTGGAGAGGGTTCCACTTTTTGGTCTTCTTCCCCATTTGGGGAAGAGTGTTGGGTCTTGTGGTGTGGTTTAACTTAGTTTATGTTTCCATGCTCTTAGATTAGTTTCTATTTCGCTAAGTAACTTGTTTATTTATCTTCTATTTTCTACTTACCCCCATGCTTTCCCGAGTAGGGTCTTGAACCTGAAAGAGATTCTTGGGTAGTTTAGAGTTATCTTTGTTTATTTCTATCTTGTTTCTCTTCCAATCCTTGACCAGAGAATAGCTAACTTTGGGATCGTATCCCAAAGGCCACATAGTTTTGCGGTAGCTTCTCGCTCCCCCATCAACTTCTTGTGGACATCCAGCTAGCTGGAAGGTTTCCAGGATTGGTGGCTTCTAGTGGTCGATCTTGTTCGGAGATCAATCCCACCTGGTAGATTAGAACTTGTATGGTAGAACACTAGATTTGTTTATCTTGCAAGTTTTATTTGCTAGTAGTAGTTTTTATCTTGCTGATCAACACTGTGGTAAATTTTTGTTTCAAGTAAAAGTATACTGCTATTGCTTTTTATACTGCTATTCCTTGAGAAAATCGACTTCATAGAAAACTACCTCAAATCGCTCCAAATTGATCGGGTTGGCATAGATCATCATCATCAAGGAATCTACAAGGTTATCCAGGTAAGATCCACAGGTTTGTTCTTCCTGTCTTGGTTCCAATCCATTGGCACAACTACTTCATTGTTAAAACCCTTATATTTCAAACCCTCATTTTAAATTTTCTCAGATCTAGCAAGATCTACTTGGGTTTTGGGTATAATATTCGAAACCCACCTCTATAGCATCCACAGGAATTCAGATCTATAGTTTGGCGTGGATTGGCACTCATTTGACCCACTTCCGAAGGCAAAGAAGCTTCTCTAAGGGAGGTCGCACTTCCTAGGAGGGGTGATTTTGCTTGATCTAGCACCTGGGTAGGTGAGATCCCACTTGATCCTTGATCTCCATAATTGATAACCTACCCCTAGCGTGTCACTTCAGTGATTTTCACCTTGTGGGACCCATTCCTCATTTTGAGGGTTGAGCCCCACTTGGGTCACTTTGTGGCACATTTCAATCTCAGATCTACTGAGATCTAGCCATTGGATGACCTTAATTTTCAAGATCTACCCACCTCAACACCTCAACATTCCAGATCTAAAATTTGGTGGGCATCCGACTCCATTTGGCCCAATTCCCATGGCACTAATCTTCCTCAAGTCAATTCGACTTTCCTAGATTGTTGAGTTATCTTGTGGCTTGATCTTTGTCTTGTTGCTTGAAACACCTTGAAACTGTCATATCCTTTCATCAAGCATAGCTAGAAAGCCCTAACTGTTAGATCTCTAATTTGGAACACTTTCCCTGTTTTAAGGGTCACGTTTCCCAAGGCAGTTGATTTTGACCATTTGAAACTAGCTTTGAATCTTGGAATCATACCTAATCATTGAATCACTGTGTGTTATCTTTCATTGTCATATTACACCTTTCCCAAGCCTCCACAGTGGTCTTAATTCCTTATTTCTAGGGCTCCATACCTATCACCTTACGTACCTCATTAGATTGATTTGATCTGGTGATTGGGTTGATCTCTCCTTTCGGGAGTAGGTCCAGGTCTCCCCCTTGCTATCTTGGCTTACACAGCTAAAGCGAAGAGTGCCTTGGTTGGCGTGACAACCATCATTTTGGGAACCATGGCCCTCTTGGTTCACCACTTTAGTTGCGTATCCCCTCTACCATCTACCTTGGATCCACCTGTACGGGCAACTACAAAATTGGTGATAACAAGATGTTCAACAAGAAGACTTACAAATCAAACGTACTATAGAAGTACAAAGGAAGGCTCGTGGCTAGAGGATTCTCTTAGAAAGAGGGAGAGGATCATGACGAGATGTTTGCTCCAAGTGGCTAGACACACTTCCAGAGATAGATTACACCCGTGGATGACAAGACCATTCTCTTGAATGGTGGAATTGAAGAAGAAGTGCATATTGAGCAAACTACCAAGATTCGATAGAGAATCACATGATTGAAGAAGGCTTTGTACAGGTTCATCAGGTACCCAGGATCGATAGTAAATTGAGGAGCTTGATGATCACCACGGGTGATTCATATTTCAACCTTCGCTACAAGGTTGAAGATGGTTTCTATATATAGATGACATGCTTCTCTCGGATGGAAGCAAGAAGGAACTCACCATAGAGTTCGAGTGATCTTGAGGCTCATATCAGTAGAACCATCTGACGAGAGATGGCATGGATAGATATGCAGAAGATCACTCAATCCAGAGTGTGAATGATGCTCAGTCACAGAGGGAGGACAATACTCAGATGTAGAAGACTCCACTTCAAAGGGAGTAGAACTCAGAGTAAAAGAATCTTGGCATGATTCTTGTGATCAGATATGTGGCTGAGATCATATGAGATTTTTCCTTAGCCAAGGAAAATCTGAAGTAGAGATCTAGGATGATGGACAGTGGTTTCTACAGTTTACAAACAAATGACTAGTTCGTTGATGTATTTAACGAATACCAGGCCAGATATATGCTCTGCTGTGAACACCCTAAGTCAGTATCTAGTTGAGCCTAGATCTGTTCGCCTAGTAGCTGCAAAGCATGTGATGAGGTACCTGAGAGGTACGTTAGACTTTGATCTATACTATGTCGGAGATCATGACTTCAGAGTGTATGGTTATACAGAGATGCAGATTTGGCTGAAAGTGTCTTAGACAGAAAGAGCACATCGGGTGGATGTTACTGTCTGGGATCTGCTATGATCTCATGGTTTAGCAAGAAGCAGTCCAATGTGGCTCTCAACACAGCTGAAGCGGAATATATAGCAGCTTGCTCTACTAGTTGTGAAGCTATATGGCTTCGGAAGCTGTTGTCAAAACTATTTGACTTAGAGATGGACTCCACTATGATCCTGTGTGACAAGCAGAGTTGTATCAAAATGACGGAGAATCCAGTGTTCCATGATAAGTCAAAGCACATAGAGATCCGATATTTCTATATACGGGATATGGTGCAGAAAGGAGGTATAACGCTCGAGTATGTGAGCACTAATGAGCAAGTTGTTGATGTATTGACCTCTGTCTTGAGTAAAGTTTGAGTGTTTCCGAGACAAGCTTGATGTAGTTCAAAAGGACACTCCTCGAAAGGGGGAGTGATATGGTCGATCATGATATTTGGATCGACGATGAGGTCGATGATGAGGATACTTGTATCGATGATGAAGGATACCTGTATCGATGATGAGGATACTTGTATCGATGACGAGGATACCTGTATTGATGATGAGGATACTTGTATCGATGATGAGGATACCTGTATTTATGATGAGGATACTTGTACCGACAATGAGGTCGATGATGAGGATGCTTGTACTGACGATGAGGTCGATGATGAGGATGCTTGTATCAACGATGAGGTCGATGATGAGGATGCTTGTATCGACGTTGAGGTCGATGATGAGGATACCTATACCAACGATGAGGTCGATGTGTGGTCCTTAGACTTTGTCTAAGTGGACGAGTTGATTGCATCATCCCTGGACTTTAGTCCTAAATTGATCTGGAGTCCTGTGTCTTCGAGAAGTGGTCCTTAGACTTTGTCTAAGTGGACGAGCGGATTGCATCATCCCAGGACTTTAGTCCTAAATGGATCTGGAGACCTGTGTCTTTGAGAAGTGGTCCTTAGACTTTGTCTAAGTGGATGAGTGGATTGCATCATCCTTGGACTTTAGTCCTAAATGGATCCGTAGACCTGTGTCTTCGAGAAGCGGTCCTTAGAATTTGTCTAAGTGGACAAGTGGATTGCATCATCCCTGGACTTTAGTCCTAAATGGATCCGGAGACCTGTGTCTTCGAGAAGTGGTCCTTAGACTTTGTCTAAGTGGACGAGTGGACTGCATCATCCCTAGACTTTAGTCCTAAATGGATCCAGAGACCTATCTCCTCGAGAAGTGGTCCTTAGACTTTGTCTAAGTGGACGAGTGGATTGCATCATCCCTGGACTTTAGTCCTAAATGGATCCGAAGACTTGTGTCTTCGAGAAGTGGTCCTTAGACTTTATCTAAGTTGACGAGTGGATTGCATCGTCCCTAGACATGATATGGTGTCTTAGATTGATAGGGATTGATCATCCCGTAAGTGGATCAGGATTGTATCATCCTTGGACTTATGTCCTAAAGTGAGAGGGACTGATCATCCCGTAATTGGATCATCTGTGTTGCAGATTATGATGTTGTTGATCGAGAGATCCAGATGATGCTGTTGATCGGCAGATCCAGATGATGATGTTGTTGATCGAGAGATCCAGATGATGTTGTTGATCGAGAGATCCAGATGATGATGCTGTTGATCGAGAGATCCAGATGATGATGCTGTTGATCGAGAGATCCAGATGATGATGCTGTTGATCGGAAGATCTAGATGATGATGCTATTGATTGAGAGATTCAGATGATGCTGTTGATCAAGAGATCCAGATGATGTTGTTGATCGGAAGATCCAGAAGATGATGTTGTTGATCGAGAGTACCAGATGATGATGTTGTTGATCAAGAGATCTAGATGATGATGTTGTTGATCGAGAGATCTAGATGATGCTATTGATCGAGAGATCTAGATGATGATGCTATGATTGGGAGATCCAGATGATGATGCTGTTGATCGAGAGATCTAGATGATGATGTTGATCGGGAGATCCAGATGATGTTGCTGCTGTAGCTGATCGAGTGATCGAGTGTTGTGGAAGATGAAGACTCGGTACTAAAGATATTGATGTTCCAGTATTGAAGATATTGAAGATATTGAAGATGTTCCAGTAGTTGTTTTGAGTTACTGATGATGATTAAAGAAAACTTCCAATGATTTATAGATGTATCACTATGATGTTGTTGATGACCTCTCCTTGCTCCTGCAGATGTTGTTAGAATACCCTTCTCGTTACGGAGGAGTGTTGAAATATTGTAACTTCAAAGAATATTCTATTTGTACTTTATTAGTATTCATCCGGAGATGTTTTATTCCTCCGTCAAGATGTTATTATTATGTAAAGTCATTGAGGTAAATCCTCCCATGTAAGTCGCGGCAATAGATCCCTTAAGAGTCATTTGTAATGGGGTGTTTAAGTCCCCTAGAGGGGTCGGCCCAGTCAGCAAGAGAATAAACTATTGAGGCCGACCTGTCAAGTGTAAAAGTCAAGTGAAGTAAGGTATAAATAGAGGAGGTGTGTTCCTCATTGAACACACTCACTCACTTGTGAACTCGCATAGGAGAGAGAGAGATATACAAAGGAGAAGGAGCTCTTGTTTGGGGATTTCATCTTTGTACTTGTTGATCATCTATATTGAGGAAGTTTTGCTGGGTTTTTTACCCCATGAGGGTTTCCCAAAATACATTTGTGTCTCTTGTGTTTATGTTGTGCTTGTTATGCTTTTAGTGATCTTCTATATGCTATTGTTGTGAAATTGAATTGAATACTGATGTTATCTATCTTAGCATATTGAATCTTAACATGCGTCACTTAGGAAGGATTATCAATTTGCAAGGTAGCCGCAAGCTTTAGAGGTAAGATCTACAAGGTATGTATCTTATTTCATGCATTTTACCCATTGGTCACTTCAAACCCTCATCTTAAAAACCTAGATTTTAGATCTGTTAAGATCTGGCGATTGCATGGGCTTAATAATTAAAACCCACCTAAAAAATAATTAATAAACCTTGGAGACCAAATTTGATAGGTATCCGACTCCATTTACCCCCTCATCTAAGGCACTGAGCCTCTCCAACGGAGGTCGCACTTGTGGGTAGGTGGCCATTTTCCAGATCTGAAATGTGGGTGTTACCACCTAAAGTTGCACTTTAGTTGGACTTCAGTGAGCCGCCAATATTGCACAATTACTTGTGCTCTTTCAGAGTTCAGAAGTTCCAAGTTTGGCCTGTTCAAGGTCCCTTTTTTAACTTTTGTAGTCCATGAACATGCCACATGGGGTTTGTAATAAAGTGTGCTAGCATGGTGGTCTTTGAGTGACTCGGTTCTCGAGGACTTGACAACCAAAGAAGGTATTCCAAGGATTTTTTTCCCTTGTTGATTATGCTTTATCTTTAGCCGAGTATAATCGATGAGTTTTCCTCCTGCACCTCCAAAGCTGGAATGCACAAAGTGGTAGTTAGGCCTTAGGGGGTTATTAGAGCCCATTTTGTAACGTTTATAAACATGCTAGACGCTAGGTTTTTATCGTTTGGTCATGTACTAGATCCCCCAGAAGTTTCAGTCAATTCCGAGAAAAAACATTTTTTGCATTTTTAAGCCATTTTTAATGGTTTAAATGAAAAAATTCAAGTGGTGATAAAAGTGTGATCCGGAATCGGAATTTGGCACAGGGATGCTCGTTTTCAAGCTCAGAGCATTCTCTTTACTCTGGTACCCAATTTTCCTATATTTCAGGTGATCAAAACACCCCGTGGAGTAGTTTTTCCTATCAGAGATACAAAATGGCATTTTAATTCTAAAAGAGCATCATTTTGTACCACAACCAAAATTAAAAAATTCTAAAAAAGGAGAATTTGGCACATGCCAAATGACATGGGATAAGTTCAATAAGGTGGGCGACTAAGTGAATGGACAAAACACATGTTAAAGGTTGGTTGAAAAGTCAAAACATTAAATATTCCAAGGAAGTGATGCGCAAAACCTTCACGTGGGCTAGCCTCACCTCACAGCCGTGTATGAATTTTGTTAAAGAGAAGTCTTTAGTGGGTGCCTACACCATTGTAAGGTGGCACATCCATATGGACAAGCTTCTAAAAGCTCTAGCCAACCCCACCATCCAACAAGCGTGGAGTATGTCAAACCCATATTCGCCTTCACCTTCACATGGGCCATCCCTCACGGCCGTACGGAATGGGAGTTTGCTAAGTAACTTGGTTGGCACCTACCTCATGTGAGGTGGCACAATCCACTTGGATGGGCTTCCAATTATATCAACCAATACAAATGATTCAAGCAAAAGCTCCAACCAATATGGAAACATCATGATCATCCTCCTCTCACACATGCGTGAGCTCCTTCCACAACTCGACAATTTCCTCTTTCAAGTGTTTTTTCCAAAGGGCAATGTGCCTATCCATTGGCTATGAGCTTGCCTTGCTCTACAATCAAGGTCCTTAGGGTTTTGCGCCCTAGCTGCATTCCTTGTGCTATATATTGAGGAGCTTAGCTCCATTGTAAATCATCAAAAGGTGGAACCTCTGCTCGTTTATTGTAATATTTTTCTGAGTTTAATAAAGAAGGCTTTGGAGGCTAGTCTAGTGATTGTCTTTGCTTGGATCTCCATGCTTGTATACTTGAGGTAAACAGTATTATGTTTCATGGTTAGTATTGTCAGCATTGTATGCTTATTCTTGTAAATGATGTTAGGGTGCTAATAGTAGTGTGAGTTCCTGTTCGAATCCATTGCTTTACCGCTTTCTTTCAATCATTTACACATATGCTTTTATCCCCTTGCTAGTTGTTTGTAGTTGTTTACAGGTAGCCTAAGCTGAAGGAGTCCACGAATATGTTAGATCGTATCTTCATTCAGTAAATTCGAACAAAGTCTTGGTCCTATCGATGCATCAGGGAGCTTGACTCCATTGCCCCTTCTCCAAAATGCTCAACCCCCAAGGGTTCCATTCCTCTGATCAAATTTTTTTCAGCTATCTTTGGTTACTGATTACTTGTCTTAAGATTTACATTGTATCAAGCAAATCTTAAAGTAAATCTAAGTTATTATGTTAGATCATAGTTCTTTCAAAGCGTAAATATTTAAATATTGATCTAATTACACAAGTCTTGTATATTTGGCTATTTTAAGAGCTTGCTATTGGCTACCCCAAAAGAGCAAGCCAAGATCCCAAGAAACGAACTTTCTAGTTCTTGTTCTTGGTTCATTTTTACTCACTTTTCATTACTAGTTTAGCCAGATTTCATTTTTTGAAATTTCTAGTATTGTTAGAACACTTCTAAAGTGTTATGATTGTCATTTCTAACCAACTTTAGCTCGCTGGTATGTTTTATGTTCTTAGCAGGTTGGAGTTAAAAAACTCACAGAAAAGTCATCCTGAAGCTCCCAGAACCACCCTGTGAATCAGCTGTTCAAGCGTTGTTTCACTTTCACATTGTATTGTAAACTGTCTTGTTCCCTAATGATAAAGGGAAAGCAGTAGTTATATGAATTTCTTGATTGTAATTGAAAGAATAAAAAGAGCTCAGTAAGCAATTCCAGCGCCTGACCCCAATCCCCCCAGGGGGTATACGCATTTTTTCATTATTTTTTTTTATTTTTCGCAACTTTTTTTTCGATTTAAATTAGTTTTATATGAGCAGTAGTAATTAAACAACTCACTCAAGCACACAACGTCCTCTAAGGACTCATTTATCATTTGGTTATATGCTTATGTGTTTTGTTCAATCATATAACTATTCTTAAAATCTGACTCTAAAATTAACCCATTGCTCTACCGAAGTACTACATCACTTTGTGGTGCGAGGAAAAGATATTCTTGGGTTGCAGTTTAGTTAATCATCCACTCACACATTTTAATAAAACGAACCACCCCAAGCCCAAAGTATGCTCTTGGCCGCTACAGCTTAGTCAGAACAGCTGGACAAATCAGAAATGGGTGCAAGGTACTTAGCTTAATAGGACAATCCAGTCTCATCTTTCTTGGCGGATTCGGGAGGTTGCATGGGTGTATACCGTACAGTAACTAGGCTACTTTAAGAAGGTTTATCCTCGCCTAGTTGGACACTTGGTTAAGCCACCAAAGCACCCAGTCCAAAGAGCTAGATCTGGTTGGGCCCGTTATTACACAACTTGTAGTTGTCCCTCAAGGTATCCCATCCGGGATGGTAGAGGAGATAGACAACTAAAGAGGTGACCCAAGAGATGCAACAGTTCCCAATACAAGTTGGGAGTCACCATAACCGAGGCACTCTTCACTTTAGATCAAGAAGAATCAAGACCAAAGGGGAGGCCCTAGCCAACCGATGAAGATTAGCTAACACAAAGGTCCCTAGGGAAATGTGTAGATTAGGTTACGGAAACCAATGCGTGAGTTAGATTAAGTGGACCCAAGAGTTTAAGTGCGGTTGAAGAGGCTTAGAATGTGACAAGTGTTTCAACCAATGAATGACTAAGGCCACTTATTGAAGCTCAATTGAATTAGATCTAGTACCATGAAAAGACACAAGTGGGGGCCACTCCATAAAATAGGGAAAATGGTCCAAATGGAGCCCACAAGGTTGAGTTAGGGGTGAGATGGCACCAAGGGGTGTGAGGAAAAGTAGATTTATGAATCTAAGATGAGATATGCAACACCCACATATGGGATCTAGCCAAAAGACCACTAGCCCAAGGAGTGTGATTTACCCAAGGGAGACTAGTGCCTTAAATTGAGGGGGCAAATGGAGTCCAAACTTCACCAAAATGTAGATCGGGGTAGTTAAGGCAATTATCAAGGTGGGTTTGAAAGGGCATGCCCAAATATGAGCTAGATCTCCATAGATCTAAGGTTCAAAATGCATCACCCAATGACCCAAGTGGGGCTCAACCCTCAAAATGAGGAATGGGGCCCACAAGGCAAAAATCAAAGCGGTGAAGCACTAGGGGTAGGTTATCAAGGTCGATCTATGTAAATCAAGTGGGATCTCACCTACCCACAACTTCGAACTAGTCCCACTAGCTGTCCTCAAGGAATGCGAATTGCCTCAAGGAGGGCTAGGTGCACTGGAAAATGGGTCAAATGGAAGCCAATCACCACCAAACTATAGATCCGAATTGCCATGGATGCTATAGAGGTGGGTTCTTAAAATTATCCCCAATGCCAAGCTAGATCCAAGTAGATCTAGAAAAAAATAAAAATGAGGGTTTTGATTTTAAGGGTTTGATGACCAATGAAGAAGAAGAGTAGATCTAGGTACATACCTTGTAGAACATACCTCAAATGCTTGTGGCCACTTTGCAAATTGATAGCATTCCCCTATGTGTATATTCAAGAGTGAGATCTAGTGCTCCAAGACAAAACGTCCTCCTCCAAAGATGGCCAAATCGTCCTCCTCCTACAAGACAAGATCAAGTAGAAACAATCCAAGTAAGAAAATTATGAAAATGATGAAGAGATGTAAAAGAAAGCATTAACTATGTCACAAAGATACAATAATGATACTCCTTGTCACAAAGATCAACCCAAGAGAAGATATGTGGGTCTCCCCAACAATAGCTTCCTCCAAATCGTCCTCCTCCTCACTAATTCAGCCTCCCTGCAAGAAAACAACTAGTAGCCCCAAGATCCACAATGATACATAGAGAAGATGTTGTATATTCAAAGTGCAAAAGAATCCATCAAGACAAGAGAAGTAGATCCACAAAGAAGTATCCTATTCCAATCTTCAAGAGCTCCAAAGGTGCTTTTACAATAGGGGGGTCTCCTCCTTATATAGGACAATAAAGACCAAAACCCTAAACCTCAAAAACCACTTTTTGAAATGAATGGTTGAGATTAAAAGATCTCACAATCTAATCAATGGCTAAGATGAGCCAATACATAATATCACATGGCTCACTCAAAAGAGAGATGATGTCATAGCTAAAAGTGACTAAGTGAGGGTGACGTCATCCTCCAAAAGGGGTACGATACATGGGTCCACCAAATATGACATGGACATGACTCACAACACACATGGTGGGGCTAGGAGGTATCAATCCTTCACTAGCTCATCCACATGGCACAATAATATCAAATAATAGGACCATGACATATTCAAATTACACAAATGATCAAAATCTTGTCTCCAAAACTGAGAGAGACATGCAGTAAAAGGCCTCCTGTGGCCACTGTGGACCCACTGACTGATGCCAACTGATCTGGAAGATGGGGGATTCACCCTGGAAGACCTTTGTGAAGACCAAGTGCCAAAACCTTGCATCAATTTCCCAAATCGAATTCCTCAGTGACCCTTCTATTCCATTTTTAATCCTCCTGAAAAGCCCTGAAACTACTCAAACTACCACCCAGGGTGCCTGCGTTGTCAAACTAAGTGCACCAGGCTGTTTAGAACGGGGGTATAATGGTAAAATCAAGTGGCTGGACCACCCCCTTCCTACACAGCGCTCTAGGAAACGACCGGCCTCTGTTGGACAGGTTGGATGCATTCAAGATTATTTATCTAAGTACAAAACTCTTAAACTCTTAGGTGCAGAATGTAAGATTAAGAGGGAAGACAAACAATGCATCTATCATATTCTTTCAAAACTTGGACCTGCATATTCTGTTTTTGTATCTACATTTTATGCCATGAAAGAACCCTTGAATGCAGCTAGCTATCAAGAGCCTAGTCTTGAATCCTTTTGTGATTCCTTGATTAGAGAGAAAGATAAACTCATCCATCTTGGAATAATCAACAATGCAGATACATCTGAGAAAGCCTTATTGTCCCAACAGAAAGAAAAGTCCAAGCCTCCCAAGAAACAAAATTTTCGCAATAATAAGTCAAACAAGGGTCCCAAACCCTCTCAGTCAGCTCCTTCTCTAAAAAATGACAAAGGATCCAAGCCAAAAGGAAATAAGACTGAGCGTCATTGCAACTATTGCGGGAAGGATAATCATGATGAATCTAAGTGTTTCAAGAAGATGGCAACCTTGAAAGTAGCAATGAAGAAGCACCACATCAACCTAGATTCGCCTTCAGAATCTATCTCTCATGGACATGCACTTTGTGCTTCTGGTTATTCTTATAATACATCTTCTTCTTCTACTACAAATGAATGGCTCATTGATTCTGGAGCATCTTATCATATGGCTAAGGATCAAGCCATATTTTCTACTATGAATGAATGTAACACCAAACAAATATTTGTTGGTGATGACAGATCTCTAACTGTTGTAGGAGCTGGAACAGTTCCAGTAGATAATGGTCATTTCAGTGATGTACTATGTGTTCCAAGAATTTCCTGCAATTTGTTATCAGTCTATCAAATCACTCATTCTGGTGAAGGAAAAACTGTGACCTTTACACCTCACCAAGTTGTAATCAAGGATTTTAACGATCCTCAACAGGTCCTAGCTACCAGAATTGTTGATGATATTAGCAGGTTGTACAAATTTAACAACTTTGGGTCATAACCTTTTCCTTCAGTTTTTGTTGCTCATAGTGATAACTTGAGCAAACTTTGGCATGAGCGATTTGGTCACTTAAATTATCGCTCATTGCAACAACTATGTAAAGACAATATGGTGACAGGTCTTCCGATGGTATCTTGCAGGGATGGTGTTTGTTCCAGTTGTGTACTCGGAAAACATCATCGGGACAGTTTTGACAAACGTGCCTCTTGGCACGCCTCGGTTCCCTTGGAGCATGTGCATAGTGACTTGTGTGGTCCTCTTCCATCTGCTTCCTTTTCTGGTTTCAAATATTTCTTAACTTTCATTGATGATTACACCAGACGCACTTGAGTTTATTTCCTAAAACTTAAGAGCGAAGTATTTAACATGTTCTTGGCCTACAAGGCCCTTGTTGAAAAACAATCTGGTCATCAAATTATTAAGTTAAGATCTGACAATGGAGGAGAATATGTTAACAAAAAGTTCACTACTTTCTGCACTGACCAAGGAATCCAACAACAACACACTGTTCCATATACACCACAACAAAATGGTGTAGCTGAAAGGAAGAACTGCACTTTAAAAGAAATGGCTAATTGTATGATCCAATCTAAGGGACTAAGTCTTCAATTTTGGGCTGAAGCCATTAATTGTGCAAATTACATAGTTAATCGCACCCCCACTAAAGCATTACAAGGTATCACACTGGAAGAAGCATGGAATAAAACTAAACCTGATGTAAGTCACTTCTGTGTGTTTGGCAGTGAAGCATGGGCTCACATTCCGAATGAAAAACGGAAAGCATTGCAGCCCAAAAGTGAAAACTGCATATTTGTTAGATATTCTGAAGATGTAAAAGGTTATAGACTTCTTCAACCACATTCTCATGATGTAATCATTAGAAGAGATGTTAAATTTGATGAAAATCTCTTGGCCTACGAGCCTAACTCGGCAATTGTGCCATCTTTGGCCTGTGAGCCTGATTCGATGATTGTGCCTTCTTCTTCTTCTAACTTCCTTGACAGGTTTCCAACTCAAGTTTCTGATGATGACAGTGAGGATGAAAATCCACCTCTGCCTGCTCATGTTCCTCCAGTTGCACCAGCACAAGTGCTTCCTCGATGGGTCCGTTCAACATGTGAAGCAGCTGGTGATCTTGCCAGTAATCCTAGAGATCAACGTCGAACACGTTCTCAGTTTTAGTGAGCCTCTTCTCTTTTGGCTCAAGTTTCCGAGAATCATGATCCATAAACTTTTGCAGAAACTTCAGGAAATCCAGATTGGGATGCAGCTATGGATGAAGAATATCATTCCTTAATGGCGAACGATACTTGGGATCTTGTACCTCTTCCAAAAGGAAGAAAACGTGTCAGATGTAAATGGGTCTATAGAACTAAGTATGCATCAGATGGAAGTGTTGAAAGACTTAAGGAAAGGTTAGTTGCCAAAGGTTTTTCCCAGGTTGAAGGGATTGACTACAATGAAACCTTTGCTCCTGTCGCAAAAATGAACTCCATCCGCCTTATTCTTTCCCTTGCAGACTTACACAACTGGGAGGTCCATCAAATGGATGTCAAGTCTGCCTTCTTATATGGTGATTTACAGGAGGAAATTTACATGGAACAACCTCCTGGATATGTTTAGAATAACTCTAGCCTTGTCTACCACCTTAAGAAATCCTTATATGGCCTTAAGCAAGCTCCTAGAGCTTGGTATGCCAAAATGGATAACTTTCTCCTTGACACTGGTTTTTCTAGATGCCATTCTGACCCCAATGTCTATACCAAGAAAGTAGGAAACCATCTCATCATACTTGTTCTATATGTTGATGACCTTATTCTTACTGGTAGTGACCCTAAGCTTATAACCCATGTGAAATCCAGTCTTAAACAAAATTTCGAAATGTTAGACTTAGGACATTTGCATTATTTTCTTGGTCTCCAAGTCCTGCAAACCAAAGAAGGAATCTTTCTTTCTCAGTCTAAGTATGCTTGTGACCTTCTTCGTCGCTTTCACATGGAAGATTGTACACCAGCCCCTTCTCCCTTCCAGTCTGGAGTCAAACTTTCTGCCACTTGTACTTCACCTGAAGTCGATGCCACCTTGTATCGTCAGCTTGTTGATAGTCTCTTATACATGACTCATTCTCGTCCTGACCTTTCCTTTGTCGTTGGTCGTGTTGCCCGTTATATGCTGACACCTCATGAAAGTCACTGGAAAGCAGCTAAAGGAATACTTCGATATATTCGAGGTACAGTTCAGTTTGGGATTCATTACAGTATAGGGGGGAAACCTTTGTTGGTTTGTTTCACTGATTCAGATTGGGCCGGCGATCCTGATGATCGAAAGTCTACTGCAGGTTATGTTTTCAGTCTGGGATCTGGACCTATCACTTGGGCTTGTAAGAAACAACAAGCTCTTGCTCTTTCTTCAGCAGAAGCAGAATATTGAGCCGCAGTTAATGCCAGTCAGGAAGCTTTATGGCTTCGACGTATCCTTTCAGAGTTCGAATTCGAGCAGCAGCAGCCTACTCCACTTTGGTGCGACAATCAAAGTGCCATCAAGCTTGCCAAAGATCCAGTTCTACATCAAAGCAGCAAACACATTGAGCTACATATGCACTTCATCAGAAATCTTGTTCATGATCGTGTTCTTAAAGTGCTCTTTTGCCCTAAATATGATGAAGTTGCAGACATCTTCAACAAGTCTCTTACAGAAGCAAAGTTTTATAAACTTCGATCTATGTTAGGAGTTCAGGAACTTGTCATTAAAGGGGGATAGGCTCTAATGCCTCCTTCCCTCTCCTAATAGTGTCACTTTTGTAAATCCTTCAATCCTATCCCAAGTTGTTCTTAAGGGGGGATGTTAGGATATTTAGACACTTAGGAGTTAGTTAAGATCAACTTGTGTAATATATCCGTTAGGGAAAGTGTATTTCTTTAGTATGCATTAGTATGCATTTGTAAATACTTAATCCGACGGTCACAATATGTTTCCGACATAGAGTGATCCGACGGCTCACCTTCTCTTAGATCATACCTAACCTTGATCCGTGGCTTAACACCCGATTGGTCCATGATCTCTATTTAAAGAGCATGGAGGGTCATTGTTTAGCTAATTGATTATGAGAAGCTCATTTGTAACTTTCTTTCTTTGCATAATAAATTGTCCCGTAGAAGCTATTTGGCCGGGACCGTGGAGTGTTTCCCTCAAGAGGGTTTAAATCATGTCAAAACATCGGTGTGTTGATCTGTGATCTGTTTGTGTGAAGTGGTTGCTCTTGGTGTTCGATCTTTTGGTAGTACCCTGTGTACCCGAACAATGCACATATCTTCAAGGCATTAAGTAGATCTGGAATCAACTCTTCAGGGCCCATCTTTCTCCAGTGAGCGCTCTAGGGTTTGACTAGTTTAACCCTGGATCAAGCCACTCAAAGATCAGCTCTACAGTTTCATCTCAGGACAGCAGAAAATTGTAGTAAAGTTCAGATCTAGCCTCCTTCAGGTCCAAATCATTCAAGCGCTCATTAGATCTCTATTCTTCGGCTCAAGGCGCTTCAGATCCAACTCCTAGCAATTGCATGCAGTCAAGTTTCAGTCAATATCAAGGCTCCTTGTCCCTAGTGAACCTCTCTCCCTGGTATTTTGTGTACTGTAGCACCCTATCAAGGGTTTATACCTGGATATCAGTTCATACACAATAAAGGAGGTCTTTTGCTGGAGTTTTCTCCCTATTTGGGTTTGCCCAAGATAAATCTTGTGTGCTTGTGTTATTTTGTGTTCTACTGCACTCGCTATTGTTCTGCTGTATTCTATTTCAGTATTTATGATTGAAGAATTTCAGATCTAAGTTAAATAAAAGAAAAAGGAGTTAAAAGAACTCTAATCTACATTAAGTTTCAAATTTTCACAAGCAGCAGTAGTAGTAAGGCTAGTTAGACAAAGCTATAGCAGTAGTAAGAGATTTAACTAAGAACATAAAAAGAACAAGTATGATAACTTACTTAATGAGATGGGACTTCCTTATTCGCAGAAATTTAACTTTTAGATCTGACTTTGCCTCTCATAGGAAGTCAATCAAATGAAACAAAACTAACCCTTACCTGAGGGTATGTACAAATCTGAGAGAGAGAGAGATAAATTGTTGTATGATAGGGTTAGACAATTACAGTAGAGGCTCCAAGATTAGACCCAACAGGTATCCAACAATAAGTGGTAGTCACAAAACCCTTAAAACAATGTAGGGGCATCTCATAGCAGAGCTAAGTGGCAGTCACGCCCTTCAAACCCTCATGACAAAGGACAGAGCTCTCACTAGACGTAGCAGCTCCCCCAAACAAGCCTAAATAGGTCTGATCAAGATTGCAGCAGCCTTTAATAAGATTAAACAGGTAACAACAGGTGGTGGCAGCCTTAAACAAGGCCTAGATAGGTTGTGGCAGCCCTAAACCAGAATCAACCTACTCATAATGAGCAGTATCAGCCACAAAATAGACCTTGGCCTCCCTCAACACAGTCAAATAATGAACAACAGACTTCACATAAGTCTGGGCCCCCTCGAGGTAGTCAATCTAGGCGGCAACAGTCCCAAGTGGAAGATAAAACCCTCGAGACATTTCTTACAGGCAGCGGGCAGCCTTACTCAACAGATGTCAGCCTTCACATGACAAGTTGAAGCCCTAAAACAGTCCACATGGATAGCGGCCTCCCTTCACAACAATCCATGGAGTTCACACAGGCAACATGCAGCTCCACATCGATAGCAGCCTTGTCAAACAGACCTAAACACAGGCAGCAACAATCAATAAAGCCCACGAATCACACGTGTGAAGGACAGGAGGAAGGATCAGACTTCAAGCAAGAAAGCCAAGAGAAATGGAGCACAAAACAAGAGAGCGACCAAGCATAGGACGGGTAGAAACCCTAGACGTCACCCATACAAATATATTGAAAAACCCTAGGCAGTCACATAAGAAATCAGAGCTGAATTTTATCTTTTTGGATGATATCACAATGAAGAATTAGACTTATATTTATAGCTTGTTAGTGGCTTCTAGAAATATCCCCTTCTAATACTTCATTGACTTAGGGTTTCTAACAATTAGGTTAAGAAGTCATTTAAATAATGAAATTTACCCATTATAAAATTATAACTTATTATGACGTCCTTAGGAGAGAGTACTAGGGTCAAGACAAAGGTGGGCACTAGCACATAGGACCAACAAGTAAAGGTCAACACAAGACAAGGCTAAGCACCATAAATCAAGGATGGGTAAACACCCCACAAGACCAAAGGTGTAACCACAAGGTGGGAAGACAACCCTTTTACCCACAAGACCAAGAACAACAAGATGGGAAGACAACCTTTCTAACCACGAGACCAAGGGTATAATAACAACGTGGGAATACAACTTATTTATCTCTCTCTCAAATGTACAAGTGTTCCATACACTAACTGAAAGTTCTATCATCACCATCTAAGGAAGGTCGACACTGGATGATGTGATCTTGTGGTCCTCTTGACTGCTCCTAAGGTCAAGTGCTAGTTCATCAAGGGTTGGCCAGTCCCTTGATGAAACAACCTAGCTCAACCATGTCGAAGACCTAGGAGAGGATGGCATCACACATCATCATCTTGGTTCACTAACCAAGATCCACCTAGTTAATTGACCAGGTATGTCCCTGCAGGAACTGCTTGGTCCCAGACTAAGAATCTGCCTGGTCCCAGACCAAGATGTCTCTGTCTCAGCATGCAAGATCTACTTGGTCCTCGTGACCAAGAAATTGTCTGGTTCCATACCAAAATACCCTAGAGATAGATAGGGGCCCTAGCCACATGCTAGGGACTTTGCCATGGCATCAACCTGCTTGGTCCCAAACCAACAACCCCAGTAGACAGCTGGAGGCCCTAGGGTACCTGCTAGGGACTTACTCTACTTGGTTAACTATACCAGGAACCCTAGTTAACTGACTAGGGTTCCATCCTCCCAGAGAATGGCTCTTGCAGCTGCATTATATTTAACAAGGAGACCCTAAGTTGATGGGTTCCCACTCCATGTAATTTAGCAAGGGTTAGAAAAATACATTAATGCTAAGAAAAACCCATCATGAAACTCCAACAATATCATAAAATGGGGGCGCACCACCTCATCAAGATATCACCCATTAGGAACATGCCAAAATGTTACTTCACAACACCACTAGCACATGAGAATATCTCATCCAACACCTGCTAATAACCATCACAGCAGCAGCAACTCTAAGCCAAAACACACATGTACCACCCCAATCCATCATATGATCCATTAATGTCATCCTGCAAGCTCAATCCTTGTGATAAATATCACATGTGCGAACCTCATTCAGTATGAGAGGTAACACCAAGTTTCAGCAAGTCTATTTACCAAGTTTACCCAAGTCTTGAACCAAGTTTTGCTAAGTCCCAAGCTGGTCAATTTTTTGCCAACGAGTCTCACAACCTTGGTGAATGATAGCATTCAGACCTTACAGAATTGATATTCTTCCAATAAATTATTTTAATAAAGCAAGTCTGTGTATAAGTAAAAAAAGAACAAAATGTACGTGAAATAGTGCTATTCATTGAATTCTAGATTACATGGAAAGAATCTCAAAAATTAAAAATTCACTTGTAATTTTATATTACCAAGAATTATGGAGTACTAGTCAAAACCACCATGTCAACTTGGTTTCACATTAAAACAAATCACTTGAATAAGACTTGTCTTGACTTCATCAACACAGTCAAAACTGAGTGAAACTTGGCTACTCTGACTAAACTCAAGACAAAACTTAGATAAACTCTAAACTTGCTGCTGAACTCATATAAAATTGCCTAAATTATAGAATGGTTTTGCCTCTAATTACTTTTGTCAAACGTTAAATATATTTCATATATTTCTTGGTTGAGGTTTCAACGAGATTTGTTGAGAAGCAAGTTGATTCTTACTCTTTAGACTTTGGCTTGCCCTGAGTCATGTCACATGTAATTTTGGTTTGTGTCATTAACAGAAATAAAATTAAAAGGGTGATATAATCCAACTATTGTGAATATTTGAAAATTGAAACTGAGATGGTATTGCAGATGCTCATAAATAGTAAATTTGTATCGAAGCATGCATTTAATGAAATAGCAAAGCTCTCTTACCAGGAATCCAACAGCTTGCCTGATGTACCTTAATTCATCCCAGGATGTCCCTACATACTGAAATAATGCCAGATAATCAGCCCTGTGGCTAGCTTGTTTAATATTTGTTTTACATCGCTAATGCATCTGAAAAGTAATCATTGCTTACTTGTTCTGAAGCCTCACATATCCACCGTTCCAGTTCTGCAATTCCAGATTTTATATATTCACCATTGCTAAATGAACAGCACTCCCGTCGTAACAACAGGCTGTCCAAACAACAAACAAGGTGAGACTTAAAGATATCTTGAGACACTTACTCCAATTGGTTTCTTGGCCCAATGATGTAATGGCCTTATGTGCTCCTTGCTGTTCAGTAACGTAATATAACTTTATAAGATACATTTTCCAAAAAGGGATAACAAACAACAATTTAAGTTTCAAAGGAATTCCCCACCACAGTTGAAGATGTTAGACCTCTAAGTTGTAAAAAGAATCTAACCTGTTGAAAAGTTGCACATTGATGAATGAAAAAACTTGAGTAAAGAGTTTACAAACTAAAAGCGGAGGTACCTGTAGCACACAAGAAAATGTGGAAGATCACTATTAATACCCAGAAAGTGAAAATCACTTTGATAAGAAGATAAGAATAGTAATACATTACAGAAAGGTACATATCTCTCGAGAAGGTCAAAAGTAAGTCAATTCTGTAAGAAAGTGAAATATCATGAAATCAACATTAAATGTTTATGTGAGAAATGTTGCACATTAAAAGTTCAATCCTTAAAATAAAAAGCTTTACAGAAAACAAATCTTGGAAAAGTTAATTGATGATGGACAATAATCTAGTATGTTCATGACAGCAATTAAAACTATTTCTCACCCTACAATCACATTTCATTCACTTTTTCTCTGAAGAAAACCAATACACATTTGGAAACCGTAATCCAAACAGTTATTGAAACATCCTCTCGAGCCAAAAACCAAGCAAACAGATAAGCTACTCCTGAGATATCAATCTGATTATTGTCAGTAGGATTTATCATTCATAAAAAGAACTGCTCGAATAATATCTTTATTAACCATTTTTGCCCTAGATTTTCACTTATAAGCTGGATTGGCAGGTCACAACCAGTTGCCATAAACCTACTAGTTCCGGTTTATGCCTACCAAGCACCAACAAAAATCACAATCTTAGTTATCCTGACAGAGATATGACTAAGACTTCTGTTCACACCCACTGTACAAGACATTCACTCTAGTTGCCATATTCTTTCTTACAAACTTCTTAAGCCATTGATCGAACTTCACTTCCACTTTAACAAGAACAGTTGTTCCATTCAAATATCAAAGTAGCTGCTTGATCAATGATCGGTTCACAAGGTACAAGGCACTGAAATGAATTGGGCTATGTAAGGGTAATCTTTAACAGCTTTGTCAACATTAACTTTTGGATACACACACAATGCAACTGCTTATATGATTAAATACACATGCATGCAGAGAGAGAGAGAGAGAGAGAGTACTAACATGATTTGCATGGAGTTTACTCAATAAAGAGTTCAGGATTTTGATAATACTATGCCAATGACTGCTCAAAACTTGTTGGGTAGCTCCAATCATGTTTGGTGAACGTGATCCTTTGCTCATACTTGTGCGTGACATTCTTGGTGCCTAAACAAAACACATCCAAGTTAAGACAGCTATCATTTACGCACTTAAAAAACAGTACAGATATATTTTTCCTTTAAAAGAAAAGCAGTTCAAGCAGAGTAATTGAAATCAAACTGAATTTAAGCTATTGTCTGAAACCTTCAGCAACTCCCAAGATTGGAAATAAAAATAAGCCAGATTAATATTGAGTAGGGTTTTGTGAATGTCATTCTTTATAGGTTAAGGCAGGCCCTAAATGTGTGTTTCTTAAAGTTTGATATTCTACGGTTCCAAGGTGTGAAAAAAAACATCTTTTGGAATTCAAATCAGACTTCAGTTTATACCTCTGTGGTAGGTTAGCTGAAATTTTCAGCCAACATGAACTCTAATCCAGCTAACGAGTCAATGGATGGACAGGTTGTTGTGACTCAGCATATCCTATATCAACTGGGCCAATTACATGTCATGCAGTCAATGTTATCTCTCATTTAGTGGAAGTTTCAAAAGCTGATCTTTGGAGTGCATTTGAAAGGGACTAGTAATATATACAGGAGGCATCAGAATTGAGATCTTGGATAGCTGATAGGAGGATTTCCAATAGATTGACTGACACAATCATCAAATTGAAATGCTAATTAGTTGCGCAACTCAGAGGCCAACTACAAACATCTTTTATTACATACTTAGTCAAATCAGTTTGTAATTTGGGACAAGGTCATATGACCTTTAAGGGCTGGTGATATGTTTCATGATGAGCATATACTTATAGTACTGTAATATACTCTGACAAAGTATTTTCAAATAGGAGTGTTGCGTGGTACCAGTGCCAGCACATGTTCCAGATACACCCCAGGGAGAGGGCAGTCTATTTTTTTTTTAGTTGGAGGGTGCGATACAGCCACATTTTATGGATGGGATCATGGCCAGGTTTTTTGGCTCCCCTCTGAGAGTACTATGGCTTAATGGCACTGCTGACTACCTCATAAAAGGGTTTGGAACCCTGAGGTTGGTGTCCGGGGCCCCCAGGGATGGGTCATTGAACCACATGATTTCCCCAAACACTTTTACACTGATGGCATGTTATCTTTCAGTACTGGGGCCTTTGCCATTGGCCTAGGCCTCCTTTTGCACATTCCTATTGCTCCAGAAGTCCAGCGCCATGCCTCCCTGGCCTCCACAGAGGATGACGTCATCTTCCATTGGCTGCTAGATGTGTGCTTTGAGGGGGGGCGTTGAGGGCTTTCTGTTGTTTCATGGGATTAGTAGGGGTATGACGACCCCCCCTCTGCGTCTCAACCTTCAGTTTCGTTGAATTTGGCCTTATCTAGCCATTTTTACTTAAGTAGGGGTTAAATATGGGAAAACACCCAATTTATCCACTACTTTGTTTATTTTTATATTATTTTATTTCTAATTTTAAGTTGACATTTTTAATATTAAATTCACCTTGTTTTGTGTAAAGTGAGTGAGAAAGATATAAATTCATCTTCTCCTCACTTCAAAAATTAACAATTGATGGGATAAGATCTATTTTTCTGATTTTCGGCCTCCTTGGGCTTTTGAGGAGAAGCACTCCCTTGAGGATGAATGTATGAGCTTATTTTGGGATTTATCATTGGAGCATTTTTCTTCTTGCATCTTGTTTGGGTGACTGCTAAGAGTTGTTTGCTTGACACATGCACAAAGAGGTATTTAAGTCTTTCTCTCTTGATGTCTTTTTGTAAGAATGTTGAAACCATGCTTGTTGAAGGTTTGAATGGTGGTTATTTTGCTGCATTTTTGCCCTAGGCTTGTCAAATTTCAGTATTTTTGTTGCCCTAGCAAGAGGCTTGAGCTTTAGCTCTCCTTGGTTTGTCTTAGCTAAACTTCTCACAACCAACCCTAGGGGTTGTTGGAGAAGATCTTGGCTTGCCAAACTAGGCAAGTACCATCTCAAGGAAGGGTTTTTCATGAAACCCTAGGTTAAGAAATTTTAATTTTTCAAACCCTAATTGTTTATCTATCTTTCAAAACTAAATTTTCTGAGTTGTATACTTGTAAATATTATTCTTAGGTTATTTTTGTTTCTCTTAGGTTTTAGACTTAATTTTTATGTGTTTTTGTAACTTTTATTTTATCAAAAAAGAAAGCCCTAAAAAACGAATTTCTGTGTAAAACCCTAAAAACGCAGACTTGCTGCTCCCACAGTCCGAACTTGCCTTAACCCTCCCTCTCCTTCGTTTTTCCTTCCATTGAACTCGGCCTTGTTATCAACTATATCTGTACAATAGTTGAAACCTTATTGAGCCGCCAGTGTTGGAACACATCAGTGTTCACTTCCAGAGTATCTGGGTTTCAGATATTTGGGTCTAGCCAGTTTTGTTTCTGAGTCGACATGACCATGGCACCATGGGGGTTTGTAACAAAGTGTGCTAGTAGGGTCTGAGTGGCTCGGTTCCCCATGACTTGATTAAGCAACTAAGGTATTCCAGGGAGTTTTTTCCCTTGTCAATTATACTTTGCCTAAGGCGATGTATAATCAATGAGGTTTTCTCCCGCTTCCTCCAAAGCTGGAATGCCCGATTTTGAAAATCTGATCCATGGGGGGTTATTAGAGTCCAACTAATATGTATAAACCTACTAGACACTATTAGAATAGGTTTTGGTCATGTCCTAAGTCTCTAGGACCCCCAGAAAAAATTTCAAAAAAAAAAAATTTACCGGACGCGTTGGATTTGGGGTTTTTAATTTTTTAATTATTTTTTAAATTTTAATTAAATTTCTCTATAGTTTAAATGGAGAAATTTGAGCCTGTAATATGTCAGTCATCCGGGGTCCGAATTTAGTGATTGATGGCTCGTTTCATAAGCCAAAAATCACACATGACCCATGGACCCACTAAACCCAACTTTCGGATGTCAATTCAGCCTCATAATTAATATTTTCTCTAAAAGGCCATTTACAGAGAAATTATTATTTAAATTAATAAATTTGAATATTTTGGAGATATCCAAATCTCTCCAAAATAATCAGAAATGAATAAAATTAAAGGCTAAATGACATGGCAATAGACATTTATGAAGATTCCAATCAACTCCAAGTGGTTTCAGTTAGTTACCCAGTCACCAGAAGACTCTCCACTTAAGCTAATTCACCCTCATCCATGCAAAACTCGATTTGGTGAGGTGTCAAGTATTGAATGGGTTGGTTGATGTGCATTAAAGCCTATGGTAGGCACCCTCCTTGACTCATCAAATCACCATGACTTGGCTCCTTTACAACTTGAGTTAGCACCTACCACAAACTCCACTTGTCTTCCTTCAAAGCTCACGCCATCCTCATGAAGCTCACGCATCCTACCTAACCCTCACGTGGATCCTAGTTGTAACACACGCATTTGATGGGTGGTACTTCCCATGCATTATCAAAGTCGAGTTTGCCACGTTGCCATTCACACCTACCAACAAATCGAGTTGTCCATTGAGTTAGCTCTCCAAGCTTGGTGTAGATTGGAATTCGACTTCATGTCTATTGGTTTTTGGCTCTCTCTCAAGCCAAGTTCGATTTAGGGTGTTAAATTAGTATTTTGTTATAAAGAGAGGCCCATTTGGGTTATTATCTCGTGGAGACTTTGATGCAAGATTACTCTGCACATTTTTGTAATAGCTTTTGCTTAATATTTTCAATAAAGATTTCGACTTTGGAGGTCCATGAGCTTTCAATCTTTGGTGTGAATTCATCTCTTGTTGAGGTGATATCTTCTCTAAACCCATCTCTTAATTATGCATAGTATTTGATCAATTGCTAGCTTATGAGGGCTATCTTTAGCACAATAGAGTAACCATTTACAGTTTAAGTTGGTTATTTATGCAAGTTTATCAAGATCTAAATGGACATGAGTAGTTAGTTATACAAATTGTTGATCTAATCTTGATATTTCTAGCATACTAGCATTGTTGATCTCACTTGTTGGTTGAGATGTGTGGTTGTGATTAAGTGTTGCTTAAAGTGAAGAAGGGTAAGAGCTCGGTTGCATCAAACTCGTGCTTCATCTTCAAGTTTTGGCCTAACATTTTGTGGTTGCAGGATCTACAATAATCTCAAGATCTTTCATCTTAAGAAAGCTAGGAAGAGCTCTTCTCAAGTTTCCCATCCATCAAAACTTCATTTTACCTTGGTTACCTTAGGCTTTCTATTCTTCAAGCCCTCCACTTTCTCCTTGACTTCTTTGCTTTGATCTGCTAGCCCTAGTTCCTCTCGTCTTAGCTTTAGTCTTCTTCCTTGCTCTTGTTTTCCCCTTACCTTTTCTCCTCTCCTTCTAGCTCTCGTCCTACCTCTTTTTTGGGCCTCTTCTCCTTTGTTTTTTGCCTCCTCCATCCTCCCTTTTGCCCTCTTCACCTCCCTCTCGTCCCCCTTCAAGTTCCTCCTCTTCTCTCCTCTCGTCCACCTCCTTCTCTCTCATCTTACCTTCGTTTTAGCCTCCTTTATCTCCTTTCGTCCACCTTAAAAAAGTGCCCTAAGAACCACATCAAAACAACAATAAAATTGTTAGTAGTAGTTAGTTGTTAGTTGTTGGTAGGTTGCATTGTTAGATCTTAGCTTAAGTTCAATTTATTAGTTTTGTTTTAGATCTTATAATTAAATCTTAGTACACCTTTGGAGTTTGCATGTAGTTTAACTTTGAGTTTTTGCATTAGATCTCATAGAAGTTAGCATTCTAGTTGGCACTTTGGATCTAAGGCTTGCAATTGTTAGTTAGGTTTCAAATTTTATTTTGATTTGATTAACAATGACGGGTATCTAAGCTTTGTTGTGTAGGTTCCTAAAGGAAAGATCCATAACAAACAAGGCAAGAGAATTGAAGAACTGAAAAAAAGCAAGGAGAAGACAAAACCAAAGATTTATAGAACCAATCTCCTTTTTTGTATAAGCCATAAAGGGCCATTCAAATCTTGATTCTTAGTTGTTTATTTCCTTGAAAAGACCTTTTGAGGGTTTAATTCCCAAAGGCAATTGTAACCCAAGTAATAAAAAGGCTAGGTGGGATAGTGCCTCCCACACTTAGTTTCTCCTTCCCCATTTGGGGAAGTTTGTTCATGCATGCTTAGATTATTTTCATTTTCAGTTCTTAGATTGAAATCTGCTTCCTGTACTTAGAATAATTTCTCTTCCAAGCCTTGACTAGAGTAAGCTAACTTTGAGATTGCATCCCAAAGGCCACATAGCTTTGTGGTAGCTTCTCGTTCCCCCATCAGCTTCTTGTGGACATCCGGCTAGCTGGAAGGTTTCCAGGACTGACGGTTTCTAGTGGTTGACCTTGTTTGGAGGTTGATCCCACCTTTAGAATAAATTTGTTTGGTAGAACATTAAGTAAAGTTTCATTTTATTTTGCACGTAGCATAATTAGCAATACTTCACATTTATTTTGAGCTATCACATGATTTAAGTATTGCAAATTTAAGTATCTTGTTATCACAACTGCTATTTGCTTCCTAAAACGAACAAAGTCTCTTGAACTTGGCCAAATCCAAGTCAAGAGCACTCTCTATCGGAGAGCATTGTTAGACTTGCATCTTCCCCTGCATTAGGCATTTTAAATTAGGAAGTCTCTTGAACTGTGGTCATAAGATCAAGTCGGGAGCGCTATCTGTCGGAGAGTTGAACAAGTGCTCTAATAATAAAACTTTTCAATCCACACTTCCCCTTTAATAAATTTACTCTTGATTGATCATCCAACACCCGTATGCTCTGCCAACCGGAAACGGTTGGGCTAGTACTCAGAAAGGTGGAAGACTTGTTAAA
Source organism: Larix kaempferi (assembly GCA_027924585.1). NCBI lineage: Eukaryota > Viridiplantae > Streptophyta > Pinopsida > Pinales > Pinaceae > Larix > Larix kaempferi. Next base: position 5,590,303 of record BSBM01000938.1, read on the forward strand.
TTTATAAGTGATAACATTAATTAAAACTTTACCCAAAACCCCAACCAAGACAAAATCACTGAGTACTTCCTGAAATAGGTGGTGCTGGGTATCCACTGTCAGACTCGAGGGCGGTCAAGCCGTAAGAACACTTGTTCTCTGAATCTGGGTACTCCCGACCTATCATCTAAAAAGTTGCCAGTGTGTTTCTCGGTTAAGGTTCCACTCCTTTGATATCCTTGTTCTTAGCCTTAATAATCAAGACCATTAAAATCTTCAATTTACAAAGATAATCTGCACAACGATCTCACAAACGGCATTTCTTCAAGACCCACACTTTCAGCATCACAATCTTTATTTTTCTTGACTCCATAAGGCACTGGTTGTTTAAAAGCATATATATTGATCAAGACCATTTGTCCTTGTGTTTATTTCATATTGTGAATGCTTTAGAAATTAATCAAGTCTTGAATCATTTTGCCATCTTGTTATCTTGTTTCGCAACGTGGATTGTTTATTATCTGTTGTTTATTTTCTCATATTTCTTGGTCTCATCACAAAAACTCCTAAAACAACACTCATCCCCATCACACCATACAAAAGACATCTTAAACACAAAAGAGCCTTAGACAACTCTTTTTTAGGGACTACCACCCTTGGCTTCGTTAGGAGTTTGCCTAAACGGAGGAGCTAGGATTCAGGGGACAATACCTGGCTCATTGCTTGTCCCCAAGGCCACACCTCTCCCCGCTTCCAGCGAGGGAGACAGCTTTCAAGAGATTTCCGCTGCAGGTGTGCGATCGGCGGACAACAGGCCTCACCTCTTCTACCATCCTAGACCCTCGGCCTCACTTATCACCTCCTCGCTGTCCTCTTTTTTCAACCTGCTGCCCTGCTGTCACCAGACCTGCTGCTCCTTTCTGCTGCTCTTTACCACAGTCCGCAGTCATCTTCCCAGTCCGAACCTTCCCTTCTCTCCTATTCGCTGCTGCCCTATCCCTTCCATCTTTCACAACCCCTTTCCTTCTTTCTTCCATCTCCCACTCCATCCTCCCATTTTCGGATCTGCTCTTCCCCTTCTCTGCCCTAACACAGGTCTGCAATTTTTGCAGACCCTGTGTGTTATCTCCTTGCTGCCTTTTACCCATAAAAACAAACAAAACAAAAAACATTCGGTTAGGATTAACTTGTGTTATGATTATTTAGTAATATATATTTAGAGCACTTTTTTATATAAATTAAAATCCTAAAATTACTAAACAGAAATCTGAAACTTTGTTTTGCAATTTGGTCCAAGTGCTACTCTTAGTTGGGTAAACATAAACTATTCCTGTACTAATGCTGCTACTGTAACATGTATGCACCTGAACTAGCTAATTGGTCCTGAGTTGACCCATATCTTGTGCATAATGCTCTCTTCTAATTGATGAAAGAGGTCTGATTTTGGGTTACTTTCTCCTTACTGTATGAAGAATTTCAGATCTGGAAATTGCATTCATCATATTGAAACACCTATTTGCTAATTGAATAACTAAGATGCCACTGGGTGTATACTAAGATCTGATTATCAAGTGGATGCCAAAAAGGACATGCATTTGCACTAAGCTGTATGCATGGTTGTGATTGCTACTGTTCCTGAGTTTTCATGCCATTTATTGATCAGACCTCTCATAAAACCTTGGTAATTATTAACGCCAGAACTGGTTCATACTTGGATGCCTTTCTATTCATCTATAAAGTGTACTGAAGATTGTTGATGATAAAAACTTATTGATATTGACATCATTTGCCGTATTTACTTTTGTTTGTAATCACTCACATAGCTGAAATACAAATGCTGGTTATGGTAGTCATTGCATGCTCCATATTGGTTCCATATTTGAATGCTAATTCTGGTTTGGATGCTAGATAATACTGATATAGACTCACAGTGCTCTACTTGATAATATATACATTAGAATCTTGGTTATTGGAGTTTCATATCAAAGGCTGAATTAAATGACATATCTCAGCCAAAGATACATTTAATATAAACTTATAATTGATCTCACTTTGCTGATAACACATATTTGCATGTACCTAACTGATGAACTAGATTAGTAACTCATTGCTACTTTAGTCTCTACATTGGAAACACACCTAATATGCATTTAGTCTCATTACTTAGTTCATATGTATAATTACAGTTTGGTTATGAATCATCATGCTATAAGACACTAACACATTATTGGTTGAGGTTTATCAGCAATATAGTCTTTTGATCCAATATTGATTATTTTGATATATATTTCATTGGTTCATTGACTAAAGTTGAATATATTGACTCCATCTAGGCACTGGTTTGATCATAAAGATTGCATAGAAAATATAGTTTGTGGTTGTCTCAGTGTTTCTACAGGATTCCATAAGGATACTTCTCCTTGGAGGTTTCGACTTCCGAAGAAGTTAGAACGGTTATGCTCACTGGGAATTAGCCCTGCTAATTTGCCCGGTAACAAGGAGTTTCTAATAAAGTCACTTAAGTGACTAATTATGTCGTTTGTCTTCTATAGTTACCTAATGGTCATTTATAATATACCTAATAAGTAATAAGGTATATTCGAATATTAATTTATTAAATTAATTAATTTATATCGTTGCTTATAAGTAGATTAATATGTTCAGTCACAATTCTTCATCATGATTGCTCTTCTTCAGGGCTATATAAGCAGAAACCATTCACTCATTGTAATCATCATTTTCACATCAATTATAATGTTTTATCTTTCATGGATTGCTTTGGATTATCCTTTTATTATGATTTAATGATGGTTGCTTGTGTGTGCCACCAAGAACATCAAAAGCAATGTTTTAAATCTCGGACTCGGACTTGGAATCAGCTGATGGTCAACCCGGACTTGGACTCAGCCATGACTTAGACCGATTGACCTTAATGACTCGGTTTACTAAAAAATACATAAAATATTAAATTTTAATGGAAAAAATATTTTAAACATTCCAAACAATTAGACACAATATGCGAAGTCTACTCATGTATATACCATGTAATGGTGAATATATCAAAATGGCACAGAGTGCAATGCATATGTGAAACAAAATACACAATCAACAAAGCTTTAAATGGCCTCTAGAATCCGGAACACAACATGGTGCAAGACTATAAGGTACTAGCCTACTGCATATCACTAATCAATATAATCAATGATGAAACCTATCACCACAGTTGGAAATGGGATCCTCAGCATGAGCTATAGAGTATCCTCCAACATGTATATTTTTTTAACAAGTCTATATTTTGCAGGTCGCAAGTAGTCGAAGAGTAGGGTGACATTTGGGATATTTTGATGGTTTAGTGGACTTGTTTTCAGTTTGGTGCAGTTCAGTTAACTGGAATTCTGAAAACTGCTAAATCTGTTGAATTTGGATGGGATATCAAATTATATTTTCATCATATGAGCTCCAATGAAGTTGGAACCCCTCTCAAACATCCTGAAACAGTTAATGATAATATAAAAAAAAATAAGTAAAATTCTATTTTACTATAAGAATTTTATATTGTCATTCCAGGTTATAGCTTGTATCACTGTCAAGCAAGTTGTTTCTTACCTCAAATAGTGCTACAATCTATATGAATCCTACAAAGCAGGCCCACTCGAGAATGAAGTAGGTTTAGACTCTTACAGTTTAGGTTTCTAGGTCAACAAAAAAAATTAATTTAAGTATCATGTGTGTGACCTGTACAGTTCCACATTGACTCGGCCGAGTCAGTACGGAGTCGGCTGGTTCGGTACTGTTACTAATCAAACTAGCAGTGCATGATTTGGTAAGCATGTGGGATGAGTTAAGACCCACTGTCACCTCGGTCTAACTCCTGACTTTTTGGGTAATTCTTAACCCAGGGAAGAGGCCCTAAACAATGAAGTGAGTACTTGCAATTGTGGCAAACCGGCAAGTACTTCTCTACTAACCTTATGGGTAAGATCAGTGCCTTTCGTGGAGTCAAAAAAGTTAATAAAGACACAAAAATCATGTCAAGGTGTTATCTCAACTATCTCGATCCCTATTTATAAATATCAGCACTTTAGCCTAATCAATGGAAATTGCCAAGTAGTATTCACCCACAAAGATAAGAGCAGAGGTATACTAAAAAGACTGCAATATTATCTGCTAAATACCAGTTAAATAGCAGCACTGTAAAGTAGTAGTAAAACCCAAGATTAATCTTTAACTTGTAGATGCCAACTGAAAAAATAAACCAGAGTAACTAGGAAACCAGTGTAAGTAAGTTTCTGCTGTTTAACGTTGCAAGTAACAGCACTGAAAAAATGGTCCAAAATACACAAATAAGCTCGGTGTTTGGAGAAAAGTACAATATGACCCAGGACGAATTTTGTAAATTTTAAACCAGAGATCACTACTCCCTCTGGATAGCCCTGAGATCTCAAGCAGTTTGAGTCTCGTAAATCAATAATACTGTAGTGATATAAAACTCAACAACTATAGATCTCTTTACAACATTAAAGACATGCAATCACACATATAACACTGCATATACCCTGGAAACCCCAAACGAGGAAAACCAACAATCTTGTGGGGCTTTCTTCTATCTCAAGCCCAGAGCAATATCTGAAAAGAATAGATACAACAAGTTACCTCAAATGTAACTCACAATCCTGAATGGGTCAAACCCTAGATCTACATGCATCAGCAGATGCATGCACTGAGGATGCGTGCCCTAAGTGTCAATCTGGATCTGAGTCACTATGCAGGTACTCTGATTGTATTGCATCTCTCAGCTCTCTGCTCTGCAACAGAAGAAGGCCAACTACTGAATGCATCCACCTCTGCATGGATAGGTGCGCCCTCCCTCAAGTCAATAACTGCTCGTACCGAATCAGAACTCAACAGATCTAAGCTCTGATCGTCACAGACCTTTCTCACTCACCGAGACAATGATACTCTAAAAGTCTCAGACACTCAATCGATCAATCGGATGTTGAACATCTCAAACACTCAATCGATCAACCGGATGTTGAATGAGCTTCTCTCTCCTCAAAGAATGTGCCCTCCTTCTCTAGGAAAGTTGCCCACCTCTCAACTGGGTCTATCTCAGATCAATTGGCTCGGTGATCCAAACAGACACCTTTTGTCTCCTTATATCAACTCACTGAAAAAATAGGTTTACCAAAAACCTAAAACTGGGTGCATGCAAAACTCACTTTTGCATGCAAAAATTTTCATGCCCACCTGAGAATAACTTCCCTAGTTAACTTTTTAACAAATTTAAGATAGCAATTAGATCTGTGAAAAACGGAAGTCTACAATTTCGTTTCAGCGGCCGACAGTGATTGTTATTTACTTTTTTCACCTTTGCTATGGTCACCAATCAAGTTTCCCTTGGAGAATTATGGATAAATCCACTAGGGCGCACTTGTGCCACGGATTAGTTTTCCAATTTTGGAAATATTTTTTGAGTTAAGAATTTTTTCAGATTTTTAGGGATTTTTGGAGTATCTGATATTTAGGGATTTTTTTACCATAAGAAATGCATGAAAGACAAAAAGATGCAAAAATTTGATAACAAGATTTCAGGGTAGGGTTTAGATTATCTTCTCTAACCCTAGGCTATAGGAGATCGAGATCGACGTCCCTGTACTTAAGATGGCTTTCAATACTTGTAGCTAGGGCATAAGCTGGCAACCTTTAGGGTTAGTTAGCAAAGCACTAACTAGGAAAAATATAGAAGTCCAAGGCCCAAATTGACAATGGAGAGCTCCTATAAAGGAACTGTTATCACACAACTTGTAGTTGCCCCTAGTGGTATCCCATCTGGGACGGTAGAGGAGATGGACAACTAAAGAGGTGACCCAAGAGATGCCACGGTTCCCAATGCAAGGTGGGAGTCATGTCAACCGAGGCACTCTTCACTTTAGATCTAGATAAATCAAGACCTAGGGGGAGACCCTATAACCAATCAAAGATGATTGGACCCAAACAAAGGTTCCTAGGGATGAGTAAATGGTAAGTTACGGAAACCAATGCAAGGTAAAGTGGACCTAGAAATTAAAGTATGGTTGAAGGTGGTTTGAGAAATGATTAGTGTTTCAACCAATCTATGATTTAGGCCACATGATTAGTTATAATGACAAGGTATAGTACCATGTTTTACAAAAGTGGGTCCTACTTTCTTGGGATATGTGAAATGGCTTAAAGTTGACCGACAAGGTTAAATTAAGGGGTGCAATTAGCACTAGAAGATATTTAATGAGTAGATCTACGGATCTAAGTAGAAATTAGAAGTACCCACTTAATGGATCTAAGGTTTGCCACAATTCCCAAGGAGTGCAACTTGCTTCAGTAGGACTAGTGCCTTGTTGGATGGGTTAATGGAGTCAAAAGATATGTCAAAGTGTAGATCGGGACACCTAGAGGTAAGTCAAGTGGGCTAATTGAGATAGAATGGTTGGATCTTGCTAGATCTAGGATTTCATGAAATGACCCAAGTGGACCACAATCCCTTAAAACAAGGAATGCTACCCCCAAGGCAGATCGTCACAAAATGATACTCTAGATATAGCTTTCAAGGTATGCCCGTTCCAAATCCACTGAAATCTCAACTACCCAAGTCTTAGAAGTGGGAAAACTCAGTCACCCAAGGAAGTGCGACCTTGCTCAAGGAGGGCTAAAAGGTGAATAAGGTGTGTCAAATCAAGTCCAATGGCCACCAAATTGTAGATCCAAGTAGCTTACGCACTGATCTATGTGGATCTAGAAAATCAAGCCAATCCAAGGGTTAGATCTTACTAGATCTGAGTTTTAAGGTGCCAAGTAGTTCAAAAGGGGGGTTTTAATCCCTTGAAATGTGGAATGATGCCCACAAGGTAGAAATCACCCAAGTAAAAGTCTAGGGGTAGGTTATCAAGTGTGTAGATTGCAAATCAAGTGGGATCTCACCTACCCACATGCTAGATCTAACCCAACAAGCCTCTCCAAGGAAGTGCGACTTAGTTCAAGAGGGCTTAATTGCCTTGAAAAGTGTGTTAAGTTTAACCCAATCACCACCAAACTATATATCCAACAAGGGGTGGATGCTATAGAGGTGGGTTCTTAAGATCTTTTCAAAAGCAAGGCTAGATATAAGTAGATCTAAGAAAAACCAAAATGAGGGTTTTAATTAATTAGGGTTTGTGACCAATGAAGAGAGAATGGATGGAAAGAGGAACATACCTTGTAGATCTTACCTCAATTGCTTGTGGCCACCTTGCAAATTGATAGCATTCTCCTATGTGTATATTCAAGAGTGAGATCCAAGAGCTCCAACCAAAACGTCCTCCTCCAAGATAGCCAAATTGTCCTCCTCCTACAAGACAAGATCAAAGAAATAAGTCAAGTAAGATGATCATGAAAATGATAGAAAAATGTAATAGAAAGCATCAACTATGTCACGAAGATACAATAATGATACTCCCTGTCACAAGATCAACCCAAGAGAGAATATGTGGATCCCTCCAACAATAACCCTCAAGAAATCGCCCTCCTCTCCACTAATTCGACTTTCCTGCAAGAAAACTAGTAGAAGCACAAAAATCCACAATGATACATAGAAGAGATACTGTATACTCAAGATGCAAGAGAATCCACAAGACAAGAGAGATATGCTCCACAAAGAAGTGTTCTATTCCAATATTCCAGAGCTCCAAAGGTGAGCTAGACAATAGGGAGTCTCCTCCTTATATAGGATAATAAAGACCAAAACCCTATACCACTCTACAATACTACATCAAATGAGTGGTTGAGATTAAAAGATCTCAATACATGATCAATGGCTAATAATGAATCATAACAATATATCACATGGATCACCCAATATAATGATGACGCCCTAACTAAAAGGTACAAAGTGAGGATGACGTCATCCACTAGAGGGGTAAAAGTACAAAAATCCACCTCATAATGACTAGGACATAACATAAGAAGCACATGGTGGGGCTAGGAGGCATCAATCCTTACTAGCTCATCCCCAAGGCACAATAAAATAATAAATATGTCCAAGATAATATAAATGATCAAATCTGTGACAGACAAGCAATAAAAGACCTCCTGTAATTGCTGTGGACCTACCCACATGGTGAAAACTGGCTGGAAGATAGTGGGATCACCCTAGAAGACCTCTGTGAAAACCAAGTGCCAAAACCTTGCCTCAATTGCCCAAATCGAATTCCTCAGTGACCACTTTATCCCATTTTTAACTGCCTCGGTAACTGTGAAAGTGCCAAAACTGCCTCCCAGGGCATCTGCGTTGTCCAACTGAGCCTACCAGGCTCTCCAAAAGGGGGGGTAAATGGTAAAAACAAGTGGCTGGACCACCCTCTCCTCATACAGCGCCCTAGGTGAACTGGCCTCTCCTGGCCCCTGCTGCTCAGGCTGGGAAATCAGCCCCAAATCTGGTCAACAAGTGTAAAATTGCATCAATCACTGTCATAAGTGCCCGGAACTGAACGATAAGTGTCTCATTGGATCCAAAAGACCCAAATCCACTAGGAATGTGTACTCATACACCATGGGTTACCCTAATGGACTAGCTGTAGGGTCCACCATATATGGACAATGCATAATTTGATTATCTGAAGTAATAATAAAACCTGTTGAGCTGCGTCAATCATCATCTGAACCATATGTCCATCATATGACATCATCATCAAGTATGTGGGACCATCAATCATCATCAATAGATATATATATATGGTCCACATCATCACGGATCCCAATAATATACAACTAAGGATAAATCACATCAACAGACTAAGACATGTTTCTCTAATCATTCTCACAGCCAAGCTCAAAGTATAACATCCATTCAGTGGCATTAATCAAGTTAGCATATTCCTTTATTATATGAAACTACTTGCACAGTAGTTCAAATGACAAACTCACCCATTGGACATGGTCGAACTGCTAGTGAAGGATGAAGGCTAGGAACAAGGTTGGGCCAAGGGGTTGCCTTGTCTCACTCAACTCAAAAATACTTTGGACTGGGAGAAGGGGGAAAGCTACAAACTCTGTGCTGGACAAAATAACACGGAGGATGGTTGTGCCTCACAAATGGATAAGTTGTTCAGAGAGTGCTTATTCAACTTAGGCATCATGTCTACATCAAGTTGATCCAGGTTCATTATGATCATTCAATTTCATTTCATGCCCTTTTTGGCCTACATAACCCTTCGGATTTCAGGTGTGCTAATAAGCACAACTAGTTGCAGCTTGCATCCAAGGCATGTTTTCATATACATATAAGGTCAACAATTGTTTAGATATAGCTTTTAAGAACCATTGCTTTTTGGACCTTTCTTATACTCTTCGAGGAGTATTTTTAGTTGTTCATTGCTCTTGCCCTTTTTAGTTTCCATGGGTGAATTTATAAGTTTCCATAAGTAGTACATGAGCTTTCAGTTTTAGCCAACAACATCTCAAGTGACTAGGGGGAGTTCGAGCCAATGCCAAACATCGGGACAACTGACCAGAATGATTTAGGCCTACAATGCAACTCACCAAAGGCAAGTTTTGTCACCAACTTAGAGCCGAGAGACTGAACATACAGGGATGCGGTCCAAACACAGAGGTAGAAAAATGGGGAAGTCCTCAATATCAGAAAGTCAAATCAGATAGCTCAAGGTTTAAAGTCAAATAGGAAAGTCATATATGGATGGAGTCAAGTGAATATGGAGCCTACACTAGCAGACAACTGGTGTTAGGAAAGACCATATCTATGTAAGGTGGAAAACTAGTGGGTTTTGTTAAATGACCTAAATGTGCAAGTAATTGTCCATTTTATAATTTATAGTTCATTTTAAAGAGTTTGCCACATCAGGAATAATATACCAAGCAAATGCTGTGAACATGACTAAATCAACAAGATAATAATCCATAGTCAATGATAAAATATCCATAGATCATATAACATCATCACAATAATAATCATCATATATCATCTGAAACACTACTGCAATATATCTCTAGGCACTGAACTGAAATTGTATGGGACAAAAGGTCACATCAGTCATCAAATCTGAACTCTCAAGGCTCAGCCTTGACATAGGGTCTAACATAAGTCTGAATAATACACTGCTCTGATCATGAGTGATCACAAAATATACAATCATCATAGCCATGCTCTGAATAATGGAAGCTCTGGAATGTGCAGATATTTGCTAAGCAAGAATAGTAGCCCTGCTACTATGGTGTGATAACAAGAACGTCTCCGCAAGCAAGTAGACTAAATGCTAACATAAAACCCTAATTCAGCCTAAAGCAGCTTACGGACAATGTTATACCTACCTTAAGAGAAAATATGTCAACGTTAACCAAGAGATGAGCAAGAATTACCTTAGGTCATCCTTGAGAATGAGTTATTTCAACCATTCTTAGCATCCACTTAGAAAGAGCACAAAAGAAAACCTAAACTCATCCACATTCATCCAAGAAAGAAAAGATCATCGAAGAGAAGTGTTGTAATGTTCTCTCCCTGGGGGCTCCATGGTCATCTTGCTATCTTTTCAACCCCTATAGGTTTTGGCAAAAAATTAATACGTGAACGGGTTAATTTTGAATGCATTAATTGTCAAGTTTAATTAATCTTGAAACTTAGGATAGTGTGCAATCTATTAAATGTAAATCTTTTATTATTATTTAATTTTTTAATGAGTGGATATGCTTAGGTTGTTAGAACTTGCACTTGATAAGTAGCTAAGTTAGATCTATAAGCAATTTCTACTATGTTATCAACTATTTTGTACAATAGTTGAACTTCTAACGAGCCGCCAGTTTATTGAACATGATTCATGTTCATCATCAGTATTCAGAAGTTCAGAAGTCATTTTTCAGGGTATTTTTGCCCCATTTGTAATAACTGCATGTTCATACCCCCATCGGGAAAATGTAAAAAGTTGGTCTAAACGGGGTCCTTTTATAAAAGACTCGGCTATCCGTAGGTTTAGCCATTTGGGGGAGACTCTAGAGTGTTTTTTCCTTAGTAATTATGTGCTACTCATCAGTGGCGTATAATCTCTGAGTTTTTCACTCAAACCTCCAAAGCTGGAGTATTTCCCATGGTGGTCAAAACCTACAGTGGTTATTAGAGTCTTGTGTCTAGGATTGTTTATGTGTTAGCCATCTTGATTGAGTCGTATGAACATGCACTAGGTCCCCTAGGAGTTTCGTTTGATTTCCGGCAAGAATATTTTTTTTCCATAAATTAGACCATTTTTTAATGGTTTAATTAAAAATTTTCAAAAAATGATAAAAACCTCATCCGGAGGCAGAATTTGGCATGGGGAAGCTCGTTTTGACGCTCAGAGCGTCATCTTTACCATAGCGCCAACTTTTCTAAGGTTTCGGGCGATTACATCGCCTCTGGGAACAGTTTTTCACTATTTTGGCATTTAGTGGCCATAAAATGACAAAAGCACAAAGGACAAAAAATTAAAAAATATGATTTTTTTAAACTATGGAAAAAGCATGTAATATTTTTTGGAGAGGTACGATGGCATTACAAAGTTGAACAATGGCACAAAAGTCAAAGTTTTAATTTAATTAAGACCGTACGGATTTCACCTTCACGTGGGAGCTCGATACATGGGGATCACGATTTAGTGATGTGGCATGTGGTGAAAGGTTTGTTAAAGTTGCATTAATGCCCATGGTAGGCCACCTCCCACTCTCAACCACCAAAGAATCTCAACATATTTCGAGTTAACTCCAAGCTAACTACTTCAAAGCTCACGCCCTTGCATGCTTTCACGTCAATCCTTGATTGAAACTCGAGCTTGTCATGTGGGAATCGTATAATGGATTGGTGGGAAGGTAATGAATGCCATAGTAGGCACCTTAGCCACCTCATGGCTTGGCTCATATTAGCATTCGTTTCATATCCCAATAATTTCTCATACAAAAGCTCTCGCATTTCTTGAAGGCTCACGTGTTATCCAAGTGGGATGGCTCGTATTGGGTGGTGATACTTCCAAAGTGGGATGGGGGGCACCTTGCCTAGGTGGAGGCCACCTCCCCACCCTTCATTCAATGCAACTCAAGTCTATGGGTTGGATTCGAGCTCCATGTTTGGTTGGACTAATTTATGATTGGATTTTGATTGAGATATGGTGGAATTCGAATTTCAAGGTGCCATTGGTTCTCTTCATAGCCCATTCGAATTAGGGTAGGGGTTTAGTAGTCTAGTTTGGTTATAAAAGGATGGCATTGCCTCCTTGTTTCACATGCTCTCTTTGTGCAAGCTTACTCTACTCAATTTTTGTAATACTTCATAGCTTTGGCTATCTTGAAATAAATTCGACTTTGGAGGTCTATTGATGTGCACATTGGTCCATGAGAATTTGTTGAAGCTTCATTGAGGTGATGTTTTTTTATTAAGCTATTTCATATATAATTGTTTGATCATTCTAGCTTAGAAGTCTTTTTTAAGTCCATGGAATGAATATTTGGGATTCAACTTATTCATTTATGCTTGGTTGATTGAGATTTAGAAGTAGCAAACAGTAATCGATCATACTTATGCTCTTCTTGTCTTTTTTAGTTAATCATACTAGACTTGATCAAATCGTTGTTGAAGTGGCCTGTTTTACAGATCTCCTAAGTACAAAGTAGGATTTTGAGCTACATTGCTTCTTCCTCCCCTCCGTCACTATTTTTATTAACTTGTGTGCATTTCAGGGGTTCTTCAAAGATCGAATCGTGCTTCAAGTTTGAGCTTGAGAAGTGCATAAGAGATCCATCCATTTATTCAAAAACTTAAATCTTGGTTACTTTTTCTACTTAGCAGAGTTGTGGACCAAAATTTTCCTATCATCCTCCAAGCTTTGGCCTTCTCCCATTTACCCTTCACCCACTGTTTGGTCCACATCCACCATTTTCGCTGCCCTTTTTCTTGACTGTCCCATCCACCATTTTGCAGCCACTTCTACCACTTTTTGGCTGCCCACTACTTGACTGTCCCATCCATCATTTTGCAGCCTCATTTCTCACTGTTTTTTTTAGCCCTTCTCACCTTCATTTCCAGTCACTTTGCAGCACTATCCATCCTTCTTTTAGTCCTCCTCTTGTCCACCTCTTCTAGCCTCCATTTCTCCCTCTCGTCCTTCTCCAAAAGAGCCCTAAAAACACAACAAAAAACAAAGTAAAAACTTGTTAGAGTTAGATTCATTTTGTATCTTGTTAGTAGTTAGATCTTGCATTTCTCTTTCTAGGCTTTGCATATAGTTTAATTCTTTGCATTTTAAGATCTATCATTTAATAAAGTAAAATTTGCATAATAAAAATGTTTCATCTTTAAATCTTTTTATTAGCATTTTAGGCATTGTTTCGTTTGCTGGTCCGTTTTCACTTTTTTAAATAATTTGAATTTGAATCTCATACAATTTTACACTTTAGATCTCATTTTTGCGAGCTTAGACTTAGTTAGTTTCGATTTATTTTGTTGTTTTGATTAACAATGATGGGTGAAATGAGTTTGGTTGTGCTTTAGGTGACAATAGAAGATACCTACAAAAAGAAGAAGCAAGAAGATTGGAAGAAGTACAAGAAACAAGAACCAAACCAATGAAGAAGATGTTGACCATGAAGACTTAATTTCACTCTCCTTTTGTAAAAAGCTTTTAAGAGCTCAGCAAGCTTTCCTCTAGTTATTTCTTTCAAAGACCTTTCAAGGATTTTTCCTAAAGGCATTTGTAAAGTTAAATAAAAAGGTTAAGTGGAGGAGTCCTCCACTTTTGGGTTCTTCTTCCCCATTTGGGGAAGAGTGTTGCGCTTTGCTAGTTTAGACCTCTCTTATTTCATGCTTTAGATTAAACCATTTACTTTCATTATACTCCATTTCCAAGTTTTGACTAGAGTAAGCAAACTTTGGGATTGCATTCCAAAGGCCACATAGCTTTGTGTTAGCTTCTTATTCTCCATTAGCCTCCTTGTCGAAGTTTCAACTAGCTGGAAAATATCAAGGACTACTGTTTCTAGTGATCAACCTTGTTCGGAAGTAGATCCCACTTTTAGATTAATATTGTTTGGTAGAACACTAAGTTTATTTTCGGTTTGTTTCAAGTATCTTGTTTCATCTTGTTATCATCATTTTATTTTCAGTCTTTCTAAAGCTTCATATTTGTTCTTCAAGGTACAACTGCTTCTCTTTCATAAAAAGACCTAAAGTCTCTTGAACTTGGCCAAATCCAAATAAAGAGCACTCTCTGTCGGAGAGCATTTAGTTGTTGCATTTCCCTTGCATTAGGCATTTAGATTAATTAAAGTCTCTTGAACTTTGGTCTTAAGACTAAGTCAAGAGCGCTCTCTATCGGAGAGTTGAACTGTGCTTTAATAATAAAATATTTCAACTCACACCCCTTCATAATTAATTTATTTTGGTCGATTATCCAACACCCGTATGCTATGCCAACTTGAAAGGGTTGGGCTAGTACTCAAAAAAGTGTTGGATTTGCTAATCTCACAAGTGGTAACTTAATAAAACTTTACCCCAACCAACGAACCGGCGTTGCTTTTGAGATTTACTGAGGTTGTTTCGTGAAACAGGTGGTGCCAAAATCTTGTTGTCAAACTCGAGGGTGGTCAAGCCAATTGAACACTTACCCTCTTGAAATCTGGGTGGGTTCAACCTATCATCTAAGTGGTTACCAGTACTATTTCCAGACTTTTGATATCCTTGTTCTTAGCCTAATAATCAAATACCATTAAAAACTTATAATTTACCAAGATAATTTGCACAACGATCTCACGAACAGCTACCTTTCAAGACCCACACATTCAGCATCACATACTTGTTATTCTTTGACTCCATAAAGCACTGGTTATCTAAAATATTATATCTTGATCAGGACCATTTGTCCTTGTGGTTTTACTTTATCTTGTGGATGCATTGTTTAAACTTCAGTTCTTGAAAAGAACTGTCATTTTCGATATCTTGTTTAGCAACGTGGATTGCATCTTATCTTGTTTATCTCAATTATAATTTGGTCTCATCATAAAAACTCCTAAACAACACCCATCCGCATCACTTCATCAAAAGACATTACAAAACATCAAAGCCTTAGTGAAACTCTTTGTAGGGACTACCCCCCTTGGGTTAGTTAGGAGTTAGCCTCAACGGAGGAGTTGGGATTTAGGTGACAGTACCTAGCTCATTGCTTGCCCCCGAAGCCACACTTCTCTCACTTGTAGTGAAGAGACAGTTTTCGAAATATTTCTGCTGCTAGTGTGCATCTCGGCAGACAACATACTATATCACAATAAACATAAGCAATAGGATCACTGAAAGATAGACAAGCACCATACACAAGATTTTATCCTGGGAAACTCTCTTGGCGAAGAAAACTCAACAGAACTTCTTCCATATAGATTATGTCACCAAGTACAATGTCAAACCTAGTACTATGAAGAGCTAAGGCTCTTTCACACAAAGATCCCGAGAAAGTATAAGATAAGAAAACCCAAATATAACATGTCTTCACTGAGCAGCTTCTTTCCTTCCTCTAGCGAACTTGTCTCTCTCTTGCTTGAGCGAACTTGAGTGTCTGTCAAATGAGGAATGCGAGTCTCTTATTTATACTCTTCTCTAGCTGAATTTTTCACTATAGGGCCAACTTCACTACGGCAGTGTTGACCATTGTTTTGGGCAGTTTTACCCACTGATTTTTGTGGAGCCGACTTGTCTATTTTCACTTGATTTCTTTATTATTCTTTTAGGGTTTATGCAATACAAGAATATCTTCTTAAGTTACATAATCTTCAATAATCTCCCTTAACAAGGAAGGTATTATTTTGACGCGATCATCATCACTACTGCTGCAACTCTGTACTTTGACCATTAACTTGTGACATCTCTCGAATCTATACATCACTAGAAGTTTCGTACGAGCAAGCCATCATCTCAATCATGCATCAGTCTCGACCATACATCCGAGGGCATCACAGTAGCAACACATCAGCGAGCCAGAAGCGCACATTACGTCATTACGGGACTTCGTCTAGCTCACACAGAATCTAGACACACACATTCGACTGGATACACAACTCGATTGGATACACATACTTGGTCGGACACGCATACTTGACTAGATACACATACTCGACTGGCTACACATACTAAGTATGGTCACGCTCTCCAGTCCTCATGAGTATGGTCACTCTCTCCAGCCCTTGCAAGTATGGTTAAGCTCTCCAATCCTCACAAGTATGATCACGCTCTCCAACACTCGCAAGTATGGTCACACTCTCCAATCCTCCTGCGCTAGTCACGCTCTCCAGTCCACACATACATACTAGCTCTAACTAGATACACATACAAAGTATGGTCACGCTATCCAGTCATCATGAGTTGGTCACTCTCTCGAGTTCTCACATACATAATAGCTCTAACTGGATATGCAGCTCAACTAGATACACATACAAAGTATGGTCACGCTCTCAAGTCATTATGATCTAGTCACTCTCCAGTCCACACAAAGTCTAGTAATCCATGCCCGTAAATGACCACCTGCTGCTACCACACTATACATCTACTACCCCCTGAATTGCATATGTGACTCATCCCTCCCTCTTACGAGGGACATCTCTCTGCATCACGCCAAGCTTGTCTTTGAAGTACTCAAACTTCACTCTCGCCAGACGCTTGGTCAACACATCGGTTGTCTCCTCATCCGTCGCAATATACTGGAGCTTCACTACTCCCTTAACTACCATATCTTTGATATAATGGTACCTGATCTCAATATGCTTAGACTTGTCATGAAACACTGGGTTCTCGGACAACTTCAGACAACTCTGGTTGTCACAGAAAATACAAGTTGCCTCTAACTCGAGATCAAACAGCCCTGCAAGTAACTTCTGAAGCCACACTGCTTCACTGCTAGCTGAATATGCTGCCATATATTATGCCTCGGCTGTACTGAGCGCCACACTAGTCTGCTTCCTGTTGAACCAGGAAATCATGTCTGATCCCAAACTGAAGCAACATCCTAAAGTGCACTTCCTATTTGTGACACTACTGGTCCAATCGGAATCAACATAGCCTTGTAGGCTAATCTTTTGATCTAACACATACCTGAGCTCATAATCAAGTGTACCCTTTAGATACCTCATCACATGCTTTGCCACAATCAAGTGAACACATATCGTCTCAACCATGTACTGACTCAAGGTATTCACTACAAAGCATATATCTGGCTTAGTGCTTGTCAAGTACATCAACAAACCAATCATCTGTCTGTATAATGTGCCATCCACCATCTCTGAAGAAGTACCACACAACAACTTCAAGTTTGATGCCATCGGTATAGCCATGGCCTTACAGTCCAACATCTCGAATCTCTTCAAAATTTCCACAGCATATTTTCCTTGGCAATGGAAAATCTCATCTAGACTCTGCCACACCTCTAGACCTAAGTAATAGTGCATCATACCCAGGTCTTTCATCTCGAAATCTGCCGCAAGCTTCTTCTTGGTTTCTGTAATGGGCTTCTCCTCTCCTATTAGAAATAGGTAATCTACATACAATACTAATATCACTGGTTTCAAATCCTCAACCTTGTACTAAAGCTTGGAATCTGCTTTACTCTTAGTAAATCCCAAGCTCATCAGAAAACCATCAATCCCGTCGTACTGCGTCCTGGGTGCCTACATCAATCTGTACAAGGCCTTCTTCAACTTGTACAAATATGTTTGCCTATCCTGTGTCTTGAATCCCAGTGGCTGCTCCACATACACTTCTTCTTCTACTACACCATATAGGTAAGTTGTCTTCATGTCCATCTGGTGTACCTTCCACTTCATCACTGCAGTTATCGCAAGTATAGCTCCAGTTGAAGTGTATCTTTCTACAGGAGCAAAACATCTCGTCATAATCGACTCCGTCTTTCTAAGAGAAACCATGAACCTTGCCTTGTAATTACGTAGTATGCTTGAATTTGTAAATCTTCTTGAAGGTCACTAATGAACAGTCATCACTTGTTCTTCGGAACAATTATCATCCTTCTCTTGTAGGTCATAGCACACGACCTTTCCTACAAATCAAATTCAGTCATATGATTACTAACATTTCATAATCATCAAATCATATTAACATTTTAATGACAAATTCTTATGCATAATTTACACAGTTATGTAACCCTCTTAGTCAATGCTTTAGCACAACACTCATCCATATGGAATATTGTGCAACACCATAGGCTACTTACCCATTACATGCACATTAAGAGTATAATGTTCATTAATCCTAGATATATAAATGGATTCACTATAACATGCATCATATCCCGTGATTGATGATGCAGGAAAACGGTCAAACCATTTACGAGTGTCACCCTCCAGGGATGCAAAAAGACCCCTGATGTAAACACCTTCTTCTTTAGCCCCATAAGCTTCCATGTGGGCCCAAACATTCTCAATGTGGTCCTCAATGGATGTTGCACAATTTCCATTAAATTTGGGAATCTTTTCAATATACGTGTCGGGCATGTCATGGGGTGAACCAGAGATTTGGGAAAAATCTAAAGGTGAAGCTTTGGCTTTGATCCCAAATCTACGAACAACAGAAGGGTTGTTTTGAGGATTATTTGTTGGAGGAGTTTGATTTGTTCCAGCCATTGGATTTATTTGATGTACTTGATGAGATGGAGATACAGGAGGAACCGGATTAGTTGAAGGGGATCTCAAGAAACAGTTTGGAGAATCATAAGAGTTTACGATTTTCCAAAAGAAATTAGATGATTGAACTTTGGGATCTCTTCTATGATATGTGAGCGGGGTTCCTTTTAGTTGATTCGTTTTAGCCCTACTTCTGAGATCGTAAGGATGTCTATGAGGTCGTTCCTCAGCGGAGTCACGATTAGGAGTCGTCAGGTAAACTTTAACTCTTGTCTACCAAAAGATATGTCGTGCAAAAGCAGGGAGAGATGAGTGAAATGAGATGGTTATGTATCATTTAAGAAAGAAAATGATAACCATCCAAGTTACAAGACCGGATGCGATAAGATATAAAATACGCACGGACACTTGCAGACACCTGAGGTAAGCCTCTACCTACCCGGCAATGGGGCCAAAAATGTTATCACACAATTTGTAGTTGTCCCTAAAAGGTGATCCTATACAGGATGGTAGAGGTGATGGACAACTAAAGAGGTGACCTAAGAGATGCCACGATTCCCAAGGTAAATGGTTGTCACGCTAATCGAGGCACTCTTCCTTTAGATCTAGCATAAGCAAGATCAAGGGGGAGACCCTAGCTAACCAATCAAGGCTAGCAAATCTACTCAAGACCTCCTAGGGAAATGTGAAGTTGAAAGAGGAAGAGATCAAGAGTGAATGGATCTAGATCCAAAGAAGATAAGTGGACAAATGGAGTTAGGGATTAGTTGAGGAGGCTTATAGAATGGACAAATGCTCAACCAATGAAATGATTATGCCACTTATGAAGTTAGATGAATAGATCTAAATAGATCTAATGGTACTGTTATGACACACATAGTAGCTGGGCTACCGTATGAGCAGAGCAGATATCTGCACTTTCCAGAGCTTTGCTTTTACACTTCTTCAATGAGATCAGCTATGATGAGCAGCATTATTTCTGATCACTCACACATCAGAGCATCTTTGAATCAGACATTTAGTAGACCTTATGCCAAGGCTGAACCTTGAGACCTCAGATTTGATGACTGATGTGGCCTTTTATTCCATACAGTTGCAGTGCAGTTCTTCAGTATTTCAGATACAGTGTTCTCAATGGTTATAGTTGGTTCAAATTACAAATTTTGATTGATGACCCAATATATATATGATGTGCATCAATGCTATTACCTTGTTGTTCAGGTCATTTTTATTAGCATTGACTTGGTATAAAGTAATTATGATCTGGCAATGTATTAAAATTGAAATGAAATTGGTTATGGATTATATATATTGGTTGTACTACTGACATTTGGAAACTCTTGTTTATACTTGCTGGTCCTTACCTTCTTATGAATGTGAACATGATCATTTAGTGTCTTTCTGACCTGCTAGATTAGGCACCATCTTCACTTTCCTCCACCCATCCATTTGTCATTTCCCCATATCTTGGTCTTCACCGTGACTTACACCTTGACTTGTGATATGGAAGATTTCCCCTCTTTTGCCTCTGTGTTGGACTTGCATCCATGTTTATATTGTGTCTCAGCTGTGAGTTGGCAATGAAACTTGCCCTTGGTGAGTTGGATTTTATGCCTTTATCGTTCTAGTCGGTTGCCTTGATGTTTGGTTTAGATTGCGGAAGTCCCCGTAGTTGCTTGAGCTGTGTTGGCTAAAACCTGAAGCAAAATTGTACTACATGAAACTATTGTTATATCTTGTACAGCGCAATGAAAGGGGCTATAAAATTGAAATGAAAATCAAATGTTATGAAATGTAAATGCACCCTCGATGTAAGCTGCGATTAGCCGTGCTTATCAGCGCATGCGAAAAACTAGAGGGGTCATATTAGGCCTAAAAAGCAATGGATAAATGTATGCTAAATCTAAAGACTGCTAACCATGAAATGAAAGGTCCTTGTTGTCCGCCGAGATGCACACCAGCAACATAAATCTTTCGAAAGTTGTTCCCTCACTACAAGAGGGGAAGGTGTGGCCTTGGGGGCAAGCAATGAGCCAGGTACTGTCACCTGAATCCCAGCTCCTCCGTTTAGGCTAACTCCTAACAAAGCCAAGGGGGATTGTCCATAACAAAGAGTTTCTATGGCTCTGTGTTTTTAAGTGTTTTTGTATGTGGTGATGTGGATGAGTGTTGTTTAGGATCTTTTATGATGAGATCACATTTTTTATAAGAGTAAAATAAACACAAGATAAAGCAATCCACGTTCCGATTACAAAATATGATTGCAAGATGAACAATACAATGACTTGAAAATTAAAAGGGCATCCACAGGATAAACTTTAAGCAAATGACAAGGACATATGGTCTAGATTTAGGTGATACAAGTGAGTTTCTAAGACCAGTGCCTTATGGAGTCAAAAATAGTACTTGGATGCTGAAAAGTGTAAGTCAAAATGTAATGTTTGTGAGATCGTTTTGCAAATGTTCTTGATTTATTTTAGAAAGTTTTAATGGTCTTGATTATTAGGGTTCAGAAAGCAAGGATAAAGTCCAACCGGAAAAGTATACCTTCAGTGGCTCCGTTCGAATACATGACGGACCTGTCTGGAATCACAAGCTAGGTGTTCAGAGAATTTAACCAACGAGTGTCCAGATTGGGTTGCCCGGTACCCACACTTGGAATTTGCCCACTACCCGAGTATTTTTCGAAACAACGCCGGTTCGTTGGTTATGGGGGAAAAATTTTAGTATGGTTATCACTTGCAAGATTAACAAATCCAATCACCGTTCTGAGTACAGGTCCAACTTTTTAGGGTCTGTTGTCCGCCAAACTGCACACCAGCAACGGAAATCTTTCGAAAGTTGTCTCCCCCACTGGAAAGTGGGGAGAGGTGTGGCCTTGGGGGGCAAGCAATGAGCCAGGTACTGTCACATGAATCCCAGCTCCTCCGTTTAGGCTAACTCCTAATGAAGCCAAGGGGGGCAGTCCCTACAAAGAGTTTCACTAAGGCTCTTATGTTTTTAAGGTTTTAAGTGTGAATGATGCAAATGGGTGTTGTTTAGGAGTTTTCTTGTGATGAGACCAAATTAAAAGATATGATGAACGCAAGATAACAAAGCAATCCACGTTGCTAAAATGAAATAACAAGACTAACAGTATACCTCAAGACTTACGATTAAATAAAGCATTCACAACATGAAAATTAACACAAGGACAAATGGACCTGATTAAGATATAAAATGTAAATACCAGTGCCAGTCCCTTATGGAGTCACAGAAAAGATGATTGTGATGCTAAATGTGTGGGTCTTGAAAGAAGGTTGTTTGTGAGATCGTTATGAAATTTATCTTGGTAAATTGAATATTTTAATGGTCTTTGATTATTAAGGCTAAAACCAAGGATATCAAAAGAGTGTCCGGAAAAGATATTCTAAGCGGCTCCTTTAAGAGACATGACAGACCTGTCTGGATCACAGCGAGGTGCGCAATGCTAACCAGCCACTGTGTCACAGAATGGGCAACACAGCACCTCCCCTGAGAACCACTTTGAATACTTTTTGAACAATGTCAGTTCGTTGGTTATGGGGGTGAAAGTTTTATTAGTTATCACTTATGAGCTTAGCAAGTCCTTCACCTTTCTGAGTACTAGTCCAACCGTTTCCGATTGGCAGAGCATATGAGTGTTGGACAAACGACCAAAGTAAATTAATTAGGGGGAATGTGGATTGAAGTATTTTAATTATTAAGAGCACTTGTTCAACCCTCCGACAGAGAGCGCTCTTGACTTAGTCTTAAGACTACAGTTCAAGAGACTTTCTACTATAAAATGCCTAATGCAAAGGAAAAATGCAAGTCTACAATGCTCTCCGACAGACTTTCTACTTGAAAAAGAAAGCTTAAAGTGACCGAAAGTAAAAGATAACAACAAAATATATAAGATGCTTGAAGATAACAGAAAGCAAAATTTAGTGTTCTACCAACAGATTTACTCTAAGGTGGGATCAACCTCCGAACAAGGTTAACCACTAGAACCGCTAGCACTTGAGAACTTCCCAGCTAGCTGAGATTACGACCAAGGCAACTAACGGGGAGAGAGGAGTAACCACAAAATTATGTGGTCCTACCCTTGAGATGAAATCCCAAGGATACTACCTCCGGTCAAAAATTGGAAGAGAGTGCAAAAATAAAATGAAAGACTAATCTAAAGCATGAAATAAAAACTCTAAGCTAAATGACCACAACGCTCTTCCCCAAATGGGGAAGAAACCCAAAAAAGTGGAGGCCTCCTCCACTTGAACTCTTTATTAAAACTTGTACAATTGCCTTGGGAATGGGATCCTTGCAAAATCTTTGATATAAACTAAAACAAAAGTATGAAAGGAAAAACTTGAAGCCCTTAATGGCTTTTACAAAGGATAAGATAACATGTATTGAATTTGTCTTCTCCTTTGGTTTTATCTCCCCTTTGTTCATTTCTCCTCTCGGTTTGTTCTTTCCTTTGGTTTGGATCTCTTGCTTTTTTATTGTTCTTTGGAGAGAAAATTCTTGGTCTTATCTTCTTGAGTTTTGCACTTCTCTTCAAACACCTATAACAAGGATCAACTCAAACAACCAAAACCATTATTCATTAGTTTAAAACAAAACCAAAACTGAAACCACATGCAATCTAAAATCTATGACGAAATGCAAGCTAAGTTAAGTCTTTAAAAATGAAGTGCAAAAGTACTCATGCAAGCTAGATGGGACCTAGAATGTAAATTTTAAACAAGATCTAGATGCAAGTAATTTTTAAACTTAGAAAATAAACTAGACCCTAACTTTTGGAAAAAAGAAATGCAACTACTAACAAATGAAATGCCAAAAATGAGATCTAGCTACTAACTACCTTAACAAGCTAACTTCTAATAAGCTTTTGCAACTAACTAACTAAGTCTTAACAAGTTTTCTTTTTGTTGTTTTGTTGTGACTTTAGGGCAGAAATGAAGGTGGATTAGAGGGAAAAAAAACAGTGCTGCAAGGTTTTGACAGTGGGCTGCCAGCAGTGAAAGAAGTGGCTGCAAACGATGGGTAGGACAGTCAACAAAAGGGGAGCGAACAGTCAAGTAGTGGGCAGCCAAAAAGTGGTAGAAGTGGCTGCAAATGATGGATGGGACAGTCAACAACACGGGCAGCGAACAGTGACGTAGTGGGCAGCCAAACAGTTGGTGAAGGATGAATGGGAGAAAGCCAAAGCTTGGAGGATGATGGGAAATTTTGGTCCACAACTTTGCTAAGTAGAACAACCAAGATTTAAGTTTTTAATAAATGGATGGATCTCTTGTGAACTTCTCAAGCTCAAACTTGAAGCACGATTCGATCTTCGAAGAACCCCTGAAATGCACACAAATTAAATAAAAATAGTGACGAAGAGGAGGAAGAAGCAACCGAGCTCAAAATCCCACTTTGTACTTAGGAGATCTGTAAAACAAACCACTTCAACAACGATTTGATCAAGTCTAGTATGATTAATAAAAAAAAGATAAGAAGAGCATAAGTATGACGGATTACTGTTTGCTACTTCTGGATCTTAATCAACCAAGCATAAATGAATAAGTTGAAACCCAAATATTCATTCCATGGACTTAAAAAAGACTTCTAAGCTAGAATGATCAAACAATTATATATGAAATAGCTAAATAAAACAACATAACCTCATTGAAGCTTCAACAAATTCTCATGGACCAATGTGCACATCAATAGACCTCCAAAGTCGAATTTATTCCAAGATAGCCAAAGCTATGAAGTATTACAAAAATTGAGTAGAGTAAGCTTGCACAAAGAGAGCATCCTAAGAGAGAGCAAAGCACCTCTCTTTATACAAAAATATGAGACATTAAGCCTAAATTCGAAATTGGCAATGGAGAGCCAATTCCTCAATCGAATACCAATCGAATCACAAGCTTGGAGCTTGATCCAATCAATCAACACCGAGTTCTGGGATGATGTGGCCTCCACATGGGTAATGGCGTCAACCATCAAGCATAATCGTTGATTGAAGAGAAAATCACGTGATAGATAAAGCTTGGAGTGTGAATGGTAGGTGGAGATGAGGTGGAGCCCCACTCCCAACGCCTTCAACTTGGAACAAAACACCCACCAATTACTCGTATGCATGGTGATGGCCCACGCTTATCCCTCACATCATTCATATTTAATAAATTGGGATTTCCAAACTTTATATAACATATGCTTTAATCCTTATATGAATATGAAGTCATACACCTCATAAAATCAACTTTCAACCTTTTCCAAAGCTAAAAATTCATATTTTTTACTTTTTTATTTTTGTCACTTAGTGTATTTTATCATTTTTTAGCCAAAATGATGCATTTTTAGCCAAAACTGCTCCTGGGGTGATGTAACTGCCCGGAAACTGACAAACGAGGGTGTTAGGGTAATGAGGACACTCTGAGCGTCAAAACGAGCCTCCCCACGCCCAATTCCGCCTCCAGATAAGGCTTTTATCATTTTTTGAAATTTTTTAATTAAACCATTAAAAATGGTCTAATTTATGAAACATTTATTCTTCTCGGAATCCAACGAAACTCCTAGGGGACCTAGTGCATGTTCATACGACTCAATCGACATGGCTAACACGTAAAAAATCTTAGACACAAGACTCTAATAACCACCTTAGGTTTTGACCATCAAGGGAAATACTCCAGCTTTGGAGGTTTGAGTGAAAAACTCGGGGATTATACACCACTGATGAGTAGCGCATAATTCCTAAGGAAAAAACACTCTAGAGTACCGCCCAAATGGCTAAACCTACGGATAACCGAGTCTTTTATAAAAGGACCCCGTTTAAACCAACTTTTTACAAATTCTGTTAGGATATTTAGACACTTAGGAGTTAGTTAAGATCAACTTGTGTAATATATCCGTTAGGGATAGTGTGTTTCTTTAGTATGCATTAGTATGCATTTGTAAATACTTAATCCGACGGTCACGATATGTTTCCGACATAGAGTGATCCGACAGCTCAACTTCTCTTAGATCAAACCTAACCTTGATCTGTGGCTTAACACCCGATTGGTCCATGATCTCTATTTAAAGAGCATGGAGGGTCATTGTTTAGTTGATCGATTATGAGAAGCTCATTTGTAACTTTCTTTCTTTGCATAATAAATTGTCCCGTAGAAGCTATTTGGCCGGGGCCGTGGAGTGTTTCCCTCAAGAGGGTTTAAACCACGTCAAAACATCGGTGTGTTGATCTGTGATCTATTTGTGTGAAGTGGTTGCTCTTGGTGTTCGGTCCTTTGGTAGTACCCTGTGTACCCGAACATGGTATCAGAGCTTTTATGAAGTGCCGCTTCCGGTTATGATCTAGATCTTGAACTGTTGTTGCCGAAACTCGAAAGGGTTTATAGTTCTGGTATTTCTGTGCATTTCTAGGCTGTGGGAGGTGTTCCATTGCGTCCGGAGCGTCGTTTCCATTGGGAAATAGTTTTTGTTTGATCGAAAACGGTTCCCGGTTGCTCCAGAAACGCGTATTTCATCAGATCTGAAGGTATAATGTTACAGTGACGCATTTTTTTATTTCGTTTTTTAATAAGAAAAAAAATCTCATATTTGATTTTTTTTACTGTTAGATTTTTTTTTGGGCTCGGATTGTTGCTTTCCCGTCTGCGTATGCTCTTTGCCGCGCACCTTGAGCGATCTCGGCAAATCAGAAACAGAAAGGGAAAGGGTTTTTCTCGGCTGCGTATGCTCTTTGCCGTGCACCTTTGCGCGATCTCGGCAAATCAGAAACAGAGAGAAAACGTAGACTTTCCGGGCAAGCTAACAAGATCTAACTCCACAAGTGTGGAAAAGTTTTTTTTGTTTCGTTTTGTGGTCTGTTTTGCAGGAAAAAGGGCAAGCACGCAAACCGACCAAGAAGAGTAAAAAAAAAAAAAAGCCCCCTTCCTCATTCCCATATTTTACATACCTTTTAATCTAGCTCGCTTGGTTCAAAGTTGCTTTATTCCTTAATAGGTCTTGAGTTCAAGTCTTAGGAAGTTACTTTTAAAAGGAAAAGTGCATGCAATTTCTATTTTCAAGTTACTTTATTGTAAAAGTGCATCTCACTTAAATAATAAAAATACAAGTGAGTCACTTAAGTTTTTGCACTATTTAAAAGTAATATCATTGTAAAAGTGAAATCGATTATTTTACAAAAGTGGTTCACTTAAAGCAACTTTCTTGTAAAGTGATTGTCAAAAGGTTTATCTTGGGAAGAGGGGGGTTTTTTTTTGCTGGACATTCTCTAGCTGCCACGTCACTATTGGGGACATCTTCAACAGTTTCTTTGTTCAAGCATAACTTCATCATACAGAGTCCGTTTTCAGCGCCGTTTTTTTTTAAACCGCCTATTTTTTCGAGATCTTCACATCCAAACTATTGGTTTCTATTTTTACAGCCATTAATTTACAAATATGGCCGCCTCTTGTGATATTCTACTTAACAGTTCCAACTATTTCTCATGGAAATCTCGTATGGAGGATGTTCTACGAAGTAAGGGACTTTTCAGAATTACAACAGAGAAAGAAAAAGAACCCACTGATGGTGATAAGAAAATAAAATGGGCAAATAGATGTGATGAAGCTCGTGGATTGATTGGGATGTCAATCTCTACTGATTTGCGATTCCACATATCTGGAATTGATGAACCTAATACTGCTTGGGACAAGTTGGAAACTGTGTTTGGTAAACACAATGAAATTCGAGATCACCAACTCGAAAATGAGTTGATTTCTTTAAATCCAAGTGACTTTTCATGCATTCAAGATTATTTATCTAAGTACAAAACTCTCAAGCTCTTATGTGCAGAATGTAAGATTGAGAGGGAAGACAAACAGTGCATTTATCATATTCTTTCCAAACTTGGACCTGCATATTTTGTTTTTGTATCTACATTTTACTCCATGAAAGCATCATTGAATGCAGCTAGCTATCAAGAGCCTAATCTTGAATCCTTTTGTGATTCCTTGATTAGGGAACAAGATAAACTCATTCATCTTGGAATAATCAACAATGCAGATACATCTAGGAAAGCCTTATTGTCCCAACAGAAAGAAAAGCCCAAGCCTCCCAAGAAACAAAATTTTCGCAATAATAAGTCAAACAAGGGTCCAAAACCCTCTCAGTCAGCTCCTTCTTTAAAAAATGACAAAGGATCCAAGCCAAAAGGAAAGAAGACTGAGCGTCATTGCAACTATTGTGGGAAAGATAATCATGATGAATCTAAGAGTTTCAAGAAGATGGCAGCTTTGGAAGCAGCAATGAAGAAGCACCACATCAGCCTAGATTCGTCTTCAGAATCTACCTCTCATGGACATGCACTTTGTGCTTCTGGTTATTCTTATAATGCATCTTCTTCTTCTACTTCAAATGAATGGCTCATTGATTCTGGAGCATCTTATCATATGGCTAAGGATCAAGCCATCTTTTCTACTATGCATGAATGTAACACCAAACAAATATTTGTTGGTGATGATAGATCTCTAAGTATTGTAGGAGCTGGAACAGTTCCAGTAGATAATGGTCATTTTAGTGATGTACTATGTGTTCCAAGAATTTCCTGCAATTTGTTATCAGTCTATCAGATCACTCATTCTGGTGAAGGTAAAATTGTGCCTTTACACCTCACCAAGTTGTAATCAAGGATTTTAAAGATCCTCAACAGGTTCTAGCTACCGGAATTGTTGATGATATTACCAAGTTGTACAAGTTTAACAACTTTGGGTCATCACCTTTCCCTTCAGTTTTTGTTGCTCATAGTGATAACTTGAGCAAACTTTGGCATGAGCGATTTGGTCACTTAAATTATCGCTCATTGCAACAACTATGTAAAGAAAATATGGTGACA
This sequence comes from Larix kaempferi, assembly GCA_027924585.1. Taxonomy (NCBI): domain Eukaryota; kingdom Viridiplantae; phylum Streptophyta; class Pinopsida; order Pinales; family Pinaceae; genus Larix; species Larix kaempferi. The sequence goes on from BSBM01000938.1 coordinate 5,618,807, forward strand.
GGTCTTCCGATGGTATCTTGCAGAGATGGTGTTTGCTCCGGTTGTGTACTCGGAAAACATCATCGGGACAGTTTTGACAAACGTGCCTCTTGGCATGCCTCGGTTCCCTTGGAGCTTGTGCATAGTGACTTGTGTGGTCCTCTTCCATCTGCTTCCTTTTCTGGTTTCAAGTATTTCTTAACTTTCATTGATGATTACACCAGACGCACTTGGGTTTATTTCCTAAAACTTAAGAGCGAAGTATTTAACATATTCTTGGCCTACAACGCCCTTGTTGAAAAACAATCTGGTCATCAAATTATTAAGTTAAGATCTGACAATGGAGGAGAATATGTTAACAAACAGTTCACTACTTTCTGCACTGAACAAGGCATCCAACAACAGCACACAGTTCCATATACACCACAACAAAATGGTGTAGCTGAGCGGAAGAACCGCACTTTAAAAGAAATGGCTAATTGTATGATCCAATCTAAGGGACTAAGTCTTCAATTTTGGGCTGAAGCCATAAATTGTGCAAATTACATAGTTAATCGCACCCCCACAAAAGCATTACAAGGTATAACACCGGAAGAAGCATGGAGTAAAATTAAACCTGATGTAAGTCACTTTCGTGTGTTTGGTAGTGAAGCATGGGCTCACATTCCGGATGAAAAACGGAAAGCATTGCAGCCTAAAAGTGAAAAGTGCATATTTGTTGAATATTCTGAAGATGTAAAAGGTTATAGACTTCTTCAACCACATTCTCATGCTATAATCATTAGAAGAGATGTTAAATTTGATGAAAATATCTTGGCCTGCGAGCCTAACTCGGCGAGTGTGCCATCTTTGGCCTGCGAGCCTGATTCGGCGTTTGTGCCTTCTTCTTCTTCTTCCAACTTCCTTGACAGGTTTCCAACTCCAGTTTCTGATGATGACAGTGAGGATGAAAATCCACCTCCGCCTGCTCATGTTCCTCCAGTTGCACCAACACAAGTGCTTCCTCGATGGGTCTGTTCAACATGTGAAGCAGCTGGTGATCTTGCTGGTAATCCTAGAGATCAACGTCGAACACGTTCTCAGTTTCAGCGAGCCTCTTCTCTTTTGGCTCAAGTTTCCGAGAATCATGATCCAGAAACTTTTGCAGAAGCTTCAGGGAATCCAGATTGGGATGCAGCCATGGATGAAGAATATCGTTCCTTAATGGCGAACGATACTTGGGATCTTGTACCTCTTCCAAAAGGAAGAAAACTTGTTAGATGTAAATGGGTCTACAGAACTAAGTATGCATCAGATGGAAGTGTTGAAAGACTTAAGGCAAGGTTAGTTGCCAAAGGTTTTTCCCAAGTTGAAGGGATTGACTACAATGAAACCTTTGCTCCCGTCGCAAAAATGAACTCCATCCGCCTTGTTCTTTCCCTTGCAGCCTTACACAACTGGGAAGTCCATCAAATGGATGTCAAGTCTGGCTTCTTACATGGTGATTTACAGGAGGAAATTTACATGGAACAACCTCCTGGCTATGTTCAGAATAACTCTAGCCTTGTTTGCCGCCTTAAGAAATCCTTATATGGCCTTAAGCAAGCTCCTAGAGCTTGGTATGCCAAAATGGATAACTTTCTCCTTGACACTGGTTTTTCTAGATGCCATTCTGACCCCAATGTCTATACCAAGAAAGTAGGAAACCATCTCATCATACTTGTTCTATATGTTGATGACCTTATTCTTACTGGTAGTGACCCTAAGCTTATAACCCATGTGAAATCCAGTCTTAAACAAACTTTTGAAATGTCAGACTTAGGACATTTGCATTATTTTCCTGGTCTCCAAGTTCTGCAAACCAAAGAAGGAATCTTTCTTTCTCAGTCTAAGTATGCTTGTGACCTTCTTCGTTGCTTTCACATGGAAGATTGTACACCAGCCCCTTCTCCCTTCCAGTCTGGAGTCAAACTTTCTGCCACTTGTACTTCACCTGAAGTAGATGCCACCTTGTATCGTCAGCTTGTTGGTAGTCTTTTATACTTGACTCATTCCCGTCCTGACCTTTCCTTTCCCGTTGGTCGAGTTGCCCGTTATATGCAGACACCTCATGAAAGTCACTGGAAAGCAGCTAAAAGAATACTTCGATATATTCAAGGTACAGTTCAGTTTGGGATTCATTACAGTACAGGGGGGAAACCTTTGTTGGTTGGTTTCACTGATTCAGATTGGGCCGGCGATCCTGAAGATCGAAAGTCTACTGCAGGTTATGTTTTCAGTCTGGGATCTGGACCTATTACTTGGGCTTGTAAGAAACAACAAGCTCTTGCTCTTTCTTCAGCAGAGGCAGAATATCGAGCAGTCGTCAATGCCAGTCAGGAAGCTTTATGGCTTCGACAGATCCTTTAAGAATTTGGATTCGAGCAGCAGCAGCCTACTCCACTTTGGTGCGACAATCAAAGTGCCATCAAGCTTGCCAAAGATCCAGTTGTACATCAACGCACAAACACATTGAGCTACATATGCACTTCATCAGAAATCTTGTTCATGATCGTGTTCTTGAAGTGCTCTTTTGCCCTACAGATGATCAAGTTGCAGACATCTTCACCAAGTCTCTTACAGAAGCGAAGTTTTCTAAACTTCGATCTATGTTAGGAGTTCAGGAACTTGTCATTAAGGGGGGATAGGCTCTAATGCCTCCTTCCTTCTCCTAATAGTCACTTTGTAAATCCTTCAATCCTATCCCAAGTTGTTCTTAAGGGGGGATGTTAGGATATTTAGACACTTAGGAGTTAGTTAAGATCAACTTGTGTAATATATCCGTCAGGGATAGTGTGTTTCTTTAGTATGCATTAGTATGCATTTGTAAATACTTAATCCGACGGTCACGATATGTTTCCGACATAGAGTGATCCGACGGCTCAACTTCTCTTAGATCAAACCTAACCTTGATCCGTGGCTTAACACCCGATTGGTCCATGATCTCTATTTAAAGAGCATGGAGGGTCATTGTTTAGTTGATCGATTATGAGAAGCTCATTTGTAACTTTCTTTCTTTGCATAATAAATTGTCCCGTAGAAGCTATTTGGCCGGGGCCGTGGAGTGTTTCCCTCAAGAGGGTTTAAACCACGTCAAAACATCGGTGTGTTGATCTGTGATATGTTTGTGTGAAGTGGTTGCTCTTGGTGTTCGGTCCTTTGGTAGTACCCTATGTACCCGAACAAATTCCTCATGGGGGTATGAACATGCAGTTATTACAAATGGGGCAAAATTGCCCTGAAATTGACCTCTGAACTTCTGAATGTTGATGATGAACATGAATCATGTTCAATAAACTGGCGGCTCTTTAGATAATCCAACTATGGTACAAATAAGTTGGTAACAGGGTCGACAGAGCATACTAAGTGATGGAAAGCAACAAAGTAAATTTTAAAGGGGAAATGTGAAGTTGAAGTGTTTTAAATTTAGAACACACTGTTGAACTCTCCGACAGAGAGTGCTCTTGACTTCATCTTATGACAGAAGTTCAAGAGACTTTAACTAATCTATATGCTGAATGCAAGGAAATGCAGTGCTTATGCTCTCCGACAGAGAGTGCTCTTGACTTGTGTTATGGCAAGTTCAGAAGTTTTTGGCTCTTTTTAAAAGATCAAGCAGATTGTAAGTAAAGAACACAATGACACCTCAAAAAATAATGAAACAATGAGATCTAACAAGATATGATGCTAAGTAATGAAAAACTTGAACTAACTAGCAATAAGTGTTCTACAACAAAAAGAAAATAATCTAGCAAAACGGAATCAAAAATGACTTCTAGCTAGCTGGTCATACGCAGTACACAGTGGGGAAAGAGAAATAGCACGCAAGGTCAATGCGGCACATAGGATCAAATCCCAAGATCCCAAGTCAAGACTAACTTAACAATTAAAGTTCTAAGCATAAATGAAATTATTCTAAGCACTTTAAAGCAAATCTAAGCTGAGAACACATAAGACCTAAGTTACCGGAAATGGTTGTCCCTGCTCCCTGGAACGGCGTTCCGCGTATCAGAAACGGATATAAAGTAGAAACGTGGCTGAAATGGCTTTGATCCGTATCTAACGTGGATGGTACGGATCGGGCCTACTCGGAAACGGATCACCCGCGAAGGAAACGGATCGACCAAATCGGCGAACCTAAAAAAAACTTGAATCCGTTTTGGTTCGGTAATGAAATTCGTGGGTTTCAGTGTACAGCGTGGTTTTGAAAAGTGAAACTGAATGGTAGGCTACAAATGCGTTGGAGAGAGCTACGTATCGAGAATTTTATATTCGTGGAGAGAGCTACATAGGGTTTAGGGTATCACGAGACAGAAAATAGCAGCGGATTTCTCGGGTATTCATTTCCATGAACCATCTATAGCAGGTATCCCGACGAGTATTCCTTTATGCGCCGGCTAAATTTTAGGGATCTTCAAATCATTTACCAAGAAGAATAATGTACCGACTGAATTGTGTGCAGATGAATCATTACATAGATAATAGGCGTTGGCAGATTTATTTGTTCGTAACTTCGTGGCACTATGCCAATGGGTATCCAATTATATTATAAAATTTCATTGTTATTAGATTGTAAAATATTTTTTTCACATATTGACTGTTAGCTTATATTAAATTCATGTCATATATTTTATATTAATTGTTTTCTATATATTAATTATATAGGTACTAATTATACATTTAAAGATATATAGGTACTAATTATACATTTAAAGATATATAGTTATAAAGTATAGCTTATATTAAATTCATATGTCATATATTTTATATTAATTGTTTTCTATATAGGTACTAATTCTACATTTAAAGATATATAGTTATAAAGTATTATATTTAAAAGTGCAATATGTTATTTATTACATATAAAATATAAAAGCATAGTTGATATGTTAATATTTTATAAAATATTTTAACATGAGCATATTATTCAATGAGAATAGGCAGATTGAACAAATTTTAGTTAGATTATATATATATGTGCCATTTCCTTGCCGTATCGTATCCATATTTTTTGAAAATTTGTCATATCCGTGTCTCCCCCCGTATCCATATCAGTTTCAGTGCAACTTAGCATAAGACACTCTTCCCCAAATGGGGAAGAAAAAACAAATATGGGAGGCTTTATCCCACTTAGCCTTATTTTATTAAGAGAATACAAATGCCTTTGGGATCGAAACCCTTGTAAGTACTTTGAGAAACGTAAACTTGGAAAGTAATGAGAAAACTCTTATGAGTTTGTAAAATGGATAATGGTTCGTTTCAAATAACATTCATGGTTTGGTTCTTCTCCTTGGTTCAACTTCAAATGTTTCCTTCTTCGATTCTTCTTTTCAAGCTTGGATTTTCTCCTTGGTTCTCTCTTCCTCCAAGTACCTACGCAAGATAGATCACTTCAAAACACCCATTAAGCATTAGATGAAACAACAAAAGTGAAACTAGTTAGATCTAGAAATGTAAAAATTGAATATTTTTGGATGCAAGCTTTTCAAATAAATGAGATTAGAAATGGAAACTACAAACTTCAAACCAGATTTAAGACTAAGAAATAAAATGCAAGCTAACTAAGAAGATGAGATCTAAGATCTAACAATGCAAGTAAGTAACTAACCTTCATAAAAGGAACTATATCTAAACAATGCAATGTATAATAAATAAGATCAACAATGCCTAACTATTTGCTTTGAAAGAAAATTAACTCATAACAAAACTTTTTTATTGCTTTTTTTATGTGTTACTTAGAAAAGCTTAAAGAAAGACGAAAGAGAGGAGGGAAAACCAATCTAGGAGGGACGAAAGCTAAGGATGAAAGGCCAAAACGAGAGGAAGGAGGCTTTAGAAGAGTAGGACAAAAGGACAAGGGCCAAAGGAGGAAGAAAAGCCTAGCAAAAGGAAGAAGGGCTAAGGCAAAAACGAAATGAGAGAGAAGAGGGCAAAACGAAGGTAAGGAAAGAAGAGAAGGCTAGCAAAGCGAAGCAAAACGAAAGCTAGGAGACAAAGGAAAAGGGATTTGGAAAGCTTGGAAAGAGTCAGACGAAACTAGGGAAGAAGATCAAGAGTTGAGAGGAGAGATCTAGGAGACGGAAAGCAAAATAAAAGAGATCAAAGAGCAAACAAGAGTGCTAGAGGAAAGAAGCACTGGATAACCAAGTAACCAAGATGACTTTTAAATTTAAGGTTGATGGATGAAGGCTAGCCCCTGATAGCTTATGCTTTTTTCTTGGAATGAGAAGCCACTTGAAGAACCTGCAAAATGACTACGTTAAATGGTAAAAGCTCTTGCTTAATGAAGACAAGCTTGATCGCAAGCTACTCTTCACCTTTGATGATCCCTGCAAAACAATACTCTCAAGCAAACAAACTAGATCAAATGCTCATTGTACTAGATTGTTAGTCTTCTCAAAGCATAAACTGAATAATAATTTGAAGCAAGAAAATAGAGTGAGAGAAATATCACCAAAAACAAGATGAAACCACAATGCATAGAGCTCTTGCATGCACCTCCAAAGTCACTTCTTTATTCCAAACTCAAACAAATACTACAATACGATTTTGGCATAGTGTTCTTGCCTAAAATCTCCATGAGAAGAGTGCCCAAAGGCATCCTCTTTATACAAAATCACTAAGCTAAAACCCTAATTTGAAATGGCATAAAGAGAGCCAATAATCCAATCAAAATCCAGTCAAAATCCAATCATCTACAAGCTTGGAGTCCCATCTAATAGTCAACACATGAAAGAACTTGAGTTTGCATTGCGTTAGGGTGGGGAGGTGGACTCCACCTAAGCAAGGCGCCCCCCATCCCTTTCTTGGAAGTATCACAACTCTAAAAACGAGTTGCCATGTGTAATATGTGAGGGTGAAGGAAAATCACGTGAGCTTTCTTGGGAGATCCCCTCTTGAGTGGTATTGAATGCTAATTTGAGTTTTGGAAGGAGCATGATGGAGTGTGCCCACAATTTGAGGAGGGCGCCTACCATAGCAATAAATTTAACTCAACAACCCACCAAACACATGCCACATAGCCCAATTCGAATTTTTGATGGAGGGCAAATTCACTTGAAGGAGATCACTGCTGGTGACTGGATAGTTAACTGAATGATGACTAAGATGATTGGAATCTTCATTAATGCTCAATGCCATGTCAATTAGCCTTTTATTTTATTCAATTTGGTTTATTTTGGAAAGATTTGGATTATCTCTAAAATATTCATTTTTAATATTTTAATCAATAGATTCTCTGTAAATGAGTTTTTTGAGAAATTATTAATCATGAGGCTGAATTGGCATCTGAAACTTAGGATTAGTTGGTCCGGGGATCATGAATGATTTTTAGCTTAAGGTTTAAGCCTTCAAACTCTAAATACAGACCTCGGATGACTGACATATTACAAATTGAAATTAATTAATTAAACCATAGGCTTAATTAATTTATTTATTAAAAAATAAAAAACTCAAATCCAACGCGTCCGGTAAAAATATTTCGAAATTTTTCTGAGGGTCCTGTTATCACACCATAGTAGCAGGGCTACTATTCTTGTACAGCAGATATCTGCACTTTCTAGAGCTTCCTTTATTCCAGAGCATGGCTATATATTTTGGATCACCCATGATCAGAGCAGTACATTATTCAGATTTTATGACCTTGTGTCAAGGCTGAGCCTTGAGAGTTCAGATTTGATGACTGATGTGACCACTTATCTCATTACAGTTTCAGTTCAGTGCCTAGAGATGTATTTCAGCAGTGTTTCAGATGATGCATGATGATGATTATTATCATGATGTTGTATGATCTATGGATATGTTCTCACTGACTGTGGATTATTATCTTGTTGATTTGGTCATGATCATAGCATGTGCTTGGTATATCATTCCTGATGTGGCATACTATTTAAAATGAACTGTAAATCATAAAATGGACAATTGCTTGCACTTTTAGGTCATTTAACAAAACTTACTGTTATTTCACCTTACATAGACATGGTCTCTCCTGACACTGGTTGTCTGCTAGTGTAGGCTCCATATTCACTTGTCTCCATCCATACATGACCTTCCTGTTTGACTTTAAACCCTGACTTGTCTCATTTGACTTTCTGATACCGAGGACTTCCCCATTTTTCTACCTCTGTGTTTGGACCGCATCCCTGTTTATTCAGTGTCTCGGCTCTGAGTTGGTGACAGAACTTGCCTTTGGTGAGTTGGATTGTAGGCCTAAATCATTCTGGTCGGTTGTCCCGATGTTTGGCATTGGCTCGAACTCCCCCTAGTCACTTGAGATGTTGTTGGCTAAAACAGAAAGCTCATGTTCTACCTATGGAAACTAAAAAATTCGCCCATGGAAACAAAAAAAAAAAGGGCAAGAGCAATGAAAAGCTAAAAATACTCCTCGAAGAGTATAAGAAAGGTCCAAAAAGCAATGGTTCTTAAAAGTTATATCTAAACAATTGCTGACCTTATAAATATGTGAAAAACATGCCCTGGATGCAAGCTGCAACTAGTTGTGCTTCTCAGCACATCTGAAATCCGAAGGGTTATGTAGGCCAAAAAGGCCATGGAAATAAAATTGAATGATCCTAATGAACCTGGATCAACTTGATGTAGACATGATGCCTAAGTTGAATAAGCACTCTCTAAACGACTTATCCATTTGTGAGGCACAGCCATTCCCCGTGTTCTTTTGTCCAGCACAGAGTTTGTAGCTTCCCCCTTTTTCCCAGTCCAAAGTATTTTTGAGTTAAGTTAGACAAGTCAAACCCTTGGCCCAACCTTGCTCCTAGCCTTCATCCTTCACTAGCAATCTGACCATGTCCAATGCGTGAGTTTGTCATTTGAACTATTGTGCAAGTAATTTTATATAACCACGGAATATGTTAACATGATTAATGCCACTGAATGGAATTTTATACTTTGAGCTTAGCTGTGGGAATGATTAGAGAAACATTGTCTTAGTCTACTGATGTGATTTATCCTTGATTATATATTCTTGGGATCCGTGATGATGTGGACCATGTATGGATGATTATTGATGATGATTTATGGTCCCACATGTTTGATGATGATATCATATGATGGACATATGATGCAGATGATGTTTGATCCAGTTCAGCAGGTTTATTATTATTTCAGATCAGCAGATTATACATTGTCCATATATGGTGGACCCTACAGCTGGCCCATTAGGGCAACCCAGGGTGTATGAGTACTCATTCCTAGTGGATTTGGGTCTTCTCGATCCATTGAGACACTTATCTTTCAGTTCCGGGCACTTATGACAGTGATTGATGCAGTTTTACACTTGTTGACCAGATTTGGGGCTGATTTCCCAGCCTGAGCAGCAGGGGCCCCGAGAGGCCATTTCACCTAGGGCGCTGATGATGGAAGGGGTGGTCCAGCCACTTGTTATTACCATTTATCCCCCCTTCCGGAGAGCCTGGTGGGCTCAGATGGACAGCGCTAGCACCCTAGGAGGCAGTTTTGGCACTTTCACAGTTCCCGAGGCAGTTAAAAAATGGGATAAAGTGGTCACTGAAGAAATCGATTTGGGCAATTGAGGCAAGGTTTTGGCATTTGGTTTTCACAGAGGTCTTCCAGGGTGGCATCACTACCTTCCAGCCAGTTTTCACCATGTGGGTATGCCCGGATTGATCACAGGAGGACATTTACTGCTTGACTGTCATGGATTCTGAGGACAGTTTTGGTCATTTTTATTATATTGGACATATTTTATTATTTTTATTGTGCCTTGGGGATGAGCTAGTAAGGATTAAAACCTCCTAGCCCCACCATGAGCTTATATTTTCATGTCCTAGTCACCATGAGGTGGATTTTGATGCTTATATTTTCTCTTGTGGATGACGTCACCCCCTTATTGTACTTTTTAGTGGGGGCGCTATCATTATGTGGGTGATCCATGTGATAGGTTGTTATGATTTATTATTAGCCATTGATTAGATCTTGAGATCTTTTAATCTTAGCCACTCATGTAAAAAGTGGTTATGATTGTACTCTCTCCCCATCCTATTTAAGGAGGGAGCCTCTCATTGTAAAAATTCATCTAGAGATTTTTGGCTCTTGGCTCTTGGAATAAAATTTCTATCTTTTGGAGTACATGCTTGGATTGGAGTGGATGTTGGTTGTTTCGATTGTAAATGCTATTGTCCATTGCACTGGAGGATCTATTGTAGCTATCTTGCATATTTGCCATACTTTATTTGCAGGTTAAGAGGGCGATTTTGACAAGTGTGAATTGGTGGGGAGGCTTGCCCTTCAAGCTTGGAAGAAGTCGTTTTGGGTTTGACAGGGAGTAGTTTTGCCTTTGTGTCAACTATTCTATGTTTTTCTCTCTCTTGCTTGCATCTACCTTCAATTTGTTAAACTAATTGATGCTTTGCTCCTTGGCTTGACAGGTTAGAAGGAATCACATGTGGCTTGGAAAAATCGATTTGGCAAGAGGGCTTCAACAATTCTCCATTTGATCTTTGGCAAAGTAATCCTCGTCTCAACTAGCATTCATCTCTTCATCTAGGTATGTTCCAAGACGTATGATCTTCTCTTCCTTGAATCTTCCATAATTTCTAGATCACAAAAACCCTAATCAAATTAAAACCCTTGTTTTTTGATATTGTTTAGATCTACTTAGATCTAGCCTTGCAATTGAAAAGATATTGAAAACCCACCTCTATAAGATCCACCCCTAGTTGGATCTATAGTTTGGTGGTGATTGGCTAAAAATTGACACACTTTTCAATGCAAAAAGCCTTCTTGAACCTAAATCGATTTTCCTAAGAGAAGCTTGTTGGGTTAGATCTAGCACATGGGTAGGTGAGATCCCACTTGATTTGACATCTAGACATTTGATAACCTATACCCATATCTTTACTTTGGTGAAAACTACCTTGTGGACATCTCTCCATGTTTTAAGGGGTTGAAACCCCCTTTTGATCTTCTTGGCATCTTAAAACTTAGATCTACTAAGATCTAGCCATTGGATTCACTTGAAACTTTGAAGGAACATAGATCGGGGTACTAACATCCCGGATCTACATTTTGGTGGCCATTGGACTTGATTTGGTCCACCAAAACCCATTTTTGGACCCTCCTTGAGCAAATCGCACCCCCTTGATTTTTTGAGTTGGTCCACTTCTAGGAAGTGGGTGTGTGAGATTTTCGTGGATTTGAAATGCCCATGCCTTGAAACCTAGGTCTATACTGTCCTTTCGTCAAGATCCGCCTTGGGGATTGCATTCCTTGTTTTAAGGGATTGTGGTCCACTTTTGGTCATCTTTTAAAAACCTAGATCTAGTAAGATCCAACCATTGGATCTCACCCAATCCACTTGACTTGGCTTCTAGGTGTCCCGATCTACACTTTGACATCCTTCTTGACTCCATTAGCCCATCCAACAAGGCACTAGTCCTTCTCCAAGCAAGGCGCACTCCGTGGGATTAGTGTCAAACCCTAGATCTAGTACATGGGTAATCCTAGAACCAACTCCAACTTATAGATCTAGCCTAGATCTAACCTATAGTACCATCCTCACACTTAACTTCACCTTGTGGGTCCATCTAGAACCATTTCACACTTTCCAAGAAACTAGACCCATTTGTGCAAACACATGGTACTATACCTAGTAATTATACCCCATCATGTGGCCTAAACCATACATAGGTTGAAACACTAACTATCCATTACACCACCATCAACCATTCCTTAACTCTTAGGTCCACTTAGCCTTGCATTGGTTTCCGTAACTCATCCTTTACCTACCCTTAGAAACCTTTGTTTGTGTCCAATCAACTGTGATTGGGGTATAGGGTCTCCCCCTTGGTCTAGTTACACCTTGACCTAAAGCGAAGAGTGCCTCGGTTGACGTGACTCCCACATTGCATTGGGAACCGTGGCATCTCTTGGGTCACCTCTTTAGTTGCCTGTCTCCTCTACCGTCCCGGATGGGATACCTCTAGGGGCAACTACAAGTTGTGTGATAACAGGTCCTAATGACTTAGGACATGACCATAGTCTATTCTAAAATTGTCTAGTAGGCTTATATACATCAGTTGGGCTCTAATAACCCCCCAAGGCTCAAATTTTCAAAAGAGGGCATTCCAGCTTTGGAGTAAGCGGGAGAAAACCTCGTCAATTATTACTCAACTATAGGCAAAGCATAATTGACAAGGGAAAAAACTCCCTGGAATGCCTTATTTGCATAACCAAGTCATGGGGGACTGAGCCACTCAAAAAATCCTACTAGCACACTTATTACAAACCCTGTGGGGCTATGGTCATTTTGACTAAAAATAAAAACTGGCTAGACAAAATTGGCAAATTATTGTCATCTGAAACCCTGATACTCTGGAAATGAACATTGATGTGTTCCAACACTGGCAGCTCAATGGGGTTTCAACTATTTGTACAAAATAGGTGATAACAGTCCTAAAAAGCAATGGCTAAATGTATGCTAAATCTAAAGATTGTTGACCTTATGTGAAACTTTCCTCATTGAGCCTGCGGGTGATGATGTGAGATGGAGCAAGGGACAGCTAATACTAAGTGTCCCCTAGAACCTCAAGTTATGGTTCGTCGGGAACCTAGTTTACGGCGGTTCTAGTAGTAGACAATTTTTGCCAAGGTTGAATAAGCACTTCTCTGAACAACATATCCATTTGTGAGACACCGCCATTCCTTGTGTACCTTTTGTCCAACACATGCTTAAGTGTGTAACACCATGTCCTTCATCCAAAGTATCACAGTGTCAAGCCAGTCAAGTCATCCTATTTAAGCCTAGCCTTATGTCTTTAGCCCTCACACTTTGTCAAAAACTTGATCATGTTTACAAAACAAAATTTTCTTGAGATTCTTCTTGGAAGTAGAATATTTAACTAACCTATTTACTATTTATTAACTGACAATGAAATAATGCTTAATACTTTAGATTCTAGCTATGAAAATGATCTAGAGAACATGCCTTAACTATTTTCACTTGCAACAGTTTGGCATCTTAGCCAGGGTCATATTTTGACCAGTTTGACAGGTCAAACATAGTTTGACCAAGGTCGACCTTGGGATGCGTGATGAGATGGACCACTTTATTTATGTTGTTGATATATGGTCTTCTATATACCTTTTTGATGATTCCATATCATGGACACAGGATTCAGATGATGATTGATGCAATTTGTCATGATTATTATTATTTTCAGATCATCGTATTTTTTCATTGTTCGAGTATGGTGGACCACACAGATGATCCTAAAGGTTATCATGAGGTGTATGAGTACTAATATCTAGTGGATTTGGGTCATTTGGATCCACTGAGACACTTATCTATCAGTTTCAGGCACTCACAGGCAAAGCAGCTGGGAATCGACCCCCCCCCCCCTCGAATCGATCCCGAATCGCGCTCCAGACGGAATTGACGCGGGATCGATTTTGGAAGCGCGATTCCGGATCGATTCCGTGGGGAATCGATTTCCCAGTTCGCGAATTCAAGCAAAAAAAAACGATCCCTGGAAATTTGTAATTCGCTGGGGAATCGTCGCTCCCAGAGCGATCCCGGGTCGATCCCGGATCGATTCCCAGTCGAACCCGCAGACAAAAAACGATTCCGAAATCGATTCCCAGGCCGATTCCGCGGACGGGCGGATTTTTGAAAAAAAAAATTGAGTTTTGGAATTTTTTTTAGGGTTTTTTTTGTTGGGATAGGTCACTTTGGGCCATTAAAAGGTGAATGAGTCCATTTGGACTCATTCCATTGCTCATTTGTTTGATTGAGAAGAGTTTGAGAGCTTTGAGTTTTGAGAGCTTTGAGCATTGAGTGGGAGATTGAAGGGGAGATTGAAGGGGAGAGAGCTTGCAAGGGAGATTGAAGCTTCCATAGAGACATTCAACCACCATTGAAGAGCTAAAAGGTAGGCTCTATAAATTCTTCTTTGTTTGTTTTTGCAATTTTTTTTTCACTATGTTACAAAATGGAAAACTTGCAATGTTCTCTTCTCCTACTCTTTCCAATATATTCTTCTCCATCATTCTATTGCAGGGAACAAGTGACTCTCATCTTGAATCAAGAAACACGATGGCTATGTGGTTTTGGTTTTTCATTCCACTTCTTCTCATTATGATGGTGTTGGGAAGTAGATGTGGTGGTGGTAGTGATGAGGGGGAAGAGGTAGAGAGTGATGCATACCAAGGAGAAGAGGAGGAAGGGGAAGAGGATGATGATGAGGATGAGGGTGAGGGTGATGTGGGGCAAAAACTAAAAGACACAACACCTTTGTGGAAGTATGTGACAAGGCAAGGGGGAGGGAGAGGGGATGGAACCACAAAGTTTGGATGCCCCCATTGTGGGAAAACATACACAGGTTCATATACCCGGGTGAGAAAGCATTTGTGTGGGGTTATGCCATGCGATGTAGGTAAGTCTCATGGAGTCAAAACTTGTGACAAAGTGGGAGCTAAAGAGAGAAGCAAATACAGGATGGAAGAAGAGGCCGCTCAAAACAAGTCCAAGAGATCGAGGGTTGATTCTGAATCCCCGCAGAGAATGTTTGGTAGTGGAGCTGCTGCTGGATCATCATCGGCTCGATCGGGAGCCTCATCTCCCCATGGAGTCTCGCCTATACGAGGAAGAACATTATCCGATTTCCTTGACCAAGGTTGTAGAGATGATGTGGATTCAAAAGTTTATAGGTTTCTCTATGCATGTGGTGTGCCATTCAATGTTCTTCGCTCACCCTATTGGCATGAAATGGTACAAGCCATCAATGGTGGCCCTCAAGGATACAGAAGCCCTGGGTATGACAAAGCTAGAACCATGGGACTTGACAAGGCAAAAGCCAAAATCAATAGTGCTCTTGGAAAGTTCACAAATGATTGGTCCAACTATGGGGTATCCATTGTATCTGATGGGTGGACAAATGTTAAAGGCAGGCCGTTGATAAATATTCTTGGCGTTTCTGCTAGCGGTGCGGTCTTCCTTTCAGCCCATGACTACTCAGATCGCTACAAGACCGCTATTAATATTGCACAACCTTTACTTAAAACCATTCAGGAGATTGGGCCATACAATGTCATTCAAGTTATCACTGATAACGCTGCTAAT
The DNA here is from genome assembly GCA_027924585.1 of Larix kaempferi. Lineage (NCBI taxonomy): Eukaryota > Viridiplantae > Streptophyta > Pinopsida > Pinales > Pinaceae > Larix > Larix kaempferi. The sequence goes on from BSBM01000938.1 coordinate 5,633,898, forward strand.
TGTAAGGCAGCAGGAGCAATCATTATGGATAAGTATCCCAACATATTTTGGTCAGGGTGTTTGGTTCACACATTGAACCTTTTGATGCGTGATATTGTTAAGATGAAGGACAATAATTACCGATGGATTGGAGCCTTGTACAAGAGAGGTAAGAAAATGATCAAATTTATTACCAATCATAGCATGGCCCACCACATTTTTCGCAATCACTCTAAGTTGGAGCTATTGAAGATTGCAAAGACTAGATTTGCTAGCTACTACCTCACCTTCAGGAGGCTTTTGAAGGTAAGAGAGGCATTGGCTAGTATGGTATCAAGTGATCCATGGCAGGAATTGAAAGACAGAGTTGCAAGTGCATCGGATAGAAGTGACTTTCAGGAGGTGGAGGACACCGTTCTTGAAGGTCATTTTTGGTCACAGGTTAGGTATGTTCTGCAGTTCACCAAGCCAGTTTATAACATGATTCGTTTTGCAGATACAGATCAGCCGGTGATTGGGGAGGTATATGAGCAGATGGATAGCATGCTTGGTCAAATCAAAGACATTGTTGAGCAAAGAGATGCAGTCTTGTATGACCATATTCATAAACTTGTGGTCAAAAGGTGGGATAATCTAAATGTTCCACTCCATGCCCTTGCATATGTCCTCACCCCAAAATACTATTCTCCAATTTGGTTGGCCCAACCTGCACCTGGGGGTGGAGTCAGGAAAAAACCCCACACAGATCCAGAGGTTGCTGCTGGGTATATGCTTGCATTAGAAAAGTTGGTCCCTGATGAGGAAGAGTGTGCTCAAGTACGGAGTGAATTGAGCATATACATAAGTGAGCATGGACGCTTTGGTTCGCTGTTTGCAACCAAAGATCGAGACAGATTGGATCCTATCCATTGGTGGAACATGCATGGCTCTGGAGCCACATATTTGCATAAATTGGCACTGAGGGTGCTATCACAAGTTGTTAATAGCTCTTCTGCAGAGAGGTGTTGGAGCACCTACAACTTCATCCACAGTGTAAAGAGAAACAGTCTGAATGTAGATCGCGCAGAAAGCTTGGTTTATGTGCACTACAACTTGAGGTTGTTGTCCCATTATTGTGAGGCGGCCAAGAATGATAGAACATTTTTGACTTGGGACAACAATCCAGAGGAGGCTAATGTGGAGGATGGAGCCATAGCATTAGAGCGCTTGGAGGCTGAACTATTGGGTGATCATGATGATCCAATTCAGACTACCCCTACAGAGATGCCACCCCCAAGCAGAAGCAGCTTTCCAGATGTAGGAGTTTTGCCTTTAGCTTCACAACGTCCAATTTCAGCCCGCGGGGGCCATTCATCTTCTACTCATGTTCCACGATCACTTCCACCAGCACCTATTCCACCTAGAACACGGGAAAAGAAATTGGAAGTTACTCGTGGCAAGCGGAAAGCTTAGTAGATTCATAGTACTTTGTAGTTTGTAGTTTGTACTTTGTATTTCATTTTCATGTTTATTTTGGCGGTTGGCGGCTTGGCCTATTTTGTAAACATTATGGCCTAGTTTGATGGCAAATATTATATGTTGAAATTTGAAGGTTGATGTTGTTGATGATTGATGATTTGATGATGCTCATTTAATGAAAATGTTATAAGTTATAGCTCCTAGAATCTAGAAGACGAGATGATTAATCATTAATGTTATATCAATGTGTACTAAATGGTTATATCAATATCTAGATTTTATGTTTTGATGTTTTCTATAGCTAATTTGGCATAATACATGTTTTTTTTAATTTATATGCATCAAAATATATTAAAATATATATTATATAAAAAACGCTCCCGAAAACGCTCCCGAAACGGAAGCTTTTGAAAATTTCGCTTTTCGCTCCCGCTCCCGCTCCCGCTCCCCGCTTCGCTCCCCGCTCCCAACAGCATTGCTCACAGGCATGTTATGAGCATTTTTCCACCTATTGACCAGATTGGCCATGCTTATGTGGCCTTTCCAGCCAGAGCCTTGGAGGCTAGTTGTTGCCTAGGGTGCTACAGGGGAATGGGGTGGTCCCGCCACTTGTTTTTACCATATTACCCCCCTTCCGGTCATGATGGCACACTCAGTTTGACAGCGCAGGCACCTAGCAGTCAGTTATAAGCAGTATCAAGGTTTTCAGGAGGATTAAAAAATGGAATAAAAAGGTCACAGAGGAATTCGATTTGGGCAATTAAGGCAAGTTTTTCGCATGAGGTCTGCTTTGAGGTCATCTATGGTGTATCCAACTCCTTCCAGTTCAGTTTGCAGCAATTAGTGGAGTCCACACAGTCAGCAGGATGTCTTTTGATGTATTTTCTCTCAGATTTGGGGGGACACAATTAGATCATTTGTGTATTTGGACATGACATAGAGTCTCATGTTATATTATATTGCCATGGGGTGATGCTAGTGAAGGGAAATAATACCTCCTAGCCCCACCATGTGCTCCTAGTCACTTGTCCTAGCCATCTTATGTGGCACACTTGTTTTAGTCTCCCCTAGCCATGACGTCACCCCCTAGGGTGTTTTTAGGCATGGCGTCATCCCTTTACTGAGTGATCCATGTCATGTAATATATTGGCTCATCTTAGCCATTGATTATATTGTTGTATCTTTTGATCTCTGTTACCCCCTATTTTGGCAGGGGTGTATACAGGTAAGAATGCCCTCGCATCCTTCAGCAGGGTGATGCCTTGTCAGGCAGGTTTTGGTGTTGAAGATTTTGGCATCCCATGTTGTAACAAATCTGAACCAGCAGATTTTTTGCATCACCTTTGTTACTATTTCCCCGTCTTATATCTTCCATCTCAAAGGTCAGGCAAATATCAAATGAGAATGAAGTTACTGTCATGTTTAATGCTCTTCCTACCTCTGAAGAAATTCGGGTTTTTTCTGAGGTTTTTAGCAAGGTCTGCAATATCACAGTTATTGATGAAATCAAACCACTCTCTACAAAGTGTCGAAACAAGCAGTTTTCAGGAATACCATGTCAATGGTACCAATCTCAACAGTTCTGAATGGTCTGGTCTGCATTAAAGGGCATTCATCATGAGTTTGCAACTATATATGGAAGATTTTTTGAATGCCTATTAAAGGAAACATGTGCATTGTTGAATAAAGATGCTACCTCGGGGCCTTCTGGGCTTAATGGCATTGATGCAGCAGGCACACTGCAGAGCAGCCTAGTACGTTCGTGAGCACTCTATCTCTTGCTGCCAGGGTTTTGATATTAATGTGTGAGGTTCAGAAAAGTATTGGAATAGCCCAGGAAAATATTCAAATCAGTGGCCAGAAGCTGTAGAAGAGACAAAGAAGGATCGGGCTTCGCATAAATGATTTATAAAGTACAAGTCAGTCCTTAGGTGCAAACTCTGTCCAGGAATTTGTTTGTCTATGGACTCAATGGAAGCACACCTTATTTCAAAGGGGGGTGCATGGTACCAAAGGCTATTTGCTGAAGGAAGGCTAAAGTTGATGCTTGGCAGTTGATGATATGCAAACAGAGTTTAATTGGTGATATCTCAAAAATGAAAAAGATAGAAGTCTGTGAAGCAAGTTCTACGACGGCAATCTTTAGTCAGCTAATGGCTTTACCAATGATACAAAGACTGTGATTTTGCAGAGGACTCCAGAAATTCACCAAGACCCATGGTGTGGACTTGATGCTCAGTAGCTTGAAACTAGATCTCATGAAAGAGAAGGAATTCCTATGGTCTAAGCTTGTTGTGTTTACAAGCTAGGAAAACAACATTTTAAGAAAAGCGCTGCTCTTAGTAGTCATGGAGATCATGCCATAACCGATTCAACTGAAATTGCAGTGACTTTCAAGTCAATTCTAGTAAGCTTAACAACTACAGGAAGAAATGTACTCCAGCAAAAAGGAATCCAAGTTGTAAGTCATTTATGGTTGGAGGATTCATTCGAGGAACAAAGGAAACTGCCATAAAGTACCTATAGTTTGAAAAATAACGCAGAAATTCATGAAGCTTCACTCAGTAAAGAAATGGAGGACCCAATAGCCAGTTTCCATGAAGACAATTCAAATCACAAGAACATCCAACAGTTCATTGGCATCCATTGTAAGCATATTTTGATAAAATTTATCGGGCCACTGCTGTATGTTGAAGTCGACGCGAAATGACACAGGTGGTCGTCACTATCCGCCTGGGGCATAACTCCGCAGCCACGGGTCATCTCTGTTGTTTTCATGCCAGCTATCATGATCACCGTTTTCTGCATCATATTTCGGATCGGGCCAATGCTGAGTATCAAAAGTCGAGTTCATGCATAAGTTTGAAGAGTTCGAATTCACACCGAGCTTACAGTGAGTGACTCCAAACGCGTGGAGTAATCTGTTTTGGAGACTATTCTAGAGTTAAACACGCCTGTACCTATAAATGTCGATTACTCTGAGCTCCAATTGAAGACAGGTCGTTTTTTGTCGTTGGCAGCAGTGGCTACGAATCCGCCTCTACCCGATCTCTAAATTGGATGTAATTTTTGCCAATCGGAAAAAGCCGCGGATCATCAACCTGTCGATTTTATTGACAGCCGATTTTGATTGATGCAAAATTAAAAGTCAAATACGAAGGGACGGGTTTCAACAACCAAGTGGTGGAGCTATTGACCGCCGATTGTAAAGAGTGCAGCTGTTGAAAATATTGATCACACAGCCAATTGGAGTGGTTGTTGTTACGCCTGTACATCTCCAGAGTATTAGAGGATTCACTAATATTTTGCAGGAAATGAATGTGCTGAATTTATTGAGGATTCGCGCCCTTATTCACGCCACCGACAGCCGATTAGGGCCACGACTCAGGTATCGACATTTGGCGTGGTTACAATCCACAGATCATGGCAGCCACCACGGCGGACGGATTGGCTCGGATCCCCAATACATGCGATCCCCGAATATGCCTTGATGATGGTCATGTTGCTCGGGCTTTGCAAAGGGAGTTTTCAACGCTCAGTTAGCCATCCACGATAGGCAGGTTTTCATGACTGGTTGTCCACCGATTTGGAGCAAACAGCCAAAGTGAGGGTACCTTCATTGCTAAGAGGAATGTCTTACGGGTGGTTAGTGGGATTTTCTTGGTAGACGTGGCTATTGTGTGGGAGTGCCATAAATAAAGTGGAGTTAGTAATGTTGTCGAAAGGAGGAAAAAGTGGATCTAATTCACCTTTTCAACCTTTTCTCTTTTATTTTTATTATTTTGGTTTTCTTTTAAAAAGAATAAGAGAGGTTTTAGGCCTATAAAAGCCAGCCTCCCTCATTGTAACCGGATGGAAAAATTTTGGGGTTTCTCTCCCTTTCGAGCTTAATGAAAATATCTGCTGGGTTTTGTAGACAGATGGAGCATCTTTCATGTGGTTGTGTGATGTATTTCAAGTTGTAGAATGAATCTAGCTTGTGAGGGCTTTTTCAAGCACAATAGATTAGCCATTTACGATTAAGTTGGTTAATTATGCTTAAACAATTAGTATTTCAATGGACATCAGTATTCGGCTATACGAAATGTTGATTAAGATCTGATTGTTTGTGCATTCTAGACTCGTCTCACTTTTATGAAGCATAAGGCCTCCATGAGTCCCCTCTTGACTCCATTTTCCCTTCTGGTACTGGCACTGGTCTTTCCCTGAGGATTGATCTTCCCTTCTTTTCCATCACCCATTTAAAAACTATCTTTTGTTACTTTCATTTCTCTAAGGCAGCCTCTTCCATTCACCTTGCCCGTTACTGTACCTGCCTTAGCGATCCTATTTTAGGGATACCCCCCTAGTGTTGGACAAGAGCCAACCTGAAGCGAAGAGGAGAGGAGTGTGGTGACATTGGCCTCTCTCCTGAGAGAGTTGTCATCCAGTTGTTGTGTCACATTTTGCGCTTCAAACGACACGCATGCCATTTCGGAGGACAACAATCTCAACCACTCATTTCAAAAGTGGTTTTGGGTTTTCGTCTTCCTCATCCTATTTAAGGAGGAGACCCCCCTATTGTAAAAGCATCAAGAGATTTTTGGCTCTTGGCTATTGGAATAAAATTTTATCTTTTGGAGCAATGCTTGGATCTTGAAGTGGATGTTTGGTTGTGATGATTGTAAATGCTTTTTCCATTGCACTAAGGATATCTTGTAGCTATCTTGCATCTTTTTCCATATTTTTAATTTACAGGTGAAGAAGACGTCTTGGGAGGAATGTGTGCATTGGTGGGGAGGCTTTCCCTGCAACTTCCTTCCAAATCGTGGATCAAACAGGGAGTGGTTTTGTCTTTGTACCAATCATTCTTTGTCATCTATTTCTAGCTTGTATCTACCCTTGTCTTGTTCGACTGCTTGAGCTTTGTTTCCTTGGGTTTGACAGGTACAGAGGGGCACACGTGTGGGCTTGGACAAATCATTTTGGCAAGAGGGCTTCGAAATCTTCCATTTGATATTTGGGAAAGTAATCCTCATCACAATCGGCATTCATCTCCTTACCCGGGTATGCTCTAAAGGTTAGTGTCTTTCCTCCTTGGCTTATCCATTATTTCTAGATCTCAAAACCCTAAACTTCAAAACCCTTGTAATTTTTATTTTTTAGATCTATGGAGATCTAGCAACATTTTGGGCTTAATAATTAAAACCCACCTCTACATTAGTCACAACATTCCCGATCTATAATTTGGTGGACATCTAACTCCATTTGTCCCTTCATCTAAGGCAATAGTCCTCCTTGAGGCAAGTCACACTCCTTGGGTTAATGGTCTTTTGCTAGATCCCACATGTTGGTATTGCCAATTCTTCATTGATCCATTAGATCCACTTATTTGCAAACCCCCTAGTGCCTCTAATCTTTGATTTTCACCTTGTGGGCCCCATTTGGACAATTTTCCTTATTTTAAGGGCGGGCCCCACTTGGATCTATTATTTGGGCACTAGATATATCTAGATCTACTATTCTTAATCCATAAGTGACCCTATCTTACACTTGGTTGAACACTTATCACTTCCCAAGCCTCTTCAACCAAGCCCCAAACACTTTGGGTCAACTTATCATCTTAGATCTAGATCTTGTTTCATCTTCCTCTCCTTATCTTTCATCATCACATTCCCCTGGGAGGCTTTGATTGCATTTGCTAGCCTTCATTGGCTAAGTTAGGGTCTCCCCCTTGGTCTTGCATAGGCTTGATCTAAAGTGAGGAGTGCCTCGGTTAACGTGACACCCATTTCTCTTGGGTCACCTCTTTAGTTGTCTACACCTCTACCGTCCTAGATGGGATACCTTTAGAGACAACTACAAGTTGTGTGATAACGGGTACTAAAGAAGACCAAAGTGGGACCCACCCTTAAATTATGGAAAATGAGTGAAATGGGGCCCACAAGGCGAAATTTAGGTTCAAATGACACTAGAAGGTTGGCTAAGCAGTGGATCTGAAGTTTAAAAGGAAAAATAGCATAACCCAAGTAATAGATCCAGAAAGATGCATAAAACCCACAAGTGTGTCCCCCTCAAGAGAAGATCAATGACCTAGATCGAGGGGCAAACGGAGTCTGATTTCAACAAAAATTTAGCTATGAGGTTCTTTAATTAATTTAGAAGTGGGTTTTATGTTTTAAGCCCAAATTATAGCCAGATCTATCACATCTACAAATCTAGGGTTTGAACAATGAGGGTTTGAAGTGACCAATGGGTTAAATGCATAGAAGTGAATACGTAACTTGTAGATCTTACCTCAATTGCTTGCAGTTGCAAAGTACATTGAGGATCCTTGCATATTGCTACAATTCCAAGCTAGATCCAAGTGATTCCAAGCAAAACGTCCTATCCCAAAGAGGAAAAACGTCCTCTTTCACCTGCAAAACAAACTACATAAGTGAGATTTGATCCACAAATAAAATAAGATCTATGCACAGCATATAAAAACAAGCAAATCAATGGACAAGCACAATTGAAAAACTCCCTTCAAGATGAAAACGTTATGCCCAAGGAGGATGTGGGAAACCCCTACAATCATTTCCTCAAGGCAATTTGCACCCCTGCAGCAAATGAATTCGGCCTCCCTCTGTAACTGTTGAAGATCACTTGTAAATAAGCCAGATGTCTAAAGCAAAAGATGTATAATCATGTACAACAACATTCATCAAAGCAAGAGAAGCAGATCTGCAAAATAATAATTTACTCCAGTATTTCCAAATCCCAAATGGTGCCTTTACAATAGGGGGGTCTCTTCCTTAAATAGGAATGAAAGAGACCAAAACACTAACCACCTTACAAATGATTGGTTGAGATCAAAAGATAAATACAATATAATCAACGGCTATGATGTGCTGGAATAATAACACATGGATAACCTCACTAGGAGGGGGTGCACACTCACTAAGGAGGCCCTAGGGGGGGGGGGCGCACTACATAGGAAGTGACTAGGAAAAGTGTAGGAGCACATGGTGGGGCTAGGAGGTATTAATGACCCTCACTAGCATCACCCCATGGCACAATAACATAAGATGTGACACAATATCATGTCAAAGTAACCAAATAACCAAATAGTGCCCCCCCCCTCAATGAGAGAATAATACATCAAATAACAACCCGGAGAGTGTGTGGACCCCACTAAATGCTGCAAGCTGATCTGGAAGGAGTGGGATAGATCACATATGACCTATGAACAAACCTCATGCCAAAACCTTGCCTCAATTTCCCAAATCGATTTCCTCAATGATCTTTTTATCCCATTTTTATTCCACCAGAAAATCATCAAAAAGCCTGTAGCTCACTGCCTCGTGTCCCATACACACAATATGACTTCGCCAACATGTCTGGAGATGGGGTAATACGGTAATAATAAGTGGCTGGACTCCCCATCTCCTCTGCAGCGCCCTAGGAAAACGTGCTACACCAATGCAACTGCTGAACAGGCCATTTTTGCATGGAAAAACTAGACAAAAGTCGAAATTTGATTGTAGCATCACTCGGAGTGCCTGCAACTCATAACTGAGAGTCTCAATGGACTCAGAAGGTCCAAATCTACTAGAGATGAGTACCCATACACCCTGTGGAACCTGTATGATCATCTGTAGCCTCAGCCATACCCGGACAATAATAAAATAATGGTCTGGAAATAATAATAACCATAAAAAAATATATCAACCATCATCTGAAACCTGTGTCCATTATATGGAATCATCAAAGGTGTATCACAAAACCATAGATCATCATCATATAACATCACTGGTCCAACTCATCACGATCCCAAGGTTGACTTGGTCAAACTAGGTTTGACCAGGTCAAAACTGATCAAAATATGACCCAGGCTAGAAATGCTTGATGCTGCAAGTGCAAATGCTTAAAGCATGCTCTGTTAATCATTCTAATAGCAAGACTTGAAGTATTAAGCATCATTTCACTGGCAGTTAATAAATAATTATACCACATACAAGTTTAATTAATCATTTACTCAAAATAGAACCTCGGGAATATACTCATTTTGTAGACATGAACATTTTGCGAACAACGGGTGAGGGTGAAGAATGCAAGGCTAGGATAAGGGGATGACTTGACTAACTCAACACTGTGACACTTTGGATAAGGGAAAGGGAATACACACCTAAGCATATGTCAGATAATAAACACACAGGGAATGGCAGTGTCTCACAAATGGAATAAGTTGTTCAGAGAAGTGCTTATTCAACCTTAGCAAATGTCTACAACTCACATCCAAGCTGAAACAACTCCGTGAGGATCTTTTCTAGAACCGCCATGGCTGGGTGCTCGGCTAGCCGTAACTTGAGGTTCTATGAGACACTTGGTATTAGTTGTCCCTTACTCCATCTCACACCACAACCCGTAGGCTCCGTGAGGAATTAATCACTACATTTCATTTATTGCCAACAGTCTTTAGATTTGGCATACATTTAACTACTGCTTTTTAGGCCTTTATGACCCCTCTGGGATTTTGCATGTGCTTAGAAGCACAACTAAACGCAGCTTTCATCCGGGGTGCATTTACATTTCAATTCATTCAATTTCACAACCCTTTTTCATTGTACTGAGAAGCACAGTTTCAAAGTATTTTCATAGGCTTTCACAAGAGATATAACAATAGTTTCCACATGTAATGATGGTAGTACAATTTGCTTCAGGTTTTAGCCAACACAACTCAAGCAACTAAGGGAATTCTCCACAATCAAGACCAAACATTGGGGAAACCAACTAGAGTGATCAAGGTATCAAATCCAACTCACTAAAGGGTAACTTTTGTTGCCAACTCATAGCCGAGACACAAACTAACAAGGATGCTATCCAACACGGAGGCAAAAAATGGGGAGGTCCTCCATATCACAGGCTGAGGTGTAAGTCAGGGTGAAAACCAAAAAGGGAGAGATAACAAATGCATGGTGAAAGTGAAGGTGATGCCTAAGCTAGCAAGCCATAAAGGTGGGAATCATCATGTCCACACTCCTAAGAGAGTAAAACCAATGAGTATAAAACAAGAGCTTCAAATTATGAGTAATAACTAATAAGACCATTTAGATAATCAATAATAACCATATACATGTCATAAATATATATACTGCCAGATCATGATCACTAGATACTAAATCAAGCTACTAAAATGAGCAAAAGAGCAAGATAACAAAACCAATGCACACCATATACCTGTTGGGCCATATACCTATACCTGCTATCTGGAAGATCTGTAACCACTGAAAACACTGTTGCTGAAACTCTAGGCACTGCACTACTTGGGATAAAACGTCACCTTGTGTTGTCTGCCAGATTGCACACCAGCAGCGGAAATCTTTTGAAAGTTGTCTCTTCACTACAAGTGAGAGAGGTGTGGCCTTGGGGGAAAGCAATGAGCCAGGTACTGTCACCTGAATCCCAGCTCCTCCGTTTAGGCAAACTCCTAACGAAGCCAAGGGGGGTAGTCCCTAAAAAAAGAGTTGTCTAAGGCTCTTGTGTGTTTAAAATGTGTTTTAGTGTTGTGATGCGGATGGGTGTTGTTTAGGAGTTTTTTGAAGGTGAGAGACACAAAATGCTTTAAATAAGACCAAGATGACCCAATCCACGTTGCAATAGAAGATGAGAGATACACTGGATCAGATATAAATCACTCTTTACGAAAATTAACCCAAATACTCCAAATTGATAATAAGCAAATAAAATATTGTGATTAAGGACCAGTGCCTTATGGAGTCAAAAGATGTATAAGTGATTGAAATGTTTGATACAAGTGTTTCGAAAGAAAAGTTCGTGAGATCGTTTTGCAGCTTATCTTGGTAAATTAAAGATTTTAATGGTCTGGATCATTAGGGCTAAGAACAAGGATACTCAAAAAGTGGAACCTTAACCGAGAAAAACACTGGCAACCTTTAGATGATAGGTCGGGAGCACCCAGATTGCAAAGAGGGCAAGTGTGCTTACGGCTTGACCGCCCTCGAGTCTGACAGTGGATTCCCGGCACCACCTGTTTCAGGAAGAACTCAGTGATTTTGTCTTGGTTGGGGTTTTGGGTGAAATTTTAATTAATATTATCACTTATGAATTAACAAGTCTTCCACCTTTCTGAGTACTAGCCCAACCGTTTCCGGTTGGCAGAGCATACGGGTGTAGGACAAAAACCAAGATAAATTAATTAAAAGGGAAATATGGATTGAAAAGTTTTATTATTAGAGCACTTTGTTCAACTCTCCGACAGAGAGCGCTCTTGACTTGATCTTATGACCACAGTTCAAGAGACTTGCTAATTAACAAATGCCTAATGCAGGGAACAATGCAAAACTAATAATGCTCTCCGATAGAGAGTGCTCTTGACTTGGATTTGGCCAAGTTCAAGAGACTTTGGTTCATTTTAAGAAACAAATAGTAGTTGTAAAAGCAAGATAATTCAACTTTAAAATGATTAAATCATGTAATAGATCGGAAAGATATGAAATATTGCTAACAATGCTACTTGCCAAATAAAATGAAATAAACTGGAAAATCTAGTGTTCTACCAAACAAATCCTAATCTAAAGGTGGGATCAACCTCCGAACAAGGTCAACCACTAGAAGCCACCAGTCTTGGAAACCTCCCAGCTAGCTGGATGTCCACAAGAAGCTGAATGGGGAACGAGTAGCTACCACAAAGTTATGTGGCCTTTGGGATACAATCCCAAAATTAGCTCTACTCTAGTCAGGGATTGGAAGAGAAATGACAAGATAAAAAATAAGATACTAAACAGAAAATAAAGTCTAATCTACCCAAGAGTCTCTTTCAGGTCAAAGACCGTACTCGAGAGAGCATGGGGGTAAGTAAATCGGAAATTATAACAAACACAACTTATTGAAATGGAAACTAATCTAAGAGCATATCAGAGATCTAAACTAGAAACTCAAACCAATCAAAGAAGACTACAAGGCTTCCCCAAATGGGGGAAGTGAATGTGGGGGCTTAAAAACCCCACTTGCAACTTTATTATGAGAGTACAAATGCCCTTGGGAATGAAACCCTTGTAGGGACTTTGAGAGGAAAAACTTGGAAAATACTCGAAACAAGCTCTTAAGAGCTATTACAAAGGATAAATAATGATTTCTTGGTTTGGATCGTCTTGTGGGTTTCTTGATGGCTTCTTGTATTAGAAGCTTCTTTCTTCTATTTGCTTCAAGTCCTCTCAAAGCTCTTCTTTCTCAAAAAAAGAACTATCACAAACGAGCAACTCAAATACCCATTAGCATTAGAAAATCAAAACGAATTGGAAACTACTTAGATCTATCAATCAAATAAAACTAAGGAGATGCAAGTTTTTTGAATTTTTTAAATGAGATCCAACACAAAACTACCAAGTGACAAAGTGTAAGATCTAAACTAGTGACAAATGCAAAATGCAAAACTAACTATGATGAGAAGAGGAACTAGATCCTAACTATGTAAAATGCAAAGTATGAGATCTAAGATTAACTTTTCAAAAAGATGCAACTAACTATTAAAACTAATCTTTTGTTTGTTTTGTTGTGTTTTAGGGCCAAAGGTGGGAGATGCGACGAGAGGAAGGAGTTGAAGGGAGACGAGAGAAAAGAGAGAGGGCTAAAGAGAAGAGGAAGAAGGCACCAAAATAGGGTAAGACAAGAGGATGAGGGCTGCCTAAAGAATGAGGCAAGGGACTGTCAACAAAGAAAAACAAAGGACAGCAGTGAGGGGAAGGATGGAACAGTCAACCAACGCTGCAAAAAAGAGACGGGACAGTCAACCAATGCTGCAAAAAAGAGATGGGGAGAAGTGCCTTAACAGTGAGCTATGGCAGCCCCAGAATTGGCAAAAAGGAAGAAACCAAACAGCGGGGAAAGAGGGGCCAAAAAACAGACCCTAACAAGCTGGAAATGAAGGCTAAAAAAGGGATGAGAAAAGGGCAGACAATGAAAACATAAACAGTCAAGAAATAGGTAGAAGAAAAGCCCAAACTGTGGGTTAAAGAGGTTCAAAACAGTGGGCTAAGGCGAGCTAGGGATGATGGACAGAAGCTCAAACTTGGGAGAGTAGGAGGGGTCCAATGCCTTTAGAAGAAATGGCGCAGCTAGGGCATACCTAGAGGGAAACAATAAATGGCAAGAAAAGATAAAAAGAACAAAGCAAATAAAACAAGAGATGAAAAAAGAAAATCAAAGCTCGAAGAAACTTAAGCTAGAGAATTTGTAACTAAGTAGATTTTAAATGGGTTTGAAAGATGGAACCTTGAATTTAGGCTTATTGCCAAATCTTTTAATGCTTGAGATTGACTCTAGAAAGATCCTGAAGCACACACAATTTGTTAGAAAAATGTAGGCCTTTTGAAGAGATAAAAGATGCAACCTAGCTCAAATCTCTCTTCAAACCTGTGGGATTTGCACAAGCAATCACTCATAAACACATCTCGATCATAATAGTATGCATAATAAAAGTGGGATTAGAATAGTATAGGTATTTCCAACTACAGTCTACTCCTTCTAAATCACACTTAAACCAAACATAAATGGACAACTTGTATTCAAATGCCCATCCTATGAGCTTAAGAAAGCCTTCTAAGCAAATTATAGATCAATATATGAAATTACAAGCAAATAACAAGAACAAATTCACCTTGATATTATGAAGACATTTCCATGAAAAGTATTTGACAACATATGGACCTCCAAAGTCGCTTTATTTCTTTCAGCCAATGGCTTTGCAATCACAAAATGGCAGAGTAAGTTTACATCAAAAATTCCATGAGATAATAACCCAAATGGGCCTCTCTTTATAGTAAAACCAAACACTAAAACCCTGGGTCGAGTTTGGCATGAGTGAGAGCCAATGACAATAGACATGAAGATCGAATTCCAATCAATACCAAGCTTGGAGAGCTAATTCGAATTTGTTGGTAGGTGACAAGAGGATAGGTGGCAAACTCGCCCTTGGTGGTTGCATGGGAAGTATCACCCCTCAAATGGGCATGTTACAACAAGGATACACGTGAGGATAAGGTAAGTGCGTGAGCTTGATGAGGAGGATGCGAGTTGGTTGGTGAGGGATGGCGAGTTGGCATGTGGGAGTGTGGTAGGTGCTAACTTGTGTTTGCAAGAAGAGCCAAGCTTTGTGATTTGATGAGTCATGAGGGTGCCTACCTTAGACTTAAATGCAAACCAACCAACCCATATACCACATGACACCTCACTAAATCGACTTTTGAAGGAAGAAGGGCGAATTAGCTCAAGTGGATCTCTTGCTGGTGACTGGATAGTTGACTGAAGTCACTTGGAGTTGATTGGAATCTTCATAAATGTCTATTGCCATGTCATTTAGCCTTTTATTTTATTCAAATTGATTAATTTTGGAGAGATTTGGATTATCTCCAAAATATTCAATTTTATTATTTTAATTAATAATTTCTCTGTAAATGACTTTTTAGAGAAAATATTAATTATGAGGCTGAATTGACATTCGAAAGTTGGGTTTAGCTGGTCCATGGGTCATGTGTGATTTTTGGCTTATGAAATGAGCCATCAAACACTAAATTCGGACCCCGGATGACTGACATATTACAGACTCAAATTTCTCTATTTAAACTATAGAGAAATTTAATTAAAATTTAAAAATAATTTAAAAATTAAAAACCCCAAATCCGACGCATCTGGTAAAAATTTTCCGAAATTTTTTCTGGGGGTCTTAGAGACTTAGGACATGACCAGAACATATTCTAATAGTGTCTAGTAGGTTTATACTTTATAGTTGGACTCTAATAACCCCCCATGGCAAAAATTTCCAAAATCGGGCATTCCAGCTTTGGAGGAAGCGGGAGAAAAACCAAGAGATTATATCTCGCCTGAAGCAAAGTATAATCTGATGGTGAAAAAACTCCCTGGAATACCTTAGTTGTTTAATCCAGTCATGGGGAACCGAGCCACTCAGACCCTACTAGCACACTTTGTTACAAACCCCCATGGAGCCATGGTCATGTCTACTCAAAAACAAAACTGGCTAGCCAAAATTGGCTAGACCCAAATATCTGAAACCCTGATACTCTGGAAGTGAACACTGGTGTGTTCCAACACTGGCGGCTCAATGAGGTTTCAACTATTGTACAGATCAGTTGATAACACCTTGGTCATCAAATCTGAGGTCATGAGGCTCAGTCTTGGCATAAGGTTTACTGTTGTCTTATATGGGGTTGCTCTGATATGTGAGTGATCATCAAAAGTACTGCTCATCATAGGCTGACCTCATCAAAGTTGTGTAAAGGCCTGGCTCAAAAATATACAATGAACTGCTCTGCAATCATGGTAGCTCGGCTACTATGGATGTGATAACAGGGCCAACTTGTCTATTTTCACTTGATTTCGTTATTATTCTTTTAGGGTTTATGCCAAACAAAAATATCTTCTAAAGTTACATAATCTTCAACATAGGTGGCCCAGGAGGGCGCATAAGAGAGCTTGTGAACCCAATGAACTGTCATCCACAATGGCAACTAGATGAAAAGCAAAGAACATCAATAAAGCCAATAAAAAGATGGAAGGAAGCATAAAAGCAGGAAAACTCAGAAAAGCAGAAATCATAAGAAAAGCAGGAAAGTTCATAAAAGCAAAAGAAAGCAGCAAAGCAAGAAAAGCACCGGAAAAGCAGGAAAGCAGAGAAAATCCAGGAAAAGTAAAATGTTGCCAAAAGCAAAAAATCAGACCAGAGCAGAAAGGCAGTGAAGCAAGGAAAAAGAAGGCAAAAGCTACAGGAACAAAATTAGTCAAAGAGGGTACCTTGGTTGAAGTCGATAACCACATTCACTATATCTTGAAGCCAACTCATGTTATAAAGAAGGTGGAGCGCCCCCTCTCACATTTGTCACTTTTGATAATCTGCCTTGAAAGCTTTGCATCTCAGAGGCTTGGGAGATGCACCCCTAGCCAGCATTGGGTGATGTGCCCCATTGCAAACCGTTTTCCAGTCATCTTCACAGTGTTAGTGCAGCAATTAGATTCTAAATTGCAGATCTGATCCATCCCATAGCTTGAAGGATTCGAGTCTCAAGAAGTGGTGCAGAGATTGATGCATCAGTGTTTGTGATTGTGATGAGATTTGGCCAAAGAAGAGAGAAAATTGAGCAACTGTGCTTCCTATGAATTGCATCAGTTGTTCATGTGCCTTCAATGAGCTGCAAGAAGGTCATTTCCTGCCCATGGCTCTGATCCAGTGGTGAAAGTCCTTTTCATTTTTAAACTCAATATTATTGCTTCTATATTGCAAAATCCTAAGAATTATGGACTTTCTGTTAATTTGGCTTCCATAGACTATTATTTGCAGCTCCAAAAGTCTGATTTAAGACTGTTGCTGCTCATGGACATGTCAATGATTACATCTATCAATTTTAATGAGAAATTTGTGATCATTTGAAGGTATTTGTAACTCACTGTTTCTCTGCTTACGCCCTAGTAAGCAAAAATTGCCTAGTTTCCAGTTTGGATGAAATTTACTGTCTAATGTCTTACTAATATCTGATCTGAAGGTACTATCAGTCAAATTAGATTTATTGCAGCCCAGCCATACCTCTGGAACAGAAATTAGGAAGCTCCACAGACCATTGGAATTCATCTGTAAATCCTAGCCTTCGCTAGTCCAAGTTTAGCCTTTTGAACCTAGCTGAAATTTTTACAATTAGACTTTTGTTACCAAGTGAGACCAAGGGGGTAGTCCTTCTAGATCACCTAAGGTTAGATTACTTCCAGACTGCACCAAAAGCAGCAGAATTTCCACAGAAGTCCTTGGGGAACGTGCTTTGTTAGCGTTGGCTCTGCCAAAGAAATCTTCTTAGGTGACGTACTCCCGAAAGTGCACTGTCGAAGTATTGACCTCGAGTCAACCTTATTTGCAGCCTGTTAAGTCTGTCAAGCCTACCTTCTGTGTGACCAAGGTATAGATTTGATTTAGTGTGCCTAATAGGGGGTTGGGTACATTACAAATGCGCATTACCTCATTAGCTCATAAACCAAGAAAACGATGAAAGATATCATAATTTGAACCCATGTCCATCTAATTTTACAATGAGGTGAGGTGTTCTATTTATATGTTTTCATCCTCAACCTTTTAATTTTTTAAGCCTACAAGTCAACATTAAATTATAATTATTTCTGGTTAATCCCCACAAGTTAGGGAATAAACCCTAAAATAGACATAAAACAACAAATAAGACAAAAATAAAGCATCGCTTGATGAAATAGTGAGCCAAAGGGGGACATCATGCCCCAACTCACCCTGAAGTGTTTTTTATTACTCAACGTCCCCCTTTCCAAACTTGTAGGCTCAACTGTGGAAAGATGACATCATAGGCCAAAGAGCTAGAGGAGCAGTTCAAAGTGCTAAAAAGATGGTCTGTATGGGTCAAGGAGGTGCGCTAAATAGGAGACGACAACCGTTTACACAATGCAAGCACCTTTGCACAATAAATCCAAGGTAGTCATGTGCCCAAGTGGGTCACCCCTAGAAGCCCCAGACACCAATCTATGGCCTTAAAATCCCTGCATGGTGGGAACATCCACGCACTAAAGGGGCTATCAACTATGCCACAAAGCCAAGTACTTCTAAGAGTGAAACCAAGGGAGCCTGCCATGACCAATCCAAGGTGACAACAACCCCTGATCCAAATATCCATACAATATAACCCACTTTGGCCTTTACAATAAAAATTTTGAACCCCTTGCTCAAGGTTTGGCCCTACTGGAACACTGCAGTAGCTCTGAGACGTAACAGGTACCAAACTGGTCACCCAAACAGTTTCAACGATCGAGTCGACTTGGTTGGGGACCAACTCGGTTTTAAGATTCTGCAGTGGTGCTCCTATATCTTTCTTCCGCACGAAGGAACTGGTTTTAAGATTCTGAAATTGATGTGGGTGCACGCCATCAATGATCAATGATTCAATGGTCTTGAAATCAATAATTGCTCGAGCTCCTCAAACTGTGCCATAATTTGTTTTCTTCCACCGAGTGATAATAATAAATTTTGTTTTTCTTTGATGGTAATTAACAGAATTCCGAGGTTTTCATATTTTAAAAGAACCCAATATTTTCCACACCTTGATAAGTCCAGTCTATAGCAGTCAAGGTCAAGCCGTCATCATTAACTATTCAAGCGATTATCATCATTTTTGTGTATGACGCCGATAAATTTAAGAAATCTTCTTCAATTTACATCGCAAACAAAAAAGTTGAAATCCAGAACAATCAAAGCTAACAGAGAAACCCATGTCAAATTTGCATAAGTCTAACATTCAGCTAAACCACACCAAAATGAGCTCAAAGCAAGGACGATCCAAAGCCGACAAAGCAATGATGTCGAACTGAAGTTTTTATTTTCTGTTAAAGCATTACATGTCCCTATGTCCTATATAAGTAGATATTTAAAACCATGTCCTTCTAAGTACATAGTACTATTAAAGAGAACTTTGTATTAGAAGTGAGAACCATCGACTCTTTGTTCACTAAAATCAAAATAGGCCTTCATACATTTATACAATGAAGAGGGAAAGAAGTCACAACACGTCTTTCCATTAATTTATTGATTATACTAAAGCACTTTGATGAAATTTTATTTATGTAAAATATACTCCTATTTACCTAATGTTATACCCTACCCCCTAATACCTATTTGCATGGGTGTCCACTCAGGGTTATTCAGGAAGAATTCTGAGCTTATCTGGGTTAATACTGGGCATGTTTTTGGGAAGCCTATGTATGTGAAGTCCTTCTAAAGTTCTAACAGACTAATTCTCCAACCTGGGCTAATTCTGCGTTAAAATCAGACTTAAAAAAGGCAGTCTACAGTGTCACCATGAGTCTTAAGCAGCGATTTCCCCAATACAGGAAGGCCTGTGCACGAAAATGGCAGTCTTCCTTTGGCATGGCTGAGCTCTATGTTTTCATTGTAGAGGTGGGCTGTAAGTATTGGCAGCTATTTGACTATGTTTAACTTATGAAAGAAGAGATCTTTACGATGATCACCAACCAATGTTCTTAGATCCCTGATTGCATGCCCATATCTTCCTTCAACCAAGTCTGGATTATTCACACAGAAGCCATCAGTTTATCTACCTTGCTAGTAGCAGAAAAGGTATGGTTTCCAGCAGCATGTCATTACCTTAAGCTGCTTTCCAACATTATTTAAGGGGATTTCCTACAGCAGATTGTTACACAAATCACTATCCTTTGGTTGCACTTGATGGTAGAGATATGCCCAAACACCAGTTTGGTATTTGGAAAAATATGCCAATAATCTAGAAAGAGAAAGGATAACCATAGCCTGGGTAAAGCATCAAGTTTTAATGAAACAGGCAGCTGGCACTCATCTTGTGACAGCAGTATAGAGAGAAGACCTGAATATATAGATACACATTTGAATGGGCAGACCTGAGATCATTGGTGCCTGGGACCGACTTTTGTAAGAGAATAAATGAGAGCCGACCTGTTCCACTTAAATTTTAGGGCCAACCTGTTCAATGCCTGGAAGACTAGGGCCAACTCAAATTTGTTTTGATCACAACGTGTATTTATATATTGGTTTGAGGTGTTTTTTATGTACTTTATGGCAGATTTCTGAGCGCAATTTTGGGTTAAGGATACTGATACCAGCAGTAGGGGTGCTTTTTGTGCCACGATTTATGAAAAACTTGAAGCCTCTGAACCTATGAAATACCCCTGTCTGCAGCAATATCTTCAAATGTGCTTTACTAGCATGACTTTTGAATTTTGCTGCTCAAATCTTTTTAAATTTATGGCTACCTGTAGACCCATAGGGAGGCTTAATTCCCCATAATTCACTTGAATTGGCACAAAGCAAACGAGGCACTGTGGCTAGCATGCTGATAGATGTCCGTCGATTCTGGGCTCATGACAACCGAGAAAACACGATAAACAAACAAATACAAAAAATACTAATAAAAGAGGTTCCCATACAAAATGAACAAATATATCAGCACTATAGTATAAATATGGCATTTTATTTCCTAAAGCTCATTTCTATCTAGAAGATATATCCCAAATAATCAAAATCACACCTAGTATGGTGAGCCATTTGTCTACATATCCCAATAAAATGTTAAAGAATACTTGATCAATCACAACATCTTATAGCCATCTTCTCAATAACAACATCTACTAAGGCAACGTAACTTGATAGCTAGGAACAACGATGTATAAGTAACATAGAAACCAAAACGAAAGATTAAAAGCATATTGGAATAAGATACGAACTTGAATACAAAGGCTAAGTAGTGGTCCTATATCTTTCTTCACATTCTCTCGGACTATCCCATATATTTTTTCTAGATAAGTAGTGACTTGTTGTTTGAAGAGTATAGCTGGATACTTTGCTTCCACTTGTTGTATGCCCTCCTGTGCACCAAAGGTTCCACCCGTTCCCAACGAGCCATGATTTGATGGTGATTTGAACCCCTATAAATTCACAAATGTTAAGATCAATAAAGATAAGATCTTCTTGAAGTAAACAATAATATTCAGACTTTTGTGTAAAGGAAAGAATAAAGTGTTACATTTGTAAAAGAATTGATTGTTGGACCTACGGCAGATTCGAATTGTGGAATCGGGTAAAGTTATGGTACTCTTCATCAATTCACATTCATATATGGAGAAGGCCATCAAAAAGGAGCTTGGCTTGTTCAACGAAGTTGACTATATGGTATAAATTTGTACTAACTATATAAATGATTCATAGTAGATACCTTGAATGGTAATGTATCAATCTATGAAATGAAGAGTTGAACGTTAAAACTAAAAGATAGGCCAAAGCCAATAAATTTACCAGGGACATATTATTATATGAACGTACTCTAACAGATGTCATCTCAAATAACCTCATTCCTTATCCATACAAGATTAGTCAACCCGTCCTAAAGAAAATCCATAGTAAATTGAGTACCTTTTAAGAGCCATGTATTATCTAAAGATGCAAGGACACCTTAGTATACAAATCACTAAGATGTTCTAATATGTGAGTAACAAATGGCCAAATAAAGATACCTCCCATCCTCGAAAGTTAATCTCTTGTGCAAACATTACATATACATGTAGGGCTATTAGCCAAGATTTTGACATGATCATTTGTCTTATTTGAACTTCATCATTTAGTATCTTTTGTCATATTCATAAAGGACATTTTTATATATACTAGAATAAAGAAAATATTGATTTCATAGTACCTCTTGAACTTGTTAAAATGGGTTCATAATTACTTATTTGGCAATTGCAACTAACCATTGTGCATAACCTCTAAAGACTACAAAGAAGCCTCATTTTCAACCACTTTACCCTCATGTACCTTTTGGGCTTCATTAATAGGAATGCTAGTTTACATGTTTCATAACAATTGCTTTGCACACTTTCCAACTTGATAAATTGTTGTAATAAGGGTGCTCACACAATCTTTTGATTCAAATTGTGATTTCATTGGGAAACTTGGTTAATTTGCTTGCTTCTTTGGTCAAGTTGCATGCGTCCCAATTGGACTCATAGGTCCTTTGAGCTCTAGTTCAAAGAGTTTGGAACCTCTCACCTAGGCCGATGGGAGATCAAGGGCGGATCCTTTTGTGGGAGGTTGCTAGTTGCCATATTGTTAAGATCATGAGAGGTTGGGGTAGGATGATGGCTACAAAGGGAAGTGTTGTCACACGATTTGACAATCTAGAGTTTGCAAGGATTAAACAATCGTCAGAAAAATGGAACCTCGGGGCACTGCCCTGAAGTGTCACACAGGCAGGGTCCCCTCTCTTTAGGTTTCCCAAGTCCACCGAAGTAGACCGAGACTAGCCATGGGAGGTGTCCCGAATCAAGCTTTCCCAGATACTTGCAGGAATAACCAGCTTTCTCACAGTACTAGCAAGACCAATTTTGTCAAAAGGGAACAAAGGGACCAGGGAAAATGAGCTCTCTTGGGGATGAGGCTATGGGGTCTTTGGTTATGTAAATGAAATGTGACCCTCACTAGTCTCAAGGCTTCCTAAATTACTCTTAAGGAAACAAAGAAGAAAGCTAGGCAAGGAAACTGTGATACTGGGTTTATTAATCTCGGGCTTTGGATTAAGGATGCTTTCCCTAAATTTAAGTGTTCACAATGAGGGTTTAAGCAGAGTGAATAAAATATGCCTGAGAATCCAAAAATAGTATCACAGGGAAAGATGGAATGTCGAGTAAAAGGTTCTCAGCACTTGAGTAAATGTTTGATATCAATTAGATGGGGGTTAATGGTGTTGGTGTGATTTTAAGAAGGCTCGACACTAATTATTTAACTGCTGATTATGATATGGCTGAGTGAAAAGAATAACAGCAGTAATAAAATATATCAAACAGCCTAAAATTTACAGTATATGCTCATCCAATGACTATATGAAACTACTGCCTTGCCTATGGGGTTAAATCTAAGTCTTTTTTAATCTTTTTAAATGCAGATTTTTACTGAACTAAAATGCCTAAGTGCAGAATGCATTAACAGCTCTACTATGCTCTGAAAATAAACTACAGATTTTAAAAGAGAAAGTAGAGAAAAACCCGAAGATAGAACCTGGTTCCAATGCCTTGGACGCCTAGGTGATGGAATTTGCTCGCCCCTCTGCCTGTAGCATCCCTGGTGGTGGATTGCTAAACATCTGGAAGTTCTCAGACTATCCGAGAAGCCTCCAAATGATCCTCAGCATCTTTAACCCTTGGATAATCCCTCGTACAATCTGAGGGGTAACAAACCCAAAACAAGAAAAGGCTTTACAAGTCGAACATGAGACTTTGATGTAGAATCAAACATGGACTCTTTCAACACTACCTCCGAGAAAGAAACCCATTTGCTGCAAATGGGTCTATACAATCCATTATAAGGCAAATGGAGCTCTTGACAACCAGAAAGCAATGCTAGTTGCAAAGGACTTCCCTGAGATGGAATAAATTGACTCTGAGGAGATATTTTCTCTTGTCAAAAAAATGGGTACAATCTGCTTGGTTCTGGCCAGGGCAACAAAATTTGGCTAGAAAATACATTAGGTGGAGGTTAGTGCCTTCCTCAATGGTGATCTAGACAAACGAGTATACATGTACCACCTATTACCACACAAACCAGAATCTTAAGATTCAAGCCCTATAATCAATGATAGCTTATGGATAACTAGGAGGGAGGCCAATGTCACCACAATAAGCCCTATTCTGCTCTTTAAGCTAGCTATTCTCTAACTCAAGGGGAGAGTCCCTGTTAATGACGACTCTATCCATCAACCATACTTAGCCGGAAAAGTGTTGCTAGGCACTCCCTCATAACAAAATTTCACCATAATGTACAAATGCCTACTTAGTCACTGGCTTCAATTGCTGAGTTCAAAAACCTAGCCATGTCTCTAGCTAGCTTGAGGTGTTCTGGGGTTTCCACCATTAGAGAGTTTATGAAATTTTTAATGAAATAATTACTGACAATGTATGGTTGAAGATCCGCTGCTCAATTGCGAATGGTGCTTAACAGGTGACAGATTACAAGTTTACATATTAAATGGGTACAATACTATGCTTCAGAGAGTTTATGTATCGTTTGGTTAAGCAGCTAAGCTGACATTCGTTCACTTTGAAGAAAACTCTATTTGGTCTTGATTCTTTCGTGCTTGTAAATCTCCCTTCACCTTGTTCTTCATTGTAATTTTCATTCTCCCATCATCATATCCCACTCCCTTTCATGTCTTCATAAAAAAATATAAAATTATGCTTAATCACTTTGCTCTAATATTATATATTATCACATTCGAAAAGAATAAATAATATATATGAATCCTTTCGACCCTTTTTATGAAGTGTTCTTAAAGCGTTCATTTTTTTATTTTATTTTTTTATAAAAGAGGATTGTCATTTGTCTATTACCATCATCCAAGAGTCATTTTACATTTCCCATCTGAACAAGTTGAGAGTCCATGTATGTGAATGAATTAAAGCAAGCCACAAGAGCCAGCTATTGCACGACACGTTGAATTAAGTGGCTAGGAGAAGCATATTTGAATATAAAGGGAATCACTTCATGCAAAAGATGTGGGATATTTCTCCACCATTAACCAGAACAAATATAAAAGAATTACAGTAAGAGCAAATAAAGAATTTTCCTTCACACAAAAAGGAAGCCGTCCACGCCAAAGAATGTCAAAACGTACTGCTCCAGGTTAGCATTACAAAGCATTGACTCAATGTGCCCATATGTATTCGATACTTGGCATGCTTCAATAATTATATTACTTATATCAAGCTGTCTCTTCTACAGTCTATGTTAAGCTACTTACTTTATATTTTCGAGCAATGGCAACGTTTTGCTTTCTGCCGTTTGGAGTAAACAGAAGTTCAGATGGCAGCATCCTCATGACTGAGCTTATACATCCATTCATGATACTCGTTACTCAATAAAATCCTAGGACCAGTTCTACCTCTGGTACTTGGAAGCTGTGTTTTTATTGGCACACTCCATATTCCTGGTAAATTCGGATTGCCCTCAATCTAAAATTGACTGATTTTGAACAACAACACAAAGTTTCAAATAACATTTTGAATGTGCTGCTATAAAGTTCTGCCATATTTGTCAGTAATTGAAGCTGAAGCATCAAATTTTTGTTAAGTAAATAAAATATCCTGCACTAAAGAATGCATGAGGATTGCTAAAAAATCTCGATGAGTTCAAGATGAAGATGCAAACTCGAGAAAGTTGTCTCAGGCTTTGTAAAACTGTTCAATGAAAATACGTTATGATAATATTGGAAGATGTTGCAAGGAGAAGTGCTTATTTGAATGTGATACATTGGTGACAGGTCATTGTTAAATTGCACATAACGAGCTGAAGCTACAAGTTTGCTCCAGGTAAGAGAATGTTTGAAATATGTCATTGACAATTTATTAGTGTTATTATGAGGCAGTAATTCCAAAGAGTTCGACAGCCTACTCTAAAAAAATCTGAGCACACAGCCGACTACAAAGAAAATATGCTTGCTCTTGAGGTTTTAGTGGTATGACGTTTTATCATTATTAAATATTTAGTTGCCGAGACATTACAAATCAGTTGTTGAATCTAATAAAATCAGATCCCAGGCTTCATGTCACTGCCAACTTTATCTCTTCTCTTTAGCCTGGAGAGGAATCGCATGAAACCATGACAGAGAATGGAGTAGGGAACTCTGCTCAACATGTTCATCAAAGGCCTTTGTATGAACAAGCTAAGGTCCCTTTCACACTTGAGTTGGTTTCTATCTAGTCACGTGATATAAACTTGGTCAGAACTATTGATTAGAACAGAGAGAATGGAAAAACTATCTCTTCAAAGAAAACAAGCAAATGAAATGATAAGTCTTGATTTGAATTCTCTATTGCTCTTAAGAAATACCTGTATGATGGAGTGAGTGAAGGCTGTTTTCTTAAACGTCTACTTTTTTTTACAATCTTTGTGAAAGATGTCTTCCAATAGTTTCAGTGTTGACGGTAGACTGCATCGATAACATTTTTAGTTGTGCAGATTGAATGTAAACAACTATCATTTGGAAAGTCTTTTCTTAAAGAAGTGATTAAAGCTGTAAATGAGTTTGCAAGGCGAATATAATTCAGTTTGATTTGCTCTTGCTGGTACGAGAAAATTCACAGAAAACTTTAAACCAAAGCGTTTGTCAATCGTGGTCTTCACAAAGGGAAAATTGTGCACAATCATAGAGATATTTCTCACGCTGTCACTGAATTTAATGCTCAGAAATTACTCACTTATATCCAGAATCTTTCCAGGTAGATGCAAAATGGATTGACATTGGTAATGATGTAAATGAGGAAAATATTGAAGACGAAAATGTCAAAGAAAGTAATACTAAGGAAGAGGCAATTATTCTTTGAGGAAAGCAACCATGTTATGTGGAATTTTAAAAAAAAAAACAATAAGAGATGGCTCATAACTTCAATTTTGTTTATTAAAGTTTCGTTTAGTTCCTAATTGGTGGAAGCCTCCAGTCAGTCAAGAGTCAGTTAGGGATAAGAGCTAGGTTTTATTTAAAATCTTCTTTTAAAAGAGACTATAACCGTCAAGAAACACTTTAAAAGAGAAATGCATCTCACTAATGCAGCAGGGCCGGTCCATACAGTAACTATCGGTGGGTGGTATCCCGGAGTAATAGTTTTAATTCAATTTTCTTTTTTTATTCATTCATTTCATTCTTATTTTTCTAATGAGAAGATTTAATGATGCCATTGATCGCAGGGAGCTCTCTTAAAATCTTGCAAAAAATGGAAGGTTGAGCTTGTGTTTGGTTTATTTAAGGTAGACTGTAAATCCCGTAGCTTTTTCTTTAATAAAAAGTCTATTTACAGTTTGATATAATAAATAGTTTCGTATGCAAGAAGAACGCATTGCAGAATTTATTATTGATTTACTTATTCCAAACCACCTTATCCTTCCTCTTCATTCTAAAACTTGATCATATCTTGTTGTGATATAACATACCGCGTGATGCGGTTTTGAGACTTATTCCCTGTCCAAGACATCGCAGAGTTTTGAAAGCAAAGTTAAGTCTTGAGAAAATGTATGAAATGTTTTATCAATAAAGAAATCATTTTTATGGCTCAGCTATTTCTCTGTAACAACAAAATAATAATAAATTAATATTAACTATTAATATTAATTTATTAATTAAAAAATATCAATAGTCATGACCATTTGTCGAAAAGGTAATTGACGGGCCTATAAAAGCCCCAACCTATGTAACCATTATCATCTATCATACATTTCATTTTACATTACTACTTAGCCATTTATGGCTTTCTTACGTTACTCGTACTTGCTATTCTATTAATGGGAACTTTAGTTCCTTCAGTGGTATCAGAGCCCCTTCTTGGGCAGATTCCAGCCATTGGCTATTATTGGGAGTTTCTCCCGTCAATTGGTTTTTCACCATAGAGTGGCCCTTGGCCAAAATCCATTCTCCAACTCCAAAAAAGTAAAAAAACAAAAGAGAAGAAAGAAAAAGACAAAAGTAAAAAAATAAAAAGAAGTGATTTCGTTGATTTGGCTTTTGGCCAAATAATTGGAGAGTTTCTCCAAATTAGGTCTTTAACCTAAAGAAAATAAAAAGAAAAAGAAAAGAAAATAGAGAAAAAAGAAGTTAAAAAAAAAAAAGAGAAAATAAGTAAGAACAAGAAGTAAGAATAACTTTCACGAAACCGCACATGGTTTTATGACAATGCACATGGTTTTATGACAATGCACATGGTTTTGTGAGCCCTTGCTTTATCAAACCCAATCTTAGTTTTATATATTATTATAATAATATTAGTATTATTATATAATATTTAAATTTTATTTGAAACTTATTACTCTACCTTTATAATAAAAGTATCTAAATATATTACTTATTATTTTTATTCAAACAAAAATTACAATAATATTATTATTATTTATAATAATATATATATTGTATTGTTTCAAAACTCTATACCCCTTCTATTCACAAAAAATTATAATATTTATTACTATTGTTGGTAATAATTAATATTATTAAATAATTGTAATTAATTACAATTATTTTATAAAAAGGGGAAGGAAGCCAAAAATCAAGAAAGAAGACCAGCAAAAATGAAAGAGACAGATTTTAATAAAATAGAGAAAAGATTTCTCAATGTTCCAATAAAAGTGTCGATGGCCATGCTGAAAGTTAATGGGATATTTGATGAAAGTCCAATTGCCATCACTATTTGTCCATCCAACAAGGAAAATTTTATAAATATTGATGTCGCAAATCAAGTGCAAGTTCAAGAATCAATGAAGAATGAGTCAAACGAAGATCAGAGAGAAGTACCATTACAAATCGATGATTATCATTTTGTAGCCCAATTCATCGTCGCAGCTATAGACAACCATCTCATCGACATAATGTTGGCTTATAATTGGTTGGAAACACTAGGAACATTCTACGTCAATGCAAAAAAGAAGTGCATCACCTTCTTCCATGAGAAGAAGAAAATAACACTACATGATTTCTTAATGATAGTTCCCTTATCGCAAACTACAGACGAAGAATCAACTGATGGACGATATGAAGAGTTAGAAGAACAAATAAAGCTTTTAAACAAACTCATCATGGACAAAGATAGTGAGTTGGAGCACGTCCAGAGAAAGTTAGAAAATCAGAAAACAGAGTTATGTCATCGTCAACAGCAAAAAGAAAAACTTCATCAGCAGTATGACGATAGTAAGAAGACACATAAGATGGAACTGAAAAAAGTCAACAATGTGTTATCAAGCAATACTGAAAAGATTTTTCGACTGCCAAATCATAAGAAAACACTGATTACAAAGATTAAAAAATTAAAAACCAGTAGCAAGAGGGAACGCTCCGATGAAGACCTCGAAGGAATAACACTGGAAAAGCAGAAAGAAAACCAATGCCTAAAGAATCGTAATCAGGAACTAGAGAATCAAATCAAGAAATTAGAAATTGACAAAAAGATGCAAGATGAAAGAATCGAAAAGATTCAGAATCATAAAAATCTACTAGAGAACCAAGAAGCGCAAATCCAGGAAGCTGCATCCAAAAATCAAGTCAAGGAAGTGAAGGCAATCCTCACCACAGTTCAAAAGAAAGAAAAACAAACAACACATACGCCTTATAGACATCCCAATTATAATCATCATTTTGACCAATGACGGGATTAGAATGAACATTCCCAAAAAAGTTATGTTGACAGGCAAACAGTTCGACATACTAAGCAACAATTGAAACGACCCATTCCCCAAAACGATCTCAGAAGTACGATCAAAATAGATTTGGGATGGACCATAGCAGATACGATGCGACAATTCTCCCGGGGAATCCAGAACCCGTATCGTCTTATTTCATAAAGTGTCGCAAAGAATCTCGAGACGATCATTCAAGGGAAATCAGACATTGCTGTCAATACAGCTTTGAGGACAAACCTTCCCTTAAGCGAAAAGCAATGTAACAACAAAATAATAATAAATTAATATTAACTATTAATATTAATTTATTAATTAAACAAATATCAATAGTCATAACCTTTTGTCGAAAAGGTACATGACGAGCCTATAAAAGCCCCAAACTATGTAACCATTATCATCTATCATGCATTTCATTTTACATTACTACTTAGCCATTTATGGCTTTCTTACGTTACTCGTACTTGTTATTCTATTAATGGGAACTTTGGTTCCTTCATTCTCATCTTTTAATTTTATTTATCCTCAATCCTTTTTCATGTTGATGTATATGTAACTTCGGAATGTATTTGATATATGTATATTGTACTCCTATAGAGATGGTATTATTCCTCTATACGGAAGTGTTTGTATTCCTATAGAGATGTTATTATTCCTCTATACGGAAGTGTCGTCATTTATATTGTAAGTGTCGTAATTTATACCTAATGGGTTATTAGACCACCTTGTTGGGGTCGGCCGTGTATAAGTCATGTGGGTCGAAGAGTTATTAGACCACCCTATCGGGGGTCGGCCATGTGGGTCAAAAGGTTATTAGACCACCCTATTGGGCGCCGGCCCAGTCAGCATTATGTTATGTGGTTAAGTTAAGGCCGACCTAGTAAAGGTTATTAGGAAAGTCAAGTCAAGTATAAATAGAGTGTGGGAGGCACTCTATTTTATCATTCTATTCTCTCTCACACTCTCGGGAGAGTGGCGCACTTGTGGAGGAGGCGAAGCTGCTGCTAGGAGATGTCTATCTCTTATGCTTGGGTTGTATCATTGCTCTATCTATCTCTGAGGAAGTTATTGGGGTTTTTCACCTTTATGGTTTTCCCCAAGTAAACTCTGTGTCTCTTGTGTGCTTGCATTATTGTGTCCATGATTGATATGTTGTAGATATGCTGTACATGTTGTTCTCTCAGTTAAGATCCTAGATCAAATTGAAGTAAATTCTGAAAAATCAACATGGTATCAGAGCTAGCCTGAAAGAAGGCATGGTATGGCATGTATGACACTTGTTGCACTTGCGAAGCTAGGGCTTGATATAGCAAAAACCAGTCATCGTAGCACTTTCGCTATAAAGAAATTTTGGCGAGGTTTAAGGGTCTGAAAATCGTACAGGGCGAAGCCAAGAACCTCATGTACCTTGTGTCCAAAGGACAACTTCTAATTCGTTGTACTTTATGTTTTATGATCTGTACAATATAGGGTTTCTGCCTCTTCCAGATCTGAGTCATAAACATGTGACCTAGGCAAAAAGGTCATAACCTGGGCTAGGAAGCTCCAAATCAAATTTCGTAAAAAGTGACAGGTAGTGCACGGACTGTACTTTCTCAAGTAACTTTTTCAGAGGTCGAAATTGAACCAGTGACACATGGCACGCCGTACAAGTTCGCTCTCCTGTTTTATCCCATAAACAGGTCACGTTGCGACATTTGGCATAACTCTCTCCCAGAGAATCCAATTGAGGTCAAACCTGTGGGGTTGGAAAGATGACAGGTCGAGCTACCACGGGTAGAAGTTTCAGACCCTATGGATCGAAAAGTTCGGAGTTACACCAGAAACAATCAGGTACATATTTCTGTCCAGACAGAATTATTTTTGAGCACCTTCAGTCATGGCTTCGGGAATTTAGGGTTTCGGAGAAAGATGGAATTTTTGTAATCGGAGACCACGGCTGAATGCTACTCATCAAAATCGAAATTTAGAGACCAAGATAAGAATTTTTGGTTGGGCAGAAGGCCGGGCTTGATCAGACCCTAGTTTGGGACTTTGATCGGAAAAGTGGAAAATTAGGGCTTCTGCAAAAATGAGAATTTTTGAAATATGTCACCACGGCTGGAAGCTCCTCAGAAAAATAGAAGCTTAGAGCTTTGGATCGAACCTTTTGATAGGGCAGAAGGGTGGGCTTTATCAAACCTTAGTTCGAGGTCATGTCTAGTGAATCCGGAAGTTTCAAAGGCAAATTTGAGGAGTGAAACTTTGCAATTTTCAAATTCTAAGTATACCAGCTTGATCAGCTCATCAAGGCGCATATTTCTATCCTTTCGGAAATTTGAAATTCAAAGTTTGAATTTTTAGGGTTTCTCTGACAAACCCTAATCCAGCTCCAAATCCAGTTCCTGCAAATCAAGTGGATTGGGTTAATCCTAAAAGAGAATGGATTGGTCACCTGCATAAGTGAAGAAGTTCCTGTTTCAGAGGGAGATGAGGCTAAGGCCTTACATAAGAAGATTACAAGCAATCTCGACAGGTATGACTTATCCAGGTATGTTTCGAGATTTGTTCATGATTATGTTTATGGTATGTTTGTCTTCATGTTATTACGATTAGTACAATCTTGAATTTAGACTTGTCATATCACCTTAATAAAATTATGAATGCATGATAGAAGATATTCCTTGATTAGGGTGTTGACACCTATGATTGTACTAATGCATTATGGTGTTGTATGACGTTTATGTTGTCCACTAACATGAAAGGTACACCAAGAAAGACAAATCATGTTCTAGTTCAAGAAAATATGATCATGATGACATGAGGACAAAGATTCATCCATTGTCATGGATCACTTAGAAGATCTATTTACGAGGTATGTATAACTTGGTTCTATAATGGTTAACCTATGAGATATGCAGGTTACTAGCACAAGTCATTGAAGAGAACAAGAAGACATCATGTGGGTATGTTAGACATAACTAGCTAACATACCAATCCAGGTATGTTTTTCCTATATCAAGTTAGAATCCTACCTTGTGTTACGATCCCTTATATAAGTGTACTTGGTATAATTGGTTATGTTTATTCATAAAGTTAGAAATATAAGTAATCAAGGGTTTATGCATTTTATGTCTCTTATCTTGATTGATGATTTAACTAACCAGAAGAGTCCTATGACCAAATAAGAATATGCATGAGTAAAAGAAGACTTCCCTGAAACCTTGAATACTAATGTTTATTATATGTGTTTGAAATGATCATGACTATACATGGTTAAGATTATTGTGTTTTTATAGTATTAAGATTATACTAATGAATGTGTGATTATGTATGAGACCTAGAGGATAACACAATGATGATACTAATAAGCATGCATAGTGATTAAGGATGGATATAAGTTCAAGGACAGGCAATCCAGGAAGCAAAGATCAAGAGGGAGCACACTCCAATTGTTCCTGCAAAGATCAAGACGAAGCACACTCCAGTTGTTCCTGCAAGGAAGCAAAGATCAAGAAGGAGCACACTTCAATAGTTTCTGCAAGGATGCAGATATTCAGAGGGAGTTGACCACTTCTCACAATCCACATCAGAATGGAGTTGCAGAAAAGAAGCAAAGACTGAGAGGGAGTCAACCCAACAAACAAACAAAGATAAGTATTTGAATTATCATTCCTTGCATATTTTATTGTTTCAATAATACTGTTCAATAATGTATATATTGATGTTCCTAGAATTAGGTTATGTATTATGCATATTAGAATAGTTGCATTGATGAACAATATACTACTAATATACATGGGTAAGTGGCATATGGCACTGTACAACATTCCATTGCTACTTATCTAGAATGAAACCTCTTTGCTGACATGTTGGGAGTTGTGCACACTCTTAACAATGTTCTGGTAGAAATTGGAAGGCATCTAGAAAGTTACGGGATATGGATAAATGTTGTATTGAAGCATTGGCTAAGATAATTGCATGACTGTATGACATATTTCTTTATGTGTAAGAATTTGTTCCGAAAACTATGAGATGTTTTCTAATCATGCAATTTAACTTGTTGTGTAGGAAAGATCGTATACCATCACCTACAAAAGAAGGACTACAACATTTCTTCAACAACAAAGTTATCTATTGAAAATATTGAAGATATTGAGGTTCCCTTGATCGAGGAGTACCAGTCGATCATGAAGATGTTTGGGATGCAGTCCCAAGACCTGAAGGGGAGTCTGTAGTGACTTCCAAGAGGACCTACAAGATCAAGCATGCTGCAGGTGGTAGCATAGAGACTTTTGCTCCTGTAGCCAGATACACTTCCATTAGATCAGTACTTGCTCTGGCTGCAGTGATGAAATGGAAGATACACCAGATGGATTTCAAGACAGCTTTCTTGAATGGTGTAGTTGAAGAAGAAGTGTATGTGGAGCAGCCACTTGGTTCTGAGACACATGACAGGGAGTCATATATGTGCAGAACTTGGTATGGTAGGATAGACAGCTTTCTATCCAGTTTGGGCTTTACCAAAAATAAAGCGGATTCCAACCTTTACTAAAAGGTTGAGGAAGGCAATCCAGTGATACTACTTTTATATGTGGATGACCTGTTTATTACAGGTGAAAATAGACTGATTGCCGATACAAAGAGGAAGCTTGTTGCCGAGTTCAAGATGAAGGACTTGAGGATGATGCACTATTTTCTAGGTATGGAGGTGTGGCAGAGTGCAGATGGAATCTTCCTTGGACAAGCGAAGTATGCAGTAGAGATCCTAAAGAGGTTCGGGATGATGGACTGCAAGGCCATGGCCACACCTATGGCATCGAACCTGAAGCTTTTTTGTGATGCTTCATCTGAGCCGGTTGATGTCACTATGTATCGTCAGATGATTGGGGCCTTGATGTACCTGACGAACACGAGACCAGATATTTGCTTTGCGGAGAACACATTGAGCCAGTTCCTGACGGATCCGAGAGATGTTCACTTGGTTGCTGTAAACCATATTCTGAGGTACTTGAAGGGTACAGTTGATTATGGGCTCAAGTATGATGCGAATCAAAAGTTTAACCTACAAGGTTATGTTGATTCAAATTGGGCAAGCAGTGTTGCAGATAGGAAGAGCACATCTGGATGTTGCTTCAGTATGGGATCAATTGTGATCTCTTGGTTTAGCAAGAAGCAGTCCTGCATAGCACTGAGTACAGCCGAGGCAGAGTATGTTGCAGCCTGTTTGGCTAGTTGTGAGGCAATATGGGCAGAGTACTAAAGAAGTCACTAGCCAAAGTGAAGTTCGAGTACTTCAGAGAGAGGCTTGGTGTTCTTCAGATTGACGACACTTCGAGGAAGAAGTGATGGAGACATTTGCTGAAGACATTCCAAGCATGTTGGAAGGAGGATCCTTCACATGGTTGTGGATGTAAGCGTTGGATGATGAGCATCAGGATGATGCTCTAGTTTCTGCTTTGTATGATCAGTTAGATCATTTACATTTTATATGTATGCATCATGTTGATGCGGGATATGATTGGTTGGATCATTTGTGTATGTATGCATCATGTTGGATGTTGGATATGATCAGTTGGATCATTTATATGTATTTGTATATGCATCATTTTGGATGCTTGGACCATGTATCTGTATATGTATCAGGTGGAAACTGTGTATGATTAGGTAGATCATGTATGTTGATATATATATCAGGTGGATACATTGTGTGGATCATGTATCTATGTATGTATCAGGTGGATACATTGTATGATCAGGTGGATCATGTATGGTGATATTTATCAGGTAGATACTTGGTATGCATCAGGTAGATGCATTGTATGATCAGGATGATCATGGATGACGAGCTTCAAGATGTTGCTCCAGATGACTTGCATCAAGACGATGCAGTGATGATGATCAGGATGATCATGTGTACATCAGGATGATGTATGGTGAGTATCAGGTTGATACTATGTGGCCGTGGATAGGTTGTGCAAAGGAAATCCTAGATTTGTTCTACGTCACATCCAGTATGAAAAATGACTGGCATTGCGTATCACATGTAAGACCTGGGAGATCTGATAGGTTGGGTTGTGTGCCCGTAATAAGTCGTAGGATGCTCTTTCGAGGGTTTGTGATAGTGGGCCACATGTAAGACCTGGGAGATCCGATAGGTTGGGCTATGTACCCGTAATAAGTCCTGGGATGCTCTTTCGAGGGTTTGTGGTGCGATGCTACATGTAAGACCTGGGAGATCCGATAGGTTGGGTTGTGTGCCCGTAATAAGTCCTGGGATGCTCTTTCGAGGGTTTGTAGCAGAGGTCACATGTAATGAGTCCTAGAGATCTTGTCGGTTGTGCTTAGGCATATAAATATTCCTGGGATGTTCTTTAGAGTTCTTGTCGGTCGTGCTATGCACATAAACGTTCCTGGGACACTCTTTTAAGGTTTTGTGACAGTCACATGTAATAAGTCCTAGAGATCTGGACAGTATGAAAAAGGCCTTCGATGCTCTATAGAGTTCTTGCTAGTCAAGAGACTTTTTAAGGTTTTGTGATGCACGTAACAAGTCCTGAGGATTCCACAGTATGGTTAGTGATGATGAAGACCTGCAGGTGGTGGGCCTACATCCAGTATGAAAAAGGACTGGCTCTGTAGAACTTCCTATGACGAGTAGATTCAAAGATTGATTGAGATAGCAGCAACAGTGACGATGACGATGACTCGATGACGATTATCCAGTGACGATGATCACGAGAAGAACACTTGTGCTAGAAGACCTGTGTCGAGAAATACCTTCCTAGTTAAGAGGGAGTGTTGATGTATATGTAACTTCGGAATGTATTTCATATATGTATATTGTACTCCTATAGAGATTCAGGCCATCGAGCAGGTGTATCCTAAAGGCCATCCAATTTTAACTACTATGAGCTAAGGGTACAGGAGGTGTGGGTAAAGAAGAGCAAGAAGGGCCAGCCTCCTTCAGTGGAGCAGAGGCCAAAGGGGCTAGGTCTAGGGGCTGATCCTAATGCCCCTCCTGTAATCAGGAAAGATTTACAGTAAACATTTACCCTTCCCCTACTGCTGAACAGGAGCAACAAGAGGAATAATTTGAAAAGAAGTATTATTCCTCTATACGAAAGTGTTTGTATTCCTATAGAGATATTATTATTCCTCTATACGGAACTGTCGTCATTTATATTGTAAGTGTCGTAACTTATACCTGATGGGTTATTAGACCAGCTTGTTGGGGTCGGCCCTGTATAAGTCATGTGGGTCGAAGAATTATTAGACCACCCTATTCGAGGTTGGCCATGTGGGTCAAAAGGTTATTAGACCACCCTATTGGGCGCCGGCCCAGTCAACATTATGTTAAGTGGTTAAGTTAAGGCCAACCTAGTAAAGGTTATTAGGCAAGTCAAGTCAAGTATAAATAGAGTGCGGGAGGCACTCTATTTTATCATTCTATTCTCTCTCACACTCTCGGGAGAGTGGCGCACTTGTGGAGGAGGAGAAGCTGCTGCTACGAGATGTCTATCTCTTATGCTTGGGTTGTATCATTGCTCTATCTATCTCTAAGGAAGTTATTGGGGTTTTTCACCTTTATGGTTTTCCCCAAGTAAACTGTGTGTCTTTTGTGTGCTTGCATTATTGTGTCCATGATTGATATGTTGTAGATATGCTGTACATGTTGTTCTCTCAGTTAAGATCCTAGATCAGATTGAAGTAAATTCTGAAAAATTAACATTTCATCATCATCTTTCTGTTTATTTTGTTATTCATCTTTGTACATATATATGTCATTTAAATTTTACTTTGTATGTTTAAATTTTTCGAGATTTCCATTCTAAGTTTGATTCTCAAAAAAAATTCTTACTTCATTTATGGTTTTATTGTTTTATATCTTGCATTGTATTTCATTTATTATTTCAAATGTATATAAACACATAAACAAAAACAAATAAATAAATAAAAACATGTTTCAAGAAATGATAAACAAAACATATGTATATGAAATATAAAAAAAATATTTGCATTTCATTAGTATTATTCCAATTACATTCTTTTGTTTCTATTCATTTATTCTAAATAACTTAAATACTTGTTTGTTTTCTAGGATTAGTTAATACATTAACTCATCATTTTAGTTACACAACATTTTACTATCATTTATTTTTTAGATAAAACAAATAAACACTAAAATGTGTAAATAATATTTATTTTTTTATTCTTTATTTGCTATTATCCTTTTTCTTTGCAAAAAGAAAACAAAATTATAAAAAATCAAATAACACAAAAGATAAATAAATAAGAATTGTGGGAACAAGTTAAAATTGATTCAAGAATGCCTATATATTTCCCTCACATATTTTTTCTTTTAATTCAAGATAAAATGCTTTCATTCTAATTAAGTTATTTTCTTGTCTTAAGCAGCTTAAAACTCAGGGTGATCATTCCCACTTATTCTGCATTAGACAAGCAAAATTCAAGGTTGTTGTGGAAACTTCTCATTTTCCACATCAACAGTCCCTAAGATAGAATTACAGACATCAAAAAACGCATATCCTAGAGCAGAAAATATGCACCACAAGCTACAATTCCAAACAATAACAACCACATAAAAGAGGGAGAGCCTACTCCTTTCTTACGTCAAAGCCATTGAAAATTTGAAGATTCATCCATCAACCAAGCATAAGCAATATAAAAACCGTCAATGGAGCGCTAGGATCAACCATCCAGGACTCAACCATGAGACATTTCACTAAGTCCAATGGTATTCCTCCCCTAATCCAAATATGATTACAAATGACGAAGACACTCTCTTATATATGAGATGAGCTTAACTTACCTTACAATAAAATAGTAATATATCTACCAAAACCCTAGATCTATTCTAGGGAGGAGTAAAATAAAAAATCCTCCAACAAACCCTAACCAACTCTAACAACATCCATGAGATGAGGTGATCAAAGCCACAAGTAAAATATCCAAGAGACACAAGACCTAAGAAAGGAGGGCATCTCCACCAAATAAAGGATCAAATAGCAAGCAAGGTCCTTGCCTTAGCCTCCAAAGGCTAGCACTAGGCTCCAAATGAATGAAGAATCTGCTGTGTCCTGCTTAAGTAGAATCTGCTGTGTATAGCTACACTGAAAGTAGACACAATCTAAGAATAAGGTAAAGTTAACAACAAACATCTCCTTACAGGCTACAGCCTTTGGGGAGTCAGGTATTTATATTCAGAGTAGTCTAAACATTCTACATTTTGGACCACTTTTCGAGTTATTTTTCCGACCATTTTTGCAGGAAATCCAGCTGGAATTGTTGGAATTGCAGATCTAAGTTGTTGAGATTGCACAATCTGAGTGCAACAGTGATATTTAAGGGAACTGAACCTGTTCCCAGAATCAGAAATGGATTTGAACAATGAAAAATTCAGATTTGATTAAAAATTAAATCACTGGATTCCAGTGATTTTAACCAGAAAATTCCAAAAGGTAGAACGTTTACACAACTCCATTATATTATGTTTACATACTGTGTCAAAAATGAATATAATAAAATATAGCATGCTCTGAACTTCCAATGATTATGCTCGTTATGCATATAGAGGTGTCAGAAATTAGACAGATGAAATTTTTAATGTAGGTTTTTGGAGTTAAAAAAAGGTGGGCATCTTAAATGCTACACAGAAACCATTGTGGCAAAGCATGCCTTACATTATTTTTTCAATATAGGTGGCCCACTAATAAAATTTGCATCAACAAAACATAGAACAACTCAATGCATAGATATTCTTAAATGAAAATAAATTACAGATCTACATTCATGTGGCTAGTGACATTGTTATATAAACTTGATGATCAAATTACATGAAAGGTAACTTAAAAAATACATTTCTATGCTTGATTTATATTGAGTGCCTCCAGGTAGCCCAAAATATAATAATTGAAAGGACTTATAGTCATTGTTTAGTGTCATTTGCTTGCTTACTTGTGTCATCCTCCCAATAAGAGTGACTGATCCAGGGTAACGACGTTGAGGAGTTGTTGTAAGCCCACTTGGTTTCAAGTTGCGTTGAAGTAAGAAAATCAATGTTGAAGTATTGGAAAGCCA
Source organism: Larix kaempferi (assembly GCA_027924585.1). Lineage (NCBI taxonomy): Eukaryota > Viridiplantae > Streptophyta > Pinopsida > Pinales > Pinaceae > Larix > Larix kaempferi. The sequence continues at coordinate 5,673,166 of BSBM01000938.1, forward strand.
ATATGACAAAGCATCATTATCATCCTTTTCCTGCATAAGAACCAAACATTTTCAAGATAAATCTTACTCCTCTTGTTGTGAAACCAAATAAAATGCAAGCAACGACGACCATGATTACCATTGTATTATGACATATTTAAACAAGAAACACATCACATAATCAAAAGCAGAAGCACTCTACTGAAGTGTGAACAAAAGAGACATTTACAGCTTCACGTGTTATGAATTTGATATAACAAAAACCAGCAATTCCTTTCATCACAAACAACCACTACTAATTCCCTTCTTTTAATAAAGAATCATTCATAAACCATTAAGAGAAAATACAGAAATTGGGTGACTCCTACAGTAAACACAAAAGCTCTTGCATAAGGCCTTAATGCAAAAACTCCATCTCTTGCATCAGGTCATAATGGTTAAAATTCCAAAAGAGTTTCAAGAAATCTCCATCAAAGAAATAAAACGATACTGTTAACAAATACACCACTTCAAAAAATGTTATATGCCCACAAATCTGTTAGTTGTATCATTATAATGTATCCCACCAGAAAAGCATACAAAAAATGCACCCTCAACCTATCAAAGGTTTGCTGACCAAATCCAATGATCACTCAACTTATGCAACACTCCACTTATTTCATCTATAATTACAGTTATTTGAGATGAGAGAACTCATAAACAAAAGAAATATACAATTGATGCATGCAGAAATCCAATCCTAAGACAAACAAACAACAAGTTTGTTAGAAAACATTCTCAACACTGTTGAAAATTGTGTAAGCTTCACTTTCAGTGAAGGCCAACGTCATTACTAAATTGGGATTTGGTTAAGGCTGGCCATATGATATTTCATGCACTTGGGCAATCATTTCAAAACTGAAAATTCCCCTTCTTCCAAGGAGGTTTCTAAGATCTTAGCCCTAGAATTTTCAGCTTTAGGATTGCTGTAAATTGAAGCAGAAAACAGCAACGAAAAGATCACGATTATTCATTCCAAACAGCCCCACACTTCACGGCAATTCAAAGAGAAAAAAATACCAAACAATGATCTAAGTTTCAGCCTTGTTACCAACTATTTTGTACCATAGTTGGACTTCTTGTGAGCCACCAGTTTCATGAACATGTTCAGTGTTCATCATCAATGTTCAGAAGTTCAGAAGACCTTTTCAGGGCCATTTTGGCCCCTTTTGTAATAATTGCATGTCCATACCCCCTTGGGGGAATTGTAATAAGTTGGTCGAAGCATGATTATTTTGTAAAAGACTTGGCCTACCTTAGGTTTGGCTATCAAAAGGATACTCTAGAATGTTTTTTCCTTAGGAATTATGTGCTACTCTTCAATGGCATGTAATTCATGAGTTTTTCACTCATACCTCCAAAGCTGGAGTATTCTCATGGTGGTTGAACCTAGCGAGGTTATTAAAGTCTATGTGTCTATGTTTTTTTACATGCTATCCATCTAAATTGAGTCGTATGGACATGCACTAGGTCCCCTAGGAGTTTGGTTTCATTCTGGTAAAAATATTTTTTTCCGTAAAATTAGACCATTTTTTAATGGTTTAATTGGAAAAATTCAAAGTGTAATAAAATCTTGGTCTGGAGGCGTAATTTGGCGTGGGGATACTCGTTTTCACGCTCAGAGCGTCCTCTTTAACCTAGGACCCACTTTTCCCAAGTTTCAGGTGATTAAATTGTCATTTGTAACAATGTTTCCTGAAGGTGCTACAAAACGACACTCAAATGCTAAGGGTTCTACGAATTGCACAAAATGACAAAATTCAAAAAAGTCAAAAAATGATTAAAAAATCTATGGGAAAGGGTGGCATATGTTTCAAAGTGAAGGGCAGCTCATTAAAATGATTAAAGCACACGTTATAAGGTGCAAACATTGGGATAGCGATACATTAAAAATTTAAAGTGTGCCCTTCTCCTCACGTGGGCGGCTCACCATGTGCATAAGAGTTCGCTAATGGAAGGGGCAGCGGTTCCAATGTGAGAGGGGCGCCCCTCTCATGAGGTGGCAGCCACCTCATCACATTACACCAACCAAAGCTCCAAGCTTTGAGTCAATGCGTAGATCACTCCCCCTTTTGTGGATGCACCTCCCTCTCCATGCATTCGCCCTCTCCTCTTGCTATTGCTATAAAAGCAGGCTCTTGCTCCTCATTCTCGATGGATGCTATTACCTCTAAAAATGCATCTTCATTTTGTTCAAAGGTACTCTTTCCAAAGATCTCAGTTACGGAAACAAATTGGTGCCAATATAGCCTTGCTATCAAGGTTATTCTAAGGCATTTCTGAGACAAGGATAGAGGTGTCAGGGATTACTCTTGTGGCTGTCACCTACAGGCCAGACGTTGTATGCAATGGAGCTTATTGGTAGGAATCTTACCAGGAAAAAGTCAAAATTTATGCAGAGCTTAGTTTATTACAAGAAAATTTTTGAACTTGAAAGGCTTCAGTTACTTCAGCTCCAGAGGAAGTTACACAGGGTTGTCTTACATGATTTTTCATCACACCTGATAACTTAAGAACGATGAAGAAAAGCGAATCTGGAAGAAGCATGAAGCAGTTCAAAAGACGGAAAATGAAGGAGGAACGATAGAGGCAAATCCGAGAGATGAAGAAAGAATTAGAAACTCACAAAGAAAGAACAGAGGACCTTTTTGATGTATTGACGCAATCGTGTCGAAGGCTTATAGGGAACAAATTGAATCAAGTTTTTCACGATTAAACCTACAGCAGCTCAGGTCGGCTTCATAGTAATGGACAGGCAAAGAAATCCGGTGATATGTGGGGTTGAAGATCTGTCTGTTCTTCCTATTTGCATGAATCAGAGAATTATAAGCAACGATAAAATTGACAATTAAAAGTTTGAAGCCCGCATTCAAAATCCAAGCTCACACAGGAGATACTCCGAGCACTTCCGTCCATAATAAATTGTGGCTCTTATGGGAGAAAGCAAAGAATAAAAGATGTAGCTCTTCTGCTCCAAAAGGAAGGGTTAATACTTGAACCAAAATTTCACCAGGAACCATGGATGTTGAAGGCGACAAGTTGAAAGAAAGCTAGACAGTAACAGACAAATGGAAATTCGCAGGCCCTTTTGTCCCGTTACTTACACGACGCTCACACTCGTTATGAAGTGCACATCGAGGATGTCCGCAATATGACTATCCGGCGAACACATCTCCAGCGACAGTCAGAAACGGAGCAGGTTGCATGGACCTCCAATTCCAGCCGAGTGGTAGCAATCACAAAAAAGAAAAACCCGCGTTGTATGAGTAGGGTGTTTCAACCAATGTATCGATCAATTTTAATGACGGTTGTGTGCCCAAGGTTCTATTCCAGCAAGATGTCCATCGCAGCCACCAGTTTCAGAGCAAAGATGTGTCAAGAGATCACTCATATGAATGCCATACAAAGAATGCGTCATGAAAGAAGACAACCGATTTGTAAACTCGAGCCAACACCTATCTTAGTCGAGCTCTGTGTTAAATGAATTAATTAGCGCGGTGAAACTTGAATGTGATCGGGTGTCATAGCCGAGCTGTGGAGATGAATGCACCTTACGTTTTAGCAGCAGAGTATCAAGGATCTCTCTGGCACATCTTCACTGGAAATCGCTATTAACTTGCCAAAATCACCGTCGATCGGGCCAGTGCTAAGTGAGTCAGGTTTATACACGTGTTTAAAGAGTTTGAAGCCACGACCGATTTTGATTGATGCAAAGTTGAAATGAAATGACCCGAGCTATCAAACACTGAAATTCTTATGCTCCTGGATCACGATTTTATACCGACAGCAAATATTTTATGCAGAGTTGAGGCTCGAGTTTTCGACAAGATAATTAGCACGCAGCCGAGTTTTGTTTCACAACGCCGAAATAATCGGGGGTTCACGCTTTTGCACCGAGTGTTTGATGCAGAAAAACAAAAAGTAAATGCCAATTGTTTTGATTTGATGAGTTAGTGCAGTCAAGGTTAAGATCGAGCAGAGGCACTCCACGTTCATTGGCATCGGAATGCATCAGTTTCATAAACTTTCGTTGGCAGCCGAGGCTACACTGACAGTAGATTTTATTGATTCAGAAAGTTATTCAAACCTTGGGGTTCGATAATTTTTAGCGCGCATCAGTTTTTGAAGTCTCATCGGAGGTCACGGGCTCGATTGGTAGCAGCTGAGCACACTCTTGATCGATTTTCACTCTCAGTGTATGGCAATCAATTTACATTTGTTGGTCATAGCCAGTTTGACAGCTGATAAGAATCAGTTTTACGGTCAGTATGAGTTTTAGGAGCGGCCAGCGACCTACGTATTTCCTAGCAGCTGTGGCCGGACGTAAATTGTTGAGAATTCAAGGCAGTGCTGCCTGTTATGAGGAGTTGTGGAACAATCCACGCTTTTTTAATTGTTATTTGCTTTCTAAAAACGCAGAGAAAAACCAGCTCACGATTTGCTGAGTGGAAGTGCTTTTTAATAAAGTGACACTTGGAGACTCTAATGGAGAAAAAAGTGGAGTTCACCTTTTTCTCATTTACTTTATTATTATTTTCTTTTTGAGAGAAATAAGAGCCTTTGGGGCCTATAAAAGGAGCCAACCTCCTCATTGTAATGATGGAAAATTTTTGGGAGTTCTTCCCCAGACCTTAATTGAAAAATATCATGATGGGATTCTTTGGATAAATTGGGAATTCTTTCGCTCTTTGATTGCCAATTTTATTTGTATGCCGTCTTTCATTTTGTCTGAGGCAATACCTCTCTTAGCTCTTTGCTTTCGATTCTTAAGCTGGGATCATCTGAATAGAAGGCTAATAATCTAGCACAACTTTATTTGACCCATGTTTTTCTCTTAAGTTTTGCGGCTTTCAGGTATGCTCTAATGCAAGAGCTCTTAGTTGGTCACTACATTCACCTGGCAGCAAGGTCCTTTTAGAGCTCTCCTTTGACTCCATTCGCCCCTCCCTGATACTGGCACTGGTCTTTCCCTGAGGATTGATCTTCCTTTCTTTTTCATCACCCATCTAAAACTATCTTTTGTTACTTATGTTTCTCTAAGGCAGCCTCTTCCATTCACCTTGCCCGTTATTGTACCTGCCTTAGCGATCCTATTTTAGGGATACCCCCCTAGTGTTGGAGAAGAGCCAACCTAAAGCAAAGAGGAGAGGAGTGTGGTGACATTGGCCTCTCTCCTGAGAGAGTTGTCATTCCAGCTGGTGTGTTGCATTTTGGGCTTTCAGATGACACGCATGCGATTTCGAAGGACAACAGATGCAAAGAAGCTCTGCTCAATTGTATTTTTTTGCATGATTATTGAATAAAGCTGAGACTTTGGAGGTCCCTATGGTGCAAGAATTCTCATGATTATGAACGCTTGGCTTAAAATCGAGGTGATACCAGTTTAGCTATTTTTCTCCTTATGCAATTTGTAGATCTTCCATCTAGCTTAGAAGGTTATATTCTAATCCATAGAGTAGGCATTTCAAGTTTCAATTTGCTTGCTTGTGTTAGGTTCTCTAAAATTTGAAAGTAACAAGTTGTAGTCGGTTATACTAATGTTCTTTCAGTCTTAGTTTATTTATCACACTAGACTTGATCTCTTTTACTTGAGGTTTTGTAGCTTTACAAATCACCAAAGTTGAAGGCAATCTTGAGCTCGGTTAGCTCTTTTTTACCTTTAATACAATTTTTGATCTAATGTTTCTTGTCCCACAGGAGCTTCCACATCTTAGCAACATTCAAGCTTGAGCTTGAGGCCTTTCTTCCTTCTCGTAAACTTTCAATCTACTCTTTGGTTACCTTTCATGCAAGCATACATTTCATTAAAAAAAATTATACAATCTTTGCTTGTTCATATGTTAGATCTAAAGTATCTTTAAATTACCACCTCATCCTTAGATCTAACAATATTACTTTTGTACTTGTAGTAAAATATTTCCCATCTTTTACAAGTACTAGGGAGTGTAATTTTAAGTGATTTTAGCTAACACACTAACTTTTATTCAAGTTTTTTGTTGGCTGGTTTTTTCCTTTTGTCCCAGGAAAGCGGAAGGATTTGAAGGAATTAGGGAGATTTGGGCTTTCAAAAAAGACTCATTTTAATTTCCTCTGTTTTCTAGCTTTTTCAAAGCTTTCTATAAGTCCTTTTGAAATCTCATTTCAAGGAATCAAAAAACATCTCTTTCATAGAGTTATATTGTAATAATTTAATAAAAAAGCAAGTGGGATTACGGCTTCCACACCCCTTTTCCCCCATTTGGGGGAAGCCTGTATCTGTCCCTTTTGCTTATTATGTTTGCATAGTTAGATAAAGCAGCATGCAAGATTAGTTTTATTTTATGCTTGAAGTTCAAAAGTTTTAAAATTGCAAAAAGTTTCATTTTCGCGAGTGTAATTAATTTGAAGTTTTTCTTTCTTGCTTTTCATTAAAGTTATTAAAATCATAAAAACTCTCTTGAATCTCGCCATTTGCGGATCAGGAGTGTTCTCTGTCGGAGAGTTTACTTTGTTGTTGTTTTTTGCTAACCCCCTTGCTCTCCCGAGTACGGTCCTAGACCCGAAAGAGATTCTTGGGTAGTTTTAGTTTACTTAAAGTTTTCTTTAAATTTGCATTTTTACAATTTCTGTCACTAAAATCTCTTGAATCTCGTTCTAAGTCGGATCAAGAGTGCTCTCTGTCGGAGAGTCAATTGGAATGAACAATTTTCCTACTCCGTGTATGCTCTACCCATCGCAGGCCAGTCTGAGCTTTGGGATATCAAAAGCGGAAGTGTCGCATTCTTTAATTTTCTCACATTAAATTTAAAACTTCAATCTTAATAAAATTAAGTCCCTTCAAACCAACGAAAATCCGGCGTTTCCATGCTGTGATTGAAAGTGGGGAAATTCTGAATAAGGAAGCGGGAACCACTGGGAGGTGACCTCAGAGCACAGTTAGACTACATCCTTCTTGGTGTAGTGTTGAACACCGCTCTCGAGACTCCGTCCCAACCCACATGTCCTTGTACAAAGCCACCTATATTACATTCCGGACACATCTCCTGTACCGCAAGGTATATCGAAAATAACCCCTTCCCACAATAATTCAACTTCATCATTCAAATCACATAATAAAATAAACAAAGAGACATTCGCAGAACAGTCCCTCAACAATATTTTACGGACAGTGACTCCATTTGGCACTGGTCTTTGAGCAACAACAGTATTTTCAAAATCTTTGCTTTTTATCTGTCTTGAGTTATTGTCGTTTATCATATCAAGTTGTGGATGTATTTTTTATTCAAATCGACAAAACAGTTGTTATCCTTCAAATTATATGTTGCGGACGTATAATTGTGAACAATACTTGGTTTAAATCTTTCATCATTTCAAAACAACTCCTAAAAAACAATTTTCCCATCACTAAATACTTAAACTTTAAAAGACTCAGAAACTCTTTTTTTAGGGTCTAACCCCCTTGGCTTCATTAGGAGTTTGACTAAATGGAGGAGTCAAGATCAGGTGACAGCACCTGACTCTTTGCTTGCCCCCAAGGCAACACCGAGTAGCTTCGAGATATTTATGTTGCGCTTCCCCCAAGTGTGCAATCTCGATGGCGACAAGCCCCTTCTAAAGCAACTTATCAACCAATAACCAGATCTCCAAATGTACTTTTACAGTAATTACTACAGTGGCATAACAACTGTAAGCTCGGTCCCTTCTATTCTTTCTTAGATTTCAAAACACTTAACAATTTTCCCGGTTACTTATGTCAAATCAGCAAGACATAAACAGCTATAAATAGAAATGCATAAAGAGCATATATACTGTTGGAATATTTTATATTCCCTGGAAGGTAATAATGTCTTTGTATTATGTCGGAAGATATCCACAATCTTATGTAATAGAGTAATACATTATATCCCATATTCATTATGGTAAAATATACTCTTGATATTCATTATTATATAAAGAGATGTTATTATGGACAATTATACTATCCCACATGTAATATGTGAGAGTAATTCCTCCTCATCTCTTAGTATATAATAGAGTCAAGGGAGTCACATCACTCATCGTGATCTTTACTTATTCACACAAGTATTGCTATATTGTATTGGGGTTATTGGCATTGCTCTCTTGTAAGCTTGAGGGAGATATTCTGGAGATAATAGAAGACTACCTTCCCGTGGACGTAGCCCAATTGGGTGAACCACGCATATCTGGTGTACTCTTATACTCTTGTCTCTTGTTCTCTTTTTTGTACTTATTGTTGATATATTATTGTTTGGCATAGATAGGTAAGCTAGTTAAGTTAGATCCATATATGTGACATGGTATCAGAGTTCTTCAGCTCTCAGTTATGGTTGTGATGATTCTTGTGGTGATCTAGGCATCTTGTGGATCTAGTAGCCATGTTGGCTTTGTTATCACCAATCTTGTAGTTGCCCCTATAGATGGATCCATGGTGGATGCTAGAGGGGACAGGCAACTAAAGTGGTGAACCAAGAGAGCCCTAGTTCCCAAATGAATGGTTGTCATGCCAACCAAGGCACTCTTCGCTTTTGCTACCAAAGCCACGGTAACAAGGGGGAGACCTAGATCTACTCCCGATAGGAGAGATCAACCCAATCACCAAATCAAATCAGATAAAATGAGGTACGTAAGGTGGCAGGGATAGAACCCTAGATTTAAGGAGACTAAGACACTGTGGAGGCTTAGAGATGATATGACTTGATGAATAGATCTTAAGCACAGTGATTCAGGGATTAAGTATGATTCCAGGATTCAAAGCTAGTTTTAAATGGTCAAAATCAACTGCCTTGGGAAACGTGACCCTTAAACCAGGGAAAGTGTCCCAAATTAGAGATATGACAGTTAGGGCTTTCTAGCTATGCTTGATGAAAGGATATGACAATGTCTAAGTGTGCAAGCAACCAGACAAAGATCAACCCACAAGGAAATCTAACAACCCAGGAAAGTCGTGAGGGCTTGGAGAAGGATCAGTGTCTTGCAAATTGGGCAAAATGGAGTCAGATGTCCACCAAAATATAGATCGGGGTTGTTAAAGTGCAAAGCAAGGTGGGTTTTGAAGATCAAGGTCATCCAATGACTAGATCTCAGTAGATCTGAGATTGAAAGCAGCTCACTTAATGACCCAAGTGAGGCACAACCCTCAAAATGAGGAATGGGGCCCATAAGGCAAAAATCAAAGAAGTGCGATACTAGGGGTAGATTATCGGATGAGGGAAGTTCAAATCAAGCGAGATCTCACGTACCCAGATCTTGAAACCTAGCGAACCCTCTCTCTTAGGAAGTGCGACCTCCCTTGGAGAGGCTAATGTGCCTTGGGAAAGGGGTCAAATGGAAGCCAATCCACACCAAACTATAGATCCGAATTGTCGTGGATGCTATAGAGGTGGGTTTTCAATATCTTACCCAAAAGCCTACTAGATCCAAGTAGATCTGAGAAAATGTAAAATGAGGGTTTGAATTAATGAGGTTTTAATAGTTAAATGCTTGTGCCAATGGATTGAGATCAAGAAATACTAAACAAACCTGTGGATCTTACCTGGATAACCTTGTAGATGCCTTGATGATGATGACCTATGCAAACCCGGTCAATTTGAGAAGATTTGAGGTAGTTTTCTATGAAATCGATTTTGTCCAAGGAAGCCAATGCGCCCTCTCTCCTACACAACAAACGTCAACAATATCAGATTTGATGGAATCAAGAGATAAGACTAATGCCACAAGAGAAAAAACAAAAAGATGGCATAGATCACAATGATACTAATGATAACCCCCTGATACAAGCAAATGCCAATTGAGCGAGTTGAAAAAGCCTTGCAAAAACGCCCAAGTTGAAGTCGCCCCCTTGTAGACAAGACAAAGTTTCCCAAAAAGATAAATCTTACAACAAATTTCCAAATGCTAGGATGCAATAGACTTTCCAATCACCATCAAAAAACACAAGATGCAAAGGAGATCCAAGAATTTCCACAAGACAGTTTTTCTATTATCAAGATTCCAAGCGCCAAAAACCCCTTTACAATGACAAGCTCTCTCCTTTAGATAGGATGGAGAGAGACCAAAGCCCTAACCACCTTTTGAATGGATGGCTAAGATTAAAAGATCAAAGTGATCTAATCAATGGTCGAGATGAGCTCAACAATAAAGTACATGGATCAATATAACAATACAATACATCAATGGACCAAATCACCCTAGGAGAGGAGGTCCCACCAAATCTCAATGATAAAATATAAGATCTAGCTCATGTTGGGTCCAAGGGGTAATTTCTAACACCCTTGGTCAATCCCCATGGCACAATATCAATAAAATAATGCTCTAAGCACCAAATCATGCCTCTCTAGGAAAGTCGTGAGTTTTAGGAGGCTCCAGAAATCAATATAAAATGTCGGAAGTGATGGGTGTGGGTCCCACTGGAAGCTGAAACTGTCGGAGAAGGTGTGAAAGATATCCCACTCATCATCAAACATCATCCCATGCCAATCCCTTGCCTCAGTAGCCCAAATCGAATCCCTCAGTAGCCATTTTTACCATTTCTGATCTGCCTTGGGAAGTGTGAAACTGCCCAAACTGCCTCCTGGAGTGCCTATGCTGTCAAGGTGAGCCCACTAGGCTCTCTGGGAGGGGGGTAATATCGTAATATCAAGTGGCTAGACCACCCCCTCCATGCACAGTGCCCTAGGTGAACCAATCAAATCTCATCACTGCTCTGACAGCCCATCTTATAGGCCAAAACTGCACTAGGATAGCCAACTGAGGCTAAAAATCACTGTAACTGCCCGAAACTGAAAATAGACTGTCTCATTGGACTCAGAGAGCCCAAATCCATCTAAGATGTCTACTCATGCACCATATAGATCTCTGCATGATCAAAAATAAATATCCATCATATCCGATAGACCAAATAATAATAATCTGTAAAAGTGTTGAAAAGCACAAATCATCATCATAAGCCTGAAGCCACTGCATAGAACCACCTAGTGACCTGTACCAAACCATATATCATATCTTTGTATCATCTGAGGTCTGCCACCTCATGTCCTGTGGCTGACTTTTGGTCAAACTGGGTTTGACCAAGTCAACATGACCCAAAATATAACTCAGGCTATCACCAAAACTGCTGCAAGTGTCAAAGGTTAATGCATGCTCTACAGTACTTTCAAGTAACAATTATAACAAGAAGTAATCATTTAACTAGCGATCTAAAACCAAATATATAAAGGTCTTCAATATTATTTATGACTCAGACTAGACTTTCAGGACCATACTCACTTCATAGTTGTGATCAATTTGCTAGTGAAGGGTGAGGGCTAAAAATTAAAAGGCTAGGCTAAGGGATGACTACTGACTTGAAATTGTGAGACTTTGGAAATGGAAAGGGGATACACACTCTAACATATGTTGAACAAGCAATAACACAGGGGATGGTAGTGTCTCACAGATGGGTAAGTTGTTCAAAGAGTGCTTATTCAACTTAGGCACCATGTCTACTTTTATAAAAGAAGATCCAATTTCATTAGGATCTATTGATTTCATTTCATGGCCTTTTTGGCCTACATAACCCTTCGGATCTCAGGTCTGTTGATAAACACAACTAATTGCAGCTTGCATCCAGGGCATGTTTGTACATATACATATGAGGTTACCAATCATTTAGATATAGAGTTTAAGAACCATTGCTTTTTTTGGACCTTTTATTATACTCTTCAAGGAGTATTTTTAGCTTTTCATTGCTCTTGCCCTTTACTCACGTGTGTGTTGGACACAATGGCCACACTGAGAGGGGGGTGGATTAGTGTGAGAGCAATTTTAAACTTTTTACCTCCTTTTAATCAATCAAAGTATATCAAGCATTAATCACATAATCAAATTCATCATGAGTCATAAGCACATTCATCATATCAAAGAGACACAAGAATATATGTAATTTTATCTTTATTTATTGTACATGGAAGACTTCAATCTTCTCGATTACAATCAGCACCAACTGATGAAAAGAGCACCAACTCTCATAACAGGACCCAGCCTGGTTTTCTTAGCTCCAACTAAGAAGGGTTTGAGGAGTCCAATCCTCAAGTGCAAGTTTCTTCTTGCAAGCAATCATATACCTCTGCTGCTCAACCAACCTCTGTTGCTTAACACTCTCTGCTCATCAACCTTTGCTCGTCAACCTTTGCAAACTACTCATCAATGTCTACTCAATATGTTGCTGCTGCCATCAACTTGTCATGTCTTCTTCACTTTGTCATTGGTCATGTCTTGGCTGATATCATCAAGGAGTATGCATCAAGTATGCATCATCATAATATATCATCATCATCATACAGTACATCATCAAGGTGAATGCATCAATATCAACATAGGGTTTGCATCATCATTATTTCAAGTATAGAGTATGGAATGTGCATCAACATATATAGTATCATCATCATTATCATAGGGTATACTTCGCCACTGTATACACACCACTGTACATGCTCCACTGATCTCTGTCAAATTATTATCTTAGTGTATAGGAGAGCATGCATCAACATAAAGCATGTGTCAACAGGTCTGCATCATAGTACAGATCACACTTCACTGAGTTTAACATACCTTCATAGTTCATAACTTGACCTGTGCATTAGGGCTTTCTTATGCAGTGCATCATCATAGTGTGTAGTATGCATCGTCATAGGGTTTAGTATGCATCATCATTAAAACATGCACTGTATGTATAACTGTTATGCACTGTATACATTACTGTACTGTACATGCATTTTGCATCATATCATCAAGGTATATAGAATCATCATAGTTGAGTGTCAACAAGGATACCTCATCACCATTGTGCAGTATGCATACATCATATCATCATCATAAAGTAAACAATGACCATACCTTTCAAAAGCTGTGCATATCAAGACTGTTAGACTCAACACTTGGCTGTGTTAGTCTACTGTACAAAAACCTTGACTGCTGCAATTCGGAGCCTGCTTGACTGCTGCTGCAAATTTGTGGTGTGAAAAGCCTCCAACAAAATTAACACACAAAAAAATTATCCTTCTGCAATATTCGGGTCTGTCGAAGTGTACTGTGGATAAGGTCTGCTCCCACAAATTTACTTCAGTCCACAGACTACTGCAATAAAATTCGGACTGTTTCTCCTTCACAAAATTCGGGACACTGTACTGCTATCCGAATTTCCACAGTGGAAATTGTCTGTTGGTGCCACCGAAAAACTCAGACCTATATCCACCGAATTTCTCCACAGAAAGATCTCTCCTTTTTGTTTGCTTGACCCGAATTTCAGAGCTGTAAAACCTTCAAAAGTTGCTTGTCATTTACTGCCTTCTTCCTGAATTCAGAGGTAAAAATCAGACTTTAAAAATTTTCTGCTCCTGCTGCCTTAGAGCCACCGAAACTCCACAGAGAAAATTGCCTCAGATCAGATCTGAAAATCTCAGAGCTCCACCGAAAAGTTCATGCTAAAATGAGGACAAGTTATGCCCTATTTATATAGATTTTTCATATATATTTATTGGGCCGACTTGTAATTAAATTAAACAAAATTTAATTTAAATTTTGTAGGCTGGCCGACTTCTAGGATAAGGTAGGTAAACAAATTCCATTTATTGTTTATTATTAGTTTGTTTACAACCACTTCTTTGCCACATCATTAAAGTACATAGGGGTGTGTCCACAAGTCTTTGAAATAGGGCAGACTTTAAGGTCAAGGGTGTTGCCAACTAAGTTGTACTTGGTTGGATTATCAAGCGAGCGGGCAGAGTGGAACATGATACATGTTCTTTTTTGGGTGATTTGATATCCAGCTGGCCTTTTAAAGGCCCCCGTTTTTAAATTTTTCCACATGTCCATGACCCTGCGGGGTTTGTAATAAAAACGTACTAGCATGGTGTTTTGTAAAAGACTTGGTTCCCTAGGACTTTTTGGCTAAGTTAGATATTCCAAGGAGTTTTTTCACCTATCTATTATGTTTTGCATTAGTGCATAACATAATTAATTGGTTTTTCTCCTGCTCCCCCAAAGCTGGAATGCCTAGGGAGGCTGACGAGCCTTAGGGGATTGTTAAAGTCTATGGGTCAATGTATATGAACATGCTAGGCGTTAATTTTGAGTCATATGGACATGTCCTAAGTCCCCCTAGGTGTTTTTTTAATTTTCGGCAAAGTTTAATTTTTCCGTAAATTGGGCCATTTTTTAATGGTTCAATTAAAAAATTTGTAATTGGCCTATAAGGGGCATCTGAAGGTATTTTTTGCCTTAGGGGTGCTCGGTTTTAACTCAGAGCACCCCCTTAACCCCTAAACCCACTTTTCCTAATGTTTGGGTGCTTCAATTTTTTCCTATGGCCAAAAAACCCAAAAAAGTCAAAAAATAGAAAAAATGACTTAAAAAATAAAAAAGATTTTGTAGTAATTGAAGGTCAGTTTTGGACCAGCACTCATCTAGGAGTGATTTGGGCTAATTGTAAGGTGTTTGGGCAGCCCCAAATGAGGAGAAAATCATGCCCATATATGAGGGGCGCATTCACCATATATGAGGGGCGCATTTGTTGAGTGGGCAGCCCACGAGTTGGGGAGGGAGCAGCACGTTATGTGCTGCCATGTTAGCACCATATCAGCTGATTGTTGGCAGCTTGTAAGAAGGGGAGGCACCCCCTATCTCTCCATGCTTTTAGCTACCCACTCCCCCATTCCTCTCCTTGACATGGGTGCACTCCCCTTAGCCATTCTCTATATATTGAAGTGCTCTCTCCATTGTTCACTAGAGAGTTGGAGTTGGATAGCAAGGAACTTATCATTGTAATACTTTTGGTTTTTCTTGATTAATAAAAGGCTTTGGAGGTCACATATGGTGTTGGGCTTTGTGAGTGGATGAATGTCTTGTTTCAAATGAGGTAACTTGTATTGATGCATTTGGTTTCTTTAAGATCAAGTATAGCTTAGGGAAAGATCAGTATTGGTTTATGAGGAAAGTTTGAGTAATTTGTTTATTGCTTAGTCTTTCATTTTACGCTTTAGTAGAGATCATATTTAAATATATCATTTGTTTATGAATATTTTCTTCATATTTCTACTATGTGTTTTATCTACATTTGATCTTTTGTTGCAAGTTGTGGTGTTCTTACAGGTTGTCTCAGGCGGATAGGTTGGAGAACTTGTTTGTGTCTTCTATTTATCTAATCTTTTATGCAGATACAGTCCCTCAGCTCACCACCGGAAAGGATCTCTAAAGTTTCGGTTTTATTCAACAAACAATTGCTCCACCTCTCTCTCCCTTCTATTTCAAAAAAGTTTGCTCTGGATACTGGTTACATAAGAAAAGTATTTTCTGATTTATATACCATCGTTAACATTTAAAATAGATCAGGATTTACTTTCAGAAGAATCTAGTCTAGTGGTTTGTTAGAGCTCTTATTTTTGACTAATTAGATCTTTACTTCTTTCAAAACTTGCAAAAAATCGTTAAATTTTTCAAAGTTTTGTTGAGTAGTGTTAGTTCTGATTTTAAAGTATGTCTGGCTGTTAATTAGAGCTTGTATTTTGCAGCTCATAAAGCTTGCAAAGATCCCAAGTAAACAAGCCTCACTGCTTGTCTTACTTGGTTATTTTATTGCATTTTTACTTAGATTTTCACTTAGAGATTTTTGGGTTTTTTTAGGAGGTGTTCCAAAGACACTCTTAAAGTGTTTTTGGGCATCTTATACTAATAATTGCTTGCTGGTTTGCAGCAAAAGACGAACAGGTAGGAGGAGGTGCTGCCGAAATTTCAAGGATCCAGGCAATCCGGAGGACCAAAATTCATATTTTTGTAAAACCGGTTAATTTTCCCTCAAAATTTGTAAGCCGCCAAGTCACTTTAAGTAGACTGGGGCACTTCTCTGATCATTGTAACGATTATTAAACGAGAGCAAGTGGGCTAGCCAGCGCCCACACCCCATCCCCCCAGGGGTGGCCTGTGTCGTCTCTTTTCATGGTGTGGCTTGGAATCTGAGAGCCTCCTGCATGTAGAGAGCGAAACATCTATGATCGGCGTACCTGAAAAACTCGGCAAGAGTCTGAGAGTCTCTAAACAAACAATGGAGCCGTCCTCTGATCTCGTAGTAACTGGGGCATCTAAAAATGAAGTGCGCCTCAGTCTCCACTTCCTTTAGGTGACATACTTGAAAGATTCTATCTGGTCTATCAATCTAGTGGTCTGTCTCTACCCAAAGTCTATGAGAACCAACTCTGAATTGGTCTAGAGGGATGCGAAGAGCATGCATCCAGTGACGAAACGTATACCGGGGTCGGACAATGAGCCTGTCCCTCAGCTCCAGGAAGTGCTCTGCGTAAAAGGGCATCTTTGGGCGTAACCCTCCCAGAGGATTCACCCAGGTGACCTGGACGAACTGCCTGTAGATGTCTTCCTGAATAATCTTGTTCAGTTTCTGTCTAGTGGGTAAAAGATGACAAGGAGCATCCAATGAATATCGGAAAGGGGGGAGACGATCCACCTAAATACCCACTGCCTCTAAGAGATCTGAAACCCCTGTAAACCAACATCAGACCCGACCCGAATGGGTAGAACGAGCAATAGCTTCGGAAGAGCATTATGCTAGGTAAGGGTACCGGTCTCTGCCCTCCATCGAGTCTGCAAAGCCCCGGACACGATGCAAGAATGACATCAAACTGAAAACCGTCTCGAGCCCGAAGGGTTGAGCCCTGAACTCGGCAAGGATGATGTGTTGAGGTACTGTCTGTTTACATCTAATAATGTGGGGAGGAAGAAGGGTCTGGACTCTCTCAACTTAGGCCCAATCTGACTCAAGTAAAGACGGCGAGGAAGAGGGTCTGGACTCTCTCAACTGAGGCCCAATCTGACTCATGTAAAGACGACGAGGAAAAAGGGTCTGGACTCTCTCAACTGAGGCCCAATCTGACTCAAGTAAAGATGGCCCCCAAATATCCGATCCATATAGAACAGTGGGACGGATCAAGGTGTCCATGAGGCTTGTTGTCCGCCAAACTGCACACCAGAAGCAGAAATCTTTCGAAAGTTGTCTCCCTCGCTGGAAAGTGGGGAGAGGTATGGCCTTGGGGGCAAGCAATGAGCCAGGTACTGTCACCTGAATCCTAGCTCCTCCGTTTAGGCAAACTCCTAACGAAGCCAAGGGGGGTAGTCCCTAAAAAAAGAGTTGAGTAAGGCTCTTTGTGTATTTAAATGTTTTTGGTGTTGTGATGCGGATGGGTGTTGTTTAGGAGTTTTTGAATGAGAGACAATATAATATTTGAATGTGGAACAAGATAGCGCAATCCACGTTGCAACAGAAGATAAGGGATGCACTTTAACAAGAAGCAAATCACTTTTTACACAAATTAAGATAAATACTCCAATATAGATATTTAAGCAAACAAAGATATATGATGAAGGACCAGTGCCTTATGGAGTCAAATATAGAAGTGATTGTAAAAGCTTGATACAAGTGCTTGAAAATAGAAGTTTGTGAGAACGTTGTGCAACTTATCTTGGTCAATTTAAGATTTTAATTGTCTTGATTATTACGGCTAAAACCAAGGATGTTCAAAGAGTGTCCGGAAAGTAATTTTAAGCAGCTCCTTTAAGAGACATGTCGGAACCTGTCTGGAATCACAGTGAGGCACGCAATGCTAACCAGCCACCGTGTCGCAGATTGGGCACTCCGGCGCCTCCCCTGAGAACTAATTAAAATACTTTATGAACAACGTCGGTTCGTTGGTTACGGGGGTGAAAGTTTTAATTAAATTTTCACTTGTGAATTATCAAGTCTTCCACCTTTCTAAGTACTAGCCCAACCGTTTCCGGTTGGCGGAGCATACAGGTGTAGGACGGAAACCAAGGTAAATTAATTAAAAGGGGGATGATGTGTTGAAAATTTTTATTATTAAAGCACTCGTTCAACTCTCCGACAGAGAGTGCTCTTGACTTGATCTTATGACCACAGTTCAAGAGACTTGCTAAGCTTAAAATGCCTAATGCAGGGAAAGATGCAAGCTGAAAGATGCTCTCCGACAGAGAGTGCTCTTGACTTGGATTTGGCCAAGTTCAAGAGACTTTGTTCATTTTAAGAAGCAAGAAGCAGTTTGTAAACAAGATATTGAAACTTTATGATATTCAAAACATGTAATAGCTCAAATCAATGGAAATACTGCTAACATACTACTTGCACAATAAAATGATATAAATGGAAATATCTAGTGTTCTACCAAGCAAAAATTTACACTACAGGTGGGATCAACCTCCGAACAAGGTCAACCAGTAGAAGCCACCAGTCTTGGAAACCTCCCAGCTAGCTGGATGTCCACAAGAAGCTGATGGGGGAACGAGAAGCTACCACAAGACTGTGGCCTTTGGGATGCAATCCCAAAGTTAGCTCTTCTCTGGTCAAGGCTTGGAAGAGAAGTAACAAAATAAAACAAATTATTCTAAGATGAAAATTGTAAAGATCTAAGCTAAAGCAAAATTAACAAACCCAACACTCCTCCCCAAATGGGGAAGAAGACCAAAAAGTGGAGCCTTCTCCACTTGAAAATTTTATTAAACGGTTACAAGTGCCTTTGGGGATGAAGCCCGTGAAAGGTCTTTTGAGAGGAAAAGAACTGCTTCAACAAAAACGATACTTTATGAGCCCTTAATGGCTAATTACAAAAAGGAGAGTATACTAGGTTTGTCACTTTGGTTCAAATCATCTCCTTAGATGCCCTTTTGCTTCTCTTTTTGAGTATCTCTCTTATCAAACTTTTCTCCTCCCTCAAAAATCTACACAAGCTCAAATTCACTTAAACCATGCACCCATTAGCTATTAGTCAAAACAAAATCTAAGCTTGAAAATAAATGCTAACTAAACTCTAACATGCAAAATGCAAACTTTATTTTTTATGAGATCTAAAAAGTTCAAAAGAAACCAACTGCAACCAACATGAAACTAATCCTAGATAATACGTATGCAAGGTGATGGCTTAAGATCTAATTACCAACTTTGCAATGATGTAAACTTTTGAGATTTTGGATGATATAAGGTCTGATGCCCCAACGCTATTTATCAATACATAGATAAAAATTGCCAACTGAAAACAATAGAGATCTAATCTATCGAAAAAAGAGAAGATTTATACCATACAACCAACCAAACTTTGAGCTAGCAAACTGTTGATTGTCTATGAAATAGATCAGACCTTAAACCAAAGTCTAAACTTACTGTTGTTGATTGTTTATGAAATAAATCAGACCTTAAAACAAAGTCTAAACTTACTGCTGTTGACTGTTTATGAAATAAATCAGACCTTAAAACAAAGTCCAAACTTACTGTTGTTGACTGTTTATGAAATAAATCAGACCTTAAAACAAAGTCCAAACTTACTGCTTGTGAAATAAATCTAACTCCAAAAAATGTCGACTGTTTTTGGTATGTTTCAAGGGCAGAATATTGTAGAGATCTAACAAAGGCAAACAAGACCTATATGATGAAATGGATCCAACTCTTACACCAATGTTCGAATCTATGTTTATAAAATAAATCTAACTCCTGAACCAAGTTTAAATCTAACTGTCAAGAATAAGATCTAAAATCATAATACTACTGTTTAGGAGTGTAAGCTGGAAACTACTTAACAAAGTTGTTTGAGATCTAATTAATTGCAAAAAAAAAGAAAACAAGACTTATACTATGAAACAGATTTAACACTAACCCAAACCTTAATTTGTTTATCGTTTTGTTTCTTGTGTAGGTGGACGAGAAGAGAGGAAGGGGAATGGGACGAGAGGAGAGGAAGGGATGAAGAAGAGATAACAGCAGCAGAGAATGAGAAGGTGGGAGCAGCAGCAGGGAGATGGCAACAGAAAGAAGATGGCAGCAGCAGCAGGGAGATGGCAACAGAAAGAAGATGGCAGCAGATAGGAAAGACAAGTGGGACGAGCTAAGTGAGGGGAGAACAAGAGGGCAAAGCCAAACGAGCCACAAACAAAGGCTAGTTAGACTGTGATATCAAACCTGGAGAAGAATATGGCCTCGAAAATCCACAGTTTGAAGACGGGCAGATCAAGTAATCAATTTGAAGTTTCGTTGAAAGGTTGATGGGAGAGCTTAGATCTCCTTGTTGCTAATGTTTAACAAGTTGAGACACCTTTGATTTCAAGTAGAGTGAAAGAGAACCTGCAAAAAACTCACACAACTTCGAGAGATACCTGCAAACCACATAAGCTCAAGCGAAAAGAAAAGACATATATGCATGTGCTAGATTGTTAGCCCTCTAAACATATAAATCAGATCCAAATATTCCTAAGCATATAACAATTCACACAATATCACCTTAGAATAGTGATGAAGCATGGCCACCAAGAGCCTCCACAATTGACCTCCAAAGTCACAACGTTATTAAATATAAATCGCTTACAAAAATCTCCAGAGTTTCTTTGCTCAAAAGATCCATCATAAGAGAGTGAAAGGCACCTCTCTTTATACAAAAATACAAGCCAACCTAAGCCAAATTCGAATTGGCTTGAGAGAGACAAATGGCACTAATCATAAAGATGTAATTTCAGTCAAATCTCATCTTAAATCACAGCTTGGAGTGAGATCCATCACATGAGCTCGAGTTCTAGTTGTTGGGAAGGGGAGGTGGCCTCCACCTTGGCAAGGCGCCCCCCATCCAAACTTTGGAACCATCACCATTCCAATAAAGGAATGCCACATAGTAAATCGAGCTCCAATAAAGATTGACGTGAGGGATGGGGATATGCGTGAGCACTTGAGGATGAAAGCTCGGAGTTGAATGGAGGGAGACTCAAGTTTGTGGTTGTTGAGCCATGTGATGTGGCCTCAATCCATGGAATGCGCCCACCATGCCATAGATGCGCACCCACCAATCCATTAATTAATTGCCACATGACCAAATCGCAAATCCATGGAGGAGCTCACGTGAAGGTAAGCTCACGTCATCCTTTTAATTCAATTTGCAAAATCAAACCTTAATACAACATGTGCTTTAATACTTTATGTGGTTCGTACACCATATTAGAATTCACTTCAACCTTTAAAAAATCATTTTTTAATGCTTTTGGACTTATTTGATTTTTTGTCACTTAGTGAATTTTGTCATTTTTTAGCCAAAATGATGCATTTTTAGCCAAAACTGCTCCTGGGGTGATGTAACCGCCCGGAAACTGAAGAATGAAGGTGCCAAGGTGAAGAGGATGCTCTGAGCGTCAAAACGAGCCTCCCCACGCCCAATTCCGCCTCCGGATGAGGTTTTTATCACTTCTTGAAAATTTCTAATTAAACCATTAAAAAATGGTCTAATTTTATGAAAAAAATATTTTTGTCGGAATGGAACGAAACTCCTAGGGGACCTAGTGCATGTTCATACGACTCAATCGATGTGGCTAACACATAAAAAATCCTAGACACAAGACTCTAATAACCACCTTAGGTTTTGACCACCATGGGAAATACTCCAGCTTTGGAGGGTTGAGTGAAAAACTCAGGGATTATACGCCACTGATGAGTAGCGCATAATTCCTAAGGAAAAAACACTCTAGAGTATCCCCCAAATGGCTAAACCTACGGATAGCCGAGTCTTTTATAAAAGGACCCCGTTTAGACCAACTTTTTACATTTTCCCCATGGGGGTATGAACATGCAGTTATTACAAATGGGGCAAAATTGCCCTGAAATTGACTTCTGAACTTCTGAATGCTGATGATGAACATGAATCATGTTCAATAAACTGGCGGCTCATCGAAAGTTCAACTATGGTACAAATAAGTTGGTAACAAGGCTCATCTTGGACGAGATGTCCTGGAAGTGATGTCGAAAGCACTGTCTCTGGAGAGGGGCTAACGATCCATAACCTTTGTTGATCCGAGGCTAAAGAGCAGGTCGCAAACTGAAGCGAGGGCCTGAGAATTGCACCCCCAAATAAGTATAGGTGTTGGTGATCTCAAACTCCTTTCCTATGAATAGGAAGTGAAGGTCCGAAGTTTCCTTCACTCCATTGAAGATCATAACCTTGGTTTTACCCAGGTTGACTGTCAACTATCGAAGAGAAATAATAACAGCAAAGAATAAGAATAAACAATAATAAATTAAGAGACACATCCTATCTTAAGGACATGACCTATCAAGCATGGTGACCAATCAATCCACATAAGTCTATTGTCCCATGGCTTGTATGCATCCTAATCTATCATCTTATTTTTACTCAATTATTACATATTTGTCCTATATGGATTTATGTTCTCTATCTTTCTTTCATTGGATATCTACTAGTAAATGAACTATCTTTCATTCCAAAAACTCCCTGAAATTAAGCCTTAAATTATCGATAAGCTATGTAGCATGAGTACTGTTGTCCGCCAATATGCACACCAGAAGCGGAAATCTTTCGAAAGTTGTCTCTTCACTACAAGTGAGAGAGGTGTGGCCTTGGGGGCAAGCAATGAGCCAGGTACTGTCACCTGAATCCCAGCTCCTCCGTTTAGGCAAACTCCTAACGAAGCCAAGGGGAGTAGTCCCTAAAAGAGAGTTTCACTAAGGCTCTAGTATTTATAGTGTTTTTTAGGTGTTGTGATGCGGAGGGGTGTATTTTAGGAGTTTTTTAAATGAGAGACAATATAAGATGTAAAAGTAAAGCAAGATAGTGCAATCCACGTTGCAAATACAAAATGAAAGATACACTTGGACAATAAATAAATCACTTTTTACGTAAAATAGAAGCAAATACTCCAATGTTGATATTTAAGCAAGCAAGATATATGATGAAGGACCAGTGCCTTATGGAGTCAAAAATAAAAGTGATTGTAAAAACTTGATACAAGTGCTTTGAAAATAGAAGTTTATGAGGACGTTATGCAGCTTATCTTGGTAAATTTAAGATTTTAATTGTCTTGATTATTAGGGCTAAGAACAAGGTATCAAAAGAGTAGTGGAACCTTATCCAAGAAGACTACTGGCAACCCTAGGTGATAGGTCGGAAGCACCCAGATTCAAGAGGATAGGTGTCAAATGTTTGAACCGCCCCCGAGTCTGACCAGTGGATTTCCGGCACCACCTCTTGTGGGAAGAACAGTAATTTGTCTTCGTTGAGGTTTTGAGTAAAAATTTTAATTAAATTATCACTTGTGAATTAGCAAGTCTTCCACCTTTCTGAGTACTAGCCCAACCGTTTTCGGTTGGCAGAGCATACGGGTGTCGGACCGAAACCAAGATAAATTAATTAAGGGGTGTGTGGGTTGAAGATTTTTTTATTTTTAAGAGCACTTTAGTTCAACTCTCCGACAGAGAGCGCTCTTGACTTGATCTTATGATCACAGTTCAAGAAACTTGCAACTTTAACAAATGCCTAATGCAGGGAAAATGCAAAACTAAAATGCCCTCCGATAGAGGGTGCTCTTGACTTGGATTTGAACAAGTTCAAGAGACTTTGGTTCGTTTCAAACAAGCAGATGGTAGTTGTATTGTAAAACCAATAAATCAACTTTAAATGATAAAACCACGTAATAGGCTTGAAAGATATGAAATAATGCTTAACAATACTACTTTTCCAAATAAAATGAAACCAAAATCAAACTAGTGTTCTACCACACAAGCTTTAATCTAATAGGTGGGATTGATCTCTGAACAAGATCAACCACTAGAATCGCCTGCACTTGAGAACCTCTAGCTAGCTGAAAGCTCTACCAAGGAAACCGACGGGGTAGGAAGAGTAACCACAAAATTATGCGGTCCTGCCCTTGAGATGAAATCCCAAGGATACAACTTCCGGTCAAAGGCTTTGGAAGAGAAATATAAGATATTTTAAACGGAAAACAAAACTAATCTACCCAAGAGTCTCTTTCAGGTCAAAGACCCTACTCAGGAGAGCATGGGGGTAGGTAAATATGGAAGATAACTTATTGAAATAAAACTAGCATATAACTGATCTAAAGCTAAGAGTCAAACCACTCAATGAGACGAGACCACAAGGCTTCCCCCAAATGGGGAAGTGAATGTGGGGGCTTAAAAACCCCACTTGCAAATTTTATTATGGAGATACAATTGGCCTCGGGAATAAAACCCTTGTAGGGACTTTTTCAAAATAAATAACTTGTAAAACTTGAAAATAAACTAAGATCTATTACAAAAGAATAAAAATGATCTAACTTTATTTTTTGTCCTCTTGTGTTCTTGATGGCTTCTCGATTGGAAGCTTCTTGACTTCTACTCCCTGAAAAAGTCTATCACAAACTAATAGCTCCAATACCCATTAGAATTAAAAAATCAAATAACAAATTGATACTAGCTATAGTCCTAGATCCACAAACTACATGCAAGCAAATGATAAAACAAAATTTACCCTTAAGATGCAAGTACGATTACCTTGAAATTTAAACTATCTGCAAAGTTTGAATGACAAAAATGAAGTGGCAGCCACACATGTGAAGTTTAGGACAGTCAAAGATGTTTTAAGATGGCAGCCACACATGTGATGGACAGTCAAGTCAAAGATGATGCCAGCCACTAAGTTTTTATGACAATCCTCAATGTTTTAACAGTCCTTACAATGCTCAAATGGCAGCCAACAAGTCTATGGGACAATCAACTCAATAACTTAGTTGGCAGCCAATGGAAATAGACTTTTAGGACAGTCGACTAGATGCTTTTAGATGGCAGCCAATAAGGTTTTATGACAGTCCTCAATGTGTTTAAATGGCAGCCCACAAGTTTACATGAACATCAATGGATTTGTATGTGGACAAACGAAACTTAAATAACAACTAGAAAAAGATCTACACTAACTTCTTTGAAAACACAATGCACTAGCTATGAAATTTTAAAGCCCAACTAACAACTAATCTAGCATGCTATGAGATATAAATACTAACTTTGAAATGCCATTTAACTAATTAACAAATTAACTATCAACTAACAATAATATGAGATCTACAAAGCTAACTCTAACAATGAAAACTAACTATTTGAAAATCAATCAAACTAACCACTTACTAACACTTACACTTTGTTGTTTTTGTTCTTTGTTTTGTGTTTGTAGGACAAAATGGGGATGGACGAGAGGGGACCTAAGGTAATAAGAGGAAAGGCGAATGGGATGGAGAGGAGAGGCTAAAGGAGGTAAGACGAGAGCACAAGAGGAGAAGGGCGAATGGAGAAGGAAAACCAAAAGAAGTGGGACAAAAAGGGAGAAAACTAGGGCTAAAACGAATGACCAAAGAAGCACAAAAAGAACAAATGGGAAGAGGAGGAGAAAACTAGGGCTTGGAGCTTCAAGTGGAACACTTGAGAGGGCAAAAAATACTGTCTTGGAAATCCTCCGGTTAACCGGTGATACGCTGACAACAAGTGTTGAAGAGAGCACAAGGGAACAAATCCCAAGTTATTCCCCAAGGTTGAAGGAGCTTCAACCTTATGGCTAACTAATCTATGGCTTGAAAAGGACAAATGACTAACTTGGATCAAGACTGGAAGGGCTAGAAAGGGCTTAGCATGCAAGTAAAAAAGTTTCAAAGAGCAAATGAGAAGGCTTGAAGAAGTGAAAGCCTGAAGTAACAAGTAACCAATGTTTTGAAAGTGAAGTTTTTGATGGAAGAAGTAACTTTTCCGCTTTGATGCAAAGCCCTAGATCTTGTTCCCTTGGAGGTTTCCTGAAAACAAACTATTAGCACAAGTTTTTTGTTGGTGGAGAAGAGGGAGATACAACCGAGTTCATCTCATCTCAACCATTTGAGGATCTGCAATAGATAAACACTCATACAAACAATACTTGATTAAACTTAGAGAGTTAGACAAGAATGGAAAAAGAGACAAGGTAGTAAGACCGATTACAATTTGTACTCTTTAAACTATCCAAGCCTAAGCCTAGCAAACAAATTGGACCATCAAATGCTTGCCCTATGCTCTTAATAAAGAGATCTAAGCATAAATTATAATCAAGATTGAAATTGCAAGAATGTAAAAATCATAGATATTACCTCAACAATGAACCATTAACTCATGAACCAATAGACATGCACACCATTTGCCTCCAAAGCCAACTTTATTTCCACAAGCTCTTGACAAATATGAGCAGAGTAACTTTACAACAATTTTCCATGAGATAATAACCCAAATGGGCCTCTCTTTATAGCAAAAGACACTAGCTAACCCTAGGTCGAATTGGCAACAAGCAGGTAGGTCGAATTCCAATCAATCAAGGGCTTGGCATGTCAAACCAAGGCCAAAGTCGAGTTGTTGGTTGGTAGGATTTGGCATGTGGCAAGGCTCGACTTTAAGGTAGGTGTGAATGGTGTTACCATCCAATAACACAACTCCAACAAGGAATGGCGTGATCTATGGTAGGTTGACGTGAGGATGTGGAGGAGTTGACATGAGGATGTGGAGGGGCGAGTTAGTTTAGTGAAGAGACAAGTGTAGTAGGTAGGTACTAACTCGCATGGATGGAGCATGGGATGTATCACAACCAATTACCACACTCCAACAAGGCTAGACTCGAGCTTGATGAAGATTGACGTGAGGGTTTGAGGATATGCGAGCTAGCATGGTGGAGACATGTGTGAGATGGTAGGTGCTAACTCGAATTTGAATGGGAGCCAAGCCTATGGAAAAATGGTGAGTCATGAGGGGGCCCATCTAACATTAATGCACATTCACCAACCCAATTATCAAATGACAACACACTAAATCGAATTTTTGTATGAGGAGGGCGAGTTGCCTTGAATGGATAACACTCTAGTGACTGGATAGTTGACTGGGAAGACTTGGAGTTGATTGGAATCTTCCTAAATGCTCATTGCCATGTCATTTAGCATTTTATTTCAATCAAATTGATTAATTTTGGAGAGATTTGGATTATCTCCAAAATATTCAATTTTATTATTTTAATTAATAATTTCTCTGTAAATGACTTTTCAGAGAAAATATTAATTATAAGGCTGAATTGACATCTGAAAGTTGGGTTTAGCTGCTCCATGGGTCATGTGTGATTTTTGGCTTATGAAACGAGCCATCAAACACTAAATTTGGACCTCGGATGACTGACATATTACAGACTCAAATTTCTCTATTTAAACTATAGAGAAATTTAATTAAAAATTTAAATAATAAAAAAAATAAAAACCCAATTCCAACGCGTCCGGTAAAAAAAATTTGAAATTTTTTCTGGGGGTCCTAGAGACTTAGGACATGACCAAAACCTATTCTAATAGTGTCTAGTAGGTTTATATATTATAGTTGGACCCTAATAACCCCCCATGGCCAAATTTCCAAAATCGAGCATTCCAGCTTTGGAGGAAGCGGGAGAAAAACCAAGAGATTATATCTCGCCTGAAGCAAAGTATAATCTGACGGTGAAAAAACTTCCTGGAATACCTTAGTTGTTTAATCCAGTCATGGAGAACCGAGCCACTCAGACCCTACTAGCACACTTTGATACAAACCCCCATGGGGCCATGGTCATGTCGACTCAAAAACAAAACTGGCTAGACCCAAAAATATGAAACCCAGATACTCTGGAAGTGAACACTGATGTGTTCCAACACTGGCGGCTCAATAAGGTTTCAACTATTGTACAAATCAGTTGATAACCGGTACCATACCCGAAGGTAGGGTACGTGTACCTGTACCGGGTATGCGTACCGAGTACTTGGGCACACGTAAGGTACGTCTCCTGTTGTACCCCATACTGGCTCCACGTACCGGAGACGTTATAATAAAAAGGGTACTTAAAGGGTAAATGTTATGGCGTATCCGTGTTTGGGTACTCTAGGGCTACGTCTGACTCAGCAAAATGCAATTCCACTGGGGAAAATATAATGATCCCTAACTAAATATGAACTAAATTTTTGCTAACTGCATATGGAGTCTGGTTCAAGACTTATGTCAAGCACTTTGCAACACTGTTCAAATTCCACTAAGTATTGTCCAAATCTGGTAGACTGATTTTGCATTGATTTACAAGGAATGTTTTTATGGTTTTGCGTTCAGCACTCATGGAACATAATTTGACTACCAAATGTGCACATAAAAAATATACATATGTATTTAATACTAAGAAATACACTCAAATCAACCCTGTATTACATTTGTAACTTTTTATTGCCTATAACCGCACTACAATTAGGTGTTTAAAATCAGATTTCAAGTGTTCCTTCAGATTACAGTTTGACCATTTGTTACAACTACCTGGTACAGTGATTTATCAAATTTTATGTAACTTTCAGTCTTCCACTTGATATCTACTATGAGTCTATGATTTTTCAATGTGAATGTTCATTGTTCAATGAATCATTGAATTTACAATTATGAATCATGATTCATAATTTATGAAGAAATCTGAAATATGCATGTATAATGTGAGACATGTTATATATATATATATATATATATATATATACACACAGTACCCCAAACGTACCCAAGTACCCTATTTCAAAAAGTGGCGTCCCCGTCCCCGTCCCCATACCCAAGTTTCCTGACAAGTTAGTTGATAAGTGAAGATTAAAAATAGTTTAATGAGCTAAGTTAATTTTAGGAAGAAGAAACTTTAAAAATAGCAAGCACTCCCTAGCTCAGCTCACATGAAAATACCCTCTAGATGCCAAAATGCAACTAGTCCTTGAACTTTCAAAGCGCTTGGAGTTGCTTGAAATATAACTAGTTCATAAGGGCACAATTTGGGTTTGCAAGAGCGAGCGCAATGTGGGGTGAGATGGTGATAGGCTTTGAGGTCATGTTTCCAAATGGTAGTGGAAACATATGCATATTTGGTAGATGTTGACTCAAGAGACCAAATTTAAGGATCGAGGGGAGCATCTAGTTGGTGTGGGACACGAAAACTTGACAACCCCCCTCATCTAAGAAAATATTAGTCTTCGGTGGGTTTCACTGGGTTAAGAGAAGTAGAAGGGGGGGGATCAACTTGGAGGGAGAGAAAAAAAGGGCATGATCAACTAAAGGGATGAGGATAACCAATAAGTGGCACATAAAGTAAAGAAGGTCTTGGTTGGTCATGGCATAGTCGACTACACTAGCACCTCTACCATGGACAAGGGACGTGTAGTGGTAATTGTCTAAGAAGAAAGGAATCAAAACCTCATGAGAATCACCAAGCTGCAGAAGGTGCCCACCATAGCTGGTAAGAGACTCGAGAGTCATGATAGATAAGAGAAGGCAGCGGACCATGCTACTTTTAAACACATGAAGAATAACGAAGAACATCAATACATGTTGACCATAAGTTCCATCAACATGGAGCGTTCAATAATGCTAAGTAAGTACTATACCCCCCTACTCAACAAACCCAAGGAAAAGAAGATTCATGAATTACCCCTCAATTCTACGCAAGTAGATTTAGATTGCATTGCATATGTTCGGGCTCCATCTTTTGTACATATACGAAGTTGTGTTTTCCAATAGAAGGGGAATCAGTCTACAGAAAGTGGCTAAGCAACAATAATTCTTGTTCAGGGAATTCCTTCAACTCCTCCCTAAAAATGTGTTTGTATTTAGCAATGCCTCTCCTCTTTTACACCGCCTTCGAAGCTTTGCTAACTCTACGACAAGGAAAGAATAGTACCTGTATTTTGCCTATCTCTCATCGCAATCTGTTACCTTGGTTATCCCTTCAACCCCCACTAGATGCTGGTATGTGGGGGTTATGGATCTTTTGGCATTTGTTAGTATTGCGATGGATCGGCTTCCTCCATTTCGGTATTCCGTGAACATGCATGGCCACATAACCAAGCAAGAGTTGAATAGAATCACCAAAGACGAGACTTATCGACTATTTGTGCAGGTCACTTGGATCAATGCTCAAGGCAAGTTACATCCAAAAATGGCCTTCTATGCTACACATTTCACGGATCTGAGTGACGGTCTCAATGTTCAGACCCATTACACACTCCATCATTGGGCACATGCTCTTCATATTCCTTTCGACCAGTTCAGAGTGGGTGCTCATTGTCTTAGGCTGAACACAAATCACATGATCAACCAATCAGAAAAGATCTGCCAAGTATGTCATCTTCGAGAGGTTGAGACTGAGGAGCACTTCATCTTTCGGTGCCCTATCTACTACGATATCAGTGGACGATTCCATTGTCTTTTCAGGGACCTTTTTCTCATGCAACATCAAACTTTAACTAGTTTCTTCAGATATCCTGATCAGAGATGTCTGACCTTGTACTTACAAGAGTCCCTTTGGCTTCGCTCCCTCATCTTCCAATAGCATTCACAGTTGCGACCAGCCTCCTGTCAACAAATCACTTCCTTCTTTTCGGCACTCCCTTCCTCTCGGAGCACCAAGAATCTGACAGAGGATGGCACTGCTTCTGATCGCAGATCAATTAGGACACAAAGGACCACCCTCGCTCCCTCATCCTCGAATGGCATTCGCAGTTGAGACCAACCTTCAATCAGTGAATCATTTCTTTTTTTCTAGTGCTCCCTTTCTCTAGGAGCAGCAAGAGATCGACAGAGGACAGCACTGCTTTTGACCGCATCTCATTTAGGACATGGAGGACCACCTCCTTTTCAACCCGGCACCGACGCCAACGACATGGCCAATCTCAGCCCTATTGTCCGCCGAGATGCACACCAGCAGCAAAAATCTTTCGAAAGTTGTTCCCTCACTACAAGTGGGGAAGGTGTGGCCTCGGGGGCAAGCAATGAGCCAGGTACTGTCACCTGAGTCCCAGCTCCTTCGTTTAGGCATGCTCCTAACGAAGCCAGGGGGGTTGTCCCTAACAAAGAGTTGTCTATGGCTCTATGTTTTCTTAAGTGTTTTTTGGTGATGTGATGCGGATGGTTGTTGTTTAGGAGTTTTTTGAGATGGACAATAAAATTGAGCAATCCACATTGCAATCTTTCGAAATCTATCCCCTCACTACAAGTGGGGAAGGTGTGGGCTTGGGGGAAAGCGATGAGCCAGGTACTGCCACCTGAGTCCCGGCTCCTTCGTTTAGGCAAGCTCCTAACGAAGCCAGGGGGGTTGTCCCTAACAAAGAGTTGTCTATGGCTCATGTTTTCTTAAGTGTTTTTTGGTGATGTCATGCGGATGGGTGTTGTTTAGGAGTTTTTTGAGATAGACACAATAAAATTGAGCAATCCACGTTGCAATTACAAAACACAATGAGATACACAATTGATAAGATGACTAGAAATTAAAGCATCCACAGAAATAACTTAACCAATGAAGGACAAATGGTCCAAATAAAGTGATACAGATAAGTCTCAAGACCAGTGCCAAATGGAGTCAATAAAGTGCTTTGGGATGCTGAAAAATACAAGTCTCCAGATATGTTTGTGAGATCGTTTTGAAATTGTTCTTGGTAAATTTTATTGTGAATTTTAGGTGTTCTTGATTATTAAGGCTAGGGAATTTCCAACCAATACGCAAGGTACTGGAAATCTAGCCGGAAATACCTTCAGTGGCTACGTTCAAAGACATGACGAACCACACCTTTCTCTAGGCTAGGTGTTCAAGGAACTTAACAAGCAAGCTAGAGTCTGACCATGGCTACCCGACACCCCCACTTGGAATTTGCCCACAAACCTAAGTATTTGAATAACGTCGGTTCGTTGGTTATGGGGGTGAAGATTTTATTATGGTTTGAATTTGAGAGATTAGGCAACCAATACCGTTTCTAAGTATTCCAACTTTTGTAGGGTTGGGCAGAGCATACGTTGTATGGAGAAACGAATAAATTCAAGTTTTAAAAAGGGGAATGCATGTTGAGAGTGTTTTAATTTATAGCAAACAAAGACAAATCCTCTTCGATAGAGAGTGCTCTTGATCCACTTTAAGGTGAGATTCAAGAGTCTTATCTAATTTATATGAGAATGCAAATGCAACAATGCTCTCCGATAGAGAGTGCTCTTGACTTGTCTTATGACAAAGTTCAAGAGACTTTGGTTCCTTTTGGAGTTTGACAAATTACAAGCAAGAAACTCAAATGATAGCTCAAAAATGAAATGAAAAAACTAACTAACAATTAGTATTCTAAGCATGAAAATGAAAACTAACTAAACGATTAGTGTTCTAAGAGCAAAATGAAAACTAACTAAACAATTAGTGTTCAAAATAAAAGAATGGAAAACTAATCTAAGCATGAAACCACTCAAGAAACGGACACTACAAACTTCCCCAAATGGGGGAAGTTGGATGTGGGGGATTAAAAACCCCACTTGTAATCTTTATTAATCAAGTACAATTGCCTTGCGAATTCAACCCTTGAAAAGGACTTTGAAAGAAATAACTAGAAGAATAATATGAAGCTCTTAAGAGCTTTGTACAAAAGGAGAGTGATTTTAAGTCTTCATGGTTAACATCTTCTTCATTGGGTTTGGATCTTTCTTTTGGTTTATTGCTCTTCTTTTGGTTTTGCTCTTCTTCTTCTTCTTGGTTCTTCTTCTTAAGTACCTATCACAATAGATCAACTCAAAGACCCATTAGCATTAGCAAACAACAAAAGAAATCTAAGATCTAGAAGTAGAAATGAAACTAGATGCAAAACTAGAAAACTAATCTATATGCCCTTTGATGCAAGTTTTAACTTTTAAATGAGATCTAAGAATGAAAATTACAAACTTCAATTGAAACTAGATCTAATGACCAAAATGAAATGCAAGCTAAGCTAACAAGATGAGATCTAACTTGAACAAGAAAGAAGCAAAACGAAGGCAAAGGAGAAAGAGGTCAAGCAATGGGAAGGAGCTAGGAGAAGGTAAGACGAAAAGGAAGAAGAGAAGGAAAACTAAAGGAGGCAATGAGATGATGGAGATCTAGAGGGGTGAGAGGAAGGAGGCTAGAGAGAAGGAGGAGAACGAAAGGCAGAGAAGCTAGAGGAAGAGTTTGAAGGAGGAAGACGAAGCTAGTAGAGGGAGGCAAAACGAGGCAAGATCAAGCCTATAATAAACAAAAAATAGACTTGCTGGGGTTTCTAAGCTTGGAGAAGGATAGATCTTGGATTTTCCACAGCTTGAGAAGGACCAAGTAACAAAGTAACCGATGATTCATTTTAAAAGTGTGTTGATGGATATGAAGTAGGGCCCCTGATGGCTATGTTTCTTCTCTTGGAGGGAGAAGCTTCTTGAAGACCCTGCAAAATGAATGTGTTAAATGGTAAAAACCTCATTTAATGAAGACAAGCTTGATGATCCAAGTTGTTCTCCACCTTCAGTGAACCCTGCAAAACACTATTCTCAACAAGCAAACCAGATCAAATGCTAATGTACTAGATTGATAGTCTTCTTAAAGCAAATATTGAAAAATAATTTAAAATGAGAGAATAGAGTGAGAGAGATATCACCTCACAAGATGAAACCACAATGCATAAAACTATTGCATAGACCTCCAAAGTCACTTCTTTATTCCAAAAATTAAACAAATATTACAATATAATTTTGGCAGAGTACTCTTGCACAAAATCTCCATCAGAAGAGAGCCCAAATGGCTTCTCTTTATACAAAAACCTATGACCTAAACCCTAACTCGAATTTGGCTTGAGAAGAGAGCCAAAGGCATAGACATGAATTCGAATCCCAAACACCACCAAAGCTTGGAGTGATAACATAATAGATAACCATGAGTTGAAGTAAATGAGTGTGGGGAGGTGGCCTCCACCTTGGCAAGGCACCCCCCACTCCTCCATAGGAAGTATCACCCATCAAATCGTGAGCTTCCACCTTGCAAACACGTGAGCCATCAAAGGAATGCGTGAGCTACCAAGAGGGACAAGCTCTTGAGTTGGAGTAATGATAACTCGTGTTTATAAGGGAGCCAAGCCCATGAGGTGCCCACAAAACAAGGAGGGCGCCTACCATTCATTAGTTGCAAACTCAACCATCCATTAAACAACCTCCACCTCACCAATTCGTGATTTGCATGAAGGAGGGCGAATTCTCTTACTAAAGATCTCTTCTGGTGACTGGGTAGTGAACCGAAAGCACTTGGAGTTGATTGGAATCTTCATAAATGACTGATGCCATGTCATTTAGCCTGTTTATTTATTCAATTTGGATTATTTTGGAGAGATTTGGATTATCTCCTAAAATAATAATTTTTTATTATTTTAATTAATAATTTCTCTTTTATTGAATTTTGAGAAAATATTAATTAAGTGGCTAAATGACTATCCAAAATTTAGGATAAGTGGGTTTGGGGTGTAACTGAGATTATTGGCTTAGGAATTAAGCCTCCAATCACTTGAAACCACCCCCAAATGACTGACATATTACAAATTGAATTTTTCCAATTAAATATTTGGAAAAATAATAATAAAATAATAAAAATAAAAACTTGTCCAACGCGTCCTGTAAAAAAATTTCAAACATTGTTTTTAATGGACAAGGGACCTAGGAAATGACCAACTAATACATACATGGTGTCTAGTATGTTCATATACATCAGTTGGACTCTAATAACCCCCCAAGGCTCAAACTTTCAAAATCGGGCATTCTAGCTTTGGAGGAAACGAGAGAAAACCTCGTCAATTATTACTCGGCTATAGGCAAAGCATAATTGACAAGGGCAAAAAAATCCCTGGAATGCCTTAGTTGATAGTCAAGTCATGGGGAACCGAGCCACTCAAAACCCTACTAGTACACTTATTACAAACTTCCTGGGGCCATAGTCATTTCAGCAGAAAAATAAAACTGGCTAGCCAAAATTGGCTAATTATTGCAAACTGAACCCCTGATACTCTGGAAGTGAACACTGATCATGTTCCAACACTGGCGGCTCAATGGAGGTTCAACTATTGTACAATAAAGTTGGCAACAAGCCCCATCCCAACAACTTGACAACTTCATCCAAATCACAACAATCGAAATCCCCATCCATGTGGCGTCAAACTACCCATTTTAGCTCCTCTTCTAGTTCTTCCTTCAGACGGTCTACTACTTTGACATTTCTTCATTGGGATTCGGATGTTAGGAGAGATGCTTCCAATGCTTCTAGTGCACCATGACTTGTTCGCCATTTTTGTTTCACAGATTCCAAATCCACTCCCCGTGTACATTTTTCTTTTGTATTGGCTCTCTTTGTACATCTCTCTTCTAGATCAGTTCTCCAACTTTGGAGTTAGCATTATTTTATTTATAGGTTAGTCTTACCTCTTGCTTTTTTTATAGGAGCCACCTCGGCGCTCCCACTTTGTATTGATATCATCGTACCACACAATCCCATTGACCTTCTTTTGTGGTCATTTGTTGGACATTAATAAATTATCTACAAGCACACGAGGCATGTAAGATATAAGATCTCAATATGGAAGGAAAAGAAAAACCAAAAAGTAAAGAGACTGAGATGCACAAACAAATAAAGACATGCATAAGATGATATTTAAAATTATGAAACAAAGCCATTGTTTATCATAAATAAAATCTGAATACAAACATATTTACTACTGATTTGAAACATCTAACCAAACACTTAAATACAGATCTTAGTACACAGCTTGAAATGTCAGTACTTTCTCCAATATTTGATGATGAAATTTGAGTGGTAAAGGCCTTCTGTTATTTTCTTTTTTCTATTTCTTAAAACACTTGGTCAATACATCAATTGATCTCACTCATTTTTTATTAATTACTGCTACACAAGGTATGCCAAGTAGAGGGCTGCATGAAAATCCATATATATTGGAGAATTTTAAATTTACCTTGTAACTATGTTTATGAGTCTGTCTATCCTAGGTTGCAGGAAACGGGCTACCCCCCCACGTCCCCTCTCCGTTTCCATACGGAAACGAGGAAACGCGTACAGAACAGGTATGAAACTTGTTTCAGAAAATCGGAACCCTGTTTCAAAATCGGAAACCCGTTTCCAAATCGATTTTTTAAATTTTGCCACGTTTCCGTCCAAGTCAGCCCGTCAATGCTCGGTTAAGCGAAAATATAAATTTTTTAATGAATTTCAAGTACAGATTTCGAGGAGCTTGTAACGCTGTAGTAATGTCATCAACTTAGCAAATATGAGAGTTATTTATATTTTATCTCAGGGGAAAGCTTAGTAAAATATATGTCATAAAGCTTTATAAAAAGTTATGGTATGAATGTACATAACTAATCCCAAAATTAATCAGAGATAAGCCATGTCCTCTGATACAGTGACAATTCATTCCTTATCTTTGAGATAGTATGATTATAATCTATTTATAATTTCCGTATAATTGTTTTACTTTCAGGTTTGATCCTGAAAAGTTAAAATTTATAGTAATTCTTAGCATTTTGATTTTCTAGTTATCCTTAAAGATTGTATGTTGTTTTAGCATTGGGAATGCTTGCTCCTTAACCTTAATCATATAATGTTTCCTATTCCGTTTTCCATTAAGAGTATTTTTTTTTAACAGGTGTGGATTATTCCATATCTGCTAATATACTACACTAACATATAGATTAGAATATGACTTTCCAATCCACGATTTTATTCCATCTCTTAATACCTGTACTTTGAAATCTCTTAATATGCAGGCAGCATGCTTAAGTTTCTTTATTATAATATCTCTTTGCAAATAAAAAACAAGTTATTTAAAGAGATATTAATACTTGCATTATGGAATCACTTATGAAATTATGAGTAAAATCATAAATGTGATGTTACATCTATGGCTAGACTATGATTTCTAAATTTGTTGAATTTAAAATTTTAATCTGTAAATAATTACATCTATATATATATATATATATATATATATATATATATATATATATCGAGTTTCCCCGTTTCCTAAATTTTGGGGGGTCACGTTTCCTACGCGTCCCCGTTTCCCCGTTTCGTGCAACTTAGGTCTATCCTCTTCATCTTCAAAACACAAAAGCATCATAATGAAAATATCTCACCTCGATAATTAAGCCAATAGTTTGAATAATGAGCTCAAATACAGGTGTTATCTCAGCTTCAAAAGCATGCCAGTGAAGAAGGCATTTATATATGATACAGGCCGCAACAGGTTTATCATTGCTGAAACCTACATCTTGTATTACACACTTAACAAGAGCTCGTTGGTTTTCCTGCCAGATGACAATGCTCAAATTCATCAGGTTGACAAGATAAAATGCAATGTAGATTCCATTATCTGAAATGTCGTAAGATTCACTGAACATGGCATCAAAAAACTACCTGTTGCCTCTCCATGGCAAACCTTGATTGCTTTGTGTCGGACAGAGCATTACTCCTTATTTTGATGATTTGTTGAGAATCAATAGGTGAATCCTAGATTCAAGAATGGAATAATGTTAGAAACTGCAGACAGATTAGCTACATGTTCGCAGGTCTCAATTTGCAATATGAGAAAAGATGAGGGAAGAATCTCACAAACATAGATTTCTGACCCCCATCGTAAGCCTGGTGAATTTCTGGAGTCTTCTGTATGATAGAACACCTAATAACTGAGCTCAAGATCTCATAAAATCACGTCAAATCTATAAAGTACAAACGAATCATGGAAAATAACACAAGGAATCTAGACGTACAAATATTAGTCAAAAATTATTTGCTTCAATATGTAGGCCTTCTTTCTTATGTCAAAATATAAAATGTTATGTAAAGCAAATATAGGATACAAATATGTTTAGATTCTTTAGAATCTAGATACACGATTTAAACTTCCTGAGCAAAAGAATACCGAACATAACTGTTCCCATTCAAACCGCCCCCGGATGTTTCCTTTGATATCCTCTCCATACATTGATACAAAACAAAATGAACAGAAATGCACTAAGATAAATCCAAAAATAAATCAAACCTGCAAATTCATAGGCTTTGCATCATTGGTAAAGCCATTAGTTGGAGAGACAACTAAAGATTGCCGTCGTAGAACTTGATTCTCAGACTCCAAGTTTGACAGTTTTTCTTCCAGCCTGCAAAACAATTGAATAGTTAATTATCAGTCAATAAGAATTTCAGAAACTATATTCACATTGGACATCACAAATCTCAACTTGTTTCTCAAGCTTAATAAAAACAAGAAACGCTAGGCCCAATTCTCAGTTATTATCTAGCACCTATCAGTATTCTAAAAGTATCACTAGTTTTTCTTCAGTCTGAGATAACTAGTAAAGATTGTCTTGCCTTCTGAGAAGTATTTTAGATGAGCAACAGCTTTAACTATTTATGTCATACATAGATTGTCAATATGGGATGCATATAGTCGAATTAGATAGTAATGGAAAATAACTGAAAACTCATTAGCAAATTCAATAAGAGTGAACAGTGAACACCTATGCAGTGTCTCCTGAAGTTGAGAAACATTTGATTCAACTTCTTTCACTTTTCTCAGACTTCCATCTCTTTCATTTTGAGATATCACCAATTCTGTGTGTGTCTCTGCAACTTTCTTTTCAAGTGATTCCACTGAAATCTACACAATCACATTGTTTAGTAAGAACCTGAAGAAAAACGAACATTCTACTATATATCAAGTTAAATCATCTGACTCAGACTCGAACATATGAAAAATCAAGACTAATTAGCAACCTAACCTTCCAAAACTCTCCAATAAACTTGACAAAAACTCAGCATATATATATAGATATATATATTCAAATTTGACAAGATAATCTCAGGGTTTTACCATTTCAAGACAAGTCCATTAAATTAGGATGTACAACATAGACATAACTTCATGTAAATAAAATAAAACAAGTCTAACAAAATTGTACAATATACATCAAGATTCAAAATAGTTTAACAGCTCCAAAATTTTATAGTAAATATTTCAAGAGATAAACTGAATGTCAAACAGTTTAATGGCTCCAAAATTTGTATAGAAAATATTTCAGGTGTACAAAAACTATCGATATTAATGATGAAACATGGTAAATCTAAATCAACTCCCAAGCCTTTGATTGGGTATCCAAACATCCCGTTGCTATATTCAAGAGTGCTAATAAGTCCTTGTCCAAGTCTCTATCCAGCCAATGGTATTCCTTTCCATGTTAGCCGCTGTCCTTATTATAAGGAGATGGTATGTGCAATTGCAGCATTGGGACCTTCATATGTGCCATCAGGTGAGCATAAATTGACGAAAGTGATTTTAGAAAGACAAGTGCCCAATATCACTATGTATTGAGCAGAAGAGAAAAACATGCATGGGGGTATGTTGAACTATTCTTATGGATGGTTCGACAGGAATTGCCAAACATCCACTTATCAACACCATAATTACATGCAGAGATATGCCTTTCTTTCTTAGAGCTATTGATATTTCTAGAAAGCACAAAGATGCAGCTTTCCAATTTAACCTTTTTCAGGAGAATATAGAGGAGGTTGGGCCTGCCAATGTCATGCAAATTGTGACAGATGCAGAAACAATGGGCAGATCAATGGGGTTACTAGTTCAAAGTAAATACAAGCATATTTTATGGGCACCTTGTTGTGTGCATGCAATCAACAATGCTCTGAAAGACATTGGCAAAACTCACTGGGTATCCACCTTCGTGACTGCTGCGATAGATGTGTAGATGTTTATCTGTAACCACCACACATCCTTAGCCATGTACAGGGCTCACTCAAGAAAGGAATTCGTCAAGCCTACAAACACTAGATATGCCAGCTATTATCACTTATTGGAGAGGATATTGGAGGTGCAATCAACGTTGTACGCCATGGTTATGACTTCGGATTGGAATGGGTGGACATAATGCAAGAGATATAAGGGGAAGAAGATCAAGCTTCGAGTATTGGAAAATGACTACGGGATAGATTGCAGTTATTTGGTGTTATTCTTATGCCCTTTAGCTGAGGTCATTCACTATGGGGACACTAATTTTCCTAGTTTTGGAGAAATCTATGAGACTTCTAATAGCATGTAGGGTCAACTAAACGTAACCCTCCTCAGAGTTCTACACACAACAGATTCAACCCATTATTCAATGTAGGTGTGATACAATGAACAGACCTTACCACATGGCAGGGTATGCACCTAACCCAAAATTGTTAAATTTCATACATTCATAGCATAATAATTCAAATGCATAAACAAGATCACTAGAAGAAAGACAAAGCACAACACAGTAACACAGAGTTTATCCTGGGAAACCCAATTGGGAAAAACCCAGCAACCTTCGTATAGAGATGATAATCCCAAGATTAGAGTACAAACATAAAAGAGAAAAGATGGAAAATGTCTTCCAAAAGTAGAAACCCCAAAACAGTCTTCTTCTCCAGCTTGTGCGAACTTCTCTCTCTCTCAAGTGATGCAAACTTGAGTGGATGAGTAAGTGTTATAATGAGGTGACATAACCTCTTATTTATACAAATGTAAAACTGACTTTCACCCTAGGTGAGCCGACTTCTCTACTTGACAGAACCAACTTCACTTGGGGGGCAAATAATAATTTAATTTTAATCCTTTACTTTGCTTCTTTTCTCCCCAAGGTTTACATTGATTCTTTCAAGGGTTTACATGGTCATTTACATCAAGCTCATCTCCCTTAGGAGGTACAATCAAATACAATAAAAATACAATAAATAATATCTTCCAAAGTAGCACAAAATCCAACACTCTCTCTCAACGAGGAAGGTATTCTTTGGTCTTCATCAGCATCGCGATCATCTACGTTTCATCTTTATACATCTATACTGTCTCCATCATCTCTATACATATTGAAGGTTGTCCACACAGTCTCAATCCATCGAGAAGTGTATCATGCATCATCTACACCAGTCCTTCGGTGTGTCCAAGAGAATCACTCAATCCTGGATATTTGAGATTATCAGCTATACCATCTCTACTACACCATTTGCTACCTGTCTATCTCATCTGCCGATGGGATTTCTCCCATACCTGGCTGAAAGGTTGCGGGGAAGCGTCCTTCTGCCCCTTGCCCCCCGCTCCGGAAGCTAGCTCTTGGCCAGAGCGTTGCGGGAGCTAAGGCGAAAAACGCTCCCCTTTTTGCTCTCGGGCCAGAGCGAAATGTAGAGCGTGCTCTGGGGCAGAAAAAAACGCTCCCTGGCTCTGTCTAGGAGCGATGAGGGAGCTATAAGGATCTATAGCTCCCGATCGCTCCCTCATCGCTCCCGGACGCTCTATAAAACGCTCTTCCATAAAAAAAACGCTCCCGCCTTAGCTCCACGTAGCTCCCTAAATCGCTCCTGCTGTCAACGCATTGTGTAAGGTAGCTTGTTGAGATTCTTTGGTGGAGTGACCAGCTTTGGTTAGGAGTGATTCCTAGCTAGGAGGAATTGGTGGCTAGAGTTTTCTTATGGTTCCTGTTACCAACTTTTTGCACCATAGTTGGATTTTCTGGAGAGCCGCCATTTGACAAACATGATGAATGTTTGATTCCAGTGTATCAGATGATCCAGCATTTTGTAGCTAGCCAGTTGTGGTTAGCTTGTTTTGTTTTGAGTCGACATGACCATGGCCCCATGGGGGTTTGTAATAAAAGTGTGCTAGTAGGATCTGAGTGCCTCGGTTTCTCATGACTGGATTAAGCAACTAAGGTATTCCAAGGAGTTTTTTCCTTTGTCAATTATACTTTGCTTAAGGCGAGGTATAATCGATGAGGTTTTCTCCCGCTCCTCCAAAGCTGGAATGCCCGATTTTGAAAATTTGGCCATGGGGGGTTATTAGAGGCCAACTAATGTATATAAGCCTACTAGACACTGTTAGAATAGGTGTCGGTCATGTCCTAGGTCCATAAAACCCTCAGAAAAAAATTTTACCGGGTCCGTCGAAATTTGGGTTTTAATTATTTTTTAAATTTAATAAATTTCTCTATAGTTTAAATAGAGAAATAATAATTTGTAATATGTCAGTCATCCGGGGTCCAAACTTAGTGTTTGATGGCTCGTTTCATAAGCCAAAAATCACACATGACCCGTGGAGCAGCTAAACCCAACTTTCGGATGTCAATTCAGCCCCGTAATTAATATTTTCTCTGAAAAGTCATTTACAAAGAAATTATTAATTAAAATAATAAAATTGATTATTTTGGAGATAATCCAAATCTCTCCAAAATTAATCAATTTGATTAAAATAAAGGGCTAAATGACATGGCAATGAGCATTTAGGAAGATTCCAATCAACTCCAAGCCCATCCAGTCACCAAAAGTTTATCCTCTCAAACAAATTCGCCCTCCTTCATGCAAAGTCGAGTTTGTGAGTTGTCATGTGATAAGTGGTTTGTTGGTTATGCATTTGTGTTAGATTGGCGCCCTCATGAGTCACCACACCTACCAAGGCTTGGCTCCTTGTGATAATTCGAGCCCACATCTACCATCCACCATGTGTTATCCTCACAACCCACTCGCATTAGCATATTCCTCACGTCAATCCCCATTAGATCCACGCCATTCCATTGATTGAATTCGTTATTGGTTGGGCTCCCACTCAAAACTCGAGTTCTACCTACCTTTCCACTTGTCACCCAATGGACTAACACTCAACCTACCACATCTAGCTCGCATCTCCCACATCAGCTCACGCCTTTGCTATCCTAGCTCGCCTTTCCTTGTTGTACGTTGCCCATTGGATAGTGCTTTCACTCCCAACCTACCCCGAAGTCGAGTTTGCCACCTCATGCCAATTCCACCAACCATGAACTCGACTTTCGCCATGTCTATTGCTCCAAGCCCTCTCATGATTGGAATTCGACCTCATGCTCACCACCAATTCGAATTAGGGCTAGCTTGTGGTCTTTTTCTATAAAGAGAGGCCCATGTTGGGTTATTATATCATGGATTTTTGTGCATCGAAGCTCTGATAAAATTGTAAACGCTTTTAATTCAGAATAAAGTTGAGACTTTGGAGGTCAAAAAGGTGGATCCTCTTGATGTGCTTTGCTTCACTTGATATTGAGGTGATATTGTTTTACATTTCATTTGAGGCTTTTAAGTTGTAGAACATGTTCATGATGGCTAACAATCTAGCACAAGTAGCATGTATCTAGATCTTTTCAATTGAATGTTTTGTTTCAATTATATTATTCATGCTTAAGGTTATTGCAGGTATATCTTCACTCCACAAACGAGACCAAAGGAGCTTTAACTTTTTTAAATTTGAGAAGCAAAGAGAGTTAGATCTTCTCCATCAAACTTCTAAAATACAATTTTGGTTACTTGTTACTATAGGCTTACATCTCTTCTAGCCTTCTACTTTGCTCCTTGAGTTTTTGTTTTGACTTGCTAAGCCATTTCTAGCCCCTCTAGCCTTGATCCAGGATTGTTCTTGTTTTCAAGCCATAGATTAGTTTGCCATAAGGTTGAAGTTCCTTCAACCTTGGGAAATAACTTGGGATTTGTTCCCTTGTGCTCTCTTCAACACTCGTTGTCGACGTATCACCGGTTAACCAGAGGATTTCCAAGGCGGTGTTTTACCATCCCAAGTGTTCCACTTGAAGCCCTTGCCCTAGATCTGCTTCCCCATAGGTTTGTTTTCAACCTAGATTTCGTCCCACTTCATTTTTGCCTTCCTAGCTTGCATTCGTCCCTCCTTATCTTCTCCCATTCTTTCCTCCTCTCTTCCAAGCCTCTCCTTCTCCATTCGCCCTTCTCCTCTTGTGCTCTCGTCTTACCTCCTTTAGCACCCATTCAATCCCTAAGTCCCCTCTCGTCCATCCTTGTTTCTCACCTTTCCCTACCTTTCGTTTTGTCCCTTAAACATAAACAAAACAAACAACAAAAATAACAAGTTAGTAAGTAGTTAGTGTAATTTTTATGCTTAGTTAGTTGTTAGTCATTTGTTTAAGATCTCAAATTGTTAGCTAGTAGTTTTTTTTTGGAGGGTTTATGGTTAGATCTCTTTTATACAATCAAAATTTA
Organism: Larix kaempferi; assembly: GCA_027924585.1. Lineage (NCBI taxonomy): Eukaryota > Viridiplantae > Streptophyta > Pinopsida > Pinales > Pinaceae > Larix > Larix kaempferi. Next base: position 5,716,956 of record BSBM01000938.1, read on the forward strand.
TGCATTGAAAGTTTGAGTTAGGTATATCAAAGGGTCATTTAGGGCTTGCATTTAGTCTTTTTCCTTTGAGTTTTGTAGTTCCATTTCAGAGTAGGAAAGTCGGCATATAGGATAGTGTAAAATTTTATGGTTGCATTCTCATTCCCACCGTATTTTGGGGCATTTTAGCTCGCTGGTCCGTTTTACCATATTAAATATTTCAAGACAAAATCTCATGCTTTTTCATGTTTTTGTCCTATTTTGCAAACTTAGACTTAATTGTTCAAAGTTTGATTAGATTTCTAACGCTAATGGGTGCATGAGTTATTGCCTTATCCTTGTGGTAGGATTGTGGGAAGAGAAAGATCTCTTAAATCAAAAGATCAAATCGAAGAGAGAAGAAGAACTCAAGCATCATAAGACATATTCTAAGATACTTCTTCTTATCCTTTGTAAAAGCCATTAAGGGCTTCGATTCTTTCAATTTTTATAAGTTGTTTCTAGCTAGCTATTAAAGACCTTTCAAGGATTTTCCCTTGAGGCACTTGTAATTGTTTAATAAAAATTTTAAGTGGAAGAGGCCTCCACTTTTGGGTCTTCTTCCCCATTTGGGGAAGGGTGTTGGGTCTTGTGGTTTGATTTAGCATAGATTTACAGTTTCATGCTCTTAGTTTAAATTTTGCTTCAAATAGGTCATTTGTTTATATTCCATATTTACTTACCCCCATGCTCTCCCGAGTAGGGTCTTTGACCTGAAAGAGATTCTTGGGTAGTTTAGCTTCATTTCTTGCAATTATTTTTATCTTGCTTCTCTTCCAAAGCCTTCAGCCGGAAGTTGTATCCTTGAGATTTCGTCTCAAGGGCAGGACCACATAATTTGTGGTTACTCTTCCTTCCCCGTCGGTTTCCTTGGCAGAGCTTTCAGCTAGCTGGAAGTTCTCAAGTGCAGGCGGTTCTAGTTGTTGATCTTGTTTCGGGGATAAATCCCACCTAGTAGATAAAAGTGTGTGTGATAGAACACTAGATTTATTTATCTTGCAAGCATTATTGTTAGTGGTAATTTATATCTTGTGATCAACACTATTGTTTAAATCTGTTTCAAGTTAAATATACTGCTTCTTCTTCTTTAAAATAAACCAAAGTCTCTTGAACTTGGCCATAATCCGAGTCAAGAGCACCCTCTGTCGGAGGGCATTTTAGTTTTTTGCATCATCCCTGCATTAGGCATTTTAAGTTTAGCAAGTCTCTTGAACTATGGTCATAAGACCGAGTCAAGAGCGCTCTCTGTCGGAGAGTTGAACAAGGCTTTCTAATAATAAAAATTTTCCACTCACACACCCTTTAATTAATTTATCTTGGTTTCTGTCCTACACCCGTATGCTCTGCCAACCTGAAAAGGTTGGGCTAGTACTCAGAAAGGTGGAAGACTTGTTAATTTACAAGTGAAAATCTAATTGAAACTCTCACCCCCATAACCAACGAACCGGCGTTGACATAAAGTATTTTAATCAGTTCTCAGGGGAGGCACCGGACCGCCCAATCTGCGACACGGTGGCTGGTTAGCATTGCGCGCCTTGCCGTGATTCCAGACAGGCCCCGACAGGTCTCTTAAAGGGGCTGCTTAAAACTACTTTCCGGACACTCTTTGAATACCCTTGGTTTTAGCCCTAATAATCAAGACAATTAAAACTTTGAATTTACCAAGATAAGCTGCATAACGTTCTCACAAACTTTCAATTCAAGCACTTGTATCAAGTTTTCACAATTCACTTTTAATTCTTGACTCCATAAGGCACTGGTCCTTTATCTCATATTTTGCTTGCTTAAATATCTACATTGCAGTTACTTGTTATGTTTCGTGAAAAGTGATTTACTTATTGCCCAAGTGTATCTTTCATCTTGTATTTGCAACGTGGATTGCGTTATCTTATCTTATATTAAAGTTTTATAATTGTCTTTCATCTCAAAAACTCCTAAAAAACACCCATCCGCATCACTACATCAAAAACACAAAAATACACGAAGAGCCTTAGACAACTCTTTTTTAGGGACTACCCCCCTTGGCTTCGTTAGGAGTTTTGCCTAAACGGAGGAGCTGGGATTCAGGTGACAGTACCTGGCTCATTGCTTGCCCCCAAGGCCACACCTCTCTCACTTGTAGTGAAGAGACAGCTTTCGAAAAATTTCCGCTGCTGGTGTGCATATTGGCGGACAACAGTTCCTCTAACTAGGGTTTGGAACTTTGGAGAGCCTTGTACCAGCTTGTACTGAGGTCAATAAAAGCTCATATATATATGAAGTGTTCCTATGGTCCATATTTTTTGTACTATAAATTTGTATTTAAGCTTATGTTATCTTCATGATTGAGTAGATTCTAGCGCTGGATATGGATGTTGATTTGACATAACATTAAGTAGAATTTGTTAAGTGATTTAACATATCTCTAGAAGATAAAGTAGTAGAGTTACTGTTGTAGTAATCTGTTGTATAAATCAGCTTTAGATCTGTAATTTGCTTGGGAAATTTCTTCCCCATGATATTGGATGGTAATAGAGTTAGGCTCCCTCACTCTTGTGTTCCCCTAATGAGAGCCATGCCCGCTTAGCCCTAGGCACTCATCTACCAGTGCATTGGCCCTTTCACAGAGATTGATAACTGATGAGGAGGCGACCTCTTGATTCCATGACTTTGCCTCAACAACACGCTTCAAGATGCCTTGACATCTTATTTGCACTACAACCTGTTTCAGTTTCAGTTTTCAGCTCTTACCTTATAATTTATTCTAGATAGATACTTAGATCCTTATCTTTATCTTCGTTGATATCATTATTATAGGAGTTGCTTTCACATTCCCATGTTGTACTTACATAGGATGCACTCTTTTAGTCCCATTGACCTACTTTTTGTGGTCATTTGTTGCATGTTAGTAAAGTTATTTTAACTTATCATCTAGCTTTGCAATTCCTTTGCCTTAACAAATTGTTGTTTTTTACTCATGAGATTATTGTAGATAATGTCCTAAAGGGGTATTGGAAAGTAGTGTTGCAATGGATGGATGAACAACAATGCACATTTGATATGCAACACAATTTATTTGGCACTATTGAATCCCAATTATCCTATTGAGTTTCAGATACTTGCCTTAGAATTTGTTATAGGATCTCTTCTTAGTTCTCACACAGCATGGTCAACGCATTTTGTACTACTCAAAAACCCTTAATGTAGGCCAGTGGTGTTCGCCTATTACTGAGAGCTTTATGCCATACTGGAGTTATTACATCTTCGGAAAATAAATAATGATTCACCCAGATAATGAGTTGCTATGGTTGTTGCAATCACAATCTAAGATTGAGAACACATCACATATGATGTAGAACAATTTTTTGTAGTATTCAGTTAGTAATGAAGTACAATTAGGGTGCAAGAAATAAAGAAACTAATTGTCTAAGCCTACCCCCATTAACTTATATATTGAGCATTGGACATTTGAGAAAATGACCATGTCACATGGCTGTGGGTGTATTTCTCCAAACCATGCTCTGGCCATATATATGCCACTGTACAACAGAATTGAGAGGTACTGGATTACCATCTCCATGATAAGCACTTATTCCATCTTACTCAATTGTATGTCTTGAACAGTGAGCCAAGATAGACATTGATCTGAGAAGCCCATTACTTGAAAAGTGTCAAGCCATTTCAAGGTTAAGAAAACGTTGTCAACAGGTAAAAGTATTTCAACTTACCCAACATGAACCATGATACACAAAAGTATATCAAATCATACATCCCTTGTTGCATTGCCGAATCTGGAGATTGCAAGAAGCACATGTGCAAGTTCTTGCCTATTCTAGCACACTCATAAAAGTTTATTTCTATGGATTTTTTTATCAGGATTGTCAATGACAAAGCATCAACACAATACCAGGTTTGTGGTTGATAGGTTTTCTAAGATGGCGATCCTCACATCCAACAAGAAAACCATCGTTGCATCAGAGGTTGTCAAACTCTTCTTCACACTGATATGGAAAACATCCACATCTGACGGGCTTGATTTTCAGAAGGTGGGGGACACTGTTCTTGATTAAAAGTGGAAAACATACCTTGGAAGTTCACTATTTGCAACTTTGCATTAATGAGTCATTGACTGCATAAAAGCATATTATGATAAGCTATAACTCTTTGGTAATGAATATGAGCTTTGCGAATTGTTTCAAGTTCAACTTTCATTTCATTGTTCGACTCTAGACTATACTTTGGTTACAAGTACAACTTTAGTGATCACAAAATGTTATATATTGAAAATTCTAAGATGTAAGGTTGATGTTATAGATACCGGTAACTAGACCTATGGTTGACGAATTCACTACCATATGATTGATGATTGATGAATGATGTTATACGGTATTATGGTTTATTTCACGTTTTTATGCTTTCCAACAAGTTTCCATAACTAATTCAACATTCTACAAGCATTTGTTCACATATATGCATCAAAATATATAAAAAATATATATTATATAAAAAACGCTCCCGCAACGCTCCCAAACCGGAAGCTTTTGAAAATTTTGCTTTTCGCTCCCGCTCCAAGTAACCTTGCCTGGCTGAGATCCTAGACGAGCAAATGGGCACGACCATCTACTGACTATTCGACTCATCTTCCTATGGGATTTCTCTCATATCTGGCGAACTACCAGGACTATAGAGGTACCTGCACAATCACACGTCCAACTGCTAATTGTCCTACTCATCCACCTATGGGATTTCTCTAATATATGGTTTGAGTAACTGGACTAAAAAGGCACCTGCGTGAACCCGACCAACTGCTGACTGTCCTACTCATCTGCCTATGGGATTTCTCCCATATCTAGCTGAGTACTGGACTGTAGAGGCAGCTAGGCAAAGAAGGGCAAGCATCTCAATGTCATCATTCCCTCTCAAGGAGGGTCACGTTCTCTTCGACTCCAAGTGTTCCACGAAAGTATTCGAACTTCAACCTGGGAAGAGCCTTGGTGAGAACATCTGCAGTCTCATCGTTTGTCGGCACGTACTGTAACTCGACCGCAACTTTCTGCACCATAACACGAATGAAGTGATATCAAATCTCAATATGCTTCGACCTGTCGTGAAATAGAGGGTTCACGCACATCTGCACACAACTCTAGTTATCACATTGAATCATAGTCAGCTCTGGAATCTGGCCGAACAATCCTGTAAAGAGTTTACGAAGCCAAACTGCTTCTCGAGCTGTTGTGCTAGCAGCCATGTACTTGGACTTGGCAGTACTCACTGCTACCGAGTTTTTCTTCTTGATGCACCAGGAAATAACTGCAGAACCCAAACTGAAGCAACATCCAGAAGTACTCTTCCGATCTGCAACACATTCGGCCCAATCTGAGTCTATAAACCTGTTATCACACAACTTGCAGTTGCCCCTAGTGGTATCCCATCCGGGACGGTAGAGGAGATGGCCAACTAAAGAGGTGACCCAAGAGATGCCACGGTTCCCAATGCAAGGTGGGAGTCACGTCAACAGAGGCACTCTTCACTTTAGATATAGATGAATCAAGACCTAGGGGGAGACCCTATTACCAATCAAAGATGACTGGACTCAAACAAAGGTTCCTAAATGACGAGTTACGGAAACCAATGCAAGGTTAAGTGGACCTAGAAGTTAAAGTATGGTTGAAGGTGGTTTGAGAGATGATTAGTGTTTCAACCAATGTATGATTTAGGCCACATGATGAGCTAAAAGGACAAGATCTAGTACCAGGTATTACACAAGTGGGACCCACTTTCTTGGGATATGTGAAATGGCTTAAAGTGAACCCACAAGGTGAAATTATGGGATGCAATTGGCACTTGAGGATATGTAATGAGTAAATCTATGGATCTAAGTTGAAATTAGAAGTACCCACTTACTAGATCTAAGGTTTGACACAATTCCCAAGGAGTGCGACTTGCTTAAGGAAGACTAGTGCCTTGTTGGATGGGTTAATGGAGTCAAAAGATATGTCAAAGTGTAGATCGGAACACCTAGAGGTCAAGTCAAGTGGGCTAATTGACATAGAACGGTTGGATCTTGATAGATCTAGGATTTCATGAAATGACCCAAGTGGACCACAATCCCTTAAAACAAGGAATGCTACCCCCAAGGCAGATCGTCACAAAATGATACTCTAGATATAGCTTTCAAGGTATGTCTGTTCCAAATCCATTAAAATCTCAACTACCCAGGTCCTAGAAGTGGGCAAACTTAGTCACACAAGGAAGTGCGACCTTGCTCAAGGAGGGCTAAAAGGTGGATAAGGTGTGTCAAATCAAGTCCAATGGCCACCAAAATGTAGATCCAAGTAGTTTAGGCACTGATCTACATGGATCTAGAAAATCAAGCCAATCCAAGGGTTAGATCTTACTAGATCTGAGTTTTAAGGTGCCAAGTAATTCAAAAGGGGGTTTTAATCCCTTAAAATGTGGAATGATGCCCACAAGGTAGAAATCACCCAAGTAAAAGTCTGGGGTAGGTTATCAAGTGTGTAGATTGCAAATCAAATGGGATCTCACCTACCCACATGCTAGATCTAACCCAACAAGCCTCTCCAAGGAAGTGCGATTTGGTTCAAGAGGGCTATATTGCCTTGAAAAGTGTGTTAATTTTAACCCAATCACCACCAAACTATAGATCCAACTAGGGGTGGATGCTATAGAGGTGGGTTCTTAAGATCTTTTCAAAAGCAATGCTAGATCTAAGTAGATCTAAGAAAAACCAAAATTGGGGTTTTGATTAATTAGGGTTTGTGACCAATGAAGAGAGAATGGATGGAAAGAGGCACATACCTTGTAAATCTTACCTCAACTGCTTGTGGCCACCTTGCAAATTGATAGCATACTCCAATGTGTATATTCAAGAATGAGATCCAAGAGCTCCAACCAAAACATCCTCCTCCAAGATAGCCAAATCGTCCTCCTCCTACAAGACAAGATCAAAGAAACAAGTCAAGCAAGATGATTATGAAAATGATAGAAAGCTGTAATAGAAAGCATCAACTATGTCACGAAGATACAATAATGATACTCCCTGTCACAAGATCAACCCTGTTATCACCTATTTTGTACAAATGGTTGAAACCTTATTGAGCCGCCAGTGTTGGAACACATCAGTGTTCACTTCCAAAGTATCTGGGTTTCAGATATTTGGGTCTAGCCAGTTTTGTTTTTGAGTCGACATGACCATGGCCCCATGGGGGTTTGTAACAAAGTGTGCTAGTAGGGTCTGAGTGGCTCGGTTCCCCATGACTTGATTAAGCAACTAAGGTATTCCAGGGAGTTTTTTCCCTTGTCAATTATACTTTGCTTAAGGCGATGTATAATCGATGAGGTTTTCTCCTGCTTCCTCCAAAGCTGGAATGCCCGATTTTGAAAATTTGAGCCGTGGGGGGTTATTAGAGTCCAACTAATATGTATAAACCTACTAGACACTATTAGAATAGGTTTTGGTCATGTCCTAAGTCTCTAGGACCCCCAGAAAAAATTTCGAAAAAATTTTACCGGACGCGTTGGATTTGGGGTTTTTAATTTTTTAATTATTTTTTAATTTTAATAAATTTCTGTATAGTTTAAATAGAGAAATTTCAATTTGTAATATGTCAATCATCCAGGATCCGATTTCAGTGATTGAAGGCTCCAGACTTAAGCCAAAAATCATTCATGATCCCTGGACCAGCTAACCCTAGGTTTCAGACAATTATTTGGCCTCATAATTAATATTTTCTCAAGAAATCAAAAAATGAGAAATATTAATTAAAATATTCAAAAAATAATAAATGGAGATAACTTAAATCTCTCCAAAAAATGCCAAATTAAATAAAGTAAAAGTCAAAATGACATGGCAAAAAGCATTTATGATCATTGGAATCTTCACCCACCTGATTCAGATCAGTTTCGGAGCACTGGGAGTGATCTACAGTTGAGAAATTCACCCACCTTCATGCAAATTCGTTTTTGTGATTTGGCAATTGATTAATGGGTTGTTGGATTTTGAAATCAATGCATGTGGGGCTCCTTCCTCAAATTATGGGCTCCAAACTCAAGCTTAATGTTGAGTTAAGACTCCAAGCTCGATTTGGTTGGTGTTAACATGGTTTTGATTGGATTAAGATGGAGTTTTTGGCTCTCTTCATGCCAAATTCGAATTAAGGTTTTAGGCTAGTGTTTTGCTATTTAAGAGAAGCCATTTGGGCTTTCTTTGGATGGAGAATTATTGTAAACTTACTCTGCGGAGATTGTAATAACTATTGGCTATCATTGGAAATAAAGTTGGCTTTGGAGGCAATTTGTGTACACTTCTATTGGTTCATGAGCTATTAATTTCTTTGAGGTAATATCTGTAATGTGTTCTTGATTTATGCAATTTCAAAGTTTGATTTAAATACATGCTTAGATCTCTTTCTTAAGAACGTAGGGCAAGCATTTGATGGTCCCAATTTGTTTGCTAGGCTTAGGCTTGAATAGTATAAAGAGTGCAAATTGTAATCGGTTTTACTACCTTGTCTCTTCATGCGTTTTTGTCTAAATCTCTATATTTGATCAAGCTTTGTTTGTGTAGTTTTTTGTGCATTTGGAGATCTTCAAAATGGTTGAGATGAGATGAACTCGGTTGTATCTCCCTCTTCTCCACCAACAAAAAGGTTTTACTAATAGTGTGTTTGCAGGATACTTCCAAGGAGCAAGATCTTAAGATTAGCATCAAAGCAGAGAGGGTTTCCTCTTCCATCAACACAATTTCTCTCTTCTTGGTTACTTGTTACTTGGACCCATCTTCTTCTTGTGGAAACCCCTTTCTAGATCTAAATCAAAAGTTGAAGTTCTTTACTTTTAAAGCCTAGATTAGTTTGACATAAGGTTGAAGTTCCTTCAACCTTGGGGAATAACTTGGGATTTGTTCCCTTGTGCTCTCTTCAACACTATTGCAGGCGTATCATCCAGCTAGTTGGAAGGGTTTCTTGAATAGTGTTCTTAAGCCATCAAGTGTTCCACTTGATCTTTCCATCTTCCCACTCATTCCTTATTTCCTCATCCATTCGTTTTTGCCATCTCTCTTACCCATTCGTTTTCCCCTTTTTGCCTCATTTTCCCTTTGTCTTCCCCTCCTTTGCTTCCATCTCCCTTCCATCAAATCTACAAAGGAAACAAGCATCAAAAAAGAGGTTTGAGCTAGAATTAGTTTGTTTAAAATATTGATAAGTTTTCATTTTGAAAAGGCTTGGTTTATGCATCTTTAAAACATTTAGGGCTTGCATTTTGAGTCATTTAGCCTAGTTTTATAGTTTCATTTCAAAGATAGAAAAGTTTGCATATAGGATAGCTTAAAATTTTGTGGTTTCAACTTCATTCCTAACATTTTTTGGAGCACTTTAGCTTGCTGGTCCGTTTTGTTAAATTTGAAAATTTAAATATAAAATCTCATGCTTTTACATTTTAGAACCTATTTTTCAAATCTAAACTTAGTTTAGTTTCATTTTTTGTTTGATTTGACTAACACTAAAGGGTGCTTGTAGTTTCACTTTCACTTGGGTTGTAGGTGTGATAAAAGCGAGCTCAAGAAGAAAATTTGAAAAATAAGAAGAGGAGAAGTTAACCAAAGTGAAGAGAAGGACAATTGCAAAACCCAAGAAGAATAATGAAAGCAAGAAGAGGATCTTAAACCAAATAAATCAAAACCATTATCCTTTGTAAAAGCTCTTAAGAGCTTCTTAGCTTTCCTCTATTTTATCTTCAAAGTCCTTTCAAGGCTCTCAAACCCAAGGCACTTGTAACCTCTTAATAAAAAGTTAAGTGGAGGAGTCCTCCACTCTTTGGATTTTCTTCCCCATTTGGGGAAGAGTGTTGCGCATGCTTAGGTTAGATCTCATCTTTTCAAGTTCATAGATTAGTCTTTATTTTCGTACTTAGATTAATTTCTCTTCCAAGTCTTGACTAGAGTGAGCTAACTTTGGGATTGCATCCCAAAGGCCACATAACTTTGTGGTAGCTATTCGTTCCCCCGTTAGCATCTTGTGGACATCCAGCTAGCTGGAAGGTTTCCAGGACTAACGGTTTCTAACGATTAGCCTTGTTTGGAGGTTGATCCCACCTTTAGAGTAGAATTGCTTGGTAGAACACTAGATCTTTCAGTTATTTCATATTGCAAGTAGCATGCTAGTTGTCTTTATATCTTTGAGCTATCACATGATTTAATTCCGCAAAGCTTCATAATTGTTTCCACGACTATTTCATTTTCTTGCAATAAAACGAACAAAGTTTCTTGAACTTGGCCAAATCCAACTCAAGAGCACTCTCTGTTGGAGAGCATATAGATTTGCACTTTCCCCCTGCATTAGGCATTTTAAAGTAGGAAGTCTCTTGAACTGTGGTCTTAAGACCAAGTCAAGAGCGCTCTCTGTCGGAGAGTTGAACAAGTGCTCTAAATAATAAAACTTTTCAATCCACACTTCCCCCTTAATTAATTTATCTTGGTCGTTTGTCCAACACCCGTATGCTCTGCCAACCGGAAACGGTTGGACTAGTACTCAGAAAGGTGAAGGACTTGATAATCTCATAAGTGATAATTAATTAAAACTTTCACCCCCATAACCAACGAACCGGCGTTGTTCAAAAAGTATTTTAAGCAGTTCTCAGGGTAGGCGCCGGAGTGCCCAATCTGCGACACGGTGGCTGGTTAGCATTGCGCGCCTCGCTGTGATTCCAGACAGGCCCGACATGTCTCTTAAAGGAGTTGCTTAGAAAGACTTTCGGGAAATTACTTGCACAATATTTTAAATGACAAACTTACCCATTGGACATGGTCAAACTGCTAGTGAAGGATGAAGGTTAAGAACAAGGTTGGGCCAAGGGGTTGACTTGTCTAACTCAACTCAAAAATACTTTGGACTGGGAGAAGTGGAAAGCTACAACCTTTGTGCTGCACAAAATAACACGGGGAATGGCTGTGCCTCACAAATGGATAAGTTGTTTAGAGAGTGCTTATTCAACTTAGGCATCATGTCTACATCCAATTGATCCAAGTTCATTAGGATCATTCAATTTCATTTCATGGCCTTTTTGGCCTACATAACCCTTCGGATCTCAGGTGTGCTGATAAGCACAACTAGTTGCAGCTTGCATCCAGAGCATGTTTTCATATACATATAAGGTCAGCAATTGTTTAGATATAGCTTTTAAGAACCATGGCTTTTTTCGACCTTTCTTATAATCTTCGAGGAGTATTTTTAGCAGTTCATCGCTCTTGCCCTTTTTTAGTTTCCATGGGCGAATTTATAAGTTTCCATAAGTAGTACATGAGCTTTCAGTTTTAGCCAACAACATCTCAAGTGACTAGGAGGAGTTCGAGCCAATGCCAAACATCGGGACAACCGACCAGAATGATTTAGGCCTACAATCCAACTCACCAAAGGTAAGTTTTGTCACCAACTTAGAGCTGAGACACTGAACATACAGGGATGCGGTCCAAATACAAAGGTAGAAAATAGGGAAGTCCTCAGTATGAGAAAGTCAAATGAGATAGGTCAAGGTTTAAAGTCAAAATAAGGAAAGTCATGTATGGATGGAGTCAAGTGAATTTGGAGCCTAAACTAACAAACAACTGGTGTCAGGAAAGACCATATCTATGTAAGGTGGTAAGCCAGTGGATTTTGTCAAATAACCTAAATGTGCAAGTAAATGTCCATTTTATAATTTACAGTTCATTTTGAACAGTTTGCCACATCATGAATAATATACCAAGCAGATGCTGTGAACATGACTAAATCAACAAGATAATAATCCACAGTCAATGATAAAACATCCATAGGTCATCTAACATCATCACAATAATAATCATCATATATCATCTGAAACACTGCTGCAATACATCTCTAAGCACTGAACTGAAAGTGTATGGGATAAAGGGTCACAACGGTCATCAAATCTGAACTCTCAAGGCTCAGCCTTGACACAAGGTCTAACATAAGTCTAAATAATATACTGCTCTGATCATGAGTGATCTCAAGATATACAATCATCATAGCCAAGCTCTGAATAATGGAAGCTCTGGAATGTGCAAATATCTGCTAAACAAGAATAGTAGCCATGTTACTATGGTGTGATAACAAAACCCCTGCAATCTCAGGTCACAATCTGAAGCATACTTCAATCCATAGCCCACAGTGTGAAGTAAATATTTGAGCACGTGTTTTGCAGCAATCCAGTGAATCTGCCTTGGTTCGCACATGAACTGACTGAGGGCATTCGCAGCAAAACATATATCTGGTTTGGTGTTGGTCAGATACATCATTGACCCAATCAATTGGCGATACATGGTGGGATCAATCAAGTCGGAATCTAAAGTAGAATATCTCAACTTCTTCCAATTTGCATCCATCGGAGTGGCCATGGACTTGCAGTCCAACATCCTGAATCTCTTCAATATATTAATGGTGTATTTTCCTTGTCATAGGAAAATCTCTTTCTGCCTATGCCATACTTCTAAACCCAAGAAGTAGTGCATCAATCCAAGATCCTTCATTTCATACTCAGAGGCGAGATTCTTCTTACACCATACAATAAGTTTCTCATTTCCTATGAGAAACAAGTCATCAACATATAATACCAAAATCAGTGTCTCATCATCCACAACCTTGTAGTAAAGGTTTGGGTCTGATCCACTCTTGGAAAATCCCAAGCTCACCAGGAATCCATATATTCGTCCAAACCAAGCACGAGGTGCTTGCTTGAGTCCATACAATGCCTTCTTCAATCTGTATACATGAGACTCCTTTCCGTGGACAATAAACCCAACTGGTTGCTCGATGTAAGCTTATTCCTCAATAACACCACTGAGAAAAGTTGTCTTCGCATCCATCTGATTCAACTTCCACCCCATAGCTGAAGCAATAACAATAATGGATCTGATCGAAGTATATCGAACCACAGGAGCAAATGTCTCATAATCGACTCCCGCTTTCTGAGAGAATCCTCTGGCTACAAATATGGCCTTGTATTTCTCAACACTGCCATCCGCTCCATGCTTGATTTTGTATAACCATTTAGAAGTCACTATTGACTTCTCCTCAGGTCTCGGCACAACCTCCCACACATCATTCTTCATGATGGATTGATATTCTTCCATCATGGCATCCTTCCAAACTTGATGTTTGGATGCTTCCTCGTAAGTAGTGAGTTCTGAATCAATAATGTTGCTCATCAGTGCCACATAACTCTCTGGAAGCGCCATGTAGAGCTTCATGCCCCTTTGCATCCTGCAGTGTCTGTTGTGCCCATCTAGGTCTTTTCCGACCTGCAACATCTTTGGGGATATCAACTGGATCTATGGGATCGATAGGTTCATCCTTTTCTACTAGCTCCCTCTGAACTGGAGGGGGAGATCATTTCATCTCCTTCGGTTCTAGCATTTCTTCATCATCAATCTCCATATCTGATCCTCTGCCTTTCCTGACAGCCATCTCTTCTTCAAAGGTCACATCCCTACTGACTTCAATCTGTCTGGATCCTGGGATGTAGATTCTATAAGCCTTTGAAGACTCACTATATCCCACAAAGGTTCCCTTCTTGCCTGAAGGGTCTAGCTTGGACCTTTTCTCCTTGGGCACATGTATGTAGACTGGACAGCCAAATATCCGGAGATGGCCCACTTCTAGTTTCACTCCTGTGAAAGCTTCTTCCAGACTCCTGTTCTTCAATATCATGTGTCGACATCTATTTTGTACATATATAACGGTTCTGAATGCTTCTTCCCACAAGAACATTCGAAGACTCTGATCATGTATCATAGCTTTGGATGCTCCACAATTGTACGATTATTTCTTTCCGCAACACCATTTTGTTGAGGGTTGTAGGGAACTGTGAGCTCCCTCTTAATTCCTGCTTCCTTGCAGAAATCATTGAATTCTGTAGAGGTATATTCTCCACCATTATCGGATCTCAAAATCTTGATCCTCTTTCCTGACAGATTCTCAACTTGTGCTTCAAACTCTTTGAACTTGCTGAGCACTTCCTTCGATTCTTTTAACTTGAGAAAGTATATCCATGTCTTTTGTCAGTAATCATCAATAAATGTGACATAGTAATGTTATCCACCCAATGACACAACTGTCACTGGTCAGCACAAGTCAGAGTGTACTAGATCCAAAATCCCTTCGGATCTACTCTCGCTATCTGGAAAAGATTTCTCGACATTCTTTCCAAGTGTACATCCTCTACATGTCCCATCATGATCTACCTAGAGCTTTGGCAAACCTATCACAATATTCTTCAAAACTGGGAGAGCTCGATAGTTCAAATGAGCTAATCTTTTGTGCCATAATTCGCCCATACTTCCAGCATTGTGTATTAGGGCTTCGACCGGTGGAGTGTTTAGTCTATACAAGCTCTCTTCTCTTTTGCCAATAACTTTGGTTGTGCTCTTGCTTGAGTTCTTGTGCCAAGCAAGGACTTTCCCTTCTGAGAAAGCTACTTTATATCCCTTGTCCTCCAAGGCTGAGATGGAGACAAGGTTTCTTTTCATTCCAGGTACATAGAGCACATCACTCAGATGCAATGTATCATTTGATTCTAGTTGAAGGGACGCAATGTGGCACCAGATCCCTTCATAGTGTAATTTGCATCATCGCCAAGTACAACACGGAGATGTGAATCTTTCTCAACTAATTCTGAAAGATTCTCTTTATAACCTGTCATGTGTCTAGATGCACCACTATCTACGAGCCAAGTGTCACTAGTGGTGGGAATAGTACCTGATAATGTTGATATTAATAGAAATTATGTGTGATCTTCATTCTTTTGTTGCTTGTGTTGGTGATCTTCCTCCACATCAGCGGTGGATGCTTCATGCTTCCTTTTGATTTGGCTTCGACAGCTAATGGCGTAATCTCCATACTTCTTGCACCTCTAGCATTGAACTTGAGACATATCCCTCTTCTTCTTTTGGTATTGGCGGGGACTTGATCTCCTTTCTTGGTACTTGTGTTTATGGAACTTCTTACCTTTTCCCTTACCCTTCTTGGCATGGAAAACAAAAGCTTGGTTCTCCTCAGGTTGAGTGCCATGGAGTCTTTGACGTGTTGCAATTCTTGTCTCCTGCTGAGTGCAAACTACCCAAAGCTTATCAGAATTGGGTAGTTTGGATCTACAACTTATGCTTTCGATAAAGGACTCCCAAGATGGTGGAAGACCATTCAGAGTGGTGATGACAAACTCCTTATCATTAATAGGATCTCCACTGGTGCTAAGCTCGTCCCCGAGTTCTGTGATCCTCATAAAATATGAGGCAATGGAATTTGACTTGGCTATCTTCATATTTGAGAGTTGGTTCCTCACTGTGATGGAGACATTGATGCTAGTGTGTTCAAACAGCTTCATAATGGTCTTTAACATTTTCCTAGCATTCTTCTTTCCTGAGATTTGTGGAACCACATGGTCTCTTACTGAATCCACAAGAATCCTTCTTGCTTTAGCATCATTCTTCCTCCATCAGGATTTATCCTCTTCGGCTTCTGGTTCAGGGACCTTCTCATTTACATATTGTAAGAGGTCATTTTCTTCTAGGAGTAGAAGAACCCTAGACTTCGAAGAGATCAAATTGGGAGCTCCTTCCAGACGATCTTCAACCTTCGTTCCAATCATCTTGTCTGCAAATCTGGTACAGAAACCCTAGCAAGAGCTAGGTCAAAAATGAAAGTTGATAATTTGAAAAACTGAAACCACGGGTAGATGTGCCTTGCCAAGGCGAGTTGAATTGAGGTAGGGCTGATCCAAATTTGTGGAGAGAAGTAGGACAAAACCAAAACCCTATAATTTTGCTGCAGCCAAAGAGTTAGGTCAAAAACTAAAAATCCTCAGAATTGAATTTCATCTTCACCAAAAGATATGCCTTCCCAAAAACGAAATTCCTAAGGCTCTTTTTCTCCAAAATTATGGGTGAAGACTTCAGAAGATGAAACCCTAGTTTCGGCAATGGCTTCTTCTAGAACTCCTCTGAAACCATGTTAAATTTCATACATTCATAGCATAATAATTCAAATGCATAAACAAGATCACTAGAAGAAAGACAAAGCACAAAACAATAACATAGAGATTATCCTGGGAAACCCAATTGGGAAAAACCCAGCAACTTTCATATAGAGATGATAATCCCGAGATCAGAGTACATAAAAGAGAAAAGATGGAAAATGTCTACCAAAAGTAGAAACCCCAAAACAGTCTTCTTCTCCAGCTTGTGCAAACTTCTGTCTCTCTCAAGTGATGCGAACTTGAGTGGATGAGTGAGTGTTATAATGAGGTGACATAACCTCTTATTTATACAAGTGTAAAACTGACTTTTACCCTAGGTGAGCAGACTTCTCTACTTTACTGGGCCGACTTCACTTGGGGGGGAAATAATAATTTAATTTTAATCTTTTACTTTGCTTCTTTTCTCCCCAAGGTTTACATTGATTTTTTCAAGGGTTTACATGGTCATTTACATCAGGTTCATCTCCCTTAGGAGGTACAATCAAATACAATAAATAATATCTTCCGAAGTTGCACAAAATCCAACAAAAATGGCATATGAAAAGGCTTGGTAGAACCACTCCCACCAATGATCCAGAGAAAGGCTGTTGGGAGCGCGGAGCGGGAGCGGGAAGCGAGAGCGAAAAGCAAAATTTTCAAAAGCTTCCGTTTTGGGAGCATTTCGGGAGCATTTTTTATATAATATATATTTTGATGCATATATATTAAAAAAAACATGAAAACATGTATTATGCCAAATTAGCTATAGAAAACATGAAAACATAGATATTCATATAACCATTTAGTACACATTGATTTAACATCAATCATCTAGGAGCTATAACTTATAACATTGTCATTAAATGATCAAATCATCAATCATCAATCGTCAACAACATCAACCTTCAAATTTCAATATATAATATTTGCCATCAAACAAGGCTATAATGTTTATAAAATAGGTCGCAATAAACATGAAATACAAAGTACTATGATATTATCTAGTATCTACTAAGATTTCCGCTTGCCACGAGAAACTTCCAATTTCTTTTCTCGTGGGCTAGGTGGAATAGGAGCTGCTAGAAGTGATCATGGAACATGACAAGAAGATGAATGGCCCCCGTGGATTGTTGGATGTTGTGAAGCTAAAAGCAAAACTCCTGCATCTGGAAATTTGTTGCTGCTTGGGAGTGGCATCTCTGTACGGGTACCTTTAGTATGAATTGGATCCCGATCACCATCATGATCACCCAGTAGTTCAGCCTCCAAGCGCTCTAATGCTATGGCTCCATCCTCCACATTAGCCTCCTCTGGATTGTTGTCCCAAGTCAAAAATGTTCTATCTTTCTTGGTCGCCTCACAATAATGGGACAACAACCTCAAGTTGTAGTGCACATAAACCAATCTTTCTGCGCGTTCTACATTCAAACTGTTTCTCTTTACACTATGGATGAAGTTGTAGGTGCTCCAACACCTCTCTGCAAAAGAGCTATCAACAACCCTGTGAAAGCACCTTCACCGCCAATTTATGCAAATATAGGCTCCAAAGCCATACATGTTCCACCAACGGATAGGATCCAATCTATCTCGATCTTTGGTTGCATGTAGGGTACCAAAGACTCCATGCTCAATGATGTATGCGCTCAATTCACTCTATACTTGAGCACACTCCTCCTCACCAAGGACCAACTTGTCTAATGCAAGCATATACCCATTTTGCACCTCTAGATCTGTGAGGGGTTTTTTCCTAACTCCACGCCCAGGTGCAGGTTGGGCCAACCAAATTGGAGAATAGTATTTTGGGGTAAGGACATATGCAAGGGGATGGAGTGGAACATTTAGTTAGGTTTATTTTATGTATATTATTGTTTTGTACATTATTTTGAATTTTGCTTATGTACAACAGTTTCTTTTTTATGAATAAATGTTGTAACTTAGATGTTTCATTTGGTTATTTTTTCATATATATATGGGACTAATGCACTTATGTTTCCATGCAGGAAACTGAGAATCTGGAGTTCTCAAATGATCTCCTTTCCTAAGAAAGATTAATCACACGTCCCGCAGTTGGAGGCAGATGTTACCAACTGAGTTGCACTATAGTTCGGACTTCAGTGAGCCGCTAGTATTGCACATTTACTTGTGCCTTTTTCAAAGTTCAGAAGCTCCAAGTTTGGCCTTTTCAGGGCCCCCTTTTCAGTTTTTGTAGTACATGACTGTGCCCCACGGGGTTTGTAATAAGCGTACTAGCATGGTGGTCTTTGAGTGACTTGGTTCCCTTGGACTTGACAACCAAAAAAGGTATTCCAAGGAGTTTTTTCCCTTATCAATTATGCTTTTCCTTTAGCCGAGTATAATCGGTGAGGTTTTCTCCTGCTCCTACAAAGCTGGAATGCCCAAAGTGGTGGTTAGGCCTTAGGGGATTATTAGAACCCATTTTGTAACATGTATAAACATGCTAGATGCTAGAATTTTATCGTTTTGTCATGTACTAGGTTCCCTTGAAGTTTCAGTCCATTCCAAGAAAAATATTTTTTCGCATTTTTAAGCCATTTTTTTTAATGGTTTAATTAAAAATTTTCAAAAGGTGATAAAAGTTTGATCCGGAGTCGGATTTTGGCGCAAGGATGCTCGTTTTCAAGCTCAAAGCATCCTCTTTACCCCGGTACCTAGTTTTCCTACATTTCGGGCGATCAAAAACCCCCGTGGAGCAGTGTTTCCTTTCAAAGCTACATCCTGGCACTTTAATGCTAAAGTTGCGACAAAATACACTTTGGCCAAATGATTAAAATATAAAGAAAAAGGACTTATCACATGGCAAATGACTTGGCACTAAGAAAAACTAAGGTGTACAACTCTATGCTAAAGCAAAGCATATGTTAAAAGTTTATCATAAAGTCAAAGTGTGAAGTATTTCTATTGAAACCAAAGCCATACCAATCTCAACCATCACGTGGGGCCAACCTTACTCGTGACATGGCCGTGAGCATACAATGGAGGATAAGTATGTCATTTGGTGGGCCAAGTTATAGTTTTAAAGTTGAAGCTTATGTTATAACTTGTTTCAAAATCATTTTTTATTTTATGCATCCCTCATGTGGGCAACTGTACGACCTCTTGTGTGAAAGGACGAGTTCGATGGAGTGGGGCCACCCTTGGTGACATGGATTTAGTTCATGAATAATGAGAGTTTATATCATATGGTTGATGCATCATGTTGGAATGGCAAGTTTTTAAATGCCAATGAAGAGAATCGCACTCCCTCACGTGGGCCATCTTCCACACAGCCGTACGGACTTGAGTGGTTATTCGTTGGGGCAACAATGGTGATATGGCATCATCCACATGGCTGGCTTTCTAATTACATCAACCAATCACACTCTTCAGCATAATGGAAACATCACTCATCCACTCGCATCCTCATCCTCACGTGTGTGTGTTCCACAAGTGGGCAGCTTGTAGCAGTTTCCGTTTTGAAGTGTTTTTGTCCATTTGAAATGGTGTTTCTCCATTGGGTGAGAGCTTTGCTTGCTCTACAATCTAGGAGCTTTGTCTCCTTAGGGTTTTGCACCCTAGCTAGGTTGCCATTTGCTATAAATTGAAGAGCTTGGCTCCATTCTAAATGATCTGAAGGTGGAACCTTTGCTCTGATATTGTTGTATTATTTTTGTGTTCTTGAGAATAAAGTTAAGGCTTTGGAGGCTATGTTGTGGACTCGTGTTAAATGTGTGGATGTTTAATGCTTAAATCCCATGGAGGTAATCTGTGTCTCTTCATAAGCTTTGTTTATTGTTCGGATTCATGCTGACCTTTGAAGGAAATTTACTATTTCAGTAGGGTAAAGAGTAGAATCTATATTTTATTCTTTATCATCAATTATATGAAGCATATCTTAAACATTGTTCATATCTTGTTTGAATGTCCATGTTTCAATTTATCTTTTATATGATTTATAAACACACATAGATCAAGGCTATGGAAACTTCAGGCCCAAAAAGCAATGGAACTTAAATGCTATATCTAAACAATTGCTGGCCTTATTTGTATTATGGATTGTGCGCTTCTGTGAAGGTGAATAAACCCTCTTTAAACAACTCATCCATTTGTGAGACACCGCCATTCCCTGTGTTATTGCTCATTCAGTATATACTATGGTGTATTCCCTTTCCCTTGCCAAAGTGTCACAAAGTCAAGACAGTTAAGTCATCCCTTAGCCTAGCCAGTTAATTTAAGCCTTCACCCTTCACTAGCAAATTGATCACAACTATTAAGTGAGTATGATCCTGAAAGTCTAGTCTGAGTAATAATAATAATTAACGACACTATATATTTGGATTTAGATCGCCAGTCATGATTACTCTGTGTTATAATTGTTATTTAATAAGTTGTAGAGCATATATTAACCTTGACACTTTGCAGCAGCTATTGATGATGATCTGAGTTATATTTGGTCTTGGATAGACCTAGTTTGACCATGGAGGACCATGGGACATGAGATGTTGGACCTTATGATGATATGGATAGATGATATATGGTCTATGTATACATACATGATGACTCTATGCAGCAGTTACAGGGTTATGATGATGATTCTGGGGTTACAGCAGTGTTTGTATATGTACAGTGCATTATTATTGGCCTTGATCTGGTATATTGGATATTTATTTTGATCATGCAGAGATTCATATGGTGTATGAGTACACATCTTGGATGGATTTGGACCTTCTGAGTCCAATGGGACAGTTTGTTTTCAGTTCCGGGCACTTACAGTGATGATTTAGCCTCAGTAGGCTGTCCTAGTGCAGTTTTGGCTTGTCGGAGGCCCTGTCGGAGCAGATGTGATTTTTATCCGGTTGACCTAGGGCGCTGATGATGGAGGGGGTGGTCCAGCCACTTGTTTTTACCATATTACCCCCCCTTCCGGACACATTGGTGCCCTCACCTTGACAGCGCCAGCACTCCAGGAGGCTGTTTGGGGCAGTTTCACGCTTCCCGAGGCATTTCAGGATTGGTAGAAATGGCTATTGAGGAAATCGATTTGGGCTACTGAGGCAAAGTTATGGCATGGGATGATCAGTGATGATAGATCGGGACCTTCCACACCTTCTCCAGTAGTTTCAGCTTCATCGGGGCCCGCATCCATCACTTATGGCATTTTCTGTGGATTTTTTTAGGTCTTTTGAGGACCACGACTTCACTATGGAGGCACGATTTTGTACATTCATGATTATTTTTTGGTTATGGTGCTATGGGGATTGACCAAGGAGGGATAAAATTACCCCTTGGACCCACCATAAGCCTCTTATGATATTTTATCATCATGATTTGGTGGGATTCCCCTCTTATAGGGTGATTTTGTCCACTTACATTATATTTTATTAGTGATCCATGTATTTTATTGTTGAGCTCATCTCAACCATTGATTAGACATTTGTATCTTTTAATCTTAGCCACTCATTCAAAAAGTGGTTAGGGTTTTGGTGCCTCTCCTTCCTATTTAAAGGAGAGAGCCTCTCATTGTAAAGGGACTTTTGGCTCTGGATTATTGGAATAGAAAATTATTATTGCATCTATCTCCAGTGTTGTGGTGAATGTTTTTGGTGTTCGTTCGTTGGTTCTTCCTTTGCACTGAGTTATTGGAGATCTTGTTTGCCATATCTTTGTACCACGATTTTGCATCTACAGGTGGAGGCCGATTTGCTTGGAGGAGGAGGTATTGGTAGGGGAAGACTCTCCCTACTTCTTCTTTGGAGCTCTTCGTTGGTAACAGGGAGTATTACTGTCCCAGGACCTTCTATTTCATGTTACTATTTGCATTTCTCTTGTATTTCTTCCATACTTGATCTTACTGATTGAATTTTCATTCCTTGGTTTGACAGGTAGAGGGAGGCGCACTTGTGGGCTAGGGCATCAAATTGGCAAGCAAATCAACAATCTCTCATTTGATCTCTGCGGGAATCTTCCTCAACATCAAGGCATCTCATCCACATCACTCAGGTATGATCTCAAGGTAAGTTCTATCTCCATGATCTATCCAATTGTCTAAAACATCTTAAAACCCTAAATTAATCAAAACCCCATTTTTATATTTTCTCAGATCTACTTAGATCTAGTGGGTTATTGGGCATAATATTGAAAACCCACCTCTATAGCATCCACGGCATCCCGGATCTATAGTTTGGTGAGGATTGGCTTCCGTTTGACCCCTCTCCCATGCCAACTTAGCTTCTCCCAAGCAAGGTGCACTTCACTAGTTGAGCAAGTTGACCTAGATCTAGGTGATGGGTGTTTGAGACTCCACTTGATTCGTCATCTACACATCCAATAACATACACCCAGGTTGTTACTTTTCTGAAATTCACCTTGTGGGCCCCATTCCACATTTTAAGGGATTTAATCCCCATTTTGGACCACTTGGAAAACTTAAACTCAGATCTACTAAGATCTAACCGTTGGATTACCACGAAATTACAGATCCATACTCCTACTTGACCGATCTACCCGGATCTAAAGTTTGGATGCCATCCGACTTGTTTTGACCCACCTAACCCCACTTTTTAGCCTCCTTGGGCAAAGTCGCACCACCTTGGAGAAGTGAGTTGACTCACTTCCAGGAACTGGGTACTTGAGATTTTTGGAGATTTGAAACCGGAATAATTCAAAACCTAGGTCTAGACTATCACTTTGTCAAATCTTGCCTTGGGGATTGCATTCCTTGTTTTAAGGGATTGTGGTCCACTTTGGTCAAACCTAGATCTAGACACATTCATCCATCAAGACCTCTATTGCCCACTTGTCCCAAGTACTAGGAGTCCTAAACCACAAGTCAACCCTACTTTGACTCCACTTCCCAATTCCCAAGGCACTGGTTTCTCTCCAAGTTAATTCAACTTTCCTAGATTGTTGGATTGACTTGTGGTTTGACCCATGCATGGTGAACTAAACCCTTGAATCTGTCATGTATCATGGTCAAGCTTGTCACTTGTACTAGTTAGCCCCAATACAACCCTTAACTGCCCTGCATTGGACACGGTTCCCAAGGCAGTGGATCTTCTGACATTGAACTAGTACACTAGCCCTAGATCTCACTATAAACATTATAAGTCACTCTTACATCAACTATGAACCAAAGCTACACCTATTGAACCCCTCACTTGGCTTGTGACTTCATCTTTAGGTCTAGGATAAACCATACACTTAACTTCACTTAGTAATACCCTGATTTGGTGTCTTGGTTTTGATCTCTCCTGTCGGGAGTAGATCGGGTCTCCCCCTTTGTTGTCTGGGCTAGATAACATAAAGCGAAGGTTGCCTCGACTGGCGTGACAACCATATATTGGAGGTCGAGGTGATCGTGGTTGCACCTTTTGAGTTGCCCTTCCCTATTGCCATCCATCACTGGATCCATCCATAGGGGTAACTATAGTTTAGGTTATAACAGGACCCCGTTTAGACCAACTTTTCACAATTTCCCCATGGGGGTATGAACAAGCAGTTATTACAAAATGAGCAAAATTGCCATAAAATGACTTATGAACTCTGAACACTGATGATGAACATTGAACGTGTTCATGAGACTAACGGCTCACAAGAAATTCAACTATTGTACAAAATAGTTGGTAACAAACTCAATTTTTAGGTCTCAATGGTCCCTTTAGCAAGCCTGATGCAAAAGAAGATCATAATGACATAGGCAAAGATGACCCCAATGGTTGGTGGAAGATGCATGGGGATTGTTACCCCTCATATTGTATGACGGTAATCTAGTAGCAAATATTTTCAAAGCAGATAACTGTAATGACTTCATTGAGATTCAAGATCTCAATACAAATGATAAGTTGCACATGGCTTAGAGTCCATTGGAGCAAATTTATATGGACATATTTTTTGCATTTTGGCATTATGGTCAAAGCCATGTTCATAAATAATGTCATGGAAATCACTTAATCATTTGGTGTGGCATAAAAAAGTGTATTATTTGTAATAAACCTATGATGTATCGACCCAAGCACCCTTCCTTAAATTGCGTCAGACAAACTTCACTTGGATTTATTTGAAAGGTAGAATCTCTAAATAGAAGGTGGGTGCACTTTCCAAGAGAATCCCTTAAATAAAGGTGAGTACTCCATCTGCCAAGATATGAATCCCCAAATAAAGGGTGGGCATTGTTGCCTCCTAAAGCACACTTACCGCAGAAAAGTCCCCCAACTAATAGGTGTGTTCTTGAGGGCCAACTATGAGTTTAGAACCTGTTATCACACAACTTGTAGTTGTCCCTAAAGGTATCCCATCCGAGATGGTAGAGGTGTTGGACAACTAAAGAGGTGACCCAAGAAATGCCACGGTTCCCAATGCAAGCTGGGTGTCACGATAACCGAGGCACTCTTCACTTTAAATCAAGACTAATCAAGATCAAGGGGGAGACCCTAGCCAATCAAATGAAGATTAGTTAACCCAAAGGTTCCTAGGGAAATGTGTAAGCTGAGTTACGGAAACCAACAAGTGAGTTAGATTAAGTGGACCCAAGAGTTTAAGTATGGTTGAAGAGGCTTAAGAGGTGACAAGTGTTTCAACCAATGAATGACTAAGGCCACTTATGGAGCTCAAATGGATAGATCTAGTACCATGAAAATACACAAGTGGGACCCACTCCTTAAAAAGTAGAAAATGGTCCAAATGGGGCCCACAAGGTCAAATTAGGGGTGAGATGGCACTAAGGGGTATGCAATGATGTAGATCTATGGATCTAAGATGAATGAGGCAACACCCACATATGGGATCTAGCCAAAAGACAACTAGCCCAAGGAATGCGATTTACGCAAGGGAGATTAGTGCCTGAAATTCTGGGGGCAAATGGAGTCCAAATTTCACCAAAATGTAGATCGGGGTAGTTCAGGCAATTATCAAGGTGCATTTTAAATGGCATGCCCAAATATGAGCTAGATCTCCATAGATCTAAGGTTGAAAATGCCTCACCCAATGACCCAAGTGGGGCTCAACCCTCAAAATGAAGAATGGGGCCCACAAGGCAAAAATCAAAGAGGTGAAGCAGTAGGGGTAGGTTATCAAGGTGGATCTATGCAAATCAAGTGGGATCTCACCTACCCATGTCAAGGAACTAGCCCAACTAGCCTCCCTCAAGGAATACGATTTGCCTCAAGCAGAGTTCGGTGCTTTGGGAATGGGTCAAATGGAGGCCAATCACCACCAAACTATAGATCTGAATTGTCGTGAATACTATAGAGGTGAGTTTTAACTATCATCCCCAAAGCCAAGCTAGATCCAAGTAGATCTAGGAAAAAGTAAAAATTAGGGTTTTGATTTTATTAGTTTGTGTAACCAATAGGATGGAGAACAAGCGAAATCAATACGTACCTTGTAGATCTTACCTCAAAAGCTTGCGGCCTCTTAGCATATGGATGATTTTTTCCCTTAGTTACAATTCCAAGCTTGATCCAAGTGTCTTCAACCCAAATCGTCCAAGCCCTAGGAGGAGAGATGTCCCATATAACCTATAAATCAAACTACAAAAAGTTAGATTTGATCCACAAATCAATGAGATCTAAGCATGTCATGTCAAAGAAGCAATCAATGGACAAAACACAATTGAAAAACTCCCTCAAGATGAAAACGTCTTGCCTATGGGGGATGTGAGCAACCCCTTCAATCTTCTCATCAAGCAATTCGCATGGCTCGCTTCAATCAATTCGGCCTCCCTTTGTAGAAGTCGATTTCACCTGTTGGAAGCAAGGATGTCTAAAAGAAGAGATGCAAAATCATATACAAGAGCAACCCAATCAAAGCCAAGAAGTAGATCTCCAAAATAATATTTTCATTCCAAGTTTTCCAGAGCCCAAAGGTGCTTTTACAATAGGGGGGTCTCCTCCTTATATAGGATAATAAAGACCAAAACCTTAAACCACAAAACCACTTTTTGAAACTAGTGGTTGAGATTAAAAGATCTAACAATCTAATCAACGGCAAAGATGAGCCAATACATAATATCACATGGATCACTAAAGTGAGTGATGACGTCATAGCTAGAAAACACTCATGGAGGGTGATGTCATACATAAGGGCGGCTAAAAATACATGTGCCACATCATTAAGACCAAGACAAGTCACTACAAGCTCATGGTGGGGCTAGGAGGTATTAATTCCCTTCACTAGCTCGTCCCCATGGCACAATAATATAAAATATAAGTCTATGACATGTCATAGTGACACAAATGATCAAATCCTGTCCCCAAAATCTAATAGAGACAAGCAATAAAAGCCTTCCTGTAACCACTGTGGACCCCACTGACTGATGCCAACTGATCTGGAAGATGGGAGGTTCACCATGGATGACCTCTAAAAAGACCAAGTGCCAAAACCTTGCCTCAATTGCTCAAATCGAATTCCTCAGTGACCCTTTTATTCCATTTTTTAATCCTCTTGAAAACCCTAAAAATGCCCCAAACTGCCACCCGGGGTGCCTGCGCTATCAAACTGAGTGCACCATGCTGTCTAGAAGGGGGTATAATGGTAAAATCAAGTGGTTGGACCACCCGCTTCCTACACAGCGCCCTAGGCAATGACTGGCCTCCAAGGCCTCTGTTGGACAGGCTGGATCAGCATGCCCAAACTGGTCAATAGGTGGTTGCTACTATCATCATCAGGAGTGCCCGGAACTAAAAGATAAGTGTCTCAATGGATCCAGAATACCCAAATCTACTAGAAATGAGTACTCATACACCATGGGTTGACCTATGGGTTCAACTGTAGGGCCCACCATATCCGGATAGTGTAAAATATGATGATCTGAAAATAATAATAAAACTGACCAACTGCATCAATCATCATCTAAAGCATATGTCCAACATATGGAATCATCAATAAGTGTATGTGGGACCATCAATCATCATCCATAAGCACAAGTGGTCCATCTTGTCACGGATCCCAAGAATAACCAAGATCAAACTATGTTTGACTAGGTCAAAATACAACCAAAGACTAGATTATAGCATAAGACTAAGACATGTTCCCTTAATCATATTCATAGCTTAACTTAAAGTACAAACATCATTCAGTGGTAGTTAATATATATATATATATATATATCAATGTTATTTATAATTTACTTGCACAAAAGCTTTATAGATATACTCATTCAATGGACATGGCCTAACTGCTAGCAAAGGGTGAAGGCTTAAAAGAAAAAGCTAGGCAAAAGGGGATGACTTGACCAACTTTTCTAAATGACACTTTGGACAGAGAAAGGGGGAGCTACACTCTGTGCTAGACAAAATAACAAAGAGAAGGGCAGTGCCTCACAAATGGATAAGTTGTTTAGAGAGTGTTTATTCAACTTAGGCATCATGTCTACATCAAGCTGATCCAGGTTCATTAGGATCATCCATTTCATTTCAATGGCCTTTTTGCCCTATATGACCCCTCTAAGATTTCACATGTGCTAAGAAGCACAACTAATCGCAACTTGCATCCAGGGCATATTTACATCACAAGGTCAACAAAGAATAGATATAACTTTTGATTAACCATTGCTTTTTGGACTTTTTAATACCCTTCGCGGGGTATTTTGGTAGTTCATTGCTATAGCCTTTATTCACGTGTGTTAAGAAACACATTCTAGAATTTTAAGTTCACAGGATTTCATAATATATTTCCAATACAAGTAGTACATGTGCTTTCATTTTTAGCCAACAACAACTCAAGTGACTAGGGGGAGTTCTGCACAGTGCCAAACATCGGGACAACCGACCAAAATGATTTAGGCATACAATCCAGCTTACCAAAGGCAAGTGCTGTCACCAACTCAAAGCCGAGACACAAAACAAACATGGATGCGGTCCAACACAGAGGTAGAAATGGGGAAGTCCTCCATATCAAAAAGTCAAGAAGGAAAGTCAAGGTGAAAGCCAAATAAGGAAGGTAATGGATGAATGGAGTCAAATGAAAAGTGGTGCTTAAGCTAGCAGACAAAGATGTCAAGAAAAACCATGTTTATCATTTATGCTCATATGAGGGTAATGAAACCAATGGGTATTGTCAGAAAACCTTAATGTGTAAGTAATACATCCAATTTATATTTATAACATCATCCAAGATATTTCATTTCATTATTTAAATAATCCTTCCACATCATGAATCATGTAAAAAGCCAATGCTATGAAGATGACTGAAACAACAAGATAATAATCCAATACTAATAATCACAAGTCCATAGGTCACATCATATCAAAATAATCATCCACAAATAACTAAAACACTGTTGCAATAATACAACTGGGCATTGAACTGGAACTGTATGGAAAAAAGGGTCACATCAGTCATCAAATCTAAGCTCTCAAGGCTCAACCTTGGCACAAGGTCTAATCAATATCTGATACATATACTGCTCTGATCCATAAGTGATCTCAAATAACTCTGCTCATCATAGCTGATCTCTGTAAAACCAAAGCTCTGGAAAGTGCAGATATCTGCTCGGCAAGAATAGTAGCCCAACTACTATGGTGTGATAACAGAACCCACTGTCACCTTGATTCCTAACTCCTCCGTTTAGACACAACTCCCAAAAGTCAAGCGGGGTACTCCCTATTTACAAAGTTTTTAAAAGGTTTTAATTTTAGGAGTTAAATTTTAATTATGCGTATTTAAGTTGAATAACAAGAAATCATGCAAAGTGCAAAATATTCAATGACAGGAAAACCTTGCTTTGACACTTAACAAGATAAAGCATCAAGAAAGAAACAGTCAATTAACCAATGCCTATTCTACTTGGGTTATGGAGTCAACAATCATTCAATACTTGCTCAATTAATCATACAAGATACAAAACAAATTGCAACGATTTATTTTCCCAAATTCAGATCATTCAAAGATTTCATACATCGAAATAAATGACTTGCTTGCAAAATAACCTAACTAACCATGAAACACTCTTGCACTTGAAATAAATTGCAATTGAAAGCAAAGAACTTGAAATGAAATAAGTATGACAATCAGACAAGAAATTGAGATGTTTTGCAAGTGGTCCTATAGATTTTAAAAGGTTTTAATGTCTCACTTTAGCTTAGGGTATTAATGTGTGTTGTGAGAGTGCAGAATTGTAAATTGAATGTCCTAAACTAATGTGACTACCTCCAACAATTATCTTTCAATTTGAGAGAAATTGTTGGGTGCTCAACAAGCGAACACAAGGTTCCCTTTTAGCTCCACAAGGCAGTTCTGAAAATTGTCGTATGTTCAACTGGAGGACACAAAGTGCCATGAGGCTCCCAACAGCCTCTACCCCATTAACTCCACGGATCAATCATCTTTTTCTCAATGTCCAACAAATGACCACAAAAGTAGGTCAAGAGTAATAAGGAAAACACACTTTTACATCGAAATTTGCAAATTCATATTTGTTAGTAGCACACCAGCAGACGTGATCTCCATATTTTATTCTGATGCGCTTCTGTTTCTAGCAATTGTGTTTCCATAGATATACATTCAATTTATAAGAAAGCGTCAAGACAACACATTTTAGGAAATTCGAAATGCCTTTATCAGATTGTACACACCAAAGAATATTTCAAAGTAATCTATAATTTTGGAACACATTAACCAATGTGATATTTGAATACAATGACACTCTAAAATCATTCCTACTTTTAAGTTCTTCAATATCAAATTTGCATTACTTCGGCATATCTGATCACTATCAGCAGTATTTTACCTTCAGAGACTGATTCTCTCTTGTCAGGTCCTGGATTTTCTCATAGCTCTCTTCCAAGGCTGAGCTTTGATTCGTGGCAAGTTCAAGTTTAATCCGGAGAACCACATTTGCCTCTTGCTCTTTCAATGCAAGTGCCTTAGCTGCATCTGATTCAAGCTGCATTTCTTCCAAAGCATTCTGGAGCTTCCTAATTTCCAAACTCTTGGATTCTTCAGCATCAGCCTGAATATGATTGCATATATTTCAGAATACTTTCCTACTATAGGAACACGATTCCAAAAGTCCAAAAGAAAATTTGGAAATATGCTTTAACAAATGAAATATGAAAACCCCAATTCTCTAAAAAATTTCAACTCTTCCTCGTGTCAATAACTATTCAACAATAAATATACCTTGTAATATATTAAAGACTTGCATGCATACAGAATTGTCCAGAAACAGAAATGACCTAACTAAATATGGCACGTGTCTTAACTCTTTTGATAAATTTATGGGCAATGGCTCTAAGAATGATTGTAATCAAAGCATATTCATATGTCAAATGCTGTCTGGATATTGACTTTAATCAAGTTTCAAAAATAATTATCAAAATAAGCGAAAAGGTGATTGTTGGTTGGTTGCATCCAGGAGCTTCTGCATTTGTATTTAAGATGAGAGAGAGGGGGGAAAGATTTCAAGAATCATATCGTAATGAAATCTGTGAGTAATCTTTTCTTTCACATGATCCTGCAGAAGGGCTTTCAGTGGGAGTCCCAACAGAAAGCGAAGTTTGCACCTTCAAATGGCCTACCAGGGCTATTGACAAGAGCATTCTGTAGCTGAATAGAGACCACAATGGGTGGCTGAATAGAGACCACAGTATAAATGCTAGGCACTTCTGTAGTTACTTGTAGTGTAGCCACTTTTGTAGGTACTTGTAGTGTAGGTATTTGGAGTTGGCTAGATTGTCTTAGTTAACCTTAGAAAAAGCTTGGCGAGGGTCTCTCCCCTGGATAGTCTAGGTTCGTTTACTCAGTACTATTGGACCTATGAAACCTAAAAGATGACCTCCTTCCAGTAGTGATACTTTGG
Source organism: Larix kaempferi (assembly GCA_027924585.1). NCBI lineage: Eukaryota > Viridiplantae > Streptophyta > Pinopsida > Pinales > Pinaceae > Larix > Larix kaempferi. Next base: position 5,747,773 of record BSBM01000938.1, read on the forward strand.
GAAGGAGGGACATAGTTGTGCTTTAGGGGTCGATTCCTTGCCTATCCATTGACCGCTAGGTTGTGCATAAACAGTTCCATTTGGAGCTGGAGGTCACAGGGTACTTGTATTGCAGAGTTACCTCACTCTCAAGATCGTCGTTTGAGCAATGACATCTTTTTGGTTGAGATTTATGGGATGTAGTTGCTTGTTCTGGGAAGGATTAGTGTTTGCTGGGGCAAGTGTATGGCTTCCTCCCCCCTAACAAACCATCAGTTATCGAATTGATGGGGCTCATCCCCCAACAGAACACGTTCAAAATGAAAATTGGAGAGTCAAGGCCATTTTGGAGGTATTGGGTTTCGAGTTTGGTCGGCTCATGCAGTAGTTTTATTCATAACGGCTTTATTTGTTATTGCATTAAAAGAATCCTTTAGCCCCAGTTCTTAATGTGAGATAGGTGTCAGTTGATCCGTCGGATAGGTGTGCCGACTTCACGTCAATTAGTCCATTTGGAATTCTTATAAATTGAGACTATTTGTCAGGCTTGTCATCTATCAAGTAATCTCCACTGAAGCCCAGTTGGCAAAGAGTGGGCTATACTTTAGGTCTTCGGAAGAATCTGAATTAAATTTTTGATTGTCAATGTTCCAGAGACAGCTAAGAACATTTTTTTGGATCGCCAGATCTACTGAGATTTATTGCAAATACATTCAGGACCACTTTTCAGCTCTCTTCAAGAATAGGATCAACTGGTGTGCCAATTTGTTTGGTGATTGCAGTTATCTAGTTTGCAACCCCTTCATTGGAACTGGCAATTCTTGAGAGATTCTGCCATATTTATTATTTTTCCCCTCCACGATCAAGTGCAAGTTTATTTTGACCAGAGCTTAGCTGTTTGTCTGCTTTTTGTGCGAATTGACGTGATGAGGTACACAATTTACCACTGGCTAAGGGTGCCTTGCTGATTTAAGATGCTCAAGTTTTATACTTTGTGGCATATTCAGATTTTATCTCAGCATTATTTGCTCTACGAAAGAAATTATAAAATCCATCACATATACCCTTCCACCTTTTGTTTCGCTCTTTGCAAATATTTTTTCTGTAAATATAAGATGTATTTAAAAATTTACGGAAAAAAAAAATTGGCTGTTTGAATCTATTATGTCCAGGAATTCCTTCAACGGTGGGGGACCAGCATGGAACTTTTATTTCCATTGCCAGAAAGACAATGGAAATGGCCCACAGCCTAGTAAAGTTCGAACTTGCTTTGATACCACTTACCAAAGTCCTTGCTGTACTGAGGGTTGGCCATCATCAGAAAGAGGACAAACCCATACAATCCAAACAACAAAGATAATATTTGTCGACATGAATATGAAGATTGAAAATGATGCACTACGATGTTTAACTTTATATACAAGTGAAAAGGTGAGTTAGGATGAACCGTCACAACTGTTAGAAATGCACCAAGTTAATAATTGTTTATTATATATATAATATAACTGGACAGTATTATATATTATATTCTAATAACTTGGCTCACTAACACTATATATAGGTACATTACAATGGATCTATTCCAGCTTATTTATTTCAAATAATGTGATGTGCTTTTGAACCTGCAATACCTTGCCAATCAGAGTTAACAACACAAAAGAATAAGGAACGCAATAAAACACCAAATCCCTTGTACTCATCTCTATTTATGTATGATAAAATCAAAACCTCTATTTTCAAGAATCATTTGGTTAAGTGTTCAATTATCTCATAAATATTCTTTAAATATATACCGGGAGTGTGTTTGCATATTAAGGAAGATTTAGTTGTGGTAAGAGTCTATTTGATTGTAGAAGCTACATTCTCTGGAGGACGGAGTACACTCCAGGAGAAAGATCATATTCAAGCCTCATAAATATCAATTGAAGATATGCTTTCATGCAGTTCACTCTTTCAATCAATTTTGTATTTCGGAATTTTATTTGTAATTTCGGTGGATGGACTTGCATAAGATTAATTTCCAAATAAATCTAGGTGTCAAGAAGTGGAATGCAAGGGGAAAGCTCTTGCTAAACTTTTAGGAGTCACCAGGTAAACAAATGTGCTTGTAAATTTTCGTGCAAATAAGCATAGACACACACTCACACACCATTAATAGATGTTTCCAACCAAGTTTAAGACTTGATAGATAAAATATAACAAAAGTAAAGCAGTCAAGAAGAAGGCATTTGAAATTTAGCCTTCATCTCCATTGTGTACGACAGCTAAATATTACAATGGTTGTTTTCATTTGTTTTTCTTCCAATACAAATGTAATATTTTGAATGAATTTTATCAGTGTACATCGAAAAATTGTTTGCATTTAATAATTTTACAATCAAGTTCATGCCATGATAAGTCAAGTATACATGGTGTATGACATGTATGCAAGCATAGATATTGAGCATTCATTGCAAATGTCCTTCTAAGATAGCTCTCAAACGCATTCTGCCACTGTTCGCAAGATGATTTTCAACATGAGAGTACTTAGGTTTAAATAGGTCTCAAATCTTTCCCCATATACAATGTCCTCCGCACCCTATCAGGTATTTTAATTATTACAAGATGGCTAAATGGTTCAAAGATACCCAAAATGACTGAGTCTTGCAGTTGGTCCATAAAGACTTTCTAATCTTAGCCTGTATCTTGTAGGAGTGCTTGTCAGTTATCCTTGACTGCTAGAATTCCTGTCTAAAAATTACCCTTACAAAGAGTTCGTCCATTAAGATAAATTGACTAACTTAGGGAACCAATAGAGTCCCGACCTATGATGTCAAATCCTAATTACAACAGACAATGCTAAGATGGGAAACAGATAAGGGTGAACTGACATTAATTTCCATGTTTAGCATAGCATGACTGAGAATTACATGGGAAGGTGCACAAGCCAACTCCAAATGAAATTTAATTTACAACAAAATCATGAGGAAAAGCCAGAAGGCACATCTACATGAGATGAATAATTGAACAAAACATATACTACATCATTGTAGCAACAAAGATACAATTAGTTAATAACTGACAGAAACAACCCAATAGAGTAAATGAATCATCACAAGATACTACATTTCCTTAAGTATTTTTGGCTAGTTACTGTTACCAACAAAGCCTTGAGAGAAATTGAGAAAATGCTACATGCAAAGAAGATGAAAAAGTAAAATAATAAGAGCATCAGAAATTCCATTACACGCAATCTCTTCTCAAGTTGTAGTCTCCATGTTAGTTCCTCACACCGCTTCTCAAGTTTGTTCTTTGCCTCACGCAGAGCCCCTGTTTCCCTTGCAGCCTTTCATGTCAAAAAACACAAACAAGTCCATATAACCAAAATAAGTATAGACTATGACAGACTAGAAAATTAAAAAACTAAATTCTCCACTCAATATTCACAATATGTTTACAACTTATCAAAAAGGCCATTGTTGCCATGAAATAGAAGCAAAATTATTACCTGAAAGCAAAAAACATATAATTTGAATTTGCACATGATACAATTACAGTGAATTTGCATAGGGACGGTCTAAAAAAAAAGCACTAAACAAAGCATGGCCCATTGCCCAAATGATATCCAAAAACTCGTTGGCAATAATGTATAAATAATATGTCACAGTCTAAGGTGTTAGCTCAACTGGATGTCACCCATGCTGAGTATTTGGCTAGTTCCATGTGAACAGATACCCAGTTTGAAAGACCCTGGGTCGGGCACGCTATTCTATGTCAAGGGGTTTACTAGGGATACATTCCACAAATGTTAGGAAGCATCCCTAGCATTTCCCCACAAGACTTTCCTATGGACGTATAAAGAAAAGAATAGGTAATACACGACACAACCCCCATAGACATCTTACATCACATTGATATATTCACCACATGTTGTCTACATACAAGTAAAACTTACATGATAGAACTTGAATTGTTTACCATGCTTTATATATCAAAAAACAAACATCTGAGAAAGTGTATTCATAGTAATCTATAAAAAAATGATTAACAAACCCATTATGTTCAATAAATTTTGGAGTACAAGGAGATAAGGTGAATGGAGGAACAATTTTCGTATATCATGGAGTGTGATGCCAAATTTTAAGGTAGAACACTGATGATGGCAACTCATAAAGAAAAGACAAAATTAAATCTAGACTGAACTGGGGGTCAAAGCGTTAACTAAAGCAAACTCTACACACATGCATCACCTCTACAGTCCACTAGGAGAGAAGAGAGTGCACACCCCTCAAACGCAATATTCATTTTCACCAACCCATAAAATCATGGGCTTTTGCCCTGGAGAGGTGCACTAGGCTTCATGAACAGGGCTAAATGACCTAAACTAACATTTGAAACAAGAAAAGCATGGTGACACAAGTAAATCACGATAGAGAGACTAAGGGCTAGGAACACTAGGATATGGCAGATGTACTAAGAATGCCCATGGCTTTGGAGTTATGATTGAGTGAAAAAACTTCGACAATATAGGTCAGAATGATCTATATTTATCTAAGTAAAAAACTCTCTGAAGCACCGCTTAGTATAGGTGTCCGGCTAGCCCTTTTACATGTGTAATGTAGATGCCATGTCATTTTACAATTATCATCTTTTGACCATGGGAAAAAGAGATGTAGAAAATGAAGAAGAAGAAGAAGAAGAATGCTTGAGATAAGCCTTGGGACTGCAAGTCCCCTAGTTCTTTGTCAACTTTTGTCCTTGCAATCATCCTGATGCAAACCAGGTGGTAATAACTAGTTCCATATGGGGACATGTGCTTTTTCCTAAGATCTGCATGCACTTGGGAAATCCGCCCCTGCTATCTCTTTTGATTTGGATCTCTCTAATGGTTTGTCTATGCCAATCCCGGATGTAGTACCACCTCTCTCAATCCATAGCCCTGATCTGCTCTGTCAAAGAAGAAAGTGTGCAACTTCACTCTGTAGAATGTGCCCCCTCTACATGGGAAAATGTGCCTGTTGCACGAATTTGCAAGTAGTCAGCGCTCCCCAGTGTATCGTGAAAAGGGACTAATCGCCTCTCGTGGATCCTTAAATCTGGCGGTGGAGAGTTTACCAATCACCTGCAGGTTTTGGTGTAACGGCAGTCGTAGTACCAACAATTGGTATCAGAGCTAGAGGTCACGAGTTCAATACACACTCAGCTCGCACTGAGGGGGAGATTGTTGCACGATTTTGCAAGTAGTCAGCACTCCCCGGTGTATCGTGACAAGGGACTAATCGCCTCTCGTGGATCCTTAAATCTGGCTATGGTGAGTTTACCAATCACCTATGGGTTTTGGTGTAACGGCAGCCATACTACCAAGAACGACCTCTCTCTGCAGCTATAAACTCGCCCTAGCTCAGATCTCAATCTATCTCTGATGAGATTGTCTCAAATCTTCTTCAATCATTGAAGAAGATCAATCCTGAAAGTCTCGACTCACCTAGCCTCAAGTAGAACTGTCCACCAGTCAACCACATCTTCCTCTCCTTAGGAACTATGCTCCTGCTGCTCTGGAAAGTCGCCCTAGCTCAATGCTCTGAGTTGTCTCCTCGGTGACGCTCTCTCTGCCCACAATAAATGAAAAACTAATGCCTCTAATCAAGTGAGGATTGATCCCTCTCAGATCTTCTCACTATCCCTATCTGTAGATGCGCCCCCCTCTCTCAGGAAGTCGCCCACTCTGCATGCAGAAATCGCCCTCACGCTCAATCTCTTCTCTCTCTGAAGAAACTGCTAAGCAACCTCTGTTGGTGACCTCCTGCCTCCTTATAATAACTCATTGATCAATTAGGGTTTCTGAAACCCTAATATGAGTGCATGTAAAAATAACACTTTGGCATGCTTTTTAATTAAAAACTATGCATGCAAAAAGTTGCATGCATGAGGCAAATCACCCTGAAAGGTCCGCATGCATCCACCATTGGATTCATGCCATCTGGTAGAGTGTATCTCGCCCTCTACCACGTCTTGATGACTATACTGAAAATGTACCTTCGAGCTAGGCATCTGATCATGGAGGACATCCCGAGATACCACGATCTCTAACACTTAAGACCTACGGCAGCCTTCCTTCTGAAATGGCAGCCCTGTTGGACAAGGGCAAACCCACGGTAACCTTCTTTTAAACCCTTGGCAGCCCTATTGGGCAAGATCTGTACCACGGAAACCCTGATTAGGGCTATATCTGTCCACAGCAGCCCTAATTAGGGACTCAACTATCCATGGCAGCCCTTCCAGAGCTATATTAGACCTCGACAGCCCCTTAGGGCTCAAATAGACCCTCGGCACCCTCAAAGAAAAAGAAACAGGTCTGTTGATGAAGACAACAACCCTATAGGAGTTGACACAAGCCCTAGGCAGCTGGAAGAGAAAGAAAATAGACTTGTTGATGATGGCTTATGAACCTGCTAGCTTATCCAAACCCAAAAAGAAAAATATGAAGATAAACAACTGCTAAAAGTGTTCAACAAATTCTTGGCTAAAAGTGTTCAACAAATTCTTGGACACAGTTATAATGACAACTTTATGTGTTTTTCACTTGAGGGGGGTTCCTCATTTATATTCCACCAATGGGTGACTTCCATAAGTCAAGGAGTTCAACAAATAATATACAATACCTCTGTTGCTGGAAACGACCACCCCTTGTCTGTACCACCCGTGTTTCTTCAAGGAAACAATGAAACGCATATCAAACGCGCCTGAAACGTGTTTCAGACCGCACAACAGGGTCCCATTTGTGGGAAACGCATATTGTACGGTTTGAAACGCATTTCACGGCCGTACAGCGCGTTTCAGAAAAGAAAAAAGCCTGTACGGGCCCCAAAAAAAACCAAATGCTTAATTAAGTTAAAAGTTACCTAAGTCGGGTTAGGAAAGGTCGATTAGGGTTAGGAAATGTTCTAGAACAATGTGGAAGTAAATTTTTTTTATAAATTGATGATTTCCTTTGAATCTTCCAGTCTTCAGTTTTTGCCAACTTTTCTCATGTTTTAGTTATGTGTTAACTATTCACATTTTGATATATGTAGCACTGTAGCCTCATATATAAAGGCTGACTTTGGATATTACTATTTGCCATTTGGCAACTTGCATTATATAATAGAGATGGAGCGATGGACTTATGTGTGAAATGTGATGAGTACAACTGTGATGTTATAGTTAAGTTAACTAAGTTAACTGTTACATGTTTGAAATTATCATTTATCACTTATCATTTATGTTTCACATTTAATTTTTTAATGTCCTTCATAATTTCAATTTGCTAATATATATAAACTTTAAAATTCAAATATATAATATATAATATATATATCGCGTTTCCCCGTTTCCTAGATTTTGGGGGGTCACGTTTCCATTGTGTTTCCATATCGGACACACGTTTCTGTTTCCCTGTATCATACAACTTAGTACAATACATTGGTTGGGGCTCCTTTAATTTCATTGTGGGCTTCTGACACTAAAATACATTAGGTTGGGTCCTTTTTTAAATTCATTGTGGACTTTTAACCCACCCTTCTTGTGTAAGTCACCTTTTGACAAATTCTTAGCCCCTTTATCTTGGTCTTCATGGTCCACACGTGCCAACTCAATTACAGCATCATATATAAGGAAGATTATTCTTTGGGTGTCTTGTTCTCCCCACTAACACCAAGGTCCCAAGCTAGGTATTCCAACAAGGGGTGGCCAATCCCTTGAGGAGGTCCCATAGCCCAGTGACCAAGGAGAGAAGTACATCACACATCACTTGCCTAGACCCGGTGTAGGGCTTCTAGTGATGACCTGGTAACTGACCAAGTGCTTCAACCCCAAGCTGAATCTAGTTGACCAAAGTTAACAACTTGGTAATTGACCAAGTGCCTTAGTCCCAAAATGTATCATGTTCCTGGTAACTAACCAGGCGCCTCAGCCCCAAGCTGAATCAAGTTGACCAATGTCAACAACTTGGTAACTGACCAAGTGCCTCCGTCCCAGACTGAATAAAGTTGAGCAATGTCAACAACTTGGTAACTGACCAAGTGCCTCAGTCCCAGACTAAATGATATTCCTGATAACTTACCAGGTGCCTCCATTCTCCCAGAGAATGGCTCTCGATGCTGCTCAAAAAATCAAGATTCTCTTTGGTGGTACCCTTATATCAGTTTGGCATGCAAGTAAAGCCCTACTTATCAAGGCTAGCAAGACTGTCCTACTTTATATTCTCTTTAGAGATCATTGGAAAAGCCCTCTAAAACTCATGGAAGTACCAGATCTACTACAGTATAAAGTAATGGTGAGTGAGGATGCCAACCTAAACAACCTGTCATGTGATGAAAATCACAAGCATAACCCACATACAATATGAGGGCTAACACTCTTTGTCAGATAAGTGTTTGAACACAAGATCTCAATCCTTGCGTGTCCCATCGTGGCTAGAGGCTCTCAAGAGGATCACCTCATACATACCAATTTGATCCGAGTGACAAACAATAGGCAGAGACCAATGATACCTCGAGGTCGAGATCAGTGAGGCCCCGTGTCTCCTCTTGACCTCTACCCCGAGTGGCCAACCAAACCTCTTTAGAACCATTGGGGGTCGTTATTCTAGGTCACAAGGCATACACCACCAAACAGGCAGATCGACTAGTTCTAGGCAGCTCTAAAGTTGGGCTCCTCTCCCCCAGCATACTACTCCTGTGGTAATTTAAGAAGCCATGTTTCTATCCAAAGACACTTCCATATCGCCTCAAATGTTAAGAGAATTAGGCTTCTTCACTCTTATGCTCCCGAAGGGATCATACAGTCTCTCCCATGTATTGTCACAATAGAACCTAGACAAGAATACATCCATTAATGAAACAAGCAATATATATAGATGGGAATTGGGAGGTAAGAAATCTCTCCCTTTTCCTAATTAGTCATACTACTAATGGATGGTTATGTTTTAGTTGCAAAACCAACTACTGGCTTGGTCACTTCTTCTTGTATGGTCTAGAATTCCAACCATCGTCCAAGATGCTAGAGACAATGTGTGTATCACCACAATACAGCCTAGACAAGAATAAAAAGTTAAAACCAAGAATACATAGATCAATAAAACAAACAATACATATAGATTGGAGGTAAGAAGTCTCTCCCTCCATTTATAATTAGTTATTGAAGCTAGTAATCAGTGGTTATGCATTAGTTGCAAAACCAGGAGCAGGCCTGGTTCAACAATGTGGGTCTAACTAATGCTAAACTATAACAAATTCAACCTGTTATACTGAAACTCATAAAACATTTTAACACTTACAATACAGTGTCTGAAAAGGCAATTTTAAACATGAAACCAACAACAGCATACTATCAGATTAAGTTGGCCCAATATAACATATTACAAACAATAAATCAATATTGGCATAGAATACCTTACAAATTCACAGATTAATAAACAAGACTGTCAGCTAGTTATGGAAAGGAAGGTATGCACAAAACAGACCAGCTTCAATCTATGGAGTTCCTTTCTTGCAAGCCTGCTCCTCCATGCACACTGGAAAGCAATGGTTGCCACCCGCAAATGAACGAAATATAAATGAGCTTTGCACATCCGCCAATTTTTCTAACAAAGAAAGCATAACAGTTAGAATATGAGCACTCAACAGAAAACACACAATATAAAGAAATCCACAGCATATAGTAAACCTGCTGTTTAGTAAAGATTCTCCAGCGATTATTTACCAAGCCAAACATTTAATATGAGGAGCAAATAAAGGTCTATAATCAGCACCAATCTAACATTAAAGTCGGAAAAATGGCATATATTTTAATATCACATTATGAATTACTATCTTCTGTATCATATAGCCTTGCAAATCTAGAGTATGTTTTCCATGTCATTTGTTGACAAGAGTTGTTGATGCAGAAGCATCCCAAGGGATAGAGCAATCCTGCATCAACCAAAAACATTTTTCTTTTGTTTGGATTTCGTTGTGTGGCAATACAAGGACCAAACAAGAAGAATGGTAGAATTGGTCTAAAGAGTGCAAATAGATACAGATCCTCTCATGGAGGTTCAAAACCAGAGCCCTAAACAAATGGGTTGCGACTCAGGCCAAGATAGCTCGAAGTCTTCGTCCTGATGATATCTTGTGGTGACCCCACTCAACTATTGCCCAATTCCCTAAAAATCCCTGCAGCACTGCAAGAACCTTCAGGGCCAGGAGCATAGTGGACAGCCACAATTTGTGATTCAGATCAACAAGGGGAAGTAGATGTGATTGGCCACAGCAGGAAGATGAAGAAGGGAAGTAAGAAAGGATAAAAGCAGAAAGAAGGTACAAGTACAAGAATGAAGAACATTGGTAAGGTTATGTGTTTACGATGTCACAAGATGGGACATTAAGCCAGCCAGGGTCCACTGAAGAAGAAAGGGAATGCCATTCAGCAGCAGATACAAGATGCAGGGATTATGGGTACTATGCTGAACTTAGTATTGGCATTGATGTCAAATAAGAAGCATGAAGTCTAGAAGCCAGTTTGAAGAAGTATATAGAAGCTTGACGTCAAAAGAGAAGCATGAAGTCATGTATCCAGTTTGAAGAAGTATATAGAAAAAGCTTGTTAAAGAGAGTACATGCACAAGTCCCATTAAGTCATCTACCCGTGCAATTCTAGGTTAGGTGCCTGTTGCATAAATATCGCGCAGTTAGCAAATATGTCAAAGTGCGCAGATTGCACACCGACAGAAGAACAAGAGACTTGGTCGGCTCAAGTCGGATGTTTGGGTAAACTTGAGCATGAAGAAAGGAAGAAGGGGTGTCGCCAACGTATAGAAGCCCCCACTTGTGGACAAATCAGTTGAATCAAAAAAATAAGTATTGATGCTAGAATTATATAAATAAACAAAATGATTGATGTGTTTTAGTGTGCGTGGGAGGGAAAGCGGAGAGTGAAGTACTCTCAAATTGAAGCCTCAATCTAATGGGGGAATCAACGGCTAGTTGATTCGAAGTGGTGTGCCGTGTGCGACAATACAGAACTAAGTCAGATATGAACTCGCAGTCGCAGAAGTAGAACCAAGTGCACAGAATAAGAGTAAACCAGAGTACGTGGTCAGGTGCGCAATAAAGCAGAACACAAGGACCAAGTGTCACAGAAGAAGTTATGGAAGTGCGTGGTAGAAGCTGAGCAAGTGTGCAGTAGAAGCTGAAGAGAGTATACAAAATAAGCTGAGGAAAGTGTGCAGATCAGAGTGCGACAGAGGAACACATTTACAATGGCTTACTCAATGATTGTTGGACCTTATTGCAATGCTTGCATGACATTCTTCCTAAGGGCAATGGAGATCTTCAAAGAACATGGTGACAATCTACCTGCAGACCACATGGAGGAGATTGCTTGCTTGAAAAATACCATGCATTGGAGGAGCATTTGGAGCTCAAGAGAAGGGCATTGAAGCCTAGATAACAAGGGGTAGCTTGAATGCTTGCACGAAAGCACGAAATTGACTTGGAGACACTTAGGTTGCAACAGTGTTGGTGCAGGGGGACTGGAGCCAATGGAGTACATGGCTTATGAGGATTGTTGGAGTCATTGAAGGCTTGGAGGAGTGTTGGAAAAATCTCATGGAGTGCCCTTTTACTGGAGCCTTGCTTCGGGACAATATCACCTTGGAGTTTGATATGTTTACCGTTGGAATGTTGCACTCCACATGTGAACCTACATGTGGCTCCGCAGATTGCTTGTAAGGGTTTAGTCCCACATATGTATTGTTGACCTTCCTTACCTCTCATATATATAGATGAAGTAAATATTTCATAAGTCTCAATTTTTATCATTATCTTGTATTAAAGATGTGACTAAAAGGAATGCACTAGTCTTCCCCTCTCGTGTATCTCAATTGTATTTTATCTCCCTTGTCTTGGAGTTGCTAGGGTTTCTTGGAGCTTTTGGAGCATCAAGAATATTAGGGTTAGGGTTTATCCCTTTCAAACATGGATATTAGGGATTTGAGACGAAACCCTAGGTTGTACTTGCTGATGGGAAGAAGAAGAGAAGACATCCTTCCTTGGAGGACATGCTTGTGAGAAACTTGCTTGTTGGAGCTCCCTACAATGAACTAGGGTTTCCATTGATTTCCCTAGCTAGGTTTTCAGGGTGCTAGAGGATTTTATTAGGCTTGGGACAAGACTATGGTTTGTACATGAACTTCATCTTTATGCATATATATATGAAATTTTCAGCTGTCCAAAATTCTCTCTATTGCAGATTTGATTTTCAGCCAAATATTTTTTCATGGTTCTGTAATTTCAAGCACTAGTTCATCTTGCTGATTTGACGTAAGTTATGGCTGAAAGTGCTAAGTGATTTACATTAATATTGAAGAAGATAGGGCAGATTTGCTGCTGTATTTGCAGCTGTCATCAAGTGAAACTCAGATCTGTTTTATGCATGATAAGATTGCCCTAGAGTGCTGAAACCTGTTGGCACACCTTAGTATTATTTTTTATGAATTGCCTTGTGGAATGGGGTTGTTAAGACATGAAATATTGTCCAATGTTGCTTCTGTTTTATTTATACTTCATAAAGCCCTAAGGCTGAAAAATCGAAGTGTTGAGACCTGGGAAACATGTAAGAAGGAGGTGAAATTTCTGTTTTTCATTACAAGTCAAAGAAAGCAGAAATTTGAATAATGATGTCCAAGTGTCTCTTCATTATGACAACCTCATGAATTGGTTCACAACCAACTCATGCAGCAATAAAGTACACAAGATAAAAGTTTCCTTGACAGAATGTGTAGGTCACTAAAGTGTTTACAAAATACAGCACATGGCAAATATGAAATAGTGACTATTTTGGAACAATGATTGTTTCTTGTAAAGATATAAAATGGTCGCTTAAAGAATGGTGAAGACAGCAAACCATAGAGAATGCCTAACTTCTTGCTCACCATGTCCAAAGCTTTTTGGGCAATAAGAAGTAAATATGGTGTCATAGATTTCTTCAAATATGACTATAAATTCAAAATGCATGTACATGATAAACAATTCTCTCAGTGTCTACTTGGCATAGATCAAACAAGATGCACATATTTAGTTTTCAAGCTTTTTAAATTCCCATCAGCATTCCTTTATTTAACATTCAGGGATGCCGGCATAAGAATTGCACCCAAAGGCATCCAGAATAGTTCCCTTGCAGATCACTGACCTATCTCTCCCAGATAACGACCCATGATGGACCCACAGTGGACCCAAAGAATCCAAACAATCTCGGCATATCCAGGGAGAGGGAGCAGATCCTGTAACATGGGTAACTTTCAAGAGACATGCTTAATGCAAATGTCATATTTTCTTTACAGTAAGAACTCTAAATAGGAAACATATAAGCAAACATAACAGATATTTGATTCAAGGAATATATTTGCACATGTCCAAATCAACAGAAGAAATGGGACAGTTTTGTAAGTTCTTCATGAAGGGAAAGAATATTTCCACGGGTGTCATCTAATAACAATAAATTGACCAGATGAGATGTAAACTAGGTTTTGCACTTGCACCAAATCCTGCAAGTGGAGGCCAACACCAAATCCTGCAAGTGGAGACCAATCATGTTATGATAGTCTGCTTCAAGATTACAATGTATACCTGAATTATAACTGCAGCTAGTGTTTGCCTTTTAAGATGATACTCTCGACGAACAAAATATGCACGGATTCCAGCTTGTATAGTATTGACTGCAAAACGAAGATGAATGTAGGTCTTCTGATGTAACCACCTGCGGATGTACTTTTGAATAATAATTGATGCAGCTTCCCTTCGAATAACTTTATACTGCTTGCGTGCAAGCCAACCTATAAAAGCAGTTAATTTCATCAAACAATTTAAAAAATATAGAGTTGTCATCAGTGCATCAAAATAAGCTTTTCTGCCTGCTCCTGTACTAGAATTGTGGCTAATGAATCAAAAGTAGGACCACAAAACTGATAACAATAATCTTTTGCTCGTCTTTCACAGATAACTTAGTTTCTTTTCTAATGGCATGTAAAACCATTTTCCCTGCTAATAATTTAATCAAATATTCCAATAGGTGAATGGAAAAAAGAAATTAGTTCTGGAATATATACTGTCGTGATATTTTATAATTTATATAATTCCAATAATTTTAATTCTTCAGGACAGAATATTGAACAATGCTTAAAGAAGTTAGAAAACAAACAAGGGACACAGTCTTTGACAGAATAAAGTCCAAGTCGCAACATGGCAAATAAAACCCATGAAAAACAATTAACAGTTACTACGGTTTTCTCAAGAGCACAAGATATATATACACATACACACAAACAGAGAGAGAGAGAGAGAGAGAGATTCGAATTGTTTTCTCAGAACTCAACAGTCACACATTTCATCTGACCAGATCAGATGAATTTTCTTCCCTAGTATCTGTTTGACGTCACATTACACATCACAGGAAAATCCAATTTGCTTCAATTTTGCACAAATCATGCACCCATGACATGATAGAATAGTAATGTGGGTTTGCGGGAAAAACTAAATGTACGAATATTAGGTGAATATAATTACCTTATAAAATTAAGATTATAGTTTACAGGTAGATGTAATAACAATAATCAATTAATATATTATTATTAGAGGACATAAATAATTTTGAAATAATCCCTGCTCCACAGCTAATGAAATGATTCAAAACAAATTCACCATACAAATAATTCATAACATGGTATGGCCATACAGGCCCCAGCATCGTCCATTTTGGTGCATTATCTAATCTCCTTTGAGATCCTCATTCTTGGTTCTCAACACAATACCCACTGACTCTTCTTCATACAGTATATTCCTCTACTACTTTGAGACTGTACTTATAGTTGATTCCCTATGGTATTGTTATACCAGATTATGTATGGGGTGATATACCCTTATTTTTGCTGAGCAGATCAGGGCTGAGATCGTTTTTGCATGAGCAGAGAAGATTATCAGAGCAGGGTTACTCATTGATTGCTGAGATGTTATGTATCAGTTGCCATTATGTTGCCAGTACCAAATACATGCCTAGAGGATTATGTTATGGATTATACGGTCTGTATTGGTAAATGTACGAGAGGTTATTAGATGTTGCTTCCACTTGTTGATTTCTGATGAGCAAGGTTAGTAGGAGTGTTGTGTAATTTAATGCATATAAATAGTTACTGTTTTATGCACCTACCATTATTTATTACATCTCCTGATTATTAGTATTACATGGTCACAAGTACAACCTTCTCTTGGTTCCACCATTGACCATTTCATTTCCATCTCATGTCACACATGTATCTCAAGACCCATTGGGCTGGCCCTGACAGGACTCTGGATCTCCCCTTTGTGGCCTCTTCCTTATGAAGGCCTCCATGTTATTCCTTGGTGTCTCGGCTCTGATGTATGTGACAAAGTTCTCAGAAGTCTTATGCTTTTCTTCTTGTAATGCCCTGTTGATTCGCTATGTACCTAGGAGAACTGGATATCTGATGCCTTATGCATTTCTACTTCTAGACCCTTGTCGATTAGTTATGTGCTAGGATTGCCACCTTCCGACCCCGTATGCTTTTCTTCTTGTGAAGCCCTGTTGATTAGCTACGTAGTTAGGTTGGCTAGTTGCTGGAAAGGTACTCCCTAGTCCTTAAGCATGAAAGGCTTCTCCCCTTTGTTATTGTAAATGTAACTACGGAAGATATTCTTTTGTATATTATTATTATATTATTATTGTACTTTTATTGTACCTCCATCGGAGATATTTTTCCTCCACTCGGAGATGTCATCATTGTATTTGGTCATGTAAGAATATCGAGGTAAAACCTCCATTGTAAGTCGGGGCAATAGTCCCTAGGAGAGGTCGGCCCAGTTAGTTGAGGAAGTCACCCCATTGGGGATTTAGGTCAATCACACATAAAGTATAAATAAGGAGGTGCTCTCCCTCAATTGGACACACACACCAACAAGCAAGTTCGCTCCAAGGAAGAGAAAGACAAGTTCGTTGAAGAAGAAGAAGGAATCTACATAAGTCATCTTATCTTTGGGTTTTCTATCTTGGTTTGATATTGTACTAAGTGACGAATCTATTACTAGAGAAGTTGCGGGGTTTTCTCCTTTATGGTTTCCCCGAAGAAAATTATTGTGATCTTGTGTATCGTCGTGCTTGTCTATCTTTCAGATTAAAGATCTAACATAATTGAATTGAAGTGAAAACACTAACATGGTATCAGAGCCACTCTGAAAGAAGGCACTATGTAGCAGCGGAAAGCTAGGGATTCCTATTCTGGGCACTTCCTAACACAGATCAGCTTGAAAAGTAGTCATTTCATCTCACCCTAAGAGGGCGCATCTTCCTGTGCAAGCAAAATTCAAAATCGAGAATTTTCATTTTTGGCCCTGTTATCACCTATTTTGTACAAATAGTTGAAACCTTATTGAGCCGCCAGTGTTGGAACACATCAGTGTTCACTTCCAGAGTATATGGGTTTCAGATTGCAGCAGTTAGCCAATTTTGGCTAGCCGGTTTTGTTTTTAGTTGACATGACCATGGCCCCATGGGGTTTGTAATAAAGTGTGTTAGTAGGATCTGAGTGTCTCGGTTCCCCATGACTTGATTAAGCAACTAAGGTATTCCAGGGAGTTTTTTCCCTTGTCAATTATACTTTGCCTATAGCCGAGCTATAATCGATGAGGTTTTCTCCTGCTTCCTCCAAAGCTGGAATGCCCGATTTTGAAAATTTTAGCCATGGGGGGTTATTAGAGTCCAACTGGTATATAAGCCTACTAGACACTATTAGAATAAGTGTCGATCATGTCCTAGGTCCATAGAACCCTCAGAGAAAAATTTCGAAAAAATTTTACCGGGTCCGTCGAAATTAGGGTTTTTTATTATTTTTTAAATTTAATAAATTTCTCTATAGTTTAAATAGAGAAATATCAATTTGTAATATGTCAGTCATCCAGGATCCGAATTTGATGATTGAAGGCTCCAGACTTAAGCCAAAAATCATTCATGATCCCCGGTCCGGTTTATCCTAAGTTTCGGATATCATTTAGGCCTCATAATTAATATTTTCTCTAAAAAACCATTTACAAAGAAATTATTAATTAAAATAATAAATTTGAATATTTTGGAGAAATCCAAATCTCTCCAAAATAATCAGAAATGAATAAAGTAAAAGGCTAAATGACATGGCATCAGTCATTAATGAAGATTCCAATCAACTCCCAGTGCTTTCAGTGAGTTATCCAGTCACCAACAAAAGATCCTCTTGGAGAAATTCGCCCACCTTCATGCAAATTCGTTTTTGGTGATGTGGAGGTTCATTTAATGATTAAGTGTAGTGCAATAAAGGAAAGGTAGGCGCCTACCTTATGTTTAGGAGAACTAATGGCTTGGCTCCCTTACGAGTATGAGTTAGCATGTGTTGCAACTCCTTGAAGATCTCCACATGATCCTCACGTCAACCTCATGAAACTCATGCATATCTCTCACATCCTCACGTGTTTACACTTGGACGCATGCCATTCGAGGGTGATACTACCAAGGAGGGGATGGGGGGCGCCTTGCCTAGGTGGAGGCCACCTCCCCACCTCTACCTACTTGTATTCAATGCAGAACTGTAAGTTGTCTTTTGTCTATGGGTTGGAGCTCCACTCCAAGCCCTGGGATTGATTGGATTTGGATTTTTTACTATGTTATTGGCTCTCTTTTAAGCCAGTTCGAATTAGGGTTTTGGCATTGAGTTTTGTTATATAAGAGAGGCCATTTGGGCTTTCTCTTCATGGAGAATTGTTGTAAACTTACTCTGCTCATATTTGTAAAGAGCTTGTGGAAATAAAGTTGGCTTTGGAGGCAAATGGTGTGCATTTCTATTGGTTCATGAGTAAATAGTTCATTGATTGAGGTAATATCTGTGATTTTTTCATTTATGCAATTTCAATCTTGGTTATAATTTATGCTTGGATATCTTTATTAAGAGCGTAGGGCAAGCATTTGATGGTCCAATTTGTTTGCTAGGCTTAGGCTTGGATAGTTTAAAGAGTACAAATTGTAATCGGTCTTACTACCTTGTCTCTTTTTTCATTCTTGTCTAACTCTCTAAGTTTAATCAAGCATTGTTTGTATAAGTGTTTATGCATTGCAGATCCTCAAATGGTTGAGATGAGATGAACTCAGTTGTATCTCCCACTTCTCCACCAACAAAAAACTTTTGCTAATAGTTTGTTTTTAGGAAACCTCCAAAGAGCAAGATCTAAGGATTTGCATCAAAGCGGAAAAGTTGCTTCTTCCATCAACAACAACTCATTCTTCAAACTTAGTTACCCTAAGCTTATTTCTTCTAGCTTCCACCTTTGCTCCTTGAAGTCTTTTTGCCTTGACATTCACCCATCTTCTTGCTTTCGTTCCTCATCTTCTCTCCTCCATCCACCCTTTCATTTTAGCCCATTATCCTCTCATTCATCCCTCTTCTCTTTGTCTTCTTTCCTCCCTCCATTCCTTCCGTTTCTCCCTTTTTGGCTCCTATCGTCCTCATTCCAAAAGGTGCCCTAAAAATCATATAAAACACATAAAACAAGTGGATCTTCAAAGGTTTGATTAGAAGTTGCTAGTTTCAAATTTCTTTAAAGAGTTAGATTGTTAGATCTTAGTTTAGTTCATTTTGATAGTTGTAATCTTTGCTAGATCTCATTTTCTACACTAGTATAGCTTGCATTTTCTCCATTTGAAAGATAGACATTTTTCACAAAAAGTACTTCAAAAAAATTTATGATTTAGGTCTCATTCCTAGTATGTTTTAGGCATCTTTGGTTCGCTGGTCTGTTTTTTCATATTAGCTTTTTTAAATCTAAATCTCATGCTTTTTATGTTTTAGGCTTTAATTTTCAAGTTAAGACTTAGTAATTTTCAAGCTCATTTGATTTTTTGACAAATAATGGGTGCCTTGTTGAGTTGTTTTGAGCTTGTGTAGGTCATTTGAGAGAGAGATACTTGGTAAATCTTGAAGCAAAGAATCAAAGCAAAACCACATGAATGCCATAAGGAGTGATTGAATATACAAAATCTTGTTATCCTTTGTAATAGCTTATAAGAGCTAGCTTTGTTTCCCTAGTTACTTCATTCTCAAAAGTCCTTCAAGGGTTAAGACCCAAGGCATTTGTAATCTCATAATAAAAGTTCAAGTGGAATAGTCCTCCACTTTTTTGGGTTTCTTCCCCATTTGGGGAAGAGTGTTGTGTCTTGTTAGCTTAGATCTTTCATTTCACTGTTTAGATTAGTCTTTTTATTTCTCATTTTTTCTCATCCAAGTTTTGACTGGAGGTAGTATCATTGGGATTTCATCCAAAGGGCAGGACCACATAATCTTGTGGTTACTCCTCTCTCCCTGTTAGTTGACTTGGTCGAAATTTCAGCTAGCTGGAAAGTTCACAAGTGCTAGCGATTCTAGTGGTCAACCTTGTTCGGAGGAAGACCCCACCTTAGAGTAAATTTGTTTGGTAGGATACTAAGTAATTTTTAATTACATTTTGCAAGTAGCATGCTAGTCATCTTCTATATCTGTTGAGCTATCACATGGTTTATTTTCACGACTGCTTTTAATTGCAATAAAATAAACAAACCTCTTGAACTTGGCCAAATCCAAGTCAAGAGCACTCTCTGTCGAATAGCATTTATAGACTTGCATTAGGCATATTAGATTAGAAAAGTCTCTTGAACTTTGATCTTAAGACTAAGTCAAGAGCGCTCTCTATCGGAGGGTTGAACGGTGCTCTTAATAAATAAAATACTTCAACTCACATTTTCCTTAATTAATTTATTTTGGTTTTTTGTCCAACACCCGTATGCTCTGCCAACCTGAAAAGGTTGGGCTAGTACTCAGAAAGGTGAAGGATCTGCTCAGTTTACAAGTGATAACCTAATTAAAACTTTACCCCAAATCCAAAACCAGCGTCATATCACTGAGGTTGCTTCCTGAAACAGGTGGTGCCAGGAATCCCACTGTCAGACCCGAGGGTGGTCAAGCCATTGTACACTTATCCTTTGAATCTGGGTGCTCCCGACCTATCATCTAAGAGGTTGACAGTATTTTTCCTGGTTAGGTTTACTCTTTTGATATCTCTGTTCTTAGACTAATAATCAAGACCATTAAAATATTCAATTTACAAAGATAATCTACATAACGATCTCACGAACAGCACTTTTTCAAGACCCACACTTTCAGCACCACAATCCTTACTTTCCTCTGACTCAATAAGGCACTGGTTATTCAAAAGTTTATATATTGATCAGGACCATTTGTCCTTGTGTTTATTTCATATTGTCAATGCTTTAGTGATTTATAAAATCTTGAATCATACTGCCATCTTGATATCTTATCTCGCGACGTGGATTGCTTATTATCTATTGTTCTTCTTTACATATTTTTGGTCTCATCATTTCACACTTAAAACCTTAAAACACAAGAGCCTTAGTGAAACTCTTTGTAGGGACTACCCCCCTTGGCTTCGTTAAGAATTAGCATAAACGGAGGAGCTGGGATTCAAGTGACAGTACCTGGCTCATTACTTGCCCCCAAGGCCACACCTCTCCCCACTTCCAATGAAGGAGACAGCTTTTGAAAGATTTTCACTGCTGGTGTGCAATCTGGCGGACAACAGGCCCTATCACTACTGTTGGGGGGGAAACTAGGGCATCAAATATTTTGCAATTATGTCCACAGATTTGGGAAAAGGAGTACATTTCTCAACTTGCCTTAAGGAGGCACATCTTTCTATCCAAGCAGAATTTAAGATTCAAAGTTTGAAAAACTAGGGTTTCTTTGTCAAACCCTACGTCAGCTAGCTCCAGAACCAAGTTGGGAATCTCAAATTGGTAAGATCTAATTCCTTGCTATTTCCATTTGAGGTTCTCATATAAAAATAATAAATCACACCAAGCTTGAGGACAAGCTTGAAGGAGCTGATAACTTCCGGGCATGGGAGCATAGAATTTCTCTCATTCTAGAAGACAATGATTAGGACAAATATATAAATGAGGAGGTTCCAGAACCAGAGGGAGATGATGACAAAGCAATCCACAAGAAGAACATGATTAAGGGAAAAAGAATCATTGGTGACTCCATCAAGGACCATCTCATCCCTCATGTCTCATCCTTGAAGACCCCTAAGAAGATGTTCGATGCTTTGACAAAGTTATATGAAGGGAAGAACATCAACCGGAAAACGACTCTGAGGAACCAACTCAAGAATGTGAAGATTCAACACTCGGACACTATTCAATCTTAATTCACAAAAGCCTCTCAAATCAAGGAACAACTCGAGGCAATTGAATATAATGTTGAAGAAGGAGAGATTGTGATGACTACCTTGAATGGTCTCCCAAGATCATGGGACTCATTCATTCAAGGAATATGCGCCAAAAAGAAACTAATCAAGTTCAGCAGATTATGGGAAGAATGCAACCAAGAAGAAGCTCGATTAGTAGCAAGAGAAGAAAAGATGGGAGCTAATGATGACCAAGCCCTAACTGCTCATACTAAGAAGGATCAAAACAAGAGGGAGGATCACCATCACAAGAAGTCTAAAAGATCCCAGAAGAATCATGGATTTAAAAGAGACCTCTCCAATATTAGGTGCTTCACATGTGATGATAAAGAACATTATTCAAGAAATTGTCCCAGAAACAAAGGATACTCTAGGAAAATCACCAAGAAGAGACATCATGCACATACTGCAGAAGATGATGAACCCGCAAGCAAAAGAACAAAAGAAGATTCTTCAAGTGATAAAGAATATGTATTGTAATAAATAAAGGTAACCAGTTACAAGGGTTCATTCAGAAGGTTCCACCTCATAAGGTGAAGCTAGAGATGACTTTCAGTATTACATGAAAGGAGTAGGAGAAGCTCCTACAAAGTTGGACTCCGAAAAATAAATAAAGATCAATGATCTATGTAAGAACCACTCATCCATTTCAACATTGGTTAAGATGCAGAAAAAGGCACACACAAAGTCTACTCCAGTAGAAACAACAAGTGATCTACGATGTAGAATACTTGCTCAACATTTCCGATCATAAGCAAGAAAGGCACGAGTCCTCAGAATCAGACGATGAAGTAGAACACATTGTCAGAAACTCTAGTAGTTCCTGCAAGGAAGCAAAGATCAAAAGGAGTCCACCCAACGACCAAACAAAGATAAGTATTTGAATTGTCATTTCTTGTATATCTAACTACTGACAGTAGTATATCCATAAGCAGAAACATAGGTAGCTAAACCAGAAGCTAGAGCAAAGTAACTGATGGAGTAGGAGCACCAGTTTAAGCACCTATAGTTTACCTTGACCCAATTCCTTACACAACAACTTAAGCAGCAAATTATGTTGGTTCAGGTGAAGCAGTCGTTTCTTTCGATGAACCAGTTCCATGGCACTACATTTGGGAAAGGGACGGATTGGATACCGAGCAAATGATATTGTTCAATTGTGTACATACTTATGTTCTTATATTTAGGATGTGTATTATGCATGTTAGAGAGTTTGCATTAATGAACAGAATACTACTAATATGCAAGTGATAGGTAAGTGGCCTATGGTGCTATACAACATTCCATTGCTACCTATCTAGAATGAAACCTCTTTGCCAACATGTTGGGAGTAGTGCACGCTCTTAATAATGTTTTGGTGGAGATGGAAGGCATCTAGAAAGTTACCATATGAATGGATGAATGTTGTGTTGAAGCATTGGCTAAGATAGTTGCATGACTATATGACCTATGTCTTTATGCATAAAAAGATTATCAAATGTTTCTAATCATGCAACTAAATTTGACTTGTAGGAAAGATTGTGTACCTACAAGAGAATAATGATGAGACTTGTTCTGAAGAACAAGTGACAATGGTTCAGCTACGACATCCAAGAAGATTTATGAAGTCAAGCATAAGTACAAAAGCAAGGGTTCTTTCTGAAAGAGAGAGTCGACTATGACAAGACATTGCTCTAGTGGCCAGACACACTTCCTCAGTGGTGGATATTACACTAGATAGATGGTGTAATCAAAGTAGAAGTGTATATCGAGCAACTGCCAAGATTCGAGACTCTCTATAGAGAACCACATGTGCACGGATTGAAGAAGGTTTTGTATGGGCTCAGAAGGCGCCTATGGATAGCATGATGAGATCGAGGATCACCAAGGGTGTTGGGACATCAACCTTTGCTACAAGATTGAAGATGTGGAGCTCATAGATGGGTGCAAGAGATAACTTGCAACAGAGCTCGATATCTTGGTATCGAGAGATGACATAAATGGATACATAGAAGATCATCAGAAGAGAAGGCTACTAGTCACTCCAATGAAGAATGTCCCGATGCAGAGAGTACAAGATGCAGAGGGAGGATAGTGCTCAGTTACAGAGGGAGCAGGAAAGCTACACTTCAGAGGAAGTAACTACAGCACAGATTGAGAGACATTATCACTTAGCCTCTATCTGTGGCAAAGGTGTTTGCCCCAGTATCTCAAGGATATGCTCAGAGTGATACCGGATGGCTCCCCTCATGAAGAGGAAGTATATGTGATACAGTTTGAGAAAGGTAACGATGACATGGTACGGTAGGATAGACGGTTCCTAACGAGCTTGGGCTTTACCAAGAGTAAAGCGGGCTCCAACCTTTACTACAAGGTTGAGGAAGGAAAACATATGATTCTACTATTGTATGTAGATGACTTGCTTTTGACAAGTGAAGAGAAGCTCATGGCGGAAACAAAGAAGAAGCTTGTCGCTAAGTTCGAAATGAAAGACCTGGGTATGATGCATTACTTCTTAGGTCTTGAGATGTGGCAGAATCCGGAGGAACTTTTCCTTGGTCAAGGAAATTATGCAATGGAGATTCTGAAGAGGTTCGGAATGATGGACTGCAAGGCAATGGCCACACCAATGGCATCGAACTTGAAACTTCTGTGTGATGCTTCTTCAAAGACAGTTGATGCCATGATGTATAGGCAAATGATTGGCTCGTTAATGTACTTGACGAACACGAGACCAGACATATGCTTTGATGTGAACACCATGAGCTAGTTCTTGACATATCCAAGACATGTTCACCTGATTGATGCAAAACATACATTGAGGTACCTTAAGGGTACAATTGACGATATGGACGGGTGTTATTTAGGAGTTTTTGTGATCACAGATTTATAATAATTGAGATTTAAACAACACAAAGATATACTTGCAATGATAAGAAATACACCACAGATGGATAAATTAACAACTCAAATATGAAGCATCCACAATGATATAATTAAAGAAAATGATATATGCCCTTCAGATATAATAATCAAATGGAACAACTGATGAACCAGTGCCTTATGGAGTCAAGAAATATATTGGCATGCTGAGATACAAGACTTCAGTGTTGCTTGATACAAGTGTTTGTGGTGTGTCGAAACTGTTTTGCAAGTGCTCTTTGTAAATTTTATTATAAATTTCGGGGTGATCTTGATTATTATGGCTGAAGAAAATTTCCGATATACGCGAAGGTACTTGAAAATGTGTCCAAAAAATGCTCTAAGTGGCTTCGTACAAGGACATGTTGGACTATCCAAGTTTCTAACGAGGCGTTCAATAACTAACTAGCCACTGAAAACGAGGTGTAGCTACCCAGCGCCCCCACTAAGAATTTGCACACTTTCGAGTATTTGACGATCAACGTCGGATTTTCGTTGGTTTATGGGGTGAAAATTTTATTATGGTTAAAATTGGATTAAATGTGAACAATTAAATAGCCTATATCGTTTCTGTGTATCCCAACCTCCCAGGGAAGGGTAGAGCATACGCGGTATAGCAAATAGTAAATTCCAATTTTCGGGGAGATGTTTGAAAAAAGAGATCCAAGTAGAAAACTCTCTGATAGAGAGCACTCTTGATCCGCCTTATGGCGAGATTCAAGAGATTTATGATGCACGGAATTAAAGTACTTGAAAGTAAATCTAAACTACCCAAGAATCTCTTTCAGGTCAAAGACCGTACTTGGGAGAGCATGGAGGTAAATCAAAACAAAACAAAACAAACTCTCCGACAAAGAGAACTCTTGATCCACTGTTGAGTGAGATTCAAGAGATTTCTAATTTTTTCAGTTTATCAATTTATATCAAATAGAAATGAACTATTTAAGCAAGAATCAAACAACTAGCAATTAGTGGAATGAAACTACTCTAAGAAAATGAAACTAAGCTAAGTACTGAAATCAAATCTAAGCTAAAGATGCAAAGAGAACAAAACACAACACACTTCCCCCAAATAGGGGAAGTAAAAGAAAATGTGGGAGTCGTAATCCCACTAGCTTTTTATGAGTTACAATGCTTTGGGGCTTTTATCCCTTGAAATGAAAATAAGTGAAATGAATGAAGCTTTATGAGAGTTTTTACAAAAAGGAGATTGGTTCTTTTGTTCTAATGGATCTTCTTGGTTTTGGCTTCTTCTTGGTTTTAGCTTCTTCCTGTTTGTTTCTTCAAGTCTCTTGACTTGTCTTTGGTTGATCTCTTCCTCAAGCACCTACAACAAACACACTGCAAGCACCCATTATTCGTTAATCCAATCAAAACTTGAAAACTAATCTAAGATCTAGATGCAAAAATGCAAACTATTTACTTATGAAAATCAAACTTTTAAAATGCAATGCAATCTTAGATCTAAGAACTAGAAACAAGCTAGAATGCAAACTTTTTAAAAGAAACTAAGCTAAGACCTAAGATCTATGAATGAAAACTAACAATGCTAACTTTTAAATGACTTAAGAATTAAATGCAACTTAAAGCAAAAAAAGAGAGCAAGGGAAGGCAAACGAATGAGAGAGGGAGCAAAGGAGGAAGATGAGTGAAAGAAGATCAACGAGAAAATGAAAGGAGATGAAAGCAAATGAGGAGGAGAAGAAGGAGAAGGAGGAATGAAAGGAAAGAAAGGAGAAAGAAACGAATGGAGAAGAAGGTAAGGAAAACGAAAGGGTGAAGGAAGAAGGAAAACGAAAGGAAGGAGGAAGAAAACGAACGGAAGGAGAAGAAAAACGAAACGGAGGAAAGAGGAAATGAAGAGAATGAATGGAGAAGACAAGGTATAAAACGAGAGGAAGAGAGGAAAGGAAAAACGAAAGGAGAGAAGGAAAGAAGTTCAACGAATGGAGAAGAGAGGAAAATGAGGAAAACAAAAGGAAGAAAAGGCAAGCCAAACAAGGCAAACAAGAGAAGAAGCCAATGGATAGATCTTGGATTTTTAGGACCTCTTGTTATAGTAACCAGTAACCAAGGGTTTTTTAAAATGATTGTTTCTTCTTGATGAGATGAGGAGCAAGCTCTCTTGAGCTTCTTCTTGGACAACTTCAAACACTTGTAGATCCTGTAATCACAAATATGTTAAATAAAACTTGAAGCTGTTGAAGCATGGGCTAGAAGCAACTGAGCTCACACCCTTCTTCACTCGACAAAACCTAACCAAAGCACAAACAACTCAATACAAAGTGAGATCAAAATAAACCAGTATGCTAAGAAAACCAAGATTATATCAATACTAGTATAACTGAGTACGTCCTATTCATATAACTCTTGATAAGCATTCCATAATTAACCAAATTGAAGACTACAAATGGTCAATCTCATGGACTAGAATATAGACTTCTTAAGCTAGCATTTGATCATAACATATGAGTATTGAGAGAAAGGCTTGGAAAGAGATCACCTCAACAATAGAAGCATTCACCACAATTGAAAAGACGCATGGACCTCCAAAGTCGAAATTTTATCCCAAAATGAGAGCATAAAGCATGTTACAATTTTTGCAGAGTAATCTTGCATCAACCATCCACCCTGTTGTCCGCCAGATTGAACACCAGTAGCAGAAATCTTTCGATAGTTGTCTCTTCACTATAAGTGAGAGAGGTGTGGCCTTGGGGACAAGCAATGAGCCAAGTACTGTCACCTGAATCCCAGCTCCTCCGTTTAGGCTAACTCCTAACGAAGCCAAGGGGGGTAGTCCCTAAAAAAGAGTTGTCTAAGGCTCTTGTGTTTTAAAATGTTTTTTGTATGGGGTGATGCGGATGAGTGTTGTTTAGGATTTTTTGTGTAATGACAAGAACAAAATTAAACACGCAATCCACGTTGCAAATTTCACAAGACACAAATTTAGAAGATGACAATATACTTTGACTTAGAATTAAAACAAAGCATCCACAAGATAAAGATCAAACAGATGACAAGGACATATGGTCCAGATAGAAGATATATAAGAACTTTTAAAGACCAGTGCCAGATGGAGTCAAATAAAATACTTGTGATGCTGAAAAAATGTAAGTCAAAAGTAGCTGTTTGTGAGATCATTTTGAAATTGTTCTTGGTAAATTTTAAGTGTTTTAGATGTTCTTGATTATTATGGCTAAAACCAAGGATATCAAAAGAGAGTCCGGAAAGACATTCTAAGCAGCTACTTTAAGAGACATGTCGGACCTGTCTGGAATCACAGCGAGGCGCGCAATGCTAACCAGCCACTGTGTCGCAGATTGGGCAATCTGGCGCCTCCCCTGAGAACTGCTTTGAATACTTTTTGAACAACGCCAGTTCGTTGGTTATGGGGGTGAAAGTTTTAATTAATTATCACTTATGAGCTTATCAAATCCTTCACCTTTCTGAGTACTAGTCCAACCGTTTCCGGTTGGCAGAGCATACGGGTGTTGGATAAACGACCAAGATAAATTAATTAAGGGGGAAATGTGGGTTGAAAAGTTTTATTATTTAGAGCACTTGTTCAACTCTCCGATAGAGAGCGCTCTTGACTTGATCTTAAGACCACAGTTCAAGAGACTTCCTACTTTTAAATGCCTAATGCAGGGGAAGATGCAAGTCTAACAATGCTCTCCGACAGAGAGTGCTCTTGACTTGGATTTGGCCAAGTTCAAGAGACTTTGTTCGTTTTAAGAAGCAAGAAGCAGTTGTGATAACAAGATATTACAATTTTATAACCTTTAAATCATGTGATAGCTCAAATAGATGTGAAACACTGCTAGCATGCTACTTGCAAAATAAAATCAAATAACTGAAAGATCTAGTGTTCTACCAAGCAATTCTACTCTAAAGGTGGGATCAACCTCCGAACAAGGTCAACCACTAGAACCGTCAGTCTTGGAAACCTTCCAGCTAGCTGGATGTCCACAAGATGCTGATGGGGGAACGAGAAGCTACCACAACACTATGTGGCCTTTGGGATACAATCCCAAAGTTAGCTTACTCTGGTCAAAACTTGAAAGAGAAGCGACAAGATAAAAATAAACTACTCTAAAACATGAACTAAAAAGATCTAAGCTAAGCAAACCCAACACTCTTCCCCAAATGGGGAAGAAACCCAAAGGTGGAGGACTCCTCCACTAGAAACTTTTATTAATTTTCACAAGTGCCTTGGGTTTTAAAACCTTGAAGGACTTTTTGAGAGATAAGACTTTAAACTTGAAATGAACACTTGAAGAGTTTTACAAAGGATAATAAGATCTTGTATGTTCAATCACTCCTTATGGCATTCATTTGATTTTGCTTTGATCTTTTGCTTCAAGATCTACCAAGTATCTCCCTCTCAAATCACCTACACAAGCTCAAAACAACTCAACAAGGCACCCTTTAGTGTTAGAAAAAATCAAATAAACTTTGAAACTAAGTCTATAAATGAAAACTAAGGTCTAAAACATAGAAAGCATGAGATTTTAACTTGAAATTATTAAGATGGTAAAACGGACCAGCAAGCTAAAATGCTCCAAAAAACAGTGGGAATGAGAATGCAACCACAAAATTTCACACTATCATATATGCCAACTTTTCTACTTTTGAAATGAAACTATAAAACTTAAGAAAAAAGACTAAATGCAAGCCCTAAATGACCTTTTAATATGCCTCAACTAACTCTTTTCAAAAAGAAAAACTTACTAACTTTAACAAATCTAAGTCTAACTTGTCTTTTTGGGCTTTCGCGAAGCTGGATGGTGGAAGGAAGAGGCTCAACAAGGAAGGGGAGCGAATGGGAGAGAGAGGCAAAACTTGGGGCTGATGGAAGATGGGTAAAATGGAGCGAAAAGAGAGGAAAAACGAATGGACGGAAATGGGACTCAAGTGGAACACTTGAGGGCTTGAAACATTGCCATGGAAATCCTCCGGTTAACCGGTGATACGCCAAAGACAAATGTTGAAGAGAGCACCAGGGAACAAATCCCAAGTTATTCCCCAAGGTGAAGGAACTTCAACCTTATGGCAAACTAATCTAAGGCTTTAAAACAAAAACAACTTCAACTTTGGATTAAGATCTGGAAAGGGTTTCCACAAGAATGAAGGTAGATCCAAGTAACCAGTAACCAAGAAAGTGTTTGGGTGTTTGATGGAGAAGAGCTAGATTCTCTTGTTTCTCAAATCCATAAAGCTTGAAACTCCTTTGGCCTTATGTGGAGTGAAGATGTACCTGCAAGAACCTTAAGCATGGGATAATATATATAAAACAAGAATATTTAAGTGAAAAGAATTAGATACATGCCTGCTTGTGCTAGATTGTTAGCCATCTTGAACATGATCTACAACTTAAAAGCCTCAAATACAAATGCAAAACAATATCACCTTGATTTTCAAGTGAAGCAATGAACATCAAGAGCCTCCACGTTTTTGACCTCCAAAGTCTCAAGTTTATTAACAATAAAAATGCTTACAATTTCTCCAGAGTTTCTTTGCCTAAAAATCCATCTTGAATGAGGAAAAAGAGCCTCATTATATAGCAAAGCGCAAAGGCTAGCCTACCCTAATTCGAATTGGCTATAAGAGAGCCAATACCTCCTAACAGAAATCGAATTCCAATCACATCTAGTTTGCAACCAATCAAATTACATGTCAAACGAACTTGGAGTGCAAGTAACTCGACTTTGTGGATGATGTGGATGAGGAGGTGGCCTCCACCTAGGCAAGGCGCCCCCCATCCCACTTTGGTATCACCACCAAGCAAATATCGTGATGCCACATGTAGAACTCGAGTTCTAAAAGAGGTTGACATGAGCTCTTGAGGTAGGTAATTGGAGTTCAACAAATCCTTGATTGCAATCACGGTGGTTGAGAGTGGGAGGTGGCCTCCACCTATTCAAGGCACCCCCACTCTTTATTAAATGCAAATCACACCAACCCAATTCCATTAATTATGAACTCCACATCATCAAACTCGACCTTGCATGCATGGAGGGCGAATTAGCTTGGAGAGATCTACTTGTGCTGACTGTACACTTGATTGAATGTTGACTGAGATGATTGGAATCTTCATAAATGCTGAGTGCCATGTCATTTAGCCTTTTACTTTATTCCATTTGGATTATCTCCAAAATAATCATTTTTATTATTTTAATTAATAATTTCTCTTTAAATGGCTTTTTAGAGAAAATATTAATTACGAGGCCTAAATGACATCCGAAACTTGGGTTTAGCTAGTCCATAGGTCATGTGTGATTTTTGGCTTATGAAACGAGCCATCAATCACTGAATTCGGACCCCGGACGACTGACATATTACAAATTATTATTTCTCTATTTAAACTATAGAGAAATTTATTAAATTTTTAAAAAATAATTAAAAACCCAAATTCGATGGACCCGGTAAAAAAATTTCTAAGGGTTTTATGGACCTAGGACATGACCGACACCTATTCTAACAGTGTCTAGTAGGCTTATATACATCAATTGGCCTCTAATAACCCCCCATGGCTAAAATTTTCAAAATCGAGCATTCCAGCTATGGAGGAGCGGGAGAAAACCTCATCGATTATAGCTCGGCTATAAGCAAAGTATAATTGACAAGGGAAAAAACTCCCTGGAATGCCTTAGTTGCTTAATCAAGTCATGGGGAACCGAGACACTCAGATCCTACTAGCACACTTTATTACAAACCCCATGGAGCCATGGTCATGTCGACTCAAAAAACAAAACAGGCTAGCCAAAACTGGTTAGTCACAAATGCTGGATCATCTGATACACTGGAGTCAAACACTTATCATGTTTGTCAAATGGCGGCTCTTCAGATAATCCAACTATGGTACAAATAAGTTGGTAACACACCCTAAGAGAGCAAAAGGCTTCTCCTTTATACAAAGACTACCTACTAAAACCCTAATTCAAACTTGGCAAAGACTGAGGTCCAATTCCAATCAAGAGAGATCGAATTCCAATCAAGAGAGAGCTTGGAGTGTAGATCCATCAAGTTAACACTAAGCTTGGTTGTTGTGAGTGGGGAGGTGACCTCCACCTAGGCAAGGCGCCCCCCACTCACTCATTGTTCTAATCACCTATCCAATATGCACTCTCCATGTAGGAAAGACGTGAGCATGCAAGGAGGGCGTGAATCTAATCAAGATGAAGCTTGGAGTTAGATTTGAGATAGACTCGAGTTGTAGGAGTTAAGAGCTTGTGATGTGGCCTCCACATAAGGAAGGCGCCCACCATTCCATCAATGCATAACCAACAACCCATTAAATGCTTGCCACATCAACCAATCTGTTATCCATGGAGAAGAGGGTGAATTCCTTGATTGATTTTGACTTGTGGTGACTGGATAGTTAACTGAAACTGATCTGAGATGATCGGAATCTTCATAAATGTTGATTGCCATGTCATTTAGCCTGTTAAAATCCATTTGGATTATTTTGGAGAGAATTGGATTATCTCCAATTTAATTTTTTTTATTATTTTAATTAATATTTCTCTTTTATTTATTTTGTGAGAAAATATTATTTAAATGGCTAAATGACAGTCTGAAACTTAGGATAAGTGGGTTTGGGGTTTAACTGGGATTTTTGGCTTAGGAATTGAGCCTCCAATCTTTTAAATCCACCCCCAAACCACTTAATTATTACATTTGGAAATTTTTCAATTAAAATAATTGAAAAATTTAATAATAAAATAATAAATACTGAAAATCCAACGCGTCCAGTAAAAAATTTTCGGACAACGTTTTAAACCACCTAGGGACCTAGGAAAAGACCATAGAAAAGACTCATAGTGTCTAGTAGGTTCATATACAACTGCTGGACTCTAATAACCCACCAAGGCCCAAACTTTCAAAATCGGGCATTCCAGCTTTGGAGGAAGCAAGAGAAAAACTCATCGATTATTACTCAACTAAAGGCAAAGCATAATCGATAAGTGAAAAAACTCCCTGGAATACCTTAGTTGATAGTCAAGTCTTGGGGAGCCGAGCCACTCAAACCCCTACTAGCACACTTATTATAAAAACCCCATGGGGCATGGTCATTTCAACAGAAAAATAAAAATGGCTAGCCAAAATTGGCTAAGTCTGAAAACTGGACCTCTGATACTCTGGATATGAACATGGATCATGTTCAAACACTGGCGGCTCAATGGATGTTCAACTATTGTACAGAATAGTTGGTCACACTCACTATCTTCCGTTGCATGAGCATAAAATTTCTTCTTCTGCTTCTTATGTTGTCCAGATTTGAGTGGACAATATTTCGCAATGTGTCCTGTCTTGTGATAGGAGTAACATTCAACTGAGGATAGGTCTCTCTTGAACTTCTTTCTCCTTTGAGGTCTTCGAGATCTTCTTGGAGAGTCCTCACGGGAACGTACATCGTTCTTCCTTTTCCTTACAACTTTGGCATGAGTTGCCAAAGCTAGATCTTCATTGTCATTTAGTTTCTCCTCTCTTACCGCTATTCTCTCTTCTTCTTGCACACACTCTTTCCATAGTTGTCTAAACTACATCGGTTTCTTTCTAGCACATATGCCACGAACAAATGGTTCCCAATCTCTGGGGAAACCATAATTTTCCAACTTCGGGATTTTGGAAAACTAATTGGATGAGCAAATTCGCCTCCTCAAGGTGAGTTGAGCAAAGTACTCCTTCTCCCAATTATGTGAGCAAATGATCCAAAAAGTTGATGCCCTAGTTCTCTCGAGCTGGAGTGGGGGACCCAAAAATGAAAATTCTTGGAATTGAATTATGCTTCGACAAAAAGATGCGCCCTAGTGAGGCGAGTTAGATGCACCTCCTTTTTCAGTTGATCTGTGGAGGGAGCTCCCGGAACAAGAAGCCCTAGTTTCTGCAGTTGAGGAGGTTGCACAATGTTTTCTTTCAGGCCTGCTCTGATACCATGTTAGTTTTTCTACTTGTTTAGAATAATAACATTAAACAATCTATCACTGAAAGAAATACAAGCACAACAAACACAATGAACACAATATTTCTCTCGGGAAAACCACAAGGGAGAAAACCCCGGCAAAAGTTCCTCAATATAGAACTCAGAAAGTACAAAGATAAACCCCAGGACAAAATCAGCTTCTCTTCCACTTGTGCGAACTTCTCTCTCTCTCCTATGCGAACTTGTGTGAGTGAGATGACTGAGTACAAATGAGAGGCCCATCCTCTATTTATATTCTTCCGTTGGGGTGACTTTTCCCCAACTGGGCCGACTTCTCAAATACAAAATATAATAATATTTTCTAGGTTCATCTAGGCTGCCACAAAACCTAGGGTTTATATTGACTCTTACATCATTGATTACATCAATGACATCTCCCGAAGGAGGAATACAATAATACAATAGACAAGTACAAATAGAATATCTTCCGCAGTTACATTTCTTTAACATACACTTGCAAGATTCTGTTTTTCCTTGTATTATTTCTTCATCATGCATGAGAAATTCTATTCAAGGCTAAAACCATGCATAACCACCACATTTATGATGGACACTGTTTAAGAATGTATCCAGGATTTTTAAAATTGTGTCTTTAGATTTTGATCATACTTTTTGACAAATGTTGAAATCTCAATTTGACTTCAAGATAATTCTAGAGCAAATTTCATAAATAAGCTCACATCCTATATCCTGAGTAAATCTATGTTAGTCATGTGTCACATGGTGAACATGTCTTCCAAAGCAGTTGGCTGAAAACAAATCAGTAGAGTGATAATGGTCAACTAAATGTTTATCAAAAGAACCCAGATTACCTCTCCAGTAACATTGGATTTTCAAAGCAGCCCTACGCTTTCTATTAAATTCTTTCCGAGCAATGAATGTACGAAACTGCCGTTGAATAACTTTAGCTGCATTATTCAGAGCCTCCGATCTTCGAGCATCCAACTCAGCCATCTGACCTGCCCTAAGGAAAACCTTTGTTTTCCCCAACTGCAAACATTTAACACAAGAAATTTTAAAGGAGAATAATCATTTTCAAGGCCGATAGAAAAACATCAAGGGAATCAACCTTCCAATACTATGACATAAAATAAACAGAATCCAAAATATAACAAAGAAAAATGTTTACAATCAAAATTTCAGTACAGTAATGACTCCACAAAAGCATGATTCAATACAGACCAAACCCACATGAAATTGCCATTTCTAGCATAATACATTTGGGAAGAGCTAACGAAATAAAGAAATTTAACAAACTATTTGGTTTTAATTGATTTAAGATAATATGCATACTTGGTAATTGCTGAGATTCAATCTCTGGAGCAACTCTTCCGTAGATGCTCTCTCATTATTTCTGTAGTCAAACCATAAACAATTGGAAAAACATTAAAGACATAGATAAAGTAACTTCAATAATCACTAGATAACACCGGTTCTTAATGGAATTTGAAAACACTTCTAATATTTTAGACTTCAGGGAAACAATATATTATTCCAATAAAGTAGAATGTGTGCCAATGCAACTAAAGATGGAGAATGGATCTCCACTTAGCTTCACCAGACATCTTGCTTCACTAAATTCTACCATAAAATGTAATAATTCACCTTCAGTATAGTTTTAAAAAGACCATATAAAAATGCCAGCGCTCTGTATATTCTATCATTAAAACCAAACACTTTTCCATTTGAACTTCAAGATGTAATTGCTAAAAGTGTTTTCTCAAATCAATACAGAATCACAGATATAATGTGCATACTGTGTATCAACAAATTTTGGTGCTAGTAGACCAAAACGATCCAAAAACTCGTCATATGTGCGTCGTGTTGGATAGCCTGCACAGCTTATCCGCACAGCTTCCAGAACACCCTGAACAAAAGGGATTTAATTACTACCAGACCATTAGAAGCTTATACCAATAAAACACCAAACTAAATCAGGTTATTTGACAGGGATACAAAGGAGAATCTATAAAATGAAAAATTCCCAACTAATAAGCATGGATGTAGGAAAGGAGACTCTTCAAAAATGTATTAACAGAAACCAATCACAGAGCTTAATAAACAAAAGCCTCAAATTGGGTAGAAAACCTACACCGCAGCGTAGCTGGTGAAGCACACTTAAGTTCTCAAAGTTTCCAGGCCTATTATCCGAATTTGGTTTCACACATCGAACATAATGTGGTTCTGTTAAGCTCAGAGTCTCCATCAGAGCTTGAAGTTGTTGCTATGTATGTCAATTAAATAAATTTGTTAGCTACAAGATTTTCACAAATAGTTTGGCACGAAGAGAAACTGAGGAATTAAATGCAGTAAATATTTGATTTTTATATGATATATTCAAAGTAAAGTAACGAAGCCACAATGCAGTAGAAACCTCATTTTAGCATTCCAAAATTCAGTCAAAAGAAATAGAGAAAGTACATCAGTAGGCCTTGTTAGCTGACATGGAATATAATATATACCTTAAACCGTGTGGCAACTGAGGAAAATTTGTAAGAAGACTTCAAAGTATCCTCAGGTGGAGGAAAAAGACCAGCAATAAAAGGGCACTTTGACGATGACAATAATGAATGATGTTCAATGATGATGTAGTCCCTATTTTTTTCGAGAAAAAGATCTGTTTGATAGGTTACCTGCACAATGTATACAACAATTCAGACAGTATTGCAGCAATTCACAATATCTAAAACAGGAAATCAACAAGAAAAATGTTGCAAAGTGCAGAGATTTTAACGAGACAGAAAACATAAAAGCCAATCTTTGCATACCTCGCCCGCATAATGACAAATTGTGAAGTCTGTAAGAGCAAGCTTTGGTTTCCTGAAACGACTATGATTTTTGAAGCTTTGGAATAGCTTGGTGGCAAATGTTTCATGTGTTGATCTGGGAAACATGCTGTACCAATCATGTTAAATGAGAGGAATGTAACGAGACACTCATAATTCTACCCCAACGACTAAACTATTTAACTAGAAACACACATTGCCATTGAAAGTGATATTGCTGCATTCTGAACAAATAACACTAAACTTCTAATAGACCATGAACTAAGTTCACAGTAAACTCTATTCACTGTCATCAACTGAATCTGGATTACAGAACCAGTTATGCTAAAAAGAACATTTCTACTTGAGCATTTCAAAATAGTATCCACCCACTGAACTTGACTATACTAACTAGTGACAAATGTTAAGCGAGTTTTTTCACTAATAGGAAATGTTGATTGTACGTTTGGCCAATTTTTCTTCTTCTCAAAGAATCGGACATTTTTGCTTTAAACTTCTACACTTCTATTTTGTACGGAATATATAGTAAACAGTTGTGCTTTTGAATCTTAAACTTAAAACATGATGAAAATATTTCCCATCCGTTTTTTTATCTCTATAACATATCCTATTCCTTTTACAAATGCTTCCATCTTGAGCATTTCATTAACTCTGTTACACCGAGAAGAAGGCCAAAAAAATGCTCAAGCAAGCAAAATTTTTCCCACAATAAGAAGAGAAATGCATTTTATCCCTTACATACAAGTGTGTAATTTTCAACGAATATCCAAAATTTCTCCATATAACAAGGTTAATGGACATGCATTAAGCTTTTGTTTTGTTACAAGGATAACATTCATTAATACCAGTTATTAATGAGAGCACTGAATGCATGTATTTATTAGGAATATCCAAAAATTCCACATATAATGCATACGAGCGTGTATTTTTCAAGGAACATCCTAAATTTCTCCATATAATAAGGTTAATGGAATGCATTGATCTTTTGTTTTGTTACAAGAATAACAATCATCAACACCGGTTATTAATGAAAAGCACTGAATGCCTGTAATTAATAAGGAATATCCAAATTTCCACATAGTAAGGTTAATAGACATGCATCAAACTTTTGTTTTGTTACAAGAATAACATTCATCAACGCCAGTTATTAATTAAAAATACTGGATGCATCATAACAGTTGGTGAATAATCAAGAAAAGTAATTGACCAGATGGAAATAAAGACAACTATATCACTCTAATGAAAACCAATCTTTGATGAGAAAATAAAGAAATATACAGAACATGATACAGCAAAACTGAAATTACCAGGCTTCATCTAAAAGAGAAATGATTCCGACAGGTTTCTGCAAAACAAAATAATGTAGCCATGAGAGAACTAACCTTTAACAAAATTAGCAATATATATTACATAAAACTCCTGACGTTACATTTGAATAGCTTTGAATAGCAATACTGAGTCCTACAGTAGTACACAGGATATATGGAGCAATACTGGATAGCAGAGACGATGCAACAAAAATACAGTAACTATATTCTGATCAATGTTGAAAAATTCGGCATCGGCAAAAAGTCGACAAGGGTCCCGAATATAACTTCTCGGCAACATCAGCAAATAAATCAGGAAAATCGGCAAATGTCGGCAAACATTAAAAAATACAAAATACATTCATTTTTTTCAGAATTTTAAACATATAAAGCAACAATAACATCAGATAAACACCTTGGAACATAAATATGGAGAAAGCACTCATATATAGATGTAGTGGATGCAAATAACTCTGAGCCATTTGATTTCAATGACTCGGACTGCTAAAAAATACATAAAATTTTACAATTTTAATGAAAAAAATATATATTAAAGATACCAAGCTATGATTCCAAACCATTAAAGAAAAAATATTATCAAAATTGCACCAAGTGCAATACATATCTAATCAAAATGGAAAAACCATAATCATCAAAATCATTGTCTATGTTTGGGATCTCATTCATCAATAGCGCCATGTTCCCCCCACCTCTAGGCTCTAGCCCTTCCCTCTACCTCTGATCTCGAAGTTGATCCTCCAAGGGCATCAATTAACACCCTACAATTTTGATGAAATTTATTAATCTAAGCGTTAAAATAAGGTAGAAAGAGCTTCCCATGCTTAATAAGTGATTTTGCTTGACTGAAGGGTACATTTTTTATTAAGGTCATGACAGAGGAATTCAATCAACTTCAACAATCAGGCATCAACACCACCAACATCAAGGTACATAGAGAACTTGATGTGCTTCATTAAATTCCAATCCCTTACCCACACACATGATAGAATCTAGTGGAAAAGTTGATCCTAAAATCCTGAAAACCATTAAGTCTGTTGAATTCTAAATGGGATCTAAAATTCTACTTTTTGCATATGAAGTCCGATGAGGTTGGAACCACTCTCAAACATCCTGAAACAATTAATGGTAATGTTAAAAATTTAAGTAAAAGTGACATTCTCTTTATCTTTCGGAAAAGAAAAGAGAAAGAGAATGTCACTTTTACTTAAGAATTCAACATTACCATTTAGTATTGTTGACATCATTGTCACTTGTACAAAACTCATCAATTTTTTTTTTTTAAATGGAGTATTTTAAACTGTGAAAAAGCCTCCTTGGCGATTTTTTCCATTATGGAGGCCTAGGCGACTTTTTGGGTCGACTCGCGCTTTTTACTAAAAAGTCGTGCCTCCGCGACTTTTTAAAAAATCGCAAACCCGGATGCCTTTTTTCGTGCTTTACGTGTCCTGTTTTCTCGGTTCGTGTCCGACAGTCGGGTCACGCTCAAATTTCGAGTCCAATTCGTTTTCCCATTGTTTCCCGAAAACGGATTCGCTCAAAGTTTGAATCGGACACGAATTCAAACCGAATCGTGTCCGATTCGATCCCGACGTGACACGCTGAGGGTTTTGAGCAAATCCGGTTTCTTAGGTGTCAAGTCATAACAGATAACCAAAATGGAGAAATCAACGTCTGTAAGAAGATGATAATCCACATCTAAAATGCAGCGTTTAAAAATGAAAGGGAACCCCTCATTATGAAACTAAATAGCGGTGACTCTCAGCATCCAAAGCTTCCACATCTAGGTCAGCATTTAGCTGATAATATACACAGAATTGTTTGTAAGTATCTTAGATTCTGGATTTTAATGCTTGGTTTGTTACTCTCCACAATTCAAACAAAAGTGATATGACAAGTACTGATTCAAAAAAAAATCCTACAATAGGTGCCTTCTAAGCCCTGCCTAACCAAGCACTTTCAGCCCTGAACACTCCTAAGATAACATTATCCGGCAATGTATCTGTGCCTTCAAAGTAATTGATGCTACAACAGATGCTCCTTCATCCCCAGTCTCAACGTTTTCATCTCTCCCCAATAATATATAATGGCTCACTTTCTTTGTTGTATTATGATCTCCCTGCTTCTTTTTGCAGACGACTTGATCTTGTTGGCTTCTACTCCTGAGGGCCTGCAGGGGCAGATTGACGCCCTGGCCAGCTTTTATGACCTTCGACGGTGTTGTCCGCCAATATGCACACCAGCAGCGGAAATCTTTCGAAAGCTGTCTCTTCACTACAAGTGAGAGAGGCGTGGCCTTGGGGGCAAGCAATGAGCCAGGTACTGTCACCTGAATCCCAGCTCCTCCGTTTAGGCAAACTCCTAACGAAGCCAAGGGGGGTAGTCCCTAAAAGAAAAGTTGTCTAAGGCTCTTTGTGTATTTAAATGTTTTGGGTGTAGTGATGCGGATGGGTGTTTTTTAGGAGTTTTTTGAAATGAGAGACAATATAAAACTTTAATGTGACACAAGATAGCGCAATCCACGTTGCAACAGAAGATAAAGGATGCACTTGAACAAATAAATAAATCACTTTTCACACAGATTAAGCTGAGTACTCCAGTATAGATATTTAAGCATACAAAGATATATGATGAAGGACCAGTGCCTTATGGAGTCAAAAAAAATAAAAGTGATTGTAAAAACTTGATACAAATGCTTTGAAATAGATAGTTTGTGAGAACGTTGTGCAGCTTATCTTGGTAAATTTCAAAGTTTTAGTTGTCTTGATTATTAGGGCTAAGACCAAAAGGTATCAAAAGATGGTAGAACCCTACCCAAGAAAGATACTGGCAACCCTAAGTGACCTGTCGGAAGCACCCAGATTCGATAAGGATTGGTGTCCAATGTTTAAACCGCCCCTGAGTCTGACAGTGATTTCTCGGCGTCACCTCTCGTGGGAAGAACAGTATTTTGCCTTGGTTGAGGTTTTGGGTAAAAATTTTAATTAAGTTTATCGATCGTAATTATCAAGTCTTCCACCTTTCTGAGTACTAGCCCAACCGTTTCCGGTTGGCAGAGCATACGGGTGTAGGACAAACCAAGATAAATTAATTAGGGGTGTGTGAGTGGAAAAATTTTATTTATTAGAAGGCCTTGTTCAACTCTCCGACAGAGAGCGCTCTTGACTTGGTCTTATGACCACAGTTCAAGAGACTTGCTAGATTAACAATGCCTAATGCAGGGAAATGCAAGAAACTGATATGCCCTCCGATAGAGGGTGCTCTTGACTTGGATTTGGCCAAGTTCAAGAGACTTTGGTTTATTTTATGAAGCAGAAAAAAAATAGTAGCATCAGTATATTTAACTTGAAGCAGATTTGAATAATAATGTTGATCTACAAGATAAAAATTACTACTAACAACAATGCTTGTAAAAGAAATCTAGTGTTCTACCACACAAGTTCTAAACTACTAGGTGGGATTGATCTCCGAACAAGACCAACCTCTAGAAGCCACCAATCCTGGAAACCTTCCAGCTAGCTGGATGTCCACAAGAAGTTGATGGGGGAGCGAGAAGCTACCACAAGATTATGTGGCCTTTGGGATACGATCCCAAAGTTAGCTATTCTCTGGTCAAGGATTGGAAGAGAAACAAGATAAAATGCAATAATATAAAACTAAGCTACCCAAGAATCTCTTTCAGGTAGAAGACCCTACTCGGGAAAGCATGGGGGTAAGTGAAAATGAGAGATAAATAACCAAAATACTTAGTGAAATAGAAACTAATCTAAGAGCATGGAAACATAAACTAAGTCAAACCCAACACAAGACCCAACACTCTTCCCCAAATGGGGAAGAAGACCCAAAGGTGGAGGACCCCTCCACTCGAAACTTTTTATTAAACTGTTACAGATGCCTTGGTTTTAAAACCTTGCAAGGTCTTTGAGAAAGATGATACTTGGAAAGATTTAAGAAAGAAGCAATTTTTTGCTTGCTTTTACAAAGGATAAGTATGTCGAATTTTGCTCATTTTCATGGTTTCTTCTCTTTGGTCCTTTGCTTGGATCTTACTTCTTCAAAGCTTTTTCAAAATTTCTTCTTTCAAAGCACCTACACAAGCTTGAAAAATATACTCAACATGCACCCATTAAACGTCAGAAATCAAAATGAAATTTGAATCTACCAAGTCCAAACTTTGAAAAATAAAGCCTAAAACATAAAAAACATGAAAATTTTGTTCGAAAAAGTTTGTATGGGAAAACGGACCAGCGAACAAAAGTTGTCCTAAATATACTAGAAATGAGATCTAAGACTTAAAATTTTTTAGGAAAATTTTATGAAAATTTTTCTATCTTAAAAAGGGAAACTAAAACTAAAACAAATGCAAACTTAACAAGTGCAAGAATGAGATCTAGTATGATTTTGAGGCTATCTTTTCAATGCATGAGATTTATAAACTAGATGTAGAAAGAGATCTAACTAATTTACCCTTAAGCAAACTAGGAAATATAGCTACCATTTAACTTCAACAATTCGTTTTTTGTGTTTTTTGTGGTTTTAGGGCTTTTTTGGAAGTGGACAAGAAGAGAGAGAAAGGGGAAACCTAAGGGGAAAAATGAAGAAGTGAAGGAGCAAATGAAGAAGGGATAAGCTAGAAGACAAGGGCGAATGGTAGAGAGGAGAAACTAGGGTAAAAACGAGTTGGAGGAAGTATGAGAGGTAAAAAGACAAGGATAAATGGGAAAGAGACACAACTAGGGCAAAGAGGACGAATGAAAGGAGTAGGAAAAACTATTGAGAGGATAGGCCTAGCAAATCAATGGGAAAAGGAGATCAAGGAGCAAAAGACAAGGCTTGAAGAAGAGAAGCCCTAGAGTAACAAGTAACCAATGTTTTGAAAGTGAAGTTTTTTGATGGAAGAAGTAGCCTTTTCCGCTTAGATGCAAAGCCCTAGATCTTGTTTCTTTGGAGTTTTCCTTAAAAACAAACTATTAGCACAAGTTTTTTGTTGGTGGAGAAGAGGGAGATACAACCGAGTTCATCTCATCTCACCCTTTTGAGGATCTGCAATACATAAACACTCATACAAACAATGCTTGATTTAAACTTAGAGAGTTAGACAAAAATGGAAAAAGAGACAAGGTAGTAAGACCGATTACAATTTGTACTCCTTTAAACCATCCAAGCCTAAGCCTAGCAAACAAATTGGACCATCAAATGCTTGCCCTATGCTCTTAATAAAGAGATCTAAGCATAAATTACAATCAAGATTGAAATTGCAAGAATGTAAAAATCATAGATATTACCTCAACAATGAACCATTAACTCATGAACCAATAGGCATGCACACCATTTGTCTCCAAAGCCAACTTTATTTCCACAAGCTCTTGACAAATATGAACAGAGTAACTTTACAACAATTTTCCATCCAAAGAAAGCCCAAATGGCTTCTCTTAAATAGCAAAATACTAGCCTAAAACCCTAATTCGAATTTGGCATGAAGAGAGCCAAAAACTCCATCTTAATCAAATCAAAACCATGTCAACACCAACCAAATCGAGCTTGGAGTCTTAACTCAACATTAAGCTTGAGTTTGGAGGCCATAATTTGAGGAAGGAGCCCCACATGCATTGATTTCAAAATCCAACAACCCATTAATTAATTGCCAAATCACAAAAACGAATTTGCATGAACGTGGGTGAATTTCTCAACTGTAGATCACTCTCAGTGCTCCGAAACTGATCTGAATAAGGTGGGTGAAGATTCCAATCATCATAAATGCTTTTTGCCATGTCATTTTGACTTTTACTTTATTCAATTTGGCCTTTTTTGGAGAGATTTAAATTATCTCCAATTTATTATTGTTTGAATATTTTAATTAATATTTCTCATTTTTTGATTTTTTGAGAAAATATTAATTATGAGGCCAAATAATTGTCTGAAACTTAGGGTTAGCTAGTCCGGGGATCATGAATGATTTTTTGCTTAAGTCTGGAGCCTTCAATCACTGAAATCGGATCCCGGATGACTGACATATTACAGACTCAAATTTCTCTATTTAAACTATAGAGAAATTTAATTAAAATTTAAATAATTAAAAAAAATTAAAAAACCCCAATTCCGACGCGTTCGGTAAATTTTTTTCGAAATTTTTTCTGGGGGTCCTAGAGACCTAGGACATGACCAAAACCTATTCTAATAGTGTCTAGTAGGTTTATACATTATAGTTGGACCCTAATAACCCCCCATGGCCAAATTTCCAAAATCGGGCATTCCAGCTTTGGAGAAAGCGGGAGAAAAACCAAGAGATTATATTTCGCCTGAAGCAAAGTATAATCTGACGGTGAAAAAACTCCCTGGAATACCTTAGTTGTTTAATCCAGTCATGGGGAACCGAGCCACTCAGACCCTACTAGCACACTTTGATACAAACCCCCATGGGGCCATGGTCATGTCGACTCAAAAACAAAAACTGGCTAGCCAAAACTAGCTAGACCCAAATATAATGAAACCCAGATACTCTGGAAGTGAACACTGATGTGTTCCAACACTGGCGGCTCAATAAGGTTTCAACTATTGTACCAATCAGTTGATAACAGACGGCTGACAGTCAACCTACGTAAAACTACGGTTATGATCTTCAACGCATTGAAAAAAGCTTTGGCAGACATACATTTCTACTCCAAAGGGAAAGAGATTGAGATCACCACTTCATACATTTACCTGGG
Source organism: Larix kaempferi (assembly GCA_027924585.1). Classification (NCBI taxonomy): domain Eukaryota; kingdom Viridiplantae; phylum Streptophyta; class Pinopsida; order Pinales; family Pinaceae; genus Larix; species Larix kaempferi. The sequence continues at coordinate 5,791,786 of BSBM01000938.1, forward strand.
AGTACAGTTCACAAGGCCTCGTTTTTGTTAGTTTTTGTAGCTAGGGCAGGTACTTCTACATTGGCTAAGATGTCTAGCATCTAGAAGTCGTCCAAAAAAGTGACTCTGTAGACAAATGTATTTTATAAAACTTTATGTAAATGTAGAAGGGTAACTTAAGTGATATCAAAGAGAGATTAAGTCGTAGCTATTGATCTATGACTTAAGTGATCTCAACGAGAGATTAAGTCCCAGCCATTGGATTAGATCTAAAATCTAGATCTAAGGTTCAGTATTGAGTTAGTAATAGCTGGCTCATGGTATTTGAGGGCCCATGGTATTGAGCCCATGGTATTTGCATAAAGTGAATGTTATAAAAGAATCTATGGAAAGTTGTAGACATCGATCATCTGGTCACTATCAATGTGTGTGAAATCATTTGATAGTGAGTGATCAGATCTAAGAGAGGGATTCTCTAGAGGCTTTGCAGTTCGTGATTTACTCAAGCTAGGGTTTGTCATATGCCTGAAGGTTTGGGCACAATTGCAGCAAGGGTGAATCAAGAGTCTGATCCGATGTGTTATATCTGCAAACCTGAAACTGTAAGTGTTGTTTTAAAACTGCAATAAGAAGACAAACTATTTGCTAGTATTCCCCAGGGATTGGGGTTTCCAGAGTAAATCCAAAGTGTCAAATGTGTTGATGATTTCCTGTTGAATTTTCGTTGTGCATCATTTGTTAAGTAAATCAGTGTATTGCTATTTCTCATTCAGCTTTATGTATAAAATTAAGACTGGGTATAAAAATCAGTGAATAAATTTCAATCATATTTGGTTTAGTAAAAATTAACATGGTAACAGAGCCATATGGACTATGAGCAGGAATAAGTTGGATAAGAGATTTACTAGAAAGAGAAAAAAAAAGAAAAAAAATTATCATACGGCCACAGTACGAGCCGTACGGGCGTCGTACAATCAAGTGAATCAGCAAAGTGATACTTGCACGAAGAAGATCGTGGAGTACACATAGAGCTGGGTGTCAAACCGACAAGAAGTGATGATTGACGATTGTGTCGCCTGCGCCTGACACACGGTGTGAAGTTGCCACAAGCTGGGAAGTTGACACTGGGAGAGTCGAGGCCTCAGGTGCGTGAGCTGTCGTGAAGACACAAGATATCGTCGAGAGAGAATTGCAGGGCATTGGTGCAAATGATTGTGTTAAGAATGTCGGCAAACAGACACAAACCATGGAAGCAAGGGCTGATGAAAAGTGTGTTGTCGAAGTCGCCGTGAACGTAGGACATCGACGCAGTAGTGGGATTTGTTGCCACCTGAACACACACCTAGGCGTTATCACAGCAAAAATATTCAACCTGCTCGGTGCGTCCTTGGGGACAAGTCTCAAGTCAAGTACTGTCACTTGATCTTGACTCCTCTGTTTAGGCTTCACTCCTAATGAAGCCAAGGGGGTTGGTCCCTAATAAAATACTATGGTTGACTAAGCTAAGTACAAAAAGTAAATGTGATTTTAGGAGTTAAAAAATAAACTGATACAAGATATTGCAAATAGATTTAAATCAACAACATCTGATAAAACATTCCATTAACACATGAATTCACTTAAAGATGTTATGATTGTTGCAGGTAGACCAGTGCCAATGGAGTCGAATTGTGTTGTTGATGTGACGTGAAAGTGTTGCAAGTGTCTCGTTGTCAGTTTTAGATTATTATGATAAGTGATTAAGGGAGTGGGTTAATTGTTGGTTTGGCCCACTAAGATTCACCTTCTCGAACTAAGCGCATAAGCAGCTTTACCAAGTGTCCAACAAGGCGAGGCGTAACCTGCTTAAAGTAGCCCCCTGACTCTATGGTAGTCACTCTTTGAGACCTCCTGAATTCTTGAAGATTAACTTAAGTGGATTTTCATGTTAAGCTAGTCACTCTAATCCCTTTCTAGTATGACCAACTGGTCGGACGAGCCGCAGAGGTCCAGAGCATACGGGGAAAAGGGCCTTGGTTTGTTTTATTAAGAGCAAAAATGAAATGTTTTCTAGTTAATTAGACTAATCCAAGAATCTCTTTTACGGCCGACATCCAGTACTCGAACAAGCTCTTTCAGTGGCACTGTACTTCGAGAAAGCAAGGAGGTTCATTTCTCTTTATTGCGAAATGAAATAGCTTGAAAGAAAACTAACTAACAAAGAAACTGAAACTAATCTAAGGTTGGAAAATCCAAGCAAAAATGAAAGTAGAAAAGAAAAACAATCATGCCACGAAAATGACGTGAAACCCCAAGGGGGTATGGGTGCGGGCACTTGGTAGCCCACTTGCTTTTATTAATTATTTTACAATCTTATCAAGTGGATGCCTATGGTCCTTATAATTATGGATCCAAAGGATTTACAAGTTTTACAAAATGAAATAGGATCGAGGCTTGTTGCTCCGGGAGACCTTGGATGGCTCAAATCTGAGAAATTCGGGCAACACCTCCTCTTACCCGTTCGTTAAAAGTGAAAAACCAGCCATCTGATATGTGCACCAAATGTGCCAAATAAAGCATTAGAAGCATAAAAAAATTTAAGTACTGAAAGATAAGAAATAAGTGCAAGTACTTAAGCATAAACTAAATCAATAAATGTAAGCTTTAAAACTTAGATCTAGCATCATACTCAAATAAAATCAGCCTTTAAATATTCCTTAAAAGCAAACTAAATTACTTGAGCATGTTAGTACACTAACCAAAGAATGATTTAATAAAAAAAGAGGTGAAGGAAAGAGATGAGAAGCAGCTTGACGCTGGAAATATCAGATCTATGGAGTCTGCAGGTCGGAGGCGGAGGGACTATCTCCTTCTAAAAATGCTTAGAAAGATGGAATATGCAAACAAACTCAGCCACTCCTTCCAGCTATATAACTTGCACAACTAAAACTACTTGCAACACAAATGTCAAATACGGTGCTTCTCATGCCAGAGATTAGAATAAAATGCATACAAGCAAGTAAAAACATTTAAATTCTATACTGCGGACATGAGCAAGAAATAAATGAAATCAAACTAGAATCATTTATCCTGCTGCCTATCACAAGTCCTTCAAAGGAAAGATTAACATCTAATTCAACAAATAAATGACTACGCTACGATTACCTCATATACCATTGATAGTACATCCACACACACAGTGCCACACACCAACAAATGGACCTCCAAAGTATTTATTTATTCCACGCAAAAGATGTTACAATACAAAGCTTCAGAGCTTCGGTAGGACTTCCGTACTCTAACCATCAAGAAAGAGAGGCAAATGCATGCCAAAATAGGAAAAATGAGAGCAAACCCCAAGGGGGGCGAATTTTCCAAGTGTTGGAGCTTTTTGAGATGATTGGGAGCGAATTGCAGTGAACTAGAAGTGATAGGCACCACCTCTCACAAGGTAGGTCACCCCCCCTCTTTCTATGACACATATCCAACAAGTGGTGAGCCCTCTAATGGATAAATGTGCCCCCTTAAGGAGAAATATGCCCCCTCATCCATGAGATCTTCAATCACCAATCAATCAAACGACTTGGCCATGATTACCTAAGATTTGATTGCCAATCACCGCAGACAACTCCCAGACAAACTTGCTTGATTTGTGGGATGCTGTTTTTTTTCCTTTTTATGTCTTTTTGGCCATTTATTTGGTCTTTTTTTTACATTTTCGAGAGAAAATCACTTTTAAGTGATAAAATATTAAGATTTTCCTCTCAAAAGTGGGTCTAGGGTTAAAGTGGGTGCTCCGGGTTAGAAAGCGAGCACCCCCATGGAAAATTTCACCTCCTAACCACACTTTTATTCAAAGTTTGAAAAATCGAAATCGGACTCGGAATCGGTCGAGGGTCAACTCGGAATCGGAATCGGAATCGGTAATGAATCGTTCATAAATCGGCTGATTTGAATTTAATGAATCGGTTTACTCAAAAATACATAAAATATTTAAATTTTAAAGAAAAACAACATTTTCAAGATTTTAGGACTGTTGTTATGACCTAGACCTGTTGTTTGAAGGCCAAAGAGCAACCTTTACTTGTTGTTTAGGGCTGCTTTCATCCACAGTACTGCTCACAATTTATTTTTAGCCTTTAAGGTGATTTTCATGACTTTTTACTGCTACAAAGGTCATAACAGGCACATGTTTGCTTCAAAATTTTTGTACGAGGGTTTGAACAGCTTCAACCTAAGTTGCATGAAACGGGGAAACGAGGACGAAACGGAGAAACTTTGAAACAGGGGAAACGTGACCCCCAAAATTGTGGAAATAAGGAAATGCAATATATATATATATATATTAGCAAAGACATTTACAAAAATGAATGTGAAATATAAATCATCAATCATACATGTCAACGAATCATTGCCTATATTGGGATCCTATTCATCAATAGCACCCTATGCGTCCCTCCTCTAGGCTCTAGCCCTTGCCTCTAACTCGAATTTCAAAGTTGATCCTCCAAGGACATTAGTCAACGACTCAACACACTACAATTTTGATGAAACTTCCTAATCCAATCGCTAAAATAACGTAGAAAAAGCTTTCGATGCTTGATAAGTGATTTTGCATGAGTGAAGAGTACATTTTTATTAAGGTCATGACAGAGGAATTCAACAATCAACACCACCAACATCAAGGTACATATAGGGGTTGATGTGCTTGATTAAATGCCAATTCCATATCCTCATACATGATAGAATCTGGTGGAAACCTTGCAATCCTAAAATCCTAAAAACTATTAAGTCTGATGAATTTTGAATGGGATCTAAAAATCTACTTTTTGCATATGAAGTCCGATGAAGTTGGAACCACTCTCAAACATCCTGAAACAATTAATGGTAATGTTAAAAATTTAAGTAAAAGGATGGAAAATAAAAGATAAAGAGAATGTCACTTTTACCATTAGTATCACCAAGTACTACAGCACCATGGGTATATAGGTTAAAAATTCAATAAAAAATTTAAAAAACCATTTTTTAATGGCCCACAAGCCCACACCAAAAAATCGGCCAATTTTTGTCAAAAATCGGTCGACCAGACCGATTCAGTACCGAACCGGCTGATTTGATACTGAATCGGCCGGTTCGGTACCAAACCGGTCCTCCGATCCGATTTGGAGACCGGTTTGAACCGGTCTTGCCTTAAATCGGTGAATCGGCCGATTCCGATTCTGATTTCACCGATTTTTAAAACACATCTTTTATTACATTTTGAAATTTTTTAATTAAAACATTAAAAAAATGGCTCGTTTTACGAGAAAAAATTTTATTTGCAAAAATTAAAATAAAACCTAGGGGGACCTAGTACATGTTCATATGACTCAATATCAATAACTAGCATGGTAGTATACATAGACACCTAAACTATAATATCTCCCAAGGTTTAGCCACCAAGACAGATACTCCAGCTTTGGAGGTGTGAGTGAAAAACTCGAAAATTATGCGTCATTGAAAAGAAATGCATAATTACCAAGGAAAAAACACCCTAGAGTACTACATTCATGTCTAAGTCTTAGGCAAGACAAGTCTTTTACAAAACTCATCATTCTACGCCAACTTATTACAATTCACCGCAAGGTATGGACATGCAAAATTATTAAAAAAGGGCCAAGCCGGGCCACTAGGACTTTTGATCTTCTAAATTGGAACAAGTGACTTGTTCAATCTTTGCAGGCTCACTTAGGTGGTAACAGGATCGACGACGCGGATCGACCGACAGCTGAGCGCTAGATAACAGTAGACAGATTGACAAGGAGCAGAACCGGAGCTCAGGTGTGAGGCATGACAGCGGGCCACGATCAACCGCGAGTTGTAAAGTTGCTGCAGACAATGGAGGAGTTTAAGCTTTAGCAGATCGCATGGTTGGGCATTCGAGTTGATTGTGAGCACTGGTCGTGGGCACCAATAGAGAGATCACGGTCTAGTGGTAGCTCGCGGAAGTTGTAATAGAGCACGTGGGGTAGAACCGATGAGAAGGACAACAGGAAAGCTGCCAATGGAGGGCAAAGCTACCAGTCAGCTGACACGACCGACATGAACGTGAATCGAGACGAAAAATGCGTAGGCAGGGCCACAAGGAGACAACAAGGCACATGGTGTGGCTGCAGAGTTTGAAGGTTGCATGCATCAAGAGCTAGAGCTCAGCTACCAGTAGTGAAAGTGCACAAACTGCCAGCGCGGAGAGCTCAGGAATGGCAGAGAAGTGGTCAAGTTTATCTATAGCATACTAGCAGGCACGTGGAGTTGGCTACAAAAAGTAGGACGCGGCAACAGGTGGCCCCTAGCGACCGACAGTGGAAGAAACCTGCAGGAGACAGCCGACAGAGGTAACGTCCAGCAGGAAGCAGTCGGAGCAAATATCTCCTCATAATTATTTCCTTCTTTTTACGCATATCCTTTGGCAACTAACATGGCTTTTTATTTGTCAACAATACCATCTAACTTAAACTTCTCCTCCAGGAAACGATGCAATACCCATTGCAGTTCCTCTTCTAGCTCTTCCTCCAGACAAAGTACTCTTTTGAGCTTCCTTCAGTCAGCCTCGGGTGGTAGGAGAGACACTCCCAATGCTTCCAGTGCTTCCAATGGCCCATGAAACTATCAGTTTCGCCACTTTTTCATCACAGCTCTTGGATCCACTCCCTTTATACATTTTCCTTTCTTGGATCAACTCTCTTCATATTTCTCCTTATATATTTTTCTCCGAGATCAACTCTTCATTTATAGACTTAGTGTTTGCTTTGAGTTCTGCTTTTAGCTTTTTATAGGAGTTACTTTTACACTCCCATTTTGTATTGTTATCATGGTACAACACAGTCCCATAATCCATTGACCTACTTTTTATTGATAATTATAGCTCCGACAAGAGCTTCTGCATAGGCTAGGTGTTACGCATGCAAAAGTTGTCCGTTTACTCTCTAGCTACTTACTTAATTATTGAGTAAGTGACTTTTATATCTCTTTCACATGTTTAACATGGGAAAAGCAAATCATCAACTTTATGTTGGTTAATGACTAAAAAGCCAAGTAACATGACACTTCAAAATAGGTCTCGTGTCGCATATTCCACGTGTCGAACATGACACGTGCCCTAATACGTGTCCGACACGAAAATTTACGTGTCCAAAAATCGTGACACTATCTAGCACGTGTCGCACACGTGCCATGATCGTGTCACGATTTCTGGACACGTGTCCTGTCAAAAGTTCACTCCTGCGGGTTAAAACATGGGCTTTCTTCTTTTTGGGCCCCTTCTTTGTTGACGATTTAAGAAAGTTGTTGTGCCCATGGAGAATAGAGCTCGTGGTTGCAGAGATCGTAACTGTTTCCGACTCGTGGTTGCTTGCTGAAGGCTTGCCGGTGGAGTGGAGAAGTGAGGTTGTGAGGTCGTGAGGGTGTACCATGTAACTGCCCATTTGTTGAAGCCACGCAACAGCTACAATAGCTGTTGTAGCAACAAATAGCTCGTGAGTCGGGGAAAAGGCACATTAGGGCAGAGCCCCATGAATAAAGCAGTCTAGGGAAGAGGCGCGTGAATAGAGCAAAGTGCACACGCAACAGCTACACCCATGGTCCTATGTAGCAACGACAAACAAACATTTGAGAACAATACATTTTGATTTTGATGGTTTAATATGAAATATGCAGTTTATGGTTCAAACACAAAGTTCATGATTCAATGTTATTGTTTATTGTTAATTGATAATTTTATTATTGATTCATCATTGTCAAATTTCAATTGAATGATATTATGATTCAGATTGATGTATAGACTTTTAGTTTTTTTTAAATGTGGATCTTTATATATTTTTTTAATATATATATATATATAAAACGTGTCCCCCATGTCCTGTTTTCGGGGTCGTCATGTCCCGTGTCGAATACCCGTATTTTCGTGTCCTCGTGTCATGGGACTTAGCTAAAAAGTGAACTTAAGATTAAGTAACAGTCATTGATCTTAAGTGAGGCTCAAGATCTAAACTTGGCCATCCATCACTTTGGAGATTGGGGGTTAGGGTTTTGGTCATTGTGATGCTATAAAAGAAAGCCTAAGGAGAGGAGAAAGAAACACAAGATCGCAAGATCATTTTCAGAGTGAGATTTTCTGAAGAGAAGAGTGAGAGACCCAGTGGTTGAAAAGAAGAAAGAAATATTTTGCAGAAAGAGAAGATCCAATGCAAGAGAGAAATGTCGATCTCATAGGGCTCAAACCGTACAGTGACGCAGAGGGCTGAAAGGCTGACGCAGGAGCCGTACAAAGCGACGGAGGGCAGAACGGGTGATGCAGAGAGCCGATCCAATGATCCAAGATTCCAAAGGGCCAAAAGGCTGATGCAGGGGCAGATTCAGCTCCGCACTGTGTTGTAAGACTGACGCAAAGCCGTGCGGGTTATGCAAGAAGCCATACAGGGTGACGCAAGGCCGATTTGCCTTGTGGGTGATTTCTCCAATGTGTCAATTTTCTCAGGGACTGAATTACAGGTTCCTAATTGTAATTTCTGATTTCTCTGAGCTAATAAAAAAAGAACATCGAATGCTGGTTTTTCCCCTTTGGGGTTTTCCAGGGTAAAATAACTATGTCAAATGTGTGAATGATTCCTTGTTTATTTCCTCTGCACTATTGGTTAAAAATATCAGTATTCCTATTTATAATTTCTGAGTTTAAGAATTATTGAGAGCAGAAATCAGAATTGATATTGAGTAAAATAAACACTTTTGTAATCATTTGTTGGACATGAATAGAAATTATCTTATCTTATCTAATTTCTCAAACATGAGTCAAATCACATTACAAATCCATTAAGGGCCATTGTTTTGAACTGAGCTTTCAATAACGAGAATGTATGCAAAGCAAAACCTCAGGAAAAAATTGAACACTACTGCTTCCAATAATCCCCTAACTCAAAGTTTCTAGCATTAGCAATTGCATTAGAGTCTTAGACACTATATGACAAATGTCCATTAAACATTCTATTGATCAATCCAGTACATCAGTCAATTAATCAAAGAGAGAAGATATGGATCATAATCCACATAACAACAAAACAAAATTCAGAGCAGTCTGGCCTGTCACTTCCAAGGAAATGTTTCTGACTAAAAATACTAATAAAGCTCTGCAAAACCTGATCCTTTCCAGTCAAGTGTTTGGACATGATTTATAATGGAGAACCAGTAATAACGATCAGCTACAAGCTAATGACATAAACCTGCCCCAGGCTTCAATTCTTGCTTATGTTCTTTATATAGTCAAGTATATCTTTTAAGTACTTGGGATCAGAACACGTTCAAAACCATTTTAAGTTCTACCACTAAAAATCCCTTGGCTTTCTTCCAAAGAATACCAAGAGAGAGCATGTGGTTACAAACACATTGCACCATTGCCAATAATATAAGAAGCCAAGTTGTTGAAAACCATACATACTTTTTCAATAAGATCTAGAACATCTTGATTGTCAATGAACTCTATATAGCTCCAGTCAATTTCTTCTTTGCTATATTCCTCTTGCTCCATTTTAAAGACGTGCTGAAACATAATTCAAAAGGATTAGCCAATTTTTCTTTCAGCCACATGTACACAAACTACAAATACTTTGGATTTTCATGTGAAAGGGTTTGACTCTACCTGGTTAAAATGCTGCTGAAGCTTCTCATTGGCAAGGTTGATACAAAACTGCTCAAAACTGGCCAGAATGACCAAATTTAGAATGTATTTTTTTACTTCTTGTGCATCATGTAATTTCTTAACATTCACTGTTTAGTTCATCAAGCAATCGAAAGAGCCTCTATAGGTGTATATAGCTACATATATAAAAGCATGTACAGACACACACATGCATACAGATATGCAAAACAATGGATGTAATTTGTGATAACTCTAGCATGGCAGAATGGCAAATGAGAAGTCATCAAACAAGTGAAAATTGGTGGGCCTCTTTATCTAATGAAATAGCAACCTCTTGAGGATACCCTTCTTACAAATCAGGGCCATAACATCAATTCACAGCAAAGAAAGTCCCAGAAAATAAATCAACGCCGTTTTAGCAGGTCTAAATTTCAATATTCAACAACAAATGCAAAGGGAAGAGGGGCAACAATAATAGAAAAAGTTTTCTCTCAAAACCTTCTTCTCAGCTTATTTTTCAAAATTGCAATTTGTTAAGGGTTAATCTACATTTTTCAATCCCAAGAAAACAATTCCTTACCGAACATCCCATTCCCTACATTGTATGATTGAATATTAGGAGTAGGTTCAAATGGATTTTCCCCAAACTCAAAATCCTTCTCCATCAAAGCAGCTAAAAAGAAAATTCTACAGCTACAGATCAGTGTTGTAAAAACTGGCCAAACTGGAACCAGAACCAGCTAGTTTGAATGGCTTGAGCCCTGTTATCACCTATTTTGTACAAATGGTTGAAACCTTATTGAGCCGCCAGTGTTGGAACACATCAGTGTTCACTTCCAGAGTATTTGGGTTTCAAATATTTGGGTCTAGCCAGTTTTGGCTAGCCAGTTTTGTTTTTGAGTCGACATGACCATGGCCCCATGGGGGTTTGTATCAAAGTGTGCTAGTAGGGTCTGAGTGGCTCGGTTCCCCATGACTGGATTAAACAACTAAGGTATTCCAGGGAGTTTTTTCACCATCAGATTATACTTTGCTTCAGGCGAGATATTGAAGATTTTCTGCCCTCACTGACTGCTGGTTTAATGCCAATTTATAAGTGGTTTTCACTTACAGCCCTGTTGTGCATTGGCTGTAAGCTACTTAATGCCAAAAGTAAATAACACTTAAACACACAGTAAGCGCAAATTACAGGCTGCAAGCTAATTTATAAACATTCACACACAAATTTGACACAGTAGTTTTTGGCCAAATCGAGCCCTGGAAAAACCCCCACGGGGAAAACCAGTTGAGTGAGAGAGAGAGATTTATTATTTCATCAACAAGGTAATGCTACAGCAGTAAAAACAAGTACAACTTATCTCCTTTAACTGCACCCAGTCTGTCTTGGTTTCTGTGCAATTATGGTGATGTAATGCTCCTCCTGTTTTGTGCTGAAGATACTCAAAACTGTGCTGACCTGTGACTGGAAATTTGTGCCTGTGATAATCCCAGAACTGAGACTGAAATTTTGACTGCAGTACAGACCCCTCCTGTAGCAGTCACATCTCATCAGACTCAAGCAATGATCTCTATCCTTCACGTGACAGAGAACTCGGGACAGCAGACAGGGTTTAATCTCACATATTACTATGCCCACGGTGTATGCCCAGAACTTTCCTTCACGCTGCTAGCTGCTGCTGCTATGAGGAAGGTATCACCACACCTGCGTGCTACACTGTACAGACAGGTACCACGAATCACTGCTGGAGATGTGGGCCGATATCACTGTTCACATATTAAATAATAACCACCAGGATGATTGCCATAAGTGCTATGCCTAGAAGACTGAGCTATTACTGAGGCTGAATCTGGAAACTCGTGCCCTGCAAAAGCCTTCACGCTCCTGTACCTGCGCCCTAGCTCAGACTCTTCATTCTCCCGTACACTCTCCTCTCTTCATTCAATCACTTCAATAATGAATTGAATCTGCCTCCCTCTACCTTTTATTCAACCCTAAAAGGCATCTTTAAATCAAGGGCTGTGATCAAATCTAATCAATGGCCCAGATTAAATGAGTACACTTTATTAATTAACTCATTTAAATAATAAATTCTCATGTACCTTTTAGACTTAGGATAAATAAAGTGACATCATGTCTCTTAATTAATCACTTAAAGTGAGGGTCCCACCACCCCATACTTAGTGACTTAGGCTAAGTCACTAGGGGAACTCGACCTTGGTATAAAACTAACACTCCCTCTTACCGAGGAAGGAGTTCCGCACCACTCCCAACTTATCTCTGAAGAAGACAAACTTCCCCCTCCCCAAGGATTTCGTTAGGACGTCTGCAACCTGCTGATCAGTGGATATGTACTGAAGCTCAACTGCTCCTCTCTGAACATAGTCCCGGATGAAATGATATCTGATCTCAATATGCTTTGACCTGTCGTGAAAGACTGGATTCTCAGAGAGCTGAATGCAACTCTGATTGTCACAGTAAATCACCGTAGGCCTCAGCTGGTGATCAAATAAATCTACCAATAACTTACGAAGCCACAGTGCTTCGCAAGTCGCCTGACTAGCGGCCATATACTCAGCCTCAGCAGAACTCAATGCAACGGACTTCTGTTTCCTGCTGAACCACGACACTGCTGCCGAGCCCAAGCTGAAACAGCAACCGGAAGTGCTCTTCCGGTCCCTCACACTACCTGCCCAGTCTGAGTCTGTGAACCCAATCAAACTAACTCCACCTGAACCCCTGTAGTCCAGACCATAATCCACCGTCCCTGCAAGGTATCTCAAGATGTGCTTTGCAGCACTCCAATGTACACTCCTAGGCTGCACCATGAACTGGCTAAGAGTGTTGACTGCAAAGCACAAGTCTGGCCTGGTGTTGACCAGATACATCAACGATCCGATGAGCTGACGATATAACGTGGGATCCACCAACTTACCACCTGAAGCATGAAGTTGCTTCAGGTTGGTGATCATCGGTGTAGACATGGGCCTGCAGTCGTCCATCCGAAAAGTCTTCAGGATCTCTGCAGCATACTTCCCCTGACCAAGGAAAATATGTCCTGGCTCCTGCCATACCTCCATCCCCAAATAGTAATGCATCAGCCCAATATCTGTCATCTCATACTCAGCTGCAAGATCTCTCTTGCACAGAGCAATAAGACGCTCATCTCCAGTGATAAATAGATCATCAACGTATAGCAGAAGAATGAGCGGATCTCCACCAACCACAATGTAGTAAAGGTTGGGATCAGCCTCACTCTTCTGAAATCCCATCGAAATCAGATATGCATCTATCCTGGAGTACCAAGCTCTAGGAGCTTGCTTCAGACCGTACAAGGCTTTCCTAAGCCTGCAAACATGTGAATCTCTCTCATGTGTCTCAAATCCCTGTGGCTGCTCCAAGTACACCTCCTCCTGCAGAAGACCATTGAGAAATGCGGTCTTCACATCCATCTGGTGGATCCTCCAACCCATCTCTACCGCAATCGATATCACTGCCCTGATGGAGGAATACCGAGCTACTGGAGCAAACGTCTCATCATAATCGACTCCCTCAACCTGTGAGAACCCTCGAGCCACAAACCGAGCCTTGAACTTCTCTACACTGCCATCAGCTGCATGCTTGACCTTGTAGAGCCACTTGGAAGTCACAACTGACTTCCCCTCAGGCCTCGGTACAATCTCCCAAGCATCATTCTTCATGATGGAATGGTACTCTTCCATCATGGCATCTCTCCAAACCTGATGCTGAGAAGCCTCCTCAAATGTAGAAGGCGCTGAGTCACGAAGACTCGCAACAAGGGCTGACCCATATCTATCTGGCTCAAAAATAGTCCTGATCTGCTCCTGAGGTCTACCAAATGCCTCCGCTTCCTTCAAGGTGTCCTGAAGCCACTTGGGCTTCTTCTTCCTTGAAGGCTCCTCTGGACCTGGTGTAACCTCCTCAGAGGATGTGTCAGAAGCATGAGGTCTACCACCCCTAGGACCTGTAGCTGAAGAACTAGTCCCAGAAGACCCTGCAATCTGTGAGCCAGAGACTGGTGATCCTGAACCTGTGCCAAACCCTGTACCTGTCCCTGTACCTGTCCCTGAAATCTGAACCACTGACCCTGTAGAACCTGTGCCAGTACCCTGTGATCCAGTCACCCCAGAAACCTGTGGACCTGTAATCTGTATCGAAGAAGCCTGTACCAACTGAGGTGTAGGAGCTGGTGTCTCCTCCTGCTCTAACTCTCTGGACTTCCTGAAGGCCCTCTCCTCCTCAAACTTTACTTCCCGCCTAACTACAACTCGCCTCTGGCCAGGAATGTAAAGCCGATATGCCTTCGAAGTCTCGTCGTAACCCACAAAGATGCCTCTCTCTGCGGTGGGCTCGAACTTCGTCCTCCTCTCTGAGGGGACGTGAGAGTAAGTCAGGGAGCCAAATATGCGAAAGTGGCTCACCTCAGGCTTCTTGCCTGAATACATCTCCTCTGGAGTCATCCTCCCCACGGCACGATGGGGACTCCTGTTCTGCAGGTATACTGCAGTGTTGCAGGCCTCAGCCCACAGAAAGAACGGTAACCCCTGATCATGAAGCATAGCCCTCGCTGCTCCAACGATCGACCTGTTCTTCCTCTCTGCTACTCCATTCTGCTCAGGAGTGTAGGGAACTGTCAACTGACGCTGTATGCCCTCCTGTCTGCAGAATGCACTGAACTCCTTGGAGGTATACTCACCCCCGTTGTCTGACCTCAAGATCCTGATCTTCCTCCCCGTCTGCTTCTCCACAAGGGCTTTAAACCCTTGGAAGACACTCAATACAAGTGGGGACTTCTTGCTCCTCAAGAAGTAGATCCAGGTCTTCCTGGAGTAGTCATCAATGAAGCTGATGTAGTACTCATGGCCAGACAAAGATACTGAGGACATGGGACCACATATGTCGGTATGAATCAGATCAAGCACACCTGCTGCTCTCGTGTCACTACTAGGAAACACGGTCTTGGTGTACTTTCCCAAAGCACACCCTCTGCATACATCACTCTGCTCGGTGTCAAAATCAGGTAAACCTGTGACCATGCTCCGCAACACTCCCAAAGCGGGGTGATGTAAATGGGCCATCCTCCTGTGCCATAACTCACACAGCTCACTGCTGCTGCTGCTGCTGCTGTGTGCTAGAGCATGCTGCGGCTGAAACAAGAGCTTGTACAGTCGTCCACATCTAACTCCAATATCCATGGGAGTAGATACACCTGTGGTCTTGGGATACACCTGCACTCTCCCATCTGAGAAGCACACCCCAAGACCCCTGTCCTCAATCGTGGAAACTGAAACAAGGTTCTTCTTCAGCCCAGGGACGTACAACACATCCCTCAAAGTCATGGGACTCATGGACTCCCTCTCAAATATGACTGTCCCCTGACCCACTGCTCTAACTATGGTGTTGTCTCCAAGTACCACCTCCACCTCTCTCTCTGTGCGTGACAACTCGGAGAAGAACTCTCGAGTACCTGTCATGTGCCTCGAAGCTCCGCTGTCAATATACCACGTACCAGTGGTGGAAGGACCTGTCTGATGCCCAGTCAACAATGAGTGCTCAACCTGCATATCCATATCAATGCTGGTGGCTAAAGAAACTCTCTCTCTCTCACTCTGTCCAGCATAAAGGGAAAACTCCCTCTGAAACCTGTCACCAAACTCATCTATCTCTGCTGAGGCTGCTGTCTGCTGACCTGGTCCCTTCTTCCTCTTCTTGTTTGGACACTGAGATGCATAGTGCCCAAACGCCTGACAACAGTAGCACTTGATTTTACTCAAGTCCTTCTTCTGCCCACCCTGTGTATGATGTTGCTGCTGCTGCTGCTGCTGTCCCTTGGCCCCATGCTTCTTGGGACCCTTCTTCTTCTTCCCTTTGGCTGTGAGAGCCACGTTCTCCTCATCTGCTATACCACCTGATGTACTGCCCTGTACGAGACCCCTCCTGGTCTCCTCCTGTACAAAGTCATCCCACAACCTCTCCCATGATGGAAGGTTCTCCCTGCCCACAATCGCCTGCACAAAAGCATGCCAGGGCTTGGAAGCCCCGTTGACTGCGGTGCGAACTAACTCTGTAGGGGATACCACCTCACCAACTGCTGCTAGTTCATCACGAACTGCTGAGATCCTGGTGAGATAAGCTGTGACTCCCTCTCCTCCGGTCATCTTGATACTCTTGAGCTTCTCCTTGAGAACCATCTTCCTGTTCTCGTTGGAGCTCTCATACAAGCTGATCAAGGCACTCCACATCTCGTGTGCCTTGGTCTTTCCCGAAATATGAGGGATGATGTGGTCCTTCACTGCATCTAGAATGATCCTCCTAGCCTTACAGTCTTTCTTGTTGAAGACTGAAAGAGCGGTCATATCTGAGCCATCTGGAATAGTGATGGGGAATGTGGTGGTGTTCCTCACCACCTCCTCCCACAACTCATTCTCCTCTAACAGCAATAGAATTCTGGCCTTCCAAGGCACAAAATTCTCCGTCCCACTCAATCTGTCCTCTATCCTCAACCCTGTAGCCATCTGAAAAATCAGTCCAAAGGAACGCTACCCAAATCAAAGGTAAG
Source organism: Larix kaempferi (assembly GCA_027924585.1). NCBI lineage: Eukaryota > Viridiplantae > Streptophyta > Pinopsida > Pinales > Pinaceae > Larix > Larix kaempferi. The sequence goes on from BSBM01000938.1 coordinate 5,807,992, forward strand.
ATCACTTGGTTTTCTGAGATCTGCAAATTTTATGGGTGTCTGCAAATTAGTTTTAATTCTGCCCCCTGTGCTCTGATACCATGAAGATTTTCTGCCCTCACTGACTGCTGGTTTAATGCCAATTTATAAGTGGTTTTCACTTACAGCCCTGTTGTGCATTGGCTGTAAGCTACTTAATGCCAAAAGTAAATAACACTTAAACACACAGTAAGCGCAAATTACAGGCTGCAAGCTAATTTATAAACATTCACACACAAATTTGACACAGTAGTTTTTGGCCAAATCGAGCCCTGGAAAAACCCCCACGGGGAAAACCAGTTGAGTGAGAGAGAGAGATTTATTATTTCATCAACAAGGTAATGCTACAGCAGTAAAAACAAGTACAACTTATCTCCTTTAACTGCACCCAGTCTGTCTTGGTTTCTGTGCAATTATGGTGATGTAATGCTCCTCCTGTTTTGTGCTGAAGATACTCAAAACTGTGCTGACCTGTGACTGGAAATTTGTGCCTGTGATAATCCCAGAACTGAGACTGAAATTTTGACTGCAGTACAGACCCCTCCTGTAGCAGTCACATCTCATCAGACTCAAGCAATGATCTCTATCCTTCACGTGACAGAGAACTCGGGACAGCAGACAGGGTTTAATCTCACATATTACTATGCCCACGGTGTATGCCCAGAACTTTCCTTCACGCTGCTAGCTGCTGCTGCTATGAGGAAGGTATCACCACACCTGCGTGCTACACTGTACAGACAGGTACCACGAATCACTGCTGGAGATGTGGGCCGATATCACTGTTCACATATTAAATAATAACCACCAGGATGATTGCCATAAGTGCTATGCCTAGAAGACTGAGCTATTACTGAGGCTGAATCTGGAAACTCGTGCCCTGCAAAAGCCTTCACGCTCCTGTACCTGCGCCCTAGCTCAGACTCTTCATTCTCCCGTACACTCTCCTCTCTTCATTCAATCACTTCAATAATGAATTGAATCTGCCTCCCTCTACCTTTTATTCAACCCTAAAAGGCATCTTTAAATCAAGGGCTGTGATCAAATCTAATCAATGGCCCAGATTAAATGAGTACACTTTATTAATTAACTCATTTAAATAATAAATTCTCATGTACCTTTTAGACTTAGGATAAATAAAGTGACATCATGTCTCTTAATTAATCACTTAAAGTGAGGGTCCCACCACCCCATACTTAGTGACTTAGGCTAAGTCACTAGGGGAACTCGACCTTGGTATAAAACTAACAGATATAATCTCTTGGTTTTTCTCCCGCTTCCTCCAAAGCTGGAATGCCCGATTTTGGAAATTTGGCCATGGGGGGTTATTAGAGTCCAAATATAATGTATAAACCTACTAGACACTATTAGAATAGGTTTTGGTCATGTCCTAAGTCTCGAGGACCCCCAGAAAAAATTTCGAAAAAAATTTACCGGACGCGTCGGAATTGGGGTTTTTTAATTTTTTTTTATTATTTAAATTTTAATTAAATTTCTCTATAGTTTAAATAGAGGAATTTGAGTCTGTAATATGTCAGTCATCCGAGATCCGATTTCAGTGATTGAAGGCTCCAGACTTAAGCCAAAAATCATTCATGATCCCCGGACCAGCTAACCCTAAGTTTCAGACAATTATTTGGCCTCATAATTAATATTTTCTCAAAAAATCAAAAAATGAGAAATATTAATTAAAATATTCAAAAAATAATAAATTGGAGATAATTTAAATCTCTCCAAAAAAGGCCAAATTGAATAAAGTAAAAGTCAAAATGACATGGCAAAAAACATTTATGATGATTGGAATCTTCACCCACCTGATTCAGATCAGTTTCGGAGCACTGGGAGTGATCTACAGTTGAGAAATTCACCCACCTTCATGCAAATTCGTTTTTGTGATTTGGCAATTAATTAATGGGTTGTTGGATTTTGAAATCAATGCATGTGGAGCTCTTTCCTCAAATTATGGGCTCCAAACTCAAGCTTAATGTTGAGTTAAGACTCCAAGCTCGATTTGGTTGGTGTTGACATGGTTTTGATTGGATTATGATGGAGTTTTTGGCTCTCTTCATGCCAAATTCGAATTAGGGTTTTAGGCTAGTGTTTTGCTATTTAAGAGAAGCCATTTGGGCTTTCTTTTCATGGAAAATTGTTGTAAAGTTACTCTGCTCATATTTGTCAAGAGCTTGTGGAAATAAAGTTGGCTTTGGAGGCAAATGGTGTGCATGTCTATTGGTTCATGAGTTAATGGTTCATTGTTGAGGTAATATCTATGATTTTTACATTCTTGCAATTTCAATCTTGATTGTAATTTATGCTTAGATCTCTTTATTAAGAGCATAGGGCAAGCATTTGATGGTCCAATTTGTTTGCTAGGCTTAGGCTTGGATGGTTTAAAGGAGTACAAATTGTAATCGGTCTTACTACCTTGTCTCTTTTTCCATTTTTGTCTAACTCTCTAAGTTTAAATCAAGCATTGTTTGTATGAGTGTTTATGTATTGCAGATCCTCAAAAGGGTGAGATGAGATGAACTCGGTTGTATCTCCCTCTTCTCCACCAACAAAAAACTTGTGCTAATAGTTTGTTTTTCAGGAAAACTCCAAAGAAACAAGATCTAGGGCTTTGCATCTAAGCGGAAAAGGCTACTTCTTCCATAAAAAAACTTCACTTTCAAAACATTGGTTACTTGTTACTCTAGGGCTTATCTTCTTCAAGCCTTGTCTTTTGCTCCTTGATCTCCTTTTCCCATTGATTTGCTAGGCCTACCCCCTCAATAGTTTTTCCTACTCCTTTCATTTGTCCTCCTTGCCCTAGTTGTGTCGCTTTCCCATTCATCCTTGTCTTTTTACCTCTCATACTCCCTCCAACTCGTTTTTAGCCTTCTCCTTCTCCATTCGCCCTTCCTCCCTACCCTAGTTTCTCCTCTCTACCATTCGCCCTTGTCTTCTAGCTTATCCCTTCTTCATTTGCTCCTTCACTTCTTCATCTTTTCCCCTTAGGTTTCCCCTTTCTCTCTCTTCTTGTCCACTTCCAAAAAAGCCCTAAAACCACAAAAAACACAAAAAACGAATTGTTGAAGTTAATGGTAGCTATATTTCCTAGTTTGCTTAAGGGTAAATTAGTTAGATCTCTTTCTACATCTAGTTTATAAATCTCATGCATTGAAAAGATAGCCTTAAAATCATACTAGATCTCATTCTTGCACTTGTTAAGTTTGCATTTGTTTTAGTTTTAGTTTCCCTTTTTAAGATAGAAAAATTTTCATAAAATTTTCCTAAAAAATTTTAAGTTTTAGATCTCATTTCTAGCATATTTAGGACAACTTTTGTTCGCTGGTCCGTTTTCCCATACAAACTTTTTCGAACAAAATTTTCATGTTTTTTATGTTTTAGGTTTTATCTTTCAAGTTTGAACTTGGTAGATTCGAATTTCATTTTGATTTCTGACGTTTAATGGGTGCATGTTGAGTATATTTTTCAAGCTTGTGTAGGTGCTTTGAAAGAAGGAATTTTGAAAAGCTTTGAAGAAGTAAGATCCAAGCAAAGGACCAAAGAGAAGAAACCATGAAAATGAGCAAAATTTGACATACTTATCATTTGTAAAAGCAAGCAAAAGATTGCTTCTTTCTTAAATCTTTCCAAGTATCATCTTTCTCAAAGACCTTGCAAGGTTTTAAACCCAAGGCATCTGTAACAGTTTAATAAAAAGTTTCAAGTGGAGGGGTCCTCCACCTTTGGGTCTTCTTCCCCATTTGGGGAAGAGTGTTGGGTCTTGTGTTAGGTTTGACTTAGTTTATGTTTCCATGCTCTTAGATTAGTTTCTATTTCACTAAGTATTTTGGTTATTTATCTTTCATTTTCACTTACCCCCATGCTTTCCTGAGTAGGGTCTTGAACCTGAAAGAGATTCTTGGGTAGTTTAGAGTTTTTTTTGTTTATTATTATCTTGTTTCTCTTCCAATCCTTGACCAGAGAATAGCTAACTTTGGGATCGTATCCCAAAGGCCACATAGTTTTGTGGTAGCTTCTCGCTCCCCCATCAACTTCTTGTGGACATCCAGCTAGCTGGAAGGTTTCCAGGATTGGTGGCTTCTAGTGGTTGATCTTGTTCGGAGATCAATCCCACCTAGTAGATTAAAGTTTGTGTGGTAGAACACTAGATTTATTTATCTTGCAAGCTTTATTGCTAGTAGTATTTTCATCTTGTTGATCAACACTGTGGTTTAAATTTGTTTCAAGTGAAAATATACTGCTACTGCTTTTATTTGTTTTCTTAAAATAAACCAAAGTCTCTTGAACTTGGCCAAATCCAAGTCAAGAGCACCCTCTATCGGAGGGCATTTTAGTCTTGCATCATCCCTACATTAGGCATTTTAATTTTAGTAAGTCTCTTGAACTGTGGTCATAAGACTGAGTCAAGAGCGCTCTCTGTCGGAGAGTTGAACAAGGTTCTTTTAATAATAAAATTTTCCACTCACACACCCCTAATTAATTTATCTTGGTTTGTCCTACACCCGTATGCTCTGCCAACCGGAAACGGTTGGGCTAGTACTCAGAAAGGTGTAAGACTTGGTAATTACGATCGATAAACTTAATTAAAAATTTTACCCAAAACCTCAACCAAGGCAAAATACTGTTCTTCCCACGAGAGGTGACGCCGGATTCCCACTGTCAGACTCAGGGGTGGTTCAAACATTGGACACCAATCCTTATTTGAATCTGGGTGCTTCCGACAGGTCACTTAGGGTTGCCAGTATCTTTCTTGGGTAGGGTTCTACCATCTTTTTGATACCTTTGGTCTTAGCCCTAATAATCAAGACAACTAAAACCTTGAAATTTACCAAGATAATTTGCACAACGATCTCACGAACAGCTACTATCAAGACTACTTTTCAGCATCCCCCAGCACTACATTTGTTATTTTGACTCCATTACCCATTGGATAAGGCACTGGTCCTTTTGTCTTTTAAATTTTTATCTGTGGATGCTTCTTAATTATCTCAAGTCTTTATATACTGTTTCGCAACGTGGATTGCATCTTATCTTGTGTTTTATTTTTCAAGCTTTATATTGTCTCTCATTCTACAAAAAACTCCTAAACAACACCCATCCGCATCACTACATAAGAAAACACTATAACAACAAGAGCCTTAGTGAAACTCTCTTTTAGGGACTACCCCCCTTGGCTTCGTTAGGAGTTTGCCTAAACGGAGGAGCTGGGATTCAGGTGACAGTACCTGGCTCATTGCTTGCCCCCAAGGCCACACCTCTCTCACTTGTAGTGAAGAGACAGCTTTCGAAAGATTTCCGCTGCTGGTGTGCATATTGGCGGACAACAAGCCCAATTTCATACAGATCAGCCCTTGAACAATTCAGTGACCAGCCAAACCATCTAGTTCAGTGGCTTGATGCAGAACCGATCAGACTGGTGGGTGTAACCAGTTCCGTTATGAACTGGCCTGGGCCCACCCATGGCAAAAATTCGAAAACAATAACTAAACCCCCTGCCTCCCAAACCCTAAAAAAATATTCTATATAACCACCACCCATTTTATTCACACCTCTCATTGAAAAACTGCGAGCAATGGGCATTTGCAGAGCTCAGATGATTAGAGTTTTCATATTTTACGTACTTTTTAGTAAACTGGTTCACTGGCCAGTTTGGACCGGTATACAGTTCCAATTCTGGTCTGATTGAACTCTCAGCCAATTTCAAGTCCAATTCAGGTGTTCATGACATTGGTATTACGACGTTATGCTCATTACAAGTTGTGTCGAAGCAGATGATTTTTGGTTGACCATCTTAAACAAGTACATCTCAACATGAGAACCATAACATTTGCTAGGTACCACCAAACTGACTGAGGTTGAAGTGCTGGAAAGAAGACATACTTGACTATCTTGGTCAAAATTTTCAGCACCAAGAGCACATGAATATAGGAGGTACAGAGTGTACAACTTACCCAATTCTAAAACCTTGATAAAACTAGAAGTGTTCACTAAAGCACACATCTCTGAAGGTTGCAAGGTTAAGTTCAGTGAGATCTGTTGCCACCAAGATGCACACCTGGGGGGGAAGCGCAACAGAAATCTTTCAAAGCTGCTCGGTGTGGCCTTGGGGGCAAGCAAAGAGTTAGGTGCTATCACCTGATCCTGACTCCTCCGTTTAGGCAAACTCCTGAAGAAGCCAAGGGGGGTAGACCCTACTACAAAAAAGGCTTGCTAAGGCTTTTTAAAGTTTAAGTTTGATGTGATTAAAATGGATGTTGTTTTAGGAGTTTTTGATTTGAGACAAATTGTAACCAAGTCTTTGATTTATGCAAAATTAAACCAAGTTTTCATTCGCCAAATTAAATCAATGGCACATCCAGAGCATATAAATAAACAACAACAGCAGCTTTGCCCACTTAATCAAAATAACATCCACAGCATGATATCATAAGATGAACAACAATTCGAGATAGACAAAAAGCAAAGACTTTGAACAATTGTTGTTGATGGAAGACCAGTGCTAATGGAGTCATTGTCTATTGGAGTGCTAAAAGGACTGTTGTGCGAATGCTTGTTGGTTTATTTTATTATAGATTTTGAAAGATGAGGTTGATTTATTGTGGGATGAAGGGATTCCCGATATACCTTGCGGTACAGGGAATACGTCCGGAATGTGATCTAGGTGGCTTCATACAAGGACGTGTGGGCTGGAATGGAGTCTCGAGAGCGGTGTTCAACACTACAACAACAAGGGTGTAGTCTAACTATGCTCTGAGGTCGCCTCCCAGTTGTTCCCGCTTCCTTAGTCAAAATTTCCCCACTTTTGACCACTATCGAGGCAACGCCAGATTTTCGTTGGTTTGCGGGACTTGATTTTATTAAATGAGTGGATTAATTAAAATGTGAAAATTTGATAAGTGCGCAACAACCATTTTTTATATCCCAAAGCTCACACTAGCCTACAATGTGTAGAGCATACACGGTGTTTGCAAAACTTTAATTCCAATTTTATTTGACTCTCCGACAGAGAGCACTCTTGATCCGCTAAAAGCGAGATTCAAGAGATTTTGAGAAGTCTTAAGACTCACAGAAATTGTAAATGCAAAGTAAAAAAAAGACTTGAAATGATCTATATTCTACCCTAGAATCTCTTTCAGGTCCAGGACCGTACTCGGGAGAGCAAGGGGGTTAGTAATAAATAAAAAGTAAACTCTCCGACAAAGAGCACTCTTGATCTACAAATGGCGAGATTCAAGAGATTTTGATGCTTTTAAAACTTTATCAAAAAGAAAGATGCAAAAATTTAATTAAGCAAAACTAGCTAACTTGCAAAAAGGAAACTTTTGATGATTTTGATATTTATATCCTTAGGAGCAGTCTAGAGGACCACATGATCACATCATCTGTGTGAACCCTTCCTTATGCAGTGATGATGAACTTTCAGGTTATATGGAACGTTTGTACATTTGAGAGAGAGATGACTGGTTGTACCTTCCCCACCTTTGTTGAGTTATTATTGGTCTTGTGGTACCTTGTATTTGGCATGTGGTTAATGGGGTCATTTACCCACCTTGAGTTATTTTTTTTATTTTTTTTATTTTTTTATACCACCTTGTTGATGTTTTGGTCTTATAGAGTACTATGGTTGTTTGTCCACATTTGGAGCATACCCTTGGTTCTAAGGGTCATGGGTCATGTACCCACACCTATGTTATTTATTTTGGGACATTATACCCTACTCTTGATTTATGACCATTGTTTATATTTTTTCTTTTTTTCTTTTTTTCTTTTTTATCTTTTATTTTTATTTTTATCTTTTATTTATTTTTTATCTTTTATTTATTTTTTTATCTTTTATTTATTTTTTATCTTTCATTTATTTTTTTATTTTTAAGGTGGTCATCCCCTATTTTAATGAATTCTTAATCTATTATTTTTTATGGTAACTTTCCTAATTCTATGGAATCCTAATTTAGAGGATTATTTTTTTATTCATCTCACAATCCTATTTATTGACGTCCTTGTTCACTCATTTGATATACACAACATCTTCATCTTAGCTCTGTTGTTGGCCATACACACCTACGGGAGTTTATTTTTTATCTTCTCAGATCAGATCTGATCTTTGTTGTTGTTGCCCTAGCTGTGATCCTGTAGAAGTCTGATCTGTTTAATTTTTATCTTCTCAGATCAGATCTGATCTATGTTTCTGCTGCCCTAGCTGTGATCCTGTAGAAGTCTGATCTGTTTTTTATGGTTTTACAGTCTGTTGTTGCAGCCCTGTCTGAGATCCATTCTTTTGCTTGTTGATGATGTTTGGAGTCCGATCTACTGTGTAAGCTCTGCTTGAGCTCTGATCTGTTGCCCTGTGATTTGTTTGGAGCTCGATCTGCTGTTTGAGTTTTGCTTGAGCTTCGATCTGCTATTGCATAATGGATTGAGGTCTGATTTCTTGTTTGGGCAGGTCATGATCCTAGATCTGCCTTTCGGTTGTCTCTTAATGGAAGCCATGAGGTTCTAGGGCATGCTGGCAGCACATTTGAGTAGGCCGTGAGGCCTTAGGGTTTGACCTACCCCACTGCATGCTTATTTGTAGAGGTCGTGAATCTCCTTGGCCTTAATCTGCTGATTGACTTGACTGAGTTTCAGTTTCTATGCACAGCTTGATCTGAGTTCTAACTTTGTTGATGCTGAGTCTTATTTATGCTCAGATCTATTTGTTAAGACTTACCTTGGTTTAGATTGGTTATGCTAAGTTTTGTTTGTTGACAGATCTGGTTGTTTATACTTGACTTTGATCACTTGTGATCAGTTGTGGTGTGCTGAGAATCACTTCTCTTGTGCTGAGACTTTGTTGAAATTTATGTTGAGTTTTGTACTGTGCTTGACTGTCATTGACCTTCTCAACCCCAGTCCTTTCTCTCTCTCTGGTTTGTACATACCCTCTTGTAGGGTCAGTTGGTTCCTAGAACAGATTGGCCTCTCTGAGGCACAGTCTTTTCTGAAAGTAACTCTTCTGAGTATTTTTACAGGAAGGGTTTCACACCCAGGTAAGTATCTTCAACTATATTTCTCTTATTGTTATATGATCAATATGTTTATTTTATTACATGTTACTAAAGATTACTTTAACACAATGATCTAACTGGTAGTGTTAAAGGATTGAAAATTACTTTAACACAGTGACCTATCTGATAGTGTTAAAGGTGTGAAGTTGAAAGAGATGAAAATTATGTTATGTTAAAAATTACTACTGCACTATTTCATATTCAATTTTGTAATTGTTTATTAAAGGTGTGTTTTTGCATTAAAGTATATTGAATTGTTATTCTTCTGCATATGACCCTAACTTGATGAAAAATTAACAGGTGACAATAGGTGGTCATGTCATAAACCTATGTTGGGTGTCAATCTAATAAACTTTGAAGCTCTGAGTGTAATTAATCTACCTAGCAAGTTTTTAGTGTAAAAAATCCTTTCATTGAGCCAATAAAGGCCTAGTTTGCTTTGTCCCTTATCATGGGTGCAATTATTTTAGGCCATAAATTGGTTCATCTTGAAATCCCTGTTAAATTTTGATATAATTTTCATCTCTTTCAACTTTAACAATAATTAAGGATTACTGAGTAAATGTTCGGGTTTGAAACAAAAATTTAACAACTGCAGATATACACAATAAAAGTACTACAGAAATAAAAATCATAAACAATAAGATTGCAGCAGTAAATAAAACCTAATTAACAAAATAAAATAGTTCTGATAATTTACCTGATGAAGGTAACCTTCCTTATACTCAGAATTTAACTTTCAGATCAGACTTTGCCTCTCAGAGGCAAGTCAACAAATGGAACAAAACCGACCCTTACCTGAGGGTATGCACATACCTGTGAGAGAGAGAGAGATACAGTGTTGTAGGATAGGGTTAGACAGGAACAGTAGAGGGTACAACAGCTTAGTCCATCCAAGATCAACCCCAATGCATTAACCAAGAAAACCAACAAGTGTCCAACTATGAATGGCAACCTACAACAGAGGACGACGGTCTTTAGGACAGCTCACACAGTAAACAGCAGACCCAACCAGCCCTCAATATGCAGTGGGACCCTCACAACAAGTAGCGACACCCTCAAGACAAGTAGCAGCACCCTCAAGACAGGCAGCGACACCCTCAACAAGACCATAACAGTCAGCAGCAGACTCCAATCAGGCAATGGCACCTTCATACAAGCAGTGGCAGTCCTAGACAAGCAGATGCACCCTCAAACAAGGCAGCGATAGCCTCAAGCAGGCATAAACATACCTCAACCAAGTGGATGGAAGCCCTAACAAGAAAAGGCAGCCTCAAAATCCCCTACAACAGTGAACACCAGTCATTAAACACAAGATGGCATCCCCAAACAGCCTTTAACAGGCAACGGCATCCACAAGAAGGCAACTCAAGTCCAAAACAGACCTTAAATAAGCAACAACAACCTCAAATAAGGTAGCGACAACTTCAGACAAGCAACAACGCCCTCCAACAAGGCAACGACACCTTCCACAATCCAAGAACAGTCCACAACTCACACGTGTGGGGGACACAAGGTGTAATCAGCCTTCAAAATGACAGCCCTGAGTAGTAGGGAAAAAGAACAAGAGAGCGTCCAAGCACAAGAAGCGAGGGAACCCTAGATGTCACCTAAAAAAAATCAAACCCTAGATCAAACATAAGCAATCAGATCTCTGATTTCATCTTCAAGATGCTTTCATAATGAATGCTTAGACTTACATTTATAGCGCTATAAGGCCTTCTAGAAGGATCTTCCTTCTAATCCTTCATTGACTTAGGGTTACTCTAACAAAGGGTCAAGACATCACACAATTAAGGAGGATTACCAAACATAAAATATAAATTATTGTTAGGACGCCTTAGGAGGGGGTAACAAAGACAAGTCTAAGGGTAGGATGACACATCCAAAGGGAGCGCTAGCATATAGGACCAACAAGGGAGGGGTCAACACAAGACCAAACCAAACACAAGGCTAACCATAAGTCAAAGAGGGGTAAACAACCCTTCTAACCACAAAACCAAAGGTGTAACAACAAGCTGGGAAGACAACCCTTTTACCCACAAGACCAAAGGTGTAACAACAAGGTGGGAAGACAACCATTTTATCTCTCTCTCTCAATGTACAAGTGTTCCATACAATAACTGGAAGTTTATCATCACCATATAAGGAAGGTCCACACTAGATGATGTGATCCTTTGGTACTCCTGACTGCTCCTAAGGTCAAATGCTAGTGACTCCATCAAGGGATGGCCAGTCCCTTGAGGAAACAACCTAGCTCAACCATCTCGAAGACCTAGGAGAGGAGGGCATCACACATCATCATCTCAATTAAGTGACTAAGATCCACCTAGTTAACTGACCAAGAATATACCTGCAGAACCTGCTTGATCCTAGACCAAGAATCTGCCTGGTCCCAGACCAGGATGTCTCTGTCTATTCCTGCAGGATCTGCTTGGTCCTCATGACCAAGAAACTGTCTAGCCCCTGACCAGAATGCCTTAGAGACAGATAGGGGTCCTAGCCACATGCTAGGGACTTTGCCATGGCTCTGACTTGCTTGGTCACAGACCAAGAACCCCAGTAGACTATTGGGGGCCCTATATACCTGCTAGGGACTTACACTGCTTGGTTAACTGACCAAGAACCCTAGTTAACTAACTAGGGTGCTATCCTCCAAGAGAATGGCTCTCGCAGCTGCATTAACTTTAACAATCCCTTAGCACCAGTACCCTCTCTACTAGAGACCAGAAAGAGTTAAGAAATTGTTTTCACTATGTTGCCTTGGGAGTGGGTCTCAAAAATTTGTGTCCAACCTCGTATCATTAAAATTTCCCCTATTTGCCTACAAATTACGCAAGGTTGTCGAGTTTCATGTTCCTTCGTAAGATATTAGATCTAAAATTTTGTTTTTAATCTAGGAAAATGGGAATGCAATTACATTAAACTAGGCCAAAGAAAATAAGAAATTTTCATGGGTCAATAGTACATTGATTTGAGTTACTCTCTCACTATATGTCATAGAGAAAACCCTAAAGTTGGAGATGGATGTCAGGCACTTACAGTAAGTACTAGAGTGTTGGCAAGGGGCGACATGCACCAGCAAAAGGGAACATTGTGCAAAGTCTCCATATCAACATTGTTGTACAGTACAACAATGTACTTAGCAGTACCATTGACCTACTTTTGTGGTCATTTTTTCGACATTAAGATAATTATCTTATCTAGCTCCTACTCAAACTAGACAACCTCAACGTGGTGAGGAGAGGCCAAGGCATAGAGTAGACCTATCCATAAGGTAAAAGAGTTAGCATTGCCACAATTGATCACATAGTCCTCCTATATGGCTATTAAATGAAAAATTCCCAATTCCTGAGATAGGAATTTCAAAGAGTAAGAAACAACCTTAAAATGATGGTTCTGATATTGTACGATGTACCTACTCTGGTGTCAATGAATGATGGGCAAGGGCTATCCAAGAATGATATGGAAGATACTCCTCTCGATGTGGCTATGTTCCAGGTCACTGAGTAAACAACCCTTGTTAATTTTGTTATCATTCCTTTTCATGCCTCAGTGGCAATCCTTTTGGGGGCATAATGAATTATGTTATATGGCCAAGTGTCTTTTTCAAGGCACTCAATTAAATCTAGTGTGACCAAGTGGCAATATATCCTTGAAGGATGATATGTGGCAATTTTGACAAGTTGCATTGAATTTAAGTCTCCTCTACTCTAGCCTATGGTGGCCACCCATGTCACACACAGTTTTAGTAACAAAGCCTATTTGTACGTATTTCAGAAATATTCATAGTTAAAGAAAAAAATTACAAAAGACAGTGCAATATAACATCCTAAACATTCAAGAATCCCTAGAATCCCAAACACATGGAATACTAATGTTATTTTTTTAGTAGAACTAATTTCTTTAAAACAGTGAAGGAAAACATTGTTGAAATATATAGCTTTGGAAGCTATTTTTTATGTAATTAAACTATGTACATAAAAAGTTTTTGATGCCAAGTGTTAACTTTATGACCAAGTGTCAAACTCATGCCAAGTGTCAAAGGGCTGATTAGAGGCCAGCTTAGGGCGGTCCCTAGTAGGGCTGCTTAGGGAGGTCCTAGGGGTCTGCTTAGGGCAGCCAAGCCCAAGTATAAAAAAGGGGCTGACCCCTATCATTTGAACACTCGTATTTGGAAAAGGATTCTGCTGTCATAAGGCTGCCAATCATCTAGTATATTCTGCTGATCCATGACTACTATATCAGGTTGTTACTGCAGTTACTCACTGCTACAGGGATGGAGATAAGGATGCTACAGTGTCTACCATAAGTCTGCTACAGCAAGAGGTCATCACAGTCAATTTTGGTATCATTATCAGACTGTTACTGTAAGTGTGTTATCAGCAGTTAGTAAAGTTTGTAAGTGCTGAAACAGAGGTATTGTTTCAGCACTCTAAGTTGAAGTTGTTAGTCCAAAAGTCTTGTACTGGTATTGTACTTTGTTGAGGAATCTAAAGAGAAGTTTTGGCTGGGTTTTCTGCCCCAAGAGGGTTTCCCAGGGTAATCTTGTGTTCTCTCTGTGCTTAAGTTTCAGTGATCCTTACTTATGTAAGTGTATGCTTATGACTAATATATGCTGCAGAAATTTTAAAAATTCATACATACAACTAGTTTTTCAACAAACATTGTGTAATAATATCATAGAATTTTATCTCAGAAAAGACAAACTGAGGCATCTCACTGTTAAACATGACCACTCTAAATCCTAATGTGCAAAGTTTTGCATATAAAAATAGTGATAAATAGGATGCATTTCAAAGCCACATAAACACAAAGAAGGATATTTCACAATAACATGATATTCCTAGAAAATATAGGTGGCAAGAGACGGATAAACCTGTTGTTCTTAAAACTTTCAAAACCATAGATGTCTAGGACCCCAATTATTGCTCTAGAATTTGGATCTTGGCCAACTGACTTGTTTATTTTATCCACCAACCTGCAAACATGTAAAATGGGTGGTTTTTATTGTCAATAATATATACAAAGCAAACAGATCAATCTTAAAGATAAAAGGATAGCAAATTAAATGGTAGGAGATACAGACCAATCAAATAAGCGTGAATATACAATCTTCGCTAGAGCATCACGATTAATTGTAGCGGAAGGAGGATCAAGAGATTTTGTAATGTTTCCCTCTCGAGTCACAATAATGCGGGTGCATAATGTGTCCTGCAGTTGTTTTGCATCACACCTGCAACAAGAAAAACAGAATGTAAGACTCCTTTCTAGTGTTTAAGGCAAAAGGGCCAGAGGCAATCTAGTTGTTTTCCATCACACCTGCAACAAGAAAAACATAAATTAAGACTCATTTCTTGTGTTTAATATTAAAAAGTCAGAGGCAAGGTAATGTGCACACGTTAATGTATGTCTTTCATTGATTTTTTTCCTTTAATGGGCCTTTCGTGAAAATTTATACTGCAATACTTATTACAGTCATATGTCCATTCAAGGAAACCTACTCAATCATTTCAATTACTAACAAGCCTTATGGTATACACAATGGTTCTTGAAATTTAAGACACAAAATAGACCATACAATTAACATGTACTTTCCACCTAAAGTATATGTGATCCAAACCCTTACTTTAGGTGGAAAAGCCCTCACCACAAGTGAAAACCTACAGTTAATGAAGAAAGGCTACCCACTGTCACTACTTTCACTCTCTTTAGGCAAGCTCCCCTCCAACACAACAGGGAAATCACAAAAGGAAACTAAGTCTAGTAAAAGATAATGAGTAGGAAAGCTTCCTACGAGTTGGGGAAAATCTGATTTCAGATTATTTCAGCAGTAAATTCCATATTTGAAAACAGAAATAAAATCGTAGACTTTTATATTTTAAGGGGTGGTTGAAAGGAAAGACAAGAGGGTAGATCCAATTAGGCATATGTGGTCAACGGGACAGACTTAAAGAGCATTTTTCATCAGTTTATCAGAGCAAACTGAGATGCAAATTTTATGCTACAGCAAGCCTAATATGGCTGTTAATTAGTGCAGAAATTAACTCGAGAACAATAGCCTCACTTCTTGAACCCATAAACTATCCACAAGCCTTCAACAGATGTTCAACAACAGCTCTCAAAAGTTATACACTTTCAACAACCATCACAAATGGCAAGAGCCTCTATTATATAGATTTCAAGGATCAAGACCTCCCCAACATAAAGTAATAATATCCAAAATGAGATCCTAGATCTCTCCTAGAAATACATAAAGAAATAGTATCTCCTAACTAACTCAAGTAACAAGTCAAAATAATGCATAAAGAAATAACAGTCAAGTGCTCGTTACACCACAAGCTTCAATCTCCAACAGAGTGATTTCATCAAGCAAGGGCATCTCCTCCAATTAGGTGATTGACCATGTCAATAGATCCAATGACCCTCCTCAAAATTTCAAATCTCTCCAAGAGAATCGATCCACTAACCAAACCTCAAAACAAGTGCAACAAACCTTCCAAGTGGCATGTGTGGCTCCTCTAGGTGAGACATCCCATTAACAAGCATGAAAATGTGTGTCATTGGGTCTGAAATGATGGATTGGGCCTCAAGAAAGATAAATGGACCCTCGTAAACGTTGGCCATGCTAAAGATAGCCCTCAGCGCTATGACTTCTACTCAGCAAACTTAACGACATGTCCTCCAAGGAGTGATAACTCATAACAGCATGTGCAGACAACCAGATCCATGTAGTAAGGAGTCAACAAGTCAAATGCCATGTCATCAAGTCAAACCACTAGCTCCAGGAAGCAACGGGACGACCCCATCACTCAAGCAACAAAATAGAATAATGTGCGAAATGCCTCAACATATGTGCCAATGTGCGCAAGCATGTTGAATTTTTCTTAGAGCAGTAGAAAACCAATTTTCAGATATGATAATTACTTCCTAATGATTTTCAAACAGTAATTTCATCCCACTATTATCATGGAATAATTACTCATTGAAAATTTCAACTTTAAATTGCCGCAGAAACAAAAGATCATAGAAGCACAACAATGCACACTGTTGTCCACTGAAGTTGCACCATGCTGGACAGCTTGTGAACCACAGAAGACTTGAACAATATCATTGTTCACTTGCCAGAGTTCAGTGTTCATCAGGCAAATTTTTTCCCTTTGTAATAATTTGCATGTCCAGACCCCTGCGGGGGAATTGTAATAAGTTGGTCTAGCATGAGTTCTTTTCTAAAGAAGTTTGGTCTACCTTAGGTTTGCTATCATAGGGATACTCTAGAATGTTTTTTCCTTAGGAATTATGCAATACTCTTCGGTGTTGTATAATCCTTGAGTTTTTCACTCACACCTCCAAAGCTGGAGTATTCACATGATGGTCGAACATAGGGAGATTACTAAAGCTTGTGTGTATGTATTTTTTAAACATGCTAGCCATCAATAATGAGTCATATGGACATGCACTAGGTCCCCTAGGATTTTTGAGTCATTCTGAGAAAAAAAAAAATTCTCAGTTTATGAGATTTTTTAATAATTTAACTAAAAAAATCAAAAAGTGATAAGAGATGGGTTAGGAGGTGAAATTTGGCATGGGGGTGCTCGTTTTCTAACCCAGAGCACTCATGAAACCCCTAAACCCACTTTCCCTAAGTTTTGAGTGAATAGTATTCACTTAAATAAATTTCTCTCCGAAATATTAAAAAAGAATTATTTAATTCAAGAATAATGGATTTCGAGAAAATCCAAACTCCTAAATAAATGGATTTTTGTCTGGGGAGTTGGCTGTAATGAGTTGGCACATGCATTTAAGATAAATATCAATCAAATTTTGGAGATTCCAATCAAAGATTGGATTGGAATGAGGTGCCTCCTCTTGAAGATTTTCGCCCTCCTTCCTCTTGGGTGACTTTTGGAGGTGGCACCATCTTGTTGATTGGAGGAGATCCCAATGCTCATGAGGGAGGCACCTTAGTGAGGTGGCAGCCATCCCATTCAATGCAACTTCAAACACCACATCAATCAAGGATTTGGATCTACATGTGTCATCCTTCTCAACCCTCACTCACTCTCCTTCACCAATTCGACTTCCTCTTGGGAGTTTCTATTTAAGCAAGGCAATGCTCCATTGATTTTCATGGATGCACTGAACCTTTGCTATTTTGTACACTATTGTTGTTAAGTAATATATTGAAAGACTTTGGAGGTCCATGGGGTGCTCATTGTGTTGGAGTTTCTACATATGAGGTGATATTGTTGCTTTGTATTTGTTACTTCATGCTTTCATATTGTGTAGATTTAGTCTATTGGGTATAGAAACAAACATTTACAGTTGTTAACTTGTTTGTTTATGCTTAGATAATAGGAGATTTGAATGTAATCAACAGTATTTGGTTGTACTTAGATTCGTTTTGTCTCATTTTATTCTAACATACTAAGTCTCTCTTTGTATTGCAAGTTTTGGCATTGTTTAGCTGCAGATCTAAAACTCAAGGGGATTGAGAACTCGGTTGTTCTTCATTTTCATGGGCAGCCATCTTTCTTCTAACACATTTGTATTTCAGAAATTCTCCAAAGGCATTTGCAAGAGACAAGAGCATTGGAAAACCAAAGTTTCGTCCATCTTCACTTCTACAAACTTTCTCTCCTTGCATTTTCTTTGTTTCATGCTTAAAAGATTAGATCTAAGAGCCTTTACTTTCCTATATATTTCAGATCTGATTATTTTATGCATTTCAATTAGAAATACAATCAGAAACCATATTCATAAGTAGATCTAGTTTCAATTTTTATACTTGCATGCTTTAAAATTTCAAAAAAAATTCTAAGTAAAAAAAAAATTTCAATTTTTTTTTTATTCTTTTAAATTCATTTCTATCATATTCTAATAACTTTTGTTTGCTGGTTTTTAGCAGGTCCATCAGAAAAGAGGAGGAAACTCTGCCCATTTTTCACCAAAAAAACTCAAAAAGGCATTTTTCGAAGACCTCTTTCTTCTAGTCTTTCAAATCCATCATTGTAAGCTCTTAGATCCAAGTTTAATGAACTAAGCACTTCTTTTCTTTCAATACTTCGTAAAATTATTAAACGAGATCAGTGGGGTACCCAGCACCCACATCCCATCTCCCTGGGGGGATTTGCATTTTTCAATTTTTGTGGATAAATTTTTCTAACTCACAAAATTTTCACACTCACTTCTTAAAGTGCAGGGTGTATACTTTTAACTTGTACTTCATATTTTAATCACTTCCTTTTTGCAAAAATAACTTAGAGATAAAACCATCCTCCGTCGCCACGAATTATGCTCTCACCTTCACCTAAAGGCATTGCCGATTAATGAAGGTTGACCAGAAAAGTGATGCATAAGTTTGGCCATGTTCATATTTTCCATAAGTTTTGTCTTTTACTTTCATATCTTAATTGTTTAATAAAAAGAACCTAAAGTCTCTTGAACTTAGTTGAAAAGCAAGTCAAGAGCACTCTCTATCGGAGAGCACAATGGGGTTTCTGTTTGTGGGATACCCAGAAACAGTCGGAAGCATTTTTTAACATTCCAAACTTAACTTAAGAACTCACTAATAAAAGTAAGACCCCTTCAAGATAAGTGAAAATCCGGCACTTCGACTAGACTTTGTGTGGTGAAATTCTGCCTAGGGACACTGGAACCACTGTACCGAGATCTTAAGGGCACTGTTAGACGACATCCCTAGTTGGTGTAGTGTTGAACACGCTCTCGAGACTCTGGACAACCAACATGTCCTTGTACGGAACCACCAACTTCTAAATTTCCGAACATTCCTCCTTGTACATCACGGTATATCGAGAGTTTTCCCTTTTTTCCATTAATCAAGTTTCACATTTAATAAATCAAAAATCAACCAAGAGACAATTGCACAACATTTCCCTTTTTCAACACTTATCATTTTACACTGTATCGACTCCATAAGGCCCTGGTCCTTGCACTCTTTATTTGCTTATTATCAATATCAAGTATCGTGCATCTGCTATATTTTTCACAGTGATATTTAATTCATGCTAGTAAAGACTTTTTTTAAACCTTGTTGCAATCATCTTGGAACCCTTTAATCACTACGCTAAAAACAACTCCTAAAAAACATTAAAACACTTTAATCATTTACACAGGAACTCTAACAACCTTAGAAACATTCCTTAGAAACTACCCCCCCTTGGCTTCGTTGGGAGTTTTGCCTAAACGGAGGAGTCAAGATCAAGTGACAGCCTTGACTCGAGACTTTCCCCCAAGGGCACACGGAGCAGTAGCATAGATTTATGCTGCGTTAACCAGTGTGCTAACCCCGCGGCAACACACAGTAGACACAAAAATTGAACCCTAGGAAACCCGATCTTGGGAGAAAACCCAGCCAACTTTTCTTAGAAAAAATCAATCCAATAAGTACATTACCAATCTTGAAGAAACCCTAGCACATAAGAATTTCACCCTTCATCAGGAAACCCTAGCCTAAGGTTCATCCTCTTTCATGAGGAAACCCTAACATGTAGAAGAGATAAGATAAAGACCTTCAACATTTGCTCCTTGGAATTTCACTATGCCCCCTAGAAAAAGTGTGCATTAGCTGAGAAGAGAAGTTGTGAAGTGATGTGTTAAAATGAAATGTTAGTTGCTTATTTATACACTTGAAGTCACCCTGATTTTTCTCTTGGGGCCGACTTGTACTTTCTACCTTCAATATTTTATGGGGCT
Organism: Larix kaempferi; assembly: GCA_027924585.1. Lineage (NCBI taxonomy): Eukaryota > Viridiplantae > Streptophyta > Pinopsida > Pinales > Pinaceae > Larix > Larix kaempferi. The sequence continues at coordinate 5,827,779 of BSBM01000938.1, forward strand.
TCTTCAATGCTTTCTGAGTCTTCTTCAATGGTTTGACTTGTGTCCTTAGTTATTTCTTATTTACTACAAAAGTCGTCCATGAGCCTTATTGATGATCATCTCCTCACATGCACATCTATTCACACATAGAGCTCTAATGTTGAATAGACCCACTAAGAAGTCTCGGACACTTCTTAGTATGTCAATTCCACATTGGACTAGACTTGTATATTCCACAAGGGGATGAAAGCCCCAATCAAATAAACAAGCCAAATCTGCTCTAATATAGAATAGATCACTCCATCTCGGAGCAGGCAATGTGAAAACACCCCGAGGCCAATCTCCCCAAGCCATATGACTCAGGCTAATTGGAGAAAGACTGCCCCTACCTGAGCCATTCACCTCTAGCCATATGACTCAGGCTCCGAGGGTGAATGTATCATCCCCCCTTGGGCAAATCGGCGTGACCAATCTAGGAGAATGTCTGCCCGATGCTACAAACTAGAGAAACATCAACAGAGCACTCCACCAAGGGTAGTCCTCCATGTCATCATAAATGAATCCAAGCGTCAAAATCACACATAAGCAAGTCAAAGCAACACAAATCCACACACTCAAGTAGTAGGCCTCCAATCAAGCCAAAGCAACACAAACTAGCCATTCTGAGCTCTAGATCTATCTAGAAAAGAATGTAAAAGTGGAGCGCTCTCATTGGATGGGAAATGTTGCCACCGAAATGCACACCTGGGGAGAGGCAGAGCAGAAATCTTTCGAAGCTGCTCGATGTGGCCTTGGGGGAAGTCTCGATTCAAGTGTTGTCACCTGATCCCGACTCCTTCGTTTAGGCAAACTCCTAACGAAGCCGAGGGGGGTAGACCCTACTAAAAAAAAAGATTACTAAGCCTTTTTTAAGTTAATGTTTGGTGATGGGAAAGAGTGTTGCTTAGGAGTTTATGGATGGATTAGCAAAATTAAACCAACTATGTTCACACATAAATTGAAACACATTCACAACAAGTGTTTATGCTTGTGTAAGAGACCAATGCTAATGGAGTCACTGATTGTTGGAGTGTTGTAATGAGAACTGTTGTGCGAATGTTCTTGGTTTATTTTATTTGTGATTTTAAGATAACGAGTTGATTAATGAGGGAAAAGGGGGATTCCCAATATATCTTACGGTACAGGGAATATGTCTGGATTATGATCTAAGTGGCTTCGTACAAAGACATGTGGGTTGGAATGGAGCCTCGAGAGCGGTATTCAACACTACATCAACAAGGGTGTAGTCTAACTGTGCCTTGAGGTCCGCTCCCATTTGTTCTCGCGTAATCAAAATTTACCCACTTGATCACTTATTGACAATGTCAGATTTTCGTTGGTTTATTGGAGACTCGATTTTATTAATGTCGGTAGATTAATTAATGTCAGAAATTGTAGAGTGCAAACAACCGTTTTTGATATACCAAAGCTCAGACAAGCCTACGATGGGTAGAGCATACACGATCCTTACGAAATGTTAATTCCAATTTTAAACTCTCCAATAGAGAGCACTCTTGATCCGCAAAGCGAGATTCAAGAGATTTTAGTTAAATGAAAACTCTCCGATAGAGAGCACTCTTGATCCGAAAAAGCAAGATTCAAGAGATTTTAGTGAGTCTTTAAAACTCGACAAAAGGGAAAAAGATGCAAAGATTAAATGAGTAAAACTTGAAACTAACTAAAGTTGCGGAAAGGAAACTTCTAGCAATTTTAAACTTTGCAATTACGAGAAAGGTAAACTTTCAAGTAACTTCAAATCTTCTACTAAAGAGTAAAACTTTTAAGAGACCTTATGCAAAAGGTAAAAATTTGAGGAAACCGATTAACTTATGCAAAAGCAAAACTTCGTATAGAGATGAATAATTCTGAGAGCAGAGTACAATGATGACAGAGAAAAGATGGAAGTACTTTCCAAGTAGAAACCCCAAAAATGTCTTCTCCTAGCTGCAGGTGCAAATCTCTCTCCAAGTGATGCGAACTTGTGTTGAGTGAATGAGTGAATAATGAGGTGAGCTTTCCCTCTATTTATACAAGTGCCAAACTGGCTTTTTCCTCAAGAGGGCCGACTTGTCTAACTTGATTGGGCCGACCTGACTTGGGAGAATATAAAAATGCATTTAATAATTAATTTCCTTATTTGATTTTCTCCCCAAGGTTTACATTATTTTTTATAGTGTTTACATATTTAATTACATCAAGTTCAACTCCCTTAGGAGGTATGATCAATTATAATAAAATACAATAAGAATAACTTCTGAAGTCGCACAAAATCCAACACTCCCTCTCAACAAGGAAGTTTTTCTTCGGTCATCATCAGCATCACGATCATCTGGTTTTCATCTGTTCATCGATATTATCTCAATCATCTCTATACATACTGAAGGTTGTCAACACAGTCTCACTCCTTCGAGAAGTGTCATCATGCATCAACTCTACCAGTCCTTCGGTGAGTCCAAGAGTAGTCTCTCCATCCTACCTGGATGTCCGAGAGATAGGCTTTACCATCTACTTCCTGTCTGTCTCATCTTCCGATGGGATCCTCCCATACCTGGCTGAGGACCTAGACGAGCAGTGGTGCACGACCATCTACTACCTATTTGTCTCATCTGCCGATGGGATACTCCCATACCTGGCTGAGAACTTGAACAAGTAGTGGTACCTGTGCAATCATCACACGACCATCTACTACTTGTTTGTCTCATATGTCGATGGGATTGCTCCCATAACTGGATGAGAACCAGAACGAGTAGTGGTACCTGTGTGTAACCCGACCATCTACTACCTGTCTGTCTCATCTGCCGATGGGATTTCTCCCATACCTGGCTGAGAACCTGAACTAGTAGAGGCACCTGGGTGAAGCTCGACCATCTACTTCCTGTATGTCTCATCTGTCGATGGGATTTCTCCCATACCTGGATGAGAACCTGGACGAGTAGAGGCACTTGGGTGAAGCCCGACCATCTACTGCCTGTCCGTCTCATCTGTCAATGAGATTTCTCTCATACCTGGCAGAGAACCTGGACAAGCAGAGGCACCTGGGTGAAAGTAGGGTAAACATCTCTATGTCATCTCTCCCTCTCAAGGAGGGACACGTTCTCTTCCACGAAAGTATTCAAACTTTATCCTGGGAAGAGGCTTGGTGAGAACATTTGCAGTCTGGTCTTCTGTCGGAACATACTGTAACTCGATCGCACCTTTCTGCACCATATCACGAATGAAGTGATACTAAATCTCTATATGCTCCAACCTGTCATGGAATATAAGATTCACAGACATCTGCACACAACTCTGCTTATCACAGTGAATTACGGTTGGCTCTGGAATCTGGACAATCCTGCAAGGAGTTTCCGAAGCCATACTGCTTCTTGGGCTGCTGTACTAGCAGCCATATACTCGGCCTCTGCAGTACTGAGTGCTACTGAGTTCAGCTTCATGTTGCACTAGGAAATCACTGCAGAACCCAAATTGAAGCAACATCCGGAAGTACTCTTCCTATTTGCTGCACATCCGGCCCAATCTGAGTCTGTAAACCCATGCAATCTCAAGTCACACTCTGAAGCATATCTCAGGCCATATCCCACAGTGCCACGCAAGTATCTGAGCACATGTTTTGCAACAATCCAGTGAATCTGCCTCGGTTCACACAAGAACTAAATGAGAGCATTCACAGCAAAACATATATCTGGTCCGGTGTTCGTCAGATACATCAAGGACCCAATCAGCTGGCGATACATAGTGGGATCAATCAAATTTGAATCTGAAGCAGAATCCCTCAGCTTCTTCCAATTTGCATCCCATCGAAGTGGCCATGGACTTGCAGTCCAACATCCTGAATCTCTTCAGAATATCTATAGTGTATTTTCCTTGACCTAGGAAAATCTCCTTCTGCCTCTACCATACTTCTAATCCCAAGAAGTAATGCATCAATCCAAGATCCTTCATTTCGAACTCAAAGGCAAGTTTCTTCTTACACCATACGATAAGTTTCTCATTTCTAGAGAGAAACAGGTCATCAACATAAAGGACCAAAATCAGCGGCTCATCATCCACAACCTTGTAGTAAAGGTTGGGGTCTGCATCAGTCTTGGTGAATCCCAAACTCATTAGGAATACGTATATCCGTCCATACCAAGCATGGGGTGCTTGCTTGAGTCCATACAGGGCCTTTTTCAATCTGCATACGTGAGACTCCTTTCCATGTACAATAAAACCTTCTGGTTGCTCAATATATACTTCTTCCTCAATAACACCATTGAGAAAGGTTGTCTTGACATCCATCTGATGCAGCTTCCATCCCATAGCTGAAGCAATAGCAATGATCGATCTGATGGAAGTATATTGAGCCATAGGAGCAAAACATATTGGCAAGACTCCAAGGTGATTTTTGGAGGGATCTTCTCTATGGAAAGCCTTATTGAGGGACCGGTTACATGCAGCAAAACATATTGGCAAGACTCCAGGGTGTTTTAGGTTATGCGATATTATTTCAATGCCCCAACATTTTTAGATAATACATATTAAAAGTATATGGTCTACATGGAGGACAGTAGCGAGTTTGGTGTTGTGACAGATGTCTAGTTTTTGGGTTGTTTGATCTCAGTTTTGGACTTGTGATGCATAGACACTGTCATACCCTTAATCAAGTCTAATCTAAAGGTACTAGATAGCCCCAATCTTAATCTTACCCTCTCTACCTTGGACACATTTCTCGAGGCAGAAGAATTTTCTATCATTTGCTAGTGCCTTGATCATGGATCTTTTGTTAAAACACATAAGTCACTTGTATTATCACATTGGATCAAATCTACACCTTTTAAGCCTCTTGATCCAACCTTTAACTCACCTTGTGACTTCATCCATAGATCTAGGGTCCATCATACCTAACACCTTACGTACTTCACTCATCCGATTTGATCTGGTGTCTTAGTTAGATCCCTCCTGTCGGGAGTTGATCAGGGTCTCCTACATTGTTATCTAGGGCTTAGATAACACAAAGCGAAGAGTGCCTCGATTGGTGTGACAACCAATCCATCTCGGGGATCGAGGCCCTCTTGTGTCACCTCTTTGGTTGCCCATCCCCTCTGTTGTCCTGTATAGGATCATCCACTGGGGCAACTACGAGTTGTGTGATAACAGTTACAAAATCTTTTAGAAAAAGCGTGAGAGAAAAAAGATAGCTCAAGAGGGTCCTTGCTTGTTCAATCTTGTCGAAATAAGTCCTCTTAAGTCATTTTTTCTGTTGACATAAAACAAAAACCAGCAAACAAAATTAGTGGCAAAAGTGCCCAAAATCACTTTAAAAGTGACTTGGGCAAGTTAGAAAAAGCGTGAAAAAATTCGAAGTTAAAAACTAGTTAAAGAAAGCATGTAACTAAGATGGAGTGACTAGAAGGCCAACCCTCTTAGGGTCTTAAACAGCCTTAAAAAGGAAGCCAATGATGCACTCAAATGCTTGATTTTTACTTTTAAAACTTGAAGGAAACTAGTTGATTCACAAGTTAAAAATATGCTTTGAAAAGCTTGCAAGAAATCAACTACTTTCTAAGCTAGATCTATTTTTGAATGATAAACTTTTAATGTACTTAGATCTATGCAATCTGCTCTTATAATTTAGATCTAAGAAGGTATTAGCTTTAAACAATGTAGATCTAAAGAACAAGAGGGAGAAACCAAAAAGTGTTTGAGAAATTTAGAGAAGAAGGTGGAGAAAGCCCCCTTTGAGAGAAGAAGGTGGAGAATATACCTCTACAGAATTCAATGATTTCTGCAAGCAAGCAGGAATTAAGAGGGAGCTCACAGTTCCCTACAACCTTCAACAAAATGGGGTTGCAGAAAGAAAGAATCATACAATTGTGGAGGTAGCCAAAGCTATGATACATGACCAGAGTCTTCAAATGTTCTTGTGGGCAAAAGCATCCAAAACCGTTGTATATGTACAGAATAGATGTCCACATAAGATATTGAAGAACATGACTCCGGAAGAAACGATCACAAGTGTGAAACCAAAAGTGGGCCATCTCCGGATCTTTGGTTGTCCAGTCTACATACATGTGCCCAAGGAGAAAAGATCAAAATTAGAACCTTCAGGAAAGAAGGGAACCTTTGTGGGAAACAGTGAGTCTTCAAAGGCTTACAGAATTTTCATTCCAGGATCCAGACAGATTGAAGTCAATAGGGATGTGACCTTTGAAGAAGAGATGGCTGTCAGGAAAGGCAGAGGATCGGATATGGAGATCGATGATGAAGAAATGCTAGAACCAAAGGAGATTAGATCATCTCCCCCTCCAGTTCAGAGGGAGTCAGCAGAAAAGGATGAACTTATCGATCCCATAGATCCAGTTGATATCCCTAGAGATGTTGCAGGTCGAAAAAGACCGAGATGGGCACAACAGACATTGCAGGATGCAGAGGGGCATGAAGCTCCAGAAGGCGTTCTCAGGGAAAGCAAAAGACCTCAGAGGTTCTCTAGTTATGTGGCACTGATGAGCAACATTATTGATTCAGAACCCACCACTTACGAAAAAGCATCCAAACATCAAGTTTGGAAGGATGCCATCAATCCATCATGAAGAATGATGTGTAGGAGGTTGTGCCGAAACCTGAGGATAAGTCAGTAGTGACTTCTAAATGGCTATACAAGATCAAGCATGGAGCAAATGGCAGTGTTGAGAACTACAAGGCCAGATTTGTAGCCAGAGGATTCTCTCAGAAAGAGGCAGTTGATTATGATGAGACATTTGCTCCTGTGGCCCGATATACTTCCATCAGATCCATTATTGCGATTGCTTCAACTATGGGATGGAAGTTGCATCAGATGGATGTGAAGACAGCCTTTCTCAATGGTGTTATTAAGGAAGAAGTTTAGATCGAACAACCAGATGAGTTTATTGTCCAAGGAAAGGAGTCTCATGTATGTAGATTGGAAAAGGCACTGTATGGACTCAGGCAAGCACCACGTGCTTGGTATGGACGGATAGACGGATTCCTGGTGAGCTTGGGATTTTCCAAGAGTGATGCAGACCCCAACCTTTACTACAAGGTTGTAGATGATGAGCCACTGATTTTGGTATTATATGTTGATGACTTGTTTCTCACAGGAAATGAGAAACTTATTGTATGGTGTAAGAAGAATCTCACCTCTGAGTTTGAAATGAAAGATCTTGGATTGATGCATTACTTCTTGGGATTAGAAGTATGGCAGAGGCAGAAAGAGATTTTCCTAGGACAAGGAAAATACATCATTGATATATTGAAGAGATTCGGGATGTTGGACTGCAAGTCCACAGCTACATCGATGGATGCAAATTGGAAGAAGTAGAGAGATTCTACTTCAGATTCTGATTTGATTGATCCTATTGTCCGCCAGATTGCACACCAGCAGCGGAAATCTTTCGAAAGCTGTCTCCCTCACTAGAAAGTGGGGAGAGGTGTGGCCTTGGGGGCAATCAATGAGCCAGGTACTGTCACCTGAATCGCAGCTCCTCCCTTTAGGCTAACTCCTAACAAAGCCAAGGGGTGTAGTCCCTACAAAGAGTTTCACTAAGGCTCTTGTGTTTTAAGGTTTTAAGTGTGAAATGATGCGGATGGGTGTTGTTTAAGAGTTTTCTTGTGATGAGACCAAATTAAAAAAAAATAAGATAACAAGATAAGATGCAATCCACGTTGCTAAAGAAGATACCAAAGATAACAGTATGTTTCAAGACTTATAATCAGATAAAGCATTCACAATATGAAAATAAACACAAGGACAAATGGTCCTGATCAAGATAAAGATTTTAAATAACCAGTGCCTTATGGAGTCAAAGAAAAGATGTGATGCTGAATGTGTGGGTCTTGAAAGAGTAGTTGTTCGTGAGATCGTTATGCAAATTATCTTGATAAATTACAAATTTTAGTGGTCTTTAATTATTAGGCTAAGAAACAAGGATATCAAAAGAGTTATACCAAACGGGAAGAATACTGGCGACCTCTTAGATGATAGGTCGAGAGCACCCAGATTCAGAGGATAGGTGTCCAATGTTTAAACCGCCCTCGAGTCTGACAGTGGATTCCCGGCACCACCTGTTTCAGGAAGCAACCTCAGTATTAAACGTTGGTTTGGATTGGGGTAAAGTTTTAATTAGGTTGTCACTTGTAAGCTTAGCAAATTCAACACCTTTCTGAGTACTAGCCCAACCTTTTCAGGTTGGCAGAGCATACGGGTGTTGAACAATTGACCAAAGTAAATTAATTAAAAGGGATTGTGAGTTGAAGTATTTTATTAATTAAGAGCACCGTTCAACTCTCCAATAGAGAGCGCTCTCGACTTAGTCTTAAGACCAAAGTTTAAGAGACTTTTCTAATCTAATATGCCTAATGCAAGGGGAAAATGCAAGTCTAAAAATGCTCTCCGACAGAGAGTGCTCTTGACTTGGAATTGGCCAAGTTCAAGAGGCTTTATTTATTTTATTGAAAGTAAGAGCAGTTGTGAAAGTAAGCCATGTGATAACTCAAAAGATATAAAGGACGATTAGCATGCTACTTGCAAAATGAAATTTAAAAAATTGACTTAGTGTTCTACCAAACAATTTTACTCTAAGGTGGGATCTTCCTCCGAACAAGGTTGATCACTAGAACCGCTAGTCCTTGAGAACTTTCCAGCTAGCTGAAATTTCGACCAAGGAAGCTAACGAGGAAAGAGGAGTAACCACAAAGTTATGTAGTCCTACCCTTTGGATTAAATCCCGAGGATACTACCTCAAGTCAAAACTTGGAAGAGAAACAGTGTAATAAAAGACTAATCTAAAGCATGAAATGAAAGATCTAACTTGACAAACACAACACTCTTCCCCAAATGGGGAAGAAAACCAAAAGATGGAGGACGACTCCACTTAACTTCTTATTAAACTTTTACAAATGCCTGTGGGATTTAAGCCCTTGAAAGGTCTTTTGGAAAAGAAATGAACTTGGAACAATTATGAAAAGAAGCTTTATCAATAGCTTTTACAAAAGGAGATTGATGACTTTGTTTTGGTTTCAAATGCTTTGGGTTCAACTTCTTCTTGTTTTTTGTCTTCTTTGCTCTTCTCTTGCTCTTTGCTCTTCAAAACTTGTTTTCCTTAACGCTCTTCTTCTTCAAATACCTACAAGCACTCCATTACACTCAAATAATATACCCATTAGACATTAGTAAATAAAATAATGAAAACTTGAAACTAATTAAGTATAAAATTGAAAAAATGAAACCTAGATTGTAGAAAGCATGAGATTTCAACTTGAAAATGTTAATATGGTAAAACGGACCAGCGAACAACAAATGCCTAAAATATACTAGGAATGAGATCTAAAACATAAAAATTTTGAAATATTTTTTATGAAAAAATCCTATCTTTTAAATGGAAACAAAAGTTTAAACAAGTGCAAGCTATACTAATGTGAAAATGAGATCTAAAGTGCTCTAATACTAACTTTTCCAATACATGTGTTTGTAAACAAGATGCAAAAACTTTGAGATGGAACTAACAAAGACTAATTCTAACAAAGTGAAGTAAACTAAGAAATAAACTAATACTAACTTAAGCAACTCGTTTTGTGTTTTTAGGGCTCTTTAGGATGGACAAGAGGAGCTTGAAGAGGAAGGGCAAATGGAGGATGGATTGAAGACAAACAAATGGAGGACAAAGAGGTAGATCTAGGGCAAAAAACAACGAATGGAAGAGGAGAGAAAGGGCAAAACAAAAAGGTGAAAGAGAGAATGGGCAAAACGAATGGGTGAATGAGGCTAGTCTAATGGAGATGGGCTTGAAGAGATAAGCTTAAGGACAAGTAACCAAGAGTTGTTTTGAAAAGTTTGTTGATGGAGGAAGAGGCCAAAGCTCTTTTAAAGTGTTTCTTCTTTTAAGATGAGAAGATCCTTTGGGAACCTGCAAGAAAAATTGATTAGGCAATAATATTCATTGGTAAATGAAAACTAGCTTGATCTCCAAGCCACTTTCCACCCTGGAGCACCCCTGCAAAACCCTTGATCTCAAGCATACAAAACTGAACAAGCCATTTCCAAGTAAGGTTAGAATATAGATTGAAAATTGAAATGCATAAAAGAGAGACAAGGTGAGAGAGGTATCACCAAGACAATGCGAAAATAGACCCCAAGTACTCTTGCAATGGACCTCCAAAGTCACTTCTTATATTAAAACTTCAAACAAATGTTACAATAGTATTTTGGAAGAGTGTTCATGCTCAAAATCTCCATGAGAAGTGAGCCAAAATGGCCTCTCTTTATAACAAAACTCAATGCTAAAACCCTAATTCGAATTGGCTTAGAGAGAGCCAATAACACTAGTCAAAAATCAATCAAATCCATGTCAAATCCACTCCAATCAAGCTCGAAGCCATAACCAACCATCAAACACAAGTTTGCAAGCTTATGTGGATGGGGAGGTGGCCTCCACCTAGGCAAGGCACCCCCCATCTACCTTTTGGAAACTCCACCATACCATATATCATGTGCCATGTGTAAATTCGAAATCCAATCCATAATCATGTGAGGATATCAAGGAGTGCGTGAATGCCACATAACACAAGCTTGGAGCTTTGAATTGAATGCTAACTCGAACCTGTGGTGGAGTGTGTTGGAGTGTGCCCTCTATTTGAGGAGGGCACCTACTTAGCATTGAATACCACTTCACTTAACCATTAAATGAACCACCACATCACCAAAAACGAAATTGCACGAAGGTGGGCGAATTTCTCATTGAAGATCTTCTGCTAGTGACTGGATAACTCACTGAAAGCACTGGGAGTTGACTGGAATCTTCATTAATGACTGATGCCATGTCATTTAGCCTTTTATTTTATTCTTTTTGGATTATTTTTGAGAGATTTGGATTATCTCCAAAATATTCAATTTTATTATTTTAATTAATAATTTCTCTGTAACTGGGTTTTTTGAGAAATCATTAATTATGAGACCTAAATGACATCCAAAACTTAGGATAAACCGGACCGGGGATCATGAATGAGTTTTGACTTAAGTCTGGAGCCTTTAATCACTGAATTCGAATCCCGGATGACTGACATATTACAAATTGAAATTTCTCTATTTAAACTATAGAGAAATTTATTAAAATTTAAAAATAATTAAAAACCCAAATTCGACGGACCCGGTAAAAAAATTTCGAAAATTTTTTTGAGGGTCCTAGAGACTTGGGACATGACCAAAACCTATTCTAATAGTGTCTAGTAGGTTTATATACATTAGTTGGACTCTAATAACCCCCTATGGCTAAAATTTTCAAAATCGGGCATTCCAGCTTTGGAGGAAGCGGGAGAAAACCTCATCGATTATAGCTCGACTATAGGCAAAGTATAAATGACAAGGGAAAAAACTCCCTGGAATACCTTAGTTGCTTAATCAAGTCATGGGGAACCGAGACACTCAGAATCCTACTAGCACACTTTATTACAAACCCCCAAGGGGCCATGGTCATATCGACTAAAAACAAAAACCGACTAGCCAAAATTGGCTAACTGCTGCAATCTGAAACCCAGATACTCTGGAAGTGAACAATGATGTGTTCCAACACTGGCGGCTCAATAAGGTTTCAACTATTTGTACAAAATAGGTGATAACATCTGGCTCCAACTGCGGGACGTGTGCTCGATCTGGAATTCATGCAAGGAGAGAATACGAGAACACCAGAATCTCTAGTTTATATATATAACCTATAAAAACATCTCAACTTGACAGAAAACCTTCAGTAGCACATGTGTTATGGAAAAACCAAAATGAAATATCAACTATATTTTATTTCTTGGAAATAAATTTTAAATACTCAAAAATTAAAATGCAGAAAGTAAATGCTCACTTTGAGGAGCTTTATTTTTCCTATTCTAACATAGCATAAAAGAAAATGTTAAGTATAATCAGAAATCCAATGTAACCATCTACGCATGTTATCAATATAATAATTTTTTACCTTGTCTCTGGTTACCAGCCAGAGCAAAGGCATGCTAGTCAGAAAGTGCAAACCTGTCGGGATATTCTGAATGGGGGGCTAGATGGGAAATCATAAGTATGCGATAATTCTTTGAAGTGCTTCCCAATATAGTAGGTCGTCCTGCAGGCTTCTTCTATCCATGACCGGATAGGGATGAGAAAAAGCTCAAAATGATAAGGCAATCCAAGTACATCATCATACTGATCTGAAAGGCTCTTCTGATAGTAACTTTCTATGAAAGTGTAAGCCCCAAGCTGCTCCAAATCATAAGGAAACTCTGTGTGTAAAAACAATGGCTGAGATTGCTCTTCAATAAGTTGTATCTGATCTGACATTTTTACTACACTGCTTTCCCAAGTCCTCATTGTTGATGCTTATGCATGGCTCTAACTGCTCATATGAAGAAATAACATGCTCCTCTTCCATGTCTAAATGTCCCATGCTTTCAAGATCCACACTCCCTTCTCTACATACATCAAAAATAGGTTTTTCAATGTATGTCCAATAGTCATCATCCATATTTTTATCAAATATGGGGGGGTCTTCATGATTTTCATCATATTCCATGTTGTGTCTATCCTCCTCATGCTCATAATCCTCTTCTTCAGAAAAAGGATCATTAAGAAGGAAACCGTCCAAACTATCACTATCAGATATATTGCAAACCTCTTTATGAATTTCAACATGGGCTTCTGCAATGGTTTCTTTTGGAAGTGGATCGGGAGTACAAGTGTGCTCATCATCACTGAAGTAGTCTTGAAAAATTTCCCATTTTGTAGCATCTTCTGTTGCAGTGATATGAGGAGGGTCTTCAATAATATCTTCAATGAATGGTTCCTCATGTTGTTCTTCAATGGGATCATCATGAGTCTCTAACAAATGTGTGTCATACACCATATTGGTATTGGATAACTCAGGCTTTCCCTCATGAAATTCTTTTGAAGGAAAGAAGAAAGCAAGAATGTATTTAGTGTAAAACTCCAAACCATCATATTCATGCCATTGACTCAAAAATACCTCAAAGAAGTTAATGAGGGAAGTAATAGATTTATCAGGAAGACCCTCATAAAACCAACATGAGGCATCCCCCTGTAGAGAACAAGCAAACATTTGCATCAGATGATCTTCATGGCGTATGTCATGTTTCCTCATTTGTGTAAGGAAAGTCAACACATGGAATCTGGATGAATAATTCTCATTATGATGATAAAACTTAGGAAGGGAATAAGATGTCTTTTCACCCTCAAATTGACAAGAACATGATATCTTCCGGTGAGTCCAACATTCAGGGTTACTCAAGATCTTCAATACCTTTGAAAAATTAGCTTATTCAATCTCCTCCTATAAACCTTTTCAGGTTCAAGGATGAAACTGAGTAAGCCTACAGAGTTTCTTCTAGTTGAATACCTTGGTAAATGATTTGACAATGGAGTCACCAGGTGGATTCAAGTCTAATATCAGAGAGTGATTGTACTAAAAATCTACCAAAAAAAAGAAAACCAAAAAAGGGCAGTGGAGTCGCCAGATAGATATGAAATCTATCAAAAAAGGTAAAACAAACTAGAAAAAACTAAGGTCGTCCAGGAACAAAAAGATTTGTCCCCGGCAACGGCGCCAAAGATGTAGTCCGCCAAAATGCACACCAACAGCAGAAATCTTTCGAAAGCTGTCTCTTCACTCCAAGTGAGAGAAGTGTGGCCTTGGGGGCAAGCAATGAGCCAGGTACTGTCACCTGAATCCCAGCTCCTCCGTTTAGGCTAGGCTAACTCCTAACGAAGCCAAGGGGGGGAAAGTCCCTACAAAGAGTTTCACTAAGGCTCTTAAAAGTTTTAATGTTTTAAGTGTGAAATGATATGGATGGGTGTTGTTTAGAAGTTTTTTGATGATAGATCACTAAAATATTCAATAAACCAAGATTAATCGCAGGACGATCTCATGAACACCATCACTTTGAACTCTTGTATCAAGCAACCCAAGCACCTAAGACATTTTTTACTCCATAAGGCACTGGTCCTTGTCATCATTTATTTGTTTATTATCTATCTGGAGCATTTATAGTTCTATGGTTGTCTTGCTTTAATTTTATCAAAGTGGTTATATCTCGAATCTCTTGTCTCATATCGCAACGTGGATTGCTTATCTTGTGTTTATTTCATAAATTGTGATCTATCATCAAAAAACTGCTAAATAACATCCATCCGTATCATTTCACACTTAAAACATTAAAACTTTTAAGAGCCTTAGTGAAACTTTTTGTAGGAACTTCCCACCTTGGCTTCGTTAGGAGTTAGCCTAAACGGAGGAGTTGGGATTCAGGTGACAGTACCTGGCTCATTGCTTGCCCCCAAGGTCACACTTCTCTCACTTGTATTGAAGAGACAGCTTTCGAAAGATTTCTGCTGCTGGTGTGCATTTTGGCGGACTACAGATCCCACCATTTATCGCCAGTTGATTGGGTCATTGATGTATCTGACCAACACGAGACCAAATATATGTTTTGCTATGAATTCCCTTAGTCAGTTCATGTGCGAACCAAGGCAGATTCATTGGATTGCTGCAAAACATGTGCTCAGATACTTACGTGGCACTGTGGGATATGGATTGAAGTATGCTTCAGATGGTGACCTGAGATTGCAAGGGTTTACAAACTCAAATTGGGCCGGAGGTGTTGCGGATCAGAACAGTACTTCCGGATGTTGCTTCAGTTTGGGTTCTGCAGTTATTTCCTGGTGCAGTAGGAAGCAGAACTCGGTAGTACTCAGTACTGCAGAGGCCGAGTACGTGGCTGCTAGCACAACAACTGGAGAAGCAGTTTGGCTTCGTAAACTCCTGGTAGGATTGTTCGGCCAGATTCCAGAGCCAACCGTGATTCACTGTGATAACCAAAGCTGTGTGCAGATGTTAGTGAATCCTGTATTTCACGACAGGTCGAAGCATATCGAGATTCGATATCACTTCGTTCGTGATATGGTGCAGAAAGGTGCGGTCGAGTTACAGTACGTGCCGACAGACGACCAGACTGCAGATGTTCTCACCATGGCTCTTCCCAGGGTGAAGTTCGAATACTTTCGCGGAAGACTTGGAGTCAAAGAGAATGTGTCCCTCCTTTAAAGGGAAAGATGACATTGAGATGCTTGACCCTGTAGTCTAGTTACTCAGCCAGATATGGGAGAAATTCCATAGGCAGATGAGTAGGACAGTCAGCAGTTGGCCGGGCTCACCCAAGTACCTTCTGCAGTCCATTTACTCAGCCAGATATGGGAGAAATCCCATAGGCAGATAAGTAGGACAGTCAACAGTTGGTCGGGTTCACACAGGTGCCTATGCAGTCCAGTTACTCAGCCAGATATGGGAGAAATCCCATAGGCAGATGAGTAGGACAGTCAGCAGTTGGTCGTGTGGTTGTACAGGTGACTCTACAGTCCAGGAACTCAGCCAGATATGGGAGAAATCCCATAGGCAAATGAGTCGGACAATCAGTAGATGGTCGTGCCCTTTTGCTCGTCTGAGATCTCAGCCAAGTATGGGAGAACCCCATCGACAGATGAGACAGACAGGTAGCAAATTGTATAGCAGAGATGGTACAACTGATACTCTCAGATATCCAGGATTCAGTGATTCTCCTGGACTCACCGAAGGACTGGTGAAGATGATGCACTGAGACTGTGTGGACAACCTTCAGTATGTATAGAGATGATGGAGACAACATGGATGTACAAGATGAAACCCAGATGATCATGATGCAGATGAAGACCGAAGAATACCTTCCTCATTGAGAGGGAGTGTTGGATTTTGTGCAACTTCGGAAGATATTATTCATTTTTTTTTATTGTACTTGTTTGTACCTCCTAAGGGAGATGAACTTTATGTAATCACTTATGTAAACACATGAAAGAATCAATGTAAACCTTGCGGTGCAAAGAAACAAAAGAAAAACATTAAAATTAAAATTATTAATTGCCCCCAGGTGAAGTCGGCCCAGTTAGGGATTTTTTATGGTTGCACTTGTATAAATAAGAGGTAAAGTGCACCTCATTACATCATTCACTCACTTCACAATTGCGCATCACTTGGGAGAGAGCAGAAGTTCGCACAAGCTGGAGAAGGAAGCAATTTTGGGGTTTCTACTTGTGGAAGACATTTTCACATTTTCTCTTTTATCATTTGTACTCTGATCTCGGGATTATCATCTCTATACGAAGGTTGCTGGGTTTTTCCCAATTGGGTTTCCCAGGATAAACTCTGTGTTATTGTTTTGTACTTTGTCTTTCTTCTAATGATCTTGGCTTATGCATTTATGTTATTATGCTATGAATGTATGAAATTTAACACTTGTGACCAAGAAACTGTCTGGTCCCAGACCAGAATACTCTAGAGACAAATAGGGGCCCTAGCCACATGCTAGGGACTTTGCCAGGGCATTAACTTGCTTGGTCCCCTAACCAAGAACCCCAGGAGACAGCTGGGGGCCCTAGGATACCTTCTAGGGTCTTACTCTTTACTCTGCCCGGTTAACATAACCAGGAACCCTAGTTAACTGACTAGGGTACCATTCTCTCTGAGAATGGGTATCGCAGCTGCACTAAAAATTAACACATATTGACTCAATCACAGTCACAGATTCATGTTCTCTTTACCAACTTTCGTGCAACCTCGATCTTGACCAAGACAGTCTCTCTTTTGCGCAGTAATACTAAAAATTTCAGAGACTTACAGTGAGATCCATTATAGCAATAAAGAAGTGTGTTATGGAAATTTCTTCAACAAAATGCATAGACATTCTATCCTTAAATTTCTGATGGTTTCCCTGAATAAGGTTAATCAACTCTTGATCATATGACATTACGACATGAAACAAATGCTGCTTTCAATTTACACAAAATACTTACATGAAAAGCTCTGCCGCATTTTGGAGATGAAAAGCAGATGTCTGGTCCTTCAGTGTTGAGGAATCATGCTCTCTCCCTGGAACAAATTCAATGTTCCCTAAATGTAATATAGCTGCTAGAATGCGGAATATAGATTCCTGTCTCAATACCAGTCATAAGACACTGAAAATCAGTAACAATACCATTGAATTTCCTAGCCCTCAAATAGCTCCATGTTAATTTGATTTAGAAAGTGCACTCAATGGCACATTTGTACATACTTCAAAAACATGTGCACCTGTTCTTCAAGATTTATGCCAACTACATCCATGGCTCTCCGCATTTTAGAATATTCCTGAGCATCGTTCACCCCATCCAACTCATAAGTATTGCTCTGGTTCAGATAATGGAACATTCTGGGATCCATCAACTTATACATATCCACATCCTTGGTCAGTGAAGAAACCACTAAGTCAGATTGTAACAAAGGAGCACTGGCTAAGAAGGATAAATATGAAAATGAGAACACAAATATTTCTGGACAGCAATATTTCAAATTTATTCTAAAACCTTCTGACTAAGTTAACTAATCAGCAAACCTCAGGCGAAGCACACAGTTGATAAAAACAATGGTAGTTCCTCTCAGGATCTGATATCTGCACTACTCGAGATCTCTCCAAAAGGTAGGTCCTAATAGCAGCTCCAGATATCTTGCCATTCTTGTCAAACTGTATTTCTACAAATTTTCCAAAGCGGCTGTACAAAATACACAGATGAAGCTGATCAGCATATCTCAAGCAGCTGTCTATACTTTGTGCATCTAGAAAAATGTCTGAAAGCTGAAACAAGGAGCACACAACCATCTCATGGTAAGACTAATAAGACTAACCTAAGCAAAACCTTTAAAACTCTACCACACCCAAATAAGATGAAAGCAGCAAGCACAGACTAAGTTTGCACTATCAAAGGAACTAAAAGTTACACAATCTTTCTTATGTCAAATGAACAACCAGAACACATACTTAAATCATGCGAAATGGTAATTTGGAAAGTTCCTGACAGGAAAAGATTCTTGCAACTGCAACATGCAGGTAATGATGCAACGTCAGACAAAATCCATACATCTGTGAATCTCACCTCGAATTATCATTCCTGACCGTTTTTGCATTGCCAAATGCCTCTAGAAGTGGATTTGACTGGAAAAATCTCAAAATCAGCATTTATATTAGCAAATTGAGAATCAACTTCTTGACATGTACTAAGGTCCACTGCATGTGGTCTTTCCAAGCCATATCATTCAAAAAGCCTAAATATGTATTCATTTAAATTTTATGACTACTAGATGGCAGTATGCTTTCATGTATAGGAAAACCACCTGACCACAATCCATATTTAAGAAAAACTGTTTGAAAAAGCTCCAATGGAAAACAAAACTTACTTCAAGAACTTGCTGCTCAACAGTTCTATTATCTGTCACAGATCGACCTCCCATATAAGCTAAATACTGCATTATGAGTTTTGTGGTCTCTGTTTTCCCTGCTCCGCTTTCTCCACTAACCAGAATTGATTGACTTAGCTGTTCATTGATCATTGCCCTGTAATGAAATCAAGCAGTAAAACCATGTGTGAGAAAAAACATTCAATCATTTTTCTCTTATCAGATCTAGGGGCAATGCACCTGTTCATACTTTTTTATTCTGAAAATTCACCTGTATGAAGCATCAGCAACTGCAAAAACATGGGGATTCAATTGTCCAAACGGTACTTCTCTATACTGCTCCATCATGTTAACATCGTATAAGTGGGGAAGCTTTGTAAAAGGGTTAACAGCAATCAAGATATTTCCTGTATAAGTCTGCCATCAGAAGAAAAAATCTTATAAATAAGAGATACCCTATAATTAATTGCCCAACACATGATAAAAATGAATTGACATCTGAGAATAGTAATTATTTGATGAGGAAAATGCATAAAGTATAAAATGAATATATGGTATTCTTCCTCGCCATAAAGGACAAATAGTGAAACAACTTTTTGATGATAAGGTTATTGGAATAAAAATAAGCTTTTAATCCCCAAAAGAGAATTAAATAACTAACAAGTTATTGTATTTGTGGGTTCCCAACATTAGTGTAAGGCCCTCAAATTTCCTGGGCAAAGGACTAACAAGTAACAACAC
This sequence comes from Larix kaempferi, assembly GCA_027924585.1. Lineage (NCBI taxonomy): Eukaryota > Viridiplantae > Streptophyta > Pinopsida > Pinales > Pinaceae > Larix > Larix kaempferi. The sequence goes on from BSBM01000938.1 coordinate 5,846,822, forward strand.
TCTCACAAGTCTGCCAACCAATCTCAAATAACACCATAGAATGAGGTCTAGAAAGCCTTCTACAAAACAGCATGCTTCTTTTGCAGATTAACACTACAGCATATCTGTGCTATTGGAGATTCTAAGAAGACCTGTGGGAAAATCAGTGACTAATTCTAGATGGTTGTACAAGATCAAACATGAGGCTGATCGGAGTATTCTAAAGTACAAGGCAAGGTATGTTGCTAGAGGGCTCTCTTAGAAAGAGCGTGTTGATTATGATGAGACTTTTGCTCCTGTCCCCAAGTATACTTCTATCTGAACCATTCTTGCATTGGTAGTGTGCTATGGTTGGTCTTTATAACAAATAGATGTAAAGACAGCATTCTTGAATAGTGTAATTAACAAAGGAGTGTACATAAATCAGCCGAGAGGCTTTGACGTGTGTTACCACCTGAGTTGCACTCGGTTGGACTTCCAAAGAGCCACCCAAGTTTGCACAAACACTTGTGCTTTTCAGTGTTCAGAGGTTCAAATCACGCCTTTTCAGGGCCTCATTTCTTAAATTTGTAATACATGTCCATGCCCCATGGGGTTTCTAATCAAGTGTGCTAGCATGGTGGTCTTTTTAGTGACTTGGCTCCCTAGGACTTGACAACCAATGAAGGTATTCCAAGGAGTTTTTTCCCTTGTCAATTATGCTTTGCCTTTAGCCGAGTATAATTGATGAGTTTTCCTCCTACACCTCCAAAGTTGGAATGCCTAAAGTGGTGGTTAGGCCTTGGGGTGGTTATTAAAGTCCATTTTCTAACATATATAAACATGCTAGACACTAAAATAAAGTCATATGGTCATGTACTAGGTCTCTAGGTGTTTATTTTCAAGTTTAAAAATATATATATATATTTACGCAATATTGGACCATTTTTTTGGTTTAATTAAAAATATAATTTTTTCAATAAATTAAACCATTTTTCCTATGGTTTAATTGAAAAAAATCAAAATGTAATAATTAAGTGGTCTATGGGTGAAATTTGACAATGGGATGCTCGTTTTCTAAGCCAGAGCACCCATTTAACCCATAAACCCACTTTTCCTAAGATTTGAGTAAGTATTTATCTCAAAAAAATGATATTTACTTAGAATAGTCAAAAGAGACATTAAATAAATAAAAAAATAAGTTCCTAAATCAGTGGAAAGTGTCTGGAGTTGAATTGAGCTTCAGCAAAAGCCTTGGTACAGTCAACTAAAGGTGAACTGAACTCCGAATGGGTGATTTCAATCAACACCGAGCTAGTTCCAGACATTGAGCTTTAGGGAACGCGCCCTCCTCTTGCATGGGGCAACTTTCACATGTGGCATCTTCCTATTTTATGAGATTTCCACGAGGTTGGGGTTGCCTACCAGGTTTGAATGTGGCGCAACCACCTTTACTTGGCATTCAATCAAGATCCAGTTCAAGATTAGTTAACTCCCTCTCTAACTCATGCGCCCTCCTTGGGAATTGCACCCTAGTTTGCATGAGATTTCTTATTTAGAGAAGGTTGTTGCTCCTTCATTCGGATCAAAAGGTGAAACCTCTGCTGGTAGAGTATTGTAATATTTTTTATTGAGTTAATAAGACGGCTTTGGAGGCTTACCCTATTGTTGTCCTTGGTTGGATTTGGTGTGCTTTGATAACATGAGGTAACCTGTATCTCTTCTATTTCATGCTTGCAATTGTTGGGATCCATTTGTCTTTTAAAGGGAAGTTGGCTTTCATAAGGAATAGTGAGTAATGTTTTATAGGTTGCTTACATTTGTCAATGATATTAGAATGCTAGAAGTAGTATGATATCTTATTTGAATCTATTATTTCTCAAGTTTTCTATTGTTCTTTTACACATATGCTTTGAATCCTATTTGCTAGTTGTGTTGTGATTCTGCAGGTTGCTTAAGCTGGAGGATGTGGTGAACATGTTAGCTCCATACTCCATCCAGTAGATCCGATCAAGACACTCAATTCCACCGGTGCATCAACAGACTCCACTGCCCATCTTCAGCGCTCAACACCCATGAGTTCAAACTTCTCGATCCACTTCGTCTATTATTTCTCGATTACCATTGCTATTTTTATTTAGATCTTGATTTAAAAGTTATTCTTACAAGTAGATCTGAATAGTAGCAAACTAAAATCATAAAGTTTCATTTGATAAATCTAGATCTAGGTTGCCATTTCTCTATTTTGAAAGTTTAAAGTAGATCTACAAAGCAAGATAGAGCATTTTTCTTATTTCCAAAAGTTTTAGCAAGCAATCTAGTGCCTAACATTTGCTTGCTATCTCTTAAAGAGGCAAGCAAAGATCCTAAGAAAGCAAGCTTTCTAGCTTGCCTTACTAAGTTCATTTTTTCATTTTTGTAGCTAGTTTACTTAGAAAAATTTTGTAGATTGTTGTAGTGTGTCCGAATACACTTTTAGAGTGTTTTTGGGCCATTCCATAACAAAAAGAGCTTGCTGGTTTTTTTTGCATGCTTAGAAGGTTTAGACATTTAAATGATAAAAATGTTTGATTTGGACGCTTCCGTGATCACTCGAAAAGCCTTTTTCACCCACTAGTTTGTTTAGATTTGTTATAGCGATTTTGTAGTACTGCCAAAAGCATTCCTAAAATGTATTTGCCCATTTTTTAAATAAACTAAGCTCGCTGGTTTTCTTTGCATACTTAGCAGGTTTGAACATTTCGAATACAAAAAATTTGGATTCAAGGGCTTCCAAGACCATCCGAAGAACCTATTTCAACCACCTTTGCTTTCTACTATATATTGTAAATTGTCTTGGTTCTTAATGATAAAGGACCAACAGTAGTGTTATCACACAACTTCTAGTTGCCCCTAGTGGTATCCCATCTGGGACGGTAGAGGAGATGGACAACTAAAGAGGTGACCCAAGAGATGCCACGGTTCCCAATGCAAGGTGGGAGTCACGTCAACCGAGGCACTCTTCACTTTAGATCTAGATGAATCAGGACCTAGGGGGAGACCCTATAACCAATCAAAGGTGATTGGACCCAAACAAAGGTTCCTAGGGATGAGTAAATGGTAAGCTACGGAAACCAATGCAAGGTAAAGTGGACCTAGAAATTAAAGTATGGTTGAAGGTGGTTTGAGAGACGATTAATGTTTCAACCAATGTATGATTTAGGCCACATGATTAGTTATAATGATAAGATATAGTACCATGTGTTACACAAATGGGTCCTACTTTCTTGGGATATGTGAAATGGCTTAATGTGGACCCACAAGGTGAAATTAAGGGATGCAATTGGCACTAGAGGATATGTAATGAGTAGATCTATGGATTTAAGTTGAAATTAGGAACACCCATGTACCGGATCTAAGGTTTGACACAATTCCCAAGGAGTGTGACTTGCTTAAGGGGGACTAGTGCCCTGTTGGATGGGTTAATGGAGTCAAAAGATATGTCAAAGTGTAGATCAGGACACCTAGAGGTCAAGACAAGTGGGCTAATTGAGGTAAAGTGGTTGGATCTTGCTAGATCTAGGATTTCATGAAATGACCCAAGTGGACCACAATCCCTTAAAACAAGGAATGCTACCCCCAAGGCAGATCGTCACAAAATGATACTCTAGATATAGGTTTCAAGGTATGCCCGTTCCAAATCCACTGAAATCTCAACTACCCAGGTCCTAGAAGTGGGAAAACTCAGTCACCCAAGGAAGTGTGACCTTGCTCAAGGAGGGCTAAAAGGTGGATAAGGTGTGTCAAATCAAGTCCAATGGCCACCAAATTGTAGATCCAAGTAGCTTAGGCACTGATCTATGTGGATCTAGAAAATTAAGTCAATCCAAGGGTTAAATCTTACTAGATCTGAGTTTTAAGGTGCCAAGTATTTCAAAGGGGGTTTTAATCCCTTAAAATGTGGAATGATGCCCACAAGGTAGAAATCACCCAAGTAAAAGTCTAGGGGTAGGTTATCAAGTGTGTAGATTGCAAATCAAGTGGGATCTCACCTACCCATGTGCTAGATCTAACCAAACAAGCCTCTCCAAGGAAGTGCGATTTGGTTCAAGAGGGCTTTATTGCCTTGAAAAGTGTGTCAATTTTAACCCAATCACCACCAAACTATAGATCCAACTAGGGGTGGATGCTATAGAGGTGGGTTTTTAAAATCTCTTCAAGAGCAAGGCTAGATCTAAGTAGATCTAAGAAAAACCAAAATGAGGGTTTTGATTAATTAGGGTTTCTATGATCTAGAAATTATGGATGATTCAAAGAAGAAGAAGATCGTACCTTTGGAGCATACCTGAATGAAGAGATGAATGCTAGTTGAGATGAGGATTACTTTTGCCAAAGATCAAATGGAGAATTTTTTAAGCCCTCTTGCAAAATCGATTTTTCCAAGCCACATATGTGTCCCTCTAACCTGTCAAAACCAAGGAGCAAAGCATCAATCAGCTTAACATGTTGAAGGTAGATACAAGCAAGAAAGAGAAAAGCAAAGAATAGTTGGTGCAAAGACAAAACCACTCCCTATTTAACCCAAAACGTCCTCCTCCAAGCTTGAAGGGCAAGCCTCCCCACCAATTCGCACTTGTTGAAAAAGTCTTCTCCACCTGTAAAAAGATATGGCAAATATGCAAGATAGCTACAATAGATCCTCCAGTGCAATGCACAAAAGCATTTACAATCAAAACAACCAACATCCACTCCAACCCAAGCATGTACTCCAAAAGATAGAAATTTTATTCCAAGAGCCAAGAGCCAAAAATCTCTAGATGATTTTACAATGAGAGGCTCCCTCCTTAAATAGGATGGGGAGAGAGCAAAATCCTAACCACTTTTTACATGAGTGGCTAAGATTAAAAGATCAAAAGATCTAATCAATGGTTGAGATGAGCTCAACAATAAAATACATGGATCAACCATAAAATATAACAATAAGTGGACAAAATCGCCCTAGGAGAGGGGATCCCACCAAATCATGATGACAAAATATAACAATAAGCTTATGGTGGGTCCAAGGGGTAATTTTAGCCACCCTTGGTCAATCCCCATAGCACAATAATAATAAAAATAGTCATCAATATACCAAATTGTGCCTCTATGGACGAATCGTAAGCCTCAAAAAGACCTCAGAAATCACCAGAAAGTGCCATAAGTGATGGATGTGGGCCCCAATGAAGCTGAAACTGCTAGAGAAGGTGCGGAAGACATCCCACTCATCATCACTGATCATCCCATGCCAAAACTTTGCCTCAGTAGCCCAAATCGAATTCCTCTGTAGCCATTTCTACCAATCCAAAACTGCCTCGGGAAGCGTGTACCTATCCCAAACTGCCTCCTAGAGTGCCTGTGCTATCAAGGTGAGGGCACCAATGTGTCCGGAAAGGGGGAAATATGGTAAAAACAAGTGGTTGGACCACCCCCTCCATCATCAACGCCCTAGGTGAACCAAATAAATATCATCTCTGCTCTGACAGGGTCTCCGACAGACCAAAACTGCACTAGGACAGCCTACTGAGGCTAAATCATCACTGTAGCTGCCCGGAACTGGAAATAGACTGTCTCATTGGACTCAGAAGGTCCAAAACTATCCAAGATGTGTACTCATACACCATGTAGATCTCTGCATGATCATATAATATATCCAATATACCGGAACAGGTGAAATAATAATAATCTGTAAATGATCAAATAATGCTGAAAACCATAAATCATCATCATAAACCTATATCTGATGCATAGAACAATCATGTACATGTACATGTACATAGACCATATATCATCTACCTGTGTCATCATAAGGTCCAATAATCTCATGTCTTGTGATTGACCTTGGTCAAACTAGGTTTGACCAGGTCAATATTGACCAAATATAACTCAGACTACCATCTGAAGCTGCTGCAAAGTGTCAAAGGTTAATGCATGCTCTACAACTCATTCAAATAGCAATTTTAACACAAAGTAATCATTACTAGCGATCTAAATCCAAATATATATTGCCATTAATTATTTATATGACTCAAACTAAACTTTCAGGACCATACTCACTTCATAAATGTGATCAATTTGCTAGTGAAGGGTGAAGGCTAAAATAAAATGGCTAGGCTAAAGGGTGAGTGACTGACTTAACATTGTGACACTTTGGATATGGGAAAGGGAATACACACCATAGTATATACTGAATGAGCAACAACACAGGGAATGGCGGTGTCTCACAAATGGATAAGTTGTTTAGAGAGTGCTTATTCAACTTGGGCATCATGTCTACATCAAGTTGATCCAGGTTCATTAGGATCATTCAATTTCATTTCATGGCCTTGTTGGCCTACATAACCCTTCGGATCTCAGATGTGCTGATAAGCACAACTAGTTGCAGCTTGCATCCAGGGCATGTTTTTTATACATACATAAGGTCAGCAATTGTTTAGATATAGCTTTTAAGAATCATTGCTTTTTGGACCTTTCTTTTATACTCTTCAAGGAGTATTTTTTAACAATTCATCGCTCTTGCCCTTTTTAGTTTCCATGGGCGAATTTAGAAGTTTCCATAAATAGTACATGAGCTTTCAGTTTTAGCCAACAACATCTCAAGTGACTAGGGGAGTTCGAGCCAATGCCAAACATCAGGACAACCGACCAGAATGATTTAGGCCTACAATCCAACTCACCAGAGGTAAGTTTTGTCACCAACTCAAAGCCGAGACACAATAAACAGGGAAGCTCATCCAATACAGAGGCTACAGTGGGGAAAAGATCCTCCATGCCACTAGTCAAGTAGTAAGTCAGGGTGATAAACTAAAAGGTAGGTAATGGATGGATGAGGACAATGAATAATGGAGCTAATGTTGAAATACTGAGAGGGGGGTGAATCAGTATTTACCAATTATAAAAATTTTAATCAAGAGCAAGTTGCTAATCACCAATCATAACAGCATATCATTAACATTCATGAAAATAACAAGATGCACAGTACACAATATTTTTACGTGGAAATCCAAGTCCTGGGGGTAAAACCACGGAAGCCTTTTATGATAAAATTTGACCCAGCAACAACTAGGGCTACAAATTTAATACAACTTCTCCAGCTACAACTGGAAGGGGCTACAACCCCTAGGCTTTGTCAGCTGCAACTGACGAGCTGCTACAACAGCTCAGCTCACAAAATTGTGAGCCTTAGCACCACCCTACCGCCCTGATGAAGAGGACTGCTGAACCTGTGGACCTGTCAAACATCAAACCCTGAATTTCCTGCTGCTGATAACCTCTGCTCTCTGATCACTGCCAAATCATCACTGTTAAAACAACTGCTATCACTCTCATAATCATTTTGCTTTCACTATCACATCAACCACTGTATGTATCACTGTACTACAGTATTTATCACTGCATTATGCATTATCAACAACCAATCATATTATTGTCATCACAAATCATCAACCTATGTCCGCTGTCTTGACATCAGCATTCAGTTCATCCAATATCCTCAAGTATATCTTTATACTGTTCATAAACTGTTGTCCTAGATCACCATCAACATTGTCTTATTTTGCTGTGCCATCATGTCAACACCTATTTTGCTGTGCAATCATGTCAACACCATGTCCATATAAGCGCTACTTGAATCACATTAAATGTTGTCATACTGTAGAATGTCTTCACCTAATGCTTTGGAGTCTGCTCATCATCATGTCAAGCTGGCATAGTCAAGATATTACACACAACTTCTGAATGTCATCACTGTGTAAGCATTGCATACTGAATGTCATTACTGTCATCACTTTGTCATGTGCTCAAAAGAAAAATCGGATTGTAACTACATTGTAAAAATTCGGACTGAGTCTTCACTGTAAAAATTCAGACTGTGGCTGCACTGTAAAATTCGGACTGAGTCTTCACTATAATAATTCGGACTAAGGCTGCACTGTAAAAATTCGGACTGTGGCTGCACTGTAGGATTGTTTAACCCGAGTTTCAGAGATAAAAAATCATCTTCTTGTTGTCTTCAATCTTCTGCTAGCTGCTCCACTAATTCTATTCCACAAATTTTCTGCTTCTACCTATAATTTGGATCTGTGTTCTGCTGTTAGGGTTAGGGTTTACTGTTGCCTCCAAATTTCAGTCAATTTCATCTGAAAGTCCACCTATAGATTGCCCAAAAAGGATGCTGCAAAACTGGTTTAAGGACTGTGGACAAGCCTCCAAAAACAGCCCAAAAGGTTATCCTCCACCCAAAAAGAAAGAACCAAAAATTTTAGACTTTTTAAAAATCACTGCCTCAGTTCACCTGCTCCTAAACAGACCTGAAATTTCTCAGTTATATAACAGCTGCGAGCTCTTTTTCTTTTTCACTCATTCATTCGTTTGAATGATTCTTCATTGGGTATTTATACTAGTTTCCAATATAATTTATGGAGCCGACTTGTAATAAAATCAATTTTTATTTTTAATTTAAAATTTAATTAAATTTTTTTATATTGACTGAGCCGACTTGCATCATAAGTGAATTAAAAAATATATTTATTTATTTATTTTAAATGCTTCAACATTAAAACCACTTTAATGGGGCCGACCTTAACAAGGAATGAAGGTTGTCAACATTGGAGGATAAGGGTTTTAAATAATTTATTATATTTAAATTGTTTTATCATTCAACACTTAAAGATAAGGGTTTAAAGGATCTTGTAGGTTTTAAAGGTCATCAAATAAGGGCTTCAAGTGTTAATGTAAAGGTGCAATAGGCATTAATGCAACATTAGGGTATTATTAGTGTTTTTAGGGGCAAGACATACATTATAGGGTAGATTGTAGGCTTAGGGACCAAAGGTAAGAGTTTTAGGGTTTATTAATAGGTCATCAAGGTCACTACAAGTGAGGGTGAGCTTTACTAGCCACCAAGAACCTCAACACAAGGTGTGGGGTGCCTAGGCTTCTCCTAGGGTACCATGACCTCATTACAAACACAAATGACCACAAAATGGGTCATTTTGACTCTTCACTTCTTCAACCCACCAAGGACACTTTCTAGGGTATTAGGGCATAGGTTGTGGTATTCGAAAACAATTGGGGAACTATAGAAACACCTTAGGGGTCACTCAACCAAGTTAATGGGTAGCCAGGGCTTTTGGCATTGTGCCAAGGCCTCCAAGGGCTTCAAGCTTGGGCTTGGACAAAGTCAAAAGGTCTCCTCTGACACAGACAACCACAAACCAAATACTAACCCTCAGGGGCTCCACAAGGGGCACCAAGACTTAACTGTTGGCATCAATGACCAGACATTGTTGGCATCAATGACAACCTAATCAACAGCTAACACTAGCAAGCCAACGTATGGTGGAATGATCACCTCTATTCTCCCTAGGGAGGGTAAAACCAATGAGTATGAGTAGCGAACTTCTAAGTCTGAGTAAGGACAGTAGAATACATATAATAAGATGAACCAGGTCCACATATCTATATGATCACCAGATCATGACACTAAGTGCTAAGACATGCCATAAGAATGAATATAAAAGCAATATAACCATAACACCATGATATACCTGTTGAGTCATATACCTGAATGCTCATCCTCTGAACCGTCATCTGTCCTCTGAAACTGCTACTGTAACTCTAGGTACTACTGACTGCTCTGCATAAATGGTATAATGGCTACATCGATCATCTCTCTGAGTGTCCTGAGACTCAGTCATGGCATGGGGAATACATATGCTGTCCAAAATTTGATAGTGATCCATAGATAGATGCTCATCTCATCATCTCAATGTAAAGGAACTGGCTGAAGAGTGCTCTGGAATTTGAAAAATAATGTGTGGTAGCCCTGCTACTATATATGTGATAACAAGTAGTTCTCCCCATTCTTGAATGTAACACAAAAAATAAAATGAGCTCAGCAGGCTATTCCAACACCTGCCCCCATTCCCCCAAGGGAGATTCGCATTTTTTCGATTTTTTTTTTTTTTTTTTTTGCTTTAGATTAGTTTCTTTAAGTTATTAGTAATTAAGTAACACCACAAAAGCACACAAACGTCCTCAAAGGACCTATTTCAGTTTGATTTATTTATCTCATGTTTTGTGCTTCATTTTAAACAATTGTTCAAATAAACTTAATAAAATTTTCCCCTTGCTTTCCCGAAGTACTGCACCAGTCTTTGGTGTGTGGAAAAGAGATTCTTGGGGCTTTAGTTTAGTTTAGCAATCCACTTCACATATTTTAAATAAAATCAAACAACGCTCAAAATCCGAAGTATGCTCTTGACCGTTGCAGCTTAGATTGAACAGTTGGGTCAATCAAAAAAGGACGTAGAGTAACTAGTTTGGGAAATCCTACTTAGTCTAATTTCTACGGATTCGGGAGGTCACGTGAGGTTTACTATAGAGTCAGCAGGCTACCGTAAGAAGGTTCATCCTCGCCTGGTTGGACACTTGGTAGAACTATCACAACGTCCATTCCAAGGAAGTAAGGCAAAGTCGGGCCAAACCAAGAATTAACCTATTCCCATAATACTCATTAATAATACAAAATTTACAACAAGCCTTTGCAATACTTTATTTCACAATCATATTCTCGGCACTGGTCTTTATTTCTCAATGCTTAATTTCAATTATAAAATGTCGTGAATGCATCTATATCATGTGTTGTCTAATTAAATTCTAATTGCAGATCTTGCTTAGTTGTTATATTTTTCCATTTTATCATATTTAACTCCTAGAAATATCTTTTTTTCTTGATTTACTAGATAAAAGCCTTCGATTATTTTCATAGGGACCACCCCCCTTAGCTTCGCTAGGAGTATAGCCTAGACGGAGGAGTCGAGTAATCAGGTGACAGCACTTGACTCTGAATTGTCCCCAAGGACACACCGAGAGGCTTTAAGGTTTCCTGCCGCGTTCCCCCCAGGTGTGTATTAGGCGGCAACAACATGCATGAATGAGATACCCATGTTTGCAAGTTGAAGAAAGTGTTTTATGTGTTGAAGCAAGCCCCACAAGCATGGTACTTGTTATCACATATACAGTAGCCGAGCTACCATACATTAATTTTCTGATTCCAGTACACTATTCAGCCAATTCCCTTGCATTGAGATACTGAGATGAGCATCTACTATGGATCACTATCAAACTATGGACAGCAGTTTTATTCCCCATGCCATGACTGAGTCTCAGGGCACCCAGAGAGATGACCGATGTAGCTATTTAGCCATTTGTACATAGCAGTCAGTAGTGCCCAGAGTTATAGCAGCAGTTTCAGAGGACAGATGATGGCTCAGATGATGAGCATTCAGGTATATGATTCAACAGGTATATTATGGTGTTATGGTTATATTGCTTTTATATTCATTCTTATAGCATGTCTTAGCATTTAGTGTCATGATCTAGCGATCATATAGATATGTGGACCTGGTTGTACTTTTGTATATATATCATATTGTCCCTACTCAGACTTAGAAGTTCTTGACCTATACTCATCGGTTTTACCCTCCTTAGGGAGATTAGAGGCGATCATTCCCACCATATTTTGGCTTGCTAGTGTTGGTTTCATTATTCACTGTCTTCATCCATCCATGACTTACCTAGTTTGATCATTACCTTGACTTACTACTTGACTAGTAGCATGGAGGACCTTTCCCCACTGTAGCCTCTGTGTTGGATGAACTTCCTTATTTATTGTGTCTCGGCTCTGAGTTGGTGACAAAACTTACCTTTGGTGAGTTGGATTTCCTCATGAAGTCCCCCTAGTCACTAAAGATGTTGGCTAAACCTGAAACTTTTAGTGCTGCCATGAATACAAAGTATGGAAACAAAATGTTGTTTCTTGTATGAAAACCCATCCATGCAATGTGTTTCTCAACACACATGAATGAAAGGCAAGCCAAATGAAAATGGCTATGAAATATCAAATGTTATATCTATTGTGAAATGTAAATACCTAGGTAAACAAGCTATCTAAAGACACACCTAGAAATGCTCAGGTAAACAAGTGCCTTAAAAACACACCTGCAGCAAGAAGCCTTATCAAATGTAAATCTATGCAATGTGTTTATAAACACACATAGATCAAAGGCTATGGAAAATATAGGCCCAAAAAGCAATGGAACTTAAACTCTATATCAAAAAGATTGCTGGCCTCATTTGTATTATGGATTGTGCGCATCTGTCAAGGTGAATAAACATTCTTTGAACAACTTACCCATTTGTGAGACACTGCCATTCCCTATGTTATTGTTTGTCCACTATATGCTATGGTGTGTATTCCCTTTTCCATATCCAAATTGTCACAGTGTTAAGTCAGTAAGTCATCCTTTGACCTAGCCATTTTATTCTTAGCCTTCACCCTTCACTAGCAAATTGATCACAACTATGAAGTGAGTATGACCTTGAAAGTCTAGTTTGAGTAATAATAATAATTAATGACCTATTATATTTGGATTTAGATCGCCAGTAATGATTACTTTTTGTTATAATTGCTATTTGAATGGATTGTAAAGCATGTTTTAACCTTTGACACCTTGCAGCAGCTTGATGACAGTTTGAGTTATATATTGGTCATGTTGACTTGGTCAAACCCAATTTGACCAAAAGTCAACCACAGGGCATGAGGTGGCAGACCTCAGATGTTACAGATAGATGATATATGGTCTGGTACAGGTCACCGTGGTGGGCTTATGCAGTGGTTTCCGGCTTATGATGATGATTTGTGCTTTTTCAGCATTTTTACAGATTATTATTATTTGGTCTGTCGGATATGATGAGCATTAATTTTTGACCATGCAAAGGTCTATATGGTGTATGAGTACACACCTTAGATGGATTTGGACCTTCTGAGTCCAATGAGAGTCTATTTTCAGTTTTGGGCAATTACAGTGATCTTTTAGCCTCAGTTGGCTATCCTAGTGCAGTTTTGGCCTCTCAGAGGCCCTGTCAAAGCATTGATGAGATTTATTTGGTTCACCTAGGGCGTTGTACATGGAGGGGGTGGTCCCGCCACTTGTTATTACCATATTACCCCCCTCCCAGACACATTGGTGAGCTTACCTTGACAGCGCAGGCACTCCAGGAGGCAATTTGGGCAGTTTCACACTTCCCGAGGCAGTCCAGAATTGGTAAAAATGGCTACAGAGGAATTCGATTTGGGCTACTGAGGTAAGATTATGGCATGGGATGATATTTGATGATGAATGGGATGTCTTCCACACCTTTTCCAGCAATTTCAGCTTCCAGTGGGACCCACACCCATCACTTTTGGCCTAAGTCACCTGACACAAGGACACGAGACACGAGTGTCCCCACGGGACACGGTGACCCCCGGAATCAGGACACGAAGGACACGTTTTATATACATATATATATTTTTTTAAATATATTAAAATTTAAAAATATAGACATATAGATCCAATAAAATTTAGAAACTAGAACATTTACAAATATTCAATAGAAATTAGAACCCCTTCACCTGCAAGAAAACAAACTTGAAACTCCTTCACCTGCAAAAAAACCAAGTCTGGGCTCTCTCTAGCTCTCCCTCACTCTCCCTTTAATTCCCACCGGTTCAATTTTGTCGCGCGGAAGTGTCCTGTAATTGGGACACGGTGTGCAGAGACAGGACACGAAAAAAGTCGTGTCCCCCACATGGGGGAGCCGTGTCTGCGCCAACACGTCCCCACGGGACACTTGGCCCTAAAATGACGTGTCCGGTGACTTAGATTTTGGCATTTTATGATGATTTCTGGAGCCTTCCAAGGCTCACGACTTTCCCAGAGAGGCACGATTTGGTGCTTAGATGATTAACGACTTTCCCAAAGAGGCACGATTTGGTGCTTAGATGATTATTTTGATGACATTGTGCTATGGGGATTGACCAAGGGGGTTAGAAATTACCCCTTGGACCCACCATGAGCTATTTCTTATGTTCTATCATTGACATTTGGTGGGACCCCCTTGTTATGGGTGATTTGTCCATTGTTATATTGTATTAGTGAGTTGATCCATATATTGTATTGTTGAGCTCATCTGAAACATTGATTAGATCTTTTGATCTTTTAATCTTAGCCACTCATTAAAAAAGTGGTTAGGGTTTTGGTGCCTCTCCTTCCTATTTAAAGGAAAGAGCTCCTCATTGTAAAGGGGACTTTTGGCTCTGGATTATTGGAATAGAAAATATTATTGCATCTATCTATTGTGTTGTGGTGAAATGCTCTTGGAGTTCGTTCGTTGATTCTTCCTTTGCACTGGGTTTTTGGAGATCTTGTCTTGCTATCTTTTGTACCATGATTTTGTCATCTACAGGTGGAGGCCGAATTGATTTGAGGACGTATTGGTAGGGGAGGACCCTCCCTACTTCTTTCTTGGGTTTCTTCGTTGGTAATAGGGAGTATTACTGTCTTTGACCTTCTATTTCATGTTACTATTGCATTTCACTTGTATTTCCTCCATACTTGATCTTTCTGATTGAATCGATTTCCTTGGTTTAACAGGTAGAGGAGGTCACACTTGTGGGCTAGGGCATCATTTTGGTAAGCAAAATCAACAATTTCTCATTTTATCTCTGCGGGAGTCTTCCTCAACAACAAGGCATCTTCATCCATCACTCAGGTATGATCTCAAGGTAATTTCTCATTCCATGATCTATCCATTTGTCTAAGTAACTTCAAACCCTCATTTTACAATTTTTCAAATCTAGCAAGATCTACTTGGCTTTTGGGTATAAAATTTAAAACCCACCTCTATAGCATCCACGACAATTCGGATCTATAGTTTGGTGTGGATTGGCCTTCATTTGACCCATTTCCCAAGGCAAAACAGTCTCTCCAACGAAGGTCGCACTTCCTAGGAGGGGTGAATTTGCTAAGATCTAGCACCTGGGTAGGTGAGATCCCACTTGATCCTTCATCTACACATTTGATAACCTACCCCTAGTGTGTCACTTCAATGATTTTCACCTTGTGGGCCCCATTCCTCATTTTGAGGGTTGAGCCCCACTTGGGTCACTTTTGTGATACATTTTAATCTCAGATCTACTAAGATCTAGCGATTGGATGACCTTAATTTTCAAGATCCACCAAGCTTGACACCTCAACATCCCTGATCTATAATTTGGTGGACATCCGACTCCATTTGGCCCATTTCCCAAGGCACTAATCTTCTTCAATCCAATTCGACTTTCTTGGATTGTTGGGTTAGCTTGTGGTTTGATCTTTGTCTTGTTTGCTTGAGTATATTGACATTGTCATATCCTTCTATCAAGCTCATCTCTGGTACTGGTTAGCCCCAATTTGGTCCTTAACTACCCTGCATTGGACACAATTCCCAAGGCAGTGGATTTTCTCATAATTGACTAGTACCCTAATCCTGGATCTTATTTCAAACGTCATAAGTCACGCACATATACATAATGGACCAAAGCTACATTGCTTAAACCCCTTGATCCAACCTATTACTCATCTTGTAACTTCATCCATAGATCTAGGGTTCACCATACACCTTACGTACTTCATCTATATTTGATTTGATCTGGTGTTTTGGTCTGATCTCTCCTATCGGGAGTGGATCTGGGTCTCCCCCTTTGTTGTCTTGGGCTAGATAACATAAAGTGAAGATTGCCTCGATTGGCGTGACAACCATCCATTGGAAGTCGAGGCTATCTTGGTTGCACCTCTTTGGTTGCCCATCCCCTCTGCCATCCATCTTGGATCTATCTTTAGGGGCAATTACAAGTTAGGTGATAACAGTACTCTAGGATGAACGAATACCTACAGAACTTGGGATTTTCCAAAACTAGTGTTGATAAATCTGATTTGGTTGTCTTGGTCCTATATGTAGATAATTTGATTCTCACAAGTGGTTCAAAGAAGCTCGTTTTGTGGTTGTCAATTGGATCTATCTCGAGTGGTTGGGAGGAATACTTGTTATCCTCCCCACCCAGATTCAATTCCCACAAGTGAAATGTTGAGTTCTCAAAGACTATACTGTTGTAACAGCCTTCGGACTTGTGTTGGCAAAGTCCCGAGCTTCTGAAGAATGAGGTTTACCCTAGGTACCATGCATGAAATGAGGGTAATTACCAAGTGGTTTCCTTAGGATATGTATTTCATGGAAAAAAAACTCATTATGTGGTTGTTTACACCCAAACCTACACTGCAGCAATCAGTGGAGACTGGATGCAATTGTAAACACAACGCCCATTGTCACCTCAACGTTCATGTCTCTCGCTTTGAGTCAACGCCCATAATCCATTATCACCTCAATGTCTATGTCTCTCGCTTTGGATTGGTTCTTGCCAACACCAAGGGGTGTCCCTAACTGTGCCTGTGCCATATGGATGAACACTGCAATAGGGCCACGGTTAACAAGTACTTGAACTTGTTATGTATAGAAGAGAATTCAATGGAGGGATTCAGAGCAGACTAATTCCTAGCAAGGAGTTATGGGATCAAATTCAAGCAAGAATGTATGTTCGATGATAATGAAGAATAGTAGTGAGGCATCCGCAAAGGAACAGTCTCACCAAACAAAGAATGACTTAAACCTTATGATTGAAAGAGTGACTTAAATCTTATGATTGGTGTTGATGAACAAGCCTATCCTAGTCGCTACAATGCAACTAAGGAGTAAATTTCTCCACTCTACAAATCTTTGGGGCTGGGAATACTCACTCAAATTGGTAACAGATTGGGCAAATCAGGGGTGAAGTTCCTCTAGATCTACTAAGTTGTCTTAAGCAACAGCTGCAACACATACAAGAAAGTTGAGAAAACATTCTACAAGATCTAATCACATAGGAAACAAACGAAACACAAGTGGATCAATTATTCAGGTTTTACTCAACCTTCAAATCAACTGGAATTACAACAAAAAGGTTCCAATCTCTAGTAATCCGACCCTCATACAATAAAATTCTCATTCAAATAGTCTTTTCCTCCTTGGAAAAAGCACCCTAAGTCTGTTTGCAAGTGCATGCTACAATATCGAGACTCATACTGTTGTTCAAGGCTAGCAGATGACTCTCCTTTTAACTACCCTATTATGGAATTCAAAATGGACACTGGTCATGAAAAAGTGTGCCTACCCTTGCATGGAATCTCCTAGAAATTAAAAGAGATGCAACCTCATCTTTAAAAAGTCAACTAGCAATGAATGCATGGTCATATGTTAAGTTCTGCATAACTTAGTTAACTGAAGCATGCAAACTGCTGATGAAAAGAGGCATGTGAACCGCGGTTTAAAAGGCATGCAAACTATTGTTTGAAACATACAAATTATTGTTTGAGGAAGCCTAAGTTACTAGGATATGGATCCGGATTCAAACACGGATACGGATTCGCCAGATTTTTTAAAACCAAGGATCCGGATATGGCGGGGAAACAACAAGTACAAAAGAATATGAAAATATTTATATAATAAATAAAAATATAGAGTGAAGAATCAAAAATATTCATGAAACACAAGAGTAGAACTATAAGTTATTGCCAAAAAAGAAAGTTCATGTACCATAACTGATAATTTGATGAGTTGTAACCATGATTGATATTGATAATTTTAAAAACCATTTCAGCATGAACTTAAAGCAGGTCATAATAGTGTTTTTGAGAGCCACATCCACATGTCCCTATTAGCAGGGAATAAAGTGGTTTTGTTGAAGGCTATGGCAAGACTACATAACAGTGTAGGTGAAGTGAGCAACAACATACAACATAAAGATATATCAGCCCTTGACAGCAGACCTTTACCATAAAGATAAATCAAATAAAAACACTGAGAGCGAAACTTGATATTGATATATCAAAGTTCAAGAGCAGATCTTGACATAAGGTTAGATCAGACCTTGAGAAGGAATGGGTTTTACACTTTTAGCCATTAGTTGTTTAGGGTATTTTAAGTTTTTCATTTAAAACATTTTTTGGGGGGGAATCAATGGGTCACAGAAGCACTAGAAGTTTCGGGATCCATTTGAAAATTTCAGGAATTGTTTGAATTTTCACAGGATCCGTTTCATAGGACCAGGATACGTTTCCTTCTACAGGGGATCCATTTCCATGATGGATCCTATGCGTATCCGATCCGGATATGTATCGGACCAGTGGATCCGCAGATCCTACACACTGGGGTGGCATATCCGGTAACATAGGAGGAAGCATACAAACTGTCGTCACAACATGCCCTTCACACGTGAAGATCACTGACAACTAGGGTTATTTGATGCATGCAAACCATGGCTTGAACCCAAAACCCATAACCATTTCTTATAATATCTCATGTAATCACTGATCTATATCCTGTAGCTTCCCTTTCAAGCCATAGTCCTGTTCACCATCAAATCAAGCCATCTATCCCATTGTTCTTCACACTGCCTAGAAGCATAAACATGTGCACTGGAAATTCAAATATATTCACTGTTGAGTGAACAAAATTCCTTCTCATATCATTCTGAAAAACATGGCAATCACAGTACTGAATCCTCCTCCACAATGTGTTGTCTATATATGATCACTTCAACATGAATATGCCTCTGCAAATAACTGACCTGAGCGCTTACTTTATGGTGAAATCAAATATTACTATGATGGACAGAGAAAGAACTATGCATACAAAGCATTTCAAATTGTCATGGCTGCGTCTTGGAAGAAATTTTCTGCTTGTAAATGGAAAAAACCTGATAACAATGACCTCCAAAATATGTTGCTATTTGGGTTCCCAGTCAAAACTCAGTGTTGTTTATTTCATGAATTAGCAAAGCATGGTTTGTTGTGGCAATAATCAAGGTCAGAATTTTCTGTTGATACATTGTTATCAATTTTTGAGATCGGACCATAAGGACTTAGACACCAGCCTGAAGCACCTGCATTATAACAGACTTTGGCTTTGGAGGTGTGAGTGAAAAAACCATGTTGAACTTTGATAACTAGGATCTAAGTTCAACTAGGTAAAAAAAACACTCCAAAGTTGTCATGACACGAGTGACTCACTCAAACTAGCCCTTTTACACATGTAATGGATGTCAAAATTTTACAAACAAATTCCTTTGACCATGACAAAGGAAAAGCAAAAGGACATGCAACTGGGTAAAAGGATACCTGATCTCGATGGGGGGACTGGAAGGTCCCTGGATGAAGTATTATGTCTAATGAACACCTTGTGCGGACTGGGTGGTAACATGGCACACCTGACAGATCCTGTCAGATAGGGGGATATGGCGATCAATCTCTACCCGGGGTCTATGAGAACTGACTCAAAGTTGTCCCAAAGGGATCCTGAGCAAATGCATCCAATGTTTGTACATATATGGGGGCGGACAATGATACCATCTTGCAACTCCAAAAAGTGCTCTAAGTAGAAAGACATCTCTGGGACCAGGCTCGTCGAAGGTGAGGTCTGTTGCCGTCGAGTCAACACACCTAGTTAAGGCAACAGAAATCTATGATGTTGCTCGGTGTGCCCTTGGGGGCAAGTCTCGAGTCAAGGTTGTCACTTGATCTTGACTCTTTCGTTTAGGCAAAACTCCCAACGAAGCCAAGGGGGGTAGTCCCTAAGGAATGTTTCTAAGGTTGTTAGAAATCCTGTGTAAATTATTAAAGTGTTTTATGTTTTTAGGAGTTGTTTTTGGGTAGTGATTAAAAAGTTCCAAGATATGATTGCAACAAGGTTTAAATAGTCTTTTACCAACATAAATTAAATGACCAATGCAAGAAATATAGATGCACGATACCTGATATTGATAATAAGCAAAATAAAGTGCAAGGACCAATGCCTTATGGAGTCAATACAGTGTAAATGATAAGTGCTGAAAAAGGGAAATGTTGTGCAATTGTCTCTTGGTTGATTTTAGATTAATTAAGTGTGAAACTTGTTTTGGGAAAAAGGGAAAACTCCCGATATACCGTAAGGTACAGGGAGGAATGTCCGGAAATCAAGATTTGGTGGCTCCATACAAGGACATGTGGGCTAGCCGGAGTCTCAAGAGCGTGTCCAACACTACACCAACAAGGATGTAGTCTAACAGGTGCCCCGAGGTCTCGTCCCAATGGTTCCCGCGTCCCCAGGCAGAATTTCCCCACACAAAAATTGTCGAAGTGCTGGATTTTCACTTATCTTGAGGGTGGTTGATTTTATTAAGCGAATATTAAGTTAAGTGTGGAATGTTAAAAAGCACTTCCAACTGTTTCTAGGTATCCCACAAGTGGGCAAAGCATACGCAGTGTAAGCAAAATGGTTTATTCAAATTTGTAAACAAGGACCATTGTGCTCTCCGATAGAGAGTGCTCTTGACTTGCTTTTCAGCTAAGTTCAAGAGACTTTAGATTCCTTTTATTAAACAATTAAGCTATGGAAAATGAAAGCAAAACTTGGAAAAATATATGATGGCCAAACTTATGTGTCACTTTTCTGGTCAACCTCCACTAATCGGCAATGCCTTTAGGTGGAGGTGAGAGCATACTTCGTGGCGACGAAGATGGTTTTATCTCTAAGTTACTTTTGCAAAATGAAATGATTAAAATTTAAACATGAATTAGAAGTATACACCCTGCACTTCAAAAGTGAGTGTGTGAACTTGTGGAGTTAGAAAAATGTCAATCTCACAAAATGACAAAAAACGCAAATCCCCCCAGGGGGGATGGGGTGTGGGTGTTGGGTACCCCACTACTATCATTTAATAATTACAATTTTGAATAAGAAAAGAAGTGCTCCTTAGTCCTTTATACTTGGACTTAACGGCTTACAATACTATAATTTGAAAATAGATATTTATGGGTGTCCACCAAAGGGTTTTTTGCACTTTTAGGGCTCTTGATCACTCATTAAATTCAATTTTATTTGCAGACCTACTAAAAACCAGCAAGCTAAATGTCTTCAAAAAAAATGATTAGAATGCACAAATTTACATAAAAAATACAACTTTTTACTTGTAAAAATTTATGGAAAAATTGGACACATACAAGCATAAAAGTTAAAACTAGATTTAGCCTTTTGATATGAAATGGATGGAACTTTCTAGATCTGAAATTTGAAACAAACTTAGAATGATTTCAATCTTTTAAAGGTACTTATGCTTGTTCCAAAAAAGAAATATAACGAACAAAAAGTATTTTGATTTGAAAGGAGGAGAATGGATCTTTCCAAGCCAAAACTTGCTTGCTGGAGTTGCTTATTGGAGAAACCTTTAACAAAATGTAAGTAAAAAAATGCCCAAAGTATAGAAACTTCAACCGAGTTCTAGTCCTTGTGGGTTTTCTGTGATCTGTAGCTTACAAAACAAACTCACCACATGAATTAATAGACCTAGTGTGTTAGAAATCAAAGAAATGAAGAAGAGCCTAAGTATAACCGAATACAATTGTCTACTTCTCTACCTCTAAAACTCATCCACAATTAAACAAATTGACAACTGCAAGTGTTTAATCAATATCAATATGCTAGAACTACTAAAGCATGAAAGTATGAAAGCAATAAGCACAATAGCACCTCAATAAGCTCAATACATTTGCACAAGATGGACCTCCAAAGTCTTCAAAAATATATTCAATGATCGACAATTACAAATTGGCAGATGTTCTATGCATCCACACTACTACTTTGACTGCAGCATGAACCCTACTTATATAGCCTCTCAAGGGAGAGAGGTCGACTTCATGAGAGGGAGGCGAGTTGGTTTAGAGGGAGAGCCACATGTGAAGTCGAATCCCTTGATTTGAGCGTTGAGCTTGAGTTATATTTAATGACAGGGCTACCACCTCATGAGAAGGGCGCCCCTCTCCATAGGTTTCAACGCCTTCTTCATTGGAGTGATCGCCCACCATATGCAAGTATTCGCGTGGAGTGAAATCATGAGAGCTGCCAATGTGAAGGAGGAGGGGTGCTCTCCTTTATTAAATTTCAAAACTTTGACTTTAACTTCATTCTTAAGTGATGCCTTCATACTCTAATGTATTTGCCCTTCACATGAAACTATTACGCCAACCTTTTAAAATGATTTTTTTTATCATTTTGTCTCTTTTGATTTTTGTCTCTTTCGTGCATAATGTGTTTTTTTAGCATTTTAAATCCAAAATGATGCCTCTTTAGATAAAAATGCTCTTAGAGACGTCGTAGTCGCCCGGAACATGGAGAAAGTGGGCACTAAAGTAAAGAGGACGCTCTAAGCGTCAAAACGAGCTTCCCCACGCCAAATTTCGCCTCCAGACGACACTTTTATTACATTTTGAATTTTTTCAATTAAACCATTAAAAAATGGTCTAATTTACGGAAAACAATTTTTTCGTCAAAATGACACCAAACTCCTAGGGGACCTAGTGCATGTCCATACGACTTATTACTGATGGCTAGCATGTTAAAAAAATACATTTCAGTAGGCTTTAATAACCCCTCAAAATTTACCATCATGGAAATACTCCAGCTTTGGAGGTGTGAGTGAAAAACTCGGGAATTATATGTCACTAAAGAGTAGCGCATAATTCCTAAGGAAAAACACTCTAGAGTATTCCCCTGATAACAAACCCTAAGGTCGGCCAAGCCTTTCATAAAAAATTCATGCATAGACCAACTTATTACAATTCCCCCGCAAGGGTCTGGACATGCAAAAATTACAAAAGGCCAAAAAAATTTTGGCCTGATGGATCTCGGAACACTGATGATGAACATTGAACATGTTCACAACTTCAACGGTTCACTCGGAATCCACTAAGTGCAATTTAGTGGATAACAAGGTCCAAGTGACCTAAATGTACAACCTGTATATGTCCTCTCTACTGTCCCGGTTTAGTATCAATTCTAGGGAGGTACAATTCCTAATGTGATAGTTGGCAAACATAAGATGGTTTGACATCTTCTCCAAGGCGCACTTGTTGAGAAGGATGGGTGCTTGGGATATGTGGAGTCACCACCTTGGAGGAAAGTGTTATGCACTTAGAGGTTGGGCATTGAGACCTCGAAGCTTTGGAGCCACCTTACCCATATGTTGAGGAGGAACACCTGAGTTGATGAGCCATTATCGAAGGAGTTGATGAGCCATTATTGAAGGACGCACCATCTTGCTTAGAGGAGCACTTGACATGTGGACACCAAAACTTCGAGGGTACACAATCTAGGGGGTTGTACAAACCCTAGTGTGCCAACTTGCCAAGGCATTCATGCTTAGTGCAACACTCCACTTGAGGCTTTGTTGTTGTATTAGGCTATGGTTTATTTGTGGACTTGATCCATGTTTTATTGTTGAAACTTGACCTTCCTCACCTATTCTATATATAAAGGGAGGAGATTTTCCTTGTAATGAATCACTCTTAGAGAGCATGTCTTAGAGGTGTTGGTGAGATCCTCGTTGTTGGAAAGATGGAAGAACATGTATTTACTCTTGTAACAAGGATAGTACTTGTGGGATGCATGTGCTAAGGTTCCTTAACTTGTGCGATGCAACTGAAGTTTGTGTGATGCAAGTGCATGGGGTTGGACAGTTGTTGCGATGCTAGCTGTTGTTGAGTTCCTTCGAGAGTCTTGTAGAGCTTGGTGTAAGGCCATCCTAGGCCTTGCTATTGCTGGCTGGAGTTTGCAACAATAGTGGATGCCCTAGGTTGGGTTTGACAGCTTTGGAGGACTCCTTGCTTGGGATGAGCTAAAAGGACTTGCTGTACCAGCTTGGGCTGCGCCGAGGTATTGCACTTTATCTTCATTATTGTGATAATGAGTTGTACCATTGCTGTCCTAAATTCTGTACTTCCAAATCTGGCTTTCTCATGTTTATGAGTAGTTTTATGGTTGCTTTATTATGCTGATTTGTTAAGACAGCGGGTTGAATGCTATAATGATTTACCATGCTTAATGAGTAATTTCAGATCTGATTTGTCGCTGTTATATTCTGCTGTAAGTGACTGTAATTTCCAGATCTGATTTTTATGATAGATCTTGCCCTAAGGGTTGCTGAGATGATCTATGTTTGAAGTATGTTTGTCGTGTCTATTTTACTTGAACTTGCCAAGACATAGTGGTGGGCAGATTAGAAGTATTTGCAAGTGGTCACTGAATATTTTAGTTCAACCCACGCTGAAAGTTCTATCTGATAGATCCATGACCTTATTGAAGTGAGGTGAAACATCTAAATTGGGTAAAGTGCAGACTTCTTGCTGAAGATTGGCTTGATCATGAAATTTCTACATTGACATGGTCTAGAATCAAAGTAGAACAAGTCAAACTTTACCAAGCGATCATGTCCAACTCTGCATCATATCATCTCCATCACATTAAGTCAGGTCCCACACAAGAACTATCCTGCATCAGAAATATTCATGCCAGAAAATTTTGTGCACTTGAACTAGTCATCTGCTCTCATGGTGTAGTTGTCACATGCATTCCAATCCTGCACCTGCACTTTTCTAATTTGCACTTTTGCCAAATTGCAGTATGCACATAGCACTATATGATTTTCCATTGCAATTTCCAACAATTATGTTAGACAAGCCAGCTTTGTGTGCTTTTATTAGTTTTTATCATTTAATATATGTAGAACTCAGAGTCTAGGGTATCAAAACAATTGGTTTATATGATTGAGCTTGAACGATTACTTGAGAATCACCCACAATACATACACTAAATTCAAAGTCTACAGAAAAGGTACAGGAGAGCCTGACTTTCAAAACAAACAAATGAAATAAAGTTATTTCATAGGAACTTCCTATAAGTAGGCTCTATGGCTATCATTCATCAAGGAAAATGACAACGTTTCAAAACAACATGTTTGATTAACTTTCTCAACTCAAAACAGATACAAGTAAGGACTAGAAAATCATATCACTCACATAAATGTCATTCAGTTCATATCTGCTTGCAAGGTTATATAAAACATTTGGTTCATTCAAATAGGCCAGCTTAGTCATGTCATCTACTCCTCCAGGTTGTGCATCTAAGTCCCTAGGATGAATCTTGGAAAAAGGAGTAAACACCTGCACAACAAAAAAGCCACAAATTAAAATATTTTCATCAGCTGCACAACAAGAAAGAAGACACAAATTACAATCTTTTCATCAACTGCACAACAAAAAAGAAGCCACAGATTACAAGTTTTTCATGCTAAACCATGGTTCCCTAGAAGTTGTGTAAGTACTATAGCTATCAAACACATCATATCCTCTACTGTAAGCAGATGCTAAAACTTCTATATAAATGACTAGAATCACCCACATACTAAGATTATCCAACCATCCACATTTGAATTCATGGAACAAGCAATATTATTCACAGCATGCAAACCAGTAAAATTCATTTAAACATATGCACTGAAGGTAATTTACCTTCTTCCCTTTGCTTGTAAGGACACTAGCTTGCCCATTTCCAACTTTGATCACCTCACCATCCACCCATGCCAATTCGTTGTCCTCAACCCATACTTTCATCCCAGGAATGACATTCCTTTCGGTCGCCTATTAAATAGGAAAGCCACAATTAATTTCTCCGCAGTGCAAACAAGTAGCATGTCATTCACTATAGGATATGTATTTTCAAATAGAAAACTACATTAGAGGTATCCAACAAAGAGAAGAAAAAGATCTATGATTTGATTTGGGAGTGCTGTCCTCAAAAGTTGCTTATGATGATGATGATTGTGACAATCCAATGAGACCAACTTTGGTCTAACCTTAAGAAAAAAAATGGTGAAGAATCAATTGGTTTGTTTTACATTTTATTTATATCCTCAAAAAGATTAGAGATAAGCTTTCCTAAATCTCCATAGTTTTGATGAGTTAACAATTCAGGAAGATCAGTGTTGCTACAAATATTTTGAAATTGAGATTTAATATGCATGCATACACGCAAGACATTCTAAAAGAAAGTGATTTTCATCCTCCACCTTCTCAGTATCACAAAGATGACAATTTATTTCATTCCAAGGCATTCTAGGAATTGTCCAATGCCCTGCTTCACTACGAAGCTCATGAGAGTACGTTCTTATTTTAGCAATATTGATTTTCTTCCTTAAGCTAACTAAAAGAGAGATACTTTTGATCTTCTAAAATTCCTTTTCATCGCGGTATAGGAGTAACCATATCAAAAAAATTCAAAGGCAAATCCATGAAGTTGCAAATTAAATATAAAAAATCTCAAGCTTCAGAATAATTCATAAAATCATTCACTATTTCTCAATAAAATCAGGTAAAACCTGTCAAGATACATAGGTTAATGCTATTGCTTTCAGGCTTCAGGACAGATGGGAACTTGAAACCAATGGCTTTGCAACAAAAAAGGCACTAAGTTGACTAACATATATGCTGCAGTTGACAATTTTTTGAGGAAATTATGGGTCTATTTTCTCCAAAAGAAATCTGATGCTATTGTTGTGTATAAAAAAAACTTTAACACAGTAGTATAGAAAGGATCTGGTCAAAATATGAAGGCCCTCCAGACTAATGATGGAGGTGAGTTGAGCTTTAACGGGTTTACTGATTTTTTAAGTAAGAAGGCATTCAAAGACAATGTTTTACTCTATATACTCCCCAGCATCATGGAGTTATGGAAAGAAAATCGCACAATTGTTGAGATAGCCCAGTGTATGTTGAAATGCAGAGTGGTGCGAAATAAGCATGAAGTAGAAGCACTATATACTATTGTATATTTTTCTCAATAGGTGCCCTATCAAAGCAGTGTAGGATGTTACCCCAAAAGAGGCTTGTTTTGGGAGAAAGCCACAAGTTAGTCCCTCAGGGTTTTTGAAATTGTTGCTTATGTTTTAGTTTCAAAAGAGTAGAGAACCAAATTAATTGCTAAATATGAGAAGTTAATGTTCACTGGTTATGGTGATCAACATAACGCTTAAATACTAGACCACTACGCTGTTGGGAGCGGTGAGCGGTGTTGGATTTTGTACAACTTCGGAAGATATTATTTATTATATTTTATTGTACCATCATCGTACTTGGTTATACCTCCTAAGGGAGAAGAACATTATGTAAACACATGAAAGAATCAATGTAAGTCTTGGGGTGCAAAAGTAATTAATAAAATATTTATTGCCCCCAAAGACAAGTCGGCCCCATAAGGGAATTTTCCAGTTTCGCATATGTATAAATATGAGGCTTGTGCACCTCATTATCTCATTCTCACACTTGTGAAGTGCGCATCACTTGGAGGAGCAGATTTTCACATCACTAGAAGAAGGAGGTTTATTTGGGTTGGTTACTTGTGAAAGATACTTTCACTTTGTCTCTCTTTCTTCATTTGTACTCTGATCTCAGAATTATCATCTTTCTACGAAGGTTGCTGGGTTTTCTCCCTATTGGGTTTCCCAAGGTAAAACTCTGTGTTGTTGTTTTGTGCTTTGTCTTACTTCTAGTGATCTTGGTAATGCTTTTATGTTTTATGCTATGAATGTATGAAAATTAACAAGCAGGAGCAAAGCAAAAAGCAAAATTTTCAAAAGCTTCCGGGGTGGGAGCGTTTTCGGGGACGTTTTTCATATAATATATATTTTTATATATTTGGATGCATATATGTCAACAAAACCATGTAGAATGTTGAATTAGTTAAAAAAAGCATAAAAATATGGATTAAACTATATAACATCAATCATCTAGTAGTTATAACTTATAGTATTGTCATCAAGTGATCAACCACAACAACCATTTTCAATATATAACATTTGTCATGACTCATGAAACTCATAACTAAAGTTGTACTTGTAACCAAACTATAACAGAGAACATCAACCATGAAATGAAATGATTCACAAAGCACATATTCATTAGTAATTACCAAACAATAATAATATGCTATTATGCAATCAATAGTGCAAAGTTGCAAGCAATGAACTTTAAAGGTAGGTTCAACTTCAAACATCAAACTTAAATTGCCATATAATGTTTTCAACATAGACCATAATAAATATTAAAGAGTCAATAGTTACAATTTGAAAAGTA
This sequence comes from Larix kaempferi, assembly GCA_027924585.1. NCBI lineage: Eukaryota > Viridiplantae > Streptophyta > Pinopsida > Pinales > Pinaceae > Larix > Larix kaempferi. The sequence goes on from BSBM01000938.1 coordinate 5,874,691, forward strand.
CTAAAAAACTAGAAAAAGACAAGTACTAATATTTCCTCTTGCCATGGGAAACTTCTAATTTCTTTTCCCATGATCTATAAGCACTAGGACTCAAAGTCTCGTCATCTTGAGTAGGTGGAAGTGGTCGTGAACCACTTCCAACAGCTACACAACCCCCACGCAACGATGGAGGTTGTGAAGCTAGAGGCAAAGTTGGTGCATCGGAGTGGAACACTGCTACTGGATGGGGGTGGCATCTCTATTGCTGCTCGATCACCATCATCATTGCCCAAAAGTTTAGCCTCCAAGCACTCTAAAGCCATGGCTCCATCCTCCAAATTATTCTCCTCCGAGTTGTTGTCCCAAGTGATATATATTCTATCACTTTTGGCCCGCTCACAATAATGAGACAACAACCTCAAGTTGTAGTGTACAAAAACCAAGCTTTCTGCCCAATTTTCATTAAGGTTGTTTCTTTTCACATTGTGGATGTAGCTATAGGTGCTCCAACACCTCCTTGCAGAAGAACTGTTAACCACCTATGAAAGCACTCTAATGGCCAATTTATGCAACTGTATGGTGGAGGAGCCATACATGTTCCACCACTCGATAGGAGACAACCTATCTCAATCTTTGTTTACATGCAAATTAGCAAACACTCCATGTTGACTAAGGTATTTGCTCAATTCAGTACGCAATATGGCACACTCCTCTTCTTCGAGGACCAACTTGTCTAATGCTAGCATGTACCCATTTTGTACCTCTGGATCTATGTGGGGTTTTTTATTGACCCCACCACCAAGTGTTGGTTTGGCCAACCAAGATGGAGAATAATATTTTGGTGTAAGGACATAGGCTAAGGCATGGAGTGGAACAATAAGATTACCCCAACTTTTGACCACATGCTTATGAATATGATCATACAAGATGAGATCTTTTGGCTAAACGATATATTTTGTTTGGCCTAGCATACTACCCATTTGCTCATACACCTCCCCAATTACCAGTTGATCAGTATTTGCAAACCAAATCATGTTATAAATGGGCTTGGTGAATTGCAACTATTGAAACCTAATCCTTGGTGTGAGGAAGATCAATGTGAAAAGGGAGACCAAGAGTCACCCTGGAGTCCAAGAGGCCTCTTGGAATATGGAACCTAAGGGCCAATTCTCATGTATATATTGTACATTTGAAAATGAGAAATTCGTGCTTTGACGCCTATCTTCTATCTTTGTTGTGCTTAACTGCCTATTCGCCCGTTTGGGCACCCAACAATGGTATCAGAGCTATTGTTGACTATGAGACCTATGCCAATTTGTTGACATGCATTCTGCCATATTCCCTCTGCAGAACATCATTCAAACTGTTCAACTGCCCTCTGCCTACATTCGGGAATCTCCAGCTCTGCCTGTGCTCAAATTTGCCCTCTGCTCGCTAGATTGCCAGCCAATCTTGCCATTGTTTGTCCTCTGCCAAGAAATAGAACGTCTCTCTCCTGTGGTACATTTTTCCTCAGTACTGCAAACCCTATTTTTGGCATATTCATTGTGTGAATATTATTGTGTGAAGACTATCGTTAACCCTAATCCGTGGAGCAGCTATTACTGAGAATGCTCTACTAGTGCGTGAGTTTGGTATACATCCTGGAGATTTCATGCCTATACTCCCTAGTTGTTGCCAATTCCTCCCTTTGCATCTATACTGTCAAGTCATAGTCATTTACATTGTTAATGTACGGAGACAAGTTTCACCATCCCGAAGTTACGAGTTGTGCATGGCCTTTGAGAACATGTGCCTATGCTACCCCGAGGAATAATGTCTCTATTATGTAAACTTGCCAGCCCGACTAACCATATATTGTCTACCCCTTGTGTCATAAGATGTGTTCGAACGCTACCCTTCCACGTTAACTTCGGGTCTATCAGTTTCAATTGTCCCCCAGTGCCAAAAACATTTTTGCATTTCTTAGGTGGGAGGCAGCACTCTAAAGTCATTGCTCTCCCTGCTCATGTGCCCAACATCGGCTTCCATTATTTTACTCGCTTCGAGCTCTAGCTTCCTGGTGGCTCCCTTCTTCATCGAGCCCACCAAAAATAACAACTGTGTGGCGAAGTTGTGTGTGCATGTCTCCTTCTTTCCAATTTTCTATTGTGAGCTCCCTCCAAAAATAAAGGTTTTGGATTTGATATAGGTTCTTCTTCCATCCCGGCGTTGTTTCTGTCTACACCCGCGCCTGCAAGGACAAAAATTTCATTCTCAACCAGCCTCTTGGAAGAACAAGTGGGTTTGAGGTCGCACCTAAACATCGACCGTGTACAAAAGGTCTTTGGATGTGGAGTGCTCCATTGAAGAGGACTGCAACTGATGGAACTGAATACAATCTTTTGCTTCTGGACACCGAAGGAATTGATGCATATGATCAAACTGGTACATACAGTACACAGATTTTTTCCTTGGCAGTCCTGTTGTCAAGCATGTTTATCTATAATCAAATGGGGGGTATTCATGAAGCTGCTCTAGATCGGTTGTATCTTATTACAAAGATGACAAACATATTCAAGTTAGGGCATCAGAGGGGCAAACTACTGTTGCAGAATTAGGAGAGTATTCTCCCAACTTTTTGTGGCTTTTACGAGATTTTTATTTAGACTTACATAAAGATGGAAAAAGAATAACACCAGAAGATTATTTAGAACTTGCATTGAAGCCAATGGAAGAAAAAGAAAAAGGATGTTGTTGCAAAGAATGAGATCCGTGAATCTATTAGGGCCATGTTTCCTGTGCAGGAATGTTTCACACTAGTACGCCCAATAAATAAGGAGCATGATCTTCAGTGACTTGTAGATTTGTATAGAGAAAATGCGTCCATAATTCCATGCAGGCCTTGATGCATTGACAAAGTTTATTATCGAAGTTACGACCAAAGCTAAAGATTGAAGTATTAGAAATTTAAGATAGAAATGATTTAATCATTTCATCAAACACTTGGCATGAATCATTGATTTTAGTCTAATTAAATGCATAAACTTTAAGACTGAAATACACATGTCAAAAATCCTTAAGCAGCATAATAATAAGGCAGCAAGTAATTACATAATAACACTGTAGGTTTTGGTCAAAAGACCCATGAAAGATTCTGAAAGGGAAAACCTGTGAGAGAATCTTATTATTTAAATGTAAAATCATAAACTCATAAATTCCAATTTCTTACAGTACAAGCCAAATAACAGCAGACTCAAACTCATTGTTTTTCATCTTGAAAAATGTACAACCAGCATTAAATAACTGGTACAGCCTCCTGTACGGACTGCTATGCAGGGTGTCCTTCTAGAAAAACATGCCCAGCATTCTGCAGATTTTGAGAAACCCCCCTTGCACTCTGCCTCAGATTCTTCGCTAACACTTCAGCACTTGTACGGCCTCCTCTTGTTGCTGTACAAACTTCCTCGGGTTCTGTGCAGGCTGTAATAACTTCCTTGAACTCTGTGCAGCCTGTACGAACTGGTTTTATTGTTGAATGGAGTTCACCCTCTCTCTGTTGTACGGAAATCACTTCCCTTGCTTGAAAAGACTCTCTCTTCCACATGAGTTTCACACTCCTCTCATCAATGACTCTCTCATTGAATAATGAAGATGATGTCTCTCCTCAATGAATTAATGCATTTATATTTCACTTCATAATAACTAAACCCTAACTACTCATTAACCACCCAAGATCAATGGATGAGATTAGATCTCATCATCCTAAGGCTATCATTTAGTATCACATTAAATGCTTTTTACAAGTCATTAATAAAAATGAATAACTTTATAATATAAACTCACTTTATAATTATAAAGTACTTTTCTCATTAATTATATTGAAGACACTTATTAATGTCCTTTATACTTGGACATCATGGTACAAAGGACATCCTGAGATACTTTTTCAACATGAAGAATCCGTTGCAGTTAGGGTTTTTGTAAAGAGCTTTAGCACCATTGTTTAGACATCTCTCAACTATTTATGTCTATTTATATCATTGGGCATCTTAAGCCTTTGGAATTCATTCGAGATTCTACAAGAGAAGGAGCTCTCTATTTTTTGAGCCATTGCTCGGTATTGTTTTTTAGAAGAATGAACTGCAATGGACCCGCTGCCTATCATCTCAATGCTTTGAAAAGTGTAGAGCTACTTATTGGAGTCCCTTACATTCATTGTTGATAGTGCGTTGGACTGTTGTCGAAGATCAAATTGTTGTTGAGTAGTGCATGCTGCAGTTGCTACATTGGATTTCCAGTGAGACGACGAAGTTGTGAACAAGTCCCTTGTTCGTTGTCAGTGTTCAGAAGTCCATCAAGCCTTCTAGGCCCTTTTATTTTTGTACCACATGTTCATACCCCCTCAGGGGAATTGTAATAAAATGTGCTAGCATGGTAGTTGTATGTAAAAGACTCGGCTTCCTAGGACTTAAACATTAATCCGACTAGGCCATAATGTTTTTTCTTTGTTAATTATTTGTTGTTGAACAAACGACTAATAATTTTCGAGTTTTTCACTCATACCTCCAAAGTTGGGGTGGTCGATGTTGTTAAAGTTAGTGTAGCTACGAGACACATTCTCAGAGAAGATGGTAACCTAGTCAGTTAACTAGGGTTCCTGGTCAAGTTAACCAGGCAGAGTAAAGAGTAAGTCCTTAGAAGGTACCCTAGGGTCCCCAGCTATCTCCTGGGGTTCTTGGTTGGGGACCAAGCAGGTTGATGCCATGGAAAAGTCCCTAGCATGTGGCTAGGGCCCCTACTTGTCTCTAGGGTACTCTGGTCTGGGACCAGGCAGATTCTTGGTCACAAGGACTAAGTAGTTCCTGCAACGACACACCTGGTCAGTTAACCAGGTGAATCTTGGTCAGTGGACCAAGATGATGATGTGTGGACCTTCCTTATACAGTGAGGATTACATCATCCAATGTGGACCTTCCTTATACAGTGAGGATCACATCATCCAATGTGGACCTTCCTTATACAGTTATGATGAACTTTCAGGCAGAGTATGGAACACTTGTACATTTGAGAGAGAGATGATTGGTTGTACCCCAACTTGGTTGCTCATCCTTGATCTTTACACCTTGTTGATTATTGGTCTTGTGGCACCTTGTCTTTGATTTATAGTTAGTAGGGTCATCCCCCCACCTTGAGTTGTTTTGTTTTGTACCACCTTTATGTCTTTATCTTATGGGTATTAGGGGTGATTTCCCACCTTTGTGATACACCCTTTGGTCCTAAGGTTACGGGTCATGTACCCACACTTGTTTTATGTTGTATCATGTGTTGGTCCTTGTACCCTCACCTAATTAATTACATGACCATAGTACCCATCTAAAGTCACCCTAATTATATCTTATGCTATTATAAGTGACTTTATTGTTTTGACCCTAATGTGTTGGTACCCACCCAAGACACTTTAATTAATATTTATATTTTATATTTTGTGACTTTTATTTTGTGGTACCCTCCTAAAACTATGGAACCCTAACTTAATTAAAAGTTTAATTATAAGTGACTTTTAATTGACTTATGCTATTATAAGTGACTTTATTGTTTTGACCGTAATGTGTTGGTACCCACCCAAGACACTTTAATTAATATTTATATTTTATATTTTGTGACTTTTATTTTGTGGTACCCTCCTAAAACTATGGAACCCTAACTTAATTAAAAGTTTAATTAATGATCCTTCTAGAAAATCTAAGATCCTATATATTGAGATCCTTGTTTCTCATTTAAGATCATCAAACATCCTATCTCAGCTCTGTTGCTTGATGTCAAGGGTTTAAGAGGTTGTACTGTTATTTGCTCACTTGCTTTGAAGCCGCCCACCTGCTGAAGTCTTCCACATACCTCAGATCTTATTTGTGTTGACTAATAGGGCTAACGTCAAGGTCTTTTTGTTGCTATTACTTGTACCGTAGGTCTGATTGGAGTCTGATCTACTTACTGAGGTTTGTTTAAGGTCAGATTTGGTTGATAAGGGGTCCGATCTGCTACTGCCATCTCGGTTTGACTGAGCCGTGAGTTCCACAGATCAGATCTAACTGTTGTGGGTTAGATTGAGACTCGAATTTTCTGATATGACCATTAAGGGATCTGATCTACCTATTGTGATGTCCGGTCTGCCTTTACCTAAGTTGTGTTGAACTCCGATCTGCTCATCAAGCTGTCATTGAAGTCTGATCTGTTATTTTCTTACCTATTGAGGAGGTTGTGCTCATAAAGTCAATTTGTAAGCCTTGTTTGATCTTCGATCTGCCTGCTGGTTAATTAATTGTGGAGGCCATGAGGCCTGCTGGCCTAATCCAATTTTCTAGTAAAAATTTGTGGAGGCCGTAAGGCCTTGGGGTTTGTCCTACTCTACTGTAAGCCATGAGTGTTGGTGGACATATCTAAAGTGATCAGACTTTGTTTAATATGCTGAGCTTTTCTCTTTTACCAAATCTCTACTATTGATTTATGTCTTGACCATATCAATATTGTTGAGACTTGATTTGATATATGTGTTGATCCTTTGTGTCTAATTAAGGTCATGTTTTTGCTAGGGTTCAGATCTCTTATGCTTATATCTTTTGAACTTCTATCATGATGTGACTTGATTGAGATTGTCACTGTGTTTGACTATCACTACTTGACTGTACCTCAACCTATCATCTCTCTCTCTTGTTTGTACTTACCCTCTAATAGGGTCAGCTTGTTCCAAGTGTTTGACTAGCCTCTGTGAGGCACAGTCTTTTCTGAAAGTAAATTGTTCTAAGTTTAAAACAGGAAGGGTCCCACACTCCAAGTAAGTACCCTAACTTGCTCTTCTTATTTAGACTTGTTATTGTTAGTCTTATACTGTTGATGACATGTTACTGAAGATTACTTTAACACGGGGACCTACTTGGTAGTGTTAAAGTTGAAAAGATGAAAGAGATGAAAATCATGATTCAAATTATCTTGTTACTGATGTACTATTCTGCTTCAGTATAAATTTGTTATTTTGAATTTTGCATTAAAGTATATAATATTTTTTTTTTGCATCAAACCCTAACCCTAGCCAAAATTCAAAAGGTGTTGCTGTCGGATACGCACATCGAGAAAGGGGATTAGCGTGGCAAAAATATTCAAGCTACTGGGTGCGTCCTTGGCGGCAGGCAAACAGTTGAGATACTGTCACTCAACACTCAAATCCTCCATCTAGGCCAACTCCTAGCGAAGCCAAGGGGGGTGGTCCCTATGAAAATAAAACTATGGCCTTTAAGCTAAGTTAGAGAAAAATGAATCTAAGAGTTTGAAATACAAGTAAATACTGAACCAGAGAAAGCATCTATGAATTAGAACAACAACATGATAAGGTAAATCCATCTAACACATTGATTCACTTAAAATGTTTGATTGTTGCATATTAGACAAGTGCCAAATGGAGTCATATGAGATTATTGAAGTGTTGTTGTGTTGCAAAAGTGTTGCAAGTCTCGTTGGTCAATTTTAAATGTTTTATTATGATGTGTGGATTAAGGAGTGGATTAGTTTGTGGTTTGGCCCAATTCCAACTTAACCCTTCGAACTGAGCATAGTGACAACTAAACCAAGGGTCCAACTAGGCGAGGCATAACCTGCTTAAAGTAGCCCACTAACTCTGTAGTTAGCTTCACACGACCTCCCAAGTTCTAATGATAAAGTTTTCGTTGGATTTCCCTATTAAACTAGTCACTCAAGTCCCTTTCTAATTGACCAATTGATCAGACTAAGCTGCAGAGGTCAAGAGCATACTCAGGAACTTTAAGCATTGGTCAATTTTATTAAGCAAAAAATAAAGTTTTATTTTATGGTCGAGAATCTCTTTTCACCTACCGCGAATAAACCCTTTCAATTTACTTCGGGAATACACAACCGGATTTAGTTTTTTGATATTGTTAATTTCGAAATAAAGTACAAAATTTGTAAATTGTAAAACTAACTATACAGCCCTATTGGGGCGGATTGTGTGCATGTGATGATAAAATAAAATAAAATAAAATAAAGTAAAGAAAAAAGTTAGAAAAAATTACAAACAACAAAATTGAGCCTACGAGGGGTGTGGGCACTGTGTAGCCCACCTACTCTCTTTATTAATTATTTTACAATCATGAGGTGGATGCCTTGGTCCATGTAGATCTGGATCCAAAGGCCTTACAGGTTTTAGAAATAAAACAAGAGAGAAGAAAATTGCGTCGGGAAGCCTTGGATGGCTTCAAATCTTCTATTTTTTGGCAGCACATCCTCTTGTTGTGGCGATAAAAATAAGAAACCAGCCACCTAAAATGCACCAAATGTGCCAAATAAAGCATTAGAAGCAAAAAAAAAATTAAGTACTAAAAGATAAACAATAATTCCAAGTACTTAACCAAGTTAAATCTACTCAAATTTTGACTTTAACATCCTAGATCTAACAGCATACTCAAATAAATCAGCCTTTAAAATATTGTTTTGAAAAGTAAACTAATTTACTTAAGCATGTTAATAATTGTAACCAAGAGAAATTTTAATTAAAGAGAAGGAGAGAGAGAGAGCAAAAAAGCCAGAAGCTTGGGAATATCTGAGTTGTGGAGCCTGCAAGTGGAAAGCGGAGGGACTATGCGAAAATGTTCAAAGATTGGAGGAGTCAAACTAGATCCGCCAAACATTCGAGCTAGACACCTACATCAACTAATAACTTCTTGCATACAAATGGTTAAAACGAATATTGGTGCCGCCTATAATGGAAACTCAGAAAGCATGGAAATCAAACTAGAATACACATGCACGTCTAAGAGATCTAAAGTAAATTAACAAAGAGAATAATCAAACTAGAAATTCTCCTACCTAACGAGAGATACCTCCCCTTCAAAGGCCAACATCCAACCACAAAATGCAAGAAACTAAAGCAATACAAATTACCTCATAAGAATATGCACTGTTCATCCACACACAATGATGCCTAACACAAGAGATTTGCCTCCAAAGCCTTCTTATTCCAATAAAAAAATATTACAATACAAAGAGCACAAACTCGACTAGCCTTTCAGTCCTCTTTGACCATCAGAGAAATGGAGCCCAAAGCCTTGTTTTAATAACCAATGGAGAAGGAGGGGGGGCACACTCAAAAGGAGATCAAGAGGGGGGCGCATCTCTAAAAATGAGGAGATGATGGGGACGCATCACTCAAATCATGGAGTGATTTGAGCCTTGATTTGTGAGATTGAAAGAGGTGGCAGCCACCTCATGAGAGGGGCGACCCTCTTTACCTTGTTAACTCCACCAACAAATGGGAGCGAGCCACCACAACAAGATCGCACGAGTGATGAAGGATGGCGCATCCATGAAAGATATCCATTCACTATCCATAATATATGACTTTTAAACATGTGCTTTATCCTCTTAATCAAATCGCCTTTCATAAGAGATAAGATGCCACCTCATTTGGCACATGCCAATAGCTTTTTATATTATATTTTTTATATATTTTGGTGCATTTTGTCGCATGCTTAGCATTTCTTTGCCATTTTGTCGCCCCAATAAACAAAAATGTTCCGAGTGATGATTTAATCACTCGAAACATAGGAGAAGTGGGTCGTAGGGTAAAGAGGACACTCTGAGTGTGAAAACAAGCATCCCCGTGCCAAATTCCGCCTCCAGACCATACTTTTATTACAATTTGAAATTTTCCAATTAAACCATTAAAAAATGGTCTAATTTTACGGAGGGGTTGTATGTCCTCCGCCAGTGAGTTGTCCTATCTCTTTGAGACCCTTGTGGAGATGTCGTCTCAGGGCCCAAGTTAGTTCAAGCCACTCCAACAGACAATCAAGCTGTCCAGACTGCAGTGGTGGGCTGCCTCTTCCAGGCAGGGAGACATTTATTTTCTATGGCCTCTGAAGTTAAGAATGATGCAGATACTGAGATTCTTGACTTGTAGGAGGGACATACCTCTGAGTCTCCCTCCTTGATCCCAGGTGTTAGCTCCAGTAGTCCATGATCTTCTTCTCCTTGTACCCCAGCACATGACATTTCTCCCAAAGTTTTGGATCTCAGCAACACACACACAGTTGTTCTGTGTTCGGCACTCCTTCCCATGGTGGCTTCCTTTTCAGCTTTATTATTATAGCTTAGATCTTAGTTCGTAAATACTAGTTCTGCTTTTCTTCTTGCTTTTATAGGAGTTGCCCTTGCGCTTCCACTTCATATCAACATTGTTGTACTTAGTCATCCCATTGACCTATTTATGGTCATTCGTTGGACATTAGTAATATTATCTTATCTCTGTGTTCAAGTTCTGTTCCTGAATATTTTCAGACAAGGATAAAATGATAAAATGGGTAGGGGCCGTGCACAAATCTTTATGTTTGATATGTTTACATATTGCTGAAATGTAGAAGGCTTTAATGATTTTAAAAATTTAGACTCAAAATAATTCTTAACAGGTTTCTGTGGAAGCTCTAAAATACTATAACTTCGCTTATGTTCATTTATTCACCATCGCAAAGTGGACCTAAATTTGAAAGAAGAATGTGATAGTAGTAAAATAAATTTATAAAATTCGCCGCAGGTATACCATACGAGAAAATCATTTATTTTGAAATGACCGTAAATATCAGTCAGCGCCAAGCCGAAACAGAGCTTAATTAACCAGTACTCGAGTTTAGTATGATCAGCTACTAAAGTACATTGCAACAAGCATACTAATTATTGAAATGTAGTTTTCACTTCCAACATATTCAGTTGCAAATGTCCACCAAACCGGAAAATCACAGTTCGATAATAACTCTAATAAACTGAACTATCACTGAAATATATTGAATGAATTATGATTAAAAAGACAAGTGTCAGAAATAAATTTCATACAAAAAAGCTCTAAAAACGGATCTTTAGTTTGTTAAAACAGGAACGCCTAAAATACAGTTAAAACTTTAGAAGTATACAGACAAAAAACAAACCATGAGAATAAGCCGGAAACAACCGCGCAGAAGCCGTCTATGTCGGTTGATGCGATTCTAACTATACACTCCGTCAATTAACATCGGTTCAAAGATCTTCAACGGCATTCCAATACGAACCATAACCTTTGCCACAAAGCCTCGAAATTCGCCAATATGTCGCTGAAAATAATAACTAATACAGAAAATCGAAACAATCTTCTAGCAAACTAACATTAAGTTAACGGAACTGCAGGTGTCGGGGTCGAAATTCACCAACATGTTATTGAAAATGATCATTTATACTATGAATCGAAACAATCGTCTGGCAAATTGATATGAATTTCACGGAATTATCCTCACGACAACAAACGGCTCGAAATTCACCGATATTTACTGAAGATGAGTATTTGTGCTGTGAATCGAAGCAATCTTCTGTCAGCTGACATTTACTTCAAGGAATGCTCTCCAAGATGACAAACCACGACTCACGAGTCTTAGGCTCGAAATTCACCGATATTAACTGAACATGAGTAGGCGTGCTGCGATCTTCTGTAAATTTATATTTATTTCAAGGAATACTCGTTGAGATAACAAACCACGGGTTTCGCTTTCGAAATACATCAATATTTCCTGAAAATGATTACTTGTGCTGCGAATCTAAGCAAACTTCTGGCACATGACATTTACTTCACGGAATGATAGTCACTGTAAGTTGTAACACACAAACCGCAGGTCTCGGGTTCGAACTTCACCACTAGTTACTGAATATGCTTACTTGTGCTGCAAACTTATGGCGGAGTGACATTAATTTCACGGAATGTTCTTCAAGATACCAAACCGCAGGTCTCGGGTTCGAACCTATGCATTGTCCTCGGGCTTGAATGAAAAAGCCCTGCCACGATTCAGTTAAATCTTGAATACAAAGACAAAGAGTGAAGAAAGGCGATTTTACGTGGTCGAGGTACCGCATGAACCGCCGGAAGAGGCAGTGGCGTGTGAGCTCGAAAGCCTTCCCCGACTCAAGCCGCGACCTGTCCCGCCAACACCAAACAAAAAGAGCTCTCTTACTTCTGGAAAGAGCCAAACGCGTGTTCTGGAACCCTGGTCCCCTTTTCCTGTTGATCGCCCGCCCTTTGTGTTCGCTTTTAAATTTGGAAGCAGAACAGAACCAGCTGACAGAATAAATAAATAAAATAGCGGAAGTCAAAACATAAAAATGATTTAGTGATAATTGGGGTCGGACTCCGCTACTCTGGCGGTCCCGCCACATGTGACAGCAATAGTGCAACACGGAATTTTCACAAAGCTAATAATAGTAATACCTTTCTTCAATGTCCTGGGTTAAGCGACCCTGGTGACCATGTGTTGAGGCTTGGAGATCCACGTACGGCAATAAATTATGAATAAATGAACCTCAATTGGCCCACTTATACATATAAAATTTGTAGGGAAATGTAGATTTACAGACAAAAAGTTTTGGCCTGTGATAACTGGCACTCAAATTGTATTTTGTTGACGATCGAAAATTTTTCGGCGAGACATAGTTTCATTTTTTCTCAGTATTTTTTTGGAATTTCGATTATCTGAGTCATCTTAAAATAGGACAAAATTCTTAGAAGCACAGTTCCATAACATAGTTCCATAATAAATGGTGGAACTCCGATTCCACCAATTTTTATAACCAAATTTAAAAACAAATCGCCAGAAATACAAAGTGATTTGAGTGCCACTTATCCAAGCCAAAAGGTTATGCATTGCTTCTATTTTCGTACAATAATTTCTTGAGAATTGGTTTGGCCCATGGGCCATGTTTCCCATGGAAGCGCCCACCACCATGTGAAGTTTTCGCAATTCAGCAGCCTTTCGTAATGCCTTTTCTAAAGGTTGTTCAGTTTTATACTCTTCTCACCTAAATTCAGATTTTTAAAGAGGTATTGCCCCATCGTGATAACGCTAGAAAAGTAAGTGTTTTATGGAGTGGGATCCATCTTAAAGCTAGAAAAGTAGTTGTGTTTTTAAGTTATTAGACATTTTCAATGCTAATTTTAATGAATTAAATTTATTTTATTCTTTGTGAAATTGAATTGCAATAATCTGTTGTGATAAATATAATCATAAATTGATAAGGGTATCCTTGAACCCAAAGGAAATTTGGAATTGGGCCTTATAATAGTTATTATTAATCAAGTTGAAGTTTATGTCCTTAAAGATGCTAATTTTAATGAATTAAATTTATTTTATTCTTTGTGAAATTGAATTGCAATAATCTGTTGTGATAAATATAATCATAAATTGATAAGGGTATCCTTGAACCCAAAGGAAATTTGGAATTGGGCCTTATAATAGTTATTATTAATCAAGTTGAAGTTTATGTCCTTCTTTAAGGGCTCAAACTTCTTGACTCAGCTTGCATCAAATCTTCCAAAGTAATTGGGGATTCAAAAATAACCATCAAATTAGTGAGCAAGCAAAACTTGTCCCCTAAAGGCATTGTAGCTTGTTTAATATCTAAAATCAAAGTGGAAGCATCTCATTTTAAAGACATTTTGTTCTATCATGTCCTGCGAGAGCTTAGTCGCCAGGCAGATATTCAAGCCAATCATGACTCAAGACTGAATGAAGGTGAACAAGAACCCAGGACCTGATCGATGGACAATTGAGTTCTTTATTGGTTTATTTTACTTGTAAGGGGTGATCTCTTAAGGGGGGTGGAGGAGATTATAACTTCTGGTGGAATGTCTGGGAATTTTAACTCTACTTTCATTACACTCATCACTAAAGTAGATTGTCACGTGTCTTTTGATGATTTCATGGTAATTGCTTTATGCAATTACAGTTGTAAAATTGCGTCAAAACTCAGTGATGTCAAATTGAAGCCAATCCTTTCTAGTTTCATCTCTTCTTAACCATTTGGGTTCCTTTAGGGGCACCAAATCCATGAAGCTATGGGGGTTTCATAAGAAGGTATGCAGACTATGAAGCTTTCTAAGGATCCTACAGCCATTATCAAACTAGACCTTTCGAAAGCATATGATAGGGTACCATGGCTCTACCTTCATCTCCTTCTAATACATATTGGATTCTCCCTCCCTACAATCAAATGGATAATGGATTGTGTTTCCTTTGCTTCTTTCACTGTTCTCATAAATGGCTCGGTCACTAGTTTTTTCAAAGGCTCTCAAGGGCTGCGACAAGGTTGTCCATGTTCTCCTTGTCTATTTTTATTAGTTGTTGAGGGTCTTTATGGATGTATATAGGAGGCAATCAGATCTCAAAGGCTTCAAGGAGTCTGGGTGGGCAAAACTAAGTCCCTCACTCTTTTGTTTTTCATAGATGATGTCATATTATTTTGTTTTGGTTCTAATAAAGAAAGTGAATGTCTTAATCAGATCTTACAACTATTCATTATGGCAACTGGCATGGAAGTAAATGTAAATAAATATGCTCTTTATACTAGACATATGGCGATGAGGTTATTAGAAATTGGGAAAGAAGATTTGTTTTCAGCATGTTGATTTGGATAATATAGTAAAATATCTTGGCTTTGTATTACACCCAAATAATTCTCTGAAGCCTGGTTAAACTGAATTACTCGTTAAGCTTGAGAAACATATTGGGTTATGGTGCAATAGGTGGTTGTCAATGGGAAAAAGACTTGTCCTCATGAAAGTTATACTTGAGGCAATCCCAGTGTATTGGCATATATTGGCACATATCCCAAAGGGACTACTATAAAATATTAGGAATATATGTTTCAATTCAGTTTGACCAATCTTTAGCGGGAAAATCCCTTTGGGACCTGATAACTAAGGATAGCCTACGGAGAAGAATCATAGTGGGAAAATATATTGCACTAGACTAGATTGGGGAGGAGAGAAGAACTATCTAAATTTGTCCAATCAATGGCAAGCCCTTATTCTGGTCTTCCCAGTTATTGGTCCCTGCTTGGCATGGAAGGTGGGGGAGGGCAATCAGGTCTAGGTGGGAGAAAATGCAATTATGGGACATGGAAGAGATATGTTACTATTAGAAAACATCATTCACCACTTGCAATCGATCGAGAAATGCAAACTTAATATTCTTAAAAAGCCTACAGAATCTATGATCCACATCGCAGTTGGCATTTGTTGTCGGATACTAACTTTGACATCCTTGACTAGTCTTCGTTGTTGATACAACTTCGACAAGTTTCGACGCGACATGACTTCGACAACTTCATCACCTTCGACATGTTCAACGACCTCACAGTTCGCGACATCGACATGCAGCGTCGACATGCGACCAGCGACTGTCAAACCTTGACAGACTGTCTCTCTGTCTTCTAGTCGACTGTAACGGTTGAACAGTTGAACCGCTCTAACTTCTTCTTGTAACTGAATGTAACGGACAGGCACCCAAGCATCTCAGATTTCTTTATAAGCATGTAAACTATTGTAATATACAGGTTATCTTGATCAATCTAGAACAGTTCGTATTCCCGCATATTGTCTGTGTGTATTTGTGTTATCTGTATTGCGTAATCCTATTTTTGCTCATTCTGTTTATTAAGCTTCCGCCATAATAGAGCCGACTCATTCGGTCAAACTTTTCTCCCCCTCGTGCTTCCTGGACACGATATGGATCATTGGTATCAGAGCGTACTTAGTTTTCAGTTTTCTTGCTTACGTTCTGTGTATACACTTATCTCAAAGTTACCTGACTTATGTCGATTCAAACTCGCTCGCAATCTCAGCAATCCAAGCAGACGCGATCTCCAAATATGGCAGAAGAAACAGACCATAAATGTGCAGATGACGAGACAACACAGCTTATTGAGCAAGCTCTAGCTCGACAACGAACTGAAATGTTCGCCCAGTGCAATGAGATTCTCTTGCAATTCGCTTAGACATCCGGAGGATCCTCGACGAGAACTCACTCGGATAAAATCAGCCCCTTCAAAGTGCAAATGAATCTCGACATACCGAATCTTGAAGGAAATATTGACGCAGAATCCGTCGACAATTGGGTGCAACAATTGGAATCCTATTACGCTGTAAATCAACTCTTTGAAGCTAAAAAGTCACCATTGCGTCCTTAAAAATGTCAACTTTTGTGCACTGCTGGTGGGAAAACCTCTCGACAAAGATGGAGAAAAACGGAGACCCCATCGACACATGGGATAAATTCATCGAACACATCCAGAAGGAATTTTACCCACCGAAATACCTCGAGCAACAACATAAGCAGTGGCAGCAGCTAAGGCAATGGAAAGACCAATCAGTACAGAGTTACACCGACGAGTTCTACCGACTCATGGCAAGACTTGGCATCCAAGAAGAAGAGAAATTGCTTGTTCTGAAATACACCAACGGATTGTCTCAGTACATCCAACATGAGATGGAATTTTTTACTGTCAATACACTTGCGGATGCTTTCCACTACGCCAGCAAACTGGAAACCAAGCAGAAAGGAAAAGCACGTTTCATGACAAAGCCGACATCAGGAGGACCACTCAATAAGAAGACACTAGCTGATTACAACAAGTCGAGATCTTCTCAGCCGACACCGCCAAAGCCTGACAACGGTAAGAAGTCTTTTCACAAGAGGGAACGTAGCAAAAAACCGTCGACCAGAAAATGGTGCGATTACCACCACTCATCCTGGCATGATACGTCTGAATGCAAAGCTCAGAAGACATTTTTGGTGAAAGTATCGACCTCTGACGCGTTCGACAAGACGGTGGAAGAATCTAATCCAGGCGTGACAACCCTTTTGACTGTTGATGTATATGTAACTTCGGAATGTATTTCATATATATTTATTGTACCCTTATTAGAGATGTGTTATTCCTCTATAAGGAAGTGTCGTCATGTGGATTGACAAGTGTCGCAAGTGTGTGTACTTGCCGATGGGTTATTAGACCACCATGTGTGGGGTCGGCCCTGAAATATATATATTATAATGTAGATGTACCTAGCTAGACAAGTCGGCCCCATAAGGTCACTGGGCAAACAGATTAGTATAAATAGAGATCAGGTGATCCCTATTTAATTCATTCGAAAAGTCATCTCTCTCTCACTCAGAAAGTGGCGCACTAGTGAGGAGGAGGATCATCTGCTACTAGGAGACTATCTCAGTGTATTTTGGTTATACTTTGGTTGAGCCATTGCTCTCTCTATCTCTAAGGAAGTTGTGGGGTTTTTCACCTTAGGGTTTTCCCCACGGAAATTCTGTGTCTCTTATCTCTCATGCTTTTGATTCTTGTGATGCTTGTCATGCTTATTGTGATTGTCATGCATTGATATACTGTATATGTTATTCTCTCAGTGAAGATCCTAGAGTATTGTGAATTAATGCTCAAAATTTAACATTGACCTCGACAACTCAAGCAGCCTAAACTATTGTCAACCAGGAGGAACAAGAGCGCCTGTTCCATACACGGATATGGGTCTAGAACAACCCATTGCATCCGGTCGTGGAAAACAAGAGCCAAAAGAACTTCGTTTCTGAACAACTGGTGAAGAAATTAGGTCTTGTCACCACTCCGCATCCTCAGCCTTACAACATCGGTTGGATGAAGGATGGACAAGAACTACAGATCACTCGACAATGCAAGCTCACCTACTTCATAAAACCTTTTGAAGATGAAGTACTCTGTGACATGGCACCACTCTCCGTAGTCGACACCCTTTTTGGGAAACCTTACCTCTGGGATAGACATGGAAGTTATCAGTCACGGCCTCAGAAAGTGATTGTCAGAATCCGAAATCAATGGTTCACCATACCAGAGCGTCAACCTACATTGACGGTTGCACTGATATCTGCCAAACAGACGAAGAAGCTCATCAATCATGCTCAAAAATTTGCATTAATCATGATCAAGCCGCAACATTCTAAGAAGACTGCAGCAACGAGTCGAGTCACCGATCAATGCAGCTCTCAACAGAAGCAGCAAGTTGATCATATTCTTGATGAGTACTAGAACCTCTTTCAAGCTCCAAACGGAGTACCTCAGCATTGCCAGGTAAAACACTCCATTGAACTTGTTCTTGGTTCTTCTTTGCCTAACGCATCTGTTTACAGAAGATCCATTCTCGAAAATGAAGAGATTTGCAGACAAATCCAAGAGTTAATCGACAAAGGTCATATCCGACCCAGCTCCTCTCCTTGTGGAAGTCCAGTCGTCCTAGTTCCGAAGAAAGATGGGACTTGGCGCATGTGCATCGACTACAGAGCTCTCAACAAAATATCAATGAAGAATCAGTACCCTCTGTCGCGGATAGACGAGCTTATCGACTATCTGAAAGGTGCTAAATTCTTTACTAAGCTCAACCTCAAGTCGGGATACCATCAGATTCCAATCGAGCCCTCAGATGTGTGGAAAACTGCTTTCAAGACCAAGGAAGGATTGTTTGAATGGTTAGTCATGCCTTTCGGCTTAACCAACGCACTTGCGACCTTCATGCAACATATGGATAACCTTCTCCGACCTTTCATCGGCAAATGGGTTATTGTCTATCTCGATGACATATTGATTTTCAGTCGATCATGGGAAGAACATGTCGGACATCTTCGACAAGTCCTCGACACTCTCCAGCAACATCGACTCTATTTGAACATGGACAAGTGCTCTTTTGCGATGACCAGCATCAAATATTTGGGGTATGTAATTGACTATGCAGGCATTCACGTCGATCCAGACAAAGTACAGATCCTCAAAGATTGGCCCATTCCTTGAAGCATTCAAGAACTAAGAAGTTTTCTTGGTTTGGCGAATTTCTATCGACAATTCGTACTCGACTTCAGTCACATAGCCTGGCCCTTGAATCAGTTGACGAAGGGAAACGGGAAAACTGTCTTCCAATGGACAGAAACACATCAAGCAGCTTTTGAACAACTCAAACATAGGCTCTGCACTGCACCAGTACTTGTGTTACCTGATTTGCACCAGCCCTTTGAGATTGAGACGGACGCATCAGACTATGCCTTGGGCGTAGTGATCACTCAGTCTGGTCACCCAGTCGCTTTTCATTCCGAGACTTTTAACGACACGGTTAGAAGATACTCGACATATGAAAAAGAACTATATGCCATTGTGCAAGCTCTCAAGCAATGGAGGCATTACATCCTTGGCAAGGAAACGATCATTCTTACTGATCACAAGCCTCTACAGTTCGCTCCGACACAATCAAGGTTGCAAACAAACCAATCGCAGTCATCGAGAAGTTGAGAAAGCAGTCAAGTTTCGAGAACAGAGTTGCGACATTCAACGACAAGCATAGGATATGTTGCATAGAGCAAACGAGAAAGCTAAGGCCCGACACGACAAGCATCGCATTCCTCATACATTTCGCATTAGGGATAAGATCTGGCTACATCTTAAGAAGGAGCGCTTCACAGTTCCTTTCAAGAAGTTAAAACCTTTGCGATATGGTCCATACAGTTTTCTTCGATAGATTGGCGAGAACGCTTTCTAGCTCGACATTCCTGCTTGCCTGGGTCTGCATCCAGTCTTTAATGTGGATCTACTTCGACCATACCATGCACCCTTGTTGGAACAAAATGATTTCTCAACAACAGAACCCGAAGACATCCATCTAGATGTTCAGGAGCCTCTTCCTTGCGACACCATTGTGGGACAACAGGTACGCCTTAAAAGGACGAACACAATTCCCTTGTTTCAAGTTGCCAAAGCTGACCAGATCCCATCTCAAGGAAAGTGGTACTCTGCTACTGAAGTGATCGACAAGTTTCCTCACCTTCACGAGCAAACAATGGGGTCCATTGTTTCTTAAGGAAGGACGTATGATCCACATCGCAGTTGGCATTTGTTGTTGGATACTAACTTCGACATCCTCGATTAGTCTTTGTTGTTGATACATCTTCGACAAATTTCGACACAACATGACTTCGACAACTTCATCACCTTCGACATGTTCAGCGACCTCACAGTTCGCGACATCGACATGCAACGTCAACATGCGACTGTCGAACCTTGATAGACTGTCTCTCTGTCTTCCAGTCGACTGTAACGATTGAACAGTTGAACCTCCCTAACTTCTTCTTGTAACTGAACATAATGGGCAGGCACCCAAGTGTCTCATATTTCTTTATAAGCATGTAAACTATTGTAATATACAGCTGGTCTTGATCAATCTATAACAGTTCGAATTCCTGCATATTGTCTGTGTGTATTTGTGTTATCTGTATTGCGTAATCCTGTTTTTGCTCATTCTATTTATTAAGCTTCCGCCATAATAGAGCCGACTCATTCAGTCGAACTGTTGTCCCCTTCGTGCTTCCTGGACACGATACAGATCAATGTACAATTTGGATGTGAGGCTAGCTTAATATTGAGGATGTGGAGTTAGCAGGGGAAGAATCCTTGCTGTGGTTTTTGTTCTTGAATGGGCTCAGGAAGGCTCGTATTAGACCCTCAAAGAAAAAAGATGAATTGGTGTGGATTTTCAATAAGGCAAGGGGTGTGTACTCTGCCAAGTTAGGTTATGTTGCATTATAGGGACCTCCTCTAGAGGATAAAAAATGGTGAGGGTGAAGTTATGGAAAGTTAGGGCCCCACTCAAAGGCAATTTATTCATGTGGTTGGTCCTTAACAACAAATTCCCGACATGGGAAATGATTCATAAAAGGAATAAGGTTGTTCTTGGAATATGCTTGCTTTGTAGACACAAGAAAAACCCACTGAGCATTTTTTTTACAATGTGATTACACTCATCAAGTTTGGGAAAAACTGAAGAAGTGCATGGACATAAACAATCTCTCAAACAAACACATTGTAAACGAATTTATTAAGGAGTGGTTTCTCATGAAGGAACTGAAACAATAGAGGGCAATTCCAGTGTTAGTGGTTTGGGGTGTATGGTTGGAAACAAACTCTCAGCTCTTTGAGGATAAGAACCTTCATACTTTCTAGATCACATCTTATGTAATGTCACTTCTCTAGTTTTTCAACAAAGAACCAAAAGCATAACCATCTAGATGTCGGGAGGAGGTGCAAATTGAGCAATCCTTTGCATAGGGTTTTTTGATGGGGCATGTTAGGATCCTAGTTAGATATGCAGCGCTAGATGTATACTCTTTCTAGGAAATGATCATTTTTTCGGGTCAAATCAAACTGTGAACTTAAAGCTTTATTCTTTCACCTCAAAAGTGTTATGGGCAAAGGCATCATGCATATTCATGCCTTTGGTGACTTATTCATGGTCATCTCTTTACTTCATTTCACAAAACATGTGAAGACAATAGCTAAATTTTTTCAATAAGTTACATTCAAGCATGTGTTAGAGAATTAAATACCAAAGTTGACTCCCTCTCAAAGGATGGTTTGCCGCTTCATTTAAATTAACTAAAGTGGAAGAATTTCAAGATGGGTAGATAGTGGAGGTCGAGCAAACGTTTGTTGGGGACTATTGATTTCACGTGTCACAGATTTTTTTAAGATGATTGAATATGATCGCACTGTTTACTACTTTTTGAACACATGATGTACTAGAGTTATCTCCTAAGCTTTTGTTTCGTTCCCTTAGGAAAGAAGCTAGTATGGTTCATAAAGACATAAAGATGCAAAGCTAGAGATTTTCTTCTTCTTTTGAATTGTGCCATGGAACCTCATGAATGTATTTGTGGTTCTAGTTGAACCACAAAAGGGATAATAGAATTTGATACAACTGTTGGAGGGTTAGTTTGTCTCGGTGGGATTCCCCTGTTGTCATTGGAATCATGGGTGAGTTTCTCTGACTCCACATTATTGTCTTAGTTTGATGAAAATTCAAATTCTAATGGCCCAAGTTTTGGACATTTAAATCCATTGTGGTGTTGTGGAGTTACATTGCATTTCAATTTGAATTGTTTTTTTAAGACATCCTCGCATCAATCTTTAGGAATCGTGTTATTTTTGGTATCTTAAAGAATTTTTGTCATTCTGCTCTTTCTTTATGTTGATTTAGTCGATTCCTTTTCACTGTTGGCTTTTCTTATTTACAGGCTTTGTTGGTTGTTTGAGGCCTGATGATTTAAAAATATTTTGGGGCTTTGTCTTTGGTTTGGTGGGCCCATCTATGTCTTTGGCTTTTGGAATTGGTTCAATTGGCATAACCTTTATCGAAAGGCTGCCTCCTATGGGAGAACTAGTGCTTGTAGTGAGGTGTGTTTGGCATTTTTGGTGGTTTAACATCATGCATTGTTGTAGGTGTTGCGGGAAATGTCAAAGGGACATATATGTAATTCAAAGAATTATGCGTTGTCGTGAGGATTGCATCAATGACAATAGGGCTTCAATTTATCAGTGATAACCACAATCCACAGTGATGTGCACAAATGCAACTCTCATAATGTTGTGATAATAGATACACCCATATAGCAAAAAATATAATTTCAAGTATTGGAAGCAGAGTATTCTATGCTTTTGAATATGATTTGCAATCTCAACAAGGGCTCACAATCAACTCCCTCTAATCTTAAAATGTCTTTGGGCTCTACAACTAGGGAGCCAAGAGAGGAGGAAATTGTTCACCAAATGCTTGAACGCGTGAATCTATAAAACCAAGAATCGTAGCATGCTAGTGTCAGCCAAGAAGAAGCACACAACAAGCACTCTTTTTACTCAATCATAGCATTTGTTTTGCAAGACAACACTTATTTTTAATGTTTTTTTTCAAGCTTATATTTGCAGCAGTCGTATGAAAGCCTCTACAAAAGATAAGAAACTCTTTTTGGACTCATTTTGTTTGACTTAATTGTAGGTTTTTGAACAAATACATTATTCATTTTGTATTACAACACTATCCAATCTAACTACAGATCTTTATAATGCAAAATTATACATGTTCTTGTTTTAAATTAAATGAACATATGAATTTAATTTATTTAGAGATGAGTAATTCAATTTTTGCAAGCGAAAGTTCAGTTTCTATAAATTAGAAGACAATTAAGTTAAAAATTGAAACTACTTTCTAGATTTTGGATTATGATCTAAATTATTTATTTGGATATTTCTCATTTAACTATAATTAAGAAATATAGAATAAACTTATTATTTTTATCATAAAATAACTAATCAATTAATCAATATTAACATTGAATGAAATTTATTATAATTAACTTAATCTTTTTTCTTTGGAAAAAAATAAAAATAAAATTGTAATTATTATTCATAAATAAGAGCAGAGAGAGCAGAGATCACATTCTTCAAATGCATGCATCACCTATATATATATATATATATATATATATATATATATATATATATATACTCTTAAAGCATTCAAAGATAGCTATTCAAATGTCTCCATGAAAGAATTGATAAAAATGTTTTACGATGAGTCAAGATTTGAAGAAATACTAAGCCTTGATTTTCTTACCTTTCTTTCTTTTCAACATAGTCTATCCCATCGATGATGGATCTACAACTAAAATATGTAAGTCACTACCAAAGACTCATTATTCACCAAAGGAACCTTCTCCTTATTTGAATTAGAACTCTTAGATTCATGTGCTCTTTTCATTCCTCTTAATAAAATATCCATATTTACCATAGCACCCGAAAGAATTTGAAGGTTTTATAATCTATGTTATTTGTTTTATATCATTATTCATTAATTTGGATTCTTCTTAGTTGACTTTCTCAACTTCGATAGCAAGCAAATCTGTTAAACTCTCCTCTTCTTCGTTCTCCGAAGAAAGATCACATGTCTATCAACTTTTAGATTTAAAGAATTGACACTTTTTCTCTGTAGATTGATTTTTTATATATAAACAAATTTCTTGAAAATGTGATGTTCTATGACAATGCCAACACTTAAAAACTATATTTTCATAATCCAATTACTAAAATCTTAATCAAGTATCATTATACTTAGATCCTTCTTGCATTTTAAATATGAAGTTTCATTTGAAGGTTTAAGTCAAAGGTGTTATTAAGTAGTCATTAGTTAATCAAAAGTTAACATCAAGTATGTTCGACAAAGGTGTTATTAAAATATTGTTGGTTAGCTAAAAGTTAACTTTAGATCATTCGTGCATTCCAAATAAGACAAAGGTGTTATTAAATTATTGTTAGCTCAAGTTAACAATGGCTCTATTCGACAAAGGTGTTATTAAATCATTGCTACTAAGATAAGAGTTGATTCACCAGTTATAATGGTTTTAGTGTACTTTTCTATAAGAAGCACGAAAATATATAAAAGTGAAGAATTAATAACATGCATATAAACAAGGAGAAGGAGTTGCAAAGCCTCAAGTCTATGCATTTGAGTGAAATTTAGGCTAGATTTGTTAAGTGAGAAATATTTATGTATATACTTATTCACTCACTCAATCAGTAGATGGTAGATATATTTCGGTTTTTATAAATATTTTGTTGTTTTTATTGATATATATATATATATATATATATATATATATATATATATATATATATATATATATATATATATATATATATATTAATAGGATGGTGATCAACAATTTAAAAATGAATTTGGTTATAATATAGTTATTTATATTTTGTAAAATAAAATATATATTTTATATTTTAGTAAAAATACAAACTACAATTTATAGGTGCTCATGGCATGGTATTAAAAATGAAGAGGGCTTTGTTTTTCTCCTAACAATCTATAATGTATACAAAATAGGTATGTTTTGTAAGATATTTAAATTTTGATACAATACCAAAATTTGTAGGAATTTGGCTAGAAAATACTTTAGTTTATGTTGATATATATGACTTTCAAGTAGCATATATATTTTGGTTTATTTAGATATTTCAGTTTGCGTTGATATATGGTAAAAAGGGTTGTTACGAGTCCATGGATATGGGAATGAATTTGGCTAGGTAATATTCAAAATACAGATATAACTTTCACAAAATGTAGTTAAGAATTACACAACATAGCGAGCATTGGTCAGTGGCTAATCAATTCCTCAACATTCAATATGGTATAAAGTATTAAATTCCTATTCAATTAAATGGATTGCAACAATATTAGATTGCAAATAATCAATATCAATGTATTGTGTTACATGGGAGTAGTAATGAAGAGCAAGAAACACTACAAGGAAAACACCCCGTAGCGGAGGTTTTTAGCGTTACAAGATTGGCAAAATTTGTAAAAAAAATCCACTACAACCTCCGTTATTGGTACCAGAGGTTTTGCGGAGATTATAATGGATATTCACTATAATTAAAAAAAATGGGTGGTTGGATGTTATAACTCTAGGTCCCCCCTGGTGCTCCACGATATGTAATGTGCACCGGTGCATGTGTTATATTATATATGCATCAGTACATATAATAAAAAAATATGCACAAATGCATATTCTATATTGTCTTTGCATCGATGTGTATATTGTAATGTCAATGCACTTGTGCACATTTTATATTGTCAATGCACCAATGTGTATATTGTTTGAAATGTGCACTAGTGCGTATAATATGTAAAATAACACGGGTGCATATTTTGTATTATAAGTGCATAGAGGTGTACTTTGTATTATAGTTGCACCGATGCATTTTTTTTCACACAAACATATAGTTTTTGTATTAAGAAATATGTTGTTTAGTAAGATCAAGAAAAATTACAATCCAAGAGTTTAAGACCCTCGAGGATGAAATATGAAAGATAATAAAAAACTGAATTATAGTCCTCAATTTTTTACAAACTTCTACTCGATTTTTTAGCAACTTCTACAATTTCTACTGGTGTGAATCCTATAAAACAATCCTAATAGAAAAATGCATTTGCATATCATAAGAAACTACTTGTTAATTAGTGTTGACTACCTCCGAAGGACTGTATAATTTCAATGATTTCCACATTTTCTTGTGTTTGTTGAACTGTTTCCTCCTCCCTTGGAATATCTTGGACTTATTCGATTGCAATTTGCTAATCCAAGGCAAGAATTACCGAGTTGTGGCTCTCATTGTTGGCTACATTTTGGAGAATGTCCACCGCTTCTTCTAGTGCTATTATATGTTGTCGATATGCATCCACGACTTTTGTTGTAGAATCATTTTTCATTCTCAAGCTTTGAACCTGAGATGTGAGAGATTGAATTGTTACTACATTACTCCAAAGTTGGTCTTACTAACGTCTGGCATCTTTCCGGAGATCATCTATCTCGTGTGAATTTTTAGAGCAATCCGGACATTCCATTGTCAATACTCCCATATTTTTTCTATAGTTCTATTTGTGATTTCCTTGGTACCATTCTGGATCTTCTTAGTTATATGAACATAAACCCAATGCAAAATGGAGAAGATGAGCGTGCCAATACTGAGAGTCAATCTCAAAGGCCCCACACCATTACTATAGTAATTGACTTTGACTTGGTTTGGTTTTTGTCATTTTGAACATAGATAGGATGGATGTATGAGAATATACGCAAAGCCAAAGGCTTGGCTATTATAACTATGTGCTTTTGTCCAACAAAATTGTTGATCTAATATCTAAAAACCCCCTTATGACACTAATAAATATTCAAAATATTTTGAGAAATGGCCCCTACTTTTCGAATAGGATTTGAGCTAACTTCTTGGCTATTGTAACTGTGAACCCATGATACCTGTGCATTACGAGCCAAGATAGAGACACAACCCTTCTCCCCGAGGCGATCCCAAAGCATCATGCCCTTCTTGCAAATGTTCTCTAGGGACATTGAATTCATCCTTTTGGAGGTAGATGCTATCATAATCTCACTTGTGTGAGCAGTGTGGATATCACTTCGATATGTCTAGAGTGTACTTGGGGGATTGATGAGATTTGGGTCTTGATGCTTAGCCATTTTGTATAAATGAAAACGTTAAGGAACTTGGATCATATTGCTGCCCCCATTTATATTGAGATTCCTTGCTATTCTCCTCGAGGCGTTATTTGCTCTTGTGTCCGCATCTTGGTCTTGGTTTGAAGGACATGAAAATATCATATGTTGTTAAATTTATTGGCCTCATTCTTGATCCTAACTATCCATATGGATATAGAAATGTCTTTGGGATGGGAGTTACTTAGCATCAATTTGATCAAGATCTCAGAGTCTCTAATTATGACGATCTTGTCGCATCCAAGCAAATGTGCTTGAAGGAGGCTTTGATTAAGAGCTGCCACTTCTACCTGGTTGTTTATGGCCTTACCTAATTCCCACACATAATACAATTATTCATGTCCTTTGGGATCAAGGATGATCCCCCCCACGCCTTCCACCCCTGGATTTCCCTTCGAGGCTTCGTCGAAGAAAAGAATGCTCGTCTTTTGGGGGTTTTTCCCACTTTGAAATTCTTCATATGTGAGCTTCAATTTCCAAATTTTATGTGTCTATCCATTAACCACTTTCTTCTGCACACGAGGGGATTCCAACATGTCCTTAATCCAATCCTTTTCTTTCTAATCTAAATACTGAACATTTTGAATTGTTCTTCTCTCGCTCATGAGGCAATCTTTCAATAGTCCCCGAGATTTTATAGCTATTTTCCAAGGGGGTTCACTCTAACCTTTAAAAATGTGGGCATTCTTTTCTTTCGACACCTTCCAACAAACATATTTAGGGATTGCATTCCATATCCTTTTGAGAAGAGTTTTTTCTTTAAAATTTCATTTATACTGCTTATGCCAAGCGATAAGCATGTTCTTACAACTGTTTGGCATTCTCCATCTATCTGGAAATTCCAAAAAAGTGACCTCTCAAACCTTGACAGTGTAGGGGAAACCTATAAATAAGTGTTGACATGTTTCCTCAGTCACTTTGCACAACATGCATCTGGTTGGGTCTTGTACTCCTCTCTTTTGGAGATTATCCATTGTTAAAATTTGATTTTGCACCATCGTCCAAATGAAAGTGTTGATTTTTGGTAGGTAGTCTAGATTCCATACATGTTTCCATATACCTGATACGGGAGGCTGAGGGATATTATGTAGATTGATCTTATACCCTTCTTTGATGGAGTATCCTTGTTTTCCCCATCCACGAGAATCAAGCTCTTTGTTAATGGGGGCGCACCCAATCAGAGAAATGAAAATGTTCATCTTCTAGATGTCTTAATTCTGGAGGGATGTTGAGAAGTTTCCAGCCCTTACACCTATCTTTGTTTTCACTCCACTCAGAGATATCAACCAATCGTTTAAGGAAATTATCTTCCATCCATCGTTGCATGGATTGAGGCTTAGCTTTAACTTTAACAGGGGGTTTCCCATGATACTATATCACTAGATTTTAATAGTTTTGACATTGTGTGGATACCATGTCAGATTTGATTGAGTTAGTGGAGCTGCTAATTTGACCAATCTCTAGATCGAAGAGCCTTTGTTCTCTTGGATTAGCATGTCCAAACAATGTTTTATTTCCCCCTTGAAGTATTTTTTATGCAAACATTTATTCCACCACTCCAACTTGAACATAGGGTGTATGTTCTATACTTTAAATTCTAAGAGAAA
The DNA here is from genome assembly GCA_027924585.1 of Larix kaempferi. NCBI lineage: Eukaryota > Viridiplantae > Streptophyta > Pinopsida > Pinales > Pinaceae > Larix > Larix kaempferi. The sequence goes on from BSBM01000938.1 coordinate 5,903,045, forward strand.
TGGTGCCATTCTGAAGACTTGCCAATTCTTCTAAAGCTCACATACTCATATATCCCACTATACAAGCAAGAGGAGATAATCTCTCCACTCGCCTAGATTGACCTAGTGCTTGACACACATGTGAGGCATTTATTCCACCACTCCAACTTGAACATAGGACGTATGTTCTAGACTTGAAATTCTAAGAGAAATGGTGCCATTCCGAAGACTTTCCAACTCTTTTGAAGCTTTCGTACTCATATATCCCACTAGACAAGCAAGAGGAGATAATCTCTCCACTCGCCTATATTGACCTGGTGCTTGACACACATGTGAGGCATGTTTTCTTGAAAAATTATATTTGTTACTAATAGATTTTAACACTCTCTAGTATAATTTGTTTAAGTTTCCATAGCATTAGAAAATTTACTCACCACCTTGCACCAAGGCTCTACAACCTATGTATGTGTGTTTGCTATAAAAAAAATATGGTTGATTTTAATCAATTTGTTACTTTTAATGTCTGTTATTATTCAAGGTATGGAATGCAACTTATTTGGTGTTGAGATGATTGAAAATTTTGCCAAAATAATAAAGTGAATTAAATTGCTAAATGAGCATGCACTTTATGTTTCTTTCGTTGAAGTGAGGCCAAAATCATAGCATGAATGCATTCATACAATGCCAATAATTCCATGCATTCAAATAATCACATAATAGTAATTAACCAAAACACATAACATAGATAAACACATAACATTTTATACACATACAAAAACTTATCTTACATATCCTCCAACTGTAGGCACTCTGTTATACTAGTTCTCTCTATAATAGAGGCCACCCCAATCTAAGCCTATCGATACACAAAAAGGTTCCAAACCCCCTCTATAGCTATCCCAATCCACTAGCACTCCTCCCTCATCAACCTACACAACCCAAGGAATGGGGTTTCCTTCTTTGAGTTAACGATCGTTGAAGCGGGGCCAAAATTTTCGGAGTGCAAGAAAATAGAAGAATCTGTCAAGTTTTTTTTTTTCCTAAAATGTAATACAATAGAACTTATCCATAATTCTAGGGGGGATTTTTTGTAAATCAATGGCCAAGAAGATGATAAATCCAAATGCACGTGCAAACTATTTTCAAATTCTTTTTCAATATGACAAATATAATCTAATAAACAAAACAAAAAATGACCATGCAAGCATTCCAAAAGATTTTTTTGCTCTTAATTTATGGGATAACAGACTACAAATAGAAATTTTTAAACCCAAGATTAAGCAAATGGCATTTGTAAGCATTAAGGCACACATTCAATCAACTTTTAGATTAGGAAATGAAAAAATTCAAGTTTAAATAGGGTGCTTGTCATCACTTGTGGAAGAACCATGTTCACTCGCGGATGTTCTTTATAATAACCGTGAGTGGGTGCATTTATTGGTTATAATGGACATGAGAAACAAACAAGTTTGAACAACTCAAATCTTAAAATTTCTTGATTTCTAGTTAATTTTTTTGTTCTAGGTTGCATGCAAGAGTTACCACAACTGTTAAAATGACGAACAAAGTGAAAACAAAGCCAATACTCAAGGACGATTATCAATGAACCATCCTTAGCATGGTCACCAATCCTCTTGTTCTGCCTCTAATGTTCCTAGGTTGATACTCTAGAGAGTGGGTCAAGTTCTCTGATAATCGAGAGTGCATATTTCTATAGTGTTCCTTTATATCTATTTACAAGTCATATACCAAAATGGAAAAGAGGAAAAAATAGGGAAACCTTTTTTCGCTCAGTTGTTTGATACTCCAAAGCATGTTGGTCCTTTTCCTTATTGTTGTGATGATGTACCTATACCTACACACGCGTCAAACAATCACTTTTCTCAAATCCATTTACATTTTGATAACAAGCCTGCATATAAATCTAAGCTACTGCAGGTATACCAATCCTCATTTGAAGAACACAATCATGTATATGATCAATACACTTTCTTGTTTGGGAGAGAATATCGATCTTAATAAAATGAAAAAGAAAAAGTACGACAATACGAATACTTGATTTCTTATTGCCATGTCTCCTTCATTAGAGCTTGGATTCCTTGCCCTTAGCCACATGATTTAATCCTTTGTTGATGGTAGTCTCAGGTAGGCTTGTGTCGTATGGAGGAACAAATATACTAATCCTTGATCTCCACTCAATATCACTACACTATTAGATAAGTAGGTTGGTAACTTCCCCTCAACAATGAAGACATGAGTTTCAAACTCCTTTTGTTTTTTTTTTAATTCTCTCAATGCATGGACACTTGATATCTCTTTTTATATATCCTTTTCTTAGCCATGTATCTTCTACTTATAGGCCATGAAGGTGGCAAGGTCGAGGTCAAGAATGCATGCATGCTACACCAATGTTGTCCATGCATGATCTACACTCATGGATTTTCTGAATCTCATGATTTCTTCCTTGATTTATAGCTTTTGAGATGCAACCATGGTTCTTATATAGAAAAACTGTAGCCAACAACAAGTAATTTTTAGAGTAACCATGAGGCTTGAGATTTTCTTCATCAATGGATTCTATTAGTTTTGATTTTGGGCATCCCTGATGAAAAACAAGAACTTTGATGCTAAGAAGTGTATCGATAAGATTTTAAAGGTTTCATTGGTGAAATATCTCAACTTTTACCACAATTATTTTTTCAACACCAAAATAAGTATGTTTCCTATTATATTGGTGGGAAAAAGTCATTTGAGTCAAACATGAATCTACATTTTCTTCAATGATATAAATAACTATGAGTTATCGTAGTGAAATACTTTTGGCAAAATAAACATTTTGAAACTTGGTTGAAAGCTTTGATCGAAGAAAAATTTACAATTATTGTTGACGATATCTCTTAGATTTCAATCCTCAAAATGCAAAATAAAAACCGTGAATCCTAATGTGTATTGGTGAAAAATTACAACTTTTATTGGCGTATTATTTTCATTTCATTTCCCCAAGTGAAAAGTGGACCCCATGAGCATCGACAGAATTTGAAAACTTTCATCGACAAAAGTTTTTAATTTAACTAGAAAAGAAAATTTCAATTTGATTTTTGCTAAGTAAAATTTTTCACCAATATATTGTTAGCGATATTTTTTCAATTGGGTTTTTTCTATGTAATTTTGTTTCACCAAAACACTATCAAAGGGACTTTGGAAAAATTGATTCAAACTTAGATAGATTTTGGACTTTTCCAATTTAAAAGTAAAATCTTGTTGATTGACATCAACAATTATTTTCCAATATCCAAACCTTAATTCTTTGTGATGTTTTCAAAAGGTTTTTGAAGTGTTTTTCAACGAGCGCTAAAAACAAAGAATTTAGATGCAAGCGGAAGAATGCAAGAGATTTTTTTGCAAAAACATTTCAAAGGCAAATAATTTCTAAGGTGAAAATAGAAAGATTAGAAGCATTCGAATTTTTTGGGTGATGAACTAGGGTAAGCAAAGAAAAACAATCATCCAAGGAAAATAGAAAAAATGGGATATCCAAAAATTTATTACATGTGTTGAGGTCTCAACAAATGTCGACATACTAGATGCATCCTAGAATCTCTGTACTTTTCTTTAAAAAAACAAAAAGATGTAATTTCAAGTTATATTTTTGAAAGAGAAATTTTGGAAAAAACAAAAACAACTAGAGTTTTTCTCTCAACAAGTTAACCTCAAGTTCCCTTCTTTGCATTGATGTAGAGTGTTCAATTGAGATCCATCAAGATTATGATGTTATTTTGTTATTAGTATAATCCTTACCTATAATTTTAGATAAAAAATCATTGATTCCCACCTTCTAAGGTTTTAATTTATTCAATTCTTTAAACTATCTTCTTAGTATTTTGGTGTTGCTCCCTTGCTCATGATCATCCATAGCCCTGATGATCATTTGGAAAGGAACAAGCTATAGTTGTTGAAAATTTGTATGCTTTCCTTTTGATTCATTAATCCTATCCCATTTTAGGACTAAGTCCCGCATTTCATTTTTTTTTATCATCGGAATTATGTTTATCAAACCATAGTTTAATAATATGTTGTTGAGAAGCAAATTTATTTTTTAGCCTTTTCCCTTCTTCCAACAAAATTGAAGAATTTTTTGATTTGGAAAAATGAGAGGAATGTGAAAGCTGAAATGAAGGTAAAAAAACATTTGGTTGGAGGATTTCTTCATATCCATAAACCAGAAAAGTATGGGGATGTTCCCAAAGCAACCTTTGGTTTAACTCAATCAACCCACAGAGAATTTGGTAAAGAATTATGCCATTTCATGTGATTCAACTACACCATTTCCTTGAGTGTTAGAAGATGAATCCAATATCAAGATCTCCAATATTCTTCTTGTATATCTCTAGACTAGGTTCATGAGTTGCTCATATGTGCTAGGTGTGTGGGGACACACAAATCCCCCCTAAGCAAAAATTTATATACTCTTCTAGTGTATTTTGGTTCCATCTGGAACCCTCATATCTATTGTATAAAAGGGGAGTGAACCCCCAACATTGTAACATGAGAGAGATAGAAAAAAAAACATTGTAAGTTTTTTTGCCAAGAAATAATGAAAGATTGAAGCTGCAATTGCCTTGCCGTTATAGCTCCGTACAACAAGGTTTCCATGTAAATCGATTGTTCTATTGTTATTATTGTTTGCTTCTTTATATATTTTTTCTAACATTGAAAAGAGTAATTAGTATAATAACGAAGAATGATTTCTTTATCAAGTGCAAAATAAAATAATGTAGAAGAAGAAAATTATGAAGCATTGTCAAAGACAATTGCTTGAGGAACACCAAATATCGTACTCAAGTTTTCTTCGAGAAATTGTATAACCATAGATTCATTAATATGAGTTAACGCTACAACTTCTACCCATCAAGTGAAATAATAGGTAGTAGTCAAGATATATTTATGTTGTTTGGATGAATGAGGATTTGTATCTCCAATTATATAAATTCCCCATTGTTCAAAAGGTTTTTCAATAGAAACAGGTTGTAAAGGTATAGATGCCTTTTTTTTTCTTCCAACACTTAGTTGACAAATCTTGCATTTTCGAACATAAGCATAAGCATCTTTAAAAGAGTAGGCCAATAATAACTCTCTCTCAAAATTTTGTGAGCTGCAATTTCTCTAGCAAAATGACCTCCAACTAGCCCATTATGGATATCCTTAAGTATTTTATCTCCATCTTCCTTTTCCAGACATCTTATTAAAACTCCATCATAATTCCATTGGAAAAGGATTCCATTAACAAGTTGATATTGTGCATATTTTAGCCAAACTGCTATGTTTTGCTTAGAATTTAAATGCTTAGGACTACATCCATGGACAAAAAATATCTCATATATGTATACCAATAATTCAATCATTTGGAATATAGAACAATCCATGGGTTAAAACAACAATTTCATTTTCCCAACCTTCTTCTTCTTTTGGTAGTAAGTATCGTGATTCAACACTTAATTTACATAAACCTTGCCTACATACAATTTTTGTAGGCTTGAACTCTAAATCATACTCTTGGAGGTTAGTCATCCAATTGCCTCTCCTTTCCCCAATTCCCATTGAAAAAGCAATGATATACTCACAGGATGAGGGACAATAATAGTACGATTTTTATGAATGTAAAGTCTAAAGTGTTTTACTTCTTTATAAACAAAAAAATGCTTGTCTATCGATGGTTGGGTAATTTAAATCAATCCCATGCATATTTGTACTAGTAAAAGATATTGGACATTCACTTCCTTCTAAATCCCTTAGTGTAATAACTGATACAAGGGATAGGTTAGATGCAAACATATATAGAGACAAATCATGATCAAAGTCTAGACTAGGCAAAGTTGGAGTTTTAGCAATGGTAGTTTTGATGTTTTCAAAAGATTCTTTCTCTAAACTAGTCCATTAGAATTCAACATCTTTATTTTTATCATTTTTTGTTAAAGGTTTTATGGTTTCGATTGAAGAAAGATTGCACTGATTTTTTATTATGAGATAGAGCAAGTTGAGAAATGACTTTAATGTATTCAGGATCAACTGTGATACCTTCTTTTGAAATAATATGCCGTAATAAGTTTTCTTGAGTGACTTCAAAAATACTCTTCTTTGTATTTAATGAAATCCCGTATTTTCGACACCTTTCAAAGATTTGAGTGATATGTTTTATGTCCACTACCCCTTGAAAAGTGGCACCTGCATTAATTAAACCAAAGACATTCTTCTATAAGGGAATGCTCGCCACATTGTTTTAAATGTTGTTTTAAGCTTGCCACTTTCAGCTACAAGAACTTGATTATAACCTAAGAAATCATCAAGTAAGGAAAACATTTCAGAACCTAAAACATGTTGTAAAATTTGATCGATGGGTGGAATTGGGTAGTTATATTTTTTGGAAGCTTTGTTCAAGTTCAGAAAAATCAACACATAAATGAATCTCATCAATTTTCTTTCTGATAGAAACTAATATTGCTACCTATGCAGAGTGACAAACTTCAAAATTAATCTTTGCATAAGGAAATTTATTTAACTCTTTATGTACCTAAGGTTTCAGGGAAGGGTGATTTTTCTGTAATTTTTGTTGAAAAGGTTTAACATTTTTTCACCATGATTGTATGATGAATTACCAATGTTTCATAAGTATTTAAATCATCATATTTTCATGCAAACATATCTTGATATTTACGAAAAATATTCATTCAATTCACCTTTTCTTCTTGGGTACAACATAATACTCAATTCACATTCTTTGGATTTTCAATAGTCCCAAGATTAATAATTCCATACCCTAAGGTTGAACTATGAGTTTTGACATTAGATGGGCTCTTTATCTTATCTTGTAATTCGAACAATTTCTCATGAGTAAGCACTCCTTTTGAAATTATGTTAGCTTTGACGTCACCCATCCCATTCCCACACATTTCCAATTCATTCTCATGTTCTTCATCATCAATTGCGACATCTTTGAAAGTTTCCTTACTTGTAAGAAAATTCATGATTTGTTCATCATCCTAAAAAACTCTCCAACTAGTAATGTTGTCAAGGAGGGAAGTTGTATACATCAATTCAATAGAAAAACTTGCTTTCTTCAAAATCTTATATCAGGGATAATCTAGAAGCAACATTAGCTAATGTGTTTGTTATTTTATTATCAATTTGGGCAACAACAAATATATTAAAAGGCATAAAGTTATTGATCAATTTTAGAACTTATAGAATTACAATGAATTGTGTTTTTAATTTGAATCACAATTATCTTGGAATTACCAAAACATTCAACTTTTTATTATTTTAATATATATGGCATTTTTAAGACCTTGGAGCAATGCTTCATATTCTATAGTATTATGTTAATTTTTTAATCTTTAATTCAAAAAGTAGTACTTGAAATAAATGAACAACATAAATACAATCATTTACATACGACACATAAATTTACCCTGGGGAAACCTTCTATAACTTGAGTCCTAGCAAAATCTTCCTTAATATATTGATTGATAGCAAAGAATGACCTGCTTCACAATAAGCATATTACATCAAGCACCCCTGGTGCATATATCAGAGCAAGAGAGAAGATGAAAGAAGAGAACTCAGGATAATATCCTGCACACAGAAAAGCGCATTGTCGTCAAGAGAGAAGAGAATTCGCTTCACACTAAATTACATAAATCAAGTATAACACACACACATATTTTGGAATATATATATATATATTCCTATATATATATATATATATATTCTCATGCGTTGGATTCTATTTTTATCTTCTGACTTCAGGATAAACCCGCCCTCCATCTAGATGCTAGACCACTCAGTTAGATGCCAGGATGAACCCGCTCTCCATCTGGATGCTATACCACTTAGTTAGGTGCCTAACTTAAGTGTCATAACTCAAGTGTCATAACTCAAGTGTCATAACTCAAGTGTCGTCTTTTAGTTTAACTCAAGTGTCATCATACAAGTGTCGCAACTCAAGTGTCGTCATGCAAACACTTAGTTAACTAGATCTTCTTTGTTATCACTTAGTTAACTCTTTTAACTGAAGTCTATATCACCACTGAAGTGTGCAAATCAAATTCTCTCTTATATTATCAACCTTTATTTCTTGTCTTATCTACATGGTCCACATGTGCCAGCTTAATTAATTATCATATCAAATATACTAAGGATATTTTCCCAATGATGTGATCATCTTGTTATACTATCGTTCCAAGTGGTCATATGCTAAATTAATTCACTCTAGAGGTGGCTAGTCTCTAGAGGAGACTTAATATCTCAACCATGGTTAGCAGTACATCACACGCCATTCATGCTTCGACATGAAAAGCGTTACCTCAACACTTGAGGCACCACCTCAACACATGAGGATAGGTCTTGACACACAAGACCTTAGCCTTGACAATCAAGACTGTACAACATCATCACTTCGACATATAAAGTACTTACCTCAACATATTAGGCTTATCCATTCTCCAGTCCAACTCAAGATTCTTCTCGAGGTTTCTGAGTCCAACTCGAGCTCCTATAAGGAACTACCTCGACACACGAGGCTCAATATTGACACACAAGATTCACTTGGAGAATGATTCGTGATGCTGTAACTTTAACACTCCCTCTCAGTGAGGGAGGCATTCTCTGCCATGCTAAGCTTGTCTCATAAATATCTATACTTCATCACAGACAAAGGCTTAGTCAACATATATGCTATCTTCTCATGAGTAGCAATGTACTTAAGTCTTATGGCACCTCTCTAGACCATGTCTCTGATGTAGTGGTACTTCATCTCAATGTGTTTCAATCTGTCATGAAACACATGGTTTTATGAGAGCTTGATGCAACTCTGATTGTTTAAGCGAATGGCAATATTCTCAAGCTTCTCACCGAACAAACTAACAAGTAGCTTCCTAATCCACACAACTTCTCGACAAGTGGTAATAACTGCAATATAATTTGCTTTTGTAGCACTCTAGGATACAGAGACCTGCTTCCTGTTGGACCAAGATATCATATTTGATCCCAAGCTAAAACAAAATCTGGATGTACTCTTTCGGTCCACAATACTACCACCCCAGTGAGAGTCAACATAACCAGGTAGCATCAGTCCTCCAATGGAAGCATATATGAGTCCATAAGCAATAATACCTCGAAGGTATCTAACCACATGCTTGGAAGCAACCCAATGTATATGTCTTGGCTCATACATGAATTGACTCAAGGTACTCACTGCATAACATATGTCTGGTCTAGTATGTATCTAATACATCAAGGAACCAATGAGCTGTCTATACATGGTAGGATCCACTAGATCCGGACTCATGTAGTTTCTTTAGATTAGAAATCATTGGTGTAGATATGTATTTACAATCCATCATACCAAATTTGCACAACACATAAACTGTGTACTTTCTTTGAGAGAGAAATATCTCATCTTTCCTTTGCCAAAGTTCCAGACCAAGAAAGTAGTGCATAAGACCCAAGTCTTTCATTTCAAACTCAAAAGTGAGCTCCCTCTTGCACTAAGCTATCTGTTGTTCCTCTCTAGTAAGGAACAAGTCATCAACATAGAGAACCAAGATTAGAGGTTGGTTCTTCACAATATTTAAGTATAAGTTGGGGTCAACTTAGCTTTTGGAGAAACCCAAGCTCTGAACATAGTTGTCAATCCACGAATATTAATCCCTAGGGGCCTTCTTAATCCCATGCAAGGCTTCATTAAGTTTGCATACACGGGACACCTTCCCATGAACTACAAACCCCTTAGGTTGTTGAGTGTATACTTCTTCCTCAACTTCACCATTGAGAAAGGTAGTCTTCACATCCATCTAGTGAAGTCTCCACCCTATAATTGAAGCAAGGGAAATTATGGCTCGAATAGTGGTGTGCCTGGCCATAGGAGTGAATGTCTCATCACATACTATCCCTTCTTTATGTGAGAAACCACGAGCCACAATTCTTGCTTTATACTTTTCAATACTACCATCAACTGCCTGTTTGATTTTATAAATCCACTTGGAAGTTACTATTGACTTCCCTTCAGGTTAGGAACCACTTCCCACACATCATTCTTCATGATGGATTTGTATTCTTCAACCATGACATCTTTCCATACTTGCTTCTTAGCAGCTTCTTCATGTGGGGTGGGTTCTAAATCACTGATGTGACTCATTTGAGCTACATATGCTACATATATGTTAGGTCTCTTTCGCTCTTTGGATGTGCCAAATGGTGCTCCATGCTTTTCTGCCTCTTGCAGAATGTCTCGACACCATGAATATATCTTCTTAGCAAGAGGTTCATCAAGAGATCTTTCTGTCAATTCTAATGGCTCTTCATGATCAAGCAAATTGTAGATTCTTCTGACTTCTCCCTCTCATCATCTAAAAGGGGAGAATCATAAATTTTATCCTCAATCATGGGAGTATCATTCTCCTCCATATCTGAATCACACTGAAGTTCTTTGGAGCACTTGAAGGCAAACTCTTCACGAAATGTTACATCTCTGCTGACTTCAATGTTTCTTTGTCCTGGAACATAGATTCTATAAGCTTTGGAGGATTGCAACAAATGTTCATTTCTTTATGAATGGATCCATCTTTGTCCTCTTCTCTTTTGGTATATGAATGTAGATAGGATAACCGAAAATATTCCACTGTCCAACATTTGCTTTTTCACCAGTGAAAACCTCTTTTGGAATCTTTTCTCCCAAGATAGCACGAGGACTTATGTTCTGTATATACACAACAGTGCTAGAGGCTTGTTCCCATAAGGAGGTGGGCATATACTGATCACACATCATAGATTTTGCAGCCTCATCGATTGCTCTGTTCTTTCTTTTAACAACCCCATTCTATTGGGGGTTGTAAGGTACAATAAGTTGTCTTCTTATTCATGAATATTGATAGAAGTCATTAAAGTCATGAGACTTGAACTCTCCTCCATTATCAGATCTCAAAGCACGAATGTTCTTTCCAGTTTGATTCTCAACCAATGCTTTAAACTCTTTAAACTTTTTGAAAGTTTCACTCTTTGCCTTCAGAAAATAGATCCAAGACTTGCAAGAGAAGTCATCTATGAAAGGAACATAGTAAATATAACCACTCAAGGATGGCACTGACATAGGACAACATAGATCAAAATGTATCAAGTCTAGGATCCCTTTGGGTCTTTTGGTACTGCTTGGAAAACTCTTCTTGATGTTCTTGCCAAGATCGCAACCTCTACAAACACTATCATATTCAAATTTAAACACATGCATTCCTTTTACCATCTTTTGCAATCCAGGTAGTTCTTTGAAACAGAGATGACCAAGCCTCCTATGCCACATTTCACAAGGACTAACTATGTCATGGATCATGGCTTGAATCAACTTTTCGGGAACTTTGTAGAGACCTCCCTCTCTAACTCCAATTACAGATGTAGAGTTGAAGTCTGCATGCTTAGGCCATAGAAGCACTTTATTGTCAATAAAGATTAATATGAATCCTTTATATTCTAGAACCGAAACAAGCAAGAGGTTCTTCTTCAATCCTAGAACAAATAGGATTTCATCAACATGCAATACATCTCCTAAATCCAAATGAAAAGAAGTGGATACAACTCCTTGGATTGAATAGGTGGTATTATCTCAAAGCTCCACCTGACATGAGAACTTATTTTCCTTCAGATATTCGATAGCGCTCCTATATCCAGTCATGTGTTTAGATGCGCCACTATCCACCAACCATATATCAACACTAGTTGTAATGGATCCAGATAGGACCGAGACAAGACAGTACTCCTTTCTTGTCTCGTGATCATTGGAAGAATGATTTCTTGTAGGTTCATCTTCTATAGTAGTAGAAGCATAAAACCTGCCCTTGAACTTTCCTCTTTGATTTTCACACTAGTCTCTTGCAAAGTGACCCTTCGTATTGCAGTTGAAGCATTTGAATTTAGACTTATCAAAGTTCGTTTTGTAATCATTTTCCTCTTAATGAGAAAACCTCTTGTGAGAAAAGGATTTCTTACATCTCTTCATCTGTGCTGCAAGAGCAAGGTTCTCTTCTTTGGAAGAAGTATATTTTCTATGGATTTGCCCTTCTTCTTGTAGGAAATCATGCCATAGTATTTCATAGTTTGGTTGAACTTCTTGACCATTTACTACAACCAAGAATGTCTCCCATGAATATGGAAGGCCATCGACAACAGTCTGTATGAGATCATCATCATCAACCGTTACACCAATGCTCATGAGTTGACCTCTTACTTAAGAGGTCTATGTGAATAAAGAAGCAACAACTTTGTCCTTCTCCATCTTCAGATTACAAAGCTTATTCTTCAATGCTCTCTTATCGTTGGGCATCTTCTTCTCATAAATATTGGTCAAAGTGTCGAAGCATTCCTTAGTGGCATTCAATGGAGTGATCACGGGCATCAAATTGTCTTTCACTGAATCATAGATGATCCTCTTTGCTTTGGATTAGATTCTTCTTGAAGTTGGAGTGCCCTGCATTAGTATCAGGATCTTCAATAACACTGGATACATATCCATCCAAATCACGCTCTTCCAGGATATTCAGAATACTAGCCTTCCAAGTATTGAAGTGTGAATTTCCTTCAAGTTGGTCTTCCGATCTTTCTGAGATTGAAGCCATTATTCTTTAAGTACCGTGCTTACTCAGGATCTATGTCGACTCAAGCTTGACTGCTAAACTCAGATCTTTCATGCCCTAAGCTCTGATACCATGTTAATTTTTTCTCTTCAATTCGAAATTGAAGTAGTACTTGAAATCAATGAACAGTCATAAATATAAGCATTCACATACAACATATAAATTTACCTTAGGGAAACCCTTAATAACTTGAGGGAGAAAATCCTAAATCTTCCTTATTATATTGATTGATAGCAAAGAATGACTTGCTTCACAATAAGAAGATTACATCAAGCACCCCTGGTGCATATATCAGAGCAAGCGAGAAGATGGAAGAATAGAAATCAAAATAATAACCCACACATAGAAAACCGCATTGCCTTCAAGAGAGAGGAGAATTCACTTCACACTAAATTACATCAATCCTGTATAACATATATATATATTATTCTCATGCTTCAGCTTCTATTTTTTATCTTATGACTTCAGGATGAACTCGCCCTCCATCTGGATGCTAGACCACTTAGTTACATGGCAAACTTAAGTGTCGTCATGCAAGTGTCATAACTCACGTGTCGTCTCTTAGTTTAACTCAAGAGTCGTCATGTAGGTGTCTCAACTCAAGTATCGTCATGCAAACACTTAGTTAACTAGATCTTCTTTGTTATCACTTAGTTAACTCTTTTAACTGAAGTCTTTCTTATTAACATAGCTCAAGTGATCAATTCAAATTCTCCTTTAATTGACTAAAGTCTTCTTTGTTTAACATTACTAAAGTTTAACAATTTGAGTTCTCTTTATTTAACTGAAGTCTTTATCACCACTTAAGTGCGCAAATCAAATTCTCTCTTATCTTATCACATATTATCTTTATCTTGTGTCTTATTTTCATGGTCCACATGTGCCAACTTAATTAATTATCATATCAAATATACTAAGGAGATTTTCCCAATGACGTGATCATCTTGTTCTACTATTGTTCCAAGTGGTCATATGCTAAAGTAATTCACTCTAGAGGTGGCCAATATCTAGAGGAGACTTAATAGCTCAAGCATAATTAGTAGTACATCACACACCATTCATGCTTCGAGATTCAAAGCATTTTCTCAACACATGAGGCACCACCTCAAGATACGAGGATATGTCTTGACACACAAGACCTTAGCCTTGACAATCAAGACTTTACAACATCATCACTTTGACATACAAAGTACTTACCTCAACACATGAGGCTTATCCATTTTTGAGTCCAACTCAAGATTCTTCTCCAAGCTTCCCGAGTCCAACTCAAGCTCCTATAAGGTACTACCTCGACACACAAGGTTCAATCTTGACACACAAGAATGACTTGGATAATGACTCATGATGCTTTAACTTCAACATATTATTTGTACATTCAAACTATAATCTACGTGATATAAAAGTGCATTTTCCTTGAGGATTTATTATCAAACACCTGCATTGATTCCTTCTTGATATTTGGATCCATCAAAGAACAATTCCATACGTCAATATCTACTACTAAATTAGTTCTATATAAACTATTTACAATGAGTTTCTTGAGATGAATTTCCCTGAAGAATTCCAGATTGTTGATCATGGGGGATAGTTAAAAATTTAGCGATAAAAATTTCAAAGTATGAATGGAGAATGTAGTTCCCAAAATTGGAAAATTTGAGGAAGATGGTTCATTATTTGCTTCCAAATCAATCACAATTTGTTTCATATATTTTCTCAATTGATTCTAATCTTATTTGTTTGTCTCACTACAAGGAAAAGAGCTTGTAGTGGAGGCTTTTAGTATTACAAGATTGACAAAAATTGTCAAAAAAACCTTCGTTATAACCTCCACCAATGGTAGCATATGTTTTAATGGAGGTTATTATAGATATAATTTATAACTAAAAAAAACTCGACGACTGGATGTTTTAGCGGATGTTTTTTTACCGGTGCACTTTGTTTACATTGTGCACACCGGTGCGTGGAGTAACCCAACGCACTGGTGTTGTACGATGTAAACATATGCACTGATGCACTCAAATAGAACAAGCACTGGAAAGAACCAAATTTCATCGCCGCACGTGTGCTTGCATTTATATTTTACGCACCAATGCTTGTGCACGTACTAAACACACCAATGCGATATGTTACATCATACCCACTAAACAATTTTTAATATTTTAAAATTTTACTGGTGATGTGCATTTATAAGAGTGCATCGGTGCATTTCATTGTCAAACACACCGGTGCTTACAAACTATCAAAATAACCTAGTGTATTTAAACAACTGAAACGGACCGGAATGCTTAAACAAAAAAAAAGCACCGGTTCATATAAGCTTCGATAGTTCTCGGTGCGTATAAACCATTGACATACACCGGTGTGATACAAAAACGAAAAACATGCCGTATAAGTCGTTTAGCACGTGGACATTCTTATTTTTAAAATTTAACGGTGCGTTTAATTTACATTGGAGTGTCGGGCCTATTGTTGACATAAACGTAGCAGTGAGTAGAGTTCGGGTAGGCGCACCGGTGCGACATCAATTATCAAAAGCACCGCATATGATTCTTTGAACAATGACTACTGACATTGGAGTCAAATATATATATTATATATATTTTTTTTTAATTCCATTTTCATTTGAAATTGAAAGATTTTTTATAGTACTATTCATTTCAATTTTAATTATTGCGTTTGTTTGGATTAATTTCTTATACCATAGATGCAAGCATTTATTGTAATATTTAATCATCCATACATTTAATTACCAATATGTCGTTTCACATGTAACATTTGACAATAACATTGAGGAATGCAATAGAATAAAAAAGTTTATTTTGTTATATATCAATAAGCGTGCCTTTGTCATACAAAATAGGACAACATAGAGATAACAATAATCAAAATGTCAACATGCATGTAATTGTTACACTTATTGGTAACCCGTTGTTTTTCAATTCAGACACTATGTCCAGTACATGATTATACAAAATGACTGATTTTCACAGATAATTATTTCAAAATATATAGCAAGCTACAGTAGCTTGCATTAACATCAAAATTAAATATGGATCATCATTCTTCGTTGGAACTATTATCGATGCTCGAGTCACTTGCATCAATTGGGTTATTTGGCTGAATGTTTTGTTGATTGGCTCGATTGTTTTCCTCTTCTTCAGCTTCCATTTGCAAACATAAAAATAAAGTGTATTGAGTGTATCTACATCGACATGAATAATGAAAAATAAAATAGATAGTATACATGAATGTAAATTGAAAGGCGACATACCATAGAAATAATTGAGACATGAATAATACACATTCTTTTAAAACCAAATCTCATGCTTTCTATCAACAAGTCTTCTGTTGGCTCCACTCGATACTTTGTTTCGTGCAAGTTTTATGCCCCGTTACAAATCATAGACTTAATATAAAAGAAATAACAATATGGAAAATTTATTGTTGCTCCCGATGATGGATAGAATTAAACAGGAAAGATTTGAATTTGTATGTTTGTTTTCAGTATGTTTATAGACAAGTAAGCAGATGAGGTAAAAAAGAGTTGTCATTGCAGGTAGGAACGATTATTATTGCTAAAGAAATGGATGGATATTTAATCCCAGTCAAAATCCTTTCGCTTTTCAACTAGCTTACAAATCTGGTAGAAGAATTTATTGTATGAAATAATAGTTTTATTGTTAAAGGAGGTTGGAACTTCCTAGGAAAACTTAGAATTGTTTTTGTATGTTTTTAATATTTCTTGTATTCATTGTAGCAATATATGCATTGTGATATTGGAAGAGTACGGGGGCTGAACTGAACCAATTAATAACAACTGATAAATAATGGGCCTTGATGTATTGTAAGAAACTGAAATAAACACTGCTGTTGGTAACTACAACTATTGTCCTTAATTTCAGCAAACTGGCAATGCTTCCAAAACTCCAGCAAATCTTTAATTTAGCAAACTTAAAAGCTCATCAGGAAGTCCTAGATTTCAACAAACTGGGAATATTGTTGACTTCCAGTTAACTGTCCTAAATTTCCACAAACTGAAATTTCAACAATCCGTTGGCAAACCATTTAGATACATGTGTTGAAACATATACCATTTCCTACTGAACATGTGAACCAAATTTAGTAAAAAAAAAGCATACGGGCGCATGGATCATTCACTGCAATACATAAATCTGCTGCATAAATAGATACCAAAGACTGTACTGGTGAAATTAATCACCCACATGTTTCTATTTTTGAATTGTAGGCTTGAGGCTTCTTGAAAAGGAATATAGGAACAATTAAGTTACATGGGGCATAAATTTGATGATTTCAGAAATAAGGCCATGCAAGTCATGAAGTGTGAGATCTATTAGAGGTAATTATTTCTTGTAATCAAAACACAAGAATCAACTCATTATGATAGGATGCCTCAAGTTTAATAGGAGAAGATTATTTGCTTTTGGTCAGAGAGGCCCCTTTAAAATGGGATAATTGTCTTTTATAACCTTTCTATGGATACTTGTGTTAAGAGATCAAGTAAATGAAAAAGTTAAGTTAAATGAAACGTTGCTTAGAGATTCTAAGTAGGGCCATGACCAAAATATTTGGAGCTTGATGAAAACGTTTCAATGGCCTTCAGAGACTTGCCTCACACACATATCCTCCTAGGTTTGGATAAATCAAAATTATCGGTTGAGCCAATTTAAATTTTGAATAATTGTATTGCCAGCATGTGCTTGAGATGGGAAATTCCATGGCGAGACATGTCCATAATTTCGTGCTATGCTGACATGGTTAACTGCAGAGCTAAGTTTGATTCCTATCTTCTAAAGAGTATAAGAAGGTTGGGAAACAATATTTAAAAAGATAGCACTCCTCATTTGCCATATGGAGCAGTTTCACCCAAATGGTCATTGGTCAACTAAGGCTTTGGAAACCTTAAGTCCGAAAACTATAGACATCAACCTGAACCATATCTGCATGGTGTACACGGCATAAGTGGTTTCCTCCATGTATTAACAATTTGTTCTCTCTTACTCACTAGTAAATCTTGGTTGGATATGCAAGTTGTTTTTATTTGTTAATTTTCACATGTTTGTACAGATTTATGTTCCTCGCGTTATATTTGATGCATATATTTGACCCATATCCGCAACCCATGAAAAGATTAGATTTTGATATTCTTCTTAGCGCAATCTCTTGACAACAATAATTCACTAGCTCCAACGAATTATGAAGAAAATTGGGCAAATTACACCTTTGATACAAGAAAATGCACTATTGCATTAAATGTCAATATGTAATATTATCATTTTAACATACACACCAATGTTTTTTTTATTTGCACAGACATGTGTATGTTTTGTTACCGCATGCAAATCATTATCATAAACATGCTTGGAAATGCTCAAAACGATCTAGAAATGCACTTTAGAACAAGTTTGAACTTTTCCTGGCTTCTATCAAAACTTAAAACTACACATGCTTTTAGCTATGCCATAGAACCTTAGATATGTAAACAGAGATATCTACATTGAACAAAGGTTAAGATGACATGTTTGGAAACTTTTTTAAAGCAATCGCAAAGAAGGGATTCTGCACTTTCCTTTGTCTTTGATTGCAGGTTAAGAACCTTAGACGCCAATTCTTGAATAGGTACATGGTTGGAACCTTAGACACCAATTCTTGATGTATCTTAAAGAAAAGGTTCTTGTAGTTGTCAGACAATTACAACTGCAATAGAATGAAAGTTGTTTCTGCTTGTTAGTGAAAGCGTTAAAAGTGAAAAATGCATTTTCTAATTGCTGACTGCAATTTGTGTGCATAGTCTCTACAAGGTCAAATGGCATGATACCATTGCAGTGTCTTGTATCTTTTCTCCACCTTTGGCACAAAGCTCATAGTTCTTGTTGTCTTTTTCACATACGTAACTAAAAATAAAATAAAAAACTTTAATAAAAAAATAAAAGTGACTTTCCACTTGAAGCTTGGACTGCCATGTGTAAGCTTTACTATCCACCATTCTAGTGTTTTTTTGTGCTTATATAGGTGCCCATTTATGTGTTGCCGTGCTCAAGACTCCTACTATGACCATGAAGAACTAGCACGAAATACTTGGCCTAGTACCTCATTGATATTGCCATTGGCATAGTTTCTTAACCTACCACTCTAACTATGTCTTTTAAACTAGGTTAAGGAAAATAGGTTTAATTATTTATCACGTGTGCATTGATAACAAGCATGCATTTCAATCTTATGTGAAGTGATGCTCGGTTGGATTGAAAGGATGCACCTAATTCTTATTTTGGGTTGTTCACTAAATGGTATAAAAAAGCATGAAGATTCGTGTTGAAATTATGATGAACTTAATGAAGACCCAAAGGCTTAGCTAGGGATGCAAAGTAATTGTATTGGCTTTTCTATCTAAATTGAGTCCACTACTACGATGCAAAAAGGCGTATGCAATAATACTATTATTATAATTGATTAAATATCTAATAATGGAGCAAATGATTCCACTTAGCCAATAGGTAAATGTCATCTTTGCTAAAGCATGCCATTACTCCCTCTTTTATGTTATGCTAAAGATTATAGTTATCATCCATGATTTAAAATGAATTCTATTTAAAAACGGTGAAGCTTTCAAATTTTATTTTTAAAAATTGTATTAGTCTTTTAAAAAGAAATTGCAATTAAAGCCGGGTAAGGTTTTGGCTTCTATTGAAATTTTTTTTTTGTCTTATGAAAAAAATGCATCTAAAAGTTGGTAAACTTCTGACTATTCTATCTTTAATTTCATAAGTAATGAAATTTTTTTAAGCAAAGAAAACTAACACCAACTGAGGTGTCATGCAATAACAACAACGTATCCTGGAGTAGATTCAAACCTGAGTGAGGAGGGCCACAACCAACCCTCCCAACCATCTCATCTACAACTTGCAAACAATAACTTTATATTAAAATCCTATTCAACTTTTCCAACCTCCAACTATTCCCATCTTTAATTTCATGAGTGATGAACTTTATATTAAAATCCTACTGAACTTTGCGTATTACATTAAAAGCCACGCATGCTTCTACCTATTCCTCTATTTAATTTTGATTGTTACTATAAAGTTTGTACTTTCCTTTTATTTCATTCATTAATTTTCCAAAACATTTTAAAAAATTAATAGATTAAATGGTATGTCAATGTTGTTTGACTGTAAAGGGAAAACTATAAGGTATAACGAGAACAAGCTTTAATTTGTTTTTCATTAAAAAAAAGTCGCAATTTATTTATAAGTAAACAAACCACATTGGTTCAAAGGCATGTATCCTTTCCTTACAATAGCTGACAAAAATATGTGCCTGTCATTTATCCTATTCCCTTTTGACATGGGAAAAATTGTTTAAACTTTCATGTACCAGAAAGGCTGTGTACAAGGAACATAAAACTATTAAACACAGTTTTATGTTACTCATACATGAGTTCAAAAGAATTGTAACATCAGATAGTTCCAACAAAAAACTAAATAGCATGATACATGTGTGTTACACGTAATTGTCATCATCATCATCACGATGGATATTTACCCTTGCCATAATCCCTAAAGAACATGCAAAATCATGCTAGGAAGATGAGAATCGTGAGGAAATTCTCCTTTGAAACCCAAGTTTGAGAGATTGTCGCAGCTTGCTCTCTAACAACCTGCGACAATCTTTGTTGTCGCAAGTTGCATCACTACAGAGTGCGATAGCATCTCAATTTTCCTTTGTCCAAGGTGCGACACTATCTTTACGAAGGGAAAAAGAGAAAGTTTGTGGAGCTTCTAGAACAAGGCCCTCGTGGATGGTTATCCATTCCTATCGGGGTGGATCTCAAACGAACTCTAAATTCTTTAGGATCCTTTCCTATCCTTCTCCCCTTATCCTCTCATCTCCCTGTTATCCATTTGAGCTTATAAATACAATCCCAATCCCATGGAGAGGGGGGGGGCTATAGCCAAATGTTGGATAAATTTTGTTGGTTCTATAGTGTTATGTCAAACCTTTGACAGTCAAACTCTTGGAACAAGTCAATTCATTGAGGCAAAGGACCATTGGGAAGAAGCCTACAATGCTAAGGCAATCGATTGTATCTCTTTCATTTTATTATTTAATAATACAACAAATCCATTTCTTTCCCACAATAACTTATTATAAGTTTTGTTGCACTCTTCCTTGACTATCTGCATAAGTCCTTTTGATTGCATTTATCTATTTTATTCCTTCTTTCCTTTTGCAGGTGTTCTATGAAGCTCACACGTGGAAAAATAGAGTGGACAGTGAAGCTAGGACAACCTTCAGATCACACAGGTTAGCCTCCTTTTAATTGCATTCCTAGTGTAAGTACTTAGAGAAAAAAGGATTTTTATGTCTGTTTTGTTCCAGTTTTGGTTTCAGACTAGGGAGGTCAGTTCATGTTCGCACTTACAGACTTATCCGTTAACAATGTGTTATATTTAATTTCCATATGGCATTCACAGTATTTGTCTCTACTTACCAAAACTATATAGTAGTGAGGAATCATCCCAAAAAATGTCCAAGATCTAACTCTGCCATATTGTCATTGGTCATTTTCCATCTATGCCAGATGCCATCTTCTAGTTGTAACTCATTCTTGGACATATGATCTACCATTATGTTCCTTTCCCTGAAGAGACTTTGAAATATTACATCTTTAAATAGATCATTGATGTGAATTACTTCCTCATAAATGGGCCTTAAAAGTATGTTTTTTGGTGGCCTGTTTTGTCTCATCCAATCAAATACCAATTTCGAGTCCCCAAAGACTTGTATTTTCTGAACTCCATAAGATGTGACTACAAGCAGTGTTAGTTTTAAATCCATAAGCTCAGCTCTATTATTGGTACTCATCTCAATGCCGACAGATAATATTACCCAGTGTGAATCAGTGATATGAATAATACCCTTTGCACCTCACATGGTCGAATTGCCCCATGAAGCACCATTAAAATATGACCAACTGCTCAATCTATCAATTTGTTCCTCGATTATTCTTCTTTCTTTGCTAATGTTAACATTTTGAGGAAAGTGACTAAGAATAGCTAGTCCTTTAGTAGCATATACTAAACGAGCTATGTAAACATCCTTGAAAGTGACCTTGTTCCTAGATAACCATATTCCCAAAATAAAAATGAGCGGAAGGGCCATGTAATCCTTTGAGGACTAATTGTTGATCCATAACTGAAGAGAAACACCTAAATCCTTACCTAAATAATTGAAAGGTATCCATTTTACTTGAGAGGCATGCTCCCACATCTTTACATTGTAAGAACATGTGATGAACATGTGTGAAATGTTTTCATTGTTCTCCTTGCATAGGGGAGATCTTCCTAGTCCCACCCTGAATCTTCTTAACAATTGGTCCCACATTGGAACTTTGTTGCATAAAGCTAACCACATAAACAACTTTTTCTTCAAGGGACATTTGAATTTCCAAAACAGGTAGGACCACCAAGGGGGATTGGGAAGGTCTTCCTCTTCCATGATAACTCTGTACCCACTGCAGGAGAGCATGTGCCACCCACATCATTCCTTGACCATAATAATTCATCTTCCCTATCCACTAGTCCGACATGACTTACCTTAATAGCTTTTGCATACCCATTCCATATATCTTTATGTTCTCCAAGAAAACCAAAGACTTCATCTAGATACAAATACTGTCTAAGAGGTGTAGTATCAATGATATCATCCATATGACTCAGCAAAGAGAATCCCTATTCTCTTAGAGACTCCACCATTTCTATAGGTAATATGTGTGCTCCAAAAATACCTATCCACTGATAGATACATTCGTACTCTACGTATCCCTGCTCCTAAACCATTCCTCAATGGAGAGATGGTAAATGTATTTCTATACCACCACCTTTACCTATAAGCCATTACCTTTAAGTATCCTCTAGACCCCCTTAGCAGCAAGGTCCTTTGCAAAGAGGGTTGGGTGTTTTAGACCCCAGCTTCCAAGGGCCTTTAATTATAACAGTGGGGTTTGCATACATTGGAGAGTAACTTGTCTTTTTTAGACAAAGATTTTTACAAGGTTGGAAATATATAAAATAGTTTTTCCTTTTTTCCAAGAGAAAATAAGTCAAAGGGGTTTGGTGTATTAGCATTTTATCTATGGAAAATTGTATGGAATTCAAAATTTGCAAATATTTAACATATTACAATACTGTAAATTTGAGTTCATAATATAACTTTTAACAATTAAAACATTCATTATTTATTATAGTGGAACTAGAATAACAGTAAATCTCATACTATTTGGCACTTCACCATCACAAGGCAATGACTACAATTCTAAATCTTTAAACTATATGCATTTTCATATAATTAAACATGAATTCAAATCCCATAACCAATAATAGTTTTGCACAACAAGACAAAGTAAAAATTGAACATATAGAAACTCGGGAATCATTTCAAATAAATTTAGGCCATGAACCCATACTTACCTATTAAACCATATTTTCACGGTGTCATATCATATGCTATGTTTCGAATTTGAGATATCTTTCAAGTTGTTTAGAATGAGGAATGAATGTTACTTTAAAATTTTGAACTATATTTTAAATTTTTTAAAATGTATGTTACTTTAAAATGTATGTTTTTGTATTTATGAAATGTCTACTTTCGTATTTTGCTCATACAATATTTTTTTTATATAGTTTTTTTATGTACCAAATTGTATTTGTATCCATTTTAGTACTCAAAATATTGTTATTATGATTCATACTACTCTCTAGTGAAAAAACAAAATTCAAAATTTTTCATAGTTTCATATTCAAATCAAAATAAAAAGCCTAATGTGAAATGAAGGATTTGTAACAATGAAGTACATGCCCACTATTCTTTGTCCATTTATGTTCAATGGGCATCACACTGAAGTGCACTTATTTTTTTATTGATTGAATACCATGACTTATCCTCTATAGTTGGTATCTAAAAATATTTATTGGAAGTAACACCACATTTTTTACCAGATAACAACTTAATATTATTAAATTGAAAAAAATCGATAACAACCTAATACATGTGTATAGTTATCTCTCGTTTCCTTGTCTTATCTCTTGTGTACATCCTAATTTTGGCCTCTTCCTCCATTGTTTAATATGCCATTTGAATATAGGAGTAGCAAGTGTTGGGGGGATTATAATTTATCCTAAAGGGGGGGTTACAATCAATCCTAAAGGAAATTAAAAAATATCATATGCATGGGGGTTAGACAAGGTGACCTATAATCAGGTAGAGTTCTTGGCTCTTTATTGAGGACTATGGATTTGTAAAGGATTGGGAATTAATAGTATCACAATAATAGGGGATTAAATGAAATTAATCAGTCATAGGTATCTCTCTACAAGCTGAAAGGATACCCGTCTATCCAAGATGATCTAGAGAACACAATTCTTGCAAAAATATTTGACATGCCCTTATTCTTCCAAGTTCTTAAAAAAAAAAGTGGTGCCAACCAATATGCAAACTTTGTTATAGTATTGGACAAAGGAAATTTGTGGAAAAGTGGGAGCATTGTCACTCTAAGCCACCTCCCATGAGAAATTAGAAAATATCCCAATATAGAAATGACAGTAGTGTTCAAATAAAGGTGGCAATGATGGCATGAGATCATCTTCATATCCAACACCTCAATCCAACAATTAATTCACAACACTCCAATTCATAATGCAATACCTCGCTACATCAAGTTTCATCGAGTTAAAATTAATAGCAATGTAGAGATGGGACATATCAAGGCATCTAGGAGATATCAATCCATGCCTAATAGCATAGAAATGGATTCTAAATTGTCTTAAACATTAGAAGAAGAAATCAATGAATTGTTACAGGGGGAATGCAATCTTCTTGAACTGTTGGCCTTTAAAAATTGAGTGGACAAAGAGAATTGGTGAACAAGGAAAAGAAATAATCGAAGCTATGGATCATCAACATCAAAATTGATGTGGTCTTTTTGGAATATGTTAAGTCCTATATATTGTGACATTACATTTCTACTCGGGGAGTTCACTATGTGAATATAGGACATATCATGTTTATTCATAGGATATTAAAGAATACCCGTAATTTCACTACATATTAAGGATTTCCTCCCAAAAAAAATATTGTTAAACCCCCCTCCCAATACACCTTTACAATTTAAAAAGCCCTTATTTTCACTAGATATCCTAGGTATAAACTTTTTCCATGACACTTTGGATACCCCTTTTTATTTTTACCCTTATTATGGTGACATGGCACAACTCTTATAACCTTGAGAAACCTTTTAAGGTCAAATATGAAATCTTAGTGAGAGAAAATATTTCAAGATGGGTTAGCAACCCCCTAAACACAATTCAACTTCATTCACAATCATTCAAATCAACTTCCATCACATTCAATCACAAATCATAAATATTCAAACACCACTCTAACTCCTAACAAAATTGGATTCACACCACCTTCACACATATCACACTTATTCAAACACTAATATGACTTAACACACAATCAGACTTACACAAACTTAGACATAAAATACCTATTCAAACCCCCCAATACTCTATGCAACCCCCTAGATGCATAATTATAACCCCCTAATATCTACATGTTTTTAATATAATAAAAGTACCCTTTGGCCCTTATATACTAGGCAATATATTGCTTCCATAGTTTAGAGTACTAAATCCTCCAATATGAACTCATGAGCTATAAAATTACTTGCTCAGTGAGTCCCCCGTGCATTTCTATTATTATACTAGTATTATTGGTTGGTTGGGAGTATAATTGTAATTGTATGGTTGCCTATAATTGTAATTGTACATTTTGTCTCCTATATATATACCAGGGAGACCTAGTTTTAGAATCATATCATCTTGTCTTGTGCATTTTATACATTGTATAAGGTGGTTTACCCCTTGAAGAGGCTTCTTATTCATCTCTTTATTTCATTGTCAAGGCATTGGGTTACTCTTTTTCATATTTTAATGTTACTTTGGGAATTTTTGCATAACATTTGATATCAAATCTATCTTCCCTATAACTTTTTTTAAGGGATTTCTTAAATAGAGAAATTTTGAAGAGCCTCATAGGACATAGTGAAGTATTTGTGGTAAAATATTAAGGTCCCAGTTTGTTATAAGTTCAGAGTTAGAGTTTGTGCAAGTTAGGGTTCTTATTGGTCTAAAAACTAGTCTCAAACATGTGTTTTGGGTAAAACTGTTATATATGAAGCTTGAGAGATCCAAATTGAGTGAAACCTATTGCATCAAAAGGAATAAGGACCATAGTGTTTATGGTAAAAATTTCAAAATAAGAAAAGGAAAATCATACACATGTCAATCCGTACAAGCTTGCTCTCCTAAAATGGACAACAATAACACGTTTTGGGAAAGTTACCATAAATATCCCTTGGCACATCAAAATTGGGTCAAAGTTGTGGTATTGGAGAGAAAACATACCAAATTACTACATGGAAAAAATCAAACTCAGATGAAGCGCATTTTCAAAGGTAATTCGGGAACAAGGTCAGCTGACAAGACAACCCACAAACCAAGGTTTTTAAAGGTATGTTAACTGGAAACTTACATAACTTTTGACTAGAAAATCTATTTTGGGTTATTCAAAAGGTGTGATAAAGAGTAAATAGACAATAAGTCTAGTACATGTCAATGTGATCAAATGGAAAGAGGTGGAGGAAAAATTACTATGACCAATAAACCTCTGGAAGCCTCATCCATGACACAAGATGACTTGATGATATAGACTTTGGGTTGTCCAAGCTTAATGAAAGAGTAGAGAACATGGAAAATACAAACATTCAAAGAGGATATCCAAAAGAACCTTAAAAACAAGATACCAAGTAAAGAGGATCTCAAAGCTATGAAGGGGGTAGTTTTAAATGAGATTAGACATTTTTTTCTCATAATTCAGATCCTCACGAAGAAGATAAGGAGAATAAGAGGGACTTGTTTTAGTCATAGATTGAGAAAATTGAAAAATAGTTGAAGAACAAGAACTTTGAGTCCCGAACATTTGATCATTCATCACATCATAATGGGTTCAACTCATGACCAAGGAACTACTTCATTCCCAAGATTGATATGAGAAAATTTGATGGCAATGATCCAATAACATGGATATTATAGATGGAGCAATTCTTTGATCTACACAAAGTGCCAACTTTACAAAAGGTAACTTTTTCATCCTTGTATTTAGAACCTGATCAATTTGTAGGGTACCAATGAATTTGTGACTAAAAAGAAATTTGTTGTCTCTTGGTCTATATTTATGGATGAGTTGATAGCATATTATGGGGATATTAAGAGAAATATTTTCTTTAACCAACTGATAAATCTCAAGCAAAAAATTCCAGTTACAGAGAAAATCAGTAGCTTTAGAAGTTGAGTTTTAGGGTGAAGAACATTCCAGAGGATAATTTGTTGGATCTCTTTATGGGCGCTTCAAAGGAAAACATCCAACATGAGGCACATCTCTTTGAACCTAAATCACTGGAGAATGATTTTAGTTTGAAAAGGAAAGTTGAAAGTAAAAATATGGCTATTAGAAGGGTTGCTACTAACACCTATAGAGAGGTAAATGCCCCCCCTCCAACTTAAGTCACTTGACCTACAATGTTGATGCCTCAATAAGTTGAGGAAAGAAGAGAAAAATGACTATGTTCAATTGTGTTGACAAGTACAGTAAGGGGCATAAGTATAGTGAGAAGAAATGATTCTACATAGACTGTGAAGAGGAAGAAGATCCAAAACTAGAACAGTCTCAAGAGGTATATCTAGAAGATACTACTCCAACCATATATTGCCATACATTTTCCATAATTAGCACCCCTCAAACTCTCAGGATAGAAGGATATATAAACAAATAAAAAGGTAACAATGTTGATTTATTTTGGTAGTACCCATTACTTCATTAATTGCAAATTAGACAAATTTCTCAATTGATTTGTATATCCAACACCATAATTTCTTGTAATGATTGTAGATGGAGGTACCATAAATTGTTCAGGGAAGTGCCATAGTATTAAGCTTACCATGGGAGAGCATTTATTGAATAGTCCAATAATTGAAATACAAATGAGTGGTGTTGATGTTGTACCAGGGGTCCAATGGATACTATTAGTCCCTAACATGTACTAGGTTGAAATAGTGCATGCCAAGGCATGATAGAACTCAATTTTTATAGATTTTCGAGCTGAATCTCTATGGACTTCAATGTGAAATTTTATCTTTCTTGAAATATTTGAATAAGCAACCTTTGTGAAGAATTATAATGGTGTAAAACCATTGTGGAGGAATTTTGCAGAGTGTTACAACACTTTTAATGATAATGAAGGTGAATTTTAGCAGCTGGAGATAACAATAGGTTCAAGAGGCATTTTGAGGATGAATCTCTTTAAACATAGTGGAAGCATAAATATATTGAGCATTGATTTAAATAATTCATTAGTTTTTTAACAAAATGTATGGAGGATCATGAGTTTATTACATGAATTTACTAGAAACAAGAAATTCATGAGAACAACAGTAAAATAATACTTCAAATACTATTGAACAACACAAAATATTTGAAACTGGACCAGAGGTCATAATATTTGAAATATATGCAATCAATCTCAACATTCATCAACATACAGTGTCGCTGACACAATATGGAGTTGAAGTGTTACTCAGAACTTTTATTATCATATCAATGAGACTATACATAAACATAGATGAGTATGATAACAATGAAGAAGGAAAAAATACAGAGGAAAAATGTCTCTATAGCACTCTGAGAGCTTAATCTCTAACAATGATATTACATTACAAAATGGTTCACATCTCAACAACTGATAGAATCCCTGTATGAAAATTGCTAGCCACGAGTTATGAAATCCTATTACATTATATATGACTCTCCAGGAGTAACTGAATTCAATTAACTTTAACAGACTTGTAAGTCTATCCTTTTCAATAAAACTTTCTAATTGATTTTCAGTATTTCACTTTTTACTTCTTTTTACTTAAGATTTTCTTCTTGCTTGTTGTCTACATTTTATGTCCTCTCATGTACGCATTTTGATGCGCAGATGTCTGACCCGTTTCTTGACCTGTTGTTTGAACATTTGGAGGTGTGTCCACTTGCCTCATTTGATGCATCATTTGAATATTCACTTTCCCCTCAGGTGGCATAAAAGCGAATGGGGTTGGATGACTCAAAAACTCACCTGGAACTGTAGGATATTGTTGTACAATTGTCTACCCTTCTGGCATGCTAGAAGTTTGTCCTGTAGCTTGGATTTCAGGAGGTAAATCCTTTTTGTATCGTGATATTGTTTGCTAAGTTTTTCCTATCCGCATTGGATGGGCCTTTAATTCTTCTAAGGCTATCTCGACATTGGTGTGCTTTTCATATGATATGGGGCCTAGTTCCTTTAATAACCTTTTTAAAATGATCCATATTTTGAACTGAGGCTTGAGTCTTTCAATAACGCTATCTCCTCTTATAACACCTTCCAATGCATAATATTAAGGAAGTTCGTTAATTAATATTATTCATTGTCTCCATCTTGATCTATGACAGGATTTGAGAATTATTCAATCATCTCCATAAATCTCTTTATTTGTTTATCTTCTTCGAATACTTGCCATTGTTTCACATTGTCAGGAATTGAAGGTCTATATCTTAATTCAAATTCATGTTTTTGTCTGGGTCCAAGTGGATTCTTAAATGTACTAGAAGCTACAACTAGTGAGTCTGCTCTTTTGTTCTCTTCCCTTGGTACAATAGTGATATTGAAAGCAATAAAGAATTTTTCTACTAAATCCCATACCTGATTTTTGTATGCTCTCATCCTGGGATTTTTAGTTTGGTACACATTTCTGATTAGTTGCACCACCAATTCTAATCCAGAGGGATATAGGTGGCCACCCATCTATTCCACTGGCTCAAAACAATTTTCCATTTTGGTAATTTTCTTGTAATCATTCTACGATTTTTCGGGTCCTGAACTTCTGGGCCCATTTTGAGGCCCTAAACAACATTTTTTGGTGATTCAGGGGGCAATTGGTTGCAAATGCATGCATTGGCCAGAGTCGAAAGATGTATATCTCGGATAAACCTTTCCAACAGGCTATCGAGCACCCCAAACAAAGATCATATGCAAAGGTTATGACCGCAGGAAGTTGATTGTTCAACTAACCACTTTGGGGCCACAAAATTTATGATGGTTCATCTTCTAGGGTTGGGTTTTTGGATGTTTAGGGTTCCTTCCCTAGTGCTTATGATAAATAGGCCCTTTCAGCCTCTTTTTGTATACAACTTGTCATGAATTAGCGTATCTCCCACATCTCTTCTCAGAGATATAACTACCACCATTCTAGCTGCTTTTATTTTACAGTCTGTTCTGTTTCATTCATTTTTAAGAGAATCTGAGTTTATTGTATCACAATATTTCTTGCAATATATCTATGTATGTGAATATATACATGCTCTTTCATTTCGTTCTCCAAAAATCTTTATCAATGGTATCAGAGCAAAATACTCTTGTGGTTTCTTAGTGCATGTCCCCGACAAGATCTGAATATCGAGAGTTGGGTCTCGAACTAGTTGATCTTGTGGAAAACCACTCTCGTCGACCCAAGTAGCCTCACACGGAGGGAGAAGAAAAGAGAGATAATGGAACAAGAGATCTTATCAAGTTGTTGCTCGAGGAATCCCTCGTGCGGTAGAGGAACGAGATGGTGGATAATTTTTCCTAGATCCTTCGACGAATGTCGACGGCGGCGAATGCACCTTCAACAAGCAATCGTTTCAGAGGTGCGACTCCCTTCAAGGTACAAGTTAATTTTGACATACCCTTATTTAAAGGAAATATATATGTAGATGATTTGTATAAATGGTTAATTCTATTAGAGGGTTGCTTCCATGTTCAAAATTTTTCCAATAGCGAAAAGATCACCTTCATGCTCCTTAAATCCCTCCCCCATATTAAAGATTGGTGAGATGGGTACTATGAGAGGCATGCGAGGTATGAGTGTGAAATATTTAGGACAAAACTCACTTGGGTGGATTTTGTCGATGTCGAAGGAGGAATTCTATCCTATCAAAAACTATGATGACCAGTACACTCGGTGGACGACTTTGGACCAGGAAAGAGACCAGATAGTGTCAAATTTTACCAAGATATTCCATACCCTACGCTCAAAACTGGGTACTAGAGACTATGAATGGCACTTGGTCCTAAAGTACCTTAGTGGCCTACACAGTTACATTCATACATAAATGGATTACTAGATATATCCTCACTGGGAGCTGCTTATTGGTACACTATCAAGATCGAGCAAAAATTTAAGCAAGAGAATAAGAGAGAGTTTGGGTTTGCAAATCAACAACGGTATAAGCCGAGAAAAGGCATCCCTAACTCACAAAGAAAAGGATAGAGTAAGAACGACAAAAATCCTGAAAACCATCCCAAACCGCAGGAAAAGAAGGGTAATGGGAAATAAAAAAGGACATCAACATGTGGTGTGAGTTCCACAAAATTCCTTCGCACAACATTGATTAATGTCACTCAAAACAATCGTTGTTGGCTAAGACAAAATACCCGGAGTTGGAATCTGGATCAGAATCTGATTCAGAGCAAGAAAAGGGAAAGCATATCATTAATGTGGAACCTAGTGACACTATTGCAACCGTAAATATCCAACTAGAAGAGTCGGCGGATCCAGAGGAAGGGGAGTGGCTCTTCCATTCACAACTTTGGGTGTAGGGTAATCCACTACATTTCATTGTTAACTTTGGTAGATAGAAAAACCTCATCTCGATTGAGGTCATCAAAATATTGAATCTGCAGACGATTCCCCACCCCCAACCATACACCATCTGTTTGTTGGTCCAGGGACGATAAATATATGTCAGTCAACAATGCTTCCTATCCTACGACATCGAGCCCTTCAAAGATGAGGTAATGTGTGATGTTTCCCCACTTGAATTTTGTGATGTTATTTTAAGAGAACCATATATGTGGAAATGTCATGATGTGTATTAGTCTATACCTCGTAGTGTCATCATTACTTTGGGAAAGAAACTCCATAGGATACCAGAGATAATTCCCACCACTGTAGTGTCTCTTGTCATAGCTAAGCAGTGCAGGAAGGTAATCTCCCAGATAGGGAAATTCATCCTCTTTATGATTCATTCTGAAGGTGAAAAAAAGATCACAACAATGACCACCACCTCTACATAGAATCTCTCCACACAACATATTCGGGTGGGAAATATAGTGTAAGCATACCGAGACATTTTCACCACACCTATCGTAGTGCCATTACATTTCCAGGTCAAGCATTCAATTGATTTGAACCTTGGGGTGCCCTTACTGATGGTGTGCATAATGATGTTGTAGATCTATGATGGATGCATAGGTACTAAAATGAAGAAATACTGAAGTATGCGCAAGTGCTTGATGTTTTGAATGACAATATTATTGTCAGCATGCCAATAGTCACAAATGTTGTAAAGATAGAAGTGCAGAGATAGAACCGAAGTATATCAGATGATGCGTAGATGTTTAGCTGATGCTTATAAGCAGAAGTGAAAGTGTTCAGAGTTGAGAAGTCCATCTGATGTGCAACAATAGAAGAATAGCAAGACCGAGTGAGCACGTCATGATGTAAATGATCCGAGAGAAGTTCGTTAAACCGAACGGACGAATTATTTGATGCACATGATGTCACAGATTGTCTAAAATACTGCAACAGTTCAACAGAATGGACACATTAGTAAGTGCACAATTCCATCTGTTACTAGTGCATTATTTCAGAACTAGTAAACTATCAATTGAAAGCACAGTATCAGTTGGTGAAAGCAATAGCACTGTAGCAGAATGACAGAAAATACCTCAGTGCAAACTATAATGTCAACAAGCACATAGTACATGAAGTAAGACATCAACAGAAGTGTAAATTGAGAGGAATGAGAATTCAAGTGATGTCTACAGCTCAGTGACAAAGAATCAACTGCATACGAAGGTAGTTCAAAACATAACTATCTTTAGAAGATCAGTCGAGTGCGCGGAGTTGAAGTTTAGAAAGACAGAATCATACATTGGATATATGGGAGGTAGGACGGGGCAAGGAGAAAGGGGGTTGTATCCTCCTTCCAGTTGGTGCTAGAGAAACATAGGGAGTCAGAACTTCCTTCAGGTCAGAGCCTGTAAAACCAGGGGATCAGTGCCTCCTTCCAGTTGGTGTTGGTAAATACAGGAAGTTGGTGCTTCCTTGAATGGATTCTTTCTCATTATAAAGAAGCATTATGTGGTTTTCTCTTGTTTGGGTTTCCACGCCAAAATTCATGTGTTTTGTGCTCTTTGTCTTGGTGCATATATGGAGGACTGGTTTTGTTTATATTGGATGCATAATTAATCATCAAGATTAAGTTAAGACTAATATATTAAAGAAGGTAAAAATTGTTGATAACTACGCTAATACTGATTCAGCCCCTTCTTGCTAATAAATTGATTCCAACACTACTTGATTCTCTTTAACCCTTTCCTCTTCCATTTTTCTTTGGGATTCCAGGAATTCCTCCCAAGTCTCTAAATTATCAATTCCCTGTCAATATGGCATTGGCTTAGGCTCATTAGCAGAATTCCTATTTGCTACTATTTGCTTGGAGATAACTCTATGAGGATCAAAAAGTATAACCTCTGCTTTCTTCAAATTTAATCGATTCAAGAAACATTCCAAGTATTGCAGGGATTTCAAACCTCTAAGTTGAAAGAGTCCTATCTTTCTAGCAGTAGGAAGGTTCTTTTATGTCTAAAGTGTTTAAAATGAATTTCATCCACCTTGAATCTCTGTCTTTTGTATTCCATTACAAAGAATCTAGGGGTTAGGAAAGCTAGGAGCTTATATGGCTCTTCCTCAAATCCATAAACTCTGATTACAATATATTCTTCCAATAAAAACCAGTCACATGTCATGATATGAGGAGTGAACTAGAACCACTTGTTATTCTTAGGGACATTCTGGATGGTGTAGAATCATGGATGATAGTGTAAGTGATATCTATCAATCTGTTGGAAAACTCAGCATAGTTGGAGTTGTTAGATTTTCTCTGAAATAGTTCATTCCACTTGAATATTGGAATTGGGCTTCCGGTTTCATTGGTCATCTTCAGATATAGCCATTTGTAATGCTTAAAGTTTTGATACACAAACATGTAAAACAAATATGAGGGGTATCTAAAAAGTTTGATGGTTGGGAATTCCTCCAACTATTCATGGATAGCTTGAATTATGGAATTACAGAGATTATATCTAGGGCAAGTGTTTGTAGACATGGGGGTTAGGATTAGGACAAAACCTAATATCACCTCATCTACTTTCTCATCATTAACATACCCCAGGACTATACAGATCATAGATAAGGATTTCCTTGGAAATTTGGAGAATACTATACTTTCATATGGGGGAGGGGACGAAGGGAGAGAAATCCCCTTTTCGAGGTGTTGTAGAAAAAAGAAATTTCTATCAAAAGGTTTTAGGGTTTGGTACGAAGATGTAAGGGGTTTCTCATCCAAGGTCTACATCGCAAGGAACTTTGGGATGCAAAACATCCTTTGTAAGTTGATGCCCTCTATGTTGCATAAAGTTTTAGAGAGATTTGATGACAAACTGGATTTCTTACTGTAAGAGTATTGTTGAACACACCAGGTTGTGAATTCTAGGAAATATACTGACCTGGAACAAACGGTCCTAGAAAGGTTGGAATCCCACAAATGGAAAGGGTCTTGGTCTGCAATGGCTAATGACTGGGATTCTTGAAGGGTTGCATTTAGGTCTAAGCTGGTGAAGATGGTGTCAAATATACTGGCATGTTTATCATTGATATGTTCATCACCAACAAAAATAGCCTTGTGCAACTTGTATTTAGATTTATGGGCCATTTAAAGCAAAAAAAAACAGTTGGTAGCTCAATTGGGCTCGTAAGGTTTAACAAAGTCAATTAGGGACAATTAATGTTTAATAGACGTTAAACCAAGCAACTGGTAAAAGGTTAATACTATAAATACCTGGGTAAAATTGGTGGTGGTTGGAGACTTCTGGTCATTGATGTTTGCTAGGCAGGAACAAAGGTTTCGGACGTCGCTCTTCTTTGAAATAAATAGGATAACAGAAACAATTGTGTTTTCCCCTTTTAATAGATCCATATTTGAAATCCTTTAGTACAGTTGGCATCAATTGATTTAGTGCTCTTTGAAATACGTCGACGACAGTCTGTTCCCTGTCTGACATATGTCGAATTGCAAGGGGATGACGTGTATGCTAGGGCATCACTCACTTTATAAACGTGGACACTTGATTGATTGGTGGTTTTGAGTGGAAACTGGAGTAGTTTACATGAGCAGTAAATACCCACGAGCTTGGTTGTATTCCAAAAGTGATTTGCGAGGATTTATCAATAAAACTTCATTGCATGTCCTTGACGGGGCCTGGTACAACTCCTCCTCAGATCAAATTATCCCGGGCACTTTTTGTCAGCACGTTATTGATGTGGTCCATTGATCTGACGATCAACTTATTTGATTAGCTCGACTGTTCACCCTATCATGCTGGCACTTTTTCGACACGTTATTACACATGATCATTGATCTATTTACAGATTGACAGCTTCCCATTGCTACCTTTAACACTGTTATATTAGCCTGTGGTCCCATGATCTTATATTCTGCTTATAACATAACCACCAACTTTATATCCAACTTTTGTCCTTATCTCCTCATGGGATGAACTCTAAACCTTTAGAAATATGCTCTTTGAAAGGCCCCAAAACCCTGTGAAGATATTAGTACTAACAATTACGATAAATGGGAATAATGGCTCTTAATTTTCAAGAAATTTTCATGGGATTCTCTTCAAAAGAAAAGGAAATTGAACTTAGATATATTCCAAGGAAACCCTATAAAGTGACCAGCTCTGATAGCAAGACAAAATTGCTAAAAAAGGGATACCGTGGAGTAATTGCACAATTGTGCTCAATAGATGTTTAAGCATCTATACCGTCTATTCCAGTGGATCTCCAACAAGGAATTGCCAATCATTCTGAGGTATTTGGAGATATTCCTAATGGTATTCGACCTACTCAATATCATGACTATGCAATTCATTTGCAACAAGGAAGTGTACCACCTAACATCAAATCCTACAATTACCCATATGCACAAAAGTGTGAGATGTATCATTCAACCTAGCGAAAGTGCTTTCTCTGCACCAAAGGTGATGGTTCACAAAAATGATGGTTCATGGCATATGTGTCCAAATTATAGATAAGTAAGGGATATCAATAAGATGACTATTAAAGATAAGTTTCCCATTCTTTCCATTGATGAATTATAAGGCACAATTTGATTTACCAAGTTGAATCTTCACTATAGATATAATCAAATCAAAATGAGGAAATAATTCATTATGAAAAGATCCTTCAAAACACATGAAGGCCATTATGATTTTCTGGTGATGCCATTTGGCATTACCAATGCACCTTCCACATTTCAAATCTTGATGAATTATATTTTTAAACCCTTATTAGAAAAATCGTGTTATTCTTTGTTGATAATATAATAATATATAGAAAATCTTGGGAATAGCATGTCCAACATGTTGACAAGGTCTTAAAACTATTGGAGGAGCACCAACTATATACCAATCCTTCTAAGTGCACTTCGGTTTTCAGGAAGTAGGATATTTAGGTCATATTGTATCTCATGCCGGATGTGGAAGTGGAATGTGTTTAAAGCCTGTTTAAAGGAGCTATCGGTTGGATGAGAAAGATTAGATAGGTTGTAGTTTCACTCTCAACTACAAAAGCTGAATACATTGTAGCCACCTATGCAATCAAACAAGTTACATGGTTGCATAGATTGTGTTCAGGTATTATTTTTTTATAGAAAGTTGTAAGCTTAGATTGCAACATTCAAAGTGCAATGTTTCTAGCAAATAACCCTAATTATCATGCTAAAACAAAGCATATTGATGTGTAGTACCAATTTGTGAGAGATATTGTTGAAGACAAGAAGGTGTTACTATAAAAATTTGACACCTTGAAGAATGTTGTAGACTCATTGACAAATTCTGTTAGTACTAAGAAGTTCTCTTGGTGTAGAGAATCTATGGCCATTGTTGCACC
This sequence comes from Larix kaempferi, assembly GCA_027924585.1. Classification (NCBI taxonomy): domain Eukaryota; kingdom Viridiplantae; phylum Streptophyta; class Pinopsida; order Pinales; family Pinaceae; genus Larix; species Larix kaempferi. Next base: position 5,939,913 of record BSBM01000938.1, read on the forward strand.
GAACTTATGACACTATCAGTGCATGGGCTACTATCTTACAAAGAAAACAACGAGTGGGAGAATGTTGGATATGTGTTATATTCTTTGCACGTGGTGTAGGGTGCGTCACCTTATGGTCCGCTTCCATCTAGTTCAAAAGTTACAAAGGTGTGTCACCTTTTGTAAAAATATGTAATTTAATCTCGGTTAAGGCACTAGAGGTGTAATCTAATTCAAGTTAGTGGATTAGGGTTTTATGTGTTTTGAAATACCTAATATTGTATTGTGAATGGTTAAGAAAGTCCATGAGAAAGATAGAGGTACGACTCTAAGTATTTTTGGATTTTTCCCCTTAAGGGTTTCCTGGGTAAATATCTGTGTAATGTGTGTGTGCCATTGTGTAATCTATATTTTTCTTAAGAATCTATACGCGTTGCTTCTCTTCATAGGTTTAAAACTTATAGATATACATCCTAATATAAAGGTTATAGGTGCAGTGGTCATGCCACGTGTGCCCATGATATATTGACTTTTTCATGTTAAAAGAGATAGAGAGAGATAGAGAGTTTTTATTTCTCCGACCTCTTTCTATTGTAGGTTGTACTAATTTTTTTGTTGTATAATTACTGCATATAGCAAACAAAGTTTGTTACTAAATAAATATCCAATGTAAATAACATAGATAATCCATAAATGAAAAGTATATAATAAAAATAAATGAGACGGTAACAAATATAAAAAGGGTCCATATATATAATCCCGAAAGGGCAACTTGGTGACTCTTCACAAAGAGTTGCATCCTTTAATTATTGTTGTTGTTGTTGTTGTTATTGTTATTATTTATCAACTATTATTACTTATTTTTTGTTTATTGATATATTTTATGTTCATAACATTGTCCACCCCTAAAAATATGCTTTGTTTTCAAAGCATATTTTATTGAAAGAATTTGTGTTCGTGCTCGTAACGTCTTCTCATGATATTCTGAACTTGTAATTGTGACACCCGACAAAACAAGGCAATGTAATATTTGGATACCTAAATTGATGTGTTGCATTTTCTAGGACATGATCCACCCCAAATCTACCATCATTGGAACTGTTTGATGACCGATTGTTCAAATAGAATTTCTCATTTTAGGCTTCCATACAAGTCGTTGATTTTGTCTTCTTTCTTTTTCAATGTTGTAGTTGGTATGTCTGTAAGATGAATACTATTTATTTTCCTCTTGACTTAGTTGTCGGTCATAACGACTCTTGTGATTTGGATGACGATAAGGTATTCGAGTTGCTTGTGGAGTGTTTGTAGAAACTTTGAATTTTTGTGCTTTTGGCAATTTATTGGTTGGTAATAATTCAATTGAATGTGTATTTGTTCCTCTTTCCACAATTTGGACGTCCATTTCTGAGGATTTTTCTAGCTTCTCATCTTTTATTTTTTTTATGTGTTCAATCAAACCACGATTGATATTTTTTAAGCGAGAATTTTCTTCATCTTTTCTCATAGGTTCTTGTTGAATTCTTTTTCGAAATATGCTTCCTTTTTGTTGAATTGCTCCTATACTTCTTGTTTTTTTTTTTGACAAAAACGAGTAGGTTTTATATTGATAAAACTATGGCTGAGCCATCCAAAAGATACATCTTAGAATTCTGTCAAACCAAAATTCTTCATCACAAATAAGGCCAGAACTTCTTCTTCTAAAGGTACAAGAAACGCATTAAATCTGCAATGCCTCTACTTCAGGCAAACAAACTTGCTGAAGTTCAAACAAATTATTTCAAAGATCCAGTTTGGCTGCGCGTCAACACTGGATGCCTGGGGATTGGAGTCTTTTTCTTTTTTATTACTTTCGTCCATTCCTTGGACTGGTCTGGTTCGGCGTCCGAGAGAGCTTCTTCTGCAAGATCAGCCCAGCTTGGGCCTGTTGAAGACGTTGTGGGAATCGGGTCGTTCTGCTGGGTCACCCGGGGTTTTTTCTGGGACTGTTCTGCTGGATCACCCAGGGTTTTTTCCGAGTCTGGTTCCTTTGAAATACTTTGGTGAGCTGGGATCGCCCCCTCCCACCAAGTTGGCTTCCGACGAGATTTGGCTAATTTCTTTTTTTCTGAATTTTTGCAGTTAGCAGCTATATGCCCGGTATCAAAACATGCTCTGCATCTGAAATTTATGTGTTCGTAATCTAACTTCACAGTCCAAGATCTGTCTTTACCTTGAAGAATGATTTGAGCAGGGAATCCCTTGGTGAAGTCCATCTCAACGCAGATACGAGCAAAGGTTGTGAAAGCCGTTTTTGTTTCAGGACTTCTGCTGTGAAATTTCCCAAGAGCATTTCCAATGGATTGCAGGGATTCAGGTCCCCAAAAGTGGAGGGGAAGATTTGGTAAACGGACCCAAACTGGTGCTGAGGAGATGTCCGCAGTAGAGGCATCAAAGGAAGGAGTCCAAGGCTGTAGGGACAGCCCAGATCTTCCCCAAAACCAGGGTCCAGATTTGCAGATATGGTCCCTATCTTCGGGAGATCCAAAAATGACAACAAAAAACCCTCTGGCACAAGGGCAAATAAGAGCATCAGAGCTCAGAATAGGATCCCAAGCGGACAAGACCCAAGAATGAAGATCTGCAAGCTTCGGCCAAAAACCATTGAACCTGCAAACCAAGGCGCGCTGAGAGTAGTGGTCCGCATGCAGAACGGCTTCCTGACAGACCGGAAGAACCAGATCCGGAGCTTCCACCACAAGAAAACCCGACGAACGGCCAGTAGACGAGCCTTGCTGGTGTGGGTTCGAGCTGCTAGCCGCAACAGCATCGAGCGCTTCGACCTTCAGCGAACGGGGGGACTTCAGCGAATCAGAGGGGCGAGTCGTCCGAGAGGGAGAACTCGCAGCCACAGAAAACGAGAGGGGGCGTCGAGGGCCTTGCCCACAAGGCAGTCGGCAAAGGACAGAGCCATGGCGTCGCAGGAGGGAGCAGCCGAGCGGCCGCGGAAGGAGCCGACGTCTAGGGTTTTCGCAGAGAGTTGTTCGTGTATTGCCCTCCTATACTTCTTGTTGTGATTCTTTTTCATTTTTTTTAATTTCTTGATCTATGCGATTGATTTTTGACTATAATTCTTCAAATGGGTAATTCCTTCATCTTTATAGGTGATAACATTTTCAAATTCTTTCTGCCTCTTTTCTTCTTACTTATGATTGTTTTGTGGGATTGGTTTTTAGATATCATTCAAGTCTTCTGAAGTTGGAGCTTTTGAATTTGTCTTTATTGAAACATCTTGCAACCTTATCATATGCTTCTTATGGGAGAACATAATAAACTTTTTCTTTGTATTAAGATGAAAGTCCCCAATGTTTCCATCCATGGAGATCCTAGAATGATGTCAACATTTTCTTTAGACATAGATGTAATGTTGAATTCGGATATGAAAGTATAATTGTTAATTGTCACTGGAATATTATGTATCCCATATTCTTTACTCCATTCATTATGTTCGAATATATTAGATTCGGGAATTATTAATCGATTGGCCAAGTCGGCATTAATGTAATTGTTATCATCATTTGGAAAAATGGCAATGTTAATATAAATTCTTGAATAGACCCCTTAAGTTTTAATAATGTCAACGCATATTTTTCATAAGTTTTAGAAAACCTTCCTTTATTTCCATTTTTTTGGGTTAAAATTCCTCAATATCTTTTAATCCTTGTTCTTTTTTTAATATATATATATATATCCCTTTAAAAACTTGTTTTTTAAATTTAAACTTTGAAACTTAGGCTATATATATATATATATATATATAATCTGTTTTAAAACTTTTTTTTCAAGTTTTTTTTAACTAGGGGAATTGATAACTGGAGTTGGGATGGTACTCGCGTGACACGGGGCCAGGGATCCAATCTCACTACCACTATACGTCTAGGTGCATCCACAGGGCTCGAAACATGGTGCACGGGTAAGATTGCGGGGTTCAAACACGTGACCTTCCATTTACAACTTCTCATATTTACCACTTGAGCTACCCCCCACAGGATTTCGTTTTTAAGTTTAAACTTTGACACTTAAGGTAACCGTTTTATATATATCATTTCCAACTCAAACACCCGTTTAATTGAGTTTTGAAAGTACCCTCCTTCTCTTTATCCTTAACATATCTTCACATGTTTTTTTTTTTATCTTTTCTTTGAGGGATTTGACTTATACCCTTCATAGTCTCTTTCTTCCCATTGACTATTAAATAATTTAAATAACTCTTTAACTCAAATTTTTACTTCTCTTTAATTAGTAAAGGACAGTTAAGATTAAGTTATATCATCCACAATTTTAAATTTCAGTTAAAGGTACTTATGCACCCTTAATAATTTTGTTTATCTGAATGAATCTCATTATTAAAAAAATAATAATCAATTTCACTTTGTTATTATCGTCCCCTCCTTTATTATTACCGTCTTTTAATTCTGAAAAATTGTGTCCTTTAGCCTATGGTCACACAATACTTGATGTTGTTGTCAAATTGACGACCCAAGTCAAATGAATACACCTCTACCTATTGTGTAGCTATCAAAAACAAATTAAATCAATTTAATTGTACCGAGAGTAGCGAGGTGCTCTCAGTCCACTATGGGGGAGATGTTGCAATGTAACGTAATGTTACCAAAAATGAAAAGTAATTAAAATAATTCATGTCGGCTCATCTAATAAAAAATTAAAAACAAACAAAAAGTAATTAAAAAATCAATGTCCGATGTGTAAATTTTTTACCTTGAAGTGTAAATTTTTTGGGACGTGTAAAAAATTTAAAATTAAAAAAAAATACACCTCAAGAAAATTAAAAAAAAAAATACACCTCAGGAAAATTAAAAAAAAATACACCTCAAGAAAATTAAAAAAAAAAATACACCTCAGGAAAATTAAAAAAAAATACACCTCAAGAAATTGGATGCCTCTTGGTGTTTGATAGATCTGTATTTAAAATGAATCTATGATGGTTATTCAACAATGGTTGTGTTTTCTTTGTTTTCATGTGGTGAATTAATTAATCACTTTTTTCTTTCTCGCTACATGTACTTATCATTTTTTTCTTTAAAAAAAATTCGTAGAGTGCAACAAAGAACATGAGGCAGTTGATGCTAATCCAACAATTTAAGCATGTGGTGTCTCCAATTTTCAGCTGATGATAGATATGGATTCATATAGTTGTGTATTTTCTCCCAAATTAACTTATACAGACGACCCTGTAGTGTATAAACCAATGGTTTCTCACTTTATATGCCCTAGGTTATTTGTGGAGAATATTGAAGCACTATTTCAACTTGAAATGATTTGCAATTATGTTTGGTGGCCATCTTTTGGTAGATTTTATTATGATGACTCCTTAAATATGACCCACAAATTTCCTGAAACGATGGTTGTGTGCAACAACGGCTTCGAATGGATGATAGTCACACGTTTTTTAACAGCTTGCAACAATAGTTACAGCTAGACAACTTCTACTTGGGATTCCAGATTGTGGTCACCAATCTTGAAATTTTGCATTGTTCTACATTTCTTTGATTTTTGGTTTTCTTCATATTTGGCTGTTGATTGATTCTCTTCTTCCAAAATTGTAGTGGAATGATTTTTTCCTTAAACTTTTGTTTTTTTTTTCAATAGGATTTTTTTGTTATGATCTTTCTTTCTAATGGAGCAAATGGCCAAATTCCAATGTTTTGGTTAAAGACCTGAGGTTTAGAGAAACTCTAAGAAAATATGACCAAAAGACATGTCGGACAAGGTTTGAAAAAATGGCAAAAGGCTCGATCAACGAGACTCTAATACCAATATAACAAACAAAGTTTGTTACTAAATAAATATCCATTGTAAATAACACAAATAATCCATAAATGGAAAAGTATATAATAAAAATGATTGAAATGAATACAAATATAAAAAGGGCCCATAAATATAATCCCTAAAGGACACCTTGGTGACTCTTCACAAAGAGTTGCATCCTTTAATTAAATTATTATTATTATTATTATTTATTTTGTGTTTACTGATATATTTTATGTTCATACCACTGCACGTTTTAGGTTCTCTCTACTTACTACCATTAACCTTCTCAAGTGCAACATGCTATAGATTTGTTTTGCTATGATTATCATCACCACACCACTACCACCATCACTCCATACTCATCATTCCATCATTATTTTCCATTCCATTCACTACATATCCATCATTTTATCATTCCTACACATCTCATTCATTTATTGCTATAGATCCATTAGTTTGAACTTTTGATGGTTCACATTTTCTCTGGATCGTTCCAACTCTACTTTAATTACCGATTTCTATTGATCCACCTATTTATGCTTTGATTGTCAATCATTATGGATCTGTCTGTTTGTGCTAGTTTTGCACTTGCTACAACTGTTGTTATAGATCGTGTATTGTGAAAATTTTAAGGATCCATAATTTTCTCAAAGTGTAAAAACCTTGGCGAATCTTACTAATTATAATATTTGCAACCATAAAAAGTTTGGTGAATTTAAAAAAAATACTCAAATTTCTAAGGACTTTATATAGTTTTTGGATAATTTTAGCTATTTTTAGAGTAAAAATAAATTATCCCATGTAATTTGGGTGAATCACCGTTGAAAAAAAGGCAAATTGGCGAATCGTTTTTTGGAAAAAAGGTCGTAAAATAGCTCATGGTCTAGATTTCACCCCTAAATTTTTTCTTGATCGTGTATTTTCATTCACAACCACTCCATAAAAATTGCTCACATGTTGCATGCCTCCATGGCTGACGATACTTGCCACTTATACTCGTCATTATTATCAAATCTCGCTCACGATACAAATGTATGATTTCCTCTTTGTGTTTTATAGTTTGAATTTAATTCCATTACTAAACAACAAGTTTCCATATTTTCCCTATCCATTTTGCATGTCGAAGACGTCATGATGATTCAGTTGGGGGGGAGATGGACAACTACCATTGCATCACCACATTTTTCAAACTTTATCTTCCTTATGCGCCATTATTGTTGTCCTTCACCATATTTTCACCAACTTCATTGTATCCTCCACCATAGATTCTTGATCTATCACCCTCACTACCATACCTTCTATTAGAAGTCCTTGTCAACCTTCATTCCCATCCATTTCTTTTTGGAAAAAATATGGTTCATATTTGTTACTCCTCCATTAACTAATATCACAATGGTTGTGACTCCTTACTTCTACTTGCTTGTTTGTTGCGGATGAAATGGTCAAAATTTTATCATGGGTGGCTTAGTTGTGCACCACAAGCCAATCACTTTGAAGCAGTTGCACAACAACACAAAAGTGCTCCAAATTTTCCAAAATGTTGGGTGGATGGTGTATTTGGAGAAATTGTGGGACTTTGATACATCCATTGATTTGTAATTTGCCCAAAATTTTCTCCTATTCATAGCCATTTTATGGGGGGATTTTTGTTAGATTTATAGAGGCCACTCTAGCATAGGTTACCAGACTCCCTCAGACCGATGATTGATGGTTTGTATAGAAGGTAATAGTTATGTAGGTAAGAGCATATTTCTTGGATCTAGGTTAAGTGGTTTAATATGGAGGAAAGGCGGTTAAGCACGCATGTTTACCACATCCCTAGTCATAGGTGGCCTACTTCATCCAAAAATACCACACTTATGAAGGTCAAGATAACCTTCTGTTTGAATATCACTTCAAATTATTAACACATTTATGGCATCAGATATTATTAAATCTCCCCTATTTCCTAATGTAATCCTTGCAATTGAGGGTTCACAATGTGAGACACACCAAGAACCTTGTCTTCAAACTATCCCATCATGGCTTAATTAAATTGTTGATAGTAAGTTCCCTATCCCAATCCAACTAGACCTAGGAGGCATTTTTATGGTGGCCCCTTTGCATTCAACAAGAATATTTAAGGGAACCATAAGAAGAGAATAAGTTGAGTAGGCTGAAGAGAATGCATCGTAGGAAGAGCAGGCCAAATAAAGTACACCAAAAAAATAATTAACAATTATGGGACCTGTAACAGAAGTAGAAGGCCGAGCAGGGGGTCATGTAGAATAAGTACACCCATGTATTGTAGAATAAGCAGATGTCATTGCTATAGAAGACTCAAAGGATGATGAAATATGAATTATAGAACCCCCCACTAGAAAATTTGATAACGTAGGGGTTTCTTGCCCAACAGTTGAAGAGCACCATGAGGTTTGATAACAAGAGATAGGATCAATAAGTTGTATCATTGCTCCACACAAACCAATAATAGAACAATCTATTGTTGTTACACAAGAACCAACAACAAAAATTGAAATTGAAGAAATCTTTTTGGATGAGCTTATGGAAGCATTTGTTGAAATTTGTTAGGAATCCATGTCTTTACTTTGTTAGTATGTTGTTGTTGGACGTATATGCTTTGTAAGTCGTCCCGTAGTATTTGTTGATCAATAGTTTGTGTTATTGTTGTTGGTGCATATGCTTTGTAAGTCGCCCGTAGTATTGTTGATCCATAGTTTGTAGTGGCCCATGGTTTTGACCCATAGTATTGGCGCCTAGACTTAGTATATAAGTGTGTGTTGATACCTATGAAGGACCGCGAAGTTATTTGTATTGAGCTTGCTCATAGGAGGTTGCCCCCTCGAAGTGGCCTGTGATCAATATAAAAGTGATTCTAAGTTCTGTCATTTCTGCTATTTCGCATATTCGTATTAATTAATTGTTGCAGGTGCATCACATCTGGTATCAGAGCACTTTTTTGGGCTCGTTGGGTGAAATTTCTGCTAATTTTTATTTTTTTTTCGCATTTGTTGCAGGTTCGGATTTGGGAATCATCCGTATCCGCTTAACTGTGGGAAGTACTTCGGCATAATCCCTAAAACTTGTTGTGAGGAGTACCACATGAACCCCGAAGTAGCTGGCCCATTGAGAGGACCTGCCAGCGAAAAGGGAAACAACCCCTACTTGATTGACTAGTTCCCACCCGTGAGGTAAACCAAGAGCTGTCGTTTGTGGCAAAGCGGTTATCAGTTTTACCTGAGCCGTGGAGTGAGGGGTACTGCCCCAATACGCAAGCCGTCAAACAACATTGGTGGCCGAGTGAAACCCCTGAAATGTTAGGAAGCCGGACATACCTGGGGTCCATATCTACTTTCAGCTGAACTATTGTCGATCACTATTGCGCCGTTTCAGATCCATTTTGAAAGACGTTCCAGATCCAGCCGTTTTCAATCCATTAGGCGTTGTTCCAGATCCCTTCCGAGCTGTAGTCGCTCCAGTCTAGGAAAAAAAAGTATAAAATTCAGTTTTTTGTCCATATCTCCCTTGTTTTCACTCTGTTTCCCTTGAAATTTTTGGGGAACTCCTGTCATCCCATTCTGCATATTTCATTCCTGAGGACCCTATCCCTGATTCCCCTTCCCAAAGCCCGAAAGCCCACATTTGTCTATTTTTAGGGTTTGCCATAACTTCCTCAGATTTCACCCAATCACCTTCAAATTTTACCACAGAGTTCCTTTCTGAATTCTGCTTCTTTGTCCCCCTCTGCCAAATTTTCCCATTCTTTCACCCCGCTTTTGAAATCCTCATTTTTGCTTCCCTATCTAGTCGACAGTGTCCAACACCTAGTCAAACCCCAATTACCCTTCAGATTTTTTCCCAAGTCCAGATTTTCCCTTACTGAAGCAGTTTCTGTTTTTGTTTTCCTACCCAGTAAAAAAAAAAAAAAAAAAAACTCCTGGTTATGGTTGTCACCCGTGCAGGAGCAAAAACCATGGAAGAAGCACTTGCAGCCATCCAAGCCAAACTCCAGGATCTGGATGAAAAGTTTCTCGGCCTCCATCTTGAACATTCAGCTATGAACAACAAACGGTAGTCCGAGTCTTCATCAGACAATGAGTCTTCTAACATGTTTGCCTTGCCCTTAGGCGGATGTGATGTGGTTTTGGGTGCTCAATGACTACGCACACTTGGCCCTATCTTATGGGATTTTGCTGAACTTTGGATGCAGTTTTCCATCAATGGACAAAAACACACATTGACAGGATTACAACCAGGTTCTCTCAGCATCATCAGTTCACATCGCATGGAAAATCTCCTCAAGAAGAATTCACATGGTGTCATTGCTCAGATCCATTCCATTCATATGCAACCATCAGCGGTCTCCACTACTCCTTTGGATCTACAACAAATTCTGGATCGATATACAGGTGTCTTTGCTGAACCAGTGGGATTGCCACCTTCCAGGCCAGAAGACCATCGTATTCAGTTCCTTCCTGGCATCGTTCCTCCCAACATCAGGCCCTATCGCTACCCATTTCACCAAAAAACAGAGATTGAAATGCTCGTTCGGGACTTATTGAAGCAAGGTATTATTCGCCCAAGCACTAGTTCCTTTTCTTCTCCAGTTATTCTTGTTTGCAAAAAAGATGGGTCATGGCGCCTCTGCATTGACTTCCGAGCACTTAATCACCTCACCATCAAGGATAAGTTTCCAATTCCTGTTGTTGATGAACTTCTTGATGAGCTTCATGGGGCTCACTTTTTCTCCAAGTTGGATCTTTGTTCTGGGTATCATCAAATTCGGGTTCATCAGGATGATATCCCTAAAACAGCTTTCCGCACACATGATGGCCATTATGAGTTTTTGGTCATGCCCTTTGGCCTCACTAATGCTCCTTCCACATTCCAGGCCTTGATGAATAAAATATTTCGACCCTACTTGCGGAAATTCATTCTGGTATTCTTTGATGATATCCTCATCTACAGTAAAACATGGGATGAACATCTCCAGCATTTGGATCTTGTCATGCAACTTTTCTCTGACCATCATCTCCATGCCAAGCAGTCTAAATGTTCTTTTGGACAGAAGGAAGTTGAGTATCTCAGGCACATTATCTCAGCACAAGGGGTTCGCGTGGATCCTGCCAAAATCGATGCCATGAACAATTGGCCGCATCCTCAGACACTCAAGAGCCTTCGTGGTTTTTTGGGGTTGACTGGCTACTACCGCAAGTTTGTCAAGGATTATGGGAAGATTGCAGCTCCATTAACGGCTCTATTGAAAAAGGATGCTTTTACATGGACACCTGCTGCTCAGTGTGCATTTGACAAACTAAAACAAGCTGTGTGTACTACACCTGTGCTAGTTATGCCCAATTTTTCCAAGCCGTTCACTATTGAGAGTGATTCTTGCGGCAATGGACTTGGTGTTGTTCTCCTTCAAGATGAACACCCCATTGCGTTCACCATCAAAGCCCTTTCAGGTAAGAATTTCGCTGCCTCTACTTATGAGAAGGAAATGACGGTTATTTTGCATGCAGTACTGAAGTGGCGCTCATACCTATTAGGGAATCATTTCTGCATCAAGACTGATCACCAGAGTTTGAAATATTTCTTGGACTAGCGTGTCTCCTCCCCGGCACAACAGAAATGGGTTAGCAAACTCATGTGTTATGACTATGAGATCACTTACAAGAAGGGTAAAGACAATATTGTGGCAGATGCTCTTTCTCGCACATTTGATGCCCAAGGTTCTCTTTCAGCTATTTCTATGCCTGTCCCAGATTGGTTGCAATCTGTTCAACAGGGTTATGTCAATGACTTTTCCTTATCTCAAATCATCCAACGCTTGACCAACAACCCTTCTACTGTACCACATTACTCTTGGGATGGTGTTTCTCTGCGATACAAGGGTCGCCTGGTGCTTCCCCAGAGCACAGATCTTCAACAGGTTGTCTTCTATGAACTCCATGCTTCTCCATCGGCAGGGCACTCTGGGTTCCTCAAAATGTATGAACGAGCACGGCGTAACTTCTTTTGGCAGGGCATGAAAAGGACAATTCAACAGATGGTGGCCGAATGTGATACCTGCCAGCGCAATAAGGGTGAAACAACACTCCTTCCAGGATTGCTTGAACCCTTGCCCATACCTACATGGATTTGGACAGATATTTCTATGGATTTCATTGAAGGGATCCCTAAATCTGGCGGGAAGACAGTGATTCTCGTTGTGGTTGTTCACCTCTCCAAATATAGTCATTTTTGTGCTCTCAACCATCCCTATACAGCCTGCTCCGTCGCTCAAATTTTCCTGGACCAGATCTTTCGTCTTCATGGCATCCCTTCTTCCATTGTCTCGGATCGTGATGCGACTTTCACCAGTCATTTTTGGACAAAACTATTTCGCCACAGTGGCACCAAACTGAAGATGAGTTCAGGGTATCACCCACAAAAAGATGGGCAGACTGAAATTATCAATAAATGCTTGGAAACTTATCTTCGTTGCTTCACCTCAGAACAACAACATCAGTGGGAAAAGTGGCTCCCTCTCGCTGAATGGTGGTACAATACCTCTTACCACACTGCCTCTAAAATGACCCCATATGAAGCAGTCTATGGTCAGGCACCTCCAGCTCTTCTTCCATACACCCCCACCAGTTCACTAGTTCAGGAAGTTGACACGGTCCTTCGAAACCGCGATCAGATTCTTCGCATTTTGCGGGACAATCTTCACATGGCAAGAAATCGCATGAAGCAACAAGCTGATCAACACTGTTCTGAGCACACTTTTCAAGTCGACGATATGGTTTTTCTTCGTCTCCAGCCGTACAAACAATCCTCCTTGAAACTCAAAGGGAGTCATAAGCTCGCTCCAAAGTTCTATGGGCCATATCGAATTCTTCAGAAGATTGGGTCCGTTGCTTATAAATTGGAACTTCCTCCTTCTTCCCGCATTCATCCAGTCTTTCATGTCTCTTGTCTGAAGAAAGTTCTTGGCACCAACATCAGTGGACAAACGATTTTACCCGAACTGGATAATGAAGGATCCATCCTTTTGGAGCCAGAGGCCATCCTCAATCGGCGCACGCGTCAGCTTCGCTCTCGCTCTATCACAGAGGTCTTAATTCAGTGGCACGGCATGCAACCAGAGGATGCTACATGGGAACCACTCCTTCAAATTCAACAACAATTTCCACATCTAAAGCTTTGAGGACAAAGCTTTTTCTAAGGGGGAGGGGATGTTAGGAATCCATGTCTTTAATTTGTTAGTATGTCGTTGTTGGACTCATATGCTTTGTAAGTTGTCCCGTAGTATTTGTTGATCAATAGTTTGTGTTATTGTTGTTGGTGCATATGCTTTGTAAGTCGCCCGTAGTTTTGTTGATCCATAGTTTGTAGTGGCCCATGGTTTTCACCCATAGTATTGGCACCTAGACTTAGTATATAAGTGTGTGTTGAGACCTATGAAGGACCGTGAAGTTATTTGTATTGAGCTTGCTCATAGGAGGTTGCCCCCTCGAAGTGGCCTGTGATCAATATAAAAGTGTTTCTGAGTTCTGTCATTTCTGCTATTTCGCATATTTGTATTAATTAATTGTTGCAGGTGCATCACAAAATTCCACCTCAAAACTTTTCAAATGAAGTCCAAGTCAAAGAAGCCTCTATGAAAGTACCAATTTTAGTAAAAATAACCACAAAGAAAAGGGCCATCCTTATCCCTAATAAGTTACATCTTAGGCCTTTCTATAATTCTCTTTTGAAACAAAATCATTTATTAAGGAAGGAAAATAAGAGGCTAAGTCAGATACTACTGCCTGAAGGAAGTTAAGGAACCATGCACCTCCTATAGGGCTGAAAACACTTATCCAAGCTCTTAAAGAGAGCATTTAGGCACCTTCTACTCCACATGAAGGTGACCAAGAAAAACAATTGATTGCTATGGAAGTGATGGGTGAACCCATTACTACATAAATGGGTACTGCTACAGAAGTTGAAGGTACTAAGGGTACTGCTACAAACATTGAAGGCATGGGTACTAGTACAAAAGTTGAAGTTATGGGTACCGATATAGAAGATGAAGAAATGAGTATTGCTATGGCGGTCAATAATTTTGCTTATACAAAGATGATCACCAGAATTATTTCTAACATTGTGTCTGAATTTGTTTATAAAGTTGTTATTGATCAAAGTGTTAGTGAAGCAGACAAAAATACTAAGGAACTTACTTCAGAATTTGTAAATAAAATTATAGAGTCAGTCGCAAGTTCCTTTCCTACAGAGGTTGTTGATGAACATGAGGAAGCCAAGTTATACATTGTTGTAGGACCTATTGTTTAGTTAGTACGCATTCAAATAGAGGAAGCAGATAAATTTAGTGTCGTAAAGAACAATTCCTATTCTTTTAAGTTTACAATAAATGTATAAAATATATTTGATAAAAATGAATGAGATGAATAGATGATTTTGTACAATGACTTTTGTGAGATTTATGTATACATTAATCGGTAATGTTTAGATTGAATAGTCATGACCTTAGGTCATGTCATTTCATTAATAATTGTTTTTTATTATTAGTGATCTTATTATTTATATTTTATATCTATGTTTCTATTATTAGTGATATTATTATTTATCTTTATCATTATGTTTTTAACATTGTTGTCTTCTTTAAAGGAGCTTTATCCTCAAATCTATAGTAGATGATATCATCTTGATTCTGGATTTGTTTTGAAGCAATGATTTGAGATATGTGATCATGATTACGACAATTGCTTCCTTTATCTTGATGTGTACATGGGCCTTTTTTCTTTCAGAATTCCTTTTCCTTGAGCTATGATGCTTGTAAGCTTCCAAATCCATATAACTTGTAATTATTTCCTTGCCACTTGAATTTCATATACTGTTCTTGTAGGTTGGTGGCGTAGGTACCTAATTGCATTACTCATTCTGCTCATAACACCATATCTACTCCTTCAAGCCATAGGGTGTAACATTTGATTTGTATATTCAAGTCTTGTATTTGTATGGGAACCTTATGGCATTTCCCTACTCCTTCCACATGTCGATCATCAATAGTTGATATTGTGAGATTCTTCATAGGGTATACAAAAATATTAAGTTCTTTGTCCATTTTGATATCCACCAATTTGTGTGTACTTTCAAAATCTACTAACGTTGTGATGTTTTTATTCTTAATAGTTCCTTTAAGTTGTAACCTCTTTGGTTCTATCTTTTCTGATTTTGTTACATGGGATAAGAGTTTTTCATCCTTAATGTTATCACTATTTCTCAAATGGGGTGGAATATATTGTCCTATGAGCAATTGAGTTTCTTCCTTTTGGGTAGCAACTTTATTATGTATCGGTGAACCTTCTTCTTTACATGTTTGTTGGATGCATGTGATTATTGTTATTGACACCTTCAGTGAGTTTATATCCATATCTAAATCATATGTATCCTCTTTAGCAGAAACATGTACTTCGTTCACATTTATAATTTTGTAGTGAGATGTATGATTGCTTATACATTTATGACCCGAGATCCACTTTTCACCACATCGACAACCAATGATTTTCTTCTTCTTCTTCTTCTTCTTCTTCTTTTTTTTTTGTCATTTTTGGGATTTCCAATAGATGTGTCTGGTTCTTTTTTAGCCCTTGATATCCATATGTTACACTTATGTCCTAGTGACAAATTGTCTTTGCAATATCTGCGTTGTGTCTCTTTTTGTTGTAAATAACCCTTGTCAAATCTTGATTTGGATATGGCTTATAATTTGTCTTTTGCTTCCTTTGCCTTATGCCTTACTACTTCAACAGTCATAACATCATGCATTTTTAATTCATTTTGGATATGAGGTTTAAGTCCTCCCAGGTAAGTTTCGAGTAATTTCTTGCTAGATAACCCAAATACTCGCCTGGTGAGAGCTTCCCATTGATGCATGGATTCCTCGACACTTCCTTTTTTGTTGTAGTTTGGTAAGTTTCAAGAAGAATCTGTTTTTGGTAATTCCCTAGAATCTTTTAAAAAAAGTCATTTTTAAAAGAATGCCAGTTGTATTAGTGATTTTCTTCTTTCCACCACATATACCAGTTGTATGCGTTACTTTCTAGATGCATGGAAGCATATTTTATTTTTCTTCATTTGTCGTAATGTCATATATACTGAAATATTATTTGGCCTTGTTAAACCATGCCACACATTGATCTTCATTCCCATTGTATTTTAGTAGTTCTATTTTGGCCCTGGGTGGGCATACCATAAGGGGATGATATGGGGCTCCTCTTGATGAATTACAAGGGGGGTGGTGGTGATGCAGAGGAACAAGATGACGAGGTAGACATCCTTGAACTATTCCATCATTTGTTGCGACTTCGAGAACCTTGATTTAAAAGGTTTACGAGGACATCATATATTTTATTATGCTCCAGATTCATGGAATCCATCTTGTTCTCCATTACTGTGACAATTTCATATTTGATCTCGTGTTTGAGTGCAACATTCTTCTTCTTCATTTCTACTCTTAGATCCTTGTAATTTTTAATGACGATGTCTTTGAGAGTGTTGACTTCCCTTTCCAAATGTTCTAGTTGATTCTTTAGGTCCATCATGCTTCTAGTGGTTGGAGGTGTATATTTATGTGCAATTTTGGCCTATGCTAGCCAGTGGGTGACGTTGGATTTGTGGAGGGTAATGAGATTAAGAGAAAAAATAATAATAACCATTATTGTTTTATAGGTAAAGGGAAAAATATATAAAAATATAATAATAATAGTAATAATTAAAAATAATAATATTATGTGTGTGTGTTTATTTTATTTTATAACAATAAGGATAAAATAAATTAATTAATAATAATTAAATAAAATAATATTATTATTTATATTTTTTTAGGGGGGGGGGAGTATGGATGATATTGGGCGGGAGGAGTAGGTGGTGTGAAGGGAGGATATTGGGGGAGGAGTGTTGGATTCAAGTGGAGAGAGTTGCGTGGGGAGTGGTAACATCGAGAGCTGGAGAAAGAGTGACCAAAGATGGAGACAAATGGGAAACGACATTGAGGGAAACTAAAGACGGAGTAAGGGATGGTCAATGGAAAGTGGAAGAACGAGCATGAGTGAGGAAAAAGTAAGGGATGGGAAACTGCGGTGAGAAGATAATTGCACAAGGGATGACAAAGCAAGGGCGGGAGTAGATGCAAGAATGCAGTGTGGAGGAGGTGAGAAGAAGACGACGTGGGGATGGACGTTGGCCGACTCGAGGGTGAAGTGTGGATATGGGAAGAAGGCAAGCGATGAGGGCTAAGGAAAGATAGAAAGGAGTGAGGGCTAAGTGAATGGATTACAGAGAGGGAAACACAGAGAATGGAATGGAAAAATGGAGTCACAAGGTGCAGAGGAGAAGGGAGGGTAGTTGTTATGTGCACTAAATGGATACGTGAGGGAGGAGTGGCAATATAACGAATGGGAAGTTGGATTCACGGAAAGAGGATGGAGAGTTTCGGTTCAATAGGTCACATAGAGCACTTTGAACAAAGGCCAACAGCTCAGTCAAGGTTGTCGAGGTCAACCCGCTCTGATACCAATGTCATAAAGAATGGTTCCTTGATGTGTGATAACTGGCACTCAAATCGCCCCGCTTTTCCGGCGATTTGTTCCCTAGATTCGGTTATAAAAACCGGCGGAATCGTAGTTCCACCCCATTTACTGCGAAACTATGCCATGGAACTATGCCCCTAAGAGTTTTGGCCCATTTTAAGACGACCCAGATCGTCGAAATTCCAAAAAAATAACGAGAAAGGGTGGAACTGTACCTCACCGGAAAATTTTCCGTCGTCGGCAGGGGGCGATTTGAGTGCCAGTTATCACATGGCCGGTTCCTGTTCTTTTATGTTTATGTTTACAATAAATGTATAAAATATATTAGATAAAAATGAGTGAGATGAATAGATGATTTGTGTATAATGAATTTCATGATGTTTATATATATACCGGTCACATTTAGATTGAATAGGCATGACCTTAGTTCAAGCCATTTCATTAATAATTGTTTTTATTATTAGTAATATTATTTTTCATATTTTATATTTATGTTTTTATTATTATTGATATTATTATTTATGTTTATTTTTATGTTTATAATAGTTGTTTTTCTTGAAATACAGAGGTTGAGGGCACAAGTAGCTAAATGGAAACATGTTGCCAAAGCTTATGGGCTAGGTGTAGTACCATTAGAGGAACATCGATTGAGAAGGTTATGGGAACAATGGGAAGAATGTTATGCTCTTAACATAATAAGGTGCAAATATTTTAGGGAAGAATGGAGGAAACTTCTTAAACTAAAAGCATTTGTGAAAATACTTAATCATGAGAAGCGACAAATGAAAAATATAGCTCAACATTTTCTTAGATGTAGAACACCTTTTCCCTTGTGTGTTATGATTTTACGAGAGAAACAAACTATATTTCTACTTAAATATATAGATGATGGAAAACCGCATGACACAAAGACTCCCGAATCAATCTTGCATACCTAATTTGCAAGTAACACAAAAAACATGAACCTGTTGTGCAAAAATATCTACATGAACTCACGTTGCCCAATGAGAGGAAATGGAACCCAAATTATTTTATTGGTGACATATAGCTTCGAGCCTTCACATCTTATATAAACAACCAAATTTAGTGGGGCCTTAAGCATAATGTTATAGAAATAAATAAACAAGATGTCTTCTTATGGATCGAAGGAGAATATGGGAAATACTTAACCATTATGGTTTTGCACTTGAGGCTAAATGTGTTATTGCAAAGATAGTATCTCCTTCTTGAGAATCAACAAGAATTTGTGCAATAATGTATGCATCATTTCATTAATAGGATAATGGAATCCCTATATGAATGTTAGTGTAGATGGGCACATCTAGATGAAGCACACTGAAAGAGGGATATTTTTTGTTACCCCAACTTCATAGAAGCAATGTGTTGGGTAGAGAGATATACGTAGTGTATAAGAAGATGTGGAGAGAAGTGGATTGGACTCAGGTATTGTTTTTGTTTGATCTGGTTCCCATTAGCCATGTATAAACCACTATATGAATTAAGACAACATGAAGAAGATAGATTTTAAAAATTTATTGAATCAAAGGCCAGGTACTATGCTGTAGGGGAGCTAAGACATTCTCCCTACAATCTCTCCAACAACATATTATACAAATTGAAGAGAACCAGACATTGCTCTCATTTTTTTTTTGGGGGGGGGGATTTTAGTAGTTGTTTTTACCTCTGTTTCAGAAAGTGTGTATACTGATAGCGCCATTTTTCATTTTGAGCCCTTTTTTTGCGATTTTGAATCTTCTTGGTCATAAAAAAACTATAATTTTTATTTAGAAACGCGTTTTTTCAACAACAACAAAAAAAAAATCTACATTTAGCAACTAATTATTGTTAAAATTCATACATACATAGCATAATATTATAAATGCATAACCAAGATCACTAGAAGCAAGACAAAGCACAAAACAACAACACAGAGTTTACCTTGGGAAACCCAATTGGGAAAAACCCAGCAACCTTCGCATAGAGATGATAATCCCGAGATCATAGTACAAATTAGAAAAGAGAAAACGTGGAAATGTCTTCCAAAAGTAGAAACCCCAAAGCAGCTACCTCCTCCAACTAGTGCGAAATTTGCTCTCTCCAAGTGATGCGCAAATGCTACGTGAGTGGATGAGTGATAATGAGGTGCACTAGCCTCTTATTTATACAAGTGCAAAACTGGAAAAATGCCTAACTGGGCTGACTTCACCTGGGGGCAATAAATAATTTAATTTTAATATTTTTCTTTTGTTTATTTGCACCCCAAGGTTTACATTGATTCTTTCATGTGGTTGCATAAATAATTACATCCGGTTCATCTCCCTTAGGAGGTACAAACAAGTACAATTAAAGTACAATAAAATATAATGAATAATATCTTCTGAAGTTGTACAAAATACAACACTCCCTCTCAACGAGGAAGGTATTCTTCGGTCTTCATCTGCATCATGATCATATGGGTTTCATCTTGTACATCCATTATGTCTCCATCATCTCTATGCATACTGAAGGTTGTCGACACAGTCTCTATGCATCATCATCACCATTCCTTCGGTGAGTCCAGGAGAATCACTCAATCCTGGATATCTGAGATTATCAGTTGTACCATCTCTACTATGCAATTTGCTACCTATCTGTCTCATCTGCCAATGGGGTCCTCCCATAGCTGATTGAGATCTCAGATGAGCAAAAGGGCACGGCCATCTACTGACTGTTCGACTCTTCTACCTATCGGATTTCTTCCATATCTGGATGAGTACCTGGACTGTAGAGGCACCTATGAAACCACACGGCCAATTGTTGACTGTCCTACTCATCTGCCTATGGGATTTCTCCCATATCTAGCTGAGTAACTGGACTGCAGAAGCACCTGTGTGAACCCGACCAACTGCTGACTGTCCTACTCATCTGACTATGGGATTTTTCCCATATCTGGCTGAGTAACTGGACTATAGAAGGTACCTGGGTGAGCCAGTCCAACTGCTGACTATCCTACTCATTTGCTTATGGGATTTCTCTCATATCTGGCTGAGTAACTGGACTGCGGAGGCACCTGGGCAAAGTAGGGCAAGCATCTCAATGTCATCTTTCCCTCTCAAGGAGGGATACGTTCTCTTCGACTCCAAGTCTTCCGCGAAGGTATTCGAACTTCACCCTGGGAAGAGCCTTGGTGAGAACATCTGCAGTCTGGTCGTCTGTCGGCACATACTGTAACTCGACCGCACCTTTCTGCACCATATCACGAATGAAGTGATATCGAATCTCGATATGCTTCGACCTGTTGTGAAATACAGGATTCATTGACATCTACACATAGCTCTGGTTATCACAGTGAATCTCAGTCGGCTCTGGAATCTAGTCAAACAATCCTGCCAGGAGTTTACGAAGCCAAACTGCTTCTCTAGTTGTTGTGCTAGTAGCCATGTACTCGGCCTCTGCAGTACTAAGTGCTACCGAGTTCTACTTCCTACTGCACCGGGAAATAACTGCAGAACCCAAATTGAAGCAACATCCAGGAG
Organism: Larix kaempferi; assembly: GCA_027924585.1. Taxonomy (NCBI): domain Eukaryota; kingdom Viridiplantae; phylum Streptophyta; class Pinopsida; order Pinales; family Pinaceae; genus Larix; species Larix kaempferi. Next base: position 5,960,794 of record BSBM01000938.1, read on the forward strand.
TACTCTTTCGATCTGCAACACATCCATCCCAATCTGAGTCTGTAAACCCCTGCAATATCATGTCACCATCTGAAGCATACTTCAATCCATATCCCACAGTGCCACGTAAGTATCTGAGCACATGTTTTGCAGCAATCCAGCGAATCTGCCTCAGTTCACACATGAACTGACTGAGGGCATTCATAGCAAAACATATATCTAGTCTTGTGTTGGTCAAATACATCAATGACCCAATCAAATGACGATAAATAGTGGGATCAAACAAATCAGAATCTGAAGTAGAATCTCTCAACTTCTTCCAATTTGAATCCATCAAAGTAGCCATGGACTTGCAGTCCAACATCCCGAATCTCTTCAATATATCAATGGTGTATTTTCCTTGTCCTATGAAAATCTCTTTCTACCTCTGCCATACTTCTAATCCCAAGAAGTAATGCATCAATCCAAGATCTTTCATTTCAAACTCAGAGGCGAGATTCTTTTTACACCATACAATGAGTTTCTCATTTCCTGTGAGAAACAAGTCATCAACATATAATACCAAAATCAGTGGTTCATCATCTACAACCTTGTAGTAAAGGTTGCGGTCTGCATTACTCTTGGAAAATCCCAAGATCACCAGGAATCCGTCTATCCGTCCATACCAAGCACGGGGTGCTTGCTTGAGTCCATACAATGCCTTTTTTAATCTGCATACATGAGACTCCTTTCCATGGACAATAAATCCATGTGGTTGTTCGATGTAAACTTCCTCCTCAATAACACCATTGAGAAAGGTTCTCTTCACATCCATCTGATGCAACTTCCATCCCATAGCTGAAGCAATCACAACAATGGATCTGATGGAAATATATCGGGCCACAGGAGCAAATGTCTCATCATAATCAACTCCCTCTTTCTGAGAGAATCCTCTGGCTACAAATCTTGCCTTGTATTTCTCAACACTTCCATCTGCTCCATGCTTGATCTTGTATAGCCATTTAGAAGTCACTAATGACTTCTCCTCAGGTCTCGACACAACCTCCCACACATAATTCTTCATGATGGATTGATATTCTTCCATCATGGCATCCTTTCAAACTTGATGTTTGGATGCTTCTTCATAAGTGGTGGGTTCTGAATCAATAATTTTGCTCATCAGTGCCACATAAATAGAGAACCTCTAAGGTCTTTTGCTTTCCCTGAAAGTGCCTTGTGGAGCTTCATGCCCCTCTGCATCCTGCAATGTCTGTTGTGCCCATCTGGGTCTTTTTTGACCTGCAACATCTCTAGGGATATCAACTGGATCTATGGGATCGATAGGTTCATCCTTTTCTACTATCTCCCTCTAAACTGGAGGGGGAGATGATCTCATCTCCTTAGGTTCTAGCATTTCTTCATCATCGATATCCATATTTGATCCTCTGCCTTTCCTGACAGCTATTTCTTCTTCAAAGGTCACATCCCTATTGACTTCAATTTGTCTGGATCGTGGAATGTAAATTCTGTAAGCCTTTGAAGACTCACTGTATCCCACAAAGGTTCCCTTCTTTCCTGAAGGTTATAACTTTGATCTTTTCTCTTTGGGTACATGTATGTAGACTGGACAACCAAATATCTGGAGATGGCCCACTTCTGGTTTCACACCTGTGAACGCTTCTTTCGGAGTCATGTTCTTCAATATCTTATGTGGACATCTATTCTGTACATATACAGCAGTTCTGGATGCTTCTGCCCACAAGAACATTTGAAGACTCTGGTCATGTATCATAGCTTTGGATTCCTCCACAATTGTACGATTCTTTCTTTATGCAACCCCATTTTGTTGAGGGTTGTAGGGAACTGTGAGCTCCCTCTTAATTCCTATTTCCCTGCAGAAATCATTGAATTCTGTAGAGGTATATTCTCCACCATTAATCTCAAAATCTTGATCCTATTTCCTGACAGATTTTCAACTTGTGCTTTAAACTCTTTGAACTTGCTGAGCACTTCCTCAGATTCTTTTGACTTGAGAAATTATATCCAAGCCTTCCACGAGTAATCATCAATAAAGGTGATATAGTAATGATAACCACCTAATGACACAACTATCATGGGCCCACACAAGTCAGCATGTACTAGATCCAAAATCCCTTTGGATCTACTCTCGCTATTTGGAAGGGATTTCTTGGCATTCTTGCCAACTGCACATCCTCTACAAGTTCCATCATGGTCTACCTAGAGCCTCAACAAACCTGTCACAATATTCTTCAGAACTGGGAGAGCTTGATAGTTCAAATGAGCTAACCTTCTATGCCATAACTCGCCCATACTTGCAGCATCATGTGTTAGGGCTTGGACTGGTGAAGTGTTTAGTCTATACAAACTCTCTTCTCTTATGCCAATAGCTTTGGCTATGCTCATGCTTGAGTTCTTGTGGCAAGCAAGGACTTTCCATTCTGAGAAAGCTATTTTATATCCTTTGTCCTCCAATGTTGAGATGGACATAAGATTTCTTTTCATACCAGGTACATAGAGTACATCACTTAGGCGTAATGTATCATTTGATTCTAATTGAAGAGTGGTGGCTCCAGACCCCTTCACAGTGTAATTTGCATCATCTCCAAGTACAACACGAAGATGTGAATCTTTCTCAATTAATTCTGAAAGATTCTCTCTATAACCTGTCATGTGTCTATATGCACCACTATCTATGAGCCAAGTGTCACTAGTGGTAGTAATAGTACCTGGTAGTGTTGATATGAATAGAAATTATGGGTGGTATTCATTCTTTTGCTTCTTGTGATGATGATCTTCTTCTACATCAGCAGTGGATGCTTCATGCTTCCTTTTGATTTGGCTTCGATAGTTACTGGCGTAATGTCCATACTTCCTACACCCATAGCATTGAACTCGAGATACATCCCTCTTCTTTTTTTTGTTCTTGGCGAGGACTTGATCTCCTTTCTTCTTGGTGCTTGTGTTTATGGAACTTCTTCCCTTTTCCCTTACCTTTCTTGGCATGAGAAACAAAAGCTTGGTTCTCCTCAGGTTGAGTGCCATGGAGTCTTTGACGTGCTGCAATCCTTGTCTCCTCCTTAGAGCAATCTGTACAAAGCTTATCAAACATTGGTAGTTTGGATATACCACTTATGATTTGGATTAAAGGACTCCCATGATGGTGGAATACCATTTAGAGTGTGGAGGACAAGCTCCTTATCGCTAATAGGATCTCCACTGGTGTTGAGCTTGTCTCGGAGTTCCGTGATCCTCATGAAGTATGAGGCAATGGATTTTGACTTTTCTATCTTCATATTTGAGAGTTGGTTTCTCAAAGTCATGGATACATTTAGTCTAGTGTGTTCAAACAGCTTCATAATGGTCTTGAACATTTTCCTAGCATTCTTCTTTCCTGAGATTTGAGGAACCAAATGGTCTCTCACTGAATCCACAAGAATCCTTCTTGCTTTAGCATCATTCTTCCTCCATCGGGGTTTATCCTCTTTGGATTTTGGTTCAGGGACCTTCTCAATTACATATAGCAAGAGATCAGTTTCTTCTAGGAGTAGAAGCACCCTAGACTTCCAGGAGATAAAGTTGGAGGCTCCTTCCAAACGATCTTCAACCTTCATCCTTGGTCTCATTGTCATCAAGAGACTTCAAATGTTCTTGCATGGAAGATTTCCATCTTAGGTCATGTGATGCTTATTCATATGACTGTGGATCAGATAGAACCATAAGAAAACACCTCCCAAGAATATTTGAATCACAAGAATAAAATGAATTTTGAAACTGTGATATAGTTTTCCTAGGTTCTTGTGGATCTCCTGCAAGTTCACCTGTGGCTTGTATGGTTTTCTCAGCCCACTTGGGCCTTGTAGGAGGTTCATGATCTGCATGCATGTCATCATATTCATCCTCAATATCATAATCATAAATATCAGAAAATGAAACATCACTTCCATCCTCTGCAAGTGGGGAATTTGAGCATTCCCCTTCTTCTTGGTCAGCCTCTTGCATGGGCTCTTCTTTGAACTGAACACTCCTCTCAATGAAATTATTTTGAGATGAGGGATTAAAGATCTTGTATCCCTTATCATATTCTACATAACCAACCATAATGAACTCCTTTCTTTTTGGTTACAAGGCCTTTCTTTTCTCTTTGGAGGTATTCTAGCCCATGCTCTTGAGCCAAACACCCTTAAATGAGGCACATAAGGATTATGTCCCATCCAAGCCTCGAATGGTGTATTTCCTTCCAAGGATTTGTGTGGCACTATGTTCTGAACATATGCAAGACAATTAATGGATTCATCCCATAGCTTAGGAGACAAAGACTTATCCTCCAACATACAAGTAGTCATCTCCTTCAATGTTCTATTCTTGCGCTCTGACATACCATTATGCTGGGGTGTGTAAGGCACAGAATGCTGCATGTGAATTCCATCTACTTTGCATAGCTGCTATAGGTCCTTATTGACACATTATCTTCCATTATCAGTCCTTAAGACCTTTATCTTCCTCCCAATGAATTTCTCAACAAAAGCTTTGAAAACTTTGAAAGAATGAAACACTTCAAATTTTAACTTGAGAAAGAACACCCAATAGTACCTTGAAAAATCATTGATGAATGTTAGGAAATATCTTTCATTTCCATAGTAGGGTGTGGGAAGAGGTCCTATTACATCTGAATGGACCAAATCAAGAGGTTGAGCAGCTCTTCTTGGCTTCCCCTTCTCAAACTTGCGCCCTGCATGCTTCCCAACATTGCATCCCTTGCAGGTGCCTTTGGAAAATTTAATGCTTGGAAGTCATTCAACCATGTTTTCTTTGCTCAAAGCTTGAAGATATCTGTAGTTTAGGTGTCCAAACCTCTCGTGCCAAAGTATACTAACCTCATTAGCATGTGAAAAGATACCATTAGGAGAAGAGTAAGGAAGAAAGTGTGAAAACTTGTACATCCTTGACTCATGATCTGCAACACCAACTGCAACCACTTTGTCAGTGGAAAATTCAGAAATTTCCACATCTTCTTGAGTGAAAATCACTCTCTTGGATGAACAAGTATGGGTCATTTGGTAAACAGAGAGGATATTTGTTGCAATATTAGGCACATACAACACATTATTGAAGTAACAATTGTCTAGATTGATCCTTCCAATGCCTTTTGCTGGGATCTCTGAGTCATCTCCCATGAGAATAGAAGGACCATTGTATGGTACGAGAGCAGAGAAATACTCTCTTGAAGAATCCATGTGCCTTGAGGCGCCCGAATCTATGATGAAGGAAGAGGATTCAGAAGTACTAGCCATCAATGCATGACATCTCTTCTTGTCTTCAGAACCACCCTCCTTCTTCTTTGCTCCATCTGGAAGAGGGATATTGTTTTTCTCAAGGAGGTGCGCCATCATGCCAATGGTCTTATTCATGCATGCACTTTCAAGGTGCCAACCCTTGTGACAATAAGTGCATTTTGATTTCTCCTTCTTCTTCTTCCCTTTCTCCTTGCTAGGATTCAAAACTCCTTCAGAAGATTTGGGCCTCTCTTTGTCTTTCTTCTTCTCTTGCTGCTTCGAACCTTTGGCCTTATGCTTCCCCTTTGCATGCTTTGAATCACTAGCTACAAGAACTTGGTCCTTTGATGGTTTGATGGTGCCCATTTGGACCAACTTGTCTTGCTCTTGTGTAGAGACTCCGCGAATTCTGCCAAAGATGGCATCTTCCGGTTTCGAACAGTGAGCTTGGTGGAATGGAAAGTTGAAACAAACACAGAGCACTTAGGACCCAACTTTGAAAGAATGGAAAACACCAACTATTCGTCCTTCTTGTCAATGCCACAATGCTTGAGCTGCAAAACCAAGGATTTGAACTTGGTGAAGAATTCTTAGATGGTCTCGAAGCTTCTTTGCCTCATAGATATCAACTCATTCTCAAGTTGGTGGCCCCTCAACTCATTAGTATTCCTAAATAGTGACTCAAGCTTGAGCCATACTTCATTTAGAGTAGTGAGGTTGTCTACATGAAACAAGAGGTCTCTTGAGATACTAAGACAAAGCACGCCAAATGCTTCATCCATCCTGTTGAAGAACTTTGACTTCTCTACTACAGAATTTAGATCAATCTCAGTCCCCATGGTAACTATGAAGAGACCCTTTGATCTCAACTGGATGATCATTTCTTCCTTCCACTCAAAGTAGTTGAATGGAGTGAGCAAGGTGACATGAGACTGCTCCATTCTGTAGATTACGCACTTGGTGACAAAGAAAACTTAAAACCTGCAATGCAAACACTCAATCATTCAAGAGGGAATCCGAAATAGCTAATTCGAACCCTGCATTGACAGAGGGCACATTCGGGAGCACGCCACACCTGGGTAGAATCCACTAGATTGCTCGAGTGGCTTCAAGGCAATGACCCCGAGGATTTATGTGGTTGATCCACTGCTTCCGGTGCACCTCTGAAGCAGTCTGGTTCAACTACAAGCTCCAAGAGTTTTGATACCATGTGAAATTCTAATCACAACAGGATCTACTAGCTAAGGATTTATCACAATTAAGAATTTGGCTAAGTATGCATGAAATCAATGTAAAAGAAGCACAATATACACAACAAATGCTGCAAATAGTTGATAATTCTATTACAGTCCAATTGAGAAACAAGTTGGTAACATCATTATATTACATATGGGAAAAATTGTGAGCCTTTGAAGGCATTCGAATGAGCTACAAGTGGCTAGCTTACATTGGACCTCAACCCCCCCTAGGTTGACCAATAATCTCCCAACTCACCTCAAACGGTCACGAATGTCTAATATGAACATTGGGATGGCATGTGTGGACATTAATGATGGATGTACATGATAGGTGGAGAAAGTGGTGGAGTGGAGGTGGCCTAAGATCCAAAACTGCCAAAAAGGAGGCAAAATAACCAAGTCCAATGCATGAGCACCCCAATTCAAACTTAAATACACAAAATAGGGGATAAGGGTGCGCCTTGGTGGTTTAGTTGTCATAAATGAGTGTGGTGTCCATAGATGAGGGTGCCTTACCCATTGGTTGACCAAAAATGGGCTCCAAGGTAGTGGAATTGGTCATAATTAGCCTAAGAACCTTAGATAATCATCATTAACCTTGCTTGAACTAGCAGTCATTAATAAAACATAATTGAGACTATGGTCCTAGGTGTAATAATGTTCTAACACATTTAAAAAAAATTGTGCATTTTTATCTTTTTATATACAAAATTAAACATTTTAAATATTTTTTAAGAATTTTTTTAAAATATATATATAAAATAATTGAAAAACACAAATCCAAAAAAAATTAAAAACACAAATTAAAAAAAATTAACAGAAATTTTAAATTTTAAAAATTAAAATTTTAATTTAAAAAATAAAATAAAATAAAAAACATTTAAAAAAAATTAATTTATAATTTATAATTTATAAACTAAAATTTTAAATTAAAAAAAAATAAAATTAAAAATTAAAAAATCCCACCCCCACCTCCCCCCGTCCCCTTCCCCTCTCTCCCCTCCCCTTCTGCCAATATCCTCCCCCCTCCATCCTCTGTTGTTCCCTCCCCCTCCACCCTCCCCGTCGCCCACTTCACCCTCCCCCTTCCCCCCTCCCCCTCCCCCTTCGCGCACCATGCCCCCTCTCCTCGCTGCCCTCCCCCTCCCTACCCCACACCCCCTACCCACTGACCCCCCTTCGCAGCAAGCCATGATTCTCAGAATCACGTTGACGTAGAGGGGCGACGCTTGGGCAGAGAAGTGAGTGAATCTTCTCCGCCCAAGCGCCGCCCCTCCATGGCGGCACGATTCTAAGAATCATGACCTATTGTGAAGGTGGGTGGGTGGGAAGCGGGCGCGGGTCAGGAAGGGGGAGGGCAGCAGGGTGAGGGGGCGGAGGGAGGGGAGGGGGAGGGGGAATGGGGAGGGGGAAGTGGGGTGCGAGGAGGGTGGAGGGGGAAGTGGGGTGAGGGGAGGGTGGAGGGGGAGGGAAGGATGGATGATGGAAGGGGGAGGGTAGTGGTGGACAAAGAAGGGTAGAGAGGGGAGGGGCACGGGGGGAGGAGGGGTTTTAAATTTTAAATTTATTGTTTTTAAATGTTGTTTTAAAATTTAATTTTAAAATTTTATAAAGGATTCCCAGAGACGTGAGACTGAGCGACTCTGCATCCTGTGGAGCGATCGCTCTGGTGTCTTCGCTAGGGCTCCTCCCGAGTGACTTCCCTCCTTTTGGATCGTAGATCGCATAGGCTTCGTCTGCAGATCTCTGATTCCTAGAGCTCTTGTGGATCGCAGAGTTCATATCGCGCAGCACCAGATTTGAACCATCTCAGCAACGGATTTGATCTGACGTGACTTAAGGGCTTCCGACCACGGTTTCAGGGGGAGGATCAGATCCTCCTCCTTCACAAACCCCTCCTGATATTACTGCTTTTAAAAAACTGATTGTTGCTCAAGGGAAGCGCCATGTTTATTCCTCACAACAGAAATTAGTTAAATAACTTGCAGAGATCCCTACCGTGGCTCTTCCGATAGAAAGGCCCTGCAGAACTGCCCTGAATCTTTCGGAGAGGGGCCTGATAGGTCAATTTACTGGGTTATGGCCATCTCCAAAAGGCATAGATGCTTGGGTGCAACGGAACTGGAAACCCCTCACTGAAGACGATATCAAGAGCTATCTAGTAGGCAAAGGATACTTTGTATTCATTTTCGATAGCGCTACGGACAGGGATCTTATCTTTCGGAACGGGCCATGCTTCATGGGACCACAAGGCCTATATTTGAATAAATGGACCCCTGATTTCGATCCTACTCAAGACATTCCTTCGGCGGTTCATGTCTGGGTCAGGCTACCCCATCTACCACTACATTGTTGGAATTTGGAATCCCTAGAGGCCATAGGGAATACAATGGGGAGATATATAGATAAGGCAGAAAAAAATGAACAATATACCTGCGCGCGAATATGTGTGGAAGTATATTTGGAAATAGGACTGCTGGAAGCAATAGACTTAACTGTTATAGACTGGTCCCACATCCAGGAGCTCGACTACGAACAAATTCCCTTCAAGTGCAAACACGGCCGAGAATATGGCCATTTTTCTCGCCACTGTAAAAAAAAAATAGAGGAAGAATCAGAAAAATTCAAAGGAGAACAGTGGAAACAAATTAAGAGGCAGGCCACGACAAAACCTACTTCTAGGTCAAAAGAGAAAGAAAATCTTAATGGGACAATGAATCACACAACAGAGAAAGAACATTTGGAAAATATTAATCATAGGTAAGAAGCATCACGAAATCATTTCGAAATCCTTAGCACTCCGGACGAATAGGTGGCAAATGAAGAAAAGGAAGAGGGAGATCTACAATAAGAAGGCGAAGAAAAACGACCTACCCCATATAAAGAGGTAACTTCTTCTCCTTCATATGCTGAAATGACAAAAAGAAAACCTTTGGAGGTGGTTTCCTCCCCAGAGGAAGACTTCTAAGAGAGATCCTCACAGAAAGCTTGGAGGAAACCCAACAAAGAAATAAGAGAAGAGGAAGCTGAAAAACACAAGATGCAAGGAAGCCAGGGAAGCATGGACATGGCCTATGGGAGAAGTACCAGATACAGGACCCCTAAAGGCGGTCCACCACCAGCAAATAGTAAGTAATGAATCTGGTCTCTTGGAATTGTAGAGGACTAGGGAACCCTTCGAAAGCAGATGCGGTAAAAGAACTCCTCAAAATTGAACCAACAGACATCCTAATGCTCCAAGAGACCAAAATAGAATAGGAAACTATTCTAGCTATGAGTAGATCAAAATGGAAAAATACTAATGGAAAGGAGGTTAGCGCCATAGGATCCTCTGGCGGGATAGCCACATTGTGGTCCGATGATAAATTCAATCTGGAAATATCCTTTGCTACCCAGCACTGGATCTATACGGATCTCTACCACATACAAAGTAAGTTAACTATCGCCTTATTTAATTTATATGTCCCCTGTTAACTATGCTGAAAAAAAATACTGTTGGGACACCTTATTAGATTTCCTGGAAATTTATAAACCACAGAATATCATTATGGCTGGGGATCTTAACCTAGTTATGAACCCAAAGGAAAAGAAAGGGGGAAATAATGGAAGAGATTCCATGTTGCGCCTAGTGGAAAATATGATGCAGCAATGGGATTTGGTGGACATAAAGCCCAAGAGGGGGAATTACACTTGGTCAAACAAAAGAACTGGATCGCATCACATCGCAGCGTTCCTTGACCGCTTCTTAATCCAGACCCCGATCCTTCTTGAAAATAAACTCATTCATTCGAAAATTTTACCCAACCTAACCTTTGATCACAGGCCTATCCTCCTTCACATGAACAATGAGGAATATATTGGACCTATGCCCTTCAGGTTCAATCCTTTATGGATCATGCATGATGGTTTCGAAGAGGAAGTCACCAAATCATGGGACATTCCCATCACGGGATCCTCGAATTGTGTATGGGAGTAGAAGCTTAAGAACACAAAACATGCTTTGAAAACCTGGATTAAGAAAGCGAATAAGGGATCCATGGCTCATAGAAAGGAAGTTGTTCTGGAGTTGTCTTCCTTTCAGATGGAGATGCAAGATCAAGACATTGCCTCCTTAGACGTGAGTAAGGAACAAGAAATCCAAGTGAAATTATTCAGAACTCTCTGTCTTGAGGAAGAGCAATGGAGACTGAAATCGCGCAGTCTTTCGTTACAGGCTCGCGATCGTAACACTGCATATTTCCATTGTCAAGCTAAAGCAAGGAAAATTCATAATCACATATAGGAGATAAATACTGAATAAGGTGATGTGGTAAAACGTATGAAAAAAATAAAAATAAACAGCAACAGAAGCACACTTCCACGCTTTATATACGGAGGACAATCACCACGACAAGGAGAATTCAACGGATCTGCTCACTCACATCTCAAATAATATTAACTTGCTGGAAAATCTAAATCTCCTAAAGCCTTTCACCAAAAAAGAGATTGTAAAAGTAATCTGGAATACGGAGCCAGACAAATCCCTTGGTCCGGACGGTTTTACAATTCACTTTTACAAAGCATGCTGGTCCATAATCAAAACAGATCTCTTTCGCATGATCGGAGGATTTCATAAAAAATCCAAGATGGGGGGTAATACTAACTCCACTTTTCTTGATCTGATACCCAAAGAAGTAAATACCGGGTCCTTTGAAAGATATAGACAATATCACTTTGCAATGCCTCTTACAAAATTGTCTCCAAACTTCTAGCTAGCAGAATCAAACCTTTGCTCCACAAATTGATCTCTCCCAACCAAGGAGGATTCATAAAAGGAAGACAAATCCTTGATAATGTGATACTTGTTCAGGAAACAATCCATTCCAGCAAGCTCATAAAAGAAAAATGAATGCTTATAAAACTTGATATGGCGAACGCTTTTGATTGAGTTAAACACTTGTTTATGTACAAAGTATTATCAACATTCAGCTTCAACAAAAGCTTCATAAAGTTGGTGAAAGCTTGTATTGACAAGCCATGGATTTCTCCTTTAATTAACGAAAGACCAGCCAATTTCTTCCAAGCTACGAGAGGAATTTTCCAAGGGTGTCCCCTATCCCCATTCCTATACATTCTGAAGGTGGACTCAATGAGCAAAAGTTAGAAGCTGCTAGAGACATAGGAAAAATTCCAGGGATAAGACTGGCTAAAGGTATTCCCTCCCTTAATCATCCGCTCTTTGTTGATGATTCCTTTTTCCTAGGAGGAGCTTCATTAAAGATTGCAAAAGCCTTTAAAGAGATAATTCAAAGTTACTACCAGGCCACGGGAGTTCTAGTCAACAATAGAGAAAGTGTTGTTTACGGATGGAATGTAGATCAACAAACTATCCACAAAATAGCTCACTTATTGGGGTTCTCGGGTTCTAATACTTGGGAAAAAATCAAATATCTTGGTCTCCCTTTAACCCAGGGGACCTCCAAAAATTCCATATGGAATGAAGTCATAAGAAAGCTGAAAGCAAAAATCCACGTTTGGGGGGGATTTTGGCTCAACAATGCAGGGAAACTAATCTTGATAAAATCAGTGTTATCATCTCTACCTATCTACCAATCCTCGATTCTCATGGCTCCAAAGTCTATAACAGATCAAATCTCGCATCTCATCAAATAATTTATCTAGAAGGGAGGGAAAGGAAATAAAAAAAAATATCACTTAGTCAGCTGGGACATGGTCAAAAGACCTCTGAAGGAAGGAGGACTCTAGTTAAGAGATCCTCGTCTAGTTAACCTGGTGTTGGGTGGAAAAATCCTATGGAAACTCTACTCAGACCAATCCCATTCAGTCAACAAATTACTGTGGAAAAAATATCTAAAAGGGGCATCCATTCACAATCTTCAAATAGAGCATATCGCTAGAGGGACTTCCATTTGGAATTTATGTAGAGCAGGTATCGTTCAATTCCAAAAAAAGCTATATCGTGTACCTGGAAATGGGGAAAACTATGGATGCACAGAATTATGGACAACCAAGCGCTCAGTGGCATCGATTCTCTTAATGAAATTCAGGAATGGTTCATTACTAAGGGTATCATTACACTGGCTCAAATCTATTACTGGGACAATAAAGGGAACTGGCTGGATTGGGCACCGCCAACAACTCTAGAGAGACTGATAAATCAAGAGATAATACTCCTACACAAGATTAACGGGTTGGACCCTCTCCATAGGAATATGAAAGATAAGTGGGGATGGGGGACCTCATAAATCTACACAACAGCCCAAGGATTCAAAGAGCTTCAATCAATTCAAAATCCTATACATTCTCCTTCTTCGTTGAAGCTCGTCTGGAACCCCTTCTGCATCCCAAAAATAATTTTTTTCATCTGGCTGCTAATGTACAAGAAAATCTTAACTGGCAAAAATCTGGAAAAACGCGGCTTCATAGGACCACACAGATGTCCACTTTGCTGTAGAAGTCAGGAAAATATAAAACATCTCTTCTTGAAGTGCCCATTTGTGATTTCGGCTTGGACCATCTTCCTCCAAAAGCTGGAAATTCCCATACAAACCCAGAACTCAATCATAGATCTTTTTTCCTCCTGGAAAAATAGTTATCCAAATTCCCTTATAATTAAGCCTAAGTTGAAAAACATATGGACATCAATACCTAAATACATCTGCTGGAACCTTTGGTTATCTCAGAATAGCAGAATTTTTAAAAATTAGATTCATTCCCTGGAACAGGTGGCCGTCAAAGCGAAGGTTCAACTGTTGGAAACAATAAAAAATCAAGATAAATAGTTAGACTCTACCCTTACTTCAACAGAGAGGAACTGGATTGGAAATATAACCATTAATAAAAGAGAGGAAAGCGGAAAAAGACAGGAAATAGAACCAGCCTGTGTGAAAATCCTCACAACAGATCTAAGAGATGATGTATACCTCACAATGAAAGAATTTAGGAATAAGATTAAGAGTGGTCAATGCAGTAAGATGAGCAACAGAATAATAATATAGTAGAACTCGGATAGAAGCAAAAATACTTCACACACACTAATTAATTAATCACAATATGGACAAATAATTATTACAATGCATGAGGATTCGAATGCCAAGGTGGCAATTCGAATTAGCCTTCATGGAGTGATCAAAAGATCACTGGAGTGTCATCGGAGCACAACTAGAAGTATATCTCATCATCAGTGGAGTCATCAATGCTCAAGTAACTGTCAACCATCAGTCAAACTGAGACTAACTGAGTGTAACTGGCACATGGAGACACTAATTGAATGAAGGAGGCTCAGTGGAGGGCGCATGAGGAGATAACTAAAGTCAGAATGAGCAGTCTAGTCACACTGGAGGTCCATCGGAGTGGTAAGGTCAGATAAGAGTGAGTCAAGCCTAAAATCAAGGAGAGAACTCAGTTAACTGAAGACAATTGGACTGGTAGGTGAAGAAGGGCACCTTTGTCAAGTGGATGGTGAGATGTGGGCGCATCACTGGCTAGGAGGGCTCAATCTGAGTGGAAATAAGCTCCCGAGTGATAGAAGACTATGGACTAGGTGCTGGAGGTATCAACCTGATGACTAGGCAGCATGCGGATGCATGCTGCATGCAGGAATGCATGCAAGATTGAAAAGGCAAAGGATGAAAATGCTGGTAGGACTAGGATGGAGTATAGGAATATCCTAACAGCCTGGTCTCTCAGGCTGTTGGATACAGAATTTCAAAAATGGTGGAAAATGCAAGAAAAAGCCACAATTTTCTTTGATGGAGCTTCTAAAAGTAATCCTGGAGTCGCAGGAGCTGGGGGTGATCTTATCTCCTGGAGGAAAACATGAATTCAAATACAGCTGGGGTTTAGGCATTTGTTCCAATAATCAGGTAGAAGCATTAGTGATTTTAAAAGGGCTATCAAATGGCTCTGAGTGAAGATTATAATGAAGTCCAGATTTTTGGAGATTCACAAATACTGATAAATAAATTGAACACCAAGGAAGACTTCGGTAAAGTCAAGCTAAATAGGATCCCTGAAAGGATTCGTAGTACCCTCCAAAAATTCTCAAAGTATCAAATATTTCACATTTTGCATGGATCCAATAAGGAAGCCGATAGGTTGGCCAACATTGGCTGCAATCTTATTCAGGAGCAATTGGAAACCAACAAAGGCCCTGTAAAGACTCACCCCATCCCTTAAGTTGTGAACAACTTAAAAGAAGTTATGATCCATTGAAACGAGTACCATTGGCTCAATAAGCGTGGAACAACTTCAGAGGACAGACGTGTATTGTTCCAGAGGAGCGATTAGCACATAAAGCAATTCGAGAAGGATTATAACTCAAAAAAGAAGGATGTTAATGGATTATAAAGGACCTGTAGGAAAGGCTAGATGATAAAATAGAGATTCATGACCAGAGGAAAATTAGAGAAGAACGATGACATTTGAGGTCATAGTGCAGGAATGAACAAGACAGTCTTTATATCTTCCTTAAAAATTCTCTTAGAATCGGATTCAGTAGATTGAGTACTCTAAAATCCTGTCTCAAGAAGGCTAAGACAACGTAGGTACTTGAAGTGCAGAATTCTGCCCCAATAACAGTTTGAAACTGGAAATTTTTTGTAATCAGGTCACTAGCGATCTATTTTTTTTATTTATTTTTTAAATATAATTTAACCATTTTTGTGAAAAAAAAAAATTTAAATGTTGTTTTAAAATTTAATTTAAATTTTTAAGTTTTTTTTTTTTTAATTTAAAAAAAAATTATTTTGAAATGTTTAAAAAACATTTTTTTTTTTTTAAATTGAAAATTTTTAAATTTTTTTATTCAACTTGTCGAAATATTTTTAAATGTTAGTTTTTTTTTTTTTAATTTTGAAATTAGTGTTTTATTTTGATTTTTTTTTACAATTTTTTTTGGATTTGTTTTTTCAATTTTTTATTTATAAATTTTCTTGTAAAGTTGTAAAAAAAATTGATTTTTTTAAATTTGGTTATTGGATTTTTTTTAATAAGTTTTGTGGTTTGAATTTTCACTTTTTTTTTTTTTAATTTTCACATTTTTTTCAAATTTTAACATTTAATAAAAATGACAGTGATTTTAGGAGGTCCACTTTTCAATCCAGGGGTCGATTTAGGGTTTTGACTGCAATGATGTCACCCATCGTTTACAAAAATTTGTAATTTTATCCCCCCCCCCCAAATGGGTGATACTGTGTTTCCTCCCTTGTACACACGAATATCATAACTTCTACATTTTATGGTTTAATACATGGCTTTATTATGAATAATATCATAAATTATTTTATTTTATATGGAAAGAGTGGTCAAATAATTTCTTGAATAATTTGCATTTAACTCAATGATAGTTTTATATAGTGTTACTAATAGATTTAATAAATACAATTTTAAATTAATAATACAATGATATAATAATGTCATTTAAAAAAAAAGTGTGCTACCAGTAGCATTAGTTTTTCAATTCAGGGCTTGATTTTAAGGTATTTGTAAACAACAATAACGATTGTTTTGGTCCATTCTATAT
Source organism: Larix kaempferi (assembly GCA_027924585.1). Lineage (NCBI taxonomy): Eukaryota > Viridiplantae > Streptophyta > Pinopsida > Pinales > Pinaceae > Larix > Larix kaempferi. The sequence continues at coordinate 5,976,807 of BSBM01000938.1, forward strand.
TTTTAACCCCGAATCAAATAGTGGTGCTACCGGTAGCACCACTTTTTGATTCGGGGTTATTTTTTTTGATGTTTTTTTATGCAAAAATATGAGTTTTTATGGCTAGAGTTCTCATATTGAGTCTCGTCAAGTTGTATAACTTGTTCAACCCACATTGGGTTGTGCTCAATCTTGATTCAGATTAAGCTTGCAATTTGCACGAGGACGCTCGACACTTTTAGTTGGGGGGAGATGATGGGCCCTAATTTTTCCATCGTTTTGTCATTTGTTTCCCTCATTTCTATATTCCTTTTGCCACCATTTACCCTCATTATTATCATATCCTCGTCTATTTTGTCTTTTATCATGATGGTACTCTTTTGATTCAATCAAAGACATTATATCAATAGTTGTTAAGCATTTTAAAGGAATTTTTGTACTTCATATCTAACCTACAATATAAGTTATGCTATAGAACAAGCTACATAGTAGGTCATTGGAGTGTGCTATAGAACAAAACATTGGGCATTTGTTGTATAAGTTTCACTTTTTCTATAGAACTAGTTGCCATACTCCAAGTCAACAATTTCCCCTTTGCTACGGATCTGACAATCGTGATTACTATAACCCTGTCTAAGTCATCCCTATTGCGGATCTACTCCAAGTGGCACCCTACCATTTATCCATTCACCATATCTAGTCATTATGATTGTTTTTATTATAAGACCATGGGCTTCGGTTGTTGTGTATCTACCGTCTTAAATAAATTCTAACCAGTCACTACAAAACCAGGGAAACTCACTACAAAATAGGTAGTAGAAAACAAAGAACCTGATAATCGACATCAAACATTTGTGTGGGATGCAATTCTGCCTTCAGAAACCATTAAGGCATTTACGTGTCAACTGTTTGGTTCTATATTATGTTATAGATTTTATTTCATGTATTATGTTTCAACAACAATTGGAAGATATTAAAATATCCAACATATTTCCTTTAAACATGTTTGTTAATCAGTTATAAAGGGTGCCTACCCTCTTGTCGAAAGACAGAAGGGGGAGACAATATGGAGAATACTTATAGAACTTTGTGTATTTTAATTACTTAAGATAAATAAATTTAATTATATTAATTCTATGATATTTGGAGTTTAATCTTATTGGGGTGAGTTGGGTTTTAAATTTTGAAGCTCACCTAGCACCCTGCTATGTAGAGGAAGGTCTCACTTTGAAAAGGCAAGTGTTGTGTTTCATTCATGTTCATTATCTTAGTTCATTTCTATTTTTAGGTTTTACCGTAAGTGAGCTTAAGTTTATTTTTTATTTTGTAAAATGAGTCGTTTGTTATAGTGTTGGCAATATGGCAATACATGTTGGCATTGATGGCAAATAGATGAGACACATTGCCTATGATGACATGTATGTCTATGTTGACAGAGCCATGGATGAGGTAGTATGATGACAAAGCAGATGGTTGGCATTGACAGAAAAGCAATGTGCAGTGGGCATGTAAGATGGCATGAGCAGTGATGTATGTTGACCTGCTGACTATGATGGTTATGAGGTACTATGTTATTACATGGCATTATTGACAGCTCTAAGAAGAACTTTCAAAAGAAAGTTATGGCAGATCTGTAAATGAATGTGACCTTGTTGAAAAAGGAATTACCCTGGGAAGTGAATTGAACAAGTAGACAGTAAGTTATCTTGCAGAAGATTGATCCTCTTGTAACATATGTATTATTGAAGCGTTGAAGAAGTCTGAGTCATGATCCTTGTTTAAAGACATTAAGTTTGATAAAGTAGCAGAGGACATGGAAGTGTCTAGGCCTGAGGAAACCTTGAGCGATGCTACTCTGCCATCAACAAAATGCTTTGTCCAAGTAGTAGAAGACCCTACCTTCAGTCAAATGTTGTGATTAGAAGTGCTACAAAATTGTTTAACAACGGCTTTGTGGAGGAAGGCTATGTCAAAACATGATCAGAGTCACCATGACTAAATCTAGAGACCGAGTCGATCAAGTCTGTTAAACTGTTAACAAGTTTATGCATCGATAGAAATATCAGAGATTGAATGCGGATGATGCAATTGAAGTTAAAACAATGCAAACATAATTGCAGAGCTCGAAATCGAATCGACAAGCAGACTTGAGCATCGATTTCAAATCACAGTGGATAAGAATGAAGAGTTGCAGGCGGAGTCTCAACAACCGTCCGATCAAGTGATCAACGATGGCGATTGACTCACATATTGGGATTTATCCCACATTGGCAGTGTGTTAAAGTTTATATGGGTTTATAATGGCCGGCCTCACTATGGGTATTAGACATGTAATGAAAAGGTATGGTGGGGGATCTAGGTGCTTGGACTTCACATGAAGATCACCAACCTGGAGCCTAGGACAACCTGTTAGGCCCCCTACCTTTTGGAAGAGGCGACAATGATCGTTGATTGACATTTTAGAAATATCTCGTTCATTGGTTTATTAACATTTTTTTTATATATGTAAACTATTTTCATGATGGTATGACTGTGGGCTAGTTTGGTTGGCAGAAACGACAAAAACAATTGACTAATTTTTTGTATATAATTGTTGGCACGCCGTCCATATGAGTGATCGTGGGTTTACGAGTTAGTTAGTTTGGTTGGCAGAACTGATGATGTTGTTGTTATTTTTATTGAAGTTTTGGGGAATACTACCAATTCTGGAGGATCGCCAAAGTTCACTGCTATTTGAGAACATATGAATGTCTAGAATACCATTCTGTCGTGATATTAAGTGCTATGCTAAAACTGGAGACTCGTTGGTTTTAAATAAAACCCTGCAGAAACACAAAGACAATAACCTGCACGAAGACATGATTAGATTGAATCTTATTTAAATCATTCATGTGTTAAAAGATGGAACTAAATCGAAGAAGAATAATAACTGTGTTATTAATAATCAAGGGTGATTAGTCTGTAAATGAAAAAGTGTGAAACTACATGAACATACATGTTGTTTGATGAAGAGTTGCGTTGAAAACATTTATAAGAATGCAGAAATGTGAAGAAGAAAGTGTGTCTGTCATAGAGTTATTGAAGACCAAGAACAGAAGAAGACAGAACAACAGTTATGAAGTCCAGTGTCTGATACAGAAGACCTCTATAGCACTGCATATCTCATTTCCAGATGTATGAATAAGGGTGGTTGGGAGGGGATAGGGCAGGTTGGTGCCTGCAAGGGAGTAGGTGCTTCCTTGTCAGTTGTAACTGACTAAATAGGGGTATGGGTGCATCCTGATCAGTGGGTGTTGATCTAAAGAGGAAGAAAACATCTTCCTTCTATTGTAAATTGTAAAACAAATTTTGCAGTTAATAGAAAAGAGTTGGTGGTGTTCCCAATTGGGTTCCACGATAAATCATTGAGTTCAAATTTGTTGTTATATCTACAAACCATAATTAACCAAGTAAAAGAAATTTGATTTAAAGTTGTGTCACTAATTCACCCCCCTCCTCTCAGTGACAGGACCTGATCCATCAATTGGTATCAGAGTCGGTCTCTTCACTAGAAAGTTTAATCACTTGAAGAGAAGTATACATCAGAATGGATCAGCAGATGAAGATGTCATTAAGAGTCCCCCTATTTGATGGTGAAGACTATGCTTTCTGGAGGATTAGAATGAAAATCTATCCAATGTCCATTGGAATGGAAGTATGGACATTAGTTGAAAAAGGATATGATGTTCCAAAAGTCACTCCCACAGAAGCAGAAGACAAGAAGAAATTTTGGGAACATGCAAAGGCTTTAAATACACTACAAGCTGGACTGAGTAAGAAGGTCCTTGCTAAAGTACTAAACTATGGAAATGAAAAACAACTCTAGGATAAATTGGAAACTATATATGCAAGAGATTCCAGAGTAAAGAGGGCCAAACTTCAATCTTTCAAAGTACAATATGAAGGTCTAAAAATGAAGGATGAAGAAAATATCTCAGAGTACTTTGAAAGAGTTGATAGTATTGTTAATGCAATCAGAGGTTTGGGAGTAGAAGTTCCAGACAATGAGATAGTTGAAAAGATACCGAGAACACTTCCTATGCTATATAATCCTAAAGTGTCCACTCTTGAAGACCGAGAGAATCTAGATCAACTCACCATGGATGAATTGTATGGAATCCTCATAGCCTATGAGTTAAGATTAGGTCATGAGAACCTCCCAAAAGAAGAGGCAGCCTTCAAGGCGCTCAAGAAAACAAAAATTCAGAAGCAAAAACCTCAACCCAGCCATCATGAAGAATTTGATGTAGAAGAAGCCAATTTTATTAAGAAACTTCAGAAAGGATCAGGGAAGTACAAACGCAAGTTGCCTTTCAAATGTTTTAATTGTGGCAAAGTTGGGCACTTTGCATCCAAGTGTCCTTATCCTAAGGAAGACTCTGAAGATGAATATGACACAAATAAACAATACAAGAAAAAGGGAAAATCCCACTATAAGAAAAAGTATTACAAAGGAAAAAAAAATTATACTCAAAAGAAGAGAACAACAGTTCATTTGAGTTTAGTGACAGTGATGATGAAGTCCTTTTTCTAGGTATTGAAGAGTCTAATGAGATAGAAGAAATTGAGCATGAGGAAGATTCAGAAGATGATGCAGAGGTTAATATGGAGAAAGAACTTCTTAGTGCCTTGGATGAATTAAGAAGATACAAAAACAAATATAGACAGCTGAAAAGCTTTGTAGTTGAACAAAAGGAGAAACATGAACATAAAGAAAAAGAGATGGAGAAAATCATGAGCAACCTAAAAAACCAAATCCTAGATGCAAATAGGATGGAAGAAAAGAGCTTGATGCAAAACTTATCCAAACAAGATATGAAAATAGCTCTAAAGTCTTAGATAAGATTATAACCACACAAAGGGATCCAAGTAACAAAAATGGAATAGGTTATTCTCAAGAAGAAAACCAAGTTAACTCAAAATCTTATGCAGCTGCTCTCCTCAGTACATTCAAGAAGAAAGATGAAGAAAAGACAAGCAATGATCAAAACTCCAGAGGATTATTTCCACCCATCAAGAAGGAATTCAAGACAACACCAAAGAAGGTTTATCAAAACAGGTATCCTCACATTTTCTTTGGTTATTGCTTTGCATGCTCTAACTTTGGACACAAAGCTATGAATTGTAGAGCATATGGAAGGAAAAACTTGAGGGTTAAGAACTATAACCTCAAAGATAACCAAAAAAATGATCAAGTTAAGAGCATAAATTATAACTCCTTTGCACCTCTACAAGAAAGGAACTTAGAATGCTTCAAATGTCATAACTATGGACATAAAGCAAGTAATTGCAGATTAATGGAAATCTCAGAAAAACCAAAGTTCATTAAAGAGAAAAAGAAGCTTCGGAAAGAAAAACATCAAAAGAGGAATGTCTTATTGCCTTGAAATCCCACGATAAAGGAGATCTCTGGTATGTTGGCAGTGGTTGTTCAAAACACATGACAGGATATAAGGACAAGTTTTTGAACTTAAAGAAACAAAAGGGTAAAGTTACATTTGGTGATAATGCTTTAGGTAACATTCTTGGGAAATGCACTATGAATTTGGGAAAAGACAAAGCCAAGAATGTGTTGCTTGTTGAAAATATGAAACCTAGCCTATTAAGTGTCAACCAAACCTGTGATCAGCGGCACATTTGCATCTTTAATTCCCATAAATGTGAGATTAGGAGAAAGGACCTAGGAAAATTGGTTGGTACTGATCCTAGAACTCCTGAGAATGTATACATACTAAATACAAAATTGAATGAGGAATGTCATATAAATTTAGTGGATGAAAGTTGGCTATGGCATAGGAGGTTGGGACACATTAACTTTGACAATTTAGTGAAAGTCAACAATCTTGGGGTAGTAAGAAACTTGCCAAATATCACAAAACCTTCAAATCCTATGTGTAGACATTGTTAACTAGGGAAGCAAACTAGAATAAGGTTCAAAATAAAAGAATACTCAACCTCAAAACCTTTAGAGTTGGACTGACCTCTGTGGACCTACAAGGACCAAAAGTTTGCAAGGAGAGTCCTACTTTATGTTGTTCATTGATGATTTTACTAGAATGGCTTGGGAATTTTTTCTCAAGGAAAAATCAGAAGCATTTAACAAGTTCAAAGCTTTTAAAACCCTTGTTGAAAATGAAACAGAGGCAAAAATCAAATGTCTTAGATTAGACAATGGTGGTGAGTTCACCTCAAAAGAGTTTGATCTCTTTTGTGAAACCCATGGAATTAAGAGACAATTCTCTGCTGCCAGAACACCTTAGCAAAATGGGATTGCTGAGAGGGCGAATAGAACAGTCTAGGAGGCTGCAAGGACTATGCTCAATGAAGCAAGATTGTCTGATGGATATTGGAGGGAAGCCGTAAGCACAACAATACACATATTAAATAGAGGTTAGCTCAGGATTAATAGTAATAAGACTCCTTATGAGCTATGGTTTGGGAGAGCTCCTTCGGTAAAATACTTCAAGGTCTTTGGAAGTAAGTGTTACATCAAAAGGCTTGATGAGAATCTCGTAAAATTTGATGCTAGATCTGATGAAGGTATCTTTCTTGTATATGCTTCTACCAATAAAGCATATAGATGCTACAATCTTAGATTACATAATATTGTTGAGAGTGCAGATGTTAAAGTGGATGATTTAAAAACAAAGAAGATCAAAAATCAAGAGACCATAATTGACAATGAAGATGAAGATGACGATGAGTCAGTTGGTACACAAGCAGATGAAGAAGAAAATGAAGATATACAAGAAGATGAAATGGATACCAAAGAAGAAGAGGAAGATATTCGAGAAGAAGAGATAAAAGAAGAATCCCCAAGAAGAGACACAAAGACACCCTCAAGAAAAACTCAAAGGAATCATCCTGAAGACCTAATTATTGGAAATAAAAACACTGGAGTGCAGATAAGAGGACAATTGTTGTATCAAACAGAAATAACACTTTTGTTACATATTGAGCCCAGCTCAATCAAAGAGGCATGCAAAGATGAGAATTGGGCCAATGTTATGAATGAAGAATTGGACCAAATTGAAAAGAATCAAACTTGGGAACTGGTTCTAATACTAAAAAATAAGAATGTCATTGGAACTAAATGGGTGTTTAAAAACAAAGTAAATGAAAATGGGCAAGTAATCCGGAACAAATCTAGATTGGTATGTAAAGGGTATGCACAGGTTGAAGGAGTATATTTTGAAGAAACTTTTGCACCTGTGGCCATATTAGAGGAAATTAGGATGTTCTTAGCCTTTGCCAGCTACAAAAAATTGAAAGTATACCAAATGGATGTCAAGTCAGCATTTCTTAATGGAAACTTAGAAGAGGAAGTCTATATTGAACAACCAGAATGATTTCAATTGACTGATAAAGGAGACTATGTCTGTAGACTAAAGAAAGCACTCTATGGGATAAAACAAGCACCCAGAGCATGGTATGCAAGGCTAGATTCTTATTTACAAGTACAAGGCCTCAAAAGAGGATCAACAAACAGTAATCTTTATTGTAAAAATTTTGATGATAGCATGATTATTGTCGAAGTATATGTTGATGATATTAAATTTGGAAGTGATGATGAAAAAATGAGTAAGGACTTTGCTAGGAGGATCCAACAATAATTTGAAATGTCTTTGCTTGGTGAACTGAATTTATTTCTAGGATTACAAGTAGTACAGTCCAAAAGGGGAATCTTTATCCATCAGTCTAAGTATGTTAAAGATATGCTCAAGAAATTCCAGTTAGAGGATTGAAAACATGTTTGTACACCTATGACAGTAGGATGCAAACTAAGCAAGGAAGATGAGTCCAAGGTTGTAGATCCAAAACACTACAGATCAATGATTGTGAGTTTACTCTATGTAACAGCTTCCAGACCTGATATCAAGCAAGCTGTTGGAATGGTGGCTAGATTCCAAGCTGCACCAAAAGAGAACCATGTTCAAGCTGTGAAAATAATCTTTAGGTACTTAAAAGGAACCATATATCTTAGATTGTGGTACCCTAGCAAGAATTCATTCTCTTTAAAGGCCTATTCATATGCAGATTGGGCAGGTTATGTAGATGACAGAAAAAGTACAAGTGGAGGAGCATTCTTCTTGGGAGAATCATTGGTAGCTTGGACAAGCAAGAAACAGACCTCAATTTCTCTGTCTACCGCTGAAGCTGAGTATATTGCAGCAGCAGAATGTTGAACACAAGTGGAATGGATGAAACAAACCTTACAAGACATCAAAGTAGTGTTTTAAGAACCCACTATTATCTATTGTGATAATACAAGTGCTATAAGTCTCTCCAAGAACCCTGTCCAACACTCCAAAGCAAAACACATTCCAATAAAATACCACTATCTAAGAGATAAGGCTGCAAATAAGAACATTAAATTGGAATATATTTCAACACGAGAACAGGTTGTAGACATTTTCACTAAACCCTTAAGCAGAGATGTATTTGAATATCTCAGGCAAAGATTAGGAGTAGTCTCTCTTCCAATCTAATCTCTCAAGAAAAAAATGCATCAGTTGGCATCAGTTCAAGGGGAGACAGTGATCAAAGTCAGGGGGAGTCATTCAACCCTTTTCCCATGATGTCAAAGGGGGAGAAATGAAAATAGTATTGCCATCAATGCCAAAGGGGGAGATTGTTGGCAATATGGCAATACTTGTTGGCATTGATGGAAAATAGATGAGAGACATTTCCTATGATGACATGTATGTCTATGTTGACAGAGCCATGGATGAGGTAGTATGATGACAAAGCAGATGGTTGGCATTGACAGAAAAGCAATGTGCATTGGGCATGTAATATGACATGAGCAGTGATGTATGTTGACCTGCTGACTGTGATGGTTATGAGGTACTCTGTTATTACATGGCAGTATTGACAGCTCTGAGAAGAACGTTCAAAAGAAATTTATGGCAGATCTGTAAATGAATGTGACCCTGTTGAAAAAGGAATTACCCTGGGAAGTGAATTGGACAAGTAGACAATAAGTTATCTTGCAGAAGACTGATCCTCTTGTAACAGATGTATTATTGAAGCATTGAAGAAGTTTAAGTCCTGATCCTTGTTTAAAGACATTAAGTTTGATCAAGTATCAGAGGACATGGAAGTGTCTAGTCTTGAGGAAACCCTGAGCGATGATACTCTGCCACGAACAAAATGCTATGTCCAAGTAGTAGAAGACCCTACCTTCAGTCAAATGATGTAAGCCTTAAGATGGGGTGTTAGAATATAAGGCTTACATGTGTAATAGAGTCACCTTAGTTACTTAGTCTATAAAAGTTAGGGTTTCAATTTTTGAACAAGTAAGACCTTGCAAACTCTTTATAGGAGAGGTGAATCTCATTGTTACAATGCATTGGTTTTTTATAATATCAACGAGTTTTATTGTGTAAATCTCTTTCACGTGCTCTGTTGTGTAATCCTATTTGGGGTTTCTAAGTCTTGTAACACATGATACCAAACATATTCACATGATATTTTTATATTTTTAAGCATCATGTGTATTTGAAAAAACATGTACACAACCATCATTCATGTTCAGCAATTGCATGCACATACTTCCTTTCGACAATCTTAGTTGGGTATGCTAACAGTTAACGATTTGCCCATTTTTCTATTTTCTTTCATTAAATCCAACAACCCACATTTTACTAATATTCAATCAAATTGAGTGAATTTGTAGATTATGATTGCATATGTACATTCAACATTGTTGAAAAATCCTACTAACCCGAATTATTTACTATATACCTCTAATATTTATAAATTTATCAAACAATTGATTTTCTTTGCTAAGATTCGCCATCAAATCCACTAAAATTTTAGATTCTTATCTCATAGATACATTTAACTTTGTTGAAAATCACCACCACACTTAAATTATGCACTCTATACATCTAATATATGCATTTTTGTCAAACATTTTTTTTAATTTTCATCAAAAGTCCCAAGTTTTCCCTCCCCTTATTTTAAATAAATGAAATAACAAAAATGTTGGCATCATCCAACTATGTCTTATCATACTATTCAATTTTGATAAGTAATATGTACCAAGTAGTGCAATGTCTCAATGGGATATATCCTAGCATATACACAATTCCATATGTAATGTCTCCCCGTTTAAAGTGGGGCAAGGTTAGAGATAGTTCACCATATGCTTGAAGCAACGGGAAAAATAATATTACCAATATGCCATACGTTTAAAGGGTGTACCTTCTCACATATGAATTGCACTATAACACCAAGGTAATGCCAATCATACTACTACACCATGCTATAGTGATCGTACAATGATGTTGTATCACCCTCTAGGCATGGTCATACCCCTAATGCATACAATCCTAAAACATGAAATAACATTGCATAGCAACTAAGTCTGTGGCTATGCGAGAAGGGAATTAAGTAGAGAAATGAATGTATCCACTAAATTTTTTATGTCAGTGATATAATTTTATGTTCCACTAAAATTTGTATGTCAATGATATAATGTGATGTTGAAAATAGATTCTTTGCAACATGGTTTTCGTTCATGAAGTAGGTTGTGGAATTGAACAAGAAAATTGGTATTGAAATCTCCATATATGGCGCGAATGTAAAGAGGAGGTTGTGGGAGGAGAAGTCGATGTAATATATGGAAAATAAACACAACCAAAATGGCTTGGTTAATTCAGATATGTGCACTGATATTTAAATTGAAACGTGTTCTTTATCCATATACTTTTGTTTTAATGACTAATACAATGTTTCTAGTTTACTTAAACACATTTTATAAAAAAATAATAACAATATGCCCTTGCCAAAGTCTCCATCCTAATAATCTCTAATCTACTTGCATAGGGATGTCTACGAAGTCTCTATCTTAATAAGCTCTAATCTATCTGCATGGGATATTTATTAACTTTAGCATCACTCGTATTGAGATGAATAAAATTGCAAGGAAAGTATGTAAAAAGGCTAGAAATAACAACCAAGATTTTTTTGACAATGATGCAAAAATGCAAGGAATAGCAACCAAGATTTTTTTAAGTTGAAAAATTTGTATTTCATAATGTTATGAACCTTTATGAGAAGTAAAAAGGTACCCTCAGTATAAACTGAACTTGATAAGGTAATGGAGCTACTATTCCAAATCAAGTACATGACATAGCAAGCAACCATAAAAATTGCCCAAATATGATGCTTTCATCAATTAATTGAATGTAACTAAAATAATTTAAAATTTTGTGAGAATTATTTCCATGTAATATGGTTCATGATTTCTAGTATACTTGATGATTTCAATGTCATTTCCTGGGATTTTATTGAGTGGTTGGTATTTATGTGTATTTGTTACCCCATCTTTCCTCTTAGCTTTATGATTGAAAATTTGAGACTCCTTTCTTTTGTCTTATATGCTCGAGGATGTGATGTATACCATGATTTCTAGGGTATAATTAGTTTCAAATGATGGTTGGGGGCATAGGTAAATGCTTCGGGTTCATGTTAGTCACTAAATAAGAGAAGTATTAAGGAACCGACTAGCGACCCATAATATCATGGACCATGAAGCTGGATCCCCTCCCTCTTTGATGTATGACATGAGTGTTGAGTCATGACTATAACACTCTTAACACAAAAAATTTCGAGGTGGGCCCCATATTTTAAGGAAGAAAGCAATTGGGATTGCCACAACCGCAACCTCAACTCACTAGATTTTTCTCATAAGGGCCACTTGTTTTGAAATAGTTTTACTTCTAAGAAGATGACCAGGGTCAAAATTTAATAGAAATTCAAATAAATAATAAATTAAGGTGGATGTGGATCGAGTTACACAAGAAGAAGAAAACTAGCATTTGCTCATTAGCTCTGATGATTGATTTTTAGTGGCAATGTATTTAATGCAATGCTATTAATGCTCATTGACCAATAACTAAATTGGTTCTTCAACCCCTAGAACAACAGAGAGTTTAATCATCCTTTTTTTTTTCTTTTTTCTTTTTTTCTTTTCTTTTTTTTTTCCTCGGAAAAATTCGTAATTTTATTTCAAATAGTTGATCAAAATTACACTCTGCACATGTATTAGGATCGCTGAGATCCCTACATTATCACATATAAGCTATCCCATATAGTTTTCTTATCTATCCCATACATAAAACAATCGCTATTATTGCAGCCCATATTACCGCTTAGATCTAGTTTCATAAAAACAATTGCTGTAACTGCACTATCTCTCAATTCTGTGCCTCAATTTCTTCAAGAAAAGGTCTGTGGTAGTAGCTGAAGGATCCCTCTGGTGAATAAATTGTAATCCTCCAGTTTCCCATAGCTAAATTCTGCTGCGTCGCTGCTTTAGATAGCTGATCAGCCATCCCATTCCGTTCCCGGTAAATATGTGAGAAAGAGATATGATTAAAGGACTGCTTTAGTCTGATCACCTCCTCCAGAATAGGTTGTAGTACCATAACATGACAGCTCGATATCTCCTTTGCCCAATCAATTACTAACAATGAATCCCCAAAAATCTGAAGAGAAAGACAGCCTTGTTCGAGTGCAAATAACATCAATAGTTTAAGAGACATTATCTCTGCAAAGTTATTTGATCCATAACCCAAACCAGCCACTAGATGAAAATAGTGGGTTTCAGATTTGTGAAGGACTGCCCCCTTCCACACACCCTCTGATGATCCAAAGAAGCGCCGTCAAAATAGGCCCACGGCATAGTGAAATCGATCAGTTCCTCTCTCACCTGTCGAGTACGCGTTGGAGCAGGAGTGAAGGAATGTTGTAATACTGCCACCGCGTTAGCCACCACAGCCTCCAAACGCACCCTGCTGTCATGAAAGATGGTCACGTTTCTGGATATCCATAAGCTCCAGGCTACGATACATGGTAAGCCACGGATTTGTGATTTCTTATAAACCGTCCACCAGCCGTTGAATGCCTCCAGGACGCACTCTCCCCGCCACTGTAGGTTGATATCCAGATAACAGCCTATGCCTGCCCATATAGCCTGTGAGAACTTACAATGTACAAAGAGATGAGCTATGGTCTCTTCCGCTTCCCGACATAGTGGACAAATTCCCGGGCCCTGAAGAAAGCGTTTTTGCAGAATGTCCCAGGTAGGTGTCTTGTTTTCCAGTATAGCCCAAAAAAGTAACTTCGCTTTTCCTGGACACCTGAACTTCCACAAATGCTTCCACCACCACACCAAATCCCTGTTCTGAATTTCCATGTTCAGCTGTATATATCCATGCTTAGGAGAGTAGATGCCCGAGGGATGATCCCAAATCAGTACATCGCTCCGGTTGGACAATCGAATGTTAGATAGTCTTAATAGCCGCAGAAAATCCATCCAGGCCCCCTGCATATCTTCAGAAATCTCCAGCCTCTGCGCTGATATCCACCCCTGATGCCAGATAGAAGATGTACCCGGGTCTTCAATGTCTGCCAGAAAATAACACCCTCTAGCTGCCAAATGATCCCTCAGTTCCACAGGGAGTACATGGCCTCCCCTGCAGCCAACCCAAGGGTCCCGTCCAATACGAAGTTGTCGCCCATTACCTATCCTCCACACCAATCCTGATCCTACCAAAGAGAAATGCTGCACCACTGCTTTCCAGACCACCGAACAGTTAGCCCTCGACTTACTTCCCAGCCTTATCCATTCAAGAAGAGTAAGAGGGGCTATATATTTATGATATACCACTCTTGTCCAGAGACTTTGAGTATGGATAAGACGCCACGACACTTTGGCCCCCAAGGCTTTAGCAAACAGAAAAATATTCTTTAACCCCCAACCTCCCAGAGCTTTAGGGACCGCAATTTTCTCCCATCTGACCCATACCAATGCACGATGCCCCCCCTTACCCTGCCAAAGGAAGGCAAAACACAACCTCCGAATTCTCTCCAGGACACCAATGGGGATCCAAGCAAGAGACATCCAATATACCGGAATAGCTTCCAAAACTGATTTAACCAGAACCAGCCTCCCAGCCCGAGAGAGCCATTTATGACTCCAACCAAGTAGGCGCTGTTCTAGTTTAGCAATTATCCAGTTCCAATCAGCCTTCAGGTAAGCATTCGGCTTCAAGTGAAAGCCTAGATACTTTAAACCTTCATCTATATCCAGAGATCTGTAAGGAAGTATGTTAACCAATCGCTGAGTCTCCTGCACGGATAAATGCGAGCAAGTGATGGAAGATTTGTCTCTATTCACAATCATACCCGCTGCTACATGCATTAATTGGAGACCTTCAACCACCTTATCAATATCCTGACTCGTTCCATCACAGAATATCAGTATGTCATCAACGAAAAGGAGATGGGTAATAAATAAAACCTGGGAGATAGAGATGCCACGAAAGGAACCATCGGCTTTTGCATGCAGAAAAAAGCGGCTGAGTCCTTCAGCAACAAGAAGAAACAACAGAGGCGACAGGGGACATCCCTGTCGTAGCCCCCTACCAGCCTGGAAGAATGGACTAGCGGATCCATTGATCAGAACAGCAAAGCTCACAGTTGTGAGACAGGCCATGATCCATCTAATGAATTCGTAGCAGAACCCCAGATGAGTAAGGAGCAATCGGAGATAAAGCCAGCTAACCCGATCGAAAGCTTTGGAGAGATCAATCTTGATCACCGCACCCTTCTGCTTCTGCACTTTCAGAGTGTGTAATCCTTCCTGGGCAACTCCGATGGCCTCATGAATTTGGCGGCCTTCCAAGAAGCCAAATTGTTCACCAGATATATGCTTAGACAAAATAATCTTAAGTCTTCTCGCCATAACCTTGGATATAATCTTATAGATACAATTGCAGAGTGAAATCGGTCTGAATTCATTAAAGCTGTCAGGCTTGGATGTCTTCGGTATAAGAGCTATAAAGGTGGAGTTGAAGGGGCCATGGACAAACCCAGCCTTACGCGATTCTTCCACCACATTCAAAATCTCCTCCCCAAAGAAGTCATAGAATCCTAAGAAGAATTCTATAGGCCAGCCATCAGGCCCCGGACTACTGTCTTTATGCAAGGAATGCATTACCAGCGAGAGCTCAGTCGGTGTCACCTCCTCCATCAACATTCTATTCTCTTCCTCCCCCACAAAGCGGGGAAAAAGCTGAGTCACCCGAATGACCTCAGCAATGGAGACTCCCGGTTGTGCAGTGAATAAATCTCCAAAATGTCGGACTCCCATATCCGCTAAACCATCAAAGCTGGAAGCCTGTTCCCCTATGTCTGAAGAAAGTTCCCAAATAGAGTTTGTGAATTTTCTCCCCTTGGCATACGCTTGAAAAAATTTTGTATTTTCATCACCGCACTTAAGCCAAATCGCTCTGCTTTTCATTCTCCACATCTCTTCACGCTCACCCAGTATAACATTCCTGCGTCTCTCCCACCCCAACAGCTTGCCTTTTTGCTGTTCATCCAGGTATCCCATGCCCAGGCCATTAAGTAGCCTATCAATGTTCAGCTCAGCATCCCGCAAATCCTGATCTTCAGTCACCCTTTTTTCATGAGCCCAGGCAGTAGATGCCTCCTTAACTCGCTTAAGATTTTGATAAAAGTGAGCGCCTGCATGCACCAGAGAATCAGGTGGTCGATGAATCCATAGCTCCTGAACCATCTTAATGAAAGCCTCTTCCTTCAGCCAGCTAGGGTTGAATTTGAATGGGCTAGGAGGTTTATTCCTGCAACCACGTAATTCCAAGAAGATCGGGCTATGGTCAGAAATACCTCCTGAACCAACCCATTGTCTGACCACATCAATGCTCTGTGCCAACACTTCAGCCACCAGAAACCTATCTAGTCTTTTAGCCACCCTACTGTCCCCAGCTCTCTTATTCCTCCAAGTCGGAGATAACTTGGCAGGTAATATGTCCAGAAGATCCTTCCTGACAAAGGCCTGTATAAAATAATCTGCTAATGTGTCCGGGGCAGCCCGAGGTCCCCATACTTCGGAAGACCCCAGAGTGAGATTGAAATCCCCACCCAGAATCACATCTCTGCCATCAAAAATATCCATGCCTAACAAGGAGTCCCAGAAGCCAACCCTATTTAAGTAGGGCCCGTAAATATTGAGAACCGTGATCCTCCGACCAATCGCGGCATCCCAAACCTCCAACCCGAGGCCAGAGGAGATGCCCCAAGAACCGTCACATCTGCAACACTGAACCTTCCACCCCGAGGCCAGCCCTCCCGAACGCCCCCGAGCATCCACACCCACAAACTTCCAACCAGGAAGCAAAGATTCTAAAGTACTAACAACATCCTCGCTGCCACCCAAAGTTTCTTGCAGCAGTAAGATATCCGGTTGATTTAATTCTACCAGCCTCCTAAGCGACGATTTTTTAATGGGGCTCGCCAACCCACGACAATTGAAGGACATCAGTTTCATAATAAACCCCCATCCTGGGATTTCACTACTCTAAGTGCCCATTCTATCGAAGATTGTGTACCCATCACTAAATCCACTTTTGCCCGTTCTTTAGCTTTAGACAAATGGGATTTTCTGCCCCTGCCTTTCCCCCCAACTCTGGCGGTCAATTCAGGAAGTCCCTTGCCCCCAGTGCCACCATTAGGAATCTCCCTACTACGAAGAGTATATCGTATGCTGCTACCCTCGGAGCTGGAAGAGTGGTTGGTGGAATCCATTGTCGGAGTGACAATACAATCCTCATCATGCCAGAGACAAGGAGCATCCAGTCGTGGTGGAGACCCCTGGCATGCCCCCCCGCCTACCATAGATTCGTCCAGTAAGGAAACAATCGGAGAAATGCAGAGCGACATACCTGAGGGAAACGCAGGTGAGTCTCGATGAGTAATAGGCAGCTCCAGTAGCTGTTCCGTCGTGGCCAGAGAAGACAGACCCATGGTGCTCAAAGAAATCCCCTCCGCAGCAGGATGCGCACCTCCAATAATCTTCTTTCCTAAAAACTCCAAAGATGGCGACATTGCCCCAGATCCGAGCCTCCCACCATGATCGGATGGTACCACAGAAGCCAAATCCACCCCCCCTTCGAAAATAGGCCCACTCCCATCATCCACCACCTCCTGAGATTTCACCTTCAACCCGGTAACTGCCTCTACAGGTGCAGCAACATCGGACAGAGGCATACTCGTCCGAAATGGTAATGGGCAACAGGCTACAAGATGGCCAAGAGAGTGGCAGCGATGACACCTAAATGGCACACCCACGTAATCCAGAATTTGTGTAAAATCCCCATCCTTGGAGTGAACTTTAATCTCAGCCGAAAGACCCATCCGAATATCGATCTTTACCAATATCTTTGCAACCGTGTATATGCCAGTCCGAGTATGGGAGGAATCGGAACACACATATTCACCGAGATAATTCCCTATCTCAGCAAACCGTGTCTCATTCCACATATGCATGGGAAAGCCAGGAAGCTTCACCCACAGCGGTTCCAAAGCAACTTTCTCCGTTTTAGAGTCGAAGAATGGGGACCATCTTTTCAGAACAAGAGGGATTCCCAGCATCGACCAATGTCTACTCAATACGGCCTTGACCTCCCCTTGGTTCCTAAAGATGAAGGAAAACCAACCTTTCGTCAAGACACGGATCTCAGGGGTTGATGACACGCAGTGCTTCCACTGCTCCGACACCCAGCGCTGTAGGAAGCCACGCCCAAATCTTTTGCCCCTAATATGTCCAACCACCGCAGTAAGTGAGAAGTCCACCGCTTCTTCCATCGTTACATCCAACCCCAGCACAAGCAGGTCTGGTCTCTTACGTTCTTTGACCGTCTTTGCTGGGTGTTTAATTGAACCATCTTTAGCAGCCATCCCTGGTCTAGGCAGGGAGTCTTCAACATGCAAAGAGTCACCATCCCCCGGGGCTGCCATCGATTCTCCCCCTATCACCAAGAAATGAACCAAAAACCCAGCAGAAAGCCAGCTCCCCCTGCTACCAGAAGTCCTCTAACAGAAGGAAAAATTAAGCTGCTCAGAAGAAATCACCTCCCAACAGGTCCTTCTCGACTTCTGATCCCCTGCAAACCGTCTCACGGCCGACCTACAATCCCTATGAGCCAAAGCCAAATCAAGAAGCCAACACGCTAGATTCACTTTACACCGGCTCGGATCCACCACCTGCCAATGGCTGGAGTCTGCTCAGTCTGCTAACAGGTGCATATCTAATGATCTCCACAATGCCACCATCACCGCAGTGTAATTCAATTCTTGATCCAACGGAATTCTTCTATCAGAATCGTGCAGCGATCTCCTCCAATCTGCCAAGAATTTGATCAATATAAACCCCTTAGATAATCCGTGGTTCGTGTTCCTTTAAGCTGGAAAATAGTGCTTGCAAACTCTTCATTAAATATTCTCAGCCACAACTGAGATAATGCCCACCATCGTCCAATAATCCAAGATTTCTGCTGACCGTATTTTAATCAGTCCCATGCTGGAGTCTGATACTCCACCATCGCCCTGATATCCAAGGATCTCCAGACTGTACAGCTAAATGCGAGCCGACCTCATGCCTGGAGTCTTCTCTGCTAACAGGTGCAGAACATATGTCTTCAGCAAAGCCACCATATTCCTCTGTGTAGAACCGAACGTTAAACAATGTACATCTTCCTCTGTGTACATTTTCAATATTGACTATTAAGACTATCATAATAAGAGAGTTTAATCATCCTACTGCAGAAATGGTAATATATTTTTCTTTTGTTTTCTAGGTTGTGCATGCGTGAATGTGAGCATGCCAATATTTCTGATTAAGATCCATATTCTAACTATGCATCGGGACTATGAGTTTAATCATATTTTTCTTATTTTTGGGGGAGATGGATCGATAGAAATATATCATTATTTCTCGTTGATTTTTAATTTGTTTTTTCGATTGTTTATGAAAAGTATAATTTATGAAGGGCTTGTTTGGTAAAGGCTCGAAAATTTGGTCTTTAAAGGAGATGAGTAAAAAGAACAAATATTCTCAAATAAAGATTTTAAAGAACATAGGCGTACAAACAAATCTTTAAAGGTTGAATGCACCTAAAAGGGCCTGTTTAGTAAAGGCTTGTAAATTTGCTTATTGAAAGAGATGAGAAAACTGAAAAGATGTTCTAAAATATAGACTTTAAATAATTTAGGCATATAAATGCTTTGTAGGGGTTGAATTCATCGAGATAAAAATATTTTGGAATATGGAAAATTTTAGAGAATATCTCAGCACTAGACATTAATAAATTTGTTTATCATTTTATACACAACATATTTTGTAGATTCTTTGTTCTACATGTGAAGAATCCAAAGGAACGTGACCTTATTTATGGACTATTTTGCAGTTAATAACAATCCTTAGAAAAGTATGAAAAGAAGTGGTTGTTGAATTCATCTAAGAACCAAACAACGGGAAACCTAATGATTCAAGAGAGGCAAAAGTTTATATTTTGGTTGTAGCTTTCATTTTCTTTACAAAAGAGTTGCAAGGGATGAGTAGAAAATCTAAGATGAGAAATTTGTAGTGCATCGCTTATAGAAGAAAGTTAGATCATCTGCCTTGAAAGTTTTTCCCAATCCAAAATCACTTGCATTTGTTTTTTTGAGTGATAAGATAATTCTTGTTTCAGACTTCATACCAACATAGATGCATCTCAATCTATAACAATAATAGGAGCACAAGCCTTACTCATTGCATCCTTTCATTTTTCAATTGTAAAAAGGAAATTGCAAGATGTTACTTCGGTTGATATTGTTGTTACAAAAGATTCAAGGTAATTCAAAAAATAAATACAGGTAGAGTAGGCCATATATGCTACTTCATGATAGAATACAATCATTGTTGTTATAGAAAACTAGCAATATTTGTATATGAAACTTACCATGTCGAACATCATGCTCTTTGGTTAGGAATATGTTAGAACATTGGACCAAACAAAATGCATTTAAATGAGAACAACCTTCAATAACTAGTCACAAAGGAGAAAAAAATTACATCAAACAATCTAAGATGGTACAACTTGAAAAATTATGCTAGCTAGGAGAGCATAACCGTAAATGAAAATGACATTTACTGAACAAGATATACAAATTTCTAAAAGCACACTTACACACCTTCACATCTATGTGAAGAACATAATTTGAGTGTAGATATTCATTGCCAATAGCATGTGTGTGTGACCATTTCAACAATTTATATAGAAGAAACAAAGAATAGCAATCAACATCACGTTAAGAAACTACAAACATATCCAAGTAATTTACTTGGGAGAAAACCAACCTCCTCGGGAAATAATGTCACATTTGCTTTCTTAATTAACTCAACATTGCTCTTGTAACCATGGAGCCATAAATATGTTACACGGCATGTTAGGAAACTTAAGATATCACTACGCTTAACTTTCCTAAAACAATCATAAGACCTGCATAAGTTGACATGTCTCTACCTTCACAATTTCTTATTACAATGCAAACATTAGCATCTCTAAAACAATATACACAACAAAGGAGATTACATAATTATACTTGGAACATGTAAATTTAAACTATAAAGTGGGAAAACAATATAGTTCATGTAAATATCAAGTGTTAACAAACTAAAAACAAAAGACCATATTCTTATAAATAATAAAATAATAACCTTAACATAATAAAGTTTGTAATCCTATTTTATTAAATATCTGCAATTTATTAGTGTGATTAGTGTTAGATTTTGTACTTCAATTCTCTTTCTCCCTATGTTTATGGATATTCTTTTTAGGCTTTTCAAAGTTCCAAAGTTTCTTGGCATTTCATATTGCTTTCGACAATGTCTACCCTATTTTTATAGCCCTTGTCATTCCCATTCCATAGCTACAAAGACAAGACATAGGGCAGTTTTAACCTTAATTTTATGTTGACTTTTTAACATCTTTCATACGTACATAGATCCTTTTTCTTTTCTTATAATAATCAAAATTGACAGTGAAATTTGAAAAGGACTCTTCTACAAAGCAAAACAATAGCTTGCATTCATTTATAATAACTTTTGAGAGCATTCATTATAATTCATATTAGAACACCATAGTTCAAAGTTTACAACTCAAAGTGCCCTAAATTTGGCATAATGCAAGAGCGACAAAAGGCAAAAACCTTATAGTACAAAGATTATATTAGCATTATAAATATATTAACAAACATCAAAGGAGCTCTTGAAGGGTTTGGTGTCACACATCTATCTCAAAGACTCAAACCCTCTATTAATAGCAATGAATTTGTTAATGAGAGCAAGGGCATTATTGATCAATTTTCATAAAGAGTGAAGGCAACCCATAACCATAGCCTTAACCCTCCCTTTAGCAACTTGAAATTCATCGTAATCATAGCCTTAACCCTCCCTTTAGCAAATTGAAATTCATCAAGGTAGGAGTCCTCATTGGTAAGGGCGGTGCTCATCCAAGTCTCCACATTGCTCATCTCAATCTTGAAGGTGTTATGCCTCAAGTGCTTCCTTAACCTTCCTTTTAGCAACTTGGGATTCATCGAGGTAGGAGTCCTCACTGGTAAGAGCAACTCATCCAAGTATCCACATTGCTCATCTCAATCTTGAAGGTGTTATGCCTCAAGTGCTTCCTTAACCCTCCCTTTAACAACTTGAAATTCATCGAGGTAAGAGTCCTCGTTGGTAAGGGCAATGCTCATCCAAGTCTCCACATTGCTCATCTCAATCTTGAAGGTGTTATGCCTCAAGTGCTTCCTTAACCTTCCTTTTAGCAACTTGGGATTCATCGAGGTAGGAGTCCTCACTAGTAAGAGCAACTCATCCAAGTCTCCAAATTGCTCATCTCAATCTTGAAGGTGTTATTCCTCAAGTGCTTCCTTAACCCTCCCTTTAGCAACTTGAAATTCATCGAGGTAAGAGTCCTCATTGGTAAGGGAAGTGCTCATCCAAGTCTCCACATTGCTTATCTCAATCTTGAAGGTGTTATGCCTCAAGTGCTTCCTTAACCTTGCTTTTAGCAACTTGGGATTCATCGAGGTAGGAGTCCTCACCGGTAAGAACAACTCATCCAAGTCTCCACATTGCTCATCTCAATCTTGAAGGTGTTATGCCTCAAGTGCTTTAGGCTTCAGCTCCGCTAGAGATTGTTGAATCTGGTCCATGGTGTCTCCGAAATATTCTTCGTAGCTCTTATAGTTCCAGGTTCTTAGCCCAAACGAACACAGTGTGGGCATTACTATAGAGCATTTTTCTATTTATAAATATTATGCAAAGTAAATGACTAGCTAACCCGCAACCATGGCAGAGTACGTCAATGAAACCGATTTAAAAAAATGTTGACACATCGGATCCTAGTTTATCGACAAGCTCAATTTGATTCTCAACTACAACGATCATCAAGCTCTATTTTTTTTTCAATCAGAAAAATAGCTATACTTTATTGACAAGTATAAGAAATATAGTACCAAAATACAACCCTCCGGACGAGGAAGAAACACAAGTAACCGTCCCACCAGACTAGAGAAAAGACGCCCACACCCCTGAGCCAAGACACAAAGGCCCACATAAAACAAGCTCGCCCCATCCACATAGAGGAGAACCAACCCAACCAAATGAGCCCAATAAACATTAACTAAGAAAATGATCTCCAAGAAGAAGGATCCCCAACCAATAAGAACAAAAAATATAGAGCACAACGCACACCCGCTCAAAAAGAAGAAAAACAAGGATCAAAATAAGAAGATGCTGCCAGCTTCCTGAAGTATATCGCCATCCCAAAGTTCAAAAAACAGAGTACCTTCCAACGAATGCAGGGCACGCTTCGAGAGAGCGTCTGCATGGCCATTCTCAGCATGAGGGACATGCAAAAACTGGATACCCTGAAAAAGATGTTGTAAAGACCCGATCTTGAGAAGCCAAGGAGAAAGCGTGATGATATTGATATGCCTAATATGGTTAATCCGGTTGATTACCACTTGTGAATCACCCGCAATCTGTCGCAGCTCCAGGTCACGCACTCTCGCAAAATAAAGGATAATCCAAAGTGCAAATATTTCACTTTTGGTATTAGTCCCCGAACCAAAATTCATCCAGATATTGAAGAATTTACCGTGGTTTAATGTGATGACCCCGCCCGCCCCACAAAGTAACCCTCACTCCTGCGAGGCCCCATGAAAATTACCATAAAACGTCGAAGAGAGAATAGAGGTGGGCTTGCATATGGGAAGAATTTTATCAACAGTTACAACCACGATTCCCCCCGCTTCATACCGAGCCACCAACGCATTCCTCGCCACCCATCTCGGCTGAATATGTTTATCTTCAAAAATAGAGAGATTCCTTGCTTTCCAAATCTCCCACAGCACAAGACAAAACAACTTAGTAGCACAACGATTGAATTTATGACAGCTATGTAAAATGTACAACAGGGACTGATCTGTCCAAGATGGAAAACCAACTGATGATAAACGGACCATCGCCCAAGCCTGAGTGTTGAAGTCACAGCCGAAAAATATATGACAATCCACATCTTCTGCCTATTTACATAAACAACAAAAACTCGGCCCTATAAACCCACATTTCTGCAAATTAAACCAAAAAAGAAGCTTACCTTCCAGAGCCAACCACATGAATACTTTGACTTTTTTTCGGAATGTTCCACCACCACAGCAAGCCATGCCACCAAACAGAAGAAGTCCCGGTTGGAAAGAAAGTTTCATACGCCAATCTGGCCATCAGTATCCCTGTGGAAGTGTTCCACAACCAAGCAAGCCTGTCCACACCCATAGTGAGATGGATACAACCCTTATGCAGATCATGAACATAAGCATTCCATTCCACAACCAATAACCCCTGCAAACCGAGTTGTTTTGCTGAAACCCATGCTTGAAGTGGGGAGTTAATCAAATTCGATGTGGCTGTATGATACAGGGAGAGATAGCCCCAAGTTTTGAGTGAAGTAATTAATTCAAAAGAGAGTTTGTAATTTGATGGGCCACCAATAATCGGATCGGAGCCCAGCTGTCTCAATCTTCCATTCCTCGGTATCCACCCAATCCATTCCGCCAAAATGTATAAAGACGATGATAGACCCGCCCAGAAGTTGGATACCCCTTTCAATTTATGGCTCCCTGCTCTGAGCCACACCTGGACCATCTGACCATTAAGATATTTGTCTTTGATCACCTCACCCCACGACCCCTCAACCATTAGTGCCCTCCAGCGATTCTTTGACAATAATGTTGAAGAGAAGTAATAAATATTCTTTATGGACCAACCACCCCACTAATAAGGAGAGGCCATCTTCCTCCAATCCGTCAAGTGCAACTTATGAGTTTGTTGGCCCGACCAAATAAAATTGTGCATTTTCCTCCTTAAAGTTGACAGGATGGACATCGACACCTTGCTCAAAGAAAGCCAGAACACTCCCAAATTTTGAAGGACAAATTTCACCAATATTAACCGACCGCCAATAGACAGCCACCTCCAGCACCATTTGTGAATCCTTTTATCAAAACTCTTTAATAACCAAGACCAATCTTGTTTATTATAAGCATTTGGTTTTATAAAGTATCCCAAATACAAAGTGCCATCCACTAACGCTTTGATCCTGTAATTGAAAATAGCAGAAATCTCCATCCGCACAGTATCATCCATTTTGTGCTCCAAAATAGTAGTTTTGTGCTCATTGATTAACATACCTGTGGTTTTAGTAAAAAGCACAAGAATTCCTTAATGGCTGCCCATTCTATTCTACATGCCTTACCGAAAAGCATCACATCGTCGACAAAGAACTAGTGAGTAACATGAATATTCCTTGTAATCTTCACCCCTGTAATCAGTTTGGCTACCTTTGCCTTGAGCAAGATCCTACTCAGTCCTTCAATCACTATCAGGAAAAGTAAAGGTGACAACGGGCAGCCCTGCTGAAGTCCCCTCAAGGCTGAGAAGAATTTTGACGGACTACCATTTACCAGAACAAAGTAGTGAACCAAAGACACACAACCCATGATCCTTTTCATTGCTTGACAGGGGATTCCAATCTGAATCAAAGCCAACCGAAGGAAATCCCAATTGACCATGTCATAGGCCCTGGTGAGATCCATCTGCATAATCAAAGGCTTTTTTGTTTCGTGTTTTAATAATGTAGAAGGGTTCTTGAGCAATATCGATAGCATCGAGTATTTGACGGTTATCAAGAAACCCAAATTGTTCTTTAGATATGTCTCTGGAGAGAATCTGCTTAATCCTATTTGCAATGATCTTCGCTACAAGTTTATAGACCAGGTTACATAGTGATATCGGCCTGAAATCTTCAAAGGAAGCCTGCAACGAAGACTTAGGAATTAAAGCAATGAATGTTGAATTTAATGCCACGGGGATTTTACCTGACAAACGCGTGTCTTCCACCATGGCAAGCAAGTTTGACCCCATCAAGTCAAAAAACTCTGTGAATAGTTCTGCAGTCCAGCCATCTGGACCAGGGCTTTTGGCCCTAGCAAACTTCTGAATAACCAATTTAACTTCTGATAGTGTGACTGGTCTGAAGACATCATTCCCCTCCTACTCCGAGAAAAAATGAGGATACTCCCTTATAACCTTAATCTGTTCACATATCCCATAAGTTCCCGGATCATAATAATATTCCTCAAAATGCTTACCAACTTCCACAAGTAATGTCGACTGGTTACTAATGAGTTCACCATTCTTTGCATTTAAAGACCAAATGGAATTATGCACCCGACGCCTATCAACAAACTTGTGAAAATTTTTGGTGTTTTTATCTCCAAGGGCAATCCATGTAGCCCTACTTTTCAACCGCCAAGACTCCTCCTCGCGGGAGAGTAGAGATTGCCTACGCTATTCCAAAACCCCGAGAGACAGAGGAATAGGTGAATTAATTGATCCCAACTTATGTATATCCTGTAAACTATCAATCTCCACCTCAATTGACTTCAACTCCAAGTAAAGGTCCTTTTTTTGCAACCTTTCCCATTTGATAACGCAAGATTTAAGTTTCCCCAATTTCTTGATCAGATAATAGGAAGGAGAATCTCTTGGATCCTTTCGAAACTCAGACCAAGTCTTATTCACCAGAGCCACAAACCCCTCATCTTGAATACATGTATGATTAAATTTATAGGGATAGTTATGAAGATTCGCCTCGAAATCTAGCTCCATCAGGATTGCCAAATGGTCAAAGATCTTAGCAGTATTGATCCAGGATCTAAATCTGTAGGAGTGCTCCAGAAGGGAGTCTGTCGCCATGAATCTATCTAATCTTTTTGCAACACGGTTGGAATCACTCCGGCCGTTGCCCCAAGTTGGATTTAGAGGGAAGGGCTCCAAGTCGTTTAGTTTAAGTGCAGAGAAATAATTTTGAAAAAAGTTGGAGAGTGGATCCAACCTACTAGAATCGCCCCATACTTCAGCATTTGAAAGGGTGAGATTAAGGTCTCCAGTCAACAACAAATTTGGAAGAGCCAAGATTTCCAAATGCTGCGATGACTCCCAGTAGGTTTTCCGGTTGATATATGGCACATACACATTGAAAAAATTACACTCACTTGAATAACCAACCAAATTACCTTTCAACAGAATACCCCAGTGGGTACTAAAGGCCAAAAGTTGTGCCACCCGTGGGTTCCAGGCTGAAAGCAGACCCCCAGATTGACCTTCCGCATCAACGGAAGCCACCACCCAATCCTTCTTGAGCAAATGAAAAAAATTTCTAGCCTTCTCGGCCGAAACCATAGTTTCTTGAAAGAATACTACATCCGGAGACCTTTTCCAATAGTCGCTTGAGGGACAATCTTTTATGAGGGCCCCCAATCCCTCTAATATTCAGTGAGATTAATTTCATCGCTTCACCCTTGATTCGACTTTTAAATCTCGAAGTGCCTGCATGGAATTGGATGTCTGGGAGATCGGATCTGGGATGAGCCCAGAACCAGTAGTAGAAGATATAATGAGTTGAGGAGGGCCTTTACGGCCATTGCGAGTATGAACCATTCCTTTAGCTTTCTGTAAACTAGAATTACCCGAGCAAACATGTATATTTCCTACCGGATCCAAAGCAATAGACATATTGCCCACATAAGTGGTCAAAGGGGTCAGTGTTATATGGTCAGCCAAGGTAGGTGGGGTCACCTGCTCACTCACCGCTGGGATACTTGAAGAAATAAGTGGGATGGAAGGCAAAGGAGTAGTCTTAAGAAGGCCCAGTGAATTAGGCACAGGGATCGATCCAAGCAAAGGAAATGAAGTGCTAATAGTTTCATGGACAGTCATAGATGGATGATCGGATACCAAAGTTGTGGGCAAACATATATCACCATCCGAAGCAGAGGGAGGATCACATAAAGGGACATTCCTCGGATCCTCTGAGGAGTCAAGACTAACACTCTGATAAAAGTAAGGCCCCCCCTGTTACGATGGTACTAGCACCAGCGTGCCTGTAGAGGTACCCTAGGGAGAGAGTGTCTTTTTTCTGACCAAGAGGGGTGTTTAGCTAGCATATTCTGAGGTGGGGTTATGGCCAGACCCTCTGGTTTCTCTTCTGGAAGTAATATGGCTTAATGGCATCGCTGACTACCTCATGAAAGGGTTTGAAACCTTGAGGTTGGTGTCTGGGGCTTCCAGGGGTGGGTCACTGGGTCACATGACCCCGACCTTGTTCTATCACTCCGGCAGGCAGTTGCTTCAGCACTGAGACATGCTCTTATCTTCCAGAGCACCTCCAACACCCTCCCGGCCTCTCTAGTCCAGCAACGCCCTCTCTCTGGGGCCTCCTTCAGAGGATGACGTTATCCTCCTTGGCAGACTGTTTGCTTGCTAAATGGGGGGGGCTTTGAGGGTTTTTATCACTGTAGGGGTTAGTTGGGGCATGACGACCTCCCCTGTACAGTCTGGCCTTTCGTTTTGTCAAATTTGGCCTTGTTTAACATTTTTTAGCACCTAGGGGGTAAAATATCCTAGGTAGCCTACAATAAGCCATCTTTAGATTATTTTATATTATTTTTGTTATATTTTTAAGTTGACATTTTGAAATATTAAATTGACCTTATTTTGTGTAAAGTGAGCGTGAGATCATATAAATAAGATCTCCTCACTTCATTTTTATATATCAACTTTTGGGATAAGATCATTATGTCTGCTATTTGCCCTAACTAGGGCTCTTTAAAGGAAGACTCTCCTCAATGAATGATATTTTGCAAATTTGAAGCATTTATTGGAAGTTTTTATTTTGTTCATGCCATTGTTAAGGTGAAGCTAGAGTTGTTTGCTTAACACATGCACTTGGAGATATCTATACTTTTTTGTTTGATGTCTCTATGTTAAATATATGAAAGTGATGCTTGTTAGGGTTGAATGGAAGCCATTGTTGCTTCATTTTGTCTTGATTTGCAATTCATTTTTGTCATTGGTCACCCTAGCATTCAAGATTGAGCTTTAGGTCTTCAAGTCTTGCCAAGACTAGGTTTTCTCAATGAATCCTAGAGATTATTGAGGTTAGCCCTAGTTGACAAGCTTGCCAAGTACCATCTCAAGGAGAGTACCTCTTCTCATTGATGCCCTAGGGTTTGGTAGCTAGCTTTCTTTTTTATGCCCTAGTTGTTCAACTACTTTTTAACCTAAAACCTGAGTTTTGTACATTTGTAATTATTATTTAGGGTTAAAATTTTGCATTTTCATGGTAGAATTAAAGTTAGAATTAGGGCTGCAATTTTATGATCAAAACCCTAAAAATCTAAAAATTTATTTTTTTACATTTTTGGCCCCCCTAAAATTTCGGCCCCTAAAATTTCAGGGCCTATAATTTCGGCCCCTAAAATTTCGGGCCTATAATTTCCCCACCTCTTCTCTGCTGCTATAAGATCATTCAAGTTGTGGTTGCATACAGACCTAGTTTACTTTCTCAAATTGAAGCACTTTTGATTTATTGAATGATAAATGCTTATGAATGATTAGTTAATCATTGATGATAAAAGTGTCTAGGTCATCTATCAAATTGATGTTGATTATTGGTTGATTAACAAACATTGGTGAAAGGAAATCAATTGAATACATGACATTGACACATATCATTTACATATTTTGTTAGTGAACGACATTGAAACACTATCACTTAATGTATGTGTGGTTATTGGTTAGTGTATTGGCAATATAGTCTTTTGATCCAATATTGATTATCTTGATATATGCGTATGTATTTTTACATTTCGTTGGTTCATTGACTGAAGTTGACTCCATTAGGCACTGGTCTAACTAACACTTGCATAGAAAATATAGTTTGGTGTTTGTTCTAGTGTCTTACAGAGTTCCACAAGGACACTTCTCCTTGGAGGTTTCGACTTCCGAAGAAGTTAGAACGGTGACCGAGGTGACATTGGGTCACTATTCTTATTTGTGCTCACTGGGAATTAGCCCTGCTAATTTGCTCGGTAACACCCCCCCAATGATATCGTCCCCCATCTGGCTCCCTTTCTCCTCCAGTGAGATGATGAACAACTTTTCCTCTTCATTTAATGAATTAGTAAAGGAAGGGTCGAGAGTAACCAACTTACTCAATAGTGAAGAAGAAGCCGGCAGTGAGGAGAAAGCTGTCGAATGGACATAATTACAAGTATAGTCACGGGCCGGTGAGAAGCCTTCATAACCTAAGCTGCTCTCCGATGTCCATGCATTTGCTTCCTCTGATTAATCTTCCTCCTCCTCAGAACCTGAGAAGGATCACTCACAATCCTTCCAAAGGTGACCCACTTCCCTGCATCTAAAGCAACGAAAGGGCAAACCCCAATAGTCAAGTTCTTGAGAAAATATTTTGCCCCTCCAATGAATTTCCAGTCTCTCCCGAAGCCCTTTAGTCATGTCTATCTCAACCAAGACCTCACCAACATGCCTATCCATACCTTTCAGATGACCCTCCCGTAAATGGATAAATTTTCCCAGGTGGTTGGCCACAACTTCGAAGGCCTCCTAGTTCCAAAGAGCAAGAGGAAAACCAGGCATATGAACCCAAAGATGTTTGAATTGAATACTTTTCTTATCAGGGTCAAACCCTGTATACCACCATCTAAGCATCATACTGCCTATACCCTTGATCCAGGGCATTCCCAATATGTGAGAGGCGTGTTCCTCAGTTCGAAAGTAGAAAGTATAAGACCCCTTATTTAGTATAATTATATCGGGTGTATACGGGTGTATACCCGATGATCGAAGACCAAATAGAGGCAGCCCAGAGCCCAATATCCTTAGGATTCATTACCTTATATGAGAATTTTCCCACCAAGGCTTTCAGTGATAGTGTTGCCATGCCTTCGAGGCCAATGTGGGGTTACTCATGTTTAGGCTATCATTACGAGATTGTAGAAACCAATTTCTACCTTTTCTAATATTTGCACCTTTCTTTGAATTAACAATACACCCCTTACTATTAGAACATCCTGCCCTCTAGATACCGGTAGCTTCAGGTAGGGTTTTATTAGCTAAGTTATGAAGCTTTGAGAGCCCCATCGATAATAGGGTATCACTACTGTGCACTGTTGGCATCCTGACCACCGAGGGACCCATGTCAACCCCAGCCTGTTCCCTCCTGACACGTTCCTTTAGCATTTCACGATATTCTTCATCAGTTTTTGGAAACACCTCCTTTTCCCACCATCCATCTGAAAGGGAAGTTTTGTCTCTCTTGGAATCCTTCCCCATCCCAAAAAACCCTAGATGTTATCCCAAGAAAACCGCGTACCCTAGCAGTTCTCCTGACAACAAGTAAAAACTGACCACTTCTCCTTACAACACAGTAAAAACTGACCACTTACCACATATACCTGTTCCCCAAGCCGTCCAAGTTAGTAGAACCCTCTAGAAGGGCTCAGACTATTCACCACGACAACCCAATCACCCAACCATTACCTAGTTCATGGTGTGCATGGTTTCCATACGGGCAAGGGCTCCTAGCGGACACAGGTTCAAGGCAGACAAAGGTTACTGACGGGCAAAGTTTCAAGGCGAGTCCAATCAGGTTCCAGACAGGCAGAGGTTCCCGTCAGGCAAGGGTTACCTGGTTCATGGCGAGCATGACAAGCTTGGCGAACAAAACTATTTTAAGTGTTATAGTTCATGGCAGGCATGTCAAACTTGGCAGGCATAGATCTATTGAGTCAGCATTCCATGGCCATGACTCCCATTCGCCGAGGACTCTGTGTTAAACATCAGTATAGTGGAGTTTATTCCATGCAGAATCTGGACTCTGCAACTCCCATTCGCCGAGGACTCTGTGATTTTGCATGTCCGTCATGACTCTGTGATTCGCCGAGGACTCTTACTTTTCCATTGTCAAAAGAATTCACAAAAAAGAAGAAACATTTTGGGTATACTACTCGTGCAGCTTTGATATCTTGAATGACTACTTTAGTGGGAGCAGTATCACCGCTTTGGAGTCTACTCCGGCTTTGATAAGAAATCACGACTATCTACAGCAGTGGGAGCAGTATCACCGCTGATAACAATGGCTTTATTATTATGGAATCGAAACAAGAATAAGATGGCCTTCTCTTTTAACAGATTTCTCCATTTTCTGGTGAATTCTCTTCAAGATGCCAACAATGCATGTAATGGCATGTATCAGGAGGTGATAACAGTGTGTAAGCAGGGCAAGTTGAAAATGGCGCTCCAAATGTTGTATCTGATCAAACATCACGACATTCCACGGGATTCCTCCTATACATATTCTGTTCTCTTGCAGGCTTGTGTCGACAAGAGAGCCCTGCCAAAAGGCAAACTGATCCATACTCACATTATTCTAACAGGATTTGAGCCCGACATCTTTTTAGGAACCAAACTCATAGTCATGTACGGTAAAGCCCAGAGTCCGGCCGATGCCCGCCAACTTCTCGAAGAATTGCCGGAAAGAAATGTGGTTTCCTGGACTGCCGTGATTGCAGGATGTGCACAGAATGGATATTTTGACAAGGCTGTGGAACTGCTCTTCCAGCATTTGCAAACTTGGCAGCTCTGGAAGAGGGAAAGAAGATCCACCAGGACATTATCGGATTTGGGTTTCAATCTAATGTTTTTGTTAGCACAGCCCTTGTAGATATGTATATAAAATGTGAGTGTATAGAGTATGCACGCAAATTATTTGACGAAATGTCTGAACGAAGCCTGGTATCATGGAATTCTATGGTTGTGGTATATGCACAGAGTGAGCATGTGAGCGAGGCCCTTGAGCTGTTTCGACTAATGCCCGAACGAGATGTAGTCTCCTGGACTGCCATGATTGCGGGATATAAACAGAGCGGGGATTATAATGAGGCCATGAAGTTCTTTAGGGAAATGCGACTGGTTCGTGTTAAGATAAATTCGGACACTTATACAGGCATTCTGCCAGCATGTGCCAACTTGGGAGTTCTAAACTCGGGCAGGGAAGTCCATGCAAATGTAATTAGAAGCGGGTTTCAGTTCAATCTCTTTGTGGGGACTGCCCTTGTGGACATGTATGCCAAATGTGGGAGTATAAAAGAAGCACAGAAAGTGTTTACACAAATGCCTGAACGGAGCTTAGTTTCATGGAATACATTGATTGCTGGATATGTGCAGAACGGACATGTTGATGAAGCCCTGGAACTCTTCAAAAAAATGGATAGTCGAAATGTGGTCACATGGACTGCGATGATTGCAGGTTATACACAGGATGGACTGTATGATAAGGCCCTGAAATTATTTGGACAGATGCAGCTGACAGGTGTGAAGCCTGACTCAAACGTTTTCCCCTGTGTACTTCCAGCTTGTGCCAACTTGGCGACTCTCAATGCAGGCAAGGAGGTCCATGAAGATATAATCAGAGGTGGATTTCATTCTAATGTGTTTGTTTGGAATTCCCTTATAAACATGTATGCCAAATGTGGAAGCATAGAAGATGCCTCCAGAGTGTTTGAAAAAATGCCAACACGAGATGTGGTATCATGGACTGCTATGATTGTAGGATATGCTACTCATGGGTATGGTAAGGAAGCCCTTGAACTCTTTCAACAAATGCAACGGTTTGGCACAAATCCTGACCATGCCACTTTTCTAGGTGTTCTCTCTGCATGCTGCCATGCAGGGCTGGTGGCAGAGGGTCAGCAATACTTTGATTCCATGAGTCTTGATTATCACATTAGACCTGGATTGGAGCACTATTCGTGTATGTTTGACATTCTTTGCTGTGCTGGGCTTCTGGATGAGGCAAAAGAGTTTATCAACAAAATGCTAGTCAAACCTAATGCTGCAGTGTGGGGATCTTTGCTCGGTGCCTGTATAGCACATATGAATATAGAACTGGGAGAATGTGTTGCAGACCACGTTCTCAAGTTGGAACCTGAAAATGCTGCACATTATATGGTTCTGTCAAATATATATGCTGCAGCTGGTAGGTGGTCTGATGTAGAAAAGGTGAGAAAAATGATGAAAGAGAGGAGAATAAAAAGTCGGCCAGGATGCAGTTGGATTGAGATCAATAACAAGGTGTATGCTTTTGTCGTAGGGGACAGTTCAAAGCCAGAAACACAAAATAAGATGAAGGAAGCAGTGAATGTTCCTAACAGGAATTTTATGATTGATGCAAAGTTTATGCTGCATGATGTGGAAGATGAACAAAATGAATTTATCTCTGCTAACGTGGCAGGAAGCTAGCAATTGCATCTGCAATTATTGTAATCTCCCCTGCAAATTCTGTCAGAATAGTCATGATTTGATTTTGATTTTAAGCGGGTGAAACTCAGGGCTCAGCCTAACCCCATGAGTCCATGCATATTAGGTGCCCACACTCTCACCATGAGTGGGAAGCCCACGCCATCTGATTATGATATTTCAATCATTGCAGTCTAGCTGCTCATTTTCACTCATAACAGTCTTGTTTAAAAACCTTAAGTGGGTGGTGACGACCTTTCTGCCACCATGTATATTTCCAAAATGGTATTCTCGTGAAGATGCTAGACCATTCCCTCATTTGAAGGAGGGATTTTGTTCTTGCACTTGGAGGTCCATTTCATTCACTTTTGGCCCAGGGGAGAGGGTGCATCATGTCAGGAAACGCTTCTGTGATCTAAAATTTGGAAAACACAAGTATATTACTATATTGATAGGGCATATTCTTTTATTTTCATCTTTTCAAAACTCACTTCTATCTTAGGAATGAGACACTGAAGTATCCAAGGGACAAGTGCATAGGCTTGGTAAGCTATTCATATTATATCTACTAGGATGTCTATCTATTTAATTCAAAATGCTGTCAAAATTTTGAAATCCCTACTAGTATCTCTACTTCGTACTTTAGATTCCTTGTTTTCTCCATACACTGATTACTCAATGCCTTCAGAACTGTCTGTTGATGCTGAGAAAGAATACGTCTTGTCATTTTGAAGAGACCTTACAGCACACACAAACTTGTTACCATGTTTAAGCCAAACTTGACCTACTGCAGACTGGAATTTTGCAATTGCCATAATTGTTTAATGTTCAAATCTACACAATTTCATATAAAAGCTAAACTTGCAAAGCACAATGATATAGACCTTTATGTGATCTATACAAACCAAAACCCTTCAGGTAGAGTATTTTAGGCAGGGAATCTAGAATTAGAATACCTTACTATCATTTTACAATTGCAGAATTTGTCTCTCCTATTTTCTGAACTTTTGAATTGTGGCAGATTATTGACAGCGTTCCATGAAAATCAAGTTTCTAGTGGACATTATAAGCTAAAGGTACAATTAATTAGCTTTTTGACTAGGAAATATCTTACTCAATTGAATAACCATTTTTATTGGCAATCTGTTGGTGCATACATTGTAGTAGTAGAATGTTAGAAAAAGTGGAATATCCTTGAAGCCTCTGAATTTTTCATCATGGTTAAAATAGTTCTATTGTCACACAATGTAGTGACCTCAGCATTGGCAAAGATTAACGGTCGCCAAACCAGTGAAACCTCAGGACTCTGCCCCAAAGTGTATACAAGGTAGGATCCCCTCTCTTTAGGTTTCCTAGATCCACTGAAAGCAGACTCAGACTAACCATGGGAGGTGCCCCTAGTTAAACTTTTCCGGATACTTCTCAGTTGAACTAGCTTTCTTACAGTACAAGTAAAACTGATTTCAATAGGCACAGGGCACCATGAAGCTTAACAAGTTGGAAAATGTGGTACCCTAGGGGGATATGCTTCAGGGGATAACTTGATTTAATTAATGGACATTAAGACCCCAAAAGCTACACAAGCAACAATGAAAGATGGGAATGAATGCATAGGTTACTTGGGTAAAAACAAGGCACCCAATAATAACTAAACTTGGTTATTGATGGCTGCGCTGAAAGTTAAACAATGCAGAGAAATGAGACAATTTGATAATGAAGTCTAGGGGTTTAAAAGAAACAAGTGCCTTGCTAATAAGTACTAAGAAAAAGATACCAACTCCTAATGGGTGAATTTTGGAGAGATTTATTCTTATCAAGCTTAGATATGAAGTTTATTAATAAGGTTTGGATTCTTGGAAGTTGGGCTGAGTTTAAAGGCACTCTAGCACTAAACTATTTGCTTATATAAAAATCAGATCTGAAACTAAACCAACCAGCAAGCAAACAGCACATTCATGGGATTGTAATAACCCCCAAGTGGCTAAGCTTGACAATTAGAGTTTCCAGTGCCTATCCTAGGGTGATTTTGGGGTCTTTAAATAAAGATTTTTTATGACAAAGAAAACTACGAAAAGCAAACAACTTCCAGCCACTAAAAAGCTACAAAAACTACATGCATGCAAACACAAACAATTGAAAGCAGCAGTAAAAGGAGTAGCTAGTGGACAAGCGGTGAAATAGAGAGGATTTTGGACACTTACCTGTGTTCCTGAAGAGTGGATGAAGTCACCCCACCCTCTTTAGCAATGGGATTTGAAAGCTGGTTTGGAAAACTTCCTCCTTCAACCTACAAACCAAAATCTGAGTTAGTAACTAAGCATCATGGATAAATCAGCCACAAACTAAAATCCAGCTTACAAAATGAAAGAGATAGCATACATGCAAGAGAAAATGGTGCTTAAAGATTGAAGACACAAGACAAACTAAATATGGGTTAGAAACCCCCTTCTCCTGAGATCACCAAGGCGCACTGGGCAAATTTGGTGGCCAATCTTGCATACAAATCTGCAAAACAAATTCCCAAACAAGTGTAACAGTCAATCTAGTCCACAAAGAAGGTGGCAAGGAGCATTATTTTTCTACAACAAGCAAGTCCACAAAGAAGGTGGCAAAGAGCATTATTTTTCTACAACAAGCAAGAGACACAAGATTTGGAGAAATCTGAAATCTGGTTTTTATTCATTGCTGAAATTGATCCAAAAGTCATTTAAAATGAAGAGCTTACTCTATTTTATAAATAATGAGTGAGCAAAATCCCTAGCCCATAGATGGAGGGATTAGAGTAAAACATGAGCCAGAGAGATTATCTATGGCTGAGATTTTATCTCAGATTTACAATTTTTACAAAGCTGGAAATTACCATGGAGAGGGGAGGCAAATTGGCTCATTTGAGCCCATGTAGAATCATAACAATGGTAAGTGATAAAATCAAATTACAACTTAGGGTCATCAGGGAGTGCCCTTGGTGGTCTTTTCCACCCCACATCAAGTTACAATCATCAAACATAAGGTTGGAGCAAGATAAATGCGCTCCCATGGAGAGTGTGTGCCCCTCCTTGATTAGTGACATGCCCAAACACACGAAAGATGAAGTGAGATGACTAGGAAATGATCAAGATGTCACTAGGGGTTCATTTCATGAGGACCCATGTCATTACTTTGCCATTCCGGAGTCCTGCTACCATATATTTTTAACCTTAGTAATTTTTTAAATTAAATTTTAGGCTACCATTTTAATAATTTACCATTAATTGGATCTTGGTGTTCCCTTGGTCAACTTTGCAATTTGATGCCTTGAGTGAGTTCCTTGGCCTCTAAATGCATGGTATGCATCAAATCCATGCCCAAAACCAATATGAAATCTGCTATGCAAGGCTGCTCCAAATAATTAATCCAATACTTGGGCTATCATGCTGAAAACTTAGGAAAAATTAACCGTTAATAGCTTATTAATCAATAATAGTTGAAAATGATATTTGGAGGGGTCCAATTGGCCTCCAAAAGTTGTAGCATGATGTAAGATGACAATGTGGAAGTCTCATACTATTAGTTGATCATGTTGACCAAGTCAAACTGTTGAAAAAGTCAAACTTAGTCAAAGTTTGACAATGATAGAATCCAATATAAAGACCATATCCAAATACTCTAGAGGATGAAATATCACTTAAAATAATTAATATTGAATGACAACTAAGTCTAAGACTCTACCTTATACAAGTGATCACTACATAATCACTACATAGTTTTCATCATAGGGCCATAGCATAACAAAACATAAAGTAAACAGTTATTATTTTATTTAAATATCCACATCGAATTATCCATCACAAAGCATTGCATAGATAAACATTTTTATTGGGTGGAGTTGTAATGTTCATTTCTGAATTATCACTCCAAGGGATGACTTATTAGCCTATTTAATTACGCCGTAGGCATTCAAACAACGAAAGACTATCCTCGGCCCTGTAGCAGATTCCTCGCTCATTGAGCCAATGGAATACTACCACGTATATTTGTATATTTGCCAAAATTTTTCCTGACCATCTATTATTTGTCTCGTTGTTCATTTGTCCGTTGTTCATTGTCTCGGTTGTCCTTAAACCTAAAGTTGCAGCGAACGATGCGAAGGGAAACCCTCTTCGTTCTTGGTCTGCGACTCTGCATATCTATGCATGCTAGAGCATAGGGGTTCTTTCTGATGCCGTCATCTGGTCTTTGTCGGCGAGCAGGACCCCCGAAGCCAACAAGGAGGCCGCGTCGGGGAGTAGCTTTGAAACAGACCATCAGGTGCCCCTATCTACTGTTTCAGAGGGGAAAACATCGACCTCCGTCGAACCTGTTCTTGACATCGGCCTCTGCCCTTGATGCGGGCACAACGAGGTTCTCCCATGGCGTAAATATTAACCATGTTTCAACTTGTGACTCGGTTCTTCGTGCAGTTCTTTGGCGTGTTCACCAAGTTTCTCTGAAATGTTGACCGAGTTTTCAAAGCTCAAGCCTGACAATGAGGGTCTTCGATGATTCCCTTTACACGCAGACGTGATGGCTTGGTCCTCATTTCCTGAAGACAGAGTTTTGATTCGCCATCACTTGAAACCCTCACCCGTTGACACTACAAACTTTAAATTTGATCTCCGTTTGCACGGATTCTTCAATTGAATCCTGCGAGCTGTCTGGTTGAGGTGAGTTTTTTTCGTAGATGAAGCCATTGTGAAATTTGGGGTTTTTCTGTGCTTCCTCTCAAGTCCAGTGATTTGCTCCAAAATTTTCTAGGGATGAGATTGAGACTGCCATTCCCATGGAGGGGTCATTTGGAGAGAATGTCATTGAACAGGAGGGAAGGGACAGGTAGTGTGTTTATTTTAAGTTTTCTCGATTTGAGGTTTTTGGGTCTCAAATCTTGTCTGTGAAGTTGGGATTAGCGTATTTTCAACTTCATTTTGAGTTTTATGTATTCCCCTTTTGCAAAGGCATTAGAGAAAGTACACCTTCTAGTCTTATAGGTAATGGAGAGGCCTTGGAAGCCCCCAGTTCTACAACGAGGCCATGTTGTCGCAGCTCCGGCTGAATAAGAAGGCAACACGAAGGTAGGAGGAATGATCCAACCTCGCATGAAATGGAGGAATTCTTTGCAGGGGCAGAGCAACAACAGCAAAGACTGTTCATAGAAAGGTATTAATGAAATTTCTCTTATTTTAGTATTTTCATTCACATACATTTTGTGAGTTGGAGGTGGTTTATCACCAAAAGTTTTGTTGTCTTTGTCTTTGAGACACAAGTTTCTGCTTGATGTGATAACATCCTAACATCTTCCCTCGTTTCATTTTATTACTATCATTGTCATTGGTTTAATGGTGCCATCTTTGGCTTTAAGTTGTTATCAATTTGATGTTATTTGATATTTACAGCACTATCTTACTCCTTATTCCTTAATGCAGTACTCCTTATTGGATGTCAAGGTACCCCTTAGAGGACCTTAACATGCAATCAGATGGATTTCATTAAGTGCTCAATTGCAGGAACTTCGTATGGTGTTATTGCAAGTGAAGTTGAGATCGCAGCAGGAAAGTGTAAAGGTTTTCCCTTGGCCATAAAGGTTGTCGCAGCGACCATGACCAGTATTACTGCTATAAATGAGTGGCATCTTGCTTTGACTCACATGAAAAATGTCGATCCTGTCTTTGTAACTACTTACGGTGGTATTCAGCAAGATCTCAATGAGCCAGTAAAATGGAGCTACGATAGTTTGCCTGATTCTAACTTCAAGAATTGTTTCCTATATTGTGGTACCTTTGTGGAAGATGAAAACATTCATGTGGAGATATTGATGGAAATGTCGATAGTAGAAGGCTTGGTCAGTAGTAGAGGGACAAATAATTCTCTGAAGGACTCAGGGCTTTGAGAATTTTGACACGGATATGGTGTGGATAAAGGTCCATGATGTTCTACGTGATATGGCAATCCATATTGCTGAAACAGAAGAGAACTCTCTGATTAGGACAAGCCAATGTTGCACGAAATTGCAAGTAGTCAACACTCCCTGGTGTATCGTGACAAGGGACTAATCGCCTCTCGTGGATTCTTGAAATCTGGTGGTGGTGAGTTTACCAATCACCTGTGGGTTTTGGTGTAACAACAGCTGTACCACCAACAATTGGTATCAGAGCTAGAGGTCACGAGTTCGATACACACTCGGCTCACGCTGAGGGGGAGATTGTTGCACGAAATTGCAAGTAATCAGCACTCCCCGGTGTATCGTGACAAGGGATTAATCGCCTCTCGTGGATCCTTGATATCTGGCGGTGGTGAGTTTACCAATCACCTGCGGGTTTTGGTGTAACGGTAGCCATACTACCAACAGCCAGAAGCTCCCAAAGTTTCCTGCTCAAAGGAGGATTGACCATTGCAAAAGAATAACACTTGGTTATAATAATATTTCATTCCTACCCCAAGAATTCACTTGCCCCAAACTTGTCACTTTGATCTTGGCCCAAAATGAAAGCTTAAATGAAGTTCCAGATGTTTTTTTATGCAATCTCACAAGTCTCAGGGTTTTGGATCTGTCCCGCACCAAAATAGAATCCTTGCCAATATCAGTGTGCCACCTCAGACAGCTGGAGTTTCTTCAGTTGAGTTACACATTAGTCAAGGATTTGCTAGAAGAGACAGGCAAACTTTCTCCGCTTCAATTTTTGCATTTGTTCTGTTGTAGAGAGTTAACATCATTGCCATGTAGCATGGGACAGCTTGAAAATCTCAAGCATTTAAATTTAGATGGGTGTGGAAAGTTAGCAAGGATTCCACGTGAGATCTCTCAACTTACTTCGTTGGAAAACTAGAATTGATGATAGGGATTAAGAGTATATTGAGAGTGGAGGATGGTAATAGTAGTGTTTGCAGTCTGAAGGATCTAACAAATTTCCCATCTTTAACTAAGCTTAGTGTGCTTGTAAAGCCAGGAATTAATGTAAATGGAATGAGGTTAGGAGTTAAAGCAGGTACAATGGCAACTTGGTTGGAGATGAGGCACTTGACACTCAAATTCGACATGGAGCAACATGATGTAGTAATGGAGGATCTTCCAGAGGACATGCAAAATATGAAGAAACTCTAGGTATTTAATCTTGGATTTTACCATGGGATAATTCTTCCTAATTTCCTTTGTGACTTTGAACAATTGGACAAGTTAAATTTGTATGATTGTTATCAAATAACTCAGCTTCCTCCTTTAGAGAGATTGCTAAATTTAAGGATATTGTCATTAAGAATGTGCATTAAGTTGATGGAATTAGGGATTGCAACTTGGGGAAGTGCAAGTGTATTTTCCATGCTGGAGAGTTTGCATCTCCAAGATTTTCCCTTGCTAGAGAGTCTGACTAGATCCTCATCAAATGCTCTCTGGAATGAGGAAGCAATGCCTACTCTCCAATTCTTAAAGATATCACGTTGCTCGTCATTGAAGAAATTGCCAAATGGACTGGAAAAGCGACCAAAATTGAGTGAGATAGATGGTGAGAAAGATTGGTGGAAGGCACTGATTTGGGAGCATGATAACATAAAAGTGTGCATGTCAAAATTATTTAAAGCCACAATAGTTTCAAACTAGAAAAGTAAATTGAAGCACCTTAGTCAAACAGGCAAGTTAAAAGGTATAGCTTCTATATGATAGTATATATTTCAAAACTTTTAATAAGGGAAAAACATACAATGTTGGATTCCAAAATCTTTGTATCAAATTAATTTTGGTGTTGTTTAGATGGATGGTACATATTGATGCAACCACCCTCTAGCAGCAAAAAAATCCCGAACTCTGAAGGACACAGGTCTACAGGAAAACTAGAAGATAAATTAATGTTAATTGCAACAATGGATAGAATATAGATACATAATTTGTATTGAAAGATAAAAATAGCTGATTCAACACAACATAATTTCTCTGACTCTAATGGACATGCAGGTCCACAGACGTCTCAGAGTGGCTCACAGTCCACAATCCACACCCATTGATACTCTCTGCTAGAACTCCTAAAATATCACCCATCGGCATAATGAAGACATTAATCAAAGGAACTTAGGGCATGCAGGTCCATATTAATCCACAGACAAAAACAACCAACAATCGGGGACCTCATCGGACGATGGGCCCACTCTTTATTCTCAAGTTGCAATAGAGCACCAAACTCTCGGGCTCAAGTCCTCAACTACAGGGCGATTTCCCCCTGTGCTCTCTACCCAAAATTGGCACACAGTTGCACCCATAAATCTACAGGAATACTCCCGGAAAACATTTCCCCCAAAAAAACCCCTTCCTCTTTGCACAGATCAATGCCTATTTAATCGAGACTCCCACTCAAACAGTCTCCTCAAAAGACGTGACTCTGTCTCTATTCCACCAAACCAACTTCTAACGGAAGGCAGCAGGATCCCTTAAACCTTGATGGACAGACTCTGAACTGGGAGTTCGATGTGGCAGTTTTGTTAGCCTCTGTAGTTATGATGCTCCGCATCAGTTAACATGTGGCATGGTTGATGGATGCTCTACATCACATATGTATAAAAGGTTTAACGATGATATATAAAGTAATTTTTAAAGCAAAGAAAATAAATATATTTTTTATTTTGAAAATTGATATGTTTTTGTTCTTAAGATAGATGTGTAAATTAATCTGTATTTGTTCTTAAGATAGATGTTTTTGTTATTGTGTAAATTAATATGTTTTTGTTCTTGTGTTCTTTTCAACCATACAAAGAAAAGGGATCTAAGCCCACATAGAGGTATAACCTCAAATGTATAAACGGTTTCATTTTTTTATAAACAAAATCAATTAACCTCCTATTGTCCGTCGAGATGCACACCAGCAGCAGAAATCTTTCGAAAGCTGTTCCCTCACTACAAGTGGGGAAGGTGTGGCCTTGGGGGCAAGCAATGAGCCAGGTACTGTCACTTGAATCCCAGCTCCTCCGTTTAGGCAAACTCCTAACGAAGCCAAGGGGGGTTGTCCCTAACAAAGAGTTGTCTATGGCCCTATGTTTTTAAAGTGTTTTTTGGTGATGTGATGCGGATGGGTGTTGTTTAGGAGTTTTAAGATGAACACAATAAAATTTGAGCAAT
The DNA here is from genome assembly GCA_027924585.1 of Larix kaempferi. Lineage (NCBI taxonomy): Eukaryota > Viridiplantae > Streptophyta > Pinopsida > Pinales > Pinaceae > Larix > Larix kaempferi. The sequence goes on from BSBM01000938.1 coordinate 6,019,526, forward strand.
CCACGTTGCAATTATAAAACACAATGATAAGATAACAATATATGAAGATTGGAAATTAAAGCATCCACAGAATAATAATGACTTTAAGCAAATACGAGGGACAAATGGTCCAAATTAAGGTGATGCATAAAAGTCCCAAGACCAGTGCCAAATGGAGTCAATAAAGTGCTTTGGGATGCTGAAAAAGACAAGTCTCCAGATATGTTTGTGAGATCGTTTTGAAATTGTTCTTGATAAATTTTACTTTGAATTTTAGGTGTTCTTGATTATTAAGGCTAGGGAATTTCCAACCGATACGCAAGGTACTGGAAATCTAACCGGAAATACCTTCAGTGGCTCCGTTCGAAGACATGACGGACCACGCGTTTCTCTAGGCTAGGTGTTCAAGGAGCTTAACCAACAAGCTAGAGTCTGACCATGGCTACCCGGCGCCCCCACTTGGAATTTGCCCACATACCTGAGTATTCGAATAACGCCGGTTCGTTGGTTATGGGGGTAAAGATTTTATTATGGTTTGAATTTGAGTGATTAGGCAACCAATACCGTTTCTAAGTTTCCAACTTTTTTAGGGTTGGGCAGAGCATACATGGCAAGGAGAAACGAATAAATTCAAGTTTTAGAGGGGGTGTGAGTTGGAAGTGTTTTAAATTAGAGCACAAAAACGAACCTCTCCAACAGAGAGTGCTCTTGACTTGTCTTATGACAAAGTTCAAGCAACTTAACTAATCTATATGCAAATGCACAATGCAAACAATGCTCTCCGACAGAGAGTGCTCTTGACTTGTCTTATGACAAAGTTCAAGAGACTTTGCTTCCTTTTAAAGTTTGACAAATTACAAGCAAGAAACTCAAATGATAGCTCAAAAATGCAATGAAAAGACTAACTAACAATTAGTATTCTAAGCAAGAAAATGAAAACTAACTAAACAATTAGTGTTCTAAGAGCAAAAATGGAAGCTAAACTAGCAATTAGTTTCTAAATGCAAAATGGGAAAACTAACTAAACAATTAGTATTCTAAGTAAAAGAATGAAAAACTAATCTAAGCATGCAACCACTCAAAGAAGAGGACACTACAAACTTCCCCAAATGGGGGAAGTTGGATGTGGGAAATTAAAAACCCCACTTGTAAACTTTATTAATCAAGTGCAATTGCCTTGGGAATTCAACCCTTGAAAAGGACTTTGAAAATAACTAGAAGAATAATATGAAGCTCTTAAGAGCTTTTTGCAAAAGGAGAGTGAGTTTAAGTCTTCATGGTTAACATCTTCTTCATTGGGTTTTGGATCTTCTTTAGGTTTATTGCTCCTTTTTTGGTTTTGCTCTTCTTCTTCTTCTTGGTTCTTCTTCTCAAGTACCTATCACAATAGATCAACTCAAGGACCCATTAGCATTAGCAAAACAAAAGTAGATCTAGATGCAAAAAGCTTGAATGAAACTAGATGCAAGAACTAACAAACTACTCTATATGCCCAATTGCCTTTTGAATGTGTTATCACACAAACTCTAGTTGCTTAAAGAGGGATATCCCAACAGGGATGGTAGAGGATGAGCAACCAGGAAGGTGTAACCAACAGTAGCTAGGTCCTCTGTCCAAGGGACAAAAGTCACACCGGACAAGGCCACAGTCACTTTAGACAAGGCTCAAAGCCAAGTCAAGGGGGAGACCCACTCAACCGGTGAAGGTTGAGACTCAACAATCAGACACCCTAAACCCAAAAGATAATCAAACAATAAGCGAGATGGATGAATGAAGGTGAGAATACCCAGCCTAGTAGAATCGGGATCCTGAAATGAGAAGATAGTCTGTGGGAGATGAAATCAGATCCGATAAAGAGTATAATGATGAACAATTGGGAGATCTTAAGGCTGGAATTTAAATCAGAAAATAGAAAACGACTAGAAGAGTGGTTGGGAATTCTGCCTATGGGGAAATGAAGCATATGGTGACTACTCAAGCATGGCAGAAACAAATTTGGCGATTTAAACACGTCTTCTAGTGATTATATAGTGTTTGATTGGCTGATTTAGAAATGGAAAAAAAGACTAGCAAGAAGTGAAGTGAACAGCCCTAGGGGAATGGGTTAAGCAGTGGACAAATGGACCTAGGGCAGTGAAAAAAAGGCGTTTAAACTCACTTCCAGCTACTGATACTTGATATCCGAAGGTAAAAAGACGTTATAAAACAGATTATCAAGTACCCATAACCCATAAATTGACCTAGAGGCGTGATTGGCAGTTTTGCCCAGGTAGGGCGAAATCAATGATGGACTAGTGCCTGGTTCTATGGGCATATGGAGTCGAAATGCAATGAAATTTTAGATGTGGCTATTTAATGACATTTCATTAGCGGGTTTTGAAGAACTAAGAGTTTTGACGGTTGAAAATGAAGATATTGATTTTTTAGGGGTTTTATTATGTTTTTGCAGCTTAACATTTACAAGAAAATGAGAACAAGAGAGATCAACAGTGATTGCCTACTTGAAGCAAAGGAGATGGAGAGTTTGATGAGGAAACAAATGCTGGATGCCAAGTGTTGAGCAACAGTGCCTTTCCCTTGAGCGTTTTGGAGTAGCTAGTTGTCCAAGTGCGCCCCTGTACCTGCCAAAGAGAGACACAAATCAGTAATTGAGGGAAATAACAAGGAAATACAAGCAAATAACGACAAATAATGAAGGAAAGCAAGATAATAGCATAAGTTTTACTTCCTTTTTGCAGAAATCCGGAGAGAAAACCCAACGTGGAGCTGCTGGCTCAATCGCTGTGCCTCTCTCTGGTGGTCGATTTCACCTGCAAGTTAGCTTGGACAAGAAAAGAAATGGGAATAGCTCACTATCACTCAACAATACTCCAGCAATACGCCAATAATCCACATCAAAACACTTCGTAACACATATGCACAAGAAGGTGAAGAAGATGTCTCTCAAGAGCTTAATAGCAAATCTCAAAAATGTCAAGAAGAAGTACAATGGAGAGAGTCCATTCTCTTATAGAGATGGCTCAAACTCAAAATAGGTTTTCCCCCAAAACGGAGGGTTGAGATCAATCCCCAACCATCAAAATCGAGTGGTGGAGATTGTCTCTAGGAGGGGGGTGCGAATTGCCCCAAGAGAAGCGCACATGTGGAGGAGAGGGGCCCATTGTGGGCCATACAATACACAAGGTGGAGTTGGGGGGTGTCTATGGGATGTTTTATCCCCCCAACACTATACATATGGTCCCACATACAACAAAGACATGAAATCGAACTTGCCAAGGTGGAGAAAAACGCCCCTCATGGGCAATTCGACCTCTTGTGTGAGCTATCCAATGGAGGGCCCCACAATGCCCAAATACATTGTCAAACATTACCATTTTACCTTAGAGATTACCTTTACCTTTTCCAACCATTGATTTTTCTATTTGCCTATAGTTGCCTTAGTCCAATTCTAATTTTCCATATAATTTTTGCTGGTTTATATGGCTGAAGATGAAATTTGGGCTTTTGATCCACTTTTAGTGCCTGGATTGCCGAACCGTCTGCTGCAATGCGATCGTGGACCCCAAAAGTAGTAGGGATGACCACTCGAACGACCTCGATCCATCACTTTGGCATTATTTGCCCCAAATCCATAATTTTTAATTAAAACAGGTCAAAGTTGACCAATAATAATTAAAAATTTCTCAAACGCTTCAATATTTTGCAATTCCAACACTTGCATGCTCATATGGGATCCCTGTAGATAATAATTGATCGAAATCAAAATTCCGATCGCAACATTTTTTTGGGCCCATTTTTGGCCTAGTCAACTAGTTTGACCAAGTAAAATCTGGTCAACAATAGTGCTAGTTGAATACCTGTATGCAAGCATGAAGTGACAAGGCTCAATTATACGAGTTAGTACATTACTAAGCAATATAATGATAACATGGTGATCAAAAATACATTAAATCTCGAGATAATACAAGGCCCCGGTGAAGTGGGCCCACCACCTCCAAAAGACTAAGATGCTATGCACATTTATAGAATTGACCACTTTGCTGACTTTAGGTGATGTGGACAACAAGGCAAAGGACACGGGAAGACAAGGATGAAGATCATGTGATCCTTTGGACAACTTGGGAAAGCGGGGTCCACTGAGGTAAGTATGCCATGACAAAACAGGGGGAAGGGCGGTGCCTCACAAATGGGTATAGTGCAGGGAAACCACCACTAGTCATCTAACAAGTATCCCACAACTCACATCCGTATTCGAAGACTCCGTGAGGTTCTTTTCTAGAGCCGCCAAACTGGGTGTCCGGCAAACCGTAACTTGAGACTCTAGGGGGCAATCTTGAGCTTGTCCCTTGCTCTCTCTCACCTCCTTGTCTCGCGGGACTAGGTGAGGAATAACCACTACAAATGCTGACATGTATGGCTGACCAGAATCCATGTGTGTTCATAAACACATTACATGGATTTTACAATGAGTTTCATACTTAGCCCTTTTTTGGCTAGATTTTACATTGACAACATAATGGCCTTTTTAGCCTGATTTACATTTCATTTCTTCATTTTCATCAAGGCCCTCTTGGGCTACATACATATCTCAAAAGATATAAACATGGTGCTCATACAACAAAGGTAATGGGGGTGAGCAATACATGCTTCGATGACCAATGGGGAACATCCGGTGAGGCTACACAATCCTAACTGCATTGCAACATCGGGGGCAACCGACAGGAGAAAATCCCAGGTCTAACCGTGTATCTCACACATTAAAGAGCCGAGGCACAATAAACAGGGAGTCATGGCAAATTCAGAGATCAGTGGGGAAAGGGGTCCTAGGGATCACAAATCAGAATACAAGCCGGGAACAAGTGTCATGGATGAATCGGATGGATGGGGAGAGTGATAATGGAGCTAAAGTTAGCTGCCGAGAGGGACTAAGTGATCAAGTCTATGCCAAGTATAGAGGACATGACTCAGCGTGCATATACATAAGTCTAACCGGAGGGGTGGACTGACATCATCAAGGGCCCAACCACATCATATAATAGCTAGATCACCAAATATATCATCTCATGCAAAGTTAGTGTACTAACAAGTATAAATAAGTCTAATCTACAACATGAGCAATAATCATCACATGCAATACCTGCTGCTACTGAACCTGTCTCTGAGCTGGATCTCTGCTGAATCCGGGCATATAATAAACCAACAATGTACTGTGATAATCTCGACCAAAACATGACTAAGCAACTGTCTCAAATGGGCTTGTGTCAAAGCCTGGCAAGGAAAGGTGACCCTGTGGTAGATGGTAAGTGACAATGTGTGTGACATTGTCCAACTGTCTGTCCCCTCTGATATGTCTGCTAGGGGCAATCTGAAAAAAAAATGCCTCATCTGAAGGCAGCTGATCTCCGATCTGGGAAAAAAAAGTACTATATGGTCCTCGGCCGCACAGTCTGCAATATGGTAGCTCCAGCTAACATAGATGTGATAACAAAATGCAAGCTTTGAACTTTTTATAAAATGAGATCTAGGAGTGAAAAATACAAACTTTAATTGAAATTAGATCTAATGACTAAAATGAAATGCAAGATGAGCTAACAAGATGAGATCTAACAACTTAATCAAAGAAACTAGATGCAATGCTAATTAAGATCTAAACTTTGAACAAAGAGGGAAGCAAACAAGGAAAGGAAGAGAAGAGGAAAAAGTAGAAAATGAGATAAAAAAACGAAAGGGTGAAGGTCTTGGAGCAAGAAGATGAGAAGGATGAAAGAAGAAGAAAACGAAAGGGAGAAGAGTAGAGGAAAGCAAGAGATGAAAGAGACGAGAGGAAGCTTGAAGGGGAGATAAGAAGACAAAAAAGAAAGCAAGAGATGAGGGATAGAGGAGGGCAAAAAGAAGAGTGAAGAACAAAGACGAAAGGGAAAGAAGGTGGAAGAAGGCAATGAAGAAAAGAGGAAAAACGCAAGCTAGGAGGTAGGGAGGTCTAGAAAGACGAGAGGAAGGAGGATAGGACAAAACGAGAAGGGAGAAATGTTAGAGGAAAGGAGGATGACGAGAGCAATGAAGAATAGAAAAGATGAGAAACGAAGCTAGGATGGAAAGAAAAACGAAGCAAGATCAAGCCTATTGCAAACAAAAAATAGACTTGATGGGGTTTCTAAGCTTGGAGAGGGATAAAACTTGGACTTTCCACAACTTGAGGAAGATCAAGTAACAAGTGACCGAAAATTGATTTTTAAATGTGTGTTGGTAGATGAAGGCTAGCCCCTGATAGCTATGTTTCTTCTCTTGGAGGGAGAAGCTTCTTGAAGAACCTGCAAAATGAATGTGTTAAATGGTAAAAACTCCCGTTTAATGAAAATAAGCTTGATTACCCAAGCCTTTCTGCACCTTCAGTGATCCCTGCAAAAACACTATTCTTAAGAAGCAAACTAGATCAAATGCTTATGTACTAGATTGATAGTATTCTTAAAGCAAATATTGAAAAGTAATTTAAAATGAGAGAATAGGGTGAGAGAGATATCACGTCACAAGATGAAACCACAATGCATAAAACTCTTGCATGGACCTCCAAAGTCACTTCTTTATTCCAAGGATTAAACAAATATTACAATATAATTTTGGCAGAGTGTTCTTGCCCAAAATCTCCATGAGAAGAGAGCCCAAATGGCTTCTCTTTATACAAAAACAACTAACCTAAAACCTAAAATGAATGGGCATGAGATAGGAGCCAATGGCACCAAACACCAAGTCGAATTCCCAATCAAGAACAAGCTTGGAGTCATAATCCAATCAACCAACTCGAGCTTGAGTAAATGAGAGTGGGGAGGTGGCCTCCACCTTGGCAAGGCGCCCCCCACTGCTTCTTTGTAAATATCACCACAACTTCGTAGCATACACCAAGCCAATGCGTAGGTTGCATCTCACAAAGTCGTGAGCCACATGAGGAATGCGTGAGCTCCATAATGGATGAGCTTGGAGTTGATTTGAAGATAGACACGAGTTTGTAAGGGAGCTAAGCCCATGAGGTGGCCTTTAATTTAGGAAGGCGCCTACCAATCAATAAATGCAAACTCAACAATCCACTTAACACCTGCCACTTCATCAATTCGTGATCCTGTGCGTGAAGACTGTCCATGTGAGGGAGGGATCCACGCTTTTAATAAAATGAAACCTCATACCTTATCCAAAGTTTATTCTTATTAAAAAATGGTATGTGCCTTATCATTTGAAATGGTAGCCCACCACATTTGCTAACCCGTGAGCCAATCCACGTGAAGAGGCCCCACGTGAGGAAAAACCGTACACACTTATTCTAATTCAATTTTCAAAATTTGACTTAAAAACACCATGTGCTTTATCTCTCAAATGTGGTCGTACATCACATGAAAATATTATGCCACCCTTTCCAAAGATTTTTATAATCATTTTTGTCTTTTTTGATTTTTTGGACTGTTGTCCGCCAAACTGCACACCAGCAGCAAAACCTTCTGAAAGCTGTCTCCCTCACTGGAAAGTGGGGAGAGGTGTGGCCTTGGGGGCAAGCAATGAGCCAGGTGCTGTCACCTGAATCCCAGCTCCTCCGTTTAGGCAAAACTCCTAACTAAGCCAAGGGGGGTAGTCCCTATTAAAGAGTTGTCTAAGGCTCTTTGTGTATTTTAAATGTGTTTTGGTGTAGTGATGCGGATGGGTGTTGTTTAGGAGTTTTTTAAATGATGAAAAGAACAGAATTAAACAGGCAATCCACGTTGCAAAATTCACAAGATACAAGTTCGGAAGATAACAGAATACTTTGACTTATAATTTAATTAAAGGCATCCACAAGATTGAAATTTAAACAAGTGACAAGGACATATGGTCCAGATAAAAGATATATAAATACTAAAGACCAGTGCCAAATGGAGTCAAATAAAACTCGTGATGCTGAAAGAATAAGCCGAAAATAGCTGTTTGTGAGGACGTTTTGCAATTGTTCTTGGTAAATTTTACGTGTTTTAGATGTTCTTGATTATTAGGATAAGACCAAAGGTATCAAAAGATGGTGGAACCTTACCCAAGGAAAGTACTGGCAACCCTAAGTGATCTGTCGGAAGCACCCAGATTCATAAAGGATAGGTGTCCAATGTTTGAACCGCCCTTGAGTCTGACAGTGGATTTCCGGCACAACCTCTCGTGGGAAGAATAGTAATTTGCCTTGGTTGAGGTTTTGGGTAAAATTTTTTAATTAAGTTATCGATCGTATATTATCAAGTCTTCCACCTTTCTGAGTACTAGCCCAACCGTTTCCGGTTGGCAGAGCATACGGGTGTAGGACAAACCAAGATAAATTAATTACGGGTGTGTGAGTGAAAATTTTTATTATTAGAAAACCTTGTTCAACTCTCCAACAGAGAGCGCTCTTGACTCGGTCTTATGACCACAGTTCAAGAGACTTGCTAAACTTAAAATGCCTAATGCAGGGATGATGCAAAAAACTAAGATGCCCTCCGACAGAGGGTGCTCTTGACTTGGATTATGGCCAAGTTCAAGAGACTTTGATTTATTTTAAAGAAGCAGAAAAGACTGTAGCAGCAGTGTGTTTTAACTTGAAACAGACTTGAACAATAGTGTTGATCGACAAGATAAAAACTACTACTAACAATAGTGCTTGCAAGATAAATAAATCTAGTGTTCTACCACACAAATTTTAATCTACTAGGTGGGGTTGATCTCCGAACAAGATCAACCGCTAGAACCGCCTGCACTTGAGAACTTCCAGCTAGCTGAAAGCTCTGCCAAGGAAACCAACGGGGAAGGAAGAGTAACCACAAATTATGTGGTCCTGCCCTTGAGACGAAATCTCAAGGATACAACTTCCGGCTGAAGGCTTTGGAAGAGAAGCAAGATGAAAATAAACAAGAAATAAAGCTAAACTACCCGAGAATCTCTTTCAGGTCCAAGACCCTACTCGGGAGAGCATGGGGGTAAGTAAATATGGAATATAAGCAGAATGATTTATTGAAGTAAACTTTAAACTAAGAGCATAAAACTGTAAATCTAAGCCTAATCAAACCACAAGACCCAACACCCTTCCCCAAATGGGGAAGAAGACCAAAGAGTGGAGGCCTTCTCCACTTGAAATTTTTATTAAACAATTACAAATGCCTCAAGGGAAAATCCTTGAAAGGTCTTTAATGGCTACCTAGAAACAACTTATAAAAATTGAAAAAAATTGAAGCCCTCAATGGCTTTTACAAAGGATAAGAAGGTATGTCTCGAAATATGTCTTATGATGCTTGATTTCTTCTTCTCTCTTCGATTTGATCTTTTGATTTAAGAGATCTTTCTCTTCCCACAATCCTACCACAAGGATAAGCCAATAACTCATGCACCCATTAGCGTTAGAAATCTAATCAAACTTTGAACAATCAAGTCTAAGTTTGCAAAATAGGACTAAAACATGAAAAAGCATGAGACTTTGTCTTGAAATATTTAATATGGTAAAACGGACCAGCAAGCTAAAATGCCCCAAAATATGGTGGAAATGAGAATGCAACCATAAAATTTTACCCTACTTGATATGCCAATGTGTTTGTCTTTGAAATAAAACTAAGAACTTTTAATGAGAGATACTAGATGCAAGTTATAATACTATTTCTAAAGCATATACTAGGAGCTACTTAAGCAAAATGATTGAGATCTAATCTGTTTCAAGCAAAGGACAAGATCTATGCTCATAAAATAAATCTAATAAAACAAACTTCTAACTTGTTTAATGTTTTGTATTTTGTTGTGTTTTTGTAGGTGGACGAGAAGGGGTGGAGGATCTACCTAAAGGGCAAAAGACAAAGAGAGATGAAGGAAGGAACTAGGGTGAGACGAGAGGCAGAGATAAGCTAGAAGGGAGAGGACGAGAGGAAGGAGAGGGAACTAAGGAAGGAAAACGAAAGCAAGAGGGAGAAAGGCGAATGGGGAAAGATAGGTGGGACGAATGCAAGGAGAGGAAGCTAAAACTTGAAGTGGGACGAATCTAGGAGAAGACAAAACCAAGGAGAAGTGGATCTAGGGCAAGGGCTTCAAGTGGAATACTTGAGATGGTAAAAACACCGCCTTGGAAATCCTCCGGTTAACCGGTGATACGCCGACAACGAGTGTTGAAGAGAGCACAAGGGAACAAATCCCAAGTTATTCCCCAAGGTTGAAGGAACTTCAACCTTATGGAGTTCTAATCTATGGCTTGAAGACAAGGCAATCTTGGATCAAGGCTAGAGGGGCTAGAAATGGCTTAGCAAGTCAAAATAAAAACTCAAGGAGCAAAGTAGAAGGCTAGAAGAGATGTAAGCCTATAGTAACAAGTAACCAAAATTGTATTTTAAAAGTTTGATGGAGAAGATCTAACTCCTTTGTTTCTCAAATAAAAAAAAGTTAAAGCTCCTTTGGTCTCATTTGTGGAGTGAAGATATACCTGCAATAACCTTAAGCATGAATAATATAATTGAAACAAAACATTCAAGTGAAAAGATCTAGATACATGCTACTTGTGCTAGATTGTTAGCCATCATGAACATGATCTGTTATCACATATATAGTAGCCGGGCTACCATACATTATTTTTCTCATTCCAGTACACTATTCAGCCAGTTCCCTTGCATTTGAGATGCCGAGATGAGCATCTATATTGGATCACTATCAGATTGTGGACAGCAGTTGTATTCCCCATGCCATGACTGAGTTTCAGGACACTCAGAGAGATGACCGATGTAGCCATTATATCATTGGTACAGAGCAGACAGTAGTGCCCAGAGCTACAGCAGCAGTCTCAGAGGACAGATGATGGTACAGGTTGATGAGCTTTCAGGTATATGACTCAGCAGGTATATCATGGTATTATGGTTAGATTGCTTTTATACTTATTCTTATAGCATGTCTTAGCACTTAGTGTCATGATCTGGCGATCATATAGATATTTGGACCTGGTTGACCTATTATATATATATTACTGTCCCTACTCAGACTTAGAAGTTCACTATTCATACTCATTGGTACATACCCTCCTTAGGGAGAATAGAGGTGATCACTCAACCATACCTTGGCTTGCTAGTGTTGGCTTCATCTTTTCATTGTCTTCATCCATCCATGGCCTACCTTTTAGATTATCACCCTGACTTACTGCTTGACTAGTGGCATGGAGGACCTTTCCCCACTGTAGCCTCTGTATTGGATGAGCTTCCCTGTTTATTGTGTCTCGGCTCTGAGTTGGTGACAAAACTTACCTATGGTGAGTTGGAGTTCCTTGTGAATTCCCCCTAGTCATTAAAGTTGTGTTGGCTAAACCTGAAACTTTTAGTGCTGCCATGAATACAAAATCTGGAAAAATGAAATGCTATATCTTGTATGTGAAAGAAATGCCAATTGAAAATGGCCATCAAAAATAAAATGTTATATCTTTTGGAAAAATAAATACCTAGGTAAACAAGTTGTCCATGACACACCTACAAGTGCTCAGGTAAACAAGTGCCTTAAAAACACACCTGCAGCAGAAAGCCTAAAAATAAATGTAAATCTATGCAATGTGTTTGTAAACACACATAGATCAAGGCTATGGAAACCTCAGGCCCAAAAAGCAATGGAACTTAAATGTTATATCTAAACAATTGCTGGCCTTGTTTGTATTATGGATTGTGCGCATCTGTGAAGGTGAATAAACCCTCTTTAAACAACTCATCCATTTGTGAGACACCGCCATTCCCTGTGTTATTGCTCATTCAGTATATACTATGGTGTGTATTCCCTTTCCCTTGCCAAAGTGTCACAGAGTCAAGTTAGTCAAGTCATCCCTTAGCCTAGCCATTTATTTCAGCCTTCACCCTTCACTAGCAAATTGATCACAACTATGAAGTGAGTATGGTCCTGAAAGTCTAGTCTGAGTAATAATAATAATTAACGACACTATATATTTGGATTTAGATCGCCAGTCATGATTACTCTGTGTTATAGAAGCTATTTGAATAAATTGTAAAGCATGTATTAACCTTGACACCTTGCAGCAACTATGGATGATAGTCTGAGTTGTATTTGGTCTTGGTTAGACCTAGTTTGACCATGGAGGACCATGGGACATGAGATGTTGGACCTTATGATGATATGGATAGATGATATATGGTCCATGTACACATACAGGATGATTCTATGCAGCAGCTACAGGGTTATGATGATGATTCTTGGGATACAGCAGTGTTTGGTCATTTACAGATCATTATTATTGGCCTTGTTCCGGTACATTGGATATTTATTTTGATCATGCAGAGATTCATATGGTGTATGAGTACACATCTTGGATGGATTTGGACCTTCTGAGTCCAATGGGACAGTTTGTTTTCAGTTCCGGGCACTTACAGTGATGATTTAGCCTCAGTAGGCTGTCCTAGTGCAGTTTTGGTCTATTGGAGGCCCTGTCGGAGCAGAGATGACTTTTATCCGGATGACCTAGGGCGCTGATGATGGAGGGGGTGGTCCAGCCACTTGTTTTTACCATATTACCCCCCTCCCGGACACATTGGTACCCTCACCTTGACAGCGCCATCACTCCAGGAGGCAGTTTGGGCAGTTTCACGTTTCCCGAGGCATTTCAGGATTGGTAGAAATGGCTATTGAGGAAATCGATTTGGGCTACTGAGGCAAAGTTATGGCATGGGATGATCAGTGATGATAGATCGGGACCTTCCACACCTCCTCCAGCAGTTTCAGCTTCATCGGGGCCCGCATCCATCACTTATGGCACTTTCTGTGGATTTTTTGGGTCTTTTGAGGACCACGACTTCATCTTGGAGGCACGATTTGGTACTTTCATGATTATTTATTGGTTATTGTGCCATGGGGATTGACCAAGGAGGGATAAAAGTACCCCTTGGACCCACCATGAGCCTCTTATGATATTTTGTCATCATGATTTGGTGGGATTCCCCTCTCCTAGGGCGACTTTGTCCACTTATGTTATATTTTATGTGTGATCCATGTATTATGTTGTTGAGCTCATCTCAACCATTGATTAGACTTTTGTATCTTATAATCTTAGCCACTCATTCAAAAAGTGGTTAGGGTTTTGGTGCCTCTCCTTCCTATTTAAAGGAGAGAGCCTCTCATTGTAAAAGCACTTTTGGCTCTGGATTATTGGAATAGAAAATTATTATTGCATCTATCTCCAATGTTGTGGTGAATGTTTTTGGTGTTCGTTCGTTGTTTCTTCCTTTGCACTGAGTTATTGGAGATCTTGTTTGCCATATCTTTTGTACCACGATTTTGCATCTACAGGTGGAGGCCGATTTGCTTGGAGGAGGAGGTATTGGTAGGGGAAGACTCTCCCTACTTCTTCTTTGGAGTTCTTCGTTGGTAACAGGGAGTATTACTGTCCCAGGACCTTCTATTTCATGTTACTATTTGCATTTCTCTTGTATTTCTTCCATACTTGATCTTACTGATTGAATTTCATTCCTTGGTTTGACAGGTAGAGGAAGGCGCACTTGTGGACTTGGGCATCAAATTGGCAAGCAAATCAACAATCTCTCATTTGATCTCTGCGGGAATCTTCCTCAACATCAAGGCATCTCATCCACATCATTCAGGTATGATCTCAAGGTAAGTTCTATCTCCATGATCTATCCAATTGTCAAAAAACATCTAAAACCCTAATTAATTAAAACCCCAAATTTTGCATTTTCTTAGATCTACTGAGATCTAGTGGGTTGTTGGGCATGATATTGAAAACCCACCTCTATAGCATCCACGGCATCCCGGATCTATAGTTTGGTGAGGATTGGCTTCCGTTTGACCCCTCTCCCAAGCCAACTTAGCTTCTCCCAAGGAAGGCGCACTTCACCATTTGAGCAAGTTGACCTAGATCTAGAACATGGGTGTTTGAGATTCCACTTGATTTGACATCTACACATCAAATAGCATACACCCAGGTTGTCCCTTTCTTGAAATTCACCTTGTGGGCCCCATTCCACATTTTAAGGGATTTAATCCCCATTTTGGACCACTTGGAACACTTAAACTCAGATCTACAAAGATCTAACCGGTGGATTGCCACAAAATTATAGATCCATACCCCTACTTGACTGATCTACCCGGATCTAAAGTTTGGATGCCATCCGACATGATTTGACCCACCTAAACCCAAATTGAAGCCTCCTTAGGGAAAGTCGCACCACCTTGGAGAAGTGAGTTCACTCACTTCGAGGAACTGGGTACTTGAGATTTTTGCAGATCCGGAATCAGAATAATTCAAAACCTAGGTCTAGACTGTCACTTTGTCAAATCTTGCCTTGGGGACTGCATTCCTTGTTTTAAGGGATTGTGGTCTACTTGGGTCAAACCTAGATCTAGACACATTTAACCATCAAGGCCTATACTGTCCACTTATCTCATGTTGTAGGAGTCCTAAACCATAAAGTCAACCCTACTTTGACTCCACTTCCCAATTCCCAAGGCACTGGTTTATCTCCAAGACAACCCACTCTCCTAGATTGTGGGATTGACTTGTGGTTTGACTTTTGCATGGTGAACTATACCTTTGAAGACATCATGGACCATGGTCAAGATTGTCTCATGTACTAGTTAGCCCCAATCTGACCCCTAAACAACCCTGCATTGGACACGGTTCCCAAGGCAGTGGATCTTTTGACATTGACCTAGTACACTAGCCCTAGATCTCACTTCAAACATTATAAGTCACTCTCACATCAACTATGAACCAAAGCTATACCTATTGAACCCCTCACTTGGCTTGTGACTTCATCCTTAGGTCTAGGATAAACCATACACCTAACTTCAACTAGAAATACCCTGATTTGGTGTCTTGGTTTTGATCTCTTCTGTCGGGAGTAGATCGGGTCTCCCCCTTTGTTGTCTGGGCTAGATAACATAAAGTGAAGGTTGCCTCGACTGGCGTGACAACCATACATATTGGAGGTCGAGGTGATCGTGGTTGCACCTTTTTGAGTTGCCCTTCCCTATTGCCATCCATGACTGGATCTATCCATAGGGGTAACTACATCTTAGGTGATAACATTTTGGCGCCGTTGCCGGGGACGCAATAGGCTTACCTTGGTCCGACATATTATTTTTAAAGCTCTCCTCCCCTTTCTCTTTGCCTAACATTTTGGCGCCGTTGCCGGGGAGGCAATAGCTTGCCCTAGTTCGACATACTTTTCTTCAAGCATTCCCGTTCTCTTTGCCATAACATTTTGGCGCCGTTGCCGGGGATGCAATAGGCTTACCTTGGAAAAGCTAGTAGTCCTTCCCGCATATACAACGACACATATCTTGGTAGAAGAGTTTAAATCTACCTGGCGACTCCCAATCGTGACTCCGCTGAGGAGCGAGCTCATTTACATCCCTATAACACTAGAATTTAGACAGATCTTATCGTTATCTAGAACCCATGGGGTGCATCATTTTGTTTTCAGGTTCTTGAATTTAAAAATAAATATAAAAATATAAAAATATAAAAAATAAAAAAAAATTATTATCCATGGCTGCTTCTGAGCGACCTAGAACTTTCGGTCGTTTAAAAGTTTTTGACTTTTCAAAAATTGTTGGGTATCCTCATCATATTCCTCATCAAGCATGTGCAAGGTTGCCTATTTTCGATGGAAGTTATGAAATCTCTGCTAAAAGACACCTTGAACTTTTTAGGGAAATTATTAAAGAATTATCCATAACCCATGAGGATGTGTGTATGAGACTATTGGCTTCATCTTTCAAAGAAAGAGCTGGAATCTGGCTTTCGAATTTGAAACCCAATAGCATTTCTGGTTATGACATGTTTGAAAATAAATTCCTAGAAGAATGGGGAAGTGAATTCGATGATATGTATCTTTCAAATCAAATCCAAGATCAAAACCTTCCCCTTTCCGATCCTATTGTTGAATCATTTAACAATCAAATATCAAGTGATTTGTCAACATCCAGAGATGACCTTTCCTGCCCAATTTCTTCTGATGATAAGTCTTCTACTTTTGAGTCAATCGAAAGTCAAATCTTTAATCATTGTACAAACCATAAGTTTTCAGATTGCTTTTTAGGTAGTCCTAGTCCTGATCCTGAGGGAATTTCTGAGGATGAGCCTTTAGTCAACAGATCTACTGAAGTTCCTCCCTCAGAGAAACTCATTAGTCATTTTGTATTTAGTGATTATTCAATTCCTTATCAACTTACTGAAGAAGAAGAAAGTAGGGACATAGATCAAGATCCTCTAGTGGTGATTTTAGGTGATCATTGTGCAAATAATCAGGATATGTTAAAAGAAATTATTAATTTCACCCCTGATCAATTAAATGAAAATAATCACTTATCCTCTTATAATTTTAATGATGAATTAATAAAAGATCAATATCAAGATGAGGAGGAGTTAATAAATCATACTAGGTGTTCCAATCTTTGTTCCACTTCTTACAATGAATTTTTAAATTTTCCTTTTTTCATCTTTAATCAAGATAACTTAGAGTTAAATAGTTATGGCCAATCTTGTCCTCAGGTTATAAATATTAAATTTGATCAAAAGCTCGAAATTATTCCTAGAATAAAGAATGTTTTCTATTATCAAAGTCTAAGGTCGAGCTTGTTTATCCATTCGGGAGAATTTTCAGATTTGCAATCCACCCTCCCTTCCCAATTCTTTCAATCATCTTTGGGTTGGGGCTCTAGTCAATCTTTTGCCTTGGAATTTTTTAATAGGAAGTATAAGCATGATTACATGTTTGGAGAAAAAGCACTTCATGTCCCTTTTCAGTCACTTTGGAACCATAATGTATGTTGTCAAGTCATCAATCATCCTTGGTGGCTAGAAAAGGTGTTTAAAGATCAATTCCATATTTTCTCCATTTTTGAGCATCAAGTGGGTTTGACTTTGATTTTCCGTCTTTTAAGCTTTAATTTATCCCCACTTGAATTTTTGATCATAAAACCCAAGGAGAACCAAATTGAATATGTAAGAGAAGTAATTAAGGAAGTTATGTTCTATGAAAAAGAATTGAGTTACAAGCCTTGTATTTTTCCTCCATCAATCTTAAGCAATAACTTGCATGAATTTTATGATCCTATCAATTCTTGGATGGAGGCTGTTTGCAGTAGTCAATCTTTTCCTTGGCATGATTTCATTTTGCACCATTCAAACCTTTATTCAATTTTTGAACAAACCTGGAAGATTGCATTATCAAATTCTCTGATCTTTAATCCAATCATGACTTGTTAGCCATCATGAACATGATCTATAACTTAAGAGCCTCAAATGAAATGTAAAACAATATCACCTCAATATCAAGTGAAGCAAAGCACATCAAGAGCCTCCACGTTTTTGACCTCCAAAGTCTCAACTTTATTCTCAATTAAAAGCGTTTACAATTTTATCAGAGCTTCGATGCACAAAAATCCATGAGATAATAACCCAACATGGGCCTCTCTTTATAGTAGAAAACCATAAGCTAGCCCTAATTCGAATTGGTGGTGAGCATGAGGTCGAATTCCAATCATGAGAGGGCTCGGAGCAATAGACAATAGGCAAAGTCGAGTTTTAGTGGTAGGTATGATTGGATATGTGGCAAACTCGACTTGGGTGGTAGGTTTAGATGTATCAACAACCAATAAACAATGTACAACAAGGAAAGGCGAGCTAAGGTGAGGATTCACGTGAGCTAGGGTAGCAAAGGCGTGAGCTTGGTAGGAAGGGCGTGAGCCATGTGGAGTGCGAGTAGGTTGTAAGCCAGTTGAAGGGATGGCAAGTGGCAAAGGTAGGTAATCACTCGAGTTTAGATGAGAGCCAAGTCGATTTGTGATTTCAACTAACCAATCCACGAATTCCAACAAGGAAACACGAGTCAAAGGGAGATTGACGTGAGGGTTTAAGGGAGATACGATTTAGTTTAGTGGAGACACACGTAGATTGGTAGGTACAAACTCGAAATTATGAAGGGAGCCAAGCTTAGGATTACGGTGAGTCATGAGGGCGCCCACTTCAAGTTTTAATGCAAACTACCACCCAATCATCAAGTGACACATCATAAAATCGATTTTTTATGAAGGAGGGCGAATTTGTTTGAAAGGATAATGATTTGGTGACTAGATGGATGACTGGATGGGCTTGGGGTTGATTGGAATCTTCCTAAATGCTCATTGCCATGTCATTTAGCCCTTTATTTTAATCAAATTGATTAATTTTGGAGAGATTTGGATTATCTCCAAAATAATCATTTTTATTATTTTAATTAATAATTTCTCTGTAAATGACTTTTCAGAGAAAATATTAATTACAGGGCTGAATTGACATCCGAAAGTTGGGTTTAGCTGCTCCACGGGTCATGTGTGATTTTTGGCTTATGAAATGAGCCATCAAACACTAAGTTCGGACCCCGGATGATTGACATATTACAATTTATTATTTTTCTATTTAAACTATAGAGAAATTTATTAAATTTTAAAAAATAATTAAAACCCAAATTTCGACGGACCCGGTAAAATTTTTTTCGAAATTTTTTCTAAGGGTTCTATGGACCTAGGACATGACCGACACCTATTCTAACAGTGTCTAGTAGGATTATATACATTAGTTGGCCTCTAATAACCCCCCATGGCCAAATTTTCAAAATCGGGCATTCCAGCTTTGGAGGAGCAGGAGAAAACCTCATCGATTATACCTCGCCTTAAGCAAAGTATAATTGACAAGGGAAAAAACTCCTTGGAATACCTTAGTTGCTTAATCCAGTCATGAGAAACCGAGGCACTCAGATCCTACTAGCACACTTTTATTACAAACCCCCATGGGGCCATGGTCATGTCGACTCAAAAAACAAAACAGGCTAACCACAACTGGCTAGCTACAAAATGCTCGATCATCTGGTACACTGGAATCAAACATTCATCATGTTTGTCAAATGGCGGCTCTCCAGAAAATCCAACTATGGTACAAAAAGTTGGTAACATCTGGCTCCAACTGTGGGACGGATGCTCGTTTGATTTATGGTTCAAAAAGAGTATTCGAGAACCCCAGAATATCAGTTTCCTGCACAGAAACGGAAGTGTCTTAGTAACACATCTCCATGATAAATAATGCCAAAATGAAATACCAACTTAAACATTTTTTCTTTTCATTTTTCAAAAGCATACGAAAATAAAATCTTTTTCTTTTTCAGCATATATATAAAATATGATACAAAAACTAACATATGAAACTGTGATACATCAATATGGTACAAAAATTGCATAATTTTGAAAAAGCTAAGTTTAGGAATCTCCTGAGATGACCCCCTGGTCATCTTGAATGTTGTTCCGATAAAATGGTTTCAGGTGTTGCCCGTTTCTGGGCAATGGTATCATCTCTCCATCCATGGTGTTCAGAAAGAAGGAATGTGTTCCGGCCTGGCAACGTATGATAAAAGGACCTTTCCAAAGACTGTCAAATTTTCCATGCTTCCCTGGCTTTTCTCCTCTCTTGTCCCACAAAAGAACAGTGTCACCTACTTGGAAATCTCTAGGCTTGGCTGACTTATCAAAAGTAGTCTTCATGCTTTCCTGATGTCTTAACATTTTGTCCAATGATGTCCTTCTTCTTTCATCAAGTTCAATGATCTGATTTGCCCTATCATCTAACTCCAGTTTCTCAGTACCATAATCAGTCAACATTTTGTAAATGGGTATTTGCATGTTGAAAGGCAAAGCAGCTGTGATGCCATAAACAAGTTCAAAAGGAGTCTTTCCAGTGGAATGCTTCTTAGTGATCCTATCTGCCCATAATGCATACTTGATTTTGCTATCCCAAGATCTCTTGTTATCCCCCACAGTTTTCTTAAGGATGGTCATCAAATTTTTGTTTGAGGACTCTGCAAGTCCATTGCCCTGGGGGTAATAATCAGAAGAGTGTGATAAAACAATACCATACTTGAAGCAAAAATCAGTCATCTCCGCCGAACTGGAGGCCTTAGCATTGTCTGTTGTTATCTTTAGGGGAGTGCCAAACCGGGTGATGATCCTATCCTCGATGAAATCCATGATTACCTTTTCAGTGGCTGTTTTGGTAGGAATAGCTTCCACGCATTTAGTGAAGTAATCAGTTGCAGTGAGGATCCAGCAAAATCCATTGCTAGAGTTATCCTGGAATTTGCCAATAAAGTCGAGACCCCATTGTTGAAAAGGAGCAATGACAACTACTGGTGCGAGAGGTAAAGCAACCAATTTAGGCTTTCCCGTGAAAAGTTGACACTCCTGGCAGTACTTGACATATTTGTAAGTATCAGCAAAAATAGTTGGCCAATAGTAACCTGCTCTCAGAATTTTATGAGCAGTTGTGTTTGTTGCATAATGGCCCCCACAAAAACCTGAGTGGAATTCAGTCAAGATCTTTTTGGAATCCTGCTCGTGCACACATCTAAGTATCACACCATCAGGGTTCCTCCAACCCAAACCCTCTTGAGTGAGGCAATACCTGGCAGTTTTTAACCTAAGAGCTCTTCTTTTATGTCCCTTGAGATGATCTGGGACATCCAGGTGTAGCAGAAAGTATATAATGTCGGAGTACCAATGATTATCTAGGTCCTGTAAAGCTGGTGTCATACGAGGATGAGATGAAAGGCTTGCACAACACATGTCAATGGCCTCTTCGTTTTTCTGAGTTAACATCTTAGCTAGGCCTTGCCCCTTTATCAGTTTAGTGGGCCGAATTTCAAGATCATACTCCTGGATTTTGGACACCCATGTGCCTCTCGTTCCTAAGCAATCCTGTTGGGATAGGATGTCTTTTACAGCGGCATGGGGGACATATCCTATGACTCTTGAATAACCAATGTATGTCCTAAAGTGTTTTAGGGACTTCACCAAGGCATAGGCCTGCTTTTCCATGGTAGTATATTTTAACTCAGAGTTTTGGAGTGCTCTACTCATGAAGGCAATAGGTTGTTCAAATCCTTCGGAATTCTTCTGGAGCAATACCCCAGCTATCGTGTCCTCCGAGGCAAAAGAGAATATCATGAACTCTTTGGTGTAATCAGGGCTGACTAACACAAGTGATTTAGAAATAGCATCTTTGATAGTTGCAAAGGCTTCCTTCCCTTCATCATCCCAGACAAATTTAGCATCCTTTTTTAACAACCGTTGCATGGGTTTTATTATCTCAGCTAAATTTGGTATGAATCTTCTTATGAAATTGATATGGCCATTAAAGGATTGGAGACCTTTGACATTTCTAGGAAGGGGAATTTTCTGGATAGCTTCTACTCTTTCGGGATCAACCTTGACCCCGTCTTTGTTAACAATGTGACCCAAAAGTTTGCCTTCTTCAATGCCAAAGACTGATTTCATCGGATTTAAAGAAATCCCATACTCTCTACATCTTTCAAATACCTTCCTAAGGTGGCCAACATGACTAGATCTTTCTTTGGAAAATACGGTCAAATCATCCTGGTAAATTTCAATGATTTTCCCCACTAATTCTTTGAAGGCATAGTCCATGGCCCTTTGAAAAGTGGCCCCAGCATTGGTAAGGCCAAAAGGCATTCTCAAATATTCGAAAGTTCCCCAAGGGGTTGTGAAATCAGTTTTGTGTCTATCTTCTTCCTTGATGACTACCTGATTGTAACCTGAAAATCCATCCAACATTGACATCATGCCAGACCCAGTGACCCGTTGGAGGAGGGTCTCCATATTAGGAAGGGGGTAGTTGTCTTTCTGGCATGCCATGTTCAGATTTCTAAAGTCTATACATATTCTTAAGCTGCCATTCTTTTTTCTGACCACTACCAAATTGGAACACCATGAAGTATGTCGAGTGGGTGCTATGATGCCTGCTGCCAACATTTTTTCTAATTCCTGTTTTACAATAGGAGCTAGTTTAGGATTTATCTGTCTCAGCTTTTGCCGGAAAGGTTTACCCTTTTGACATTCCGGTTTTAAGGGAATGGTGTGTTGGAAAACATCCTCCCTATATGCCTTAAGCTCATCATATGTGAAAGCAAATATGTCCCTAAATTCTCTTAATAAGTTAATAAGGGCATTTCTTTCTTTATCAGGGATACCTTTTCCAATCTTAAGGATTTTTGGTTCCTTTTCCGTTCCAATGTTAATTTCAATGTACTCACCTGGTTTCATCTGGTCCACATTACTCTTTTTTCTATCCTGTCTGTCAAAAACATGTTCCAAGGCCACAAAACCTCGTGGAACAGGGTTTGAGCGGTTACCCTCATCCTGATAAACTTTACCTTCTTCCTGATCATTTGGTTTATAATTCAAGAACTCATCAATGTTGTTTATGAACTTGAGTATCTGTTCATCATCTCTGAAAACTTGCCAATGTTCTATATTATCAGGAATGGAAGGTCTAAAGTTGATTTCCAAGGGGCAATGTCCTTCTAACATTTCGTCCAAAGGTTGAAGTGTTGAGGCTGAAACTGCGAGTTTATCTGCGGCACCATTCTGGTCTCGAGGGATTGCTTCTATATTAAGGGCATCAAAGAATTCCATTGTGTCCCATATTGCATTTCGGTATTTCTTAAGTCTCTGGCATTTACATGCGAATTGACCCTTAATTTGTTGGACAATTAGATCTGAGTCCCCTTTTATAGTTAGCAGTTTGATTCCCATGTCCTTGGCAATCTCTATCCCTAGTAGAAGTGCCTCATACTCTGCCACATTATTCGTTGCTTCAAACTCTAGTCTAAAGGCAAAATTGAAAATTTTACCCTCGGGAGAAGTGAGGACAACCCCAGCACCCTTTCCTGCTCTAGAACATGCTCCATCAAAATTCATTTTCCATAACTTACTTGTTTCTACAATTTTAACTTTTTCCTGGATTGGATCTAAAAAGGTGGAGTTGATTTGAATATCTCCGATCTCACCGACATGGCAGACAAACTCATTCGATGGCCTATCCGGATTTTCCACATGGTATCTCCTTTCCTTTTCAGTGTGTAATTTTACAAGTGAGTCTTCGGAAGCAGGAACTGTTGCATAAGACCAATCCAACTGTATAGAACCACCTAAAGTTGCACCCCACTTTCTAGAGAGTAGCATGCCCCACCTATCTGGTACGTCTATGACAAGGATATCCATGGTGAGGTGGATGTCCGGGTACTTGGCCAGTCTAACAGGAACTTTCTCTATCATCCCTTCAACCTTAACGGGTCTGGAATCCATGGCACACACATTCTGGTAGGGCCTGGTGGTTCTTAGGTTGAGTTGTTGCATAACCCTTTTGGTCATTAAGCTTGCACCGGATCCTGAATCCAGCATACAATTGTGTAAAAGAAGGTCACCTATCATCAATGATATGTAGAAAGGAGGGTGAGCTTCTTTTCTTGTATCCCTAGTATGCAGGATTATAGGAGGGTCCTCATAAGTTGATTCACAGCTGGTTGAAGGTTCCTCCACATTATCCGAAAAAGTAACCTTCTTAGGAATCTGAGGAGTGAGAGGAGTAGGAGGAGTAGGTTTGGTAGTACATGCAGGAGTAGGTGCCTCTAATGTTTTCAACAACTTCTCCTTTTGACCAGGAATCTTGTAAAGTTCATTTATGGGTATAGGCACCTTAGTAGTATTGAACCAGTTACTCCAATCAAAATTTAATTTACTAGAATTAGCTGAATCACTTGGAATAATTACCTTGGGAGGTTGTATAGCAGGTGCAGGATTTGATCTTCTTTGGTATCCGACCCCTTTAAATCTCTGCATATTTTGGAGCTGTTCATTGGATGGTCTTCCTCCAAAGTTTTTTGTCATGTTGTCTGGTTCATTGTCAACAGGTTTCCAGTTTTCTCTAGGAACATTGCGGATATCTCCTACAACATTTATGTATTCAGGCTCGCTTGATGTTGGATTACTGGTACCCTCCCCTTCAGGATAACCATGCTCTTGTACATAGTTTGCAAAGTAACAAGCGAATTCCTCATGGAAATCCTTGCAAGCTCTACAAAATGGGATGTACACCTCATTTGTGCTAGCAGCGTCTATCTGAGTTGGAGGCCTCTTTTCATTTTCGGGAGCTTTCTTTTGCCAGTTATTTTTGGGAGGGTAATTTCTTTGAATTGGTTGAGTTTGTTGAATTTGCTGGACTCGTTGTACATGTGCCCTTTCCATGTTTATTATCTTGTTTTGAACTTCTTTCATTTGGACTACATGTTTTTGTTCAGCTCTTTCCATCCTCTCACACATATCCATCATCTTTTTCTCATAGGATTCTTTTAATGCAGCTAGAGGATCTTTATCTTTAGGCTCAACTGTTTTTAAAGGAGTTTGAGCTCTTGAGTAACCAGGTAAGTTTGACTTTCCAGAGGACTGCATGTTCTTGTCGATCTTAGATGCCATTGTTTGTGCTTCTAACAAAGTAGCAAGTTCTTTATCCCTAAGTTGATATTGCATTTCTCCACTCAAAGCTTCAATGTAGTAAACCAGTATAGTATGTGGAGTTGGCTTATAATCTGTAGGGATTGCATTGTATAAATCGGTGAACTTCTTGTTGAAATCTTCCATGGTTTCCATTTCACTTCTTTTGATGTTTGTTAGAGCAGCAAGTTGATGACGGGGCTCTTTTCTCTCACCATACTTGTTGGTGAAAGCAGTTGAAAACTCAGCCAAGGTGGCAAAGGAGTTGGCTGGCAAGCTGATGAACCAGTCACCAGCATCTCCTTCTAAGGATAAGGCAAACAACTTCATGTATACATCCTCATGTCTGTGAGCAGCATCCCTAACATATCCACTTTTTATTCTTGAGAAAGCAGTGAGGTGCTGTGCAGCAGTAACAACATCAGTCCCGGTAAAGGTGGGAAGTTTGTCGATGGCCTTATCTGGAAGATCATGTGGTTGACCTGCTATCTGAGCAATGTTGAGGGGAGCGAAAAAATCACCCATTGTATCGGAAAAACAATTATTACTGTTTTCAAAATTTTCAGAATTTTCTAAGTTATTTTCTTGAAAAAGACTATGGATGTCAGAAATAGACTGAGACCTAAGTTCTTCAAGGATTTTACGAGAAGCTAGCTTGTTCAGTCTTCTCCTATAAACCTTTTCAGGTTCTGGGATAAAACTAAGCAAGCCTTCAGAGTTTCTTCTAGTCGAATACCTTGAGGTGTTAATTGACAATGGAGTCGCCAGGTGGTTTCAAGTCTAATTTCTGAGAGTGATTAAACCTAAAAACTACCAAAGAGGAAAAAAGGGCAGTGGAGTCGCCAGATAGATTGAGAATCTATCAAAAAGGTAAAAACTAGAAAAAACTAAGGTCGTCCAGGAACAAAAAGATTTGTCCCCGGCAGCGGCGCCAAAGATGTTGTCCGCCAAACTGCACACCAGCAGCAAAACCTTCTGAAAGCTGTCTCCCTCACTGGAAAGTGGGGAGAGGTGTGGCCTTGGGGGCAAGCAATGAGCCAGGTGCTATCACCTGAATCCCAGCTCCTCCGTTTAGGCAAAACTCCTAACGAAGCCAAGGGGGGTAGTCCCTATTAAAGAGTTGTTTAAGGCTCTTTGTGTGTTTTAAATGTGTTTTGGTGTAGTGATGCAGATGGGTGTTGTTTAGGAGTTTTTTAAATGATGAAAAGAACAGAATTAAACACGCAATCCACGTTGCAAAATTCACAAGATACAAGTTCGGAAGATAACAGAATACTTTGACTTATAATTTAATTAAAGGCATCCACAAGATTGAAATTTAAACAAGTGACAAGGACATATGGTCCAGATAAAAGATATATAAATACTAAAGATCAGTGCCAAATGGAGTCAAATAAAACTCGTGATGCTGAAAGAATAAGCCGAAAGTAGCTGTTTGTGAGGACGTTTTGCAATTGTTCTTGGTAAATTTTACGTGTTTTAGATGTTCTTGATTATTAGGATAAGACCAAAGGTATCAAAAGATGGTGGAACCTTACCCAAGGAAAGTACTGGCAACCCTAAGTGATCTGTCGGAAGCATCCAGATTCATAAAGGATAGGTGTCCAATGTTTGAACCGCCCTTGAGTCTGACAGTGGATTTCCAGCACCACCTCTCGTGGGAAGAATAGTAATTTGCCTTGGTTGAGGTTTTGGGTAAAATTTTTTAATTAAGTTATCGATCGTATATTATCAAGTCTTCCACCTTTCTGAGTACTAGCCCAACCGTTTCCGGTTGGCAGAGCATACGGGTGTAGGACAAACCAAGATAAATTAATTACGGGTGTGTGAGTGAAAATTTTTATTATTAGAAAACCTTGTTCAACTCTCCGACAGAGAGCGCTCTTGACTCGGTCTTATGACCACAGTTCAAGAGACTTGCTAAACTTAAAATGCCTAATGCAGGGATGATGCAAAAAACTAAGATGCCCTCCGACAGAGGGTGCTCTTGACTTGGATTATGGCCAAGTTCAAGAGACTTTGATTTATTTTAAAGAAGCAGAAAAGACTGTAGTAGCAGTGTGTTTTAACTTGAAACAGACTTGAACAATAGTGTTGATCGACATGATAAAAACTACTACTAACAATAGTGCTTGCAAGATAAATAAATCTAGTGTTCTACCACACAAATTTTAATCTACTAGGTGGGGTTGATCTCCGAACAAGATCAACCGCTAGAACCGCCTGCACTTGAGAACTTCCAGCTAGCTGAAAGCTCTGCCAAGGAAACCGACGGGGAAGGAAGAGTAACCACAAATTATGTGGTCCTACCCTTGAGACGAAATCTCAAGGATACAACTTCCGGCTGAAGGCTTTGGAAGAGAAGCAAGATGAAAATAAACAAGAAATAAAGCTAAACTACCCAAGAATCTCTTTCAGGTCCAAGACCTTACTCGGGAGAGCATGGGGGTAAGTAAATATGGAATATAAGCAGAATGATTTATTGAAGTAAACTTTAAACTAAGAGCATGAAACTGTAAATCTAAGCCTAATCAAACCACAAGACCCAACACCCTTCCCCAAATGGGGAAAAAGACCAAAGAGTGGAGGCCTTCTCCACTTGAAATTTTTATTAAACAATTACAAATGCCTCAAGGGAAAATCCTTGAAAGGTCTTTAATGGTTACCTAGAAACAACTTATAAAAATTGAAAAAAATTGAAGCCCTCAATGGCTTTTACAAAGGATAAGAAGGTATGTCTCGAAATATGTCTTATGATGCTTGATTTCTTCTTCTCTCTTCGATTTGATCTTTTGATTTAAGAGATCTTTCTCTTCCCACAATCCTACCACAAGGATAAGCCAATAACTCATGCACCCATTAGCGTTAGAAATCTAATCAAACTTTGAACAATCAAGTCTAAGTTTGCAAAATAGGACTAAAACATGAAAAAGCATGAGACTTTGTCTTGAAATATTTAATATGGTAAAACGGACCAGCAAGCTAAAATGCCCCAAAATATGGTGGAAATGAGAATGCAACCATAAAATTTTACCCTACTTGATATGCCAATGTGTTTGTCTTTGAAATAAAACTAAGAACTTTTAATGAGAGATACTAGATGCAAGTTATAATACTATTTCTAAAGCATATACTAGGAGCTACTTAAGCAAAATGATTGAGATCTAATCTGTTTCAAGCAAAGGACAAGATCTATGCTCATAAAATAAATCTAATAAAACAAACTTCTAACTTGTTTAATGTTTTGTATTTTGTTGTGTTTTTGTAGGTGGACGAGAAGGGGTGGAGGATCTACCTAAAGGGCAAAAGACAAAGAGAGATGAAGGAAGGAACTAGGGTGAGACGAGAGGCAGAGATAAGCTAGAAGGGAGAGGACGAGAGGAAGGAGAGGGAACTAAGGAAGGAAAACGAAAGCAAGAGGGAGAAAGGCGAATGGGGAAAGATAGGTGGGACGAATGCAAGGAGAGGAAGCTAAAACTTGAAGTGGGACGAATCTAGGAGAAGACAAAACCAAGGAGAAGTGGATCTAGGGCAAGGGCTTCAAGTGGAACACTTGAGATGGTAAAAACACCGCCTTGGAAATCCTCCGGTTAACCGGTGATACGCCAACAACGAGTGTTGAAGAGAGCACAAGGGAACAAATCCCAAGTTATTCCCCAAGGTTGAAGGAACTTCAACCTTATGGAGTTCTAATCTATGGCTTGAAGACAAGGCAATCTTGGATCAAGGCTAGAGGGGCTAGAAATGGCTTAGCAAGTCAAAATAAAAACTCAAGGAGCAAAGTAGAAGGCTAGAAGAGATGTAAGCCTATAGTAACAAGTAACCAAAATTGTATTTTAAAAGTTTGATGGAGAAGATCTAACTCCTTTGTTTCTCAAATCAAAAAAAGTTAAAGCTCCTTTGGTCTCATTTGTGGAGTGAAGATATACCTGCAATAACCTTAAGCATGAATAATATAATTGAAACAAAACATTCAAGTGAAAAGATCTAGATACATGCTACTTGTGCTAGATTGTTAGCCATCATGAACATGATCTATAACTTAAGAGCCTCAAATGAAATGTAAAACAATATCACCTCAATATCAAGTGAAGCAAAGCACATCAAGAGCCTCCACGTTTTTGACCTCCAAAGTCTCAACTTTATTCTCAATTAAAGCGTTTACAATTTTATCAGAGCTTCGATGCACAAAAATCCATGAGATAATAACCCAACATGGGCCTCTCTTTATAGTAAAAAACCATAATCTAGCCCTAATTCGAATTGGTGGTGAGCATGAGGTCGAATTCCAATCATGAGAGGGCTCAGACAATAGGCAAAGTCGAGTTTTAGTGGTAGGTATGATTGGATATGTGGCAAACTCGACTTGGGTGGTAGGTTTAGATGTATCAACAACCAATAAACAATGTACAACAAGGAAAGGCGAGCTAAGGTGAGGATTCACGTGAGCTAGGGTAGCAAAGGCGTGAGCTTGGTAGGAAGGGTGTGAGCCATGTGGAGTGCGAGTAGGTTGTAAGCCAGTTGAAGGGATGGCAAGTGGCAAAGGTAGGTAGTCACTCGAGTTTAGATGAGAGCCAAGTCGATTTGTGATTTCAACTAACCAATCCACGAATTCCAACAAGGAAACACGAGTCAAATGGAGATTGACGTGAGGGTTTAAGGGAGATACGATTTAGTTTAGTGGAGACACACGTAGATTGGTAGGTACAAACTCGAAATTATGAAGGGAGCCAAGCTTAGGATTAGGGTGAGTCATGAGGGCGCCCACTTCAAGTTTTAATGCAAACTACCACCCAATCATCAAGTGACACATCATAAAATCGATTTTTTATGAAGGAGGGCGAATTTGTTTGAAAGGATAATGATTTGGTGACTAGATGGATGACTGGATGGGCTTGGGGTTGATTGGAATCTTCCTAAATGCTCATTGCCATGTCATTTAGCCCTTTATTTTAATCAAATTGATTAATTTTGGAGAGATTTGGATTATCTCCAAAATAATCAATTTTATTTTTTTAATTAATAATTTCTCTGTAAATGACTTTTCAGAGAAAATATTAATTACGGGGCTGAATTGACATCCGAAAGTTGGGTTTAGCTGCTCCACGGGTCATGTGTGATTTTTGGCTTATGAAACGAGTTATCAAACCCTAAGTTCGGACCTCGGATGACTGACATATTACAATTTATTATTTCTCTATTTAAACTATAGAGAAATTTATTAAATTTTAAAAAATAATTAAAACCCAAATTTCGACGGACCGAGTAAAATTTTTTCGAAATTTTTTCTGAGGGTTCTATGGACCTAGGACATGACCGACACCTATTCTAACAGTGTCTAGTAGGCTTATATACATTAGTTGGCCTCTAATAACCCCCCATGGCCAAATTTTCAAAATCGGGCATTCCAGCTTTGGAGGAGCAGGAGAAAACCTCATCGATTATACCTCGCCTTAAGCAAAGTATAATTGACAAGGGAAAAAACTCCTTGGAATACCTTAGTTGCTTAATCCAGTCATGAGAAACCGGGGCACTCAGATCCTACTAGCACACTTTTATTACAAACCCCCATGGGGCCATGGTCATGTCGACTCAAAAAACAAAACAAGCTAACCACAACTGTCTAGCTACAAAATGCTGGATCATCTGGTACACTGGAATCAAACATTCATCATGTTTGTCAAATGGCGGCTCTCCAGAAAATCCAACTATGGTACAAAAAGTTGGTAACATGGACTAAGTGCATTTTGTGTTTTTCTGGCAATTAAATGCCAAAATGACGCAATTTTAGCCAAAACTCCCCGAGAGGTGACGTATGTTACCAGCTATTTTGTACAATAGCTGAATTTCTTGTGAGCCGCCAGTTTAATGAACATGTTCAATGTTCGTCACTAGTGTTCAGAAGTTCAGAAGTCATTTTCAGGGCAATTTTGCCCCATTTGTAATAACTGCATGTTCATACCCCCATGGGGAATTTGTAAAAAGTTGGTCTAAACGGGGTCCTTTTATAAAAGAATCAGCTATCCTTAGGTTTAGCCATTTGGGGGATACTCTAGAGTGTTTTTTCCTTAAGAATTATGCACTACTCACCAGTGGCGTATAATCCCTGAGTTTTTCACTCAAACCTCCAAAGCTGGAGTATTTTCTATGGTGGTCAAAACCTAAGGTGGTTATTAGAGTCTTGTGCCTAGGATTTTTTACGTGTTAGCCATCTCGATTGAGTCGTATGAACATGCACTAGGTCCCCTAGGAGTTTTGTTTGATTCCGGCAAAAATAATTTTATTTTATTTTTTTATTTTATTTATTTATTTATTTTTATTTATTTATTTATTTATTTATTTTTTTTCCGTAATTTAGACCATTTTTTAATGGTTTGAGATTTTTCAAGTTGTGATAAAAACCTCATCCGGAGGTGGAATTTGGCGTGGGGAGGCTTGTTTTGACGCTCAGAGCGTCCTCTTTACCCTAGCGCCTTCATTCTTCAGTTTCCGGGCGATTACGTCACCTCTGGGGGAGTTTTGGCTAAAAATGCATCATTTTGGCATTTAATTGCCAGGAGAGAAAATGCACTTTGACAAAAAAAATTAAATAAGTCAAAAAGTCAAAATTTAAACTATGGAAAGGGGCTGTCATAATATCATATGGTGTACAACTACCTTTAAATGACAAAGCATATGTCATAGGCCAAAATGTGATGTTCGAATTGTTTTAAGTAGGCATGACGTGAACAAGGTGAGCATGGGCATCAATTCGCTTGGGGTCTTAGTGAAGGTTCTACAAACCACTGAATAAATCAATAAGGATGGTGGCCATGTATAATATTAAAAGAACATGCTAATTCATACTTTGGATAAATGATTTCATGATTGAAGGATGACGTGAGCCATTTGACCGTACGGCTCTTCATGAAGCTCTCACGATTTGGCTATGTGTCAAAGGTTTTATGGATGGTTGAGTTTGTAATGAATGCTATGGTAGGCGCCTTAGCCACCTCACAGGCTTGGCTTCCATTGATCACGAGTTTCATTGATTACCACTCAAGTCTTGGTCTCCCATGCTAGCTCACGCATCCTCAAGAGAGCTCACGTATATTCCACTTGTCCTTCACGTTTTGGATTGGTGATTGTTCCAAGGGAAGGATGGGGGGCGCCTTGCCAAGGTGGAGGCCACCTCCCCATCCACATTAAATGCAACTCGAGTTGTTTGTTGGAGATCTCACTCCAAGCTATTAATTGATTGGAATTCGAATGACTTGCTTTGTGCTATTGGCTCTCCTTGAAGCCAATTCGACTTAGGGCTCTTGTGCTTCTAGTTTTGTATAAAGGGAGGTGCCTTTCACTCTCTTATGATGGAAATTTTTTGGGAGTTCTTCTTTCCCTTGGAGCTTAATAGAAAAAATACCATGCTGGGTTTTTAGGATAGATTGAGCATCTTTTTCATAGCTGCGGGTTTCATTATAAGCTGTAGAGTAAATCTAGCATAGAAGGCTATAATCTAGTCCTTTGGGCAAGCATTTGCGGTTGTCAAGTTGTTTGTTGACGTTATGTTTTCAAAATATCATAGGAGTAATAGACTATAGTCAGTTATACTTATATTCTCCTCGTCTTTGATTATGGAACGTACTAGACTATTCTCACTTCTATGAAGCACAAGGCCCCATTGAGTCCTCTTTTGACTCCATTCTCCCTTCTGGTACTGACACTGGTCTTTCCCCGATGATTGATCCTCCCTTCTTTCCCATCGCTTATTCAAAATACCTTTTTCTGTTACAACTGTTTCTCTAAGGCAGCCTTTTTAGTTTTCCTTGCCCTCCATTGCACCTGCCTTAGCGATCCTACCTTACGGATACGCCCCTTGAGTTGGAGAAGAGCCAACCTGAAGTGAGGAGAGAGGAGTGTGGTGACATTGGCTTCTCTCTTGAGAGTTGTCATCGAGCTGGTGTGCTTATTTTTTGGGCTTCAGCACACGCATGTCAGTTTTGGGTGACAACATCTTTGGTGCCGTCGTCGGGGACAAATCTTTTTGTTCCTGGACGACCTTAGTTTTTTCTTAGTTTTACCTTTTTGATAGATTTCTTAGTTTAATCAACTCTTGATATTAGATTTGAAATCCATCTGGCGACTCCACTGTCTTTAAATTTACCAAGGTATTTAACAAGAAGAAATTCTGAAGGCTTACTTAGTTTCATCCCTCAGCCTGAAAAGGTTTATAGGAGGAGACTAAATAAGCTAGCTTCTCGTAGGATCTTGGATCTCAATCTTTGTCGGACATCCATAGTTTGTTTTCAGAAAATAATTTTGAAGAAAACAATAACACTTGTATTTCCGACATAATGGGTGAGTATTTTACTCAACTCGATTTCTCTCAGATAGCAGGTCAACCCCATCGTCTTCCAGACAACGCTGTAGAGAAACTCCCAATGTATACTGGCACTGATGCCACAACTTCCGCCATGCATCTCAAGAACTTTTCCAGGTGTATCAATGCTTATGTTGGTGACCTTGCAAACCAACATGATGATGTCTACATGAAGTGTTTTGCTCTTTCCTTGGATGGACAAGCTGGTGACTGGTACAAAATTTACCAAACAATTCATTTGCCACACTTGCAACCTTGAAAACTGCCTTCACCAACAAGTTCGGTGAAAAGAAGGAACCTAGGCATCAACTTGCTTCATTGACCAACATAAAGAAGAAGGAAACTGAAACAATGGATGAGTTCAACACAAGGTTTACAGAACTATCAAACGCCATTCCTGCTACTTATGGACCACCTGCACCATCCATTTTGGTCTATTATATTGAAGCACTTAGTGGGAAGATGCAATACCAGATCAGGGATAAGGAACCAACTACTCTCCTTCAAGCCCAAGAGATGGTAGTTAAAATTGATTTAAATATGCAATCTTTTGGTGAGTCCAACCTTCATGGCTATTCGAGATCTTCAACCCCTTTGAGAACATCTGAACCCAAAGAGAAAGATTCTACAGCCTTAAATGAAAAAAGTGCTTATGAAAAGAAACTCATAGATATGGCTGAGAAAATGGAAAAAATGGAACAAAAGTGTCTTTCCCAGATGAAAGAGATGCAAAATAGGGTTATAACCATGGAAAGATCACAGACTCCACCTGCTCCTAGAACCTTTCCTGCAAAACCAACGTGGCAAAGAAAGGCTCCCAACCATGAACAGAGGCCTCCTCATCAGCTAGAGGCTGCTAACATGGTTGAGAATTACAAGCCATTTTGTAGGGCATGCAGAGACTTCCATGAAGAATTTGGTTGCCACTATGCATGCTATGTTCAAGAGCATGGTCATCTAGAAGGGTGTGGTCCTAGTACATCGACAAGCGAGCTTGATTACATCAACCATGTAGGTGACATCCGTAGAATTCCCAGGGAAAATTGGACACAAGCCAACCAGTATCATCAGAAGGTTGATAAAACTCAGTATTACGGTGAGATGCCTTCAGATGAACAAATCAACAACATTCAGAATTTCAAGGGAGTGACTTACCAACGGAAAGTAAGGGAGGGACCTTCCACACAGAATGCACCTAAGGTAAGAATTCCTAATATTGCTAAAGAAGTAAATGATGTTAAAGAAACTGTTGATTTGAGTTTTGACTTGGGTAATTGGTTAGCCAATTCAAAGGTTCTTGTTCCTGTCTTAGAACTATGCAAAATACCTGGGCAAAGAGAAAAAATGTTGAAAATCTTAGATCCTCAAAATGATACAAATCGTCCTGCACTTTCAAGTCCTCCAAAACCTTTGGAAACTCCCCCATCTGTAAGACTTTCTACCCCTGAGAAGGTGACTTTCGCAGACACCATGCAGCAACCTTCAACAAGCTATAATAGTGGTTATGAAGACCCTCCTGTAATTCTACATACTAGGGACCCAAGAAGAGAAGATCATCCCCCTTTTTATATATCATTGATGATAGGAGATCTTCTTCT
The DNA here is from genome assembly GCA_027924585.1 of Larix kaempferi. Classification (NCBI taxonomy): domain Eukaryota; kingdom Viridiplantae; phylum Streptophyta; class Pinopsida; order Pinales; family Pinaceae; genus Larix; species Larix kaempferi. The sequence goes on from BSBM01000938.1 coordinate 6,053,801, forward strand.
ACATAATTGTATGTTAGATTCAGGATCGGGTGCCAACCTAATGACTATAAAGGTTATGCAACAACTTAACTTGAAAATCACTAGACCCTACCAGAATGTATGTGCCATGGATTCTAGACTGGTTAAAGTTGAAGGAATAATTAAGAATCAAATTGTGAGGTTAGCTAAGTATCCGGACATCTATGTTGCCATGGACATCCTTGTTATTGATGTACCGGACAAATGGGGTATGTTACTTTCTAGAAAGTGGGGTGCCACTTTGGGTGGCTCAATTCAACTAGATTGGTCGTATGCAACTGTTCCAGCATCCGAAGATTCACTTGTCAAATTACATACTGAGAAAGAGAAAAGGTACTGTTATCACACCATAGTAGCAGGGCTACTATTCTTGTACAGCAGATATCTGCACATTCCAGAGCCTACATTTTTTCCAGAGCATGGCTATACATATTGGATCACTCATGATCAGAGCAGTACATTATTCAGATTTTATGACCTTGTGTCAAGGCTGAGCCTTGAGAGTTCAGATTTGATGACTGATGTGACCACTTATCCCATTACAGTTTCAGTTCAGTGCCTAGAGATATATTGCAACAGTGTTTCAGATGATGCATGATGATGATTATTATGATGATGTTGTATGATTTATGGATATGTGCTCACTGACTGTGGATTATTATCTTGTTGATTTAGTCATGATCATGGCATGTGCTTGGTATATTATTCCTGATGTGGCAAACTATTTAAAATGAACTGTAAATCATAAAATGGACAATTGCTTGCACTTTTAGGTCATCTAACAAAACTTACTGGTATTTCACCTTACATAGACATGGTCTTTCCACCGACACCAGTTGTCTGCTAGTGTAGGCTCCATATTCACTTGTCTCCATCCATACATGACCTTCCTGTTTGACTTTAAACCCTGACATGTCTCATTTGACTTTCTGATACTGAGGACTTCCCCATTTTTCTACCTCTGTGTTTGGACCGCATCCCTGTTTATTCAGTGTCTCGGCTCTGAGTTGGTGACAGAACTTGCCTTTGGTGAGTTGGATTGTAGGCCTTGGCTCGAACTCCCCCTAGTCACTTGAGATGTTGTTGGCTAAAACTGAAAGCTCATGTTCTACCTGTGGAAACTAAATAAATTCGCCCATGGAAACAAAAAAGGGCAAGAGCAATGAAAAGCTAAAAATACTCCTCGAAGAGTATAATAAAGGTCCAAAAAAGCAATAGTTCTTAAAAGCTATATCTAAACAATTGCTGACCTTGTATAAATATATGAAAAACATGCCCTGGATGCAAGTTGCAACTAGTTGTGCTTCTCAGCACATCTGAAATCCGAAGGGTTATGTAGGCCAAAAAGGCCATGGAAATGAAATTGAATGATCCTAATGAACCTGGATCAACTTGATGTAGACATGATGCCTAAGTTGAATAAACACTCTCTAAACAACTTATCCATTTGTGAGGCACAGCCATCCCCCGTGTTCTTTTGTCCAGCACAGAGTTTGTAGCTTCCCCCTTTTCCCAGTCCAAAGTATTTTTGAGTTAAGTTAGATAAGTCAAACCCTTGGCCCAACCTTGCTCCTAGCCTTCATCCTTCACTAGCAGTTTGACCATGTCCAATGGGTGAGTTTGTCATTTGAACTATGGTGCAAGTAATTTTATATAACCACGGAATATGTTAACTTGATTAATGCCACTGAATGGAATTTATACTTTGAGCTTAGCTGTGGGAATGATTAGAGAAACATTGTCTTAATCTACTGATGTGATTTATCCTTGATTATATATTCTTGGGATCCGTGATGATGTGGACCATGTATGGATGATTATTGATGATGATTTATGGTCCCACATGTTTGATGATGATATCATATGATGGACATATGATACAGATGATGTTTGATCCAGTTCAGCAGGTTATTATTATTTCAGATCAGCAGATTATACATTGTCCATATATGGTGGACCCTACAGCTGGCCCATTAGGGCAACCCAGGGTGTATGAGTACTCATTCCTAGTGGATTTGGGTCTTCTGGATCCAATGAGACACTTATCTTTCAGTTCCGGGCACTTCTGACAGTGATTGATGCAGTTTTACACTTGTTGACCAGATTTGGGGCTGATTTCCCAGCCTGAGCAGCAGGGGCCCCGAGAGGCCAGTTCACCTAGGGCGCTGATGATGGAGGGGGTGGTCCAGCCACTTGTTATTACCATTTATCCCCCCTCCCGGTGATCCTGGTGGGCTCAGATTGACAGCGCTAGCACCCTAGGAGGCAGTTTTGGCACTTTCACAGTTCCCGAGGCAGTTAAAAAATGGGATAAAGTGGTCACTGAGGAAATCGATTTGGGCAATTGAGGCAAGGTTTTGGCATTTGGTTTTCACAGAGGTCTTCCAGGGTGATCTCACTATCTTCCAGTCAGTTTTCACCATGTGGGTATCTCCAGATTGATCACAGGAGGACATTTACTGCTCGACTGTCATGGATTCTGAGGACAGTTTTGGTCATTGTCATTATATTGGACATATTTTATTATTTTATTGTGCCTTGGGGTGAGCTAGCAAGGATTTATACCTCCTAGCCCCACCATGTGCTTATTTTATCATGTCCTAGTCATCATGAGGTGGATTATTGTACTTTATACCCCTCTTGTGGGATGACGTCACCCTCCATTGTACCATTTAGTGAGGGCGCTATTGTTATGTTGAGTGATCCATGTGATATCATGTCATGGGTCATCCTAGCCATTGATTGTATGATGAGATCTTATAATCTCAACCACTCATTTGATGTAGTATTGTAGAGTGGTATAGGGTTTTGGTCTTTATTATCCTATATAAGGAGGAGACCCCCTCATTGTAAAATTCATCTAGAGATTTTTGGCTCTTGGCTCTTGGAATAAAATTTCTATCTTTTGGAGTACATGCTTGGATTGGAGTGGATGTTGGTTGTTTCGATTGTAAATGCTATTGTCCATTGCACTGGAGGATCTTTTGTAGCTATCTTGCGTATTTGCCATACTTTATTTGCAGGTTGAGAGGGCGACTTTGACAAGTGCGAATTGGTGGGGAGGCTTGCCCTTCAAGCTTGGAAGAAGTCGTTTTGGGTTTGACAGGGAGTGGTTTTGCCTTTGTGTCAACTATTCTATGTTTTTTCTCTCTCTTGTTTGCATCTACCTTCAATTTGTTAAACTAATTGATGCTTTGCTCCTTGGCTTGACAGGTTAGAAGGAATCTCATGTGGCTTGGAAAAATCGATTTGGCAAGAGGGCTTCAACAATTCTCCATTTGATCTTTGGCAAAGTAATCCTCGTCTCAACTAGCATTCATCTCTTCATCCAGGTATGTCCCAAGAGGTATGATCTTCTCTTCCTTGAATCTTCCATAATTTCTAGATCATAAAAACCCTAATCAAATTAAAACCCTTGTTTTTGGTATTTCTTAGATCTACTTAGATCTAGCCCTCCTTTTGAAAAGATATTGAAAACCCACCTCTATAGCATCCACCCCTAGTTGGATCTATAGTTTGGTGGTGATTGGCTAAGAATTGACACACTTTTCAATGTAAAAAGCCTTCTTGAACCTAAATCGATTTTCCTAAGAGAAGCTTGTTGGGCATGATCTAGCACATGGGTATATGAGATCCCACTTGATTTGACATCTAGACACTTGATAACCTATACCCATATCCTTACTTTGGTGAAAACTACCTTGTGGACATCTCTCCATGTTTTGAGGGGTTGAAACCCCCATTTGATCTTCTTGGTACCTTAAAACTCAGATCTACTAAGATCTACCCATTGGATTTACTTGAAACTTTGAAGGAACATAGATCGGGGTACTAACATCCCGGATCTACATTTTGGTGGCCATTGGACTTGTTTTGGTCCACCAAAACCCACTTTTGGACCCTCCTTGAGCAAGTCGCACCCCCTTGATTTTTTGAGTTGGTCCACTTCTAGGAAGTGGGTGTTTGAGATTTTCAGAGATTTGGAATGCCCATGTCTTGAAACCTAGGTCTAGACTGTCCTTTTGTCCCGATCTACCTTGGGGATTGCATTCCTTGTTTTAAGGAATTGTGGTCCACCTTTGGTCATCACTTAAAAACCTAGATCTAGTAAGATCCAACCATTGGATCTCAACCAAACCACTTGAATTGGCTTCTAGGTGTCCCGATCTACACTTTGACATCCTTCTTGACCCCATTAGCCCATCCAACAAGGCACTAGTCCTTCTCCAAGCAAGGCGCACTTCTTGGGATTAGTGTCAAACCCTAGATCTAGCACATGGGTAACCCTAGAACCAACTCTAACTTGTAGATCTAACCTAGATCTAGCCTATAGTACCATCTTCACACTTAACTTCACCTTGTGGGCCCACCTAGAACCATTTCACACTTCCCAAGGCAACAAGACCCACTTATGTAAACACATGGTACTATACTTAGCAATCATACCCCATCAAGTGGCCTAAACCATACATAGGTTGAAACACTAACTATCCATGATACCACCTTCAACCATACCTTAAACATTAGGTCCACTTAGCCTTGCATTGGTTTCCGTAACTCATCATTTATTCACCCTTTGAAACCTTTGTTTGGGTCCAATCAACTGTGATTGGGGTATAGGGTCTCCCCCTTGGTCTAGTTATACCTTGACCTAAAGCGAAGAGTGCCTCGGTTGACGTGACTCCCGCATTGCATTGGGAACCGTGGCATCTCTTAGGTCACCTCTTTAGTTGCCTAACCCCTCTACCGTCCCGGATGGGATACCTCTAGGGGCAACTACAAGTTGTGTGATAACAGGTACCATGTGGAAAACCTGTTATCACACCATAGTAGCAGAGCTACTATTTTTGTACAGCAGATATCTGCACATTCCAGAGCTTCCATTTTCCAGAGCATGGCTATATATTTTGGATCACTCATGATCAGAGTAGTACATTATTCAGATTTTATGACCTTGTGTCAAGGCTGAGCCTTGAGAGTTCAGATTTGATGACTGATGTGACCACTTATCCCATTACAATTTCAGTTCAGTGCCTAGAGATGTATTTCAGCAGTGTCTCAGATGATGCATGATGATTATTATTATGATGATGTTGTATGATCTATGGATATGTTCTCACTGACTGTGGATTATTATCTTGTTGATTTAGTCATGATCATAGCATGTGCTTGGTATATTATTCTTGATGTGGCAAACTATTTAAAATGAACTTTTAATCATAAAATGGACAATTGCTTGCACTTTTAGGTCACTTAACAAAACTTACTGGTATTTCACCTTACATAGACATGGTCTTTCCCCGACACCAGTTGTCTGCTAGTGTAGGCTCCATATTCACTTGTCTCCATCCATACATGACCTTCCTGTTTGACTTCAAACCCTGACTTGTCTCATTTGATTTTCTGATACTGAGGACTTCCCCATTTTTCTACCTCTGTGTTTGGACCGCATCCCTGTTTATTCAGTGTCTCGGCTCTGAGTTGGTGACAGAACTTGCCTTTGGTGAGTTGGATTGTAGGCCTAAATCATTCTGGTCGGTTGTCCCGATGTTTGGCATTGGCTCGAACTCCCCCTAGTCACTTGAGATGTTGTTGGCTAAAACTGAAAGCTCATGTTCTACCTGTGGAAACTAAATAAATTCGCCCATGGAAACAAAAAAGGGCAAGAGCAATGAAAAGCTAAAAATACTCCTCGAAGAGTATAAGAAAGGTCCAAAAAGCAATGGTTCTTAAAAGCTATATCTAAACAATTGCTGACCTTGTATAAATATATGAAAAACATGCCCTGGATGCAAGCTGCAACTAGTTGTGCTTCTCAGCACATCTGAAATCCGAAGGGTTATGTAGGCCAAAAAGGCCATGGAATAAAATTGAATGATCCTAATGAACCTGGATCAACTTGATGTAGACATGATGCCTAAGTTGAATAAACACTCTCTAAACAACTTATCCATTTGTGAGGCACAGCCATCCCTCGTGTTCTTTTGTCCAGCACAGAGTTTGTAGCTTCCCCCTTTTTCCCAGTCCAAAGTATTTTTGAGTTGAGTTAGACAAGTCAAACCCTTGGCCCAACCTTGCTCCTAGCCTTCATCCTTCACTAGCAGTTTGACCATGTCCAATGGGTGAGTTTGTCATTTGAACTATTGTGCAAGTAATTTTATATAACCACGGAATATGTTAACTTGATTAATGCCACTGAGTGGAATTTATACTTTGAGCTTAGCTGTGGGAATGATTAGAGAAACATTGTCTTAGTCTACTGATGTGATTTATCCTTGATTATATATTCTTGGGATCCGTGATGATGTGGACCATGTATGGATGATTATTGATGATGATTTATGGTCCCACATGTTTGATGATGATATCATATGATGGACATATGATGCAGATGATGTTTGATCCAGTTCAGCAGGTTTATTATTATTTCAGATCAGCAGATTATACATTGTCCATATATGGTGGACCCTACAGCTGGCCCATTAGGGCAACCCATGGTGTATGAGTACTCATTCCTAGTGGATTTGGGTCTTCTGGATCCATTGAGACACTTATCTTGCAGTTCCGGGCACTTCTGACAGTGATTGATGCAGTTTTACACTTGTTGACCAGATTTGGGGCTGATTTCCCAGCCTGAGCAGCAGGGGCCCCGAGAGGCCAGTTCACCTAGGGCGCTGATGATGGAGGGGGTGGTCCAGCCACTTGTTATTACCATTTACCCCCCCTTCCGGAGAGCCTGGTGGGCTCAGATGGACAACGCTAGCACCCTAGGAGGCAGTTTTGGCACTTTCACAGTTCCCGAGGCAGTTAAAAAATGGGATAAAGTGGTCACTGAGGAAATCGATTTGGGCAATTGAGGCAAGGTTTTGGCATTTGGTCTTCACAGAGGTCTTCCAGGGTGGCATCACTATCTTCCAGTCAGTTTTCACCATGTGGGTATGCCCGGATTGATCACATGAGGACATTTACTGCTTGACTGTCATGGATTTTGAGGACAGTTTTGGTCATTTTTATTATATTGGACATATTTTATTATTTTATTGTGCCTTGGGGATGAGCTAGTAAGGATTAATACCTCCTAGCCCCACCATGAGCTTATTTTATCATGTCCTAGTCATCATGAGGTGGATTATTGTACTTTTTACCCCTCTAGTGGGATGACGTCACCCTCCATTGTACCATTTAATGAGGGCGCTTTTGTTATTTTGAGTGATCCATGTGATATATTGTTATGGGTCATCTTAGCCATTGATTGTATGATGAGATCTTATAATCTCAACCACTCATTTGATGTAGTATTATGAAGTGGTATAGGGTTTTGGTCTTTATTATCCTATATAAGGAGGAGACCCCCCATTGTATAGCTCACCTTTGGAGCTCTGGAATATTGGAATAGAAGATTTTTTGTGGAGCACATCTCTCTTGCATTGTGGATTCTCTTGCATATTGAATATACAGTATCTCTTCTATGTATCATTGTGGATTTTGGTGCTTTTGCTAACCTTTTGACAGGAAAGTCGAATTGGAGAGAGGAGGGCGACTTTTTGAGGGTTATTGTTGGAGGGATCCACATATTCTCTCTTGGGTTGATCTTGTGACAGGGAGTATCATTATTGTATCTTCGTGACATAGTTGATGCTTTCTATTACATCTTTCTACCATTTTCATAATCATCTTGCTTGACTTGTTTCTTTGATCTTGTCTTGTAGGAGGAGGACGATTTGGCTATCTTGGAGAAGGGCGATTTGGTTGGAGCACTTGGATCTCACTCTTGAATATAAACATAGGAGAATGCTATCAACTTGCAAGGTGGCCATAAGCAATTGAGGTAAGATCTACAAGGTATGTGCCTCTTTCATCCATTCTACCTTCATTGGTCATAAAACCCTAATTAAATCAAAACCCCAAATTTGGTATTTCTTAGATCTACTTAGATCTAGCCTTGCAATTGAAAAGATATTAAAAACCCACCTCTATAGGATCCACCCCTAGTTGGATCTATAGTTTGGTGGTGATTGGCTAAAAATTGACACACTTTTCAATGCAAAAAGCCTTCTTGAACCTAAATCGATTTTCCTAAGAGAAGCTTGTTGGGTTAGATCTAGCACATGGGTAGGTGAGATCCCACTTGATTTGACATCTAGACATTTGATAACCTATACCCATATCCTTACTTTGGTGAAAACTACCTTGTGGACATCTCTCCATGATTTAAGGGGTTGAAACCCCCTTTTGACCTTCTTGGCATCTTAAAACTTAGATCTACTAAGATCTAGCCATTGGGTTCACTTGAAACTTTGAAGGAACATAGATCGGGGTACTAACATCCCGGATCTACATTTTGGTGGCCATTGGACTTGATTTGGTCCACCAAAACCCATTTTTGGACCCTCCTTGAGCAAATCGCACCCCCTTGATTTTTTGAGTTGGTCCACTTCTAGGAAGTGGGTGTTGGAGATTTTCGTGGATTTGGAATGCCCATGCTTTGAAACCTAGGTCTATACGGTCCTTTCGTCAAGATCCGCCTTGGGGATTGCATTCCTTGTTTTAAGGGATTGTGGTCCACTTTTGGTCATCACTTAAAAACCTAGATCTAATAAGATCCAACCATTGGATCTCATTCAACCCACTTTACTTGGCTTCTAGGTGTCCCGATCTACAATTTGACATACTTTTTGACCCCATTAGCCCACTTAACAAGGCACTAGTCCATCACCAAGCAAGTCGCACTCCTTGGGATTGGTGTCAAATCCTAGATCTAGCACATGGGTATCCTTGAAATCAATTTCAACTCATAGATCTAGCCTACATATAACCTATAGTACCTACCTCACATCTAACTTCACCTTGTGGATCACTTCACACTTCCCAAGAAAACTAGACCCACTTGTGTAAACACATGGTACTATACTTTGTCATCATACCCCATCATGTGGCCTAGACCATACATAGGTTGAAACGTTAATAATCTCTTATACTTCCCTCAACCATACCTTAAACCTTAGGTCCACTTTGCCTTGCATTGGTTTCCGTAACTCATTACTTACCTACACTTAGAAACCTTTGTTTGGGTCCAATCAACTGTGATTGGGGTATAGGGTCTCCCCCTTGGTCTAGTTACACTTTGACCTAAAGCGAAGAGTGCCTCGGTTGACGTGACTCCCACATTGCATTGGGAACCGTGGCATCTCTTGGGTCACCTCTTTAGTTGCCTATCTCCTCTACCGTCCCGGATGGGATACCTCTAGGGGCAACTACAAGTTGTGTGATAACAAAACCCTCAAAGACCATTAAACGAGTATGTTTACAATACTGATGAACATGGAACCTATCAAATTAACTCTACCTTTTTGGCCCCCATCCAAGAAGAAATTAAGGATGAAAAGGTTGATGAGTTATGCAGAATGAATTTTGATGGTGCATATTCAAGAGCTGGGAAAGGGGCTGGGATAGTCATAGCCTCACCTAAGGGTAAGATCTTCAACTTTGCTTTCAGGTTAGAGTTTGAAGCAACTAATAATGTAGTAGAGTACGAAGCACTTCTACTAGGCATTGAAATTGCAAAGGACATGGGTATAAAATTGCTAAGCATAAAGGGTGATTCAGATTTGATAGTCCAACAAATAAAGGACAAATTTGCATGCAAGTGTAAAAGACTAAAGAAATACAGAAATGTAGTTTGGGACACAATGGAATTCTTTGACGCCCTTAACATAGAAGCAATCCCTAGAGATCAGAATAGTGCAACAGATAGACTGGCGGTATCAGCATCAACCTTGCAACCATCAGATGAAATGTTAGAAGGTGATTGCCCACTTGAAATAAACTTTAGGCCATCAATACTTGATAACGTTGAGCATTGGCAGGTTTTCAGAGATGACGAGAAAATATTGAAATTCATTAATAACATAGATGAATTTTTGAATTTCAAGGTGAATGAACAAGAGGAAAATAAAGAGTACCAGGAAGAAGGCAATCAATTTGACAATCCTGCGCCACGTGGCCTTGTAGCCTTAGAGAACATCTTTGACAGGCAGGATAGAAGGAAGAATAACATCGATCAGATGAAACCAGGAGACTACATTGAAATAAACATTGGGTCGGAAAATAACCTCAAAATGATAAAAAATGGAAAAGGAACTTCGGAAAAAGAGAGGAATGACTTGATAAATCTTGTAAAAGAGTATAGGGATGTGTTTGCATTTACCTACAATGAATTAAAAGCTTATCGGGAGGATGTCTTCCATCACACCATCCCCCTCAAACCTGAATGTCTAAAGTCAAGCCTTTTTGACAAAAAACTTAGGCAAATAAATCCTAAGTTGGCACCTATTGTAAAGAAGGAGTTAGAAAAAATGCTGGCAGCAGGAATCATAGCTCCTACAAGACATTCAACGTGGTGTTCCAATTTAGTTGTAGTTAGGAAAATTAAAAGAAGTTTGAGGATATGTATAGATTTCAGAAATCTGAATATTGCTTGTCAGAAGGACAACTATCCTCTTCCCAACATGGAGACCCTCCTCCAACAGGTCATTGGGTCCAATATGATGTCCATGCTTGATGGATTTTTTGGTTATAATCAGGTTGTGATTCAAGATGAAGACAAACATAAAACCACATTCACAGCCCCTCGGGGCACATTTGAATATCTGAGAATGCCCTTTGGTCTTCTTAATGCTGGGGCCACTTTTCAAAGGGCCATGGATTATGCCTTCAAGGAATTGATTGGTAAAATCATTGAAATTTACCAAGATGACCTCACTGTGTTTTCTAAAGAAAGATCCAGCCATCTTGGTCATCTCAAACAGGTTTTTGAACGGTGTAGGAAATATGGCATTTCCTTAAATTCGGCAAAATCAGTCCTAGGCATCGACGAGGGGAAACTCCTTGGTCACATCATATCCAAAGACGGGGTCAAAATTGACCCTGAGAGAATTAAAGCCATTAGGAAGATACCCTTGCCCAAAAATGTACAAGCCCTTCAATCCTTTAATGGGTGTTATCACCTATTTTGTACAAATAGCTGAATTTCTCATGAGCCGCTAGTTTCATGAACACGATTCATGTTCATCATCAGTGTTCAGAAGTTTAGAAGTCATTTTCACGGCAATTTTGCCCCATTTGAAATAACTGCATGTTCATACCCCCATGGGGAAAATGTAAAAAGTTGGTCTAAACGGGATCCTTTTATAAAAGACTCGACTATCCGTAGGTTTAGCCATTTGGGGGATACTCTAGAGGGTTTTTTCCTTAGGAATTATGCGCTACTCATCAGGGGCGTATAATCCCTGAGTTTTTCATTCAAACCTCCACAGCTGGAGCATTTCCCATGGTGGTCAAAACCTAAGGTGGTTATTAGAGTCTTGTGTCTAGGATTTTTACGTGTTAGCCATCTCGATTGAGTCGTATGAACATGCACTAGGTCCCCTAGCAGTTTCGTTGGATTCCAACAAAAATGATTTTTTCCATAAATCAGACCATTTTTTAATGGTTTAATTAAAAAATTTCAAAAAGTGATAAAAACCTCATCTGGAGGCGGAATTGGGCGTGGGGAGGCTAGTCTTGACGCTCGGAGCGTGCTCTTTACCCTAACGCCAACTTTTCTAGGGTTTCAGCGATTACGTCGCCTCTGGGAGCAGTTTTCACTATTTTGGCATTTAGTAGCCATAAAATGACAAAATACACTATATGACAAAAAACCAAAAAAGACAAGATTGATTAAACAATTAATTTTTGAAGGTGGGGTATGTTTCAAATAAGGTGTACGACCCACATAAAATATATGAGGCACATGCTAAATCAAATTTTGTAAATTCGAATTTGATTTAAGTATGACGTGAGCCATGACCGTACGGCTCTTCATGAAGACTCACGATTTGGCTATGTGTCAAAGGTTTAATGGATGGGTGAATGAGCATTTACCTTATTGTGGGCGCCTCCCTAGTTTTATGGCCACATCATGGCTCGGTTCTCTTGGAAACTCAAGTTATCATTTAGTGCAAGCTCCAAGCGTATCTCCTTCATGCTCACGTCCATCCTACATGGAGCTCACGCATTGGATGGGTGTATGTTACAAAGCCGTGATGGAGTTTCCTATGTTGGGTTGAGGCCACCTCCCCATCCTCATCATTACAATTCGAGTTGTCTATTGGAGATATCACTCCAAGCATGGATTAGATTGGGATTCGATTTATTGTTTGGTGCCATTTGGCTCCCTTCTCAAGCCAAGTTCGAGTGAGGTCTTGGGCATTTTGTATTGGTATAAGTAGAGGCTCTTTAAGCTCTCTTCACATGGATTCTTTGTTGTAGAGTTACTCTGAGAAAATTGTATCAAGCTTTTGCTTGGGATTTGTGAATAAAGTTTTTCGACTTTGGAGGTCTATGGGCTCTTGTTCATTGTGGTGAATTCTTCATGGTTGAGGTGATCTCTTTCCAAGCATTTCTCTTTCAATACTAGTATATGTTGTGATCAAATGCTAGCTTTAGAAGTCTAATATCTTAGAACGTAAGATCTGTCATTTGCGGTTGTCAACTTGACTTATTGTGCAAATGTTTATCAAAGTTATATGAATAGGACGTATTCGGTTGTACTAATATTGATAAAGCTTTGATCTGCTTAGCATACTAGTTGTTTTGATCTCACTATTGTATTGAGTGTGTTGTGCTTCGTCAGGTTTCACCAATTGAAGAAGGGTGTGAGCTCGGTTGCTTCTATCCCAAGCTTCGATAATTATTCATTGATTTTAACACTTTGTGATTGCAGGACTTATAAAGTTGTCATCTTTTATCACAAAAGGAAAGCCAAGAGTAACTCTTGCTGGTATTCCATCATACAAAACACTTTTTCTTCAAACTGGTTATTGGATCTAAAGGCTTCTCTTCTTCAAGCCCTCCATTTTCTCCTTGAGTTTTTTGCTTTTGACTTGCAAGCCTTTTCTCCTCTATCCTAGTTTCGTCCTACTCTCTGCAAGCCTTCCTCTTTGCTCTCGTTTTCCCTTTGCATTTGCTGCTCACTGTCCCATCTCCTCGTTGCCCCATTTCAGTCTGTTCACTCCCCCCAAAACTCAGTCCGCTTACCTTACTGTTTGGCTGCCCTCTTCCTTCCAACCTTCATCTTCTTCCCACTGTCCCTCACTTCTGTTAGCAGCCTGCTGTCCTTCACCTCTGTTAGCAGCCTGCTGTCCCTTTCTTTAGGCAGCCCTCATTCTTCTCCTTCTTGTCTCCTCTCGTCCACCTTCAAGTCTGCCCTAAATCACAACAAAACAACAAAAAACTTGTTAGTGTTTAAGTTCTTTTTCACTTGCATTTCCATACTATTTCTGATTTCAAGAAAATAAAAAGTTTGCTTTATAGTTAATCTCATATTAGTTTAAATTTTTGGTTAATTTACTTGTTAGTTTTCTAGATTTGCATTTGCATCTTAGGTTGTTAGTTTGCATCTAACCTTTAGTTTTAGTTAAGTTTCATTTTCAAAGTTAGTATTTTTTCAGTATTTCATTTTAGTATCTTCCTAGATCTTACATCTAGTTTATTTTCAGCTTGCACATGCATCCTAGATTTCTATTTTGAAAGATAAAAGTTGCATATAAAAATATTTCATTTTACATCCTAGATCTCATTCTCAAAATTAAGACTTGCATTGTTTCCTTTTATCAATTTTTTAGTTTGCATTTAGTTTCAAGCTTTGATTTGTTTGCTAATAACTAATGGGTGCCTTGCTTGGGTGATTTGAGTTCTTGTAGGTATTTGAAAGAGAAGAGAACTAAGAAGATCCAAATTGAAAGAGAAAAAAAACAAGGAGAAGATTGAACCAACAGCACCATTTGAACCAAGATCAAAACCATGAAGACTTAATCAATCTCCTTTGTATTAGCTATTAATAGCTTGTTCCATTTACTTCCTAAGTTTATTTTCTTTCAAAGACCTTGCAAGGGTTAAATTCCCAAGGCAACTGTAATCTGTTTAATAAAAAGGCTAGGTGGGATAAGGCCTCCCACTCATCTTTTGTCCTTCCATTTGGGGAAGTTTTGTTTCATGAATGCTTAGATTAGCTTTACTTCAAGTCATCTAGATTAAAGTTCAATTTTTGTACTTAGATTAAATTCTCTTCCAAGTTTTGACTTGAGTTAGCAACCTTGGAATTTCATCCTGAGGGCCACATTATTTTGTGGTGGCTTCTCTATCCCCATTAGACTCCTTGTCGAAATTCAGCTCACTGGAAGTTCTCAAGGACTAGTGGTTCTAGTGGTCACCTTGTTCGGAGGTTGATCCCACCTTGTGTTTATTTCTTAGTTAGTTGGTTAATCTTGGCCTTAGAAAGCGTACTTCTGTTATCATCTTTTATCAATTATCTTACTTCAGAAAGTGCACTTTTCTTTTATGCAAGCTGCCTCTATTCTAATAAACAAACAAAGTCTCTTGAACTTGCAGTAATCCAAGTCAAGAGCACTCTCTGTCGGAGAGCATTTTTAGTTTGCATCTTTTCCCCTTGCATTAGGCATATTAGATTAAATAAGTCTCTTGAACCTTGTCATAAGACAAAGTCAAGAGCACTCTCTATCGGAGAGTTGAACTGTGTGCTTAAACAACAAATAAAATATTTCAACTCACACTCCGATAATAATTTATCTTGGTTGCTATCTAACACCCGTATGCTCTTCCAACTTGAAAGGGTTGGGCTAGTACTCAGAAAGGTGTTAGACTTGATAATTTCTACAACATAATAAAATTTTCACCCCTTTAACCAACGAACCGGTGTTGACCATTCGAGACATACTCAGGTAGTGGGCAAAGTTCCTAAACCTGGTGGGGCTGGAGTCACCCGCTGTCTAGACATCAGAGTGGTTAAGTCTTTAGACACTTATTCCTCGAACTCTGGGCAGACTGACATACCATCAGAAGAGGAAGCCACTGAAAGTATTTCCGGTCTCTTTGCTTACCTTGTGATCTTATCCTAATAATCAAGACCATTAAAACTTTTAATTTACCAAGATAATTTGCAAAATGATCTCACGAACGTATCTCTCGATCACTTGTATCAAGCAACCTAAGCACTCAAGCATTTTTTGACTCCATAAGGCACTGGTCCTTGATCACATATTTTATTTTGCTTATTATCTATTTGGAGTACCATGTGTTAATTTCCATAAATGAGTGACTTGTACCTAAAAGATTTCTTAAAGTGGTTGTGAATCAGTGTATCTCTTATCTTAAATTGCAACGTGATTGCTCACTTATCTTGTGTCTTATTCAAAGTATCATTATGTCTTTCATTATTCGAAAAACTCCTAAACAACACCCATCCGCATCACCACACATTAAAACATTTAAAAACACATTGAGCCATAGTTAAACTCTTTGTAGGGACTACCCCCCTTGGTTTCGTTAGGAGTTAGCCTAAACGGAGGAGCTGGGATTCAGGTGATAGTACCTGGCTCATTGCTTGCCCCCAAGGCCACACTTTCCCCACTTGTAGTGAGGGAACAGCTTTCGAAAGATTTCTGCTGCTGGTGTGCATCTCGGCGGACAACATTTTTGGCGTCGTTGCCGGGGACAAATCTTTTTGTTCCTGAACGACCTTAGTTTTTTCTAGTTTGTTTTACCTTTTTGATAGATTCCGATATCTATCTGGCGACTCTACTGCCCTTTTTAGTTTTCCTTTTTGGTAGATTTTTAGTCAAATCACTCTCAGAAATTATACTTGAATCCACCCGGCGACTCCACTGTCAGTAAACCCCTCAAGGTATTCAACTAGAAGGAATTCTGAAGGTTTACTCAATTTCATCCCCGAGCCTGAAAAGGTTTACAGGAGGAGATTGAATAAACTCAATTCTCGTAGGATTCTTGAAGAGCTTCGATCTCAGTCCATTTCTGACATCCATAGTCTTTTTATAGAAAATAACTTTGAAAACAATAATATTTGTCTTTCCGATACAATGGGTGATTTCTATTCTCCCCTTGACATTACTCAGATAGTAGGTCAACCACATGACATTCCAGACAAAGCTATCGACAAACTTCCCATTTTCACTGGCACTGATGCCATTATTGCTGCCTATCATCTCAAAGCTTTCTCAAAATGTACAAGCGGATATGTCAAAGATCCTGCCCACAGGCATGATGATGTTTACATGAGGCTGTTTGCTTTATCTTTAGATGGGGATGCTGGTGACTGGTTCATCGGCTTACCAAACAACTCCTTTGCAACCTTGACTGCTTTTAAGAATGCTTTCACCAAGAAGTATGGTGAGAAAAAGGAGCCTCGACATCAACTTGCAGCTTTGACAAACATTAAAAGAAGTGAGATGGAAACCATGGATGAGTTCAATAAGAAATTCACCGACTTGTCCAATGCAATCCCTACAGATTACAAGCCAACTCCACATACCATATTGGTTTATTACATTGAATCCTTAAGTGGGGAAATGCAGTATGAACTTAGAGATAAAGCCCACCACTTTGTTAGAAGCACAGGGAATGGCAACTAAGATAAGAACATGCAGTCTTTCGGTAAGTCAAATTTGCCTGGTTTCTCTAGAGCTCAAACTCCTTTGAAATCAACAGAGCATAAAGATAAGGACCATGTAGCTGCTATAAAAGATTCATATGAGAAAAAGATGATGGATATGCGTGAAAGAATGGAAAAGGCTGAGCAGAAACATGTAACTCAGATGAAGGAAATACAGAATCACATCATAAACATAGAAAGAGCACATGTTCAACAGGTCCAACAGATTCAACAAACTCAACCAGTTCAAAGAAACTACCCTCCTAAGACCAACTGGCAGAAAAAGGCTCCTAACAATGAAAAGAGGCCTCCCAATCAAATTGAGGTTGCTAACATGATTGAGACCTACATACCATTTTGTAGAGCTTGCAAAGATTTTCATGAAGAATTTTCTTGCTACTTTGCAAACTATGTACAAGAACATGGATTTCCAGAGGGTAGTACCAGTGAACCAACATCAAGCAAGCCTGAATATATAAATGCGGTAGGAGACATTTTTGATATTCCTAGAGAAAGTTGGAGACAAGCTAAACAGTACAATCAAGAGTTGGATAATATGACTAAGAACTTTGGAGAAAGACCTTCCAATGAGCAAGTCCATAATATGCAAAAGTTTAAAGGGATTGGTTACCAAAGAAGAGCAAATCCTTCACCTGCCATATAGCCACCAAAGGTAAAAATTCCGACTGAATCAAATGACTCTACTAAATTGAATTTTGATTGGAGTAATTGGTTCAATACAACTAAAGTGCCTGTACCTGTGACTGAGCTTTATAGAATTCTTGGTGAGAAGGAAAAACTGTTAAGAGCACTTGAAATAACCATCTCTACTTGTACTCCTACCCCTAGTCCACCCACTCCTCTTACTCCTCAAACCCCTAAGAAATTCATTTTCTCAGATACTGTAGAGCAACCTTCAACGAGCTATGGCAATGCTCATGAGGATCCTCCTGTAATCTTGCATACTAGGGAATCAAGAAAAGAAGCTCACCCACCTTTCTATATATCATTGATGATAGGTGACCTTCTTCTACATAATTGTATGTTGGATTCAGGATTTGGTGCAAATTTGATGACTAAAAAATTTATGCAACAGCTTAACTTGAGGATCCTCCTGTAATCTTGCATACTAGGGAATCAAGAAAAGAAGCTCACCCACCTTTCTATATATCATTGATGATAGGTGACCTTCTTCTACATAATTGTATGTTGGATTCAGGATTTGGTGCAAATTTGATGACTAAAAAATTTATGCAACAGCTTAACTTGAAAACCACTAGGCCTTACCAGAATGTATGTGCCATGGATTCCAGACCTATTAAAGTTGAAGGGATAATCGAAAACCAACCTGTTAAATTGGCTAAATATCCAGATATCCATGTAACCATGGACATACTTGTTATAGATGTTCCAAATAAATGGGGAATGCTACTTTCTAGGAAGTGGGATTCCACTTTAGGAGGATCGATCCAAATGGATTGGACTTATGCTATAGTACCAATATCTGAGGATTCTGTAGTTAAATTGCATAATGAGAAAGAAAAGAAGTATCATGTTGAGAATCCCAAGAATCCTTATAATCAATATACTTATAATACTGATGATCCTGGGAGCTGTGCAATTTACTCTACCTTTCTAGCACCTATTCAAAGCGAAAGTGAAATTGAGGAGGATAGGCATAACATGGAGGATGACATAAGTGATGATGAATCCATCATGGATGAATCCATCATGGATGAATCCATCATGGATGAATCTAAAGGAGTTAACAATGAACAAAATCCCTTGGGAAATTTTGTTGATAATCCCACTTATGAGCATGAAGGTACATATAGCCAGGAATATGACATAATGCATGAGGACTCCCCCATATTTGACAAAGATATGGATGATGACTATTGGACATACATTGGAAAACCTATTTTCGATATATCTAGAGAAGGGAGTATAAATTTTGAGCATTTGAACATGGAGGAAGAGCATATTGTTTGTTCATATAAGCAGTCAGAACCACACATAAGCGTCAACAAAGATGACCTAGAGAAAAAATACAGTGAAGGGCCAGTTTGGGTAAAGTCAGTTGAATACATATCTCCGCCATCGGATGACCCTTGTATATTAGAACAGTTCGAGGCATGCACTTTAATAGAAAATTATTTTCAGAAGAGCCTTTCGGATCAGTGTGATGAGGTACCAGAACTGCCTTGTCATCCTGAATTTCTTCACCCTATCCTGTTCGGGATAGAGTGTGCCTGCAAGAGGACTCACTATATTGGGAAGCATTTTCAATTATCTATCTTATGATTTCCCATCCGTCCCTCCCATCCAGAAGATCAAAGCAGGTTTGCACTTTCTGATAAGCATGCCCTTGTCCTGGCTGGTAACCAGAGACAAGGTAAAAAAATGTTTTTACATTGATTACATGCTTAAATGGTTACATTGGATTTTTGATTATACCTAACGTTTTCCTTTCTGTATTATATTAGAATAGGAAAAGTTTTAATTTTGTCAAAGAAACAAGCATTTACTTTCTGCATGTAGATTTTTAGAGCTTATTTTCAAAATAAAATACAGTTGATATTTCATTTTGGTTTTTTCTTAACACGTGCTACTGAAGGTTTTCTATCAAGTTGAGATGTTTTTACAGGTTATATATATAAACCAGAGATTCTGGTGTTCTCGTATCCTCTCCTTGCATGATTTCCAGATCAAGCACACGTCCCACAGTTGGAGCCAGATGTTATCACCTATTTTGTACAAATAGCTGAATTTCTCATGAGCCGCCAGTTTCATGAACATGATTCATGTTCATCATCAGTGTTCAGAAGTTCAGAAGTAATTTTTAGGGCAATTTTGCCCCATTTGTAATAACTGCATGTTCATACCCCCGTGGGAAAAATGTAAAAAGTTGGTCTAAACGGGATCCTTTTATAAAAGACTCGGCTATCCGCAAGTTTAGCCATTTGGGGGATACTCTAGAGTGTTTTTTCCTTAGGAATTATGCGCTACTCATCAGTGGCGTATAATCCCTGAGTTTTTCACTCAAACCTCCAAAGTTGGAGTATTTCCCATGGTGGTCAAAACCTAAGGTGGTTATTAGAGTCTTGTGTCTAGGATTTTTTACGTGTTAGCCATCTCGATTGAGTTGTATGAACATGCACTAGGTCCCCTAGGAGTTTCGTTGGATTCCAGCAAAAATAATTTTTTCCATAAATTAGACCATTTTTTAATGGTTTAATTAAAAAATTTCAAAAAGTGATAAAAATCTCATCTAGAGGCGGAATTGGGCATGGGGAGGCTCGTCTTGACGCTCGGAGCGTGCTCTTTACCCTAACGCCAACTTTTCTAGGGTTTCGGGCGATTACGCCACCTTTGGGAGCAGTTTTCACTATTTTGGCATTTAGTAGCCATAAAATGACAAAATACACTATATGACAAAAAACCAAAAAAGACAAGATTGATTAAAAAATTAATTTTTGAAGGTGGGGTATGTTTCAAATAAGGTGTACGACCCACATAAAATATATGAGGCACATGCTAAATCAAATTTTGTAAATTCGAATTTGATTTAAGTATGACGTGAGCCATGACCGTACGGCTCTTCATGAAGACTCACGATTTGGCTATGTGTCAAAGGTTTAATGGATGGGTGAATGAGCATTTACCTTATTGTGGGCGCCTCCCTAGTTTTATGGCCACATCATGGCTCGGTTCTCTTGGAAACTCAAGTTATCATTTAGTGCAAGCTCCAAGCGTATCTCCTTCATGCTCATGTCCATCCTACATGGAGCTCACGCATTGGATGGGTGTATGTTACAAAGCTGTGATGGAGTTTCCTATGTTGGGTTGAGGCCACCTCCCCATCCTCATCATTACAATTCGAGTTGTTTATTGGAGATATCACTCCAAGCATGGATTAGATTGGGATTCGATTTATTGTTTGGTGCCATTTGGCTCCCTTCTCAAGCCAAGTTCGAGTGAGGTCTTGGGCATTTTGTATTGGTATAAGTAGAGGCTCTTTGAGCTCTCTTCACATGGATTCTTTGTTGTAGAGTTACTTTGAGAAAATTGTATCAAGCTTTTGCTTTGGATTTGTGAATAAAGTTTTTCGACTTTGGAGGTCTATGGGCTCTTGTTCATTGTGGTGAATTCTTCATGGTTGAGGTGATCTCTTTCCAAGCATTTCTCTTTCAATACTAGTATATGTTGTGATCAAATGCTAGCTTTAGAAGTCTAATATCTTAGAATGTAAGATCTGTCATTTGCGGTTGTCAACTTGACTTATTGTGCAAATGTTTATCAAAGTTATATGAATAGAACGTATTCGGTTGTACTAATATTGATAAAGCTTTGATCTGCTTAGCATACTAGTTGTTCTGATCTCACTATTGTATTGAGTGTGTTGTGCTTTGTCAGGTTTCACCAATTGAAGAAGGGTGTGAGCTCGGTTGCTTCTATTCCAAGCTTCGACAATCATTCATTTATTTTAACACTTTGTGATTGCATGACTTATAAAGTTGTCATCTTTTATCACAAAAGGAAAGCCAAGAGTAACTCTTGCTGGTGTTCCATCATACAAAACACTTTTTCTTCAAACTGGTTACTCTAAAGGTTTCTCTTCTTCAAGCCCTCCATTTTCTCCTTGAGTTTTTTGCTTTTGACTTGCTAGCCTTTTCTCCTCTATCCTAGTTTCGTCCTACTCTCTGCAAGCCTTCCTCTTTGCTCTCGTTTTCCCTTTGCATTTGCTGCTCACTGTCCCATCTCCTCGCTGCCCCATTTCAGTCTGTTCACTCCCCCTAAAACTCAGTCCGCTTACCTTACTGTTTGGATGCCCTCTTCCTTCCAACCTTCATCTTCTTCCCACTGCTGTCCCTCACTTCTGTTAGCAGCCTGCTATCCCTCATCTCTGTTAGCAGCCTGCTGTCCCTTTCTTTAGGCAGCCCTCATTCTTCTCCTTCTTGTCTCCTCTCGTCCACCTTCAAGTCTGCCCTAAATCACAGCAAAACAACAAAAATCTTTTTAGTGTTTAAGTCTTTTTTCACTAGCATTTCCATACTATTTCTGATTTCAAGAAAATAAAAAGTTTGCTTTATAGTTAATCTCGTATTAGTTTAAATTTTTGGTTAGTTTACTTGTTAGTTTTCTAGATTTGCATTTGCATCTTAGGTTGTTAGTTTGCATCTAACCTTTAGTTTTAGTTAAGTTTCATTTTCAAAGTTAGTATTTTTTCAGTATTTCATTTTAGTATCTTCCTAGATCTTACATCTAGTTTATTTTCAGCTTGCACATGCATCCTAGATTTCTATTTTGAAAGATAAAAGTTGCATATAAAAATATTTCATTTTACATCCTAGATCTCATTCTCAAGATTAAGACTTGCATTGTTTCCTTTTATCAATTTTTTAGTTTGCATTTAGTTTCAAGCTTTGATTTATTTGCTAATAACTAATGGGTGCCTTGCTTGAGTTGATTTGAGTTCTTGTAGGTATTTGAAAGATAAGAGAACTAAGAAGATCCAAATTGAAAGATAAAAAAAACAAGGAGAAGATTGAACCAAGAGCACCATTTGAACCAAGATCAAAACCATGAAGACTTAATCAATCTCCTTTGTATTAGCTATTAATAGCTTGTTCCAAACAAGGAGAAGATTGAACCAAGAGCACCATTTGAGCCAAGATCAAAACCATGAAGACTTAATCAATCTCCTTTGTATTAGCTATTAATAGCTTGTTCCATTTACTTCCTAAGTTTATTTTCTTTCAAAGACCTTGCAAGGGTTAAATTCCCAAGGCAATTGTAATCTGTTAATAAAAAGGCTAGGTGGGATAAGGCCTCCCACATATCTTTTCTCCTTCCCCATTTGGGGAAGTTTTGTTTCATGCATGCTTAGATTAGCTTTACTTCAAGTCATCTAGATTAAAGTTCAATTTTTGTACTTAGATTAAATTCTCTTCCAAGTTTTGACTTGAATTAGCAACTTTGGGATTTCATCCCGAGGGCCACATTATATTGTGGCGGCTTCTCTATCCCCATTAGACTCCTTGTTGAAATTCAGCTCGCTGGAAGTTCTCAAGGACTGGTGGTTCTAGTGGTCACCTTGTTTGGAGGTTGATCCCACCTTGTGTTTATTTCTTAGTTAGTTGGTTAATCTTGGCCTTAGAAAGCGTACTTCTGTTATCATCTTTTATCAATTATCTTACTTCAGAAAGTGCACTTTTCTTTTATGCAAGCTGCCTCCATTCTAATAAACAAACAAAGTCTCTTGAACTTGCAGTAATCCAAGTCAAGAGCACTCTATATCGGAGAGCATTTTTAGTTTGCATTTTTTCCCCTTGCATTAGGCATATTGGATTAAATAAGTCTCTTGAATCTTATCATAAGACAAAGTCAAGAGCACTCTCTATCGGAGAGCTGAACTGTGTGCTTAAACAACAAATAAAATATTTCAACTCACACTCCCATAATAATTTATCTTGGTTGCTATCTAACACCCGTATGCTCTGCCAACCTGAAAGGGTTGGGCTAGTACTCAGAAAGGTGTTAGACTTGATAATTCCTACAACATAAGAAAATTTTCACCCCTACAACCAACGAATCGGCATTGACCATTCGAGACATACTCAGGTAGTGGGCAAAGATCCTAAACTTGGTGGGGCCGGAGTCATCCGCTGTCTAGACATCGGAGTGGTTAAGTCTTTAGACACTTATTCCTCGAACTCTGGGCGGACCGACATACCATCAGACGAGGAAGCCACTGAAAGTATTTCCGGTCTCTTTGCTTACCTTGTGATCTTATCCTAATAATCAAGATCATTAAAACTTTTAATTTACTAAGATAATTTGCAAAACGATCTCATGAACGTATCTCTCGAACACTTGTATCAAGCAACCCAAGCACTCAAACATTTTTTGACTCCATAAGGCACTGGTCCTTGATCACATATTTTATTTTGCTTATTATCTATTTGGAGTACCATGTGTTAATTTCCATATATGAGTGACTTGTACCTAAAAGATTTCTTAAAGTGGTTGTGAATCAGTGTATCTCTTATTTTAAATTGCAACGTGGATTGCTCATTTATCTTGTGTCTTATTCAAAGTATCATTGTGTCTTTCATTATTCGAAAAACTTCTAAACAACACCCATCCGCATCACCACATATTAAAACATTTAAAAACACATTGAGCCATAGTTAAAATCTTTGTAGGGACTACCCCCCTTGGCTTCGTTAGGAGTTAGCCTAAACGGAGGAGATGGGATTCAGGTGACAATACCTAGCTCATTGCTTGCCCCCAAGGCCACACTTTGCCCACTTGTAGTGAGGGAACAACTTTCGAAAGATTTCTGCTGTTGGTGTGCATCTTGGCGGACAACAATGGGCACATAAACTTCATCAAGAGATTCATCCCTAACTTGGCTGAATTAATGAAACCTATGCAAAGGTTGCTTAAAAAAGATGCTAAGTTTATATGGAATGATGAAGAAAGAGAGGCTTTCAATAACATCGAAGAGGCTATCTCTAAGTCACCTGTCTTGGTTAGCCCGGATTACATGAAGGACTTCATGGTTTTCTCCTTTGCTTCAGAAGATACTATTGCCGGGGTGTTGCTCCAAAAGAACTTCGAAGGGTTCGAGCAACCAATTGCTTTCATGAGTAGAGCCTTACAAAATTCAGAGTTAAAATATACTACTATGGAAAAGCAGGCCTATGCCTTAGTGAAATCTCTTAAGCATTTTATAACATACATTGGCTATTCGAAGGTCATAGGATATGTCCCCCATGCTGCAGTGAAAGACATCCTGTCCCAACAAGATTGCTTAGGAATAAGGGGCACATGGGTATCCAAAATCCAGGAGTATGACTTAGAGATTAAGCCAACACAATTAATAAAAGGACAAGGTCTTGCCAAGATGTTAACCCAAAAGAATGAGGAAGCAATAGACATGATTTGTGAAAACGGTAGACCTGAATCAACCATGACACCAGCATTGCAAGAACTTGACAATCATTGGTACTCTAACATCATATATTTCTTGTTACATTTCACTTGCCTAGATCATCTTAAAGGACATAAATGAAGGGCACCAAGATTAAAAAATGCTAGGTATTGCCTTACTCAAGAGGGCCTGGGTTGGAGGAACCCAGATGGTGTAATACGTAGATGTGTTCATGAACAAGATTCCAAGAAAGTCTTGACTGAGTTCCACTCAAGATTTTGTTGGGGCCATTATGCAGCAAACACAACTGCCCATAAAATCCTTCGAGCAGGATACTATTGGCCAACCATCTTTGCAGATGTGCATAAACATGTCAAGTGTTGCCAGGAGTGTCAGCTCTTTACAGGGAAGTAGAAGTTGGCTGCTCTTCCTCTTACACCAGTAGTTGTCCTTGCCCCTTTTCAACAATGAGGCCTTGACTTTATCGGGAAATTCAAAGATAATTCTAGCAATGGATTTTGCTGGATTCTCACAGCAACTGACTACTTCACCAAGTGGGTAGAGGCCATACCCACCAAAACAGCCACATAAAAAGTTGTCATGGACTTCATTGAGGACTTAATCATCACACGATTTGGTACCCCTCTCAAGATAACAACTGATAATGCCAAGGCTTTCAGATCTGAAGAGGTGAATGATTTTTGTTTCAAATATGGCATTATCCTATCCCATTCTTCTGACTATTACCCACAGGGAATGGACTTGCTGAGTCCACCAATAAAACTTAATGACCATCCTTAAGAAAACTGTGGGTGACAACAAAAGATCTTGGGATAGCAAAATCAAGTATGCTCTATGGGCAGATAGGATCACCAAAAAGAATCCTATTGGAAAATCTCCTTTCGAGCTTGTATATGGTCTCACAGCCACCTTACCAGTCAGCATGCAAATACCTATATTAAGAATGATAAGTGAGTATGGGACAGAAAAGTTAGAGATGGAACAGAGGATAAACCAGATCATAGAGCTTAATTAAATTAGAAGAACAACCTTAGATCAAGTCTTAAGGCATCAAGAGAGCGTGAAGGGAACCTTTGACAAGCTAGCTAAGTCTAGATCATTTCAGATTGGAGACACGGTCCTTTTATGGGACAAAAGGAGAGAAAAACCAGGGAAGCATGGAAAATTTGATAGCCTTTGGAGAGGCCCTTATATCATATGTGACTTTGCTGGCACCAATTCCTTCATACTGAACACTATGGAAGGAGAAAGGCTAAACCTACCCATGAATAGACAACAATGACTTATAATAAATGACCATGGGGTCATTTCAGGGCTTTTCTAAACCCTCTCTTGTTGTATTTATATTCTTCTATTTTTTGTATCATATTATTGTCCCATATGCTCTTGTACTTTATATTTTGTACCATATTTTTCATGTATATTATGCTTTGTACTTTATATACTTCATAGAATAGATTTCATTTTATGTTGGTTATATTTGGCATTTTATCATGTATACATGGGACTAAGACACTTTTGTTTACGTGTAGGTACCAGAGATTCTTGGATTCTCGGGCACTCTCTTTAATCAATAAATCAAATGAGTACCCGTCCCATAGTTGGAGCTAGATGTTACCAGCTATATTGTACAATAGCTGAATTTCTTGTGAGCCGCCAATTTAATGAACATGTTCAATGTTCGTCACCAGTGTTCAGAAGTAATTTTCAGGGCAATTTTGCCCCATTTGTAATAACTGCATGTTCATACCCCCATTGGGAATTTGTAAAACGTTGGTCTAAACGGGGTCCTTTTATAAAAGACTCGGCTATCCTTAGGTTTAGCCATTTGGGGGATACTCTAGAATACCCCCATTGGGAATTTGTAAAAAGTTGGTCTAAATGGGGTCCTTTTATAAAAGACTCGGCTATCCTTAGGTTTAGCCATTTGGGGGATACTCTAGAGTGTTTTTTCCTTAGGAATTATGCGCTACTCATTAGTGGCGTATAATCCCTAAGTTTTTCACTCAAATCTCCAAAGCTGGAGTATTTTCCATGGTGGTCAAAACCTAAGGTGGTTATTAGAGTCTTGTGTTTAAGATTTTTTACGTGTTAACCAGCTCGATTGAGTCGTATGAACATGCACTAGGTCCCTTAGGAGTTTCGTTTGATTTCAGCAAAAATAATTTTTTTCCGTAATTTATACCATTTTTTAATAGTTTAAATGAGATTTTTCAAGTTGTGATAAATCCTCATCCGGAGGCGGAATTTGGCGTGGGGAGGTTTGTTTTGACGCTCAGAGCGTCCTCTTTACCCAAGCGCCTTCATTCTTCAGTTTCCGGGTGATTACGTCACCTCTGGGGGAGTTTTGGCTAAAAATGCATCATTTTGGCATTTAATTGCCAGAAGGAGACAAAATGCACTTTGACAAAAAAAATTAAATAGGTCAAAAAGTCAAAATTTAAACTATGGAAAGGGGCTGGCAGAATATCATATGGTGTACGACTACCTTTAAATGACAAAGCATATGTCATAGGCCAAAATGTGATGTTCGAATTGTTTTAAGGAGGCATGACGTGAACAAGGTGAGTGTGGGCATCAATTCGCGTGGGGTCTTAGTGAAGGTTCTACAAACCACTGAATAAATCAATAAGGAGGGTGGCCATGTATAATATTAAAAGAACATGCTAATTCATACTTTGGATAAACGATTTTATGATTGAAGGATGACGTGAGCCATTTGACCGTATGACTCTTCATGAAGCTCTCACGATTTGGCTATGTGTCAAAGGTTTTATGGATGGTTGAGTTTGTAATGAATGCTATGGTAGGCGCCTTGGCCACCTCATAGGCTTGGCTTCCATTGATCACGAGTTTCATTGATTACCACTCAAGTCTTGGTCTCCCATGCTAGTTCACGCATCCTCAAGAGAGCTCACGTATATTCCACTTGTCCTTCACGTTTTGGATTGGTGATTGTTCCAAGGGAAGGATGGGGGGCACCTTGCCAAGGTGGAGGCCACCTCCCAGTCCACATTAAATGCAACTCGAGTTGTTTGTTGGAGATATCACTCCAAGCTACTAATTGATTGGAATTCGAATGCCTTGCTTTGTGCTATTGGATCTCCTTGAAGCCAATTCTACTTAGGGCTCTTGTGCTTCTAGTTTTGTATAAAGAGAGGTGCCTTTCACTCTCTTATGATGGAAAATTTTTGGGAGTTCTTCTTTCCCTTGGAGCTTAATAGAAAAAATACCATGCTAGGTTTTTAGGACAGATTGAGCATCTTTTTCATAGCTACGGGTTTCATTATAAGCTGTAGAGTAAATCTAGCATAAAAGGCTATAATTTAGTCCTTTGGGAAAGCATTTGCGGTTGTCAAGTTGTTTGTTGACGTTATGTTTTCAAAAGATCATATGAGTAATAGACTGTAGTCAGTTATACTTATATTCTCCTCGTCTTTGATTATGGAACGTACTAGACTAATCTCACTTGTATGAAGGACAAGGCCCCATTGAGTCCTCTTTTGACTCCATTCTCCCTTCTAGTACTGGCACTGGTCTTTCCCTGAGGATTGATCCTCCCTTCTTTCCCATCGCTTATTCAAAATACCTTTTTCTGTTACAACTGTTTCTCTAAGGCAGCCTCTTCAGCTCACCTTGCCCTCCGTTGCACCTGCCTTAGCAATCCTATCTTAGGGATACCCCCCTTGAGTTGGAGAAGAGCCAACCTGAAGTGAGGAGAGAGGAGTGTGGTGACATTGGCTTCTCTCTAGAGAGTTGTCATCGAGCTGGTGTGCTTACTTTTTGGGCTTTAGCACACGCATGTCAGTTTTGGGTGACAACAACGTAATCGCCCAAAAACTGAAGAATGAGGGCGCTAGGGTAAAGAGGATGCTCTGAGTGTCAAAACGAGCCTCCCCACGCCCAATTCCGCCTCTGGATGAGGTTTTTATCATACTTTGAAATTTTCCATTTAAACCATTAAAAAATGGTCTAAATTACGGAAAATTTTATTTTTCTCGGAATCAAACGAAACTCCTAGGGGACCTAGTGCATGTTCATACGACTCAATCGAGATGGCTAACACGTAAAAAATCCTAGACACAAGACTCTAATAACCACCTTAGGTTTTGACCACCATGGAAAATACTCCAGCTTTGGAGGTATGAGTGAAAAACTCAGGGACTATACGCCACTGATGAGTAGCGCATAATTCCCAAGGAAAAAACAGTCTAGAGTATCCACCAAATGGCTAAACCTAAGGATAGCCGAGTCTTTTATAAAAGGACCCCGTTTAGACCAACTTTTTACAAATTCCTTATGGGGGTATGAACATGCAGTTATTACAAATGGGGCAAAATTGCCCTGAAAATGACTTCTGAACTTTTGAACACTGACGATGAACATTGAACATGTTCATTAAACTGGCGGCTCACAAGAAATTCAGCTATTGTACAAAATATCTGGTAACACCTCCTACAAAAGTCAGATTGGTGGTTTGATTTGTTATTAACATGCCTATGAATTGATCGTGGTATTTCAAAATTAAGTATTCCTAATGTAGAGGTAAGTACTAAAGATATGTGACAACTCATAACTTGGATATTAAGGACAACTTAATTCATGATGAGCCATTTTATCCCCTTGTTGTAGTAGAGTTGGGATTGATGTAGGGCCTGATTTGAGCCTCCCAGATTTGTTGAAAGCGACTTACAGCTCTTGATAGGAAGGTAGTTCAAGGAGGGGCAGAGTTGTTGAAATATTGTAACTTCTAAGAATATTCTATTTGTACATTATTATTATATCCATAGATGTTTATTCCTCCGCCGGAATGTTGTAATTTGGGTTAGTAGACTTCCCTAGTGGGGTCGGCCTAGAGTCAGTTATAATGGGGTGTTTAAGTCCCCTAGTGGGGTCGGCCCAGTCAACATTGGGTTATATCTGTTGGGGCCGACCTAGTTAGGTATTTTGTCCAGTGAGAGATAAAGTATAAATAGAAGTGTTGTGTCTCATTTACACACACTCACTCACTTGTGAACTCGCATAGGAGAGAGAGAGATCTGCAAAGGAGGAGAAGGAGCTCTTGTTTGGGGATTACATCTTTGTATTTGTTGGTTATCTATATTGAGGAAGCTTTGCTGGGTTTTCTACCCCATGAGGGTTTCCCAGGATAAATTGTGTCTCTTGTGTTTATGCTGTGCTTGTTGTTCTTTCAGTGATCCTGTATATGCTATTGTTGTGAAATTGAATGGAATACTGATGTTATCTATCTTAGCATATTGAATCTTTAACATGGTATCAGAGCTAACTTGAAGGAAGACAATGTATGGCACTTACGACACTTGTCTCACTTGTGACAATTTGAAAGTTAGGGTTTTGTATAGCAAAATCTAGTCATCGTGGAACTTTCGCTATAAATCCATTTTGGCGAAGGTTCAAGATCTAAAACTTGGACAGGCCGAAGATGAAATTTTCCTGTACCTTGTGCTCGAGTTTCAGCCTCAGATTCATTGCACTTTC
This sequence comes from Larix kaempferi, assembly GCA_027924585.1. Taxonomy (NCBI): domain Eukaryota; kingdom Viridiplantae; phylum Streptophyta; class Pinopsida; order Pinales; family Pinaceae; genus Larix; species Larix kaempferi. The sequence continues at coordinate 6,083,785 of BSBM01000938.1, forward strand.
TGAGATATGATCCGTACAAGTTAGGGTTTCTTCCTCTTCCAGAATGAAGCCCTATACAGGTGACCTAGGGAAAAAGGTCATATCTTGGGATTGGAAGCTCCAAATGAAATTCTGAAAAAGTGACAGTTAGGGCATGGACTGTAGTTTCACAGGTACGAGTTTTAGAGGCCGAAGATGAAACAGTGACACGTGGCACTCCGTACAAGTTTGCTATGTTGTTTCATCCCTTAAACATGTCATGTTGGGAAACTGAGCATATCTCTCTGATGGAGAATCCAATGAAGCTCAAACCTGTGGGGTTGGAAAGATGACAGGTCAGGCTACCACATGACGAAGTTTCAGACCCTGCAGATCCGAAATTTCAGAGATGCACCAGAAACAATACGGCACATTTGAAATGACTCAACGGAGGAAATCAAAGAAGAGGAGGAAGAAGCTCTCACTTAGGGTTTTCAGTTTTTAGGTATGGAAGGACCTGATACATTGTTGGAGACACCTGATGCAACATTGGAAACTTTGATAATGGATTTGGAATCCATTCATCATAGATATTAATCCTCCATCAAAATGTTGTGGGAGGAAGGAGATTGAAGATTAGGGTTTCCAAGTAAGAAGAAACCCTAGCAAAGTTGGGAGACTCATAGGGAAACAATGAAGGAGGTTTAAATGGCACTGATATTTATCATCCTAGCACCATGAACCTATATAATATGTTTTACAAGTGATTTGCCTTGGATGGTTAAGGTTTTACCCTTATAAAGAAGACTACAAGCAATCTTGATAGGTATGACTTGAGGAGATACATGTATGTTTTGAAATCTATTTGTCTTCATATTATTGAGTTTAGTACAATTATGATTAATTTTAGATTGTTTGATAACCTTAGTAAAAGTATGAATGCATGAGAATAATAGAAGACATTCATTGATTAGGGTTATGACACTTATGATTGTACTAATGCACTTGTGGTGTTGTATGAGGATGATGTTGTTTGCTAACATGAAAGGTACATCAAGAAAGACAAATCCATATGACCATGATGACATGAAGACAAAGAGTCATCCATAGTCATTGATCACTTAGAAGCTCTACTTACAAGGTATGTATAATTTGGTTATACAATGCTTAACTTATGAGATATGCAGGTTACTAGCACAAGGTCTCTAAATCATTGATAAGAACAAAGAAGACATTGTTTTGGTATGTTAGACATAACTAGCAAAGATGATAATCCATGTATGTTTTTCTACATCAAGTTAGAATCCTACTTTGTGTTAGGATCTTAGATAAGTATACCTGTGTATGAAATGATCATGACCATACATGCTTAAGATTATTTAGAATCATAATGTTTTGATAGTATTAAGATTATACTAATATGATTATGTATGAGATCTTGAGAAAAGTCACAATGATGAAACTGGTATACACTTAAGCATGCATAGCGGTACATAATGGATAGAAGTTCAAAGACATATAATCATGATGCTATCATAAAGGGAAAATAGAGATCAAGCGGGAGACAACCACACAAATATAAAAGATAAGTATTTGAGTTGTTATTTGAATTACCTCTTGAATCTCTGAATAATTAATTATATTGCTCGTAATAGTTGTATGCATATTTGTATTCCTAGAATATATCATGCATAGTGTAAGCATTCATATAGCATTAAACAAGTATACTACTAATATGCATATGATGGATAAGTTGGACAAACATTCCATTGTTGCTTGTCTAGAATGAAACCTCTTTGCTGACATGCTGAGAGCTGTGCACGCTCTTGATAGTATGTTCTGGTAGAGATGGAAGGCATCTAGATAGCCACTGTATGCACACAGGATATGGAAAAGTTTTGTGCCAAAGTATTGGTCAAGATAGTTGCATAACTATGTGAATCATATCAGTATGCATAATAGGCTATCATGTCAACATGATTTGATGATTATGAAGTATTACTAATCATGTAATTAACTTTGATTTGTAGGAAAGATCATGTAAAAGAAGGATGATGAACACCTGTTCCAAAGAACAAGTGATGGATGTTCAACAAGAAGACTTACAAATCAAACGTACTATAGAAGGCTCGTGGCTAGAGGATTCTCTTAGAAAGAGGGAGAGGATCATGATGAGATGTTTGCTCCAAGTGGCTAGACACACCCATGGATGACAAGACCGTTCTCTTAATGGTGTAATTGAAGAAGAAGTGTGAATCGAGCAAACTCCCAGGATTCGATAGAGAATCACACGATTGAAGAAAGCTCTGTACGGGTACCCAGGATCGATAGTCATTTGATGAGCTTAATGATCACTACGGGTGATGTGGATTTCAACCTTTGCTACAAGGTTGAAGATGGTTTCTATATATAGATGATATTCTTCTCTTAGATGGATGCAAGAAGGAACTCACCATAGAGTTCGAATGATCTTGAGGCTCATATCAGTAAACCCATCTGACGGGAGATGGCACAGATAGATATGCAGAAGATCACTCAATGCAGAATGTGAATGATGTTCAGTCATAGAGGGAGAATTGATAGCTTCTTAACAAGCTTGGGCTTTACCAAAAGTAAAGCTGATCCTAACCTTTACCTTAAGGTTATGGATGATGAACCTGTCATACTATTACTGTATGTGGATGATCTCTTTCTGACAGGGAATGAGAAATAGATCATGGAAAGCAAGAAGAAGCTAGCTACAGAATTTGAGATGAAAGATCTCGGATTGATGCATTACTTCCTAGGTCTGGAAGTATGGCAAGGCCGAGAAGGAATCTTTCTCAACCAGGGAAAGTATGTTGTGGAAATCTTGAAAAGATTAGATATGTTGGAATGTAAAGCCATGACCACTCCCATGGATTCCAACTTGAATTTGTTGGCTGATGAATCGTCAAAATTGGTTGATGTAACTCAGTATAGACAGATTATTGGGTCATTGATGTATCTGACGAATACCAGGCCAGATATATGCTTTGCTGTGAACACCTTGAGTCAGTATCTAGTGGAACCTAGACGTGTTCACCTGATAGCTGCAAAGCAAGTGATGAGGTACCTAAAAGGTACGATAGACTTTGGTCTAGACTCTATATTATCTTGGAGATAATGATTTCAGATTGTATGGATATACAGATGCAGATTGGGCTAGAAGTGTCTCAGACAGAAAGAGCACATCAGGTGGATGTTATTGTCTGGGATCTGCTATGATCTCATGGTTTAGCAGGAAGCAGTCCAGTGTGGCTCTCAGCACAGCTGAAGCGGAATACATAGCAGCTTGCTCTGTTAGTTGTGAAGCGATATGGCTTCGAAAGTTGTTATCAGGACTATTTGACTTAGAGATGGACCCCACTATGATCTTGTGTGACAATCAGAGTTGTATCAAGATGACTGAGAATCCAGTGTTCCATGATAAGTCAAAGCACATAGAGATCCGATATTTCTATATACGGGATATGGTGCAAAAAGGAGCTATAGTATGTGAGCACTGACGAACAAGTTGCTGATGTATTGACCAAACCTCTACCTGGAGTAAAGTTTGAGTATTTCCGAGACAAGCTTGGTGTAGTTCAGAAGGACCCTCCTCCAAAGGGGGAGTGATATGGTTGATGATGATATTTGGATACTGGTATCGATGATAAGATTGCCTATATCGACGGTAAGCTCGATGATGAGAATACTTGTATTGATGATGTGGATACTTGTATCGATAATGAGGATACTTGTATCGATGATGTGGATACCTGTATTGATGATGAGGATACTTGTATCGATGATGAGGTTACCTGTTCCGACGATGAGGTCGACTATAAGGATACCTGTACCGACGATGAGGTTGATGTGTGGTCTTTAGACTTTGTCTATGTAGACGAGTGGATTGTATCATCCCTGGATTTTATGTCCTAAAGAGATCAGGATTAACCATCCTGTAAGTGGTTGAGGATTAATCATCCTTAGACAGTAAATCCAGTAATTCCGAAAGGAAGGATAGTCTCAAATGCTGATTGTGATAGGATTAATCATCCTTAGACAGTAAATCCAGTGATTCCGAAAGGAAGGATAGTCTTAAATGTTGATTGTGATGGGATTGATCATCCCTAGACAGTAAATTCAGCAATTCCGAAAGGAAGGATAGTCTTAAATGTTGATTGTGATGGGATTGATCATCCCTAGATAGTAAATCTAGTAATTCCGAAAGGAAGGATAGTCTTAAATGTTGATTGTGATAAGATTAATCATCCTTAGACAGTAAATCCAGTAATTCCGAAAGGAAGGATAGTCTTAAATGCTGATTGTGGTAGGATTAATCATCCTTAGACAGTAAATCTAGTAATTCCGAAAGGAAGGATAGTCTTAAATGTTGATTGTGATGGGATTGATCATCCCTAGACAGTAAATCCCGTAATTCCGAAAGGAAGGATAGTCTTAAATATTGATTGTGATGAGATTGATCATCCCTAGACAGTGATCCCGTAATTCCGAAAGGAAGGATCATGTGTGTTGTAGATGATGATGCTGTGATTGAGAGATCCAGATGATGCTATTGATTGGGAGATCCAGACGATGAGGTTGTTGATCGAGAGATCCAGGTGATGCTGTTGATCAGGAGATCCAGACGATGAGGCTATTAATCGAGATTGAGAGATCCAGATGATGCTGTTGATCGGGAGATCTAGTCGATGAGGCTGTTGATCAAGAGATCTAGATGATGCTGTTGATTGGGAGATCCAGACGATGAGGTTGTTGATCGAGAGATCCGGATGATGATGTTGATCAGAAGATCCAGATGATGATGCTGCTGTAGTTGATCAAGTGCTGCGGAAGATGAAGACTCAGTACTGGTTGAGTTACTAATGATGATTGAAGAAAGCTTCCAATGATTTATAGATGTATCATGTATGATGTTGATGACTCCTTGCTCCTGCAGATATTGTTAGAATATTCTTCTCGTTAAGGGGGAGTGTTGAAATATTGTAACTTCTAAGAATATTCTATTTGTACATTATTATTATATTCGGAGATGTTTATTCCTCCGTCGGAATGTTGTAACTTGGGTTATTAGACTTCCCTAGTGGGGTTAGCCCAGTCAGCATTGGGTTATATCTGTTGGGGCTGACCTAGTTAGGTATTTTGTGTAGTGAGACATAAAGTATAAATAGAAGTGTTGTGTCTCTCATTTACACACACTCACTCACTTGTGAACTCGCATAGGAGAGAGAGAGATCTGCAAAGGAGGAGAAGGAGCTCTTGTTTGGGGATTACATCTTTGTATTTGTTGGTCATCTATATTGAGGAAGCTTTGCTGGGTTTTCTACCCCATGAGGGTTTCCCAGGATAAATTGTGTCTCTTGTGTTTATGATGTGCTTGTTGTTCTTTCAGTGATCTTGTATATGCTATTGTTGTGAAATTGAATGGAATACTGATGTTATCTATCTTAGCATATTGAATCTTAACAAGAGTCACCTGACACCAGGACACGAGATTTTTTTGGGTTAGAAGTGTCTTGTTTTTGGGACACGGTGTCTTGCTTTTAGGACACGTCCTGACACGGTGTCGGACACGTTTTTGGACGTGTCCTAAAATAGGTTACGTCCAAAACTCGTGTCCGACACCGTGTCAAGACGTGTCCATGTCCGACACGATGACACGAGACACGATGGCCTATATGGACGTGTCCGGTATCACAGCATTGAAACCATCAAAATGGTGGTAAAGAATGTTCATAGTAGTTAAATAATCTCTAATGGGGAAGAATTGTGCACCAAAATGTTGATAAAGAATGTTCAAGTAGTTAAATCTTGTGAATCATCTTTGATGGGGAAGAAGTTAAGGATGTACTCTATCCATTGTATAATTGGTGATATATGTCTTCCATGTTAAAGATGCTAGATATGTGGTTTGTGTTGGGAAAGATTTATGCCTCTACCTTTACGTTTTTCCTTTGAATGTTTTTCCCTCTTTCTTTCCATTCAAGGTTAAAATCCCTCATCACAAACTTGGATTTTTCATTGATGTTGATCCATCATTGATTGAATGACTCATTTTTTAATCTTGCATATTGTTACTGCTCAAACTAGCAGCCCTTGCAAATCAAGGCAATGTATACCTGAGGAGTTATTGCCACAAGGGAGTTTGGTCAATCTTACAAATGTATCTAATTTTTTTCCTAACTGTGTTTGGTGCCCAGTGCCCATGCGGTGCAAATGTACCGACTCCACCGACAAAGCAAAAAGTAGTGAATTGCAAGAAGCCATGTTGAGATAACATATCCTAAGAGATTGTTGTCATCATTTATTTCCCCACTAGCAATGTCACTCCCGTACACCATCTCCTTGACAATAACTTCTTTTGGTTGAGATTGGTTGAAGTATTGGAGGTAGGGGGGACAATTGAGTACACAGGGCCAAAGTGAAGATATTTCAGGGAATTCAGAGCAAGTATTTCGACAAGAAGAGTTGGTGGAACAAGAAATTGGCATTGATTTAGTCCAACGAACTAATATCAGGTGTTTAGTGAGCGCAAAAGAAAGAAATAAGGGCCAGACAATTAAGAAATGAGCAAGACCTTTAATACCATATGATTGCAGGAGATTTTTTTGCAGAATTTGGACATAGAAGCTGCTATAATAAGTAATCAGCTTGATAGCTTGGAGATTTCTTCAATAGGTAATAACGACACCATCATGAAATCCCAACCCTAATCCAAAGTTCAGCTCCAAAGCTAGATTAAATTAATTGATGTCCTTGGTGTTAGTTAATGCTTTTGAACTTTTTATAATCTTGTCTCTATATGATGGAACTACAAGATGTGTTGAAGATATGGTATATATCTCAAGATAAAATAAAGATCATATCAAAGATAGACACAAGTGTTTGATTGGTGCCCTCATACCCAAATAAGTAGAATATCATATACACTTCAGTCACTAGAATTTTGGTGAGAACCACGTTTATACCTAACCCTAACCCTAACAACCATTGTGGGTAAATTAATGACCCACACATGATACCAATTACGACTATGACAAGATTAACCAACATCTCTCTTTAAGCTTGACTTGGGGATAAAGAAAGCAGCTAAGTTTCACATGGCTTCATTTCCAATAGATGTTCTTTGTGCTCCTAACACATTCCCAAAAATGGGGCAAGGATTGAAATCCATCTTGCCCTCCCGTCCATATCTACTGCCAGAGAAAGAAGTACTCAACTAGCAATGAGCAAATATGTGACAACTTCTTACCTCCCTTGTATAAGCTCATATTCAGTATGCCTTGCCCAAGGTTCTCAAAACAAGCTCCCAAAGTGTTGAATCCAATTAGCGACTGGTAGATAGAATGAGATGCTAATTATATATGCATCTATAGAGCTAGAAAGGCTCCCCACTTCATATCCATAGACATCCCAAACAGGTTAGTCTTGAAAGATATAGCATTTCAAACAACCATATATGGTGCAAAATTGCAGCAGTGTGGAAAGTGCTGAAGAAAGGGATGCTCCTAGTGTAGCCCATCACCATCGGGGTCTTAAGTGTTTTGATTTTCATATTTTCTTGAAAAGAGGCAGGAGGGATCAATTTTTATAAGATGCGATTTAGAACTTTTAAAGTCATGGTCCTCTGGATAATATACATAGTGATTTCTAGCTGCAAGGCCTCGCCTGGCCATACTGCCACCAAGGCTGCCAAGAGGAAGAAATAAACAGGAGATCCTCAAGGCTCACATTAATAGGTTGTTTTGGCACAAAAGGAAGAGGTTGTCAAGAGGCAGCAAGCACTCAACAGCCTACTCACAGCAGTCCTGAAAGACATTGAACCTCTAGACAACAGGCAACCTTCAACTGTTTCCCAAGAAAATATCACTGGTACAAATGAAGGAGTAAATACAGAGAAGGAAGATTTGCTGGCACAACAAACCAACAATCCAAATAATGTAGGTGGTACCAAGCTTGGTACTGAATAAGGCAAGAATTATGGCCAAGTTTCAACAGAAACTAAAATTATTTATACTAACATTACAGCGAAAAAGAAGGTTCAACCCATCCCGAACAGATAATAGCAAACCATCACAAGCCCTAGTGCTAGCAAAGATATGGAAGAAAGCATGAACATAGGCATGGGACTGACAGGACTATCCGTTGGTGCCACTGGAAGTCTAGGACAGCCTCATGGTTTGAGGACATATTCAGTGAGTTGCCACCCTTCTTTAAAGATGAACCTATCGTTGTGTTGGAAATTTCAGTGTTTGACATAAGAAAGAAAGTTATAAAGAAGCAGACACATAAACTGAAGAAGGATAAAGGCAATCAAGTTGTAATTGAGACTACCAAGTCAGTGGTAGTCAGTGTGAATGCCACCCACCCAGTAGTCATGGAAACCAATGGGATAGCAACAATACAAGCCATCGAGTAGAAGATTATTGAGATGATGGGTGATCTGAAACTTTAATGGGAGAATTTGCTACAAAAGTGGTTGTTCTAGTGGGACAATTGGAATGGAAGCTGACAAATATGGGAAGGACGGTGCAGGACCTTTATCACATAATGGCATGGCAGGATGGTTTTAAGCCCATTCTTGTGAATGTGCACCCACTTGGGATTGGAAAGGAAAATGAATGGGCTGCTAGCATCAATCATGTCAAATCCTCCACGATGGATGCAAACCAAGAGCTCCAGAATATACAGAGCAACAATGACAGCCACATTGCAAACATGGAAGAAGTTGCTGATTTACATAAGATACCTCCATTATGAATTGATGGTGAGCTCATCCCCTTACCAACACTCATCGACACCTTGCAGAAATTGCCGGAAGATAAGAGGTAACGCTTCTTAGCAATCTCTAACATCACTTGACCAGTGACCAGCAAAGTATTTTGTTGAACTTTGCACCCACAACTAGTCACCTTTACGAGAGTCTTAGCCATATATTTTATATTGTAAAATGAATTAATGATAGAACTACCTATGTCAAAGCCTGTGATATTCAAGCTGCTTATAGGGTTGAGTATGTGAACAATCATCTTTTGTAACTTCCATTTTTGGTTTATGTATAAATTTATGTAATGGCTCAATGAAATGGTCTTGTTACGTGGAGGAAAAAGGAACTTGGGAGGGAGATTAATAATCTGCATTCCAAGCTCCCATTTTGGCAAACATAATACCACCCAGGTGGATTTCCAGTGAACATTGGTGTCTTCTCGTTGCAATATTTCAATCGTTGATTTGTGAGTGTTTACCTGTGAATGAGATTCATCGAGATTTTGTAATCACTGTTGTGTTTGCCTTAATTCTGCAATGGAAATTATGAATGTTCAATTCGCAATTTATTGTGCTTGACAATACGATAGATTCAAACCTGTCAAAGGGCGAGATTTTAGTTCTTTACAGCTTTGTATTGTTTCATTGCTTTGCTTAATTCATCATATCTGAAGTTGTACTTGATGCATTTACATACCAATTCGAACAATTAAAATACAAAAAAAGCTAAAATATCAGAAAAGTTCAACACAAATCTGGTAGGCAGCACCGTGAGCTTCAGGATTCATCGCTGAAGGGTGAGAATCCTAATTTCGGAACCTGGTGAAAGCTTTGAAATTTCGAGGGGCATTTCCCCACGTCAACAGGGTGAGAATTCTAATTTGGGAATTTCAACCTGGTGAATCCCTTGAAAGTTGAGGTTAACAGTGGCCCGCAGCAATAATCTTATCTCATATGTAATTACTATATCTCATCTCGTTTATTGTAATTACTCCATTAAACTTGATTCCTGGTCCCTTTTAAAAGCTTTTCTTTCTAAACTATATCTAGACTCTACAGATTTAGTTTATGATAAAAAACATAGCTTCTAAAGGTGTATGTAACTTGTCCACATAACCTGTGGACTAAAGCTTGTAAAAAAGCTTTTAATGGAAGTCATGTCGACTAATGCTTCTGACCAAAACTTCGATTTATTGAAGGTAGAAATTGTAGAAGCGTCCAATTTTAAATTCCATATCGTGTCAGTCGCACTCTGTGATCTAGTAGTTGAGATGATGTGTCCCCATGTTGATGATACAGGATCAAACCCTAAAAAACAGTCCACATTGGCCTAAACCATTCTTCAATGTATTTATAGATGTATCAAAATTGTAATATTTTGATACATATATCTTCCATACATATATTGAAGCTTTTCTTCAATGTATTTATAGATGTATCAAAATTATTTTGATACATATATCTTCCATACATATATTGAAGCTTTTCACTCCTGAAATGGCAGCAACATACTTGTATTTTGTTCAATTATGGAATCTTCCCATGCTTACAGTTTGAAAGAACATGGAAAAGTATGTACTCAAAGCTATTTTTGGGCTCTCTACATTGGCAATCGAAGGTTTGTTCAGTTCATAATCTCCCAAGGCTGGTCACAGTTTGAAGGAAGATGGGAAAACACTTTACCAAAAGCTATTTTTGGGTCGACAGTTGAAGGTTTGTGCAATACATAATTTCTCAATGCTGGTCACAGTTTGAAGGAAAATGGGAAAACACTATAGTTGAGGCTATTGGAAACTAAAGGTTATGTTTTTTGGGTTACCATATTGGCAACAAGATGTTATGAATCAGAAAGGAACTTTTATCTATTGTAAAATTTGATTGTAATTAATGAAAAGGAAAATTTCCTTTCCAAGTAAGCAAAGCAAATTCATTGAATTTCAACTTTTTTGAAGTTTTATTTGTCACATTTTCTCTGATCTTTAAAGGTAAGCAGTTGATCCATCAGAGCTTATTGTAGCATGCTATGGACATCATGTTAATTAAATATTAAATATATCAAGTGATTAAAATATGTCATTTCTTTTTTTTTCTAGCTTAACATAAATAAAACAAAATTAAAATTCATAATCTATAAATTATTTTTAGCAGTTTGTATTTTACTTTTTTTAATTCCTTTTCAATATTTACTTTAATGTAAAGTATAATGAATGTAATCAGCATAGATTCATCTTAAACTCAATCTATCAAACACCGAGAGGGATCCAATTTCTTAAGTGTATTTTTTTTTTTTTACACATGAAGCAAATAAATATACACCTCAAGAAATTGGATCTCTAGGTGTTTGATAAATCCAGGTTTAAGATGGATCTATATTGATTTTAATTTATTTTTGGTAATCTTACATTACATATCGTTACACAACTTACATAATGTTATATAACATTACAACATCTTCCCTATACTAGACTCATAAAGAACCTTACTACTCTTATGCAATAAACTATTATTGTTAAACAATTTTGATTTAAATATAAATTAGTAAAATAATATTAATGTAATTAAAACAAAATTGAAATTCATAAAATCCAAATTCTTATAAATTTGTGCTTCATTTTTTTTTTCAATGTTTACTTTAATTTACTTTATAATGAATGTAATAAACAACTATAAAATAATTCTAATTTAAATTAAAATTATACTTAAAATCAAAACTATTTTACAGTAGTTTATTATATTCATTATGTTTTTTGAATATGGATCACAACAGTAATGATTATTAGCTCGTATTTCTAGAAAAAAAATATCTTATTTGGAAAAACTTGTAACATACTTTTTGTAATTATATACATTATTATTATTATTATTTTTTTATATTCATTATATATATATATATATATATATATATATAATAAAAATAATTTATTATATACTTATGTAAATAGTAATGGTAATAAATAATTAAATATAATGTAACTAATATTTTTGAAATAATTTCTAATTTTAAAAGAGATATTTATATCCTATAAATAATTTCTATTTACAAATATTAAGTGTATCTAACTTAGTAAAGAGCATGAAAATGAAAATGATATTATCACAAGTTAAGGGTAAGTAACCTCAAATTTAATAAATTTTTCTTTGCTTTTGAAATAATATTAATAATAATAATAAAGAATAATATTATGTATTATGGTTTAAAAAGATTAATGGTTATTGTTGCAGTTATTATTGTTACTATTGATATCATTTTTCAATTATTGTTGGAATCCTATAATAGTATATCATTTTTAACTATTAATTTTTATAATTCCAAGTCTTCTTTGTTAATACTTAGGTTGTTATGCTTATTTTGATAGGGTTGAGTTGTTGCATAAGTTCATTTTTGCTCGACTCATACTATATATATATATATATATATATATATAACCTTATGCAAGTAGTGCCTTAATAGTACACCTATTCTGATTGTCTATGCTACACCCCATGGGTGTGTCTCTGTGTGTATATATATATATATATATTTCATACATTGTTAAGTGACATTAAAATTTTAGGACACTTGACATTGTAACATTCCAAGTATAATGTGTGCCATTTTAACTCACAACAATTGAGGCTAAATGAGAGGATATAGAGCTTGCCAGGCTATGCTTAGCCTTGATAAAGGCATATGAACATCTTAAAAGTTCCCCAATAATACACCTTATACATAGTTTCAACACAAGTACTTTACAACACTTTGTCTATGACAAATATGTTATTTTTCTATTCAAGATATTATAGAAACAAAAAGTGTGATATTGAAGGGATCATTTGAGCATTAACTTAGGTCAACATGTGCTTCCATTTATAAGTGTGAATACCTCTTTTTGCAATTTTCTTGATGTCTACTTGATTGATACCCTCTTATGACATAATGGATTTCAAGATGAATGAATATATTGGAAAGAATATTTGAAGTTTATTGATATATGAAAAAAGAGTGAATACCAATTCATTTGTAACTTGCTTTTTTTACATGACTTTAATGTGGACAGCTTACAAGAAACATGATTGCAAAAATGAATGATATACAATGCTGAACATGTATTGGATATAATTCATTTGCTCTTATAGATCCTTTTGGAACTCGATCCATTAACTTAAGAAACATTTACAACAAGGATTCATATAGTTTTTAATGTTGTGATTCTTTCACCTCATGGTTATTTTGGCTAGGCAAATGTTTTAGGAATGCTAGACACTAGTGGACATGTACATATTTTTTTTGTAATTGCAATATCAATTCCATGAGATCATTTCTTTATTGTTTGCCTTTATTTTGAACTTGTCCTAGTTTTTCTTTTATTCTCAACAATAAATTTGAAAATAGTTACCATTATATCCATTTACAAAGCAACTGGACCTTAGACATAAAAATATCTTGCACAATATTTCTTAAAATCTATTTATATTTATTTTGTCCTAAAAGACTATCATGGTTATTCAAAAAAACATTACTTTCATGTTCTTATTTGACCATGGGTTGTGTATATACTCAATCGAGTTCGTACCTTGGAGAATGAAATACTAATGAGAATAAAACAAGGAATAGACATCATACTTGAGATTATTGTGGTAAAGTGCTCCTCAATTAGTGATTTTATTGCTATCATATTTAAATTAATAGTTGCATGATTTGATTAAGTTATTTACTAACATAATTAAACTCTAGCATTTGATGAATTTGGTGCTCTTGTATTATGTAAGCCTATCATGTGTCAATTAGTTGCCTTTGGCTTATACACACTTATAGACTCAAGTACCTTGTCACACCTACATATTAGTGGATATGGTACTTCTTCCTCTATGTGTGTGTTTATGTTTAGGTTGAAATGTGGTCTTCCTTATGGTTTCCTGAGTTCTTATAATGCATTACAAACAAACATAGTCGTCAATCCTTTGCTCAATCTCAATTCAAATAATGCCATTTAATCCTTATAGCATATAAACATTCTTTGTTTGGTTGCAGGCCAACATTGTTGGTGATATTAGTGAAGAGTCAAGCAAGTCCCGTTTGAGGTAAATGCTCAGGATGACAACGAAAGTGGAGAGGTATTTGAACCTTTGTTGCTTACATTGCTATTTCTCATGGTGGAAATATTGTTATTTCTTTCAGGAAGATGACTGTGAGTAAATATCTCAATGGCCTCTCTTAAGATGGCCTTGTATCAATGTTGGAATTGAAGTTGGAGACTTGGTAACTTGATTAATTGGCTATCGATAGAGCATTTTGTTATATCACACCTTCTTTTGTAGGGGGCATAGAATAAGGAGATTCGATCATTGGAAGTGTATGCCTTGGGTACTTCATCTATGTAGTTATTCATGAACATGTTGTTGTCTACTCTAATCATGTTATTAATGTTTTTTAAAACATGGATTAGGTAATCGTACATAAAATGTTTTCTTTTATATCTTTAAGTTCACATGTATCTTGTATTTAGCATAGTCATTTTGATCACTTTGTTGTGTTTTTGGTATGCATGTGATGAATGTCTCATAATATACTTTATCAGATCAAATAGATGCCATGTCTTGTACATATGTAATGGTGAGCTATTGGGAGATTCAATGATGCTCTATGCTCTTGTAGTGCTTGGTTTGTCATTGGTCCTGGTAGTACTTGCTTTGTTTGAACCCATGTGGGCTAGGTTTTATGTGCACATGAAATGCTTAATTAAAGGATGATATTTCTCAAAAATATGGATTCTTTAACAAAGAAAAACAAAAACTTTGATTGCTTATTGCTACTTCCCAAAAGAACATATTCTATACAAGGGAGAACTAACTAAAGAGCTACTTACTTGTGAAGAAAAACAAATTTTCTTTGTTTCTCTTTTACTTCAATGCAGAACATATCGTTAGGTTTGAAATGTCCTCCCTTGTTTTTTTCTCTTCCTTTCGACTTTCCTTTGCACCTCCTAGGGCAATTGCTAGTTTATGTAGTCTATAGTTGACGAAAAGGAAATTAATTAATTAATTAATGTCACTTGGGAAACAAGTAACATTATAAAGTGATATTGAGTAATTGATTCATAAAGAGAATTTATAAAGTCCCCTTAATAATTAAAGGTGGGAAACAGTAAAATTGGTGAAAAAGGGATAAAAGTGGTCCAAAGGGTAAAAACAGCTTAAAAGAGCAAATCGACCCATTCTCTCATTCATTTATGACATTTTACTTTCAAAAAAGAGAATTTGAGACCTCTTGTGGCTTTTGGCTCTTGAGACGGAAACCCTAAGAGAAAATTCGGTTTCGGTGGTGAAACTATCCATCCTAGCTAATTGTATGAGGGAAGATCATTCAAATCTTTCACAGTACTTCATTGTTGAGGAAGATTGAAACATGATTTGTCAGGATCAGTCATTGTAGCAAATCATTGGGGAATTGAGGGAGGTTGTAGCAGTTATTGTTTGAAGGAGACTGTACCTCATTTATTGCAGATCATACTCTCTTTTATGCAGGATGTGCTCATCTTTGACAGCTCGTGTGGGTAGAAGGGAGACCATTCTTTTATGTGCAATAGACTAGTGGTTTCAGAAAGGGGGGTCAAGTTACCCATCTACACTATAACGTGGGAGTTTGAGGGTGTTGTCTCACTCTTGGTAATAGAGCACAGCTCGTGGAGGTCGATCGTATTCTTGCTTAGGAGTTTGTATTCTCACAATAGAGTCATATTCTTCGTGTTGGTGTGGTCGCTTAAGGAGTATAAGGTTGATTCTTAGTAGTTGGGCACTTTCCTTGAGGGTTGTCATCTAACCACAACCATTTTCATCATTTCTAGGAACTAGAAGAAGGCTGTTACTATGAAAATCCTCACAGCAGATCTAAGAGCTGATGTATACTTCACAAGAAAGATTAAGCAGGAAAATAGAAGAAGAGTGTAGAATGGAGCAGCAGAACATAGATGCAATAGAACTCAGATAGAAGCAAAATAACATCACACTGATTCATTAATCATAATATGAACAATAAATAATACAATGGAGAGGATTCGAATGCCAAGGTGGCAATTCGAATTAGCCTGCATGAACTGATCATTAGATCAGTAGAGTGTCATCAAAGCACAAGTAACCATCAACCATGTGTCACACTGAGTCTAACTGGGTGTAGTAGGTGTAATTGATGCATGGAGCACTGATGGAGGGCGCATGAGGAGCTAACTAGAGTCATGAGGAGCTAACTGGAGTCAAACTAATCAATCTAGGCTCTCTAGAGGTCCATCAGAGTGTTTCCGTGAGTTAACTAGGCCATCTGTCCTTAAATCAGGGAACAGATCCATAAATCAAGGAACTAATTGAAGTGCCACTTGTGGTAGGTGAGAGAAGGCACCTTTCACATGTGGTAGGTGAAAGGAGGGTGCATCATGCACTAGGAGGGATAGAGATGAACAGAAAGAAGCTCCCGGGGATAGCAAAATGGGGACTAGGTACTGGAGGACACCATGCTGATGACTGGGATGCATGCAATTTGCATGCATGCATGCAATTTCATGACTGCATCCAAAAATGCATGCATGAATGAAATGCAAAATAATGAAAATGCTGTTAGGACTAGGGTGGAGTATAGGAATATCCTAACAGTTACAACCATAAAATCTTGCAATCTGTTGTAGTCATCTACAGGAGGCAGATTCATCTATCTCCATCAGATCCAAGCTTGATGGTAGTCTACAGGACAACAATCTTTCATGGAACGGATCTGGAACTGTTGATTTATTCATTATCACAACAGTTTGCATAAAGTATTCTTTATAACTGTCATTGTAATCCATGATTTTATATTGAATGCAAATCAATCTCCTTATGTGCCAAAGATAAATAGTGTATTTATTGTGAAATGTTTGGTAAAATTTCCGAGCCAAAGTAAAACAAAGAACCTAGCAGCAAACCCAAAATTTCCTATCAACAGTAAGAGGGAGACATTTCTAGGGTGTTAAGGTAGTTGTAGCCTAACTGTAATCCAAAAGTCCTAAACCAGAAAGTACCCTTACAACAACAATATACTCAAACATGTACCAACTAACAGTGAGGGGACTATACACTAATGCTAAAGCATCATCACCCAACTATTTGATGAAAGTTTGAACCCAACACACAATAGTATTTCACTCAAAAATCAATGTAGCAGTGAGAGGGGATACTACATGAGTGGATGGTGAAGAAGTTAATTAGTCAAGTGAAGTATTAATCATGGGAGTCTTGATTTACTTTAGGAGAAAAAGGGAAATTAGGGGCCTCTATGACATTCATTAACTTGGAAAACACTAGGGAGAAAGGTGTCTCACAAATGGATGATGTACTAGAAGGTACCCCTTTGACTCTAGCAAGCCCCTCTTTATTTCATTTCACACTTTTCACTTTCATTTTCATTTCACTTTTCACTTTCATTTTCATTTCACTTTTCACATTGTGATACTTTTTTCATTTTAAAGCATTTCTTTCTTTCTTTGGATTTCTTTGAAGCACTTTATTTCTTTGCAAATCCTCTAATTGGCTAATGACTGAAAGGTGTTGGCCCTTGATTGCCTTATGGGCACTAGTTATGGCACATCCTTATATGCTCTAGGATGTGATGTATATTGTTATCCACGAAATTGCACTTAGAGGATTCCGAGTGAACCGTTGAAGTTGTGAATATGTTCAATGTTCATCATCTGTGTTCCGAGATCCATCAGGCAAATTTTTTTGCCTGTTGTAATAATTTGAATGTCCAAACCCCTGCGCAGATATTGTAATAAGTTGGTCTAGCATGAGTGTTTCTTATGAAAGGTTTGGCCTTTCTCAACGTTTGTTATTAGGGAAATACTCTACAGTGTTTTTTTTCCTTAGGGATTATGCGTTACTCAAAAGTGACGTATAATTCCTGAGTTTTTCACTCACACCTCCAAAGCTGGAGTGTTTTCATGATGACGAATTTTGAGAGGTTATTAAAACCTATTGGAATGTGTTTTTGTAACATGCTAGCCATTAGTATTGAGTCATATGGACATGCACTAGGTACCCTAGGATTTTTGAGTCATTCTGAGAAAATTAAATTTTCAGAGTTTATGATATTTTTTAATAATTTAATTAAAAAATGAGAAAAGTGACAAAAGATGGGTTAGGAGGTCAATTTGGACATGGGGATGCTCGTTTTCTAACCCAGAGCACCCATAAAACCCATAAACCCATTTTTCCTAAGTTTTGAGCAAATAGTATTCACTTAAATAAATTTCTCTCCAAAATATTAAAAAAGTAATTTTTAATTCAAAAATAATGGATTTGGAGCAAATCCAAACTCCTACAGAAAAGGTGGGTGGTCTGGTGAGTTGGCCCAGTTGACTTGGCAAAGACATTTAAAGAAGATCCCAATCAATATTGGAGTGTTGTGAGCATTGATTTGATTGGGAAGAGGTGGCAACCATCTTTCTTCTAACACATTTGTATTTTAGAGATCTTTTCAAATCTATTTGCAAGAGACAAGGGCATTGAAAAACAAAGTTTCATCCATCTCTCTAAAACAAACTATCTCTTTTTTCAAAATTTTCTTGCTTTGCTTAAGAAGTAGATCCATTCTCATGCTTAGTATTTAGATCCAATTCTTCTTTCAGCATTGCAAACTAGTTTAGATCTGATATTTCAATTAAAAGTTTTATCATTCATTAGATCTAGGCTAGATTTGAGATTTTCTATACTTAGAAAAAAATTTCAAAATTTTTCAAAGTGTAAAATTTTTCAATTTTTCAATTTTTTCATTGTCTTTCCCATCATATTTCAACACTTTTAACTTGCTGGTTTTTAGTAGGTCTGCACCTAAAAGTGACATTTTTGGAGTGAACAAGACTATCAAAGAAGGCTTAAAATGAACCGGTGGACACCCAATTTGTTGTAAATTTTTTGTATACTATTGTAAGCTCTTAGATCCAAGTTTAATGGACTAAGAAGCATTTTATTTCAGCATTCAAATTGTAAAAGATTTAAACGAGAGCAGTGGGGTAACCAACACCCACATCCCATCCCCCCTGGGGGGATTTGTGTTTTTGTCAATTTTCGTGTGATTGAATTTTTCTAACTCCACCTTTTCACACACTCACTTTTGAAGTGTAGGGTGTATCTTCCATTTAAATTTGCAACTTAAATCATTTCTTAATTTTTCATTTATGCAAAAGTAGAATAGAAATAAAATCGTCTTCATCGCCACGAAGTATGCTCTCACCTTCACCCAAAGGCAATTTTGCTGATTAGTGAAGGTTGATCAGAAAGTGACGCATAAGATTGGCCATTAATATCTTTTCATTTACAAGTTTTTTGCATTTCAATTTCATAAGACTCTTGAACTTAGTTGAAAAGAAAGTCAAGAGCGCTCTCTGCCGGAGGGTCGATGGTTACTTGCTTCTAATTGGAATAAACTATTTTCCTACACTGCATATGATCTACCCACTAGCAGTACGTCTAAGCTGTGGGATACCAAAAGCAGTTGGAAGCACTTTTTAATTCTCACATTTAATTTAATCAAGTCACCTAATAAAATTAACTACCCACAACATAGTGAAAATCCGACACTTCGAGACTAAATTTTGGTGTGGATTTTGCCTGGGGGCGTTGGGTAGCTGTACTATGACCTTGGGGCACCATTAGACTACATCCTTGTTGGTGTAGTGTTGAACACGTGCTTAGGGTATTGACAATCCAACATGTCCTTGTACGGAAGCACCAATCTTTAGAACTCCGGACATTCCTCTCTGTCCCTTTACGGTATATTGAGAGTTTCCTTTCTTTTCCCTAATCAAGATTCATTTTAATAATTTAAAATCAACCAAGATACAATTGCACAACATTTTATTTTTCCAGCATTTACAAATTTCGCACCGTGTTTTGACTCCATAAGGCACTGGTCCTTGCACTTTTCATTTGCTTTATATCAATCAAGTATTTGTGCATCTTTATAATTTACAATGTTATTTGAACTTATGCTGGTGAAAGATTTCTTAACTATTGTTGTAATTACATCTAGAACCTTAATAAAAAACTCCCCAAAACATTAATAAACAACCCATCACTTAACTGGAAGACCCTAACAACCTTAGTAACTTTCCATAGGGACTACCCCCATTGGCTTTCGTTGGAAATTTTGCCTAAACAGAGGGGTCAAGAACCAAGTGACATACTTGACTCAAGACTTGCCACCAAGGGCACATCGAGCGGCAGCATAGATTTCTGTTGCGACAAAGACGGTGTACATAGATTTCTGTTGCAACATATACCATGATTTCTAGGGTATAATTAGTTTCAAATGATGGTTGGGGGCATGGGTAAATGCTTTGGGTTCATGTTAGTCACTAAATACGATAAGTATTAAGGAACCGACTACCGACCCATAATATCATGGACCATGAAGCTGGATCCCCTCCCTCTTTGATGTATGACATGAGTGTTGATTCATGACTATAACACTCTTACCACAAAAAATTTCGAGGTGGGCCCCATATTTTAAGGAAGAAAGCAGTTGCGATTGCCACAACCGCAACCTCAACTCACTAGATTTTTCTCATAAGGGCCACTTGTTTTGAAATAGTTTTACTTCTAAGAAGATGACCATGGTCAAAATTTAATAGAAATTCAAATAAATAATAAATTTAGGTGGATGTGGATCCAGTTACAAAAGAAGAAGAAAACTAGCATTTGCTCATTAGCTCCGATGATTGATTTTTAGTGGCAATGTATTTAATGCAATGCTATTAATGCTCATTGACCAAGAACTAAATTGGTTCTTCAATCCCTAGAACAAACATGGAGTTTAATCATCCTACTGCAGAAATGGTAATATATTTTTCTTTTGTTTTCTAGGTTGTGCATGTGTGAATGTGAGCATGCTAAGATTTTCGATTAAGATCCATATTCTAACTATGCATCGGGACTATGGGTTTAATCATCTTTTTCTTATTTTGGGGGGAGATGGATCGATAAAAATATATCATTATTTCTCGTTGATTTTTAATTTGTTTTTCGATTGTTTATGAAAAGTCTAATTTATGAAGGGCTTGTTTGGTAAAGGCTCAGAAATTTGGTCTTTAAAGGAGATGAGTAAAAAGAAAAAATATTCTCAAATAAAGATTTTAAAGAACATAGGCGTACAAACAAATCTTTAAAGGTTGAATGCACCTAAAAGGGCCTGTCAAGTAAAGGCTTGTAAATTTGCTTATTGAAAGAGATAAGAAAACTGAAAAGATGTTCTAAAATATAGACTTTAAATAATTTAGGCATATAAATATATTTGTAGGGGTTGAATTCATTGAGATAAAAATATTTTGGAATATGGAAAATTTTAGAGAATATCTCAGCACTAGATATTGATAAATTTGTTTATCATTTTATACACAATATAATTTGTAGATTCTTTGTTCTACATGGGAAGAGTCCAAAGGAATGTGACCTTATTTATGGACTATTTTGCAGTTAATAACAGTCCTTAGAAAAGTATGAAAAGAAGTAGTTGTTGAATTCATCTAAGAACCAAACAACGGGAAACCTAATGATTCAAGAGAGGCAAAAGTTTATATTTTGGGTGTAGCTTTCATTTTCTTTACAAAAGAGTTGCAAGGGATGAGTAGAAAATCTAAGATGAGAAATTTGTAGTGCATCGCTTATAGAAGAAAGTTAGATCATTTGCCTTGAAAGTCTTTCCCAATCCAAAATCACTTGCATTTGTTTTTTTGAGTGATAAGATAGTTCTTGTTTCAGACATCATACCAACATAGATGCATCTCAATCTATAACAATAATAGGAGCACAAGCCTTATTCATTGCATCCTTTCATTTTTCAATTGTAAAAAGGAAATTGAAAGATGCTAATTCAGTTGATATTGTTGTTACAAAAGATTCAAGGGAATTCAAAAAATAAAATACAGGTATAGTAGGCCATATATGCTACTTCATGATAGAATAAAATCATTGTTTTTATAGAAAACTAGCAATCTTTGTATATGAAACTTAACATGTCGAACATCATGCTCCTTGGTTAGGAATATGTTAGAACATTGGACCAAACAAAATGCATTTAAATGAGAACAACCTTCAATAACTAGTCATAAAGGAGAAAAAAATCACATCAAACAATCTAAGATGGTACAAGTCATAAAACTTGAAAACTTATGATGGCAAGGAGAGCATAACCGTAAATGAAAATGACATTTACTGAACAATATATCAAAATTTCTAAAAGCACACTCACACACGTTCACATCTATGTGAAGAACATAATTTGAGTGTAGATATTCCATTGCCAATAGCATATGTGTGTGACCATTTCAACAATTTATATAGAAGAATCAAAGAATAGCAATCAACATCACATTAAGAAACTACAAACATACACAAGGAATTTACTTGGGAGAAAACCAACCTCCTCTGGAAATAATGTCACATTTTCTTTCTTAATTAACTCAGCCTTGCTCTTGTAACCATGGCGCCATAAATATGTTACAAGGCATGTTAGGAAACTTAAGATATCACTATGCTTAGCTTTCCTAAAAAAATCATAAGACCCGCAAAAGTTGACATGTCTCTACCTTCACAATTTCTTATTACAATGCAGACATTAGCGTCTCTGAAATAATATACACAACAAAGGAGATTACATAATTATACTTGGAACATGTAAATTTAAACTATACAGTGGGGAAACAATATACCTCATGTAAATATCAAGTGTGAACAAACTAAAAACAAAAGACCGTATTCTTATAAATAATAAAATAATAACTTTAACATAATAAAGGTTGTAATCCTATTTTATTAAATATCTATAATTTCTTAGTGTGATTAGTGCTAGATTTTGTACTTCAATTCTCTTTCTCCCTATGTTTATGGATATTCTTTTGAGGCTTTTCAAAGTTCAAAAGTTTCTTGGCATTTCATATTGCTTCCGACAATGTCTACCCTAATGTTTATAGCCCTTGTCATTCCCATTCCATAGCTACAAACACAAGACATAGGGCAGTTTTAATCCTATTTTTTATGTTGACTTTTAATATCTTTCATACGTACATAGAGCCTTTTTCTTTTCTTCTAATAATCAAAATTGATAGTGAAATTTTAAAAGGACTCTTCGTTATAATTCATATTATATCACCATAGTTCAAAGTTTACAACTCAAAGTACCCTAAATTTGGCATAATGCAAGAGCGACAAAAGGCAAAAACCTTATAGTACAAAAATTATATTAGCATTATAAATATATTAACAAACATCAAAGGAGCTCCTGAAGGGTTTGGTGTCACACATCTATCTCAAAGACTCAAACCCTCTATAAATAGCAATGAATGTGTTAATGAGAGCAAGGGCATTACTGATCATTTTTCATAAATAGTGAGCACAACCCATAACCATAGCCTTAATGCTCCCTTTAGCAACTTGAAATTCATCGTAACCATAGCCTTAACCCTCCCTTTAGCAAATTGAAATTCATCAAGGTAGGAGTCCTCATTGGTAAGGGCAGTGCTCATCCAAGTCTCTACATCGCTCATCTCAATCTTGAAGGTGTTATGCCTTAAGTGCTTCCTTAACCCTCCCTTTAGCAACTTGAAATTCATTGAGGTAGGAGTCCTCATTGGTAAGGGCAATGCTCATCCAAGTCTCCACATTGCTCATCTCAATCTTGAAGGTGTTATGCCTCAAGTGCTTCCTTAATATTCCTTTTAGCAACTTGGGATTCATTGAGGTAGGAGTCCTCACTGGTAAGAGGAACTCATCCAAGTCTCCACGTTGCTCATCTCAATCTTGAAGGTGTTATGCCTCAAGTGCTTCCTTAACCCTCCCTTTAGCAACTTGAAATTCATCGAGGTAAGAGTCCTCATTGGTAAGGGAAGTGCTCATCCAAGTCTCCACATTGCTTATCTCAATCTTGAAGTTGTTATGCCTCAAGTGCTTCCTTAACCTTCCTTTTAGCAACTTGGGATTCATCAAGGTAGGAGTCCTCACTGGTAAGAGAAACTCATCCACGTCTCCACATTGCTCATCTCAATCTTGAAGGTGTTATGCCTTAAGTGCTTTAGGCTTCAGCTCCGCTAGAGATTGTTGAATCTGGTCCATGGTGTCTCCGAAATATTCATCGTAGCTCTTTTAGTTCCAGGTTCGTAGCCCAAACGAACACAGTCTGGGCATTACTATAGAGCATTCCGCTATTTATAAATATTATGCAAAGTAAATGACTAGCTAACCCGCAACCATGGCAGAGTGCGTCAATGAAACCGATTTAAAAAAATGTTGACACATTGGCTCCTATTTTATCGACAAGCTCAATTTGATTATCAACTACAACGATCATCAAGATCTATATATTGTCAAAATAATTCAGAAAAAAAAGAAGAAACATTTTGGGTGTACTACTCGTGCAGCTTTGATATCTTGAATGACTACTTTAGCGGGAGCAGTATCACCGCTTTGGAGTCTACTCTGGCTTTGATCAGAAATCATAACTATCTACAGCAGTGGGAGCACTATCACCGTTGATAACAATGGCTTTATTATTATGGAATCGAAACAAGAATAAGATGGCCTTCTCTTTTAACAAATTTCTCCATTCGCTGGTGAATTCTCTTCAAGATGCCAACAATGCATGTAATGGCATGTATCAAGAGGTGATAACAGTGTAAGCAGGGCAAGTTGAACCTCTTTGGTTCTATTTTTGTAATTTTGTTACATGGGATAAGATTTTTTCATCCTTAATGTTATCACTATTTCTCAAATGGGGTAGAATATGTCGTACTATGAGTAACTGAGTTTCTTTTTTTTGGGTGGCAACTTTATTGTATCGGTGAACCTTCTTCTTCACATGTTTGTTGATTGATTTTTTAGGAAAATGGGTAAGAGTTTTTTGTATTAATAAAAAGAAGGCAAGAACAGAGTTACACAGTGTAAGAACAAGCCTGCTTCCCGATAGTGGAGAGTTACCATGTCTTAGCCATCATCTTTTACAATTCAACATCTAAATTGACAAAAAAGTAAACCTAGCCATCATCACTTGATCTTCCATAAGTGCATCAGACTTACGATTATACATACTGCCGACGACCTGGAAAGAGAGTTCAGACAAAGCATACAAAACTTCTTAAGGAAGAGAGACCCAAAACACAGACTATACAGAAAATAGACCCAAAAAACACCTTGAATGCTTGCTAGTTCCGAAGCTCAGCTTCCTTGTTTCCAGCTTCTCCACCGTGGCTCAAAATCTCCAGCTTCAATTCCACAATCTCCTTGCGCATGCTATTAACCTTGCCCTCAATTCGTTTGGCAATGACGCGAACCGCCCTAATTTGGGCATCCAGATTTTGGCAAGAACAATCACTGTTCAGAACCGCAAAAAGACTGTCCACCTTCACGCTGAGTTTGCTGTGGCTGTTACGAGTCTCCAGACGAGCTGCTTGCTCCATGGCACTCAGATGCTGCAGAGCCTGTTTAATCTCATAATTCTCAATTCTTAAGACATGAATTTGGGCATCTAGAATAGTCAAATGGTCATCTACCACAGTAAGGGAGGCCGCAAGGCCCTGCTGTTCATCCGAACCACCACAGACTTGAACCTTCTCATGGTGCTGCTTGCAAGCCAGGCATTCCTAACCCCCAGGCCATGAGGGGAAACGTTTTCTGAAACCAGGGAGAGTGTCGCCACCATAACGAGGAGCAGTCTGCTTGCAGCGAAAACGGTTAACTCTATAATCTGCCATGTTCTCATTCACGAAGGAATAGAAGATATGCCAACCTGATCGACATCCAAATTTAAACAACGCCCAACCTCGAAAGTCTCCCGAATTGAGGTTTTGCATGCTTCCCATGTGGAAGCCATGTGAACAGAACGTGCGAACGTCCCTCATATCGAGGCCCCAAAGTGGGTTTAGGACTTTGGCTAAAACATCCAAATCAAACCTTTGCTTCGAATTATAAATTCCAGAAATCCATCCCTGGTGAAGTCGCTCAGCTGATGTTGTGGACATGTAGGTTCTTGTAATCAAAGACAAGGGGTCCATACCTTATTTTTCACCTTTTGGTTGCTAACTAGAACGCCTCGATCTAATCTAGCTCCATTTTTTTCCATCGCGTTTGCATCTTGATTATTGTTTCTCAAGATGTGAAGAAAACTGATACTATTAAATTCGCTAACAAGACATTTAAGAAGATTGTGGGCTTTAGAAGCAAATCTCTTTCTGTTCTTGCTCAAGTTCCTAGCTTCCTTGATCACCAACATAGAATCACCACATACTGCTAATTCAGTGATACCTTCCTCCCTTGCGATCTCCAAACCTTTAGTAAGAGCTAGCCATTCTGCACTATTGTTTGTTCTTCTGCCAATTCCCCAAGCGTAGTCTTTCATCTTATTTCCGTCAGAGTCATAGAGGACTCCACTCACACCTGCCAACCCAGTTTCTTCACATGTTTGTTGGATGCATATGATTGTTGCTATTGACACCTTTGGTGAGTTTATATCCATATCAAAATCAAATGTATCCATTTCAGGGGAAACCTGTACTTCCTTCACATTTATAATTTTGTAGTGAGATGCATGATTAGTTATACATTTATGACATGAGATCCACTTTTCACCACATCGACGACAAGTTTTTTTTTTGTCATTGTTGGGATTGCTATTGGATGCGTCTGATTCTTTTTGGGCTTGATATCCATATGATTTGGAATTGTTACACTTATGTCCTAGTGACCACTTGTCTCTACAATATCTACATTGTCTCTTTTTGTTGTAAATAACCCTTTCCAAATCTTGATTTGGATATACCTTATAATTTGTCTTCTACTTCTTTTTCCTTATGCCTTGCTACTTCAACGATCATAACATCATGCATTTTAAATTCATTTGGATATGAGGTTTAAGTCCTCCCAGGTAAGTTTTGAGTAATTGCTTGCTAGATAGCTCAAATACTCATGTGGTGAGAGCTTCCCATTGATGCATGAATTCCTTGACACTTCATTTTTGTTGTAGTCTAGTAAGTTTCAAGAAGAATTTGTTTTTTCGTATTTCCCTGGAATCTTTTAAAAAAGTCATTTTTAAAAGAATTCCAGTTGTATGAGTGATTTTCTCCTTTCCACCACATACACTAGTTATATGTGTTACTTTCTAAATGCATGGAAGCATATTTTACTTTTTCTTCATTTGTCGTAGTGTTATATATACTGAAATATTATTTGGCCTTGTTAAACCATGCCACACCTTGATCTTCGTTCACATTGTATTTTGGTAGTTCTATTTTGGCCTTGGGTGGGCATATCATAAGGGGATGATATGGGGTGCCTCTTAATGAATTACAAGGGGGTGGTGGTGGTAAAGATGGTGGTGATGCAGAACGCGATGAGGAGGTAGACATCCTTGAACTATTCCATCATTTGTTGCGACTTCAAGAACCTTGATTTAAAAGGTTTATGAGAACGCCAATTTTTTTATTATGCTCCTGATTCATGGCATCCATCTTGTTCTCCATTACTATGAGAATTTCATCTTTGAGCTCGTGTTTGAGTGCAAGATTATTCTTCTTCATTTTTACTCTTAGTCCTTGCATTTTTTAATGACGATGTCTTTGAGAGTGTTGACTTCCCTTTCCAAATGTTTGAGTTGATTCTTTAGTTTCGTCATGCTTCTAGTGACTGGAGGTGTATATTTACACACGATTTTGGCCTATGCTAGTTAGTGGGTGACGCTGGATTTGTGGAGGGAAATGAGATTAAGAGAAAAAAAAAAACTTTATTTTTTTTATAGGTAAATGGAAAAATATATAAAAATAATAAAATAATAATATTATATGTGTGTGTGTTTAATTTATTTTATTCATTATTATTTGATGGGGAAACAAATATGGGGAACTGTGGCGTAGGTGGGGTTATCTTCCTTAATATGGATCACTATTTCACTCTTTGTCTGAAATGCGACAAAGGAACAAATATGAAGGTGGAGTTATTGGCATTATGGTGTGTCACACGTGTGGCTAATCTCTTTGGACTGGTGAAGGTAAAGATCTTTGGCGATTCTAGAGTTACTATTAAATGGGCGAGGGGTGAATATGATCTGAAGGTACTGAATTCGGTTAACGGGTGCAACATAATTAAGTATGAAATTAGATCTTTCAGTTCTTTGACCCTGAAACATATATACATAGAATTTAACTCTCAGGCTGATCAGCTGTCTAAATTGGCATTGGAGGGAGAGGATGGCTACTTACAATGGGATGAATTTTGTGAGAACCAGCTGATAGACTCTGGGTCAATGTATTTTCTAGACTAGTTACTCTAGGATCTCCTATTTGGCTTATGGATGTTGTAATTGTTCTGTTTTTGTTTTTTTGGGGATTATCTGAACTTTATGATCAAGAGATGATTTTGGGAAGACAACATTTGAATGTTGATATCATGTACTATTTGATTCAGTATTGAATAACAATAGTATGCTTTTTTTCGCGGAAAAAAAAACAATAAGGATAAAATTAATTAATTAATAATAATTATAATAAAATAAAATATTATTAATATTTTTATGGGGGAAGTGTGGGGGATATTAGGTGGGAGGAGCATGTGGTGTGAAGGGAGGAGATTGGGGGAGGAGTGTTGGATTCAAGTGCAGAGAGCTATGTGGGGAGTGGTGACGTTGGGAGCTGGAGTAGGAGCGACCAAAGACAAAGTAAGGGATGGTCGAGGGTGAGTGGAAGAACGGGGGTAAGTGCGGACAGAGTAAGGGATGGGAAATTGCGGTGAGAAGATAATGGCATGAGGGATGACAAAGCGAGGGCATGAGTGGATGCAAGAATGCAACATGGTGGGGCCTTACGCATAATGCTATAGACATAAATAAACAAGATGTCTTCTTATGGATTGAAGGAGAATATGGGAAATCCTTAACCATTATGGTTTTGCACTTGAGGTTAAATGTATTATGACAAAGATAGTCTCTTTGTCTTGAGAATCAACAAGTAGTTATGCAATAATGTATGCATCATACCATTCATAGGATAATGGAAGCCTTATATGAATGTCAGTGTAGATGGGCACATCTAGATGAAGCACGACGAGAGAGGGAGATTTTTGGTTACCCCAACTTCATAGAAGCATTGTGTTAGGTAGAGAGATATACATAGTGTATAAGAAGATGTGGAGAGAAGTGGATTGGATTCAAGTATTGTTTTTATTTCATCTGGTTCCCATTAGCCATGTATAAACCACTTTATGAATGAAGACAACATGAAGAAGAAATATTTTTTAAATTTATTGAAACAAAGGCTAGGTACTATGATGTAGGGGAGTCAAAACATTCTCCCTAAAATCTCACCAACCTGCATTGGGTCATGCTCAATCTTGATTTAGATTAAGCTTGCGAGTTGCATAAGGATGCACAACACCTTTAGTTGGGGGGAGATGATGGGCCCTAATTTTGCCATCATTTTGTCATTTGTTTCCCTAATTTTTATATTCCTTTTGCCACCATTTACCCTCATTATTATCATATCCTCATCCATCTTGTGTTTTATCATGAAGGTACTCTTTTGATTCAATCAATGGAATTATATCAATAATTGTTAAGCATTTTAGAGGAATTTTTGTACTTCGTATCTAACCTGCAAGATAATTTATGCTACATAACAGGCTACAGAGTAGGTCATTGGAGTGTGCTACAAAACAAAACAATGCGCATTTATTGTATTAGTTTCACTTTTTCTATGGAACTAGTTGACAAACTCCAAGTCAATGATTTCCCCTTTTGCTACGGATATGACAATCGTGATTACTATAAATCTGTCTTAGTCATCCCTATTGTGGATCTACTCCAAGTGGCACCCTACCATTTGTCCATTCACCATATCTAGTCATTATGATTGTTGTTGTTATAAGACCATGGGATTTCGTTGTTGTGTATCCACCATCTTAAAGAAATTATAACCGGTCACTATAGAACCAGGGCATGCCACTACAAAATAGGTAGTCACGAAAACAAAGAACTTGATAATCAACATCAAACTTGTGTGAAATCCAACATTAAGAAGAAATTTGAAATGACCGACTTAGGACATTTACATTTTTTCTTGGCCTCCAAGCCTTGCAAACCAAAGAAGGAATTTTTCTTTCTCAGTCTAAGTATGCTTCCTTCTTCATCACTTTCACATGGGAGATTGTAAACCAGTCCCATCTCCCTTCCAGTCTAGAGTAAAACTTACCACCACCTACACTACACCAGAAGTAGTTGCCACCTTGTAACATTAAGAATTGAAGTAAAATAAAACAATGCTAGCAAACAATATTTTACATTGTATTTAAAACTTTATAACCTCCTAAATTAATTAATAATATATAATCACATGAGAAAAAATGGAAAAAAAAATCACTTTGACATTTTTTATATTGTTAAAAATGACAAATTTTATGGTTTTTTTAATATGCAAAATAAAACTTGAAAAAAAGGAAAAAAACATCATTTAGAATAGAAAAGAAAAAGATGTTGGGGACAAAAAAGAAAAAAAGAAAAGAAAAACAACAATCAAAAAAATATTTATTGATACTTTTTAGCTAAGAATATTCCAAATGTTAAAAAAATACCTTGAAAAAAATGGGTGCTACCTAGCACCACATTTTGAAATGGAAGTAAAAACAACCACTAAATATTATCCTTAAAAAATGAGAATTCTAGAGGATTATTGTTTTGTTGGTAATTACAATCAATTTTGGGAAAGTGCAATATGAGAACTTTGGAATTCAACTCAAGTGCTAAAACTCTACAAATGTTATGATGTAGTTGATGGAGCTCTACCTTATCCAAGGATTGTTTTCAAAAAAGTTTCTAAAGAATGTTTGGTTCACATTACTTTCATATTTTGTTTTCCAGTTAGCATGTGATTGATTTCCGTATAAAAAAAGAAAAAGAAAAAGAAAAAAAAGAGTAGTGTTGTAAGCCTTAAGATGGGGTGTTAGAATATAAGGCTTACATGTTTAATAGAGTCATCGTAGTTACTTAGTCTATACAAATTAGGGTTTCAATTTTTGAACAAGTAAAACCTTGCAAACTCTTTATAAGAGAGGTGAATCTCATTGTTACAAAGCACTGGTTTTTAATAATATCAATGAGTTTTATTGTGTAAATCTATTTCACGTGCTCTATTATGTAACCCTATTTAGGGTTTCTAAGTCTTGTAACACAAGATACCAAACATATTCAGATGATATTTTATATTTTTAAGCATCATGCATATTTGAAAAAAACATGTGTACAACCATCATTCATGTTTAGCAAATACATGCACATACTTCCTTTGGACAATCTTATTTGGGTAGGATAATGGTTAACGATTTGTCCATTTTTTTATTTGCTTTCATTAAATATAACGACCCACATTTTACTAATATTCAATCAAATTGAGTGAATTTGTAGATTATGATTGCATATTTACATTCAACATTGTTGAAAACCCCTACTAACCTGAATTATTTACTTTATACATCTAATATTTATAAATTTATCAAACAATTGATTTTTTTTGCTAAGATTCGCCATCAAAACCACTAAAATTGTAGAATCTTATCTCATAGATACATTTAACTTTGTTGAAAATCACCACCACTCAAATTATGCACTCTTTTTTTTTCACATTGAAAAAGCTCGATACTATTAAAGTATATAAAATTGGTAGATATTACATCCTCTTCAGCATCCCGAAGATATCCCATAGAGTAAACCATCATATACATGATTCCACAATTACATCAATAATCCTAACAATCGACAACTTCGATCAAAATGAAATCCCAAAACCTACCAACCAACCCAAAACACGAGGGTGCCAATGATGAGATATAAAAAAGGAAAGATATAGATAATACTATAACCGAATACCTCCACTATAAAGGAGATACAAAAATGGATCAACAGATATATAAAAAAATCCATCCCATAAGCAACTAAACCGAAAAAATAGGAAGTGATCCAGAATCCCGCAGTAAATGATCTTCTTGGAGATCAAAGAATATACTGCCCTCCCGAGCTGAAAGACTTCGCCTGGACATCAGATCAGCCTCAACATTGTCAACACGAAATATATGGTGAAAACAGATCCCCTACATATCCAGAAGTAGCCCACGAATATGGGACATAAAGGATGATAGTACGATCTCATGTATGTCCCCCATGTGACTGACCCAGTTAATGATGATGGTACATCTAATATATGCATTTTTGTCAAACAATTTGTTTTTTAATTTTTCATTAAAAGTCCAAGTTTTCCCTCCCCTTATTTTAAATAAATGAAAGAACAAAAATGTTGGCATCATCCAACTATGTCTTACCATACTATTCAATTTTGTTAAGTAATATGCACCAAGTAGTGCAATGGCTCAATGTGATATATCCTAGCATATACACAATGCCATACGTAATGACTGTCTCCCCATCTAAAGTGGGGCAAGGATAGAGATAGTTCACCATATGCCTAAAGCAACAAGAAAAATAATATTACCAATATGACATGCGTTTAAAGGGTGTACCTTATCACATATGAGCTGCGCTATAACACCAAGGTAATGGCAGTCATACTGCTACACCATGTTATAGTCATCGCACAATGATGTTGTATCACCCTCTAGGTATGGTCATACACCTAATACATAAAAGCATAAAACATGAAATAACATTGCATAGCAACTAAGTGTGTGGTTATGTGGGAAGGGAATTAAGTAGAGAAATGAATGTATCCACTAAAAGTTTTATGTCAGTGATATAATGTTATGTTCCACTAAAATTTGTATGCCAATGATATAATGCTATGTTGAAAATAGTTTCTTTGCAACATGGTTTATGTTCATGAAGTAGGTTGTAGAATTGAACAAGAAAATTGATATTGAAATCTCCACATATGGTGTGAATGTAAAGAGGAGGTTGTGAGAGGCGATGTAATCTATGGAAAATAAACACAACCAAGATGGCTTGGTTGATTAAAATATGTACACTAATAAGTTAAATTGAAATGTGTTCTTTATCCATATACTTTTGTTTTGATGATTGATACAATGTTTCTAGTTTTCTTAAGCACATTTTATAAAAAAATAATAATAACAATATGTATTTGCGAAAGTATTCATCCTAATAAACTCTAATCTACTTGCATAGGTATGTCTACTAAGTCTATATCTTAATAAACTCTAATCTACTTGCATAGGGATATTTATTAACTTTAGCATCACTCGTATTGAGATGAATAAAATTGCAAGGAAAGGATGTAAAAAGGCTAGGAATAACAACCAAGATTTTGTGAACGAATGATGAAAAAGGCAAGGAATAGCAACCAATATTTTTTTAAGTTGAAAAGTCTGAATTTCATAATGTTATGAACCTTTATGAGAAGTAAAAAGGTACCCTTAGTATAAACTGAACTTGATAAGGTAATGGAGCCACAATTCCAAATCAAGTACATGACATAGCAAGCAACCATAAAATGTACCCAAATATGATGCTTTGATCAATTAATTGAATGTAACTAAATAATTTAAAATTTTGTGAGAATTATTTGCATGTAATATGGTTCATGATTTCTAATATACTTGATGATTTCAGTGTCATTTCCCGGGGTTTTATTGAGTGGTTGATATTTATGTGTATTTGTTACTCCATCTTTTCTCTTATCTTTACGATTGAAAATTTGAGACTCCTTTCTTTTGTCTTATATGCTTGAGGATGTGATGTATACCAAATTGTTAGGGTATAATTAGTTTCAAATGATGGTTGGGGGCATGGGAAAATGCTTTGAGTTCATGCTAGTCACCAAATAAGAGAAGTATTAAGGAACCAACCACCGACCCATAATATCCTAGACCATGAAGATGGATCCCCTCCTTCTTTGATGTATGACATGAGTGTGAGTCATGACTATAAAAATTAACACAAAAGATTTCGAGGTGGGCCCCATATTTTAAGGAAGAAAGCAATTGGGATTGCCACAACCGCAACCTCAATTCACGTTATTTTTCTCATGAGGGTCACTTGTTTTGAAATAGTTTTACTTCTAAGAAGATGACCATGCTCAAAATCTAATAAAAATTCAAATAAATAATAAATTTAGGTGGATGTGGATCCAGTTAAAGAACAAGAAGAAAACTAACATTTGCTCATTAGCTATGATGGTTGATTTAGTAGTGGCAATGTATTTAATGCAATGCTATTAATGTTCATTGAGAAAGAACTAAATTGGTTCTTCAACCCCTATAACAAACAAAGAGTTTAAGCATCCTACTGCAAAAATGGTAAGATATTTTTCTTTTGTTTTCTGAGTTGTGCATGTGTGAATGTGAGCCTAGATGCCAAGATTTTCGATTAAGATCCATATTCTAAGTATGCATCGGGACTATGAGTTTAACATATTTTTCTTATTTTTTGGGGAGATGGATCGATAGAAATATATCATTATTTCTTGTTGATTTTTAATTTGTCTTTTTGGTTGTTTATAAAAAGTCTAATTTATGAAGGGCGTGTTTGGTAAAGGCTTAGAAATTTTGTCTTTCAAGGAGATGAGTATAAAGAAAAAATATTCTCAAATATAGATTTTAAAGAACATAAACATACAAACAAATCTTTAAAGGTTGAATGGACTTAAAAGGGCATGTCTAGTAAAGGCTTGTAAATTTGCTGATTGGATGAGAAAAATGAAAAGATGTTCTAAAATATAGACTTTAAATAATTTATGCATAGAAATAACTTTGTAGAGGTTGAATTCATCGAGAATAAAAAAAATTGGAATATGGAAAAATTTAGAGAATATCTTGGCACTAGACATTGATAAATTTGTTTATCATTTTATACACAACATATTTTGTAGATTCTTTGTTCTACATGTGAAGAATCCAAAGGAACGCGGCCTTATTCATGGACTATTTTGCAGTCAATAACAATCCTTAGAAAAGTATGAAAATAAGTGGCCGTTGAATTAATCTAAGAACCAAACAACGGGAAACCTAATGATTCAAGAGAGGCAAAAGTTTATATTTTGGCTGTAGCTTTCATTTTCTTTACAAAAGAGTTGCAATGGATGAGTAGAAAATCTAAGATGAGAAATTTGTAATGCATCGATTAGAGAAGAAGCTAGATCGTCTACCTTGAGTGTTTTTCCCAATCCAAAATCACATGCATATGCCCAATCCAAAATCACATGCATATGCCTTTTTGAGTGATAAGATATTTCTCATTTCAAACATCATACCAACATAGATGCATCTCAATCTATAACAATAATAGGAGCACAAGGCTTACTCATTGTATCCTTTCATTTTTCAATTGTAAAAAGGAGTTGAAAGATGCAACTTCAGTTGATATTGTTGTTGTAACAACCAACCTCAATAAACATCAACATTATGGAGAAAATTTATTAATGAGATTTATATATTAGAACTAGAAATTTATTTTACATGAGGATTGCTAAATTTAGACATGAATATAAGTAAATGTAATTAATATTTAAAATCAGAATTTACGAGTTAATCATTTGAAATTTAACCATATCTATAACCATAATCAATTTACAAATATAACCGAGAAACTAAAATCAAGAACCAATAGGATAAGAGACATACCTGGCTAACAATTATGGACTTACAGATTGTACAACAGAGCTAGGTTGACCAACATCAACAACTCCAAAACTACATGTGGGGGAACCGCTCTCCTCTCAACCAACCCCTAAGAGCCCCTGAGCCCTCACTCAATAATACCAAGCCAGCTTAACATAATAATCTGAACCCTATTCTACCCTCATCCTCCAAACCTCCATCTCCACCACACTGTGCCCATAGAACCATCTCCAAAAATGTATCAAGACTAAGCAACTCAAAACCAAAAACCTCCCCAACAAGAGCAAGAGCAAGAGCATGGAAAAGACCCCCAAACTCAACCCCTAATTCCCTTATTTATGCATAACATTTCAAATTAAATTGAATTAGAGTTAATTATGCATGAGGGCCACATGGCTTCCACACACCTAATTAGTATAATTATCTTTAATCATTATTAATTTTCTTTATTAGTATTAGCTTAACTATTTTAATATTTCTCTTTTTTTTAATTAATTTCCCATTTTATTACTACTTTATTAGTATTTTATGAGGGATTAATAATTATAATTCCCTAATTAATTTTTAGGGTGTTACATACTTTTCCCCTTCGAGCAACTTCATCCCGAAGTTATATTCCCTGCAGAGATAGGTTCATAACACATAATAGCATCATACACAAAACAATACTCACTTAATTAATATAGTATATTTATACATATTTAATACTATTGTGAAGATAAAAACTCTTGCATGTGGCCAACATGCAAGAATTTTCCTCATTCACTAATACATACAACGCCCTAATTACTACATGATCTTGTTTAATTACCTAGGTTCTAATATGCAACCATTCATACAAGTTATGCATTAACTTCACAATACACTTCATAAACATGACAAACAATTAAAATAGATAACAGATAAAAAACAACTCAATGAGACAAAAAGACATGACACATCCTCTCCAGAACTCCCTCATTCCTTACTCACCCTCTACCTAAGAATCATACCACCCAAGCAACCTCCATAACCCTCCACGCCAATACTTCGGGTGGTCCCACTCGCCATGGCACGGTCCTTCTACTGTAACCTGTCTGCAATAGTATGGTAGGCATTGGAAGCTTCATGGTTAGCATAATTGCTAATCTGATCTATGGACCTCATCGGTCGCACCGGATTTTGGTTGACTTTCGATATCTATTTTGACCTCATCGGCCGCACCAGATTTTGGTCACATCTGGTTACCTCATCAGCTGCACTGTATTTTGATCAACTAGGCATCTCTAAAGGTTAGCCTTGACTCCCTCCATATCCCTCCAAGGAAACCAACCCCAGGCATCGAAAGTCCTTTTCCATATAACTCCCTATATGTCTGGTGTACCTCGAGCCGTGGACTTCCGGTATCAGACCTCATTGGCCGCACCAAATTTTGGTCTCTTCTGGTCACCTCATCGGTCGCATCGTATTTTGGTCGACCAGGCATCAAAACCGTAGTTGGCAAGGTATTACTAAGTGAGTTTGTCCCCATCCCATACTCTTTTGTGGTTATGGGCTCCCACAAGATTGTGGTTTCTAAATGAGCCATCCTCAAAGTCCCCAGAGTGGAATCCCTGTAATATTTCCACTCACAATCATACAATCAGTCATAATCATCATGAAACAATTCCATATACAATACCCCATCACTTCTTAATCATATCAACAATCAAGTGCCATTATTGCTTCACTTTCTCTTTACTAAGCAATTTAAGTGATACAAGTTACCATAAACCATCTCATATCGCAATAAAATATGTCGTCACGATCATGACTAAATTTCATAGCATTGCCTAACCATCCTTTAATTTATCGTAAATACTAGAAATTTGCATGTAAAACCACATGTTATCATTATGGATTAATTCTACACAATACCACATGCTAATTAAGCATCTCACATAATCACGAGTATAGTATCAACCAATGAAGCAAAATACAAACATTGTTCCTCGATATACTATATCAAGTGCATAATGTATAAATAAGTAATAATGTTACCAACTATATGCAACTACAAATCGTCATCATGATCCATTACTCTTTCCTTTATGATGGGACAGGTCTTATGCAAACACGACATAATAAAGATCATAGAAAACATGAATCAACTGAGAGTAGAACACAAACTAATTATATCTTCAATATATCATCATTACAACACCCTCATAAAAATACAAACTAGCATGCCTCATCTCAAACATAGACCCTCAGTAATCATCAAGAACATCAAACATCATCCCTCATACCACCATCATTGTAAAAACACATATATACATGCTAAATACATAAGTGGTTCATTATAACACATATGTAAAACACATCATGAAAATTGACACCATGATTAATCAACCATAGACAAAATTACTAGTATGCATGAATAATAAGATTCCAATATCACATTTAATGCTAGAGAAAGATCCTCAAACCCCCAGTTAGTACACAATTCTTTTCATGTATATGATATGTATTTTCATATATTTCTTTATTAAAAAATGTCTAGTAAGCCACATTCATCTTGAGCCATAACAAGGTATTCCTATTCAAACAATAAATTTCAATAACAGTTCTATTAATGACATCAATAGTATGCCATAAATCATAAAACTGGATTTATGTGCTTATCGTGATATTATTAAATGCATTTATTATTGACTAATCCCTCATTAGATTTATCTTGTAGTGATCTCCTTGTATTGCATCTTTACACGAGGTTCTAATGCCACCTCTCATATTGGGCTTAAATCATTCTAAGGACTACTATATCTTATGTCCTTTTCCTTTATGTTTTTGTCATTACTCTTCCACCTAAACTCATGAATGATTTAGTCTTTCACAATTTAATTTCCCAGTCTTATTTGGTGACCCATAATTTATACGCGTTCCGTATATATCTATATATAGATATATCTACTCATAGATGGCATGCCCTCAACTTGGCATTATCATTCTACTCCCACTCATTATTCATGGCAAATTATTAAGTCATTTACATAAATCTATAATGATTATGCACATACCTAGTTGAGTTTGAATAAAATAATGTTTCTAGGTTCATATTCATATACTCCAACATCTTCCCTTACCCAAAAAAAAAATCCACACCTAGGTGATTCAAATCTATAATCAACCAACCTAGTTTGTCATGCTTACTCCACCATGATAGATAAATTACAGTTGCAAGTAACTTTGTAACTCCATAATTCACTTGATCATAAAACTAATATAATGCATTCATATTATAATTTGTAAATTTATACCAATAACCTTTCATTATTAATAAATTATTTATTTCTCTTTTTATTTTTTTATTTTTTCACTATTACAATAAAAAGTAAATTTATTCAATCTACTATATATATTCAATATGAATATCAATTATCCTTTAAAATAAGTTTTAACATTTTACATACTATTAACTTTAAATAAATACTACTCATAAATATTAGAAAATAACTTTAAAAGCTATTAAATCTACATTACTAAATAATGAGAATACTATTTTTATTTATTATTAAACAAATATTATATTATATTTATATAATAGTATTCTAAATATTATATTAGAATACTGATTTAAATACAAAATCGAGACTTAATAATCGTTAAAATTTTAGTGCTGCTTATGTGGACACAAACATAAACATAATGAAAAGAATATTTCAATGCTCCATACCTTAATATCGAGAATATGTCTTAATCTTCTGGCCTTTAATATTGATCTATGTGCATGTCTCAACTTCAACAGCAATTCCGCCATGGTCCATTTTGTGTCATACCTTTGGACAGTGATTTTGTGTAGTGCAAGTAGATCGGCCTAAAGAACAAATGAGGGGTCTATTATTATAGAACATGATTGATCTTAACATCATCAATAATGAAACTACTTATTTGTTTTGGAATAATATCTAAAATTGTTTTTAATTGGTTAATTGTTTGTTTTCCTTGGATGTAAATTATTAATTGAGATTAGTAGCTAATAATAACTATTTTATAATTTTTTTAAGAAAATAATCTATTTCTAATTGGCTAAGAGCTTGTTTTCTTTATATGTAAATTATTAATTGATATTAGTAGCCAATAATAACTATTTTACTTTTTTTTTTAAGAAAATAATCCACCAATAATTTAATGTATGACCAATATTAAAATTAAAGGGAAATACACCATATCATATCCTCCTCATATTGAAAGCATGACTATGACTAGGTCAAGAACAAGATAAATAACATGCGAGACATGAGTCTTCTCAAGATTGCTTCATACTTTAGTAACACAAACTTGGAGCGGGTTGGCATCAAGATGCCACATCTTGACTAAATCATTGGGGAGTCTAAAAAAACGTTACTCTGCAGAAGTTCAACGATAATATTTTTTTTTGTAAGCTAGCGGGGTTTTTATATTAAGTAGTAAAAAATATACATAAATTGCTAATGTTGGACTACCACTTTGGAAACCAGACTAGCAACAAAAGGGTTCATTATCAATTTTGATATACCTGTCCCAACTAGGGATTCCAAAGGTCCAAAAATTATACTTCCAAGAGTGATAATATAGTGTTTCCATGACATTGTTTTTTTTTAAACTAAAACATATGTATTGTCATTTATAAAAATCTAAAAAAATCAGCAACAAAATTTACAATAGTCCAAAAATTGGATTTAGAGGTTCTCAAGCTGTATTCTACCCATATACATCTATCCAAATTCTTAAAACCACTTGCATAAGATTCTCAACTACTACACTACTATAGATTAAATTACATATTGGCCTAATAATAACTGGCAAAAAAGTGCATAGACAACTAAAAAAGGAGA
This sequence comes from Larix kaempferi, assembly GCA_027924585.1. Classification (NCBI taxonomy): domain Eukaryota; kingdom Viridiplantae; phylum Streptophyta; class Pinopsida; order Pinales; family Pinaceae; genus Larix; species Larix kaempferi. The sequence continues at coordinate 6,123,984 of BSBM01000938.1, forward strand.
GAACTAAGTAGTATTGTGACCATTGTCCATGAACTAATCTTCTTCATTGTCTCATGCGTGTTCCTCTGAGATAGAAATGTTGACAGCTACATGAATAGGTTGTTGGACAAAAGTGTCTTCATTGCCCTTGCTTCCAACTTGGTCAGTATGCCTGGAGAATTTTGTAACAAGAAAATCCTCGTGACGATCCAAGGTAGCCATGATTGTATCCACATGTGCTCCATAAACCCTGATTTTACCTTCAACATCATCGTGACGATGATCTAAACCAGAAAATTATGCTTCATGAACTCTCATATTTCACTCAACATCCTCCAAACACTGGTCAAACCATTTGTGTGAGTAGTGTTCTAACTGACTGCTTCCAATGCTCGCTTCATCTGCGAGTTCATCAAACATAGATTGGATTGAATGTCTTTAATGTTGGCTTTGGCATCCCAAATTTCTTCCAATAACTCATGCAATTTTTCATCTCAATCTGCCCTAGCCTTCATTCTCAATGAAGGGATGGAGAAACCCAACAAGCAACCCGAGTCCCACACAATCTAGACCAAAAATCCCAAGTTCTCCACCTTCCAATGCAGGGTATTCAAATGACCCAATTCCCACGGCTTCCAAACCTTCATCACAAAAATCGAGCACCACACCTTCTAGAATTGGATAATCTCCAGGCTACCAGTCTTGTGAGCATCTATTTCCAACTGAACATCCTCCACACACCCAGTCTCGTAGAGAACATTACCATCAATGATCCATCCCCTGCACACCCACTAGTAATAACAACAAAGAGACACTCCCTTAGGGTGAAGGGAATGACATCTTCATCCTCTACTGAAATCAATGTCACCATCCCCTGGTCATGAAAAGTGCCATACTTCCACCACGCTAGACAACATTTAATCCCATCTGCATTAATAAAACTTGATCAGGAAGATTAATAATTCAAGGAGCCTAGAAGCATCCTCAAGTGTGTAATTCCCACAGAGTCCTCCATGCAAGGTGGCAGGTGATGCACTAAACTATTCCTTTGGATTTCGAACCGATGGATACTAGCATCAATTGTGGATGGAAAATTGTTGTTTGAATGCACTATAAACATGATATAATAACCTTAAGGGAGCCAACATGGTGATAGTTTACCCCCATGTTTTTTTATGGCCCCTTATCCCCATTTGCTAGCTTGTCTGCATGTTAATTTTTTTTCTCGTCGCACATGTAGAAGCTAAACATATGGGATTCGAAGGAGAATCCCGTTGATACGCTATTGAAGCCTTCCTGCAATTTGATCCATGAGATCATTTCTTTGTCTGGCTTGGAAAATGATCAGGGGGAATCTTCAATTACAACAATTGATTGGATTCCAAAAGAGACAACTTGATCAAGTTCCAGATAAAGAGCATAATTCTATGCTTGATTGTTGGTATTTTTCCGTAGGCCACACACTAATATTGTATTCCCTCTAGGATCTAGAAGGATCCCCCATGCACCTACCTCCCTAGAGTATTTCCATGGCATTGTTATATGATTAAAACAAGAACTAAAAAAATAAAAACATGAGATCTATATCAAACAACCAACTAGAAGGGATTTTCATCTTCAAAAGGGATGTTTATAGGGGCCTCTTCACTAGGGCCTAGGTCTTGAACTTGTTGCATGAATTCTATTTTATTAGTGGTTTTAGCGAGAATATTGATTTGGGTATCTAGTGCTTTAAGTTGTACTTTAATTTCATCATTTTACTATAGGATCTCATTCCAGGCTTAGTTGTGTTTGCCGAGCATTTACCTAATCATGGAATTTTTCTACTAGTAAAGATCAATCATTCTGTAATAATGACTGGTCATGGTGTGAGCGTTTTCTGAGTAGGGAACCTAGGGATGAACCTCGCTATCAACATTATCATTGGGGATGCTCCATCTCTAAACCTGAATTTACTCCTCCGTATGGTTAATTTATTTCTTAATGGAAATGGGGATTCACCTCCTGTAGATTGAGTTTGATTCATGTGCTTGTTGTACTTCCCTAGAGTACGGAACCAAAAGCCTCTCATTGTTGTGGTGTCATCCTCATCCTCTCTTTAACATATTAAGTCTCAAATGGTTAATTTGTAGGATGGCTAAAGTGACCCAAGCACCAAAAGTGACCCGAGCACCACTATTCATAGTATTTAAATGATCTAACAGCACTTTGTGGAAGGATGTATCCCCGTCCATGGGAGTTAGGATATACACTAGTAGTAAGCGGGACCCAATGCCCTTCAAACTCCATTTCCCATCTTTCATAAACAAATATACCAATTTCCCCTCATGATCGTCCTCATGCAATTTCCAAGTATAATGTTAATTTCCATAATGATCAAAACCTACTTCCCTCAACTAACATCCTCCACCTAATCTCTTGCCCGCTTGGAGATAACTGTAATATCCACACTGATCGTCCTCACCATAAACTGATTCCTTATTACCTTGTTGTCAACCGCTGCCATCTATCCCATTGCATGCCATGCCATGCGTTAGGTGGGGATTTCATGGTTGGTTCTCTTGGCAACATGTAAGCTGCTCTAATCTCCCTTTCACTCCATCTGTGGGAAGAATAGTGATAATATTAAAAGTATTATTACAACTAAATTTAAGGAGAAGTTGTGGTGCATTATAGAATTAGCAGATAAGAAAACAATAAGATATTATAAGGAGGTGATAAATCTTATCTAAAATATCAAAAGTATCTCTCTGTTTTAACTAGGATATAGAAGAAAATCAACACTGCTAAAACAAAAACAAATTACTCTCATGAGCTCCATAGTGAAACAAGGCATTGAACGATTCCTAAAATGTTGTGGGATTAAAGAATTTGTATCTTTTTGATAATAAGAGGTTGAAGATGAAAATCACTTTATCATAGAATGTCCTATGTGCACCCACATTAAAGCGCATTTACAAAACATTTGCTACAATACCGATCTTCCTAAATTTGTAATTCATCATAACTATGGTGATCTATTACTTCTTCTTTTAAAGCTTTTTGAGCACTTAAATATATATATATATTTTTTCCACAGAAAAAAAAGTCCCCTGCTATTCATTAACTTGAATCAAAGGAACTTACAAGTATATCCTATCCCAGGGATAGATTCAATGTTACTAAAACTAGAACGTTCATCCGGTATTTCAAAATAAAATTCTAAAGAAAGGCAAGTGATTCCATGCCTTTTTTAAGTCTCAAAGGACCAAAATTGGTTTTAGTGGATGGTAATAACCATCATCGTCATCATAATTTTAATCATATGATATTTTTAGTTTTAATATATAATCAACCTCTCCACACAATTTTATTGTACACACTTTCACCCTTCACAACCACTCCCCACAAATTCTAATCCATGTGGAAAAATTCATATTACTTATATATATCCCCAAATTCTAGGCATAAAATTGAAAATAAAATATAACATCGAACGAATACAATGAATACTGCAATGGGGGTGAAAGTAGTTTGTGAGAGTGTTGCTTTCTCAATATGAGGCCAACAATATATGAGAATGCTCCTCATGTAGCAAAGCTGATGAATGGAGCAAATGTAGTTTAGGGTGAGGGAACAAAAAAAAATGATACTTTTCAAAGCATACAATAAATTTGGGTTGACTGGAAAAGTGGGAGAGATAGCAAGGAAAACCCATATTTTAAGAAGTTTCACAATATAAGTATTGTAACAAACAAAATATATATAAAATCAAAGTATAAATAAATAAAAAATACATAAATCAATAGTTAATATTAGTAACTAAATCTAATGAAGAGGCACCTCTTTAATGAAAGGTCACGTCTCTTCAAGTGCACTCCTGCGTGGGGATTTATACATGCCCTCCATTCTCATTGTAACATCAACATCTTATCAATTATTTATTCTATTATTTGTCCATTTATGGATCATCTGTGTTATTTACACTAGATATTTGTGTAAGAGACGATTTTTTCGTCTCATTTGGTATCAGAGCCCCTTCTTGGGCATTTTACTGGCTTTTGGCCAAAATTTTCTGGATTTTCTCCAAAACTGGGTCTTAAGTATCTGCAAAAGTAAATTTAATATTATATGGAACAATTTGCAAGCAACCCAAATTAAAGCTCTTTGTTGTAAGAGATATCTAGGGCGAGGAGATAAATTAAGAAATCCCTTGAATGGAAAAAACTGCCTTATACTTTTTGTGTGCAAGAGTCCTAATTATAGGTTTTGGTACTGATTTGATAATAACACATGAGCTAAAGAAATTATTGATTGAAGAAAAATACGAAGTAACTTACTTCTAGAGAATATATGTTTGAATTGTAAATGTTTTACACTTAACATCTTGTGCTTTTAAATAGGCCTATGGTTATACAAAATCTTTTCTATAGAAGCATGGTTTCCCACAATTGTAGGACTATAAGGGGAAAATGATGAGAAATTTGTTTTCCCAACTCTTCACTCCATGTAAGTTTTGATGGTGGTCTCCTCTCCAAAACCAATGCAAAAATTGAACATTGCTTTTATCTCTCAACTTCAACCCTTGCACACAATAAACTCTTGCCTCTAGGAGTGTTTGTGCTTACTTCATTATTATAATTGAACCAAAATTACCTTAACGTTTTTTTTTTAAAATTTTAGAAGAACATGTAAAATTTAATATTAAAAAAAAGTGTGTGGAAGTCCAACCGCCCATAGAACTCTTACAATCATCACTTTATCATTTGAGATTCTAAAATTTGTGCAAAAACACAATTCTTCCACAACATATTGGAAGAGGCTGCAAATCTAAGGCATTTCCTATATATAGTGTTGTATAACTAGATATACTATCTGAGAATCAAAATACATGTGAAATACATAAAAAAAACTAAGAGGAATTACGAGAACCGATGACTATTGTGTGCTTCTTCCATATATTGATCATCCTAATCTGGGCTCCTTCGAAGGATGCTACGTGGTTGCTCCATTATTCCCAATGTATTATGTTGAACTATTTCCTCCTCAATAAGATTTGAGGCAGTAGAAACTAAAGGTTGATCCACAACATAATGAGATCCATGTGCGAAACCCAAAATAATATTATAATGCATATATGTTTCACTAGCAAGCTTCTTAATCTCTTTGTCTTGCACCTTCAACCTAATTTTTATCTCCTCTTCTTTGGCCTCTTGCCTCTGTATATGGGAACTAATATTCACAATGTTTTGTTTCATTTTAACCAACTATGTGCTCAACCTAGAAAGAAGATTCTTCATTTCACTATTGCCCTCATTTTCAACTAGATTAGTAGCCACTGGGTTAGCCATAGCCATTGACGCGCCTCCCCAAACCTGACCACGAAGAGGGGAATCCTTGAGGAGGGACCAAAAAAATCAGAATAAAAATTTAATCATATAAAATTTATGCAATGAGGAAAGGGCACAACACCGCTACAATCCATGCAAAGATTCAAGACTAACCCCAACCAGACTTGATTGGACATAGAGTGCTAAGAAACCAAAATGAAAACCAAAACGATAACAAGAGAAAGACTATTATTACCTTATGTAATTGTTAATAGATTCATTTGAGGAAGTTCTATCAACCATAAGACATAGAGCCCATTCAAGTGGCCTTGCTCATCACCAAATGAATGATCAATGCTCAACCCCAACCAAGAGGAAATCCCACCATTATAGCAAGAAATATGTAGAGATCCCATATAGGAAGAGTTTCAAGAGGGAAAAACGAAAGTGGGAGGGAGCCTATAACATAAGGGATTGTTAAGGCCCCCTCAATATGCATTAAATCATTAGGACTTGCATGCTTTGGGAACTTCTCGAGGTGACATGTATTAAATTGATCCCCAATGATGAGTAGGGAGGGTGAAAACAAAGATTTGTTAATAAGGAGAAAAAACATCTCTAAGTTAGGGGAGCCACATTCTAACTAGGGGTTCCCCATTCGAAATCAAAACCCCTTTGTTGAGAGACATTGCACAATTTGCTTGTCAATCCGCTAAAGAATTATTAGCATGCTTGGTGTGGAATATATTGGCAAAGTCAAGGCATTGGAGGTTATAAAGGATCCTTTCAAGAATTTTGTTTTGAGTAAATCCTTCCTTAAGATATCCTCTTCTTGATTTCATTATGGCCAAGAGGGAATCACCAATAATAATGGCATTTTTGGTACTCGGATTCTTGAGGAAATATGTCTCAAGATATAGAGCATTAAAGTCTTCCTCATTATTAGGTGCAATTCCTATTCCCCAAGAAAAGGATAATTTTTTAATTTTATTTTTGTGAGGGTCAATGAGTACCCCTCCCGCTCCTGCCACCCCTCAAAATCACCTCAACGTTATGTACCATCGATAAATGTTAAAAATCATGTATTTTTTCGTTCAAGAGCAAAACAAATTGGTTTTAATGTTATGGACAATATGTTTTTTTCTATTTTTCATCATATGTAAACATCTTCTTTTGGCTTGTTTTCATAAGAATAAATCTAACTTTCCATAAACTTCATAAATGTATATTAAATAGTACAGTGAAATTAGGACACAATCTTAGCTAAACATCAAAGGAAAAGACACAATCTAACAAAAGTACATGGAGAACTCAAGGCTTTTTTTTTAATCTGGATTTTATGTGTTACCTATGGTGTTCAAAAGTCTACTGGATATGATCTCGCTCAGTGTAGATAAGTCATCATATTACATTTGGCCATGGAAATATGCTGGCTCTAACCTTTGTACAAAATAATCTTGATTTGTTCTCTATGAGGAGTTTTTCTCTCTCCGAGTTTTGTTGCAAAATAAAAGTGTGATTACCTTGTACAAGTTGTAAAATTGAAAGTACAAATGACATGCCAAACTATTTGGTAGCAAAGTAGTGCCCATGAACACAAGGAGTTTTTAGCTCTTCGAGCTTTATGTTTGGTTGCACAATAAAAGAGTAATTACCTTGTACAAGTTGTAAAATTAAAAGTACAAATTACATGCTAAAATATTTGGGAGCAAAGTAGTGTCCATGAACGTAATTGTAATGGATTCTTTTTCTTTTTCCTACCTTTGTTTAGTGATTATTTGAGCATTTTTCTCGGCCTTTCATTTTATTTTAATTGGAGCATCATGGATATGTACAAAACATAGACACCAATACATTGACACAACAAATAAACATTGGTATTCTCTCCTCTTTATTTAAATAATACTAATTGTGAATTTTTTAAGTCATATAATTAGATATACGAGTCATTTAATCTTATAACAAACTTCCCTCTATATACATAAAGTTAGATTTTCCATTGACCTAAGGTTCTCATTGGTTGATTATTTTTTTGATTATTTGAATCAATTTAGAATTACGCACAACCTTTGTTAGGCCATGCATGATCTTACATCGTGGCATAATTATGTTAATGCTTGAATTTTTTATCAGAATCTTATCGGATTTGTGAAAGGAAAAAATATGCATTCATTAGAAGATTAACTTAACCTCTAAATATATAATAAATCTAGTATTTCTTTATTAATATCATGTGGTTAAGATAATGATAATTAAATTCATGTCATATTAGTGATAAATTTAGTATTTCCTTATTAATATTATGTAGTTAAGATAATGATAATTAAATCCATGCCATATTAATGATTATGAGATGGGTAGAAACATTTAAACAAAATTTTTGTGATTTAATAAGTAGAGATATTTATATCGTACAAACAATTCCAAGAAATACATATTAAATGTTTATATCATAATTAAGATGTGGCCAACATTAACGATACTTTATTCATATTAAATGTTTATATCTTTGTTTTTCAAGTAGAAAAAAATTGTTCCTTGATGTTCAAAGTGAATCAAAGTGAACAAAGTCCAATACATAGGGGATTTCCCAATCCTTTCATCACAACCAACTAACTACAAAACATGACTTACTTAAATACTAAGCAGGCTGTTCTAAAATAAAGCCTATAAAGAAGGCATTACAAAAGTCACTACAGGAGATAAAACTTAATCTTAAAGTCTACATCTGAAAAAATGAAGCTCCAACTAGAGGAATTAAAGAGAGAAGACATGTACGGAACCTGCATTTACAACCTCATTCTCAAAATATTCTTCAAAAAATAATAACCCTTCGGATAGCCCAACTGCATTTTTAGAGAGACAGTTTGCAATAACATTGTGCTCTCTATACACATGAATGATGCTAATTTGAACAAAGGAATCAAGCAGAGAAAAAATCCCGTCGCACCACTAATCAAGGGAGAGAACTTGAAGACTGGATCTTCTATTTGCCCAATTTACAATGACCGTTGAGTCACCAAGAATATGCAGAGTAGGAATACCAATGTTGGATGCAAAAAATACCAATCTCTAGAGTGCCAAGAGCTCAACTCTCGTGTTAGAACCATTGCCACAATTTAACCACAGTTTAAAATTATGAACCTCATTTAACTCAAGAAACATACCAGCACCACTATCATTACTCTGAGGATGCAAAAAATACCAATCCCTAGAGTGCCAAGAGCTCAGCTCTCGTGTTAGAACCATTTCCACAGTTTAACCATAGTTTAAAATTATGAACCTCATTTAACTCAAGAAACATACCAGCACCATTGTCATTACTCTGAGCAGCCCATCAAAATGTCCCGCAACATAAAAAGTGACAGGAGGTTCCGAAATTTGCCTAGGTCTTTTCAAAACTTCCTCTAATGAAAAATATTTATACATTCCTAGAGCTCTTATGCTATTGTTCGAAACATTAGGTACTCACTCTTCAAAGATTGCCTTATTTATGGTTTTCAAGATCTCTCTAAAATAGGAAGATTGGCAGTAATTTCTGAGAATTCTTGCTTTGAATCCATTGATTAAGGTTGACAACAAAAGAGGAGGAACCCTAGGTCTGAGAAATATGAAGATCCTCAACAATAACATGCCACAACAATTTACTAAAAGAACATGAGAGAAATATATGGTTAATACTTCAACACCTTTTTTGCAGAGATGACAAAAGTTTGGCCCAAACAACCCCTTTTGGTCAAGCTATCCCAAGTTAGAATACAATTTTCACAACACACCCAAATATAACATTTGAGTTTTATTGGCACCTTCAACTTCCAAATTTTCTTGTACCACCACATTTGCTCAGTGTGAGAAAGGGACTGTGCTATAAAAGAGTAAGCATCTGTAGCAGTAACTTGTCCAAATAATTTGTTAAAAGACCAAACCACAAAATCCTCTTCCTCCTTAAGACGAATACCAACTTTATTTTGAGTTCAAATGTACTTATTCCATTCCTGATCCCAATGGCTGCCTAATCCCAAGTCTTCATCAGTAAGCCAATACGAACTTGAAGGCCTCATCCAATTTGGCCTTCTGATGTGCTTCAAAGTAGTAAAGCCCAATTCTAACAAATAGTTAATAATATATGAAGGAAAACTGTAATACTCTTCTTCTCCTATAAAATGACCAACACCAACACAGACCTGTTCACCATTGCCAACCTTCCAAGTGAAAGCTTTACCGATCCAAGAGAAAGATCATAGAAAACCATTCCAAAAGTTGGAAGCAACATGAACATATTTGTCATCACTCCTAAGCCAATTAGTTAGAGAAATTCTTCTTAGATATTTCGCATGAATGACTTCATTCCATAAACATGTTCCAAAGACACCACGCCACATACTTTTCATCCCGAGTGCAGTTCTGAACCAAAAGATGTTCCTTATATCCCAACCTCCCAATAACTTAGGTTTGGATAATCTTTCCCAATTTACTAGATGAATTTTGTTATCCATACCGGATCTAGACCAGAGGAATTTGAACATTTTTTGTCTTATAACATGCATAATAGACATTGGGACTTTCGCCAAAGAAAACCAATAAACCAGAATTCCAATCAGCACTGCTTTGACTAAGGTCAATCTTCCTCCCAGAGAAAGTAGTCTAAATGATCAATGACTAATTTGTTTTTCAAATTTCTTGATTAGCCACAACCAATCACTAACATTTTTTGTCTTATAACATGCATAATAGACATTGGGACTTTCGCCAAAGAAAAACAATAAACCAGAATTCCAATCAGCGCTGCTTTGACTAAGGTCAATCTTCCTCCCAGAGAAAGTAGTCTAAATGACCAATGACTAATCTGTTTTTCAAATTTCTTGATTAGCCACAACCAATCACTAACTCTGTAATGGAGGGGTTTCAAATAATAACCCAAGTATTTGAATCCTTTATCAATAATCTCCACCTTATAAGGGAAAACAAAGGATTTTCAATACCATTCTTGAGAAATATACACTTAGAAGCACTCACCTCCATGCCTGTAGCAACGCAGAAAAGATTAATAATTTCTACAAAAGCAGACCATCCCTTGATTGAACCAGAACCAAAAAGAATCACATCATCCACAAAAAAGAGATGAGCGATATGTAGAGCAAAAGAAAATTTGATTCCTTGAAATCTAACTTCCCTTTTAGCTTTGTTAATCAATTTGCTTGGCCCTTCAATAACCAACAGAAAAAGCAAAGATGATAGAGGACATCCCTCTTTGAGACCTCTGGAGCATTTGGAGAACCTTGTTGAAGTACCATTGATAAGAACAACAAAGCAAGCTGAAGAAATATTGCAATTATCCAAATTGTAACTCCTAAAGAAATACCAATCTACAGAAGTAATAATCTTAAAAATCTCCAATTCACTCTATCATAGGCTTTAATGAGGTCCATATTTAGAATCAAAGCATCCAATTTCTTAACTTTAATGGAATGTAAACATTCGAGTGATCACCATAGCATCCTGAATCTCCCTATTACCAAGAAAACTAAATCGTTCTTACGAAATTACCTCAGCCAATTTTGGCTTGCAACCTTGTTTACAAAATGTTTATATCGTAATTAAGATGTGGCCAACATAATGATATTTTATTTATTTTTAGTGTAAGCTTTTTGGTTTTCGAAGAACCAGTCATTTTCTTTTTAATATGAAGTTTTTAATTTTCAAGGAGTGAAACTTAACACACATGGGTAATGTATATTATAAATTTGGAGATGTCTTCATTTAATTTCTATTTCGTGTAATGTGAGTAAATTTTACGGTAAAAAATATGTAATTTTGATAAAAACTTATAAGTTTAAATTTAGATACTTGATATATACATCTCTATAAATTAAGATTTTGAATTTGGCCTCAGACAAATCTTTTCAATCAAACTTTTTTTCCATTTTTCCTCTCTCAGAGTCTCCCAGCATTCTTGCCCTATCTGCCACCTGAGAATCCAATTCAAAGGAATATGGATTATCTACCACCTGAGAATCCAATTCAAAGGAATATGGATAGATGGATGAATGGATCCAGCAATGATTAAAATCAGAGCCAAAGGTAAGGAAACAGCTAGATGTGCCAGTCCCTGATAAGAGAGCTAATCTCAAATCTGTCACACATACAGACAAGCATGAGCTAATTATTATACAGGACAGGCTTATAATTTATGCATAGAGAATCGTTGTCTGTAGTTTTTTTTGTGGCAGCTCACGTGTTAGCTGTATTTTATCAGAGGAGTGCTATTTGTATAAGCTGTATCACGGGTTAGCCATGAAGACTTTGGGGTAGCAGTACTTCTGGCAGGTTGGTGTGTGGAAAACAGAGTGCGTTTGGCACTATGTGAATTAATACTTTCGAGTAAGTCTTTTATATGAAAACTTGACTTTCGAGTTGGTGACAACGTTTGTTTCTCGCTTAATTCGTTGGGTTTAGAAAAGCTAAGATGTTGATGGGCATGCAGGGAGGCAGGGAAGTGAAGAAAGATGTTTCTTGGGGAGATAGTTTTGTCATCCAATATTGGGGTTCGTTTAATTTGTCGGGTTGCTAAAAGCTAAGATGTTGATGGACATAGAAGGAAGTAGAGAAGAGGAGACAATTTTTCTTGCCCTGAGTAAGATTATATTATTTGTTAAGGGAGTTCATTATAAAACAATATGCCAAAGTAAGTTAGGTGTTCAAATCCCCTAATCGACTAAATGTATCAAAACACACAATGGGCAGAATCCCCTACTCGCGTGAGCAGTCAATACCAGGTTGTGCAATCCAGAGACTTTTAACATCTCTCAGCCTTCCTATGGTGTTCACATATGACTTCATTTTGGTAGTTTTACTAAAAGCATTGTTTTCTCACATTATTTTACTGCAACTAAGGTAAATGTTTTGGCATAAGTGCTGAAGAAAATATGTCCAGCATTGGTTATATTCCCATGAAATAATTAAAGACAGCCAACTAACATACAATCCCAACAATACCCAAATGACTAAGCCAATGTTTATGGATAAGTTATGGTTGAATAGGTTTGGAACATAACTGTTATTTTCCATTTCATTGAAAAATATTAAGGCCTTCATGTACCTCTGTGCTTTTCGCAGTCCAACAATAATGAGATTATAGAGAATGGTATCTGGCTTCAAGCAGTGGGTTTTCAATTCCTCAAAATAGTGAAGGGCATCATCTATCCTACCCTTCATACAGAGGCTATCTATGAGTACAGTGTAAGATTTTAGATTCGGTTTTATGCCCTCCGGCTACTTTTCTGTCAAAAAGTCTCCATGCATCATGTATGTACATTGTCCCCTACCTTCCTAAATGCATCCATAAGGCTGAAGTAACAAGCACAACCAGGCATGCACCCAGCTCCTGAAAGAGATCGTTGGCCTCATCACTGTTCCTGCCTTGCAAAGCTCATCGCCTCATCACTGTTCCTGCCTTGCAAAGCTCATCAATTAAAGGACAGTAAGTAGAGGGTGAGGGAAGACATCCATTTTCTGTCATGTCATCATACATATTACAGACTAAAGGCTTTTCATCTACTCTATTGGCCTTCACAATGCCCAAAATTAGTGTTGTAGGTAATTGTGTCCATCTTGCATCACTAGCCTAAATAACTTACCTCTACAACTGCCTGCATGATCAGCAGAAAAAAAAAAGCCTTTCTAGTGCAAAGAATAAGTAAAAGACCTGATAAATGTCAGTCCTTTTTAAATGAATTGCAAAGCACTTAGATATTAAAAGAAGAAGGAAACCAATCTCACAGTAGATTCTACAGTGACCTGATTCTTAGTCCCATCTTTATGGGTCAGAAATATTTAAGAACAAAACGGAGTGGGAGCATTTAATGCATATCTATTATCAAAAACAAGTAATTTACAACAGCACTTTCCAGTTAAGCTGAAGAACGCTGAAAACTTTTAATAGCTAGAAGTAGAAAATTATGAGGAAAACAAGGGAGAGATGCATATAAAGAGTTTCAGGCTTTTGAGTAGGAACCAAAAGGAGTGATGGTTCATTTGAGAGAAAAGACTTGGAATGTACAAAATTCATATGAATGTAAAGTTCAAAGATGCTAGTTTTCAAGATCAACTAGGTAGGTAAGAATATGTCATTGGAGTAGGTTTACAACCACCGGCAATCATGTCTTTAAAGATTTCATATGCACGGTTAACTTGGCCTGCTCTGCTGAACCCACAAATCAATGCATTATAAGTCACAACATCTGGTACATGCCCCTCTGATAGTAGTTCTTTATATAAGTCCTCTGCCTGCTTCACCATACCTACGTTTCCAAGGTGGTTGATCAAGGAGTTATAGGTGACTAGGTTTGGAACAGAACCGTTATTTTTCATTTCATTGAAAAGTAGTAAGGCCTTCATATACCTCTGTGCTTTTCCCAGTTCATCAATAATGAGATTATAGAGAGTGGTATCTGGCTTCAAGCAGTTGGTTTTCAGTTGCTCAAAAAAGTGAAGGGCATCATCTATCCTACCCTTCATACAGAGGCTATCTATGAGAACAGTGTAAGATTTTAGATCTGGTTTTATGCCCTCTGCTACCATTCTGTCAAAGAGTCTGCATGCATCATGTACGCCCCCTACCCTCTTAAATGCATTCATGAGACTAAGGTAAGAAGCACAATCAGGCTTGCACCCAGCTTTGGTCATTTCATGAAAGAGATCGTCGGCCTCATCTACTCTCCCTGCCTTGCCAAGACCATCAATTAAAGGACAGTAGGTAAAGGGTGAGGGAGGACATCCATTTTCTATCATGTCATCATACAGACTTAAGGCCTCATCTACTCTATCGGCCTTTACAAGGCCCGAAATTAGAGTATTGTAGGTAATTGTGTCCATCTTGCATCCTCTTGCACGCATCTCACCAAGCAGTCTGAAGGCTTCATCCATATTGCCAACCTTACCAAGAGCATCAAAGAATGAATTGTAAGTGAAAACATCAGGAGTATGGCCTAATGCCTTCATCCCTTTGAAAAGTTTCCAAGCCATATGAAAACTGTCAGTTTTACAGAGGCCATCAATAAGTGCATTATATGCTACAGTATCAAAAGTAACACCTTTGTGTATTGATTCCTCAAACAACCTGTGGGCGTCAAACACTCTCCCTGCCTTACATAGAGAATCGATGAGAGAACACACCACATAAACATCCTGACCGGCACCTTTGTTCAGCATCTGTTCATAGAGCAAGATTGCCTCATCCACCCTGTTGGCTTTGCCCAGGCCATCAATTAGAGCTGCACATGTGATATTATCAGGAACCAATCCCCTCACTTGATACAACTCCCTATACAATTCCAAACCATAACCTAGCTGCCCAGATTTCACAAGCCCAGGTAGGAGACTACCCAAGCTGATAAGTTCTGGAGACAGCTTGTTCTTCATCTGATTAAACAACTGGCAAGCATCATCTATCCTATCTTCCTTAACCAGACCATCAATTAATATACTGTAAGTAAAATCATCAGGATTGCACCCATTTTCTTCCATTTCTTGCATCATCTTGCAAGCCAAATCTACTTCACCATTCTTACAGAGACCATCCAGGATTGAATTGTATGTAATAACATTTGGAGGGCATCTTCTTACCCTCATTTCTTTAAGTAACTCTATCTCTTCCTTGATCTTACCATTTTTACCGAGCCCATTTATCAAAATATTGTACGTTACAATGGTAGGAGATAAACCCATCTGCTGCATTTTGTTGAACAATTTCCATGCCTCATCTGCTCTATCTGCTTTGAAAAGAATACTGATCAAACTGTTAAATGTCATTTCATCTGGATCACACTCCGTTTCCATCATCTGAAAGAGAAGCCCAATGGCCTTATCAATCTTCCCTGCCTGGCCATAGCACCTTATCATCATGTTATATGTAATCGTATCAGGGGAAAGGCCTAGTTGTCTCATTTCTTCAAAGAGGTCCTTGGCTTCTCTAACTTTGCCTACTCTTCCAAGACAATCGATACAAAGATTGAACGAAACAACATCAGGAGCAATGCCCTTCCACTTCATCTGCAGAAAGACCTGATATGCTTCATTGAACTCGCCCTCCTTTATATAGTAATCCATGAAGATATTGTAAGTAAATGAAGTGGGTTTGCATTCATGGGTATGCAATACCTGTAAAATTTTATGTGCTTCTTCCAACCTGTTAGTCTTGAGAAGCCCAATAATCAAAGAATTGTAAGTATACAAATTGGGAGAGCTGCCCTTCTTCACCATCTTATCCAACACTCCAAATGCCTCATCGACTTTTCCTGCTTTGCAGAGGGCACCGATAAGAGTAGTGAAGGCAATCACGTCTGGCATACACTCATCACCCTCCATCTCCTTCCAAAGCTCCCGAACAGCACTGATGTCTCCGGAATCACCATACTTGTGGATTAGAGTATTGTATGTGACAGAATCAGGCCTGCATTTGCTTCTTCTCATCTCATTTAGCAATTCCCTTGCCTCATCCAATCTACCAGCATTGCAAAGAGCATTCATCAATGTAGTGAAGGCCACAGCATCCGGCTCACAGCCCTCTGCCTTCATTTGTCTCAACATCCCACATGCTTCATCCACTTTCCCAGCTCTCCCAAGAACTTTAATGTAGATTGTGAAAGTGTAAACATTGGGCTTCAAACCCAATCTTTGCATTTCTATAAAAAGTTCTAATACCTTTCCCGTGTCGCCTTTTTTTCCCCAGGAACCCATAAGTGCAGAATAGCATTTCATGCTGGGTACAAGTCCTTCTGATATCATATTCCTGTACACATCCATGGCTTCTCTCTGAAATCCAGATCTTAATAGTAGCGCTATCAGGCCATTGTATGACATGCTATTCAGCACAAACCCAGCTCTTTTCATCTCTTCCAGGGCTAAAGGAGCTTGCTGGATAACTCCTCTTAATCCAAGGGCCCGGAAAATTGTTATAAAAGTCTGGGAATCAGGCTTACAGTGTTGTTTCTCCATCAGATCCAGAACTTCGATCATTGAATTGATCATGTGGGCTGACCCCAGAATTTCTAGCATGGAATTGTATACCTCTGTGTGGTGCAGGAATTCTGGTTTATGAGCAGCCCATGTGAAGAGAGTCAGCGCTTGTTTTGGATCTGTATATGATTTCAGAACTTGTGCAACGTGGTGTGGAGTCAGATCTCCCTTCTGTATAAACATGTGGGAACCACTCGGAGGATTTTCAGAAACCAACCCAAATCTTGAAGTTGTTTGTCTGGTCCTTTGTTTGTTTGAGGCCCCATTGCACACAACACCATTCTGGCGAGCACAGTTAATTAAAGTAGATGCTCTGAAAGGTGAAAACCCTTTTCCTCTTCTGTCTTCCCATGTAAAAGTAATGGCCACTTCTACACGCCTTGTATTGCATACTCCCAGTGCACAGATCTCCATTGCTTCGGTCTTCTAATCTTCGGCTCCAACCAAAGAGTCAATGAACTCAATCTTTAGTTTCCTGTTTTCCTATTGTGGCTAAAACGTTGCTACCACCGAAACGATATCAGCATACCCATCCTCCTCTACTTGACGGCCTTCTCTGGTTAGCATTTTAATCGCCTCGTGGATAGTGTTGTCTTTCAGTGTGTTTTGCTCTTCAGGGATGGAGTCAAAATTGTATCAATCAAGAGATCATGATTTGACTCAGCGGATGAGTCAAAAAAACATATTCCTTATCCTCGTATAGGAGATGTCCATGTTCGGAGACAACGATGGATATAGAGGAATTTATAGCTCGATTATCTTCGTATTTGGAGACAACGATGGATATAGAGGAATTTATAGCTCGATTATCTTCGTATTTGGAGACAACGATGGATACAAAAAGAAGATGGAGACAAGGATGGATAGGGAAAGAAGATGTGATGTATTTGGAGACCAGGATGGATATGGAAAAAAGATGTAGCTCAACTATCTTAGTTACCAACGGTAGATTGATTGGTAAAACATTGTAATCATAAGATAACATCATTTGTTAGGTGTTGAGGGTCATTTGTTAGGTGTTGAGGGTGGAAGCCTTATAGCTGACATTGTATGTATATTTAGTATGTACTACCCTTCTAACACTTTATGTAATTTTGGTAACGAATATTTTTATTTTATTGAAATTGTTATCTATCATCAACCTTAATTTGACATTTCTTCAAATTTGTAGAACATAGCATAATGATTATCATTGCATATAAAAACCATTGATGTACACCAATTTGATTGGACCTTTTAATACAATGTAAGAAATTTAGATAAACAATCTACCTTTTACAACGAAACTAGATCACAATCTCACTTTCTCATTCCACCAAAACTTCAAGGAATTCCCTTTTGTCAACGAAACTATCAAGTCACATAGAAAATAACTTATGGAACAAAAAAATCAAATTAGAATACCAATCCTCTCATAATGGGTTGATTTTCCTTGTAATCTCATCGTTTATTTGTCAAGTTTAGGCAAAAAGAAGTTATAATTGTATTTTTATTTTATTTAAAGAAAAAATAAAATCATTGAAGGGAAGAGTATGGTAGCTTTTATGAGAGGGAAAATAAATTTTATTTGCAGTAAAAGTGAATGAAGCTAAATAATTCAAGGGAAGTGAATAAGGTGATAAAGGGGTCCGTCATATTAATGTTGTTGAACAAGCCATCAAGGGGAATGAATCTCGAGGCTACACGAATCAGCCTTATGACTCCCCTTATGCCACATATGTTATCATGTCAATACACACACATTAAATTGTTTCAAATATTTTCCTTCTAAACATATCATTCATGACCAAAAAATGAGTCATAGTTCAAAGGCAACAATCCAACAATCTACCATCCAAACACTTTGCAATATATAAAAAACCTATAACATAATTTTACTAAGACAAAGCCTCTAGATGCATATATTTGAATGTTAGAGTCATTCATGCATTCATTTATGTTTCAATAGTTTTCACCCTAGATTGTGAGGAGACAATGTTATTGCTTGATGGGAATGACATGTATGGCTCAACAACATTGAATGGGATCTTGCAAGGGTAATGATGGGGTTGGTAATTTCCCTTTGTCTAGTAGGATGGGCTCATGTAAAGGAGACTCAATATCCACTTGCATTCGTGAATCAAGAGAGGATTGTTCACTAGAGGCAACTATTGGCGAAGAGACATGATTGTGCTACTCATAATTAGGGTACCCCAACTGGCAACATCAAAGTAAGGATGGCTTGGGGTTAATATCCTAGCCATCACTATTTTCAAGTTGGACATGGAAAAAATCAACTATGCTAGGATGGGGTTGTATGTGAGTGGGATAGGGAAACATTGGTTGAGGTAAGCTAGACCATCGAGAAATAGATGTCAAGTTTGGGCTAATGGGGTAAACTCTTTAGAATAGACATTAAAGTGAATTGACAATCTGACCCTCCTTCTTCCTCAATCTTGCCATAAATCATAAGGTCTTTGCTTCTATCTCCTCATTGAGCCCCTAGATCCCCAACTAAAGAAGCTCATCTCTTATATGTTGAATATAGAATCCTCGAGTTGTTCTGTAGAAAGTGAGCTGAAAAACCTTGCTTGAACACTTTCTTTTGCACCAACAATGCTCAAGGATTGGGTATATGGTGATTAATTAACATGTGAAATGGTTATAGGGCCATAACATGGTGCATAAAGCTCAACTTAACCATGACAATTTATGGGAGTAAACCAAGCACAAAAGCATGATAAAAGTGAGAGTGAGGGCATGAAAGGCCAATGCAAGGTGAAAGGCCAATGCAATGTGGCAATATCAATGTAATTTATCAACTGATTAAGATGAAGGGCAAGGATTAACCCCAGGTCACCTCCCCTAGTCAAAATTAAAATCTTCGTAAAGATGTGGCATTCAAATGGTCAATGTAAGGTTTGCTTTGCAAGGATCATGACCACCTCGAGATGGGATTGAAATCATGCCTAATCTTCCATTTAAGTCGAGCAATGTAAATGCAATTAACCACAACAATCATTCCAAATGTATAGTACCTCCTTTAAGCTCATGTTATATCACATGCCCAAACTTCAATCATAAGTGTAATCTATATGCCATATGCCATTTATCATTTGCCTAATGCTAAGTGGTTGTTGTTGGTTGGATTGACCATGCCTTGGCTAGAGTGGTCAAGGGTAATAGATCTATTGTTGTTGGTTTTCTTGGTTTTGAGTTCCAAGGGTAAACATCTTCTTCTTCATTGTTTGTGCTTGCTTATTATATGTTTAAATTCCTAGCCAATGGTATCAAGCGAGGTTGAAATAAAATGTAAATGTTTTGGAAGCTATGGTTGTTTGCATTGAATCCAAGCTACTCATACATTGGTCCACAGAACACCAAATGAATGAGATAAAGATCACAAATTAAAGAGACGGTTCTTGGGTATGTGAGCCACTTGAAATTACATCTAGAAATGCATGATAAAAATTGAGGATGAGCACATGGAAGATGCAAATGAAGATGTGGTTTAGTGTCACCTATGAAAAGTCTAGATATAGATTTAGGTAGACTAAAGAGGGGGGTTGGTATTTAGCCTAAGTCAAGTTTAAAGTGGGGAATGCTAGGTTAATCTTGACTTGATTAAAGAGTCAAAGCCCATGGTTTTGGGTAACCCATGGTATTTTCCCTTGGTATTGCATGTGATGAAGCCTATTTAAAGGCTTGAGTAACTCCATTGTGAATTTCTTAAATTGATTGGTGTTGGCTGAATGATCATATCTTGGCTAGAGTGGTCAAGAGTAATAAATCTATTCTAGTTGGTTTACGGTTTTGAGTTTCTAGAATAAAAATCTTCTTCTTCATTGTGTGTGCTTACTTATTATATGTCTTAATTCCTAACAAGCTCGTCACATAATAGCCAAATAATACAATGTGAATGCATAATATGTAGAATCTCCCTTATAATGCGTTAATTTTTATTTTAATTAAAATGTTGTTTGTGTATCATTGCAAATGGATGCTTGGAATCAATCCTTTTGACTAATCAATACCTTACCTTATTCCTCCCGTTTGCTTGGGATGGGACCCCCTTTGATCACAAATTCGAAAGTGGTGGTAGTTTATTTCTTATTAGAAAGTGGAAAAAGATAATTCAAAGTCCATGATTTGCAACTCTTTGAAATAATTTTTTGTTGAGCCATAAATTGGGTCAACAACCTCTACTTTATGGTCTCCTTGCAACTTGCAAACAAGCACTATGTACCATGTTGCAATCTTCTTTGGAACAACTTGCAATTATTCTCTCAAGACCTACTTAGATGTAATTTATTGCTTACGGTGTCTAAGCCCAAGCACCATTACAAGCAAACATTGACACAAACACCACCAATGGTCTCTCATGCCTTCATCTACAATGATGTTATTCTCCACAAAGACTTCCACATACAAATGCATAACTTATAAATATGATGCATGAACCTCCCATATGAGAGAGATCAAGCCCCTATGGCTCTTGTACCATGTAAATTTTTTGAGAAACCGTAAATAATTAAATACGAGATGCAACAACACAATAATGGGACACCATGCCTTGGTGGTAAAAATCCCCATACGGGGTAAAACCTCCACTCTCAAATTTGCATCTTTATAATCCCATGTGTTCTATGTAATAATACATGAGAATGTCTTAACAACAACACAAACTCTTACTAAATCATTACAACGCACATATTACACTTGCACAAGATGACAACTCATGTAACATCTACACAACAATCAATAAGTAGACTTGTTTTGGATAACAAGATAGTATAATTAAATATCTTAAAGTTATAATAGAATATATTAAAATAAACTATTTTTATTTATAGTTGCCAAAAACTCTATAAAATCTATAAAATTAAAATTTACAAAATAATACCATTTATAAATTTATGATTTTGATATCTTTTTTTTCAAGGAGAAAAAACCATGTCTCTTGCTATTCATAAGAATCAAAGAGTACATAACAACATACATGATTCTGGTATCTCCAAAAAGAGATGGATCATCAATCCATACAAACCTTCCCACAATAATTCCTATCTTGCTAAGCCATTAGATCTCCAACAATAACTGTTAGAAATTACAGGCTTATAGCATCCACAACTATACTTAATACCCAAAACAAAACAAAACTATAATACAAAATTCAATATACAATCAACCCAATAACTAGTAGAGATAAAATACTGATCCTTTATGTGAAAGAGATCCTTCAACAAACTCCTCAAAATGAAGAATACCTTCTTTGTAAACATGTTGAATAGTAATATCCACAAAAGATTCCATAAGAGTATCAATCCAAAAACACCATTGCTCTAAGGAGAGAACCTTCAAATTGTATAATTTGTTTTCCCTTTTCATAATGATCATAGAGTCCCCCAAAACTTGGAGGGTAGCAATACCAAGAGTAGAAGAAAAATTGAGAGGACACCATAGCGCTATTAACTCTACTTCGGTATTGGTTCCCAACCCGTAATTCATCCACAACTTGAAGTAATGATCTTCATTAATTTTAAGCATAATACCAACTCCATAGGTGCCCTTCTTAGCAGCACCATCGAAGTATCCCACAACATAGGAGGAAATCATACGATCTGAGACATGTTAGAGCTTCTTCCTTCTTTCAAGAGTAGCACATTCCTTGTACATACTCAAAATCCTCAAGCAACTGGCATAAACATTAAAATGTTTGTCTTTAAAAAATTGCAAAGTTCCTAGAATTCCAAATGCCTCAGCATATAAATACTGGAAACAATTTATGAGAAGGATACTTTCTAACCCAATGCTCCTAATTATATTCCACAGAATTGGTACCCCCAATCTTGTAAGATATGAAGTTCATCAGTGATAATATGCCACATCCGTAAGCTAAAAATGCAATGAACAAAAATATGATTAACAAATTCACTGTCTTTCTTGCAAAGTATACATAAATTTAGACCAGACCAACCCCTACGTGGGAGGTTATTCCATGTCAATAAATAGTTTTCAAAAGTAAGCCATAGAAAGCACTTAAGTTTCATTGGCAAATACCATTTCCAAAGTATGACATACCACCATTTTGAATCATAATTATAGTACTTATTTGCAATTTCATTATATGCAGACTTAGCACAGACTTGCCCAATAGTATTATTCAATGACCACACCAATTCATCATCCTTTTCCCTAAGCCCGATCCCTGCTTTGTTTAGAGAAAAAATATATTTATTCCATTCTTATGCCCAATAACTTCCAGGTCCTCCGTCAATAACCAATATGAATCAAAGTGCCTCAACTAGTGTGGTCTTTTAATATGTGCCAAAGTAAGAAAACCCAACTCAGCTAGATATTCCAATGGAAAAGGTGAGAGAGTATAATTTTCCTCATTCCCAATAACAGGGTCAATCCCCAACAAGAACCTGTGTTCCATTTCCTACTTTCCAAGATAGACCTCTACTAATCCAAGATAAATCCCTCACAAATACATTCAAGAAATTGAAAACATCACGGACACTTTTGACAGAGTTTCTAATCCAGTAACATGATTAGCTTTCATATACTTTGCATGGAGCACATCACCCCATAAACCTATCCCAAATAGTCTGTGCCATGTACTCTTCATACTCAAAGCATTGCTAAACCAGTGAATTTTTTTTATATCCCAACAACCCATAGATTTTGGTCTAGAAAGTCTGTCCCAGCTTACTAGGTGAATTTTATTGCCTACCATAGAACTAGACCAAAGGAAATTAAACATCTTCTTTATGATCAATTGAAGAATGGACTGGGGCACTTGCGCTAAGGAAAACCAATACACAAGAATCCCAATCAAAACAAATTTAACTAATGTAAGTCTCCCCCCCATTGCTAGGATCTTGTAAGCCCAATTCCCAATCCTCTTCTCCACTTTTTTAACTAAACTAGCCACATCCAATCCTTTACTCTGTAGTTGTTGGGTTTCAAGAAATATCCTAGATATTTGAAGCCTTCATTCATAACCTCCACTTTTTAGGGAAGAAAGGTAACAATCTAAGAAATAATTTGTTAATTAACTTCATTCCTAAGGAATGCAGACTTTGAAGTACTTACCTCCATGCAAGAAGCCGCACAAAATAAGGATATGACCTCAACAAAGTTGGACTATTCCCCCATTGTGCCTTTACCAAATAACACCACATCATCGACAAATAATAAATGTGTAAAAAACAATGAAAGATAAATTTTTATACCATTCAACTTGCCTTTAGATTTTGCAGCTGAAATCAATCTACTAAGACCTTCAATTACTAATAGAAATAGTAGGGGAGAAAGTGGACATCCTTGTCTGAGTCCCTTAGTGGTCCCTTAGTACACTTAAAGAACTTGGAAGGGGAGCCATTGATAAGAACTGCAAAGCAACATAAGTGACACATGCCATTACCCAATTTGTCACTGATAAAGGAAGACCAACCTGAAGAAATAAAGTATACCCAATTTACCATGTCATATGCTTTTACAAGGTCCATTTTCAAAATTAAGGCCTCTTGGTTTTTTGACTTTATGGAATGTAACATTCTTGCGTAACTCCCACAACATCTAGAATTTGTGTATTTGCCAAGAAACTAAATTGTTCCTTAGTCATTACCTTAGCTAACTTGGGACTCATTCTGTTAGATAAGATCTCTGAGCTGATTTTATAAACAAGGTTACAAAGTGAAATAAGGGTGAAATCAGAAAAATTCTCAGATGTGCTACATTTTAGGATGAGAGAAATGAATGTAGAATTGATAACTACATAAATAAATCCCTCAATTCTGGACTGCTCCACAATCTCCAATATATCATTCTCCATCAAATTAAAAAAAGTGAGAAAGAGTTCCACATACCATCAATCAGACCCAAGACTCTTATTCTTCGCAAAGTGCTTTAATACCCCTCAACTTCCTCCAAGATGACAGGTTTCCCAATTTGTAATCCCTCCTCATCTAAGAAAAAAAGAGGATAAATTTACTAATCACCTTTAATTTTGATATCCTTTATTTCAATAATTTCTCAATCTAAAATATACTCCTTTTTAAATTCATTGAAACTTATTTGAAATTAATTTTTTTTAATATTTTATATCATTAAAAACTAAGTTTGTACTTTAAGCTTGGAAATGGTCTTTAAAACTTTTTTTATAAAACTTATGTGCTTTCAGCTTAGGTGAAGTTTTATTGGCTTTCAGTTTAGGTGAAGTTTTATTGGCTTTAGCTTTTATTGTAATGAGATGTTTATTATAAGAAATTTGAGTAAGTCTAATGATTAAAAACATATGTTTCCTCTTAAAACTACATAAATTTAAATTTAGAATCTCCAAAAATCTTACACAAGTTAGATCCTACTACGCCAAACATTACTGAAACAACAAGTAAGGCAGCAACCAAAATCCAACACTGTTTATGAACAGCAGGCTCCAATCCTATTTTGAAGACCAATCCTAAATCCAGCACTGTTTATGAACAGCAGGCTCCAATCCTATTTTGAAGACCAATCCTAATTTGAAGACCAGCAGGCCCCGATCCTATTTTGATGCAGATACATATGAATTTGGGAATTCGTGGTGGCTCTCTTCCCAAACCCTGAGACGGGCTCCACACAGTCAGCCCGCAGTTCAAAGTGCATTGGGCATGCCAAGATGCTTATTGAAGGCGTTTAATACTGGCTACCTATAACTGATCAGTATCGACCCTGCATATTGCAGTCTAGTGGGATTTCCTTTTGTACAGCTACCTCAGACGTTCTGAATTTTTTGTTTTATCCGATTATGAATAAGTGTTGAAATTGAATTTTTTTATTGTAAAAATAGTTTCACTTTTTTTCAATGCCTCTGGTTATCCAAATTATGCAATTTCTTTTCAAGCGGAAAAAAAGAAAAGTGGGTACTTTTGTTATTTCTATATGAAATCAAAAAGTACAAAATGTCTGTGTTCAGTTTTAGAGTAGATGCTCATACATTTATAAAAAAGGATCTCAAAAAACAGCTACAGTCCAAAAATACTAGTACTCAGAAAAACTGTCCAAGAGACATAGTGCTATCAACTCCCATGTCATATACTGTCACTTCCAGAACAGAGAATTAAGTGATATCATCAAAAAACCATAAAGAACCATTTTGAGTGAGGAAACAGTCCTCCACTCTTCTCCAAGTACCAACTTTGATAAAGAGTCTGCTACATCATTGTATTCCCCGTAGATGTGTTCAATGGTAAAATCCTGGATCTATATTGCATAAAATCTATCCAAATTTGCAATTTCAGTAATACATATCTACAATTTTAATCAAATTTCAACTAAAAAATAATTAAAAAAAAATTACCCAAAACTTCGAACTTTTAACTTCTTTGCAATGCAAGGTTTTCTTGTTTCAGTGGATGACATTTTAATGTGAACTGGATTTAGTTTCTTGTTTCAGAGAATTGAGGTGAGGTCCATTGTTGAGGAATGTCTAAAAGTGATTTTCTGCATTGCTCAGTAGATTAGCATAAAAATTACTGACATTAAGTTGTTTCTGTTTTCTTTTTCACTCTTCACAATTATATATATATATTTTTTGGTAATTGCATTTTTATAAGTTTTTGGTCTTATGTCATTTAATAGTTATAATTATAATTATGTATAGGGGCTTGTGCAAATTGTAATAAATTTAATAGATGTGATGAAGAAAGGTTTGATTATGTCATTTAATAGTTATAATTATAATTATGTATAGGGGCTTGTGCAAATTGTAATAAATTTAATAGATGTGATGAAGAAAGATTTGATTGGGATAGTCATTTTTTATGAGTTAAGATTTCATAATAGGGAAGATAGTGAATTATGTATGGCATGGAAAATGCTTGAGAAGGACTTTATTAAAACCAATGAGGTTAGAATACTTTAATTGGTTAGCGCATTAAGTTTCTTGGTGAGTTTGATTGCATCGATGATTATCTATCCAAGGTGAATGTTGTGCAATATCAACTTGAGGAGTGCAAACAAAAGAATAGTGATATACATATGATGTTTTATTATTCCTAAAAATCTTCCTAATATATCAGGTATTTATTTCTAATATATGGAATGTGTAGCTTACGATGATAAATGCATTCATTGTGAAAACAACTTAAAGGTCGACAACATGCACTGTCTATTTGACAGAGATAAGATCAACCAGATTGCTAGCCTTCTAGTCAACATCCATAGCAGAAGATCCGACATTGAAAAGTGTATGAAGATGAGTTAGCATTGTTATTCTCCTAGTCCCTTAGGCTGTTTAGCCTTGTGGACGTCATTAAAATCAATCATTCACTACCTCAAATCTTTGTTTGGTGCAAATTATGTTGATGCTCCTTTGGATGGATTTTTCACTTTATTGGTTGGGTACAAGAAAAGTAGTGACTTTGGGAAAGTTAAGATCCACAAACTATGCATATGCTGAAAAAAAAGTAAAGAAAACAAAATAATTTAAATACTAATCCCAAATCTATATATTCATTTTAGAAGAAAAAAGTGAAGGAAGAGGAAAAAATCCCAAGGGAAATTCAAGCCTTGTGGTTACTCTAGAAAGAACAATCATCTTGAAGATCAATGCTACAAGAAGTTTGCAAATATGTTTATAAACTTGGACAATAGGCATAACTAAGACTAGCCTCAAATTCGGGTAAAGACCATGGTTTCTTTGCTGCTACTTCATCTTTAGTTCACTTTCTTCATCTACTAGAGTTGTTGAGTAGACTATTTATTTGGGGGCATCACATCATATAGCATGAGACGGATACTCTTTTCATACAATTCCAAAAGTTAGTTTTGAATATTGCAGTTTATTATGTACTCAAACATGAAAGAACACCGATTTCTAACCAAACAAATTAGTAGTCAAAGAAATTAATGATGTTTTCAAGGTTATAGTATCTGGAACAATTGTCAAGGAGGTAAAACTCTACAAATTTCAGAAATTGCATCATTTGACTCGATCATGAGAATTTTCTCTTGTTACATATGCTGATGAAATCAACAGGCTTGGTTTCAGAAATTGCATCCTTTGACTCAATCATGAGAATTTTCTCTTGTTACATATGCTGATGAAATCAACAAGCTTGGGCTTGAATGACTAGGACATTTGAATCACCAAAGTATTCAAGTGATGTCAAAATGTGATTTTGTTTATTGTTTGCCTTCAATAACTCTTAAAAGTGGTTTTTGTTAGGGTTGTGTATTAGGAAAACATCACAAAGAAATAATTGAGAAAGGAAAATCTTGGGGAGCAAAGGAACACGTAGATTATTCATATTGAGTTATCGAGTTCGATGCAAAAATCCTCACTTTCCGAATCCATGTATTTTTAAACCTTTATTGATGACTTTTCAAGGCATACATGGATTTATTTTGTAAAGCATAAAAGTGAAGTCATTTAAAAGTTTTAAGTTTTAAAGCTCTTGTTGAGAATTGGTGTAGTCACAACATTCAAAGACCTATGATAGGGAGTGGAATGGAATATGTTAACAGAGAATTTGAGGCTTTATGTCAGTAACATGGGATATTGTGTTAACATACAATGCCTTGCAATGTACAACAAAATGGTGTAGCAAAGTGTAAGAACAAGACATTAATGAAAATGATATTCCATTATTGAGGAGGAATGCATCGGAAAAGGGTTTTTTTCATTGCTTAGTAGTTCAAAGCACATTTTCTCTATATCAAGTTGGGAACACTACACAACTTACTATAATAAGTACTAACAATAGGTTGTTTCCTTCTTCTTTGCATATTTATATTTTTTTGGTAATTGCTCTCATCTAAGAATTTGGCATAATGTCATCTTTAGTAATTGTTCTTGAATATAAACTTAATTGTTATTGAAGATATATTGCATAGGCTTGTAGGAAATTCTAATAGGTGATGAACAAGAGCCATAAGACATGGAAAAGAAGAATATTTAGCCAAATAGATGTGATGAATCATGATGTTTGATTGGGATCGTCTTTTCTAATGAGTTAAGATTCCACATCAAGGAAAATAGTGAGCCATATAAGGTATGGAAAATACTTGAGAAATGCTTTGTTAAAAATTAATGAGGCTAGAATACTTTAAATGAAGATTCATCTCATTAAGCTTTTAGTTTGTGAGTTTGATAATATAAAGGTTCATATCTCTCCAAGGTGAATTATATGCAACATTGACTTGATGATTGTAAGAAAAAGAAGAGTGATAAGTAGATGATGTTCATTATTCTTCAAAATATTCCTATGTCTATGGGGGTATTTATCTTTACTTTTCATTCTACCAAATATATACTTGGTGAAAATTATGTTCATTCTTTTTGGATGAATTTTTCACTTTATTGATTGGGGCACAAGAGATGTTGAGATATTTTGGAAAGTTAAGATCCACAAGGTCCTAGCCAACAATGAGGGATTATAATGTTAACCTGGTTACCAATAGTGAAACAATTGACTATATTATACAAGCAATACTATACGAAAGCATACACACATAGAAGGAGGATAAAGAGAAGAGAAGTAACTCTAGAGATGAAGTTGTTATCTTTTGAAAAGTTAAGATCCACAACCTAGGCACATTGTTGTCATATACCTAGTAACCAATAGTGAAGCAATTGACCATATTATACAAGTAATACTATACAAAAGAATACACACATAGAAGGAGGAGAAAGAGAATAGAAGTAACTATGGAGCCACCGATAAGTAGTCTTTATTGATTCTTGTAATAATATCTTCTAGGCACAATGATAGATACTTGCGTATTTATACTATTACACAAATGAGGGGTAGTGATAATTGCCACAACTACCTTTGTTAGTTAACCAACTTGACTACTTAGTTAACTACACATTTATAGTCCTGGTGGACTCATATAATTACATTCTAGTTGACTCATTAGCCTGGTCGACTATGCTCTTCCAACATCCCCCCCAACCTCAAAGACTTCTTTGTCTAAGGAAGGGAGGAGATAGATTCAAAATGTATTAAAGGTTCTGATGCATTTCTCCAAAATTAAAAAAGAGGGATCATATTTTATTTGTTTGAATATTGCTTGTCTTGGTAGTATTTGTCATCATCAAAGGATGGCTCATTGATGGGTTGGGGTGGAATAACTAGTAAATTGGGAGACAAGGGACGAAGATAGATTTTTTGGTACTGGTAGTTTACTATTTCTGGTTACATCCTTGCATGCATTTTACATATTTGGTGCAACAATCATTAGTTAATATTCAAAGTTGTACCATTGTTCTATGGCTTTTCCTACCTTTATACTGGTGTTTTCATTTACAATAAGTAATCCATCTTTATTTGCAAAGGGACACTCTGTAATTCATCTAACTATAGATTGAACTCTTCTTTCATAAGCAATCTTGGTGGAGAGAAACCAAGATCTTAAGGATAACCTTAGCAGCTGGAGCGTAAAATATATGGAAGACTTGTCTCACTTTTGAGAAGAATTGAGAGAGAGCGAGAGAGAGAGAGATTAATGAATAATGATAAGATTGTTAAGTTTTTACTTGTTGAGCATAATAAAATTAAAACAATAGGATAACTGAAATAAAGACAACCACATCAACACAAAGAACACAATATTTTCCTCGGGGAAACCACAAGGGAGAAAACCCCGCAAAAATTCCCCAATATAGAAATCACCAAGACAATGTAAAACCCCAAGACAACTTCTTTCTTCACTAGTGAGCTTCTCTCTCTCTCTCTTATGCGAACTTGCTTGAGTGAATGAGTGAGTGAGAGTAATACCAAATGAGGAATTAAACTCCTCTACTTATATTCTTCAGTTGGGTGACTTTTTACCCTAACTGGGCCGACTTCTCCTAACTGACTGGGCCAACTTCACTTAGGGAGACTCAATAACTTATTTAATATAATTCTTGAGGGTACTATTGACCTGAATTACAAACGAGGGTTTACATTGACTCTTTCAATGACTCTTACATGATCAATTACATATCCCGAAGGAGGAATAATAATAATATAATAAACAAATACAATTAGAATATCTTCCGAAGTTACATTTCTTTAATACTCCCTATTAACTAGGAAGGTATTCTACTTACATCATCATCAACA
This sequence comes from Larix kaempferi, assembly GCA_027924585.1. Taxonomy (NCBI): domain Eukaryota; kingdom Viridiplantae; phylum Streptophyta; class Pinopsida; order Pinales; family Pinaceae; genus Larix; species Larix kaempferi. The sequence goes on from BSBM01000938.1 coordinate 6,154,366, forward strand.
ACTATACAACTGATTGGTGAATCTCTGTATGTCATAGGAAGTTTTGGAACAACATCATATATCTAGAGCATCATCACCATCACCAATATGGAACTGCTAGATCATCATCGTCATCGTCATCATCATCAACACATAATCATCACCGTCATCGTCAGCAAGGAACTGCAGGGACATCATCAACATATGAATACTGGAACAACATCATCATCAACATGTGAATGCTGGAACAACATCATCATCAACATGTAAATGCTGGAACAAAATCATCATTAGCATGTGAATGCTGGAACAACATCAATGCACATTTGGAACTTCTCTATAGTGGGCACTCTTGTAGATTAAACAATCCTTGTCTGACTTGCTAATCCTTTTGGACCAAACAAGCCTAGCTATACATACCAATCTACCTGGGGACCAAACATGCCTTGTCTGACTTGCTAATCCTTTTAGACCAAACAAGCCTAGTCAGACATACCAATCCCCCTAGGATAAAAAAGGCCTTGTCAGGATTACATACCAATCCCCTTCGGGATCAAACAGGCCTTGTCAGACTGACATACCAATCCTAGACTGAGCTGCCACACCAAGGTTCCAGGAAACCACATAATCATCATAACTCCCTCTTTCGAGGGAGGTCCTTTCGAACCACACCAAACTTGTCTCGAAAGTATTCAAACTTTATTCGAGACACAGGCTTAGTCAATACATCAACAACTTGTTCCTCTATAGGAACATACTTGAGCTTTACAACTCCCTTATGCACCATATCCCAGATGTAGTGATACTTGATTTCAATATGATTCGATTTATCATGGAACACTGAGTTTTCTGACATCTTGATACAAATCTGATTATAACAAAGGATATCAGTCACATCTATCTCTACATCAAACAATCCTGTCAACATCTTGTGAATCCATACTACTTCACTACAAGCTGAACTTGCTGCAATGTATTCAACTTTTGCCGTATTGAGAGCAACACTGGTCTGCTTTCTACTGAGCCATGAGATCATACTTGATCCAAAAATGAAACAACATCTTGAAGTATTTTTTCTGTCTTCGGCACTTCTTGCCCAATCTGAATTTGTATAACCGTGCAATCTGATCTCACTATCTGATACATATCTGAGACCACAATTCAATGTACCCTTTAGGTACCTCATCACATGTTTTGTTGCAACCAAGTGAACATGTCTAGGCTCCACCATATATAGACTTAAGGTGTTCACAACAAAACATATATCTGGTCTTGTATTTGTTAAATACATCAACAGGCCAATGATATGTCTGTACAATGTAACATCCACTGTCTTTGATGAAGCGTCATTTAAGAGCTTCAAGTTTGTCGTCATCAGCGTAGTCATAGCCTTACAATCCATCATCCCAAATCTCTTTAGGATTTCAAAAGTATATTTTCCTTGGTTTAGGAAAATCTCGTCTGGACACTGCCAATGCATCATACCAAGGTCTTTCATCTCAAATTCCGAAGCAAGCTTCTTCTTACATTCACTGATGGGATTATCTTCACCTGTCAAGAATAGATCATCCACATACAAAAATAATATCATGAGTTCATCATCTACAACCTTATAATAAAGGTTGGAATCTGCTTTACTCTTGGTAAAGCCCAAGATCATCATAAATCCATATATCCTGTCTCAAGCTGCACCACATATACTTCCTCTTCGTGAGGGGAGACATCCAGTATCACTTTGAGCATATCCCAGAGATACTGAGGCAAACAACCTTTTCCACGGATAGAGGCTAAGTGATAATGTATCTCAATCTGTGCTGTAGTCACTCCCTCTGAAGCGGAGCTTTCTTGCTTCTCCTATAACTGAGCACTATCCTCCCTCTGCATCTTGTACTCTCTGCATTGGGACATTCTGCACTGGAGTGACAGGTAGCCTTCTCTTCTATTGATCTTCTGTGTATCCAACTAGGCCATTGGATACCAAGATCTTGAATTCTGTTGCAAGTTCTCTCTTGCACCGACCTATGAGCTCCTCATCTTCAACCTTGTAGCAAAGGTTGATATCTCATCACTCTAGGTGATCCTCAAGATAATCATGATATCCCATGGGTGCCTTCTGAGCCCATACAAAGCCTTCTTCAATCCGTGCACATGTGGTTCTCTGTAGAGAGTCCCGAATCCTGGTGGTTAGTCGATATACACTTCTACTTCGATTACACCATCTATCTAGTGTAATATCCACCACTGAGGAAGTGTGTTTGGACTCTACATCAACGTCTTGTCATAGTTGACTCCCTCTTTCTGAGAGAACCCTTGCTTTGTATTTTTGTAGTATGCTTGATTTGGTAAATCTTCTTGAATGTCATCGCTGAACCATTGTCACTTGTTCTACGAAACAAGTCTCATCATTATTCTCTTGTATGCGATGGTACACGATCTTTACTACAAGATTCAGTTGCATGATTAGAAACATTTCATAATTTTCAGAACAAATTCTTATGCATAAAGGCACGGTTCACACATTCATCCATATCCCGCATTCATACGATAAATTTCTAGATGCCTTCCATCTCTACCATAACATTATTAAGAGCGTGCACTACTCCTAACATGTCATCAAAGAGGTTTCATTCTAGATAAGTATCAATGGAATGTTGTACATCACCATAGGCCACTTACCCATCACATGCATATTAGTAGTATATTGTTCATCAATGCAATCATTCTAACATGCATAATACACTTCCTAAATCTAGGAATACAACAAAACAATATTAGATATACAGGAAATAGCAATTCAAATACTTATCTTTGTTTGTTTGGTAGGATCTCTCTTGATCCTAGTCTCCTTGCAGGAATTACTGGAGCCTTTGACAGTGTGCTATACTCCATCATATGATTCTGAGGACCTGTGCCTTTCTTTCTTATGATCGATAATGCTGAACAAATCTTCTATACCATACATCACAAGGAACTGTGTACTAGTGCTAAATCTATGTTTTCCTTCTTCATCACCAACCACAACTGCATCCCTTCTTATCTGGTTCTTCCATCTTTCTATTTTGGATTAAAGTACATATTCCTCATCACTGAGGGAATCTTCTTTAGCCTTCTTTTCATCACCATGTTCATCATCTTCGACTGCATGGGCATGAAATATTTTGTTTCTCTTCTTGATTTGTTCAGTTTAAGGGGATAGTTTCTTGCAATGTGTTCCATCTTATGACAAGTAAAACATTCAAAGGATGATAAGTCTCTCTTAGTCCTTTTGTTCCTTTGAAATCTTTGAGTTTTTATAGGAGAATTTTCATGACCCTTCCTTTTGTTCTTTCCTTTGGTATGAGCTTCCAAAGCTTGGTCTTCATTGTCATTTAACTTTTTTTCTTTGGCTGCTATTCTTTCTTCTTCTTGTACGCATTCTTCCCATAATTTTCTGAACTTGATCAATTTCTTTCTAGAGCATAATCCACAAACGAAAGGTTCCCATTCTCTTGGGAGACCATTCAAGGTGGTCATCACAACTTCTGCTTCTTCTATCATATCACCAATGGCTTTTGATTGTTCTTTAATCTGGTATACCCTAGTGAAGTATGGCTGCATGGTCTCTAATTTATGAATCTTCACACCCTTGAATTGAGTTCTCAAGGTCATCTTTCTATTGATGTTCTTTCCTTCAAATAAACTGGACAATGCATCAAACATTTCCTTTGGAGTCTTCCTTGAAGATGCTTGAGGAATCAAGTGATATTTGATAGAGTCAGCTATGATCCTCTTGGCCTTGATCATATCCTTCTGGTATTTTGTTTTGGCCTTATTTGGTTCTTCAACTTCCTCTTTTACAAAACCTTCTAGGTCATGTTCTTCAATAATAAGCACGACTCTATATTTCCATGCTATGAAATTCTCAACCCCCTCAAGCTTCTCATCAAGCTTGGTGTTTTTTTCATTTTGATAATATGAGAATCTCAAATGGAAATAGGACAGAAATAGTACTTACCAGTAATGCTGTCTTTCTAGAAAACTGCTTCTAGCTTGACCTAGGGTTTGATAGAGAAGCCCTAATTTTTCAATTTGGAGATCTTGAGAACTGATTGGATGAATAGATGCGCCTCCATAAGGCGAGTTGAGAAATGTACTCCTTTTCCCAAATCTGTGGACAGATCCTCCAAAAACTTGATGCCCTAGTTCTCTGAGCTGTAGTGGTGGACCCAAAAATGAAAATTCTTGGAATGAGATTTTTCTTCGACAGAAAGATGTGCCTTAGTGAGGCGAGTTGAACGAACCCTCTTTTTCAGCTAATATGTGGAGAGAGCTCCCAGAAATAGAAACCCTAGTTTCTGTAGTTGCAGTAGTTGCACAATGTTTTCTTTCATGCCAGCTCTGAAACCATGTTAAGTTTTTACTTATTTAGCATAATAAAATTAAAACAATAGGATCATTGAAATAAAGACAAGAACAACAACACAAAGAACACAATATTTTCTTCGGGGAAACCACAAGGGAGAAAACCCCGCAAAAACTTCCTAAATATAGAAATCACCAAGACAATGTAAAACCCCAAGACAACTTCTTTCTTCACCATCGATATTATCTCTCTCTCTCTCTTATGCAAACTTGCTTGAGTGAATTAGTGAGTGAGAGTAATACCAAATGAGGAATTCGACTCCTCTATTTATATTCTCCAGTTGGGTGATTTTTTACCCTAACTGAGCCGACTTCTCCTAACTGACTGGGTTGTTTTAACCCTAACTGGGCCGACTTCTCCTAACTAACTGGGCCGACTTCAATTAGGGAGACTCAATAACTTATTTAATATAATTCTTGAGGGTACTATTGACCCAACTTACAAATGAGGGTTTACATTGACTCTTTCAATGATTCTTACATGACCAATTACATCAATGAAATCTCCCGAAGGAGGAATAATAATAATATAATAAACAAATACAATTAGAATATCTTTGGAAGTTACATTTCTTAATAAAGATGCCTCTTACAATGAGAGGGCCCAAAATTAATAATCCTAAGGGGGTACCTTAGTGACTTTTCATGAAGGGTAATGACTATGAATTATTTTATTATTATTATTATTATTTATTATGTTTATCTTATTTTATTTCTTGATATTTATTTAATTACTCCCTATATTTACTCTTTTGTAGCTATTATTATTTATGTATGTAATATTTCCTTCCCCTTTTCAAATGATGTGTCCTCAAAGGAATCCTCGATGATTTCATTTTCGTTGTGGAGAGTTATATTGGATTTGTTCTTGAATATTTGTGAACGTGGAGGTGTACGATTTGTGATTTATTTTAGTGGGTGATGTAGGCTTCTCAACCCCTATAATTTGTCATTCTTCCCTTGCCATTTGAATTCCATAAATTGTTCTTTGATGTATGTGGTGTAAGTGCTGAGTTGCATTAATAATTCTACTCCTAACACCATGTACATCACACCGAGTGGCAGAGAATAACATAATAGTTTGTAGCTTCAAGCTTTCTATTATATAAATTTTATGGCACCTTCCTATTCCTTTGAATTTTTGACCATCAACCACCTTAATAGTGAGATCCTGCATAGGCTATACAAAAAGGTTTAGTTGTTTTGCAATATAGATACCCACAAACTTATGTGTACTTATAGAGACTACAAGGATGCTGATATTTTTATTTTTTATGCTTCAGTTGAATTTTAGTGTCATGAGTTCTATTTTTCATGTAATTCCCATAAGTGATATCATGTATTTTTCTTCCCGACGGCTCTGTCTATTACCCTTGTTTCTCAGAAGACATGGAGTATATCTTAATATAGATGGTATCACTTCTTTCTTTTGGCTTAGAACTTCATTATGAAACTTTTATTCTTCACGAGTGTGATTAATGCATATATTGAAGCTAATGACACCTTTGGTGAATCCTCAGTAGAATCTAACATGTCTTCTTCAATAAGAACCTCTACTTCCCATCTATAATTTTGCAATGATATAAGTGATTGTATGCACATCTATGAACTGGAGCTCAATTCTGACCACATTTGACAACTATTTTTCTTATTTTTTCCTTCCTCATTGGGGTTGTTGACAGAGGTGTTTAATTCTCTTTTAGCTTCATATTATATGAATTTTGATTACCGCATTTGTGTTCAAGTGACCCCTTGTCTCCACAATATCTACATTTGTCCTCCTTTCGTTGCGGATAACCCTTGTTGAATCTTTGTAATGAGGATATTGTGATTTTGTTTTTTAAATGGATTTTGCATAATGTCTCTTTTTTTCCATGGTCATAATATCATGCATTTTTTATTTTATTTTTTGGCTGTGTGGCTTTAGTCCTATGACATAAGATACGATTAGTTTTATTGTGATTGCTGGCTCTAATCACAATCACCTCTCTAAATCCGCCACTCCATAACACTCTTCCAATTCTAAACACCTTATCTGCTTTGACCAAACACAAATCCTTGCTCGTACCTCTCATTACTCTTCCCTCCTTATAAGAGAAGCTCTCGAGATACAAAATAATCTAAACAATTTTAATCGTGATGAAGACGATAAATTAAGTCAATCCTAGAAACCTTTAATCCATCATCTAAACCACTAACTCCCCTTATCCTAGTTTTCTTCCCACTCCTTTTTCTGCTCCTTTTTCCACTCTCTTTTTTCTTCTCATGTTTGTCATATTTGAACTCCCTTTGGTTGTTCCCATTAGGATGTTCTCATATAAATTTGTTCAAGCTTTCATATTACCCTTTTCTTAATTATCACTTCCTTTTACCTTTTAAGATCTTTTCCGCTAGTTCACTTCCTCTTTGATTTTAATCTTTTTATGTTTATCCTAAATTTAATTCCCTTGTTATTATAATTGCTGTTTCTCTCCTTATTAAGATATCCTCCCCAAAATGTCCTCTTTCCTTACCTTAAAAAATTCTTCTCTTTATAAGCTTTTTCTTAATGGTTCTTCTTAATTCCTTCGTTTAAAATAATTTTTTGTTCATATTATTTTCTCCTAATAAATCTCATTATTTTAATAACTAAATTATGATTACCTATAATCAAACTTACCTCACCTTTTTAATTTAATATAAGAATTAATTTAATACAAAATTCCTTCTTTTTCTTAATTGTTCCTCTTAATTCTTTCCTTTAGAATAATTTTTTTCATATTATTTTTACTCCTAATAAATTTCATTATTTTCATAACTAAATTATAATTATCTATAATCAAACTTGCCACACCTTTTTAATTTAATATAATAATTAATTTAATACAAAATTCCTTCGCAAGATTTCATTCTCATCTATACTTAGTTTATTTCTTACTTTGATTCAATGTATTAATAACTTTTTCTACAATAGAATATTTTTATTCATTTTCTTCCATTGGAATACTTTTTTTCATAATTCTCATTCCTAAATTAAAGTATTTATACCTTTTAATTCTTTATTTCTCATTCTAATCCCCTTTTCAAATGTCTTAATGCCCATCTCATCCTTATAATTTTGATTACATGTCATTAATAACTTAATATAATACTTTTTTTATTACTATAGTAAATTTTATTTTCTCATTTTTTTATTTAAATTATTTCTTAATTTGGTTTAACAATTAATTTTTTACCATGTTAATGGTTTATTAATTTCCATTTACCCCCTCATATTTGTACCAATAAGCTTGACTTACTCTCTCCTCATTATTTTATCTAATTCGCCCCTTTTTAAACTCCGTTTTATCAATTCTTATCTATTTTAATTTTTCATCCTTCTTTTATTTTTGGATCCTTTCCACCACTGTTTTCAAATATTTCTCTTCCATATTCCTAATGACTATATATATATATATATATATATATATATATATATATATATATATATATATATATACTTAGCTAACTTCTTTTCTTACCATATGCAACTTCTTTCTTTCTGATTCCTTGAAGATGGGCAGAGTGTCCACTCGAAATGTCGTCTTCCAAAACTTCAACACAGTGAAAATCCAAAAGCATTAATGACACACATAATTGTATGTATTTCATTTATTAACACAATGGAATTGGAGTTATGCCATTTATGAATTGCAAGTATACCTCCTATCAAACTGCTTCAACCACTTCCCGAAGCTTGGCAAGTACGACCCAATTAATTGATTGGGGAAAAAACTATATATCCCTTACAAGGACATAAATGAACGATGACCTCAACCTGCCACCCTCTCCCTGCTCCAGAGGCAAAGAAAGATGGGCCAATTAATAGGTCAGACCAAGCCTAGAATTTGATGTTCCATAGAACCTTTTTTTTCATATTTGAATGTATTTGATAGTCATCTTAAATTTAAAATGTATAAACTGATCGGAAATAAAATAGTAAAACCATTTTTTTGACACTTGTCTACATAGATAAACCATCAAAATCGCTAATAGCTCTCTAAGTTACTAATGGTCATCCTATAAAGGTCGATAAAGGTCATGTCTCATTACTAATATTGATTCCCAACCAATACCATAGGTAACAGAGTTGCATGCCACTCTACAATAATGGGAGGTTGCTAGTCCTAACTCACCACAATCACTCAATTTCTTGGTTGTGTGTTTATGATAAACACAAAGGTATGAATTTCAATTCTTTGCGGTGTCATTCATGACATTCAATGTTGTTTTGAATCATATTTGAATTGATGGAGGAATGAATACATGGACCTTTGCAATGTAATTTGTATTTGGTTAGTTGGATTACTAAGCAAGGGTTGAATGGCCACCGATACGCTAGATCTTCTTAAGGATTGTAAGATAATAGTTTTTGCTTGCCCAATAATGGTGTGATCATAACAACTCAAACTCAATAAAACCTGGGATGAAATACAAAACTTTGCAAACAAAAACAACTAAATGCAATAAGCAAATATTCTCTTCTAACATTACATAATAGCAAGAGGCTACATATATGACAGGGTTTTCCAAAAACCCATTTCCTAATCCATTGTGCAAATAATGAAAATGAATCCTCTTGCTACAAGTGGCGGTCTGTAGAGACATGGAATTACTTTTCTTCCTAAGATGAGACACTCAACAACCTTCATATAGAGTAAAATCCAATCATTGGCCTTGTAAATTGATCTCATCTCAACATTAGATCCTCTTGAACTACATGGGGACTTATGATTTCATAATTGTAAGACTTAATTTGGTGGAGATTGAACATTTGATGTGGATCATGTTGTTGTGTTGGAGGCGTGTTGGAGGTTGCTGAGTGTGTAAAACGAGTGTTGTGCAAGAGGTTGATGATACAAAACATATGATGTGGATTGTGTTATGGTCTTGGAGGCACATTGTGTAGGAGGTGACTACCCACAATGAAACTTGGCCACCATCTTAATTCCCAAATTCCTTGCACTCCTGATGCCATTGTAGGATATTTCCCCTCTATTTGGGATCAAAATATTTTCAATATATCTCTTCAAACATAATTATCTCACTCAAATACTACAAGGAAGTAGGGGTAGTGAAGAGAAACCCCCATAGAACACACATGTTAGACTCAATATTCTCCACATTGATGCTCACTAGTTGCTTTTTAATGGTTCTAGACTTGACCCTGTTCTTAGTCACGGTTATGCAATGTCATAATTCCCAACAAAGCGTGTTTTTCGGGTATCGTGTCTCCAAGCTCCACTATTATCCACCCAAGTGCATGACAACTGTTCATCAAACCCTTTAATGTGTTTAAAGGTAAAACCAATCTCAAGATTTCTATTAGTTTTTGTTTTAATATATATATATATATGATTCATTGAGTGTTTTTTAAGATATATTTCATTTTCGATGTAAAATTATAAATCCAAATAAACATAGGAAAAACCACATATTAAGTTTTGACAATATACTTTGTGTTCAAATACCCATCCTGACTAGGATTACAAGGAAGAAAATAAAAATGAAACACAAAACAAAACCAAATTCATCTTCAAAAGGTAATACTTGCAAAATAAAAATAATATTTCTTATTATACAAATAGAATGCATTGTTGTGATACAAAGACAACAAAGTCCATTGAGCACATTAAACATCAACCACCCAAATATTCCATTGAATCCTGCATCGGCCCGAAATGAGGAGCTAAATCCCTAAAACATGATATATTGTCCCAAATCAGTGGGACCTGAAAACTAAGCTCCATGTTTAAGAGGCAAGTGTAGAAACCATAATGATATGACTTTTGGGATAGTAACCATTTGTGCTCCTAGACAAGCATATCAAGTATGGTTATTTGATGAAACCAACAAAAGTCATATTATAAATCACCCTTTCAACATGCCTACAAGGACAAATTGAGTTTAATATACTCAAAGGCACAATGATATGAGTTTAAATTACTCAAATGCAAGATACCAATTCATGCATGCTCACAACTAAAACTTGGAAACAAGTGTTTGGTGCTTCTAAGCTGTACACTCTATTAGACTGGATACTTTGGCATAGAGACATGATGTCATTGGTTTCTAGTTTATTAGCCCATAAATGATTTTTCACTCAAGTGTTTTATTTCGAGTGAACTCTTCAATCATCATTAGGGCAAGATGAACTCTTTTCTCTAGTGAGCATTGTTGTTATTATTAAATTTTCTCTGAAGATCAGTAAAGAGTTCACTTGAATGTTTACTCAATCAAACCTGAAATAAATAACATAATGTACACTCTATCTGCAAAAAATGATACATACAAGTGCCATGTAGGAATTTGGAAAACAATAACAACCTAGTAGTGAAGCATTACTAGTAATATATCCTTGGATGTACACCTTCGAATGTGGAATGCTCAGATCTCAGGCTGTATATCCTAGGATCTATTACTATTAATGCTTCCCTGCTCAATGGTTACTATTTTGGAAAACTATAAACAACCGACAACAAAGCATTAATGGCAGTATATAGGCACATACATAGTTGGATCTCTCTCTCTCTCTCTCTCTCTATATATATATATATATATATCGACATACATTCACATTAATGATCCGCTTCTAGGTGCTTATTGCTTGCATATTATTTTCCAAAATGAATAAAAACCTAACTTAGCTAAACATAGACAAAGAATGCTTGGATGAGAATAAATCTAAAATGGTGTTTATATATGTTAGGATATTCCTATACTCCATCCTAGTCCTACTAGCATTTTCATCCTTTGCATTTTCAGTCTTGCATGCATTCCTGCATGTAGCATGCATTCTGCATGCATTACATGCATCTGCATGTTGCCTAGTCATCAGGTTGACACCTCCAGCACTTAGTCCCTAGTCTTCTAGCACTCGGGATCTTATTTCCACTCAGATTGAGCTCTCCTAACTAGTGATGCGCCCACTTCTCACCTTCCACTTGAGAAGGGCGCCTTTTCTCACCTACCACTCCAGTTCACTTCAGTTAGCCACCTGTCTTGCCTTGATTTAAGTCTAGACTGACTCCTAACTGCTGTTATCACTCTGATAGACCTCCGATGAGACTAGACTGCCCATTTTGACTCCAGTTAGCTCCTCATGCGGCCTCCACTGAGCCTCCTTCATTTAGTTAGTGCCAATTACACTCAATTACACCTATCGCACTCAGTTAGACTCAGTTTGACTGATGGTTGATAGTTACTTGTGAATTGATGACTCCACCGATGATGAGATAGACTTCTAGTTGTGCTCCGATGACACTCCAGTGATCTTTTGATCTCTCCATGAAGGCCAATTCGAATTACCACCTTGGCATTCGAATCCTCATGCATTGTATTATTTATTTGTCCATTTGTGATCAATGAATTAGTGTGTGTACATTTGTTTTGCTTCTATCTGAGTTCTACTGTATTATTATTCTGTTGCTCATTTTACTGCATTGACCACTCTTAATCTTATTCCTAAATTCTTTCTTGTGAGGTATACATCAGCTCTTATATCTGCTGTGAGGATTTTCACATGGTATCAGAGCATGTTGAGAGTATTGTTTATCTCCATTCATGAGAGTTTTTTGTAGGTTAATATCAGATTTCGAGTGCAGCAGTTGCAATAGTTTCTGCATTTTTGTAGCAGTAGCAGTTGCAGATATTTTCTATTGTTTTTGCAGGTCTTCAAACAGCTTCCATGTATTCATCAGGAATTACTCCTCTTTCTCCATTCAACTATGATGAATGGAAACCACAAATGATAGCACATTTGAAGAGACATGGTCTCTTTTATTATTGTTTTGAAAGAGAGTTCGAATCCTTTGAAGAAGAGTATGTCTGGTTAAATGAAGGTGAAATAGCTTGTGCAGCCATGAGTTATGCTATGTCTCGGTGCATGTTATATGACCTCTCTAATGTTTCATCTCCAAAAGAGCTATGGGCCCACTTGGATGAAAGATTTGGCAAGCAGAATGAAGGGATTGGTCCAAACCCTTTCGAGAGCAAGCAAAGTGATGCATTCGCCCTCCTTGATGATCTCATTGATCATGAATCAGTATCAAACATATCTCATATTGAAGTTGTCCAAAAAGAAGAAGAACTTGCAGATTCTACACTCATGCTCCAAATTTCTTCTATTTCAAATTTTGTGCCAGCTCACACTCTAGAAATTGCAGAAGGTCCTAAATCCTCTCTTGCACCAGAGTTTGTTGGTTTGAATCATGATCTATTGAATGTTTCGGAGGTAAAATCATCCATTGGAGGTAATGCATTCGCTCTCCTTGATCACTCACCTCTTATGTACTACTATATGATCATTATTTCATGCTTTCAGAAGGTTATTGAAGATAATGGCCATTTCCATTCTCTTGGGATAATTTCTCATGCATATGATGGTTTTGATCTCATCCCTGCTGGTTCAAAGGAGATCTCAAGAAACTATTCTTCAAGTCTTAAATCTGACTTGGATTTCAAGCAATCATGTGATGGTTCTTTTTGGCATAATCTCACCCATGATGGTTCGAAGGATAAGACAAAAGACTATTTGCACATTCATAGATTTGATCCTACCTCAACTGATTCGAATCACAGGTTCAAGGATCATCCTCATACTTTTGGATTTGTTCTCATCACATTCGATCTGAAGAGCAAGTACAAGCACATGATTTCTAAGCATTATCCACTTCTTCCCAAGAAGAAAATACCTCCAAACATATGACCAAGTATCAAATCTACTTGAGTTTGGAGCATTTATTTTTTTGTTTTCCTTACATTCTATTTTGAGGGGGGGTATTTTTCCCATGAGGTTTTCCCCATTTCCTCGGTTTATTGAGTGTTATTATTCATTGTATCGGGTGGCCTTTGGTCTCAGTTACCAAGGCCCAGGATGGATTAAGGGGGGTGTTAGGATATTCCTATACTCCATCCTAGTCCTACCAGCATTTTCATCCTTTGCATTTTCAATCTTGCATGCATTCCTACATGCAACATGCATTCTACATGCATTGCATGCATCTGCATGCATTGCATGCATCTGCATGCTGCCTAGTCATCAAGTTGACACCTCCAGCACCTAGTCCCTATTCTTCCAGCACTTGGGAGCTTATTTCCACTCAGATTGAGCCCTCCTAGCTAGTGATGCGCCCACTTCTCACCTTCCACTTGAGAAGGGCGCCTTTTCTCACCTACCACTCCAATTCACTTCAATTAGCCACCTGTCTCGCCTTGATTTAAGGCTAGACTAGATCCTAACTATTGTTATCACTCTGATAGACCTCCGATGAGACTAGACTGCCCATTCTGACTCTAGTTAGCTTCTCATGCGCCCTCCACTGAGCCTCCTTCATTTAGTTAGTGCCAGTTACACCTACCACACTTAGATAGACTCAGTTTGACTGATGGTTGACAGTTACCTGTGCATTGATGACTCCACCGATGATGAGATAGACTTCTAGTTGTGCTCCGATGACACTCCAGTGATCTTTTTCTCTCTCCATGAAGGCCAATTCGAATTGCCACCTTGGCATTCGAATCCTCATGCATTGTATTATTTATTTGTCCATTTGTGATTAATGAATTAGTGTGTGTGAAGTTATTTTTCTTCTATCCAAGTTCTACTGTATTATTATTCTGTTGCTCATCTTACTGCATTGACCACTCTTAATCTTATTCCTCAATTCTTTCTTGTGAGGTATACATCAGCTCTTAGATCTGCTGTGAGGATTTTCACAATATAAACATATATCCCCATTAATAATTTGTTGCTAGGTGCTTATTTCTTACCTATTATTTCCAAAATAAATAAAAAACTAATTCATCTAAACAAAGACAAAGAATTTTAGGATGAGAAGAAAGCTAAAACGGGGAAATCCAAAAGAAGAAAAGCTATAGGCTTATTACAATATCCACTTTCAATTTGTGGAGTTATACGAATTTTTGACTTGGGCTATGAAGATTCATTAGATACCCTATTTATTGGAGGTTCCTTAGAGGGAGCCTTGCCTTTGCTAGAGGGGGTATACAAAATAGGGTGTCCATTGGTGGACGTTGGGAGGAAATTGTCCACAACAAATTACACGTAGGGAAAGAGAGTAACGAACACAAATATGAATATATTAATATAGTCAAATTACAGGAAGCAAAACATAGTTTTAGATTAGTCATAGTCCTGCACATCTATGTATCTTTTCCCTCAAATTTCCCTTAGACGGGGAAGATGAAAAATATAAATGTTCAATTTTTGCATACCATGAAATGCTAGGCTAAGAATGCAGGTTTTTATTTACAATATAAATAAAATTACAAGGGAAATATTACTGTCGGTGGATTGCCTTATTTTGATAATAAATAGTTGATCAACTTTGATTATACACAAGTGATCACCAACTACATAGGGAAAATGCCTGTTACCCCATCTTCCCAAATATTTTAGCTATTTCCAACAAGCATTTTTATCCAATAATGTTGTTATATCAATCGAAACATCAATTGTGTAGTTACACAATCATTACAAAATAATTCAAACGAAGGGACAATTGTAATTTTGGCTAATGAATAAAATCCATGACGACATTAATACCTCGTCACAAAATGTCTTAAATTATAAGTTTAACACTGTAGAAATGGTGACTCCTTGACAAGTTGGATTGTCTTCGGAGTGCATGGAAAATGAAACATTGAGCACTTATTTATGGAAGCAATCTCAATACGATGGCATGGATCATACATATTCTCATATCTCAAGGCTTGTAATATATCTTCTGCTGATGCTTCCCTGCATTAAGAGGTTAAGATTGCTCAAGTCAACCCTTTCTCAAATGGAGTGTGTAAATGATTGCCATGCCCATGCTTTTTAAAATTATAAAATTTCATCTTGTTTATTAGAAAGGGGATTATATAGGTTTTTTGTTTAGTAGAAGGAAACAAAGAAAACCAAAAAAATGCACAAAAATGGAATATACTCGTTACAGGAGGAATGAGGGTCCATCTTATTCATTGAAGCATCTTCCTTGAATGGAAAAAACAACATCCAATTTCATTTTCAACTGATCTTGATAAGGAGTTTTGATATTGCTAGTTGTTTTTGTTATAAAAATAGAAAAATATAATATTTTGTACAATTATTTGAAGAGGAATGAGACAAATATAAGAGCATTCTGTAAACGAAAAGACACAACTCTTTCCAATCAAGTACCTTGACATTGTGTAAAATCTCGAAAAGACACAACTCTTTCCAATCAGGTATCTCAACATTGTGTAAAGTATCTTGCTTGATATACTTATTTTATTTATTTATTTTCAATGGAAGAAGTTCGAGACTAAAATGTAATTAAATGCAACCGAATACTATGGATTAAATAATGGAAATGGAAATATTTCCAAATATGAAGAGTAAGCAACAAAATACTATGGACTAGATATCAATACTAAACATCACATTCAATCTTTAGGTTGCTCAATAGCATTGGTATCTTGAGTAATTGGTGTTATCTCTAGAATTTATGTCTTTCTCTTCTTTGGAAACTTGAATGGGATATCTAGTAAAATATTCAACCAAGAACTTAAGTTTCCAAAACAGTAAACAAGAGCTGGTAAAATGAAAAAATGCAACACAAAGTATATTCACAAGGTCAAAACCGTTGTTTTCCAACAACTTCTAGCTAAAAAATATATCACCCAAGACATTAAAGAGTTATAACCAGACATTAGACTTTCCCATATGATTCCATATAGCAATATGTATCCAATTTTTCATTAAAAACTAATTGATAAGGTTCCAACCTTTAATACAGACTAACCAGATTCTACTGACTGCACAAAACCAATTTTATGGATATAGGAAAAACATACAACATTGTTGATCTTAAAGAGGGAAATTCACTTGGCCATCATTACTTTGAAAAATTCCTCATAGTTAATTTGTCCATCACCATCCAAATAAGCCTCCTGAATCATCTCATCAACTTCTTCACCAATGAGTTTCTCCCATAACTTTGTCATGACATGACATAGCTCGACAAGAACTATGAAATTATTTTGGTCCTTGTTGAAAATCCATAATGCATCTGTATTCCCTTCTTCAGAATCAATGTCCTTCACTTCCCATGACATGATATATA
This sequence comes from Larix kaempferi, assembly GCA_027924585.1. Taxonomy (NCBI): domain Eukaryota; kingdom Viridiplantae; phylum Streptophyta; class Pinopsida; order Pinales; family Pinaceae; genus Larix; species Larix kaempferi. The sequence continues at coordinate 6,170,871 of BSBM01000938.1, forward strand.
AGAACTAAACAAAGTCAATGTTACCATTACCATCTGCATCAACCTCATTTATCATATCTTGAGCCCTTCTTCAGTTGGGTTTTGAACCAAAGAACACATTACTATTCTAAGCTCCTTTGTTGTGATACATCTTGTATTCACGGACCATTTAAACATGATTAAATTAGGAAATATTTACAAACCAATAAAAACCATATCCTTCAATATTTCTAGTAACTGACCATTTCTAAAGCCTATAAAGCTCCACATGTTAGATAATTTGAAAACATACTTCAACTAAAGTGAACAACTTGATGTACTTCTCCCAACCTAGGGATTTTTTATTATTGAAAATTAAGATCTTATATATAAGGAAACATAATGCAAAACAAGACTCAAATTCTTCCATAGCCGATCTATCAATATTAATCCATTTCGTATGCATCTCTTACAAATCAAATTATTGTCTCGATAATGGATCCAGTTGAGGATTCAAAACGTTGAATCCAAAATGGAAAACATGGATACTCGATAAACTTTTTCTATCAACAATAATCACCACATAAATCTTAAGACACTAATCACTAACCTCTAGAGACTAGCCACCTCTAGAGTGAATTACTTTAACATATCAACACTTGGAACAATAGTAGAACAAGATGATTGCATCATTGGAAAAATCTCCTTAGTATATTTGATATGATAAATAATTAAGCTAGCACAAGTGGACCATGCAAATAAGACACGACATAAATATAAGATGTGACAAGATAAGAGAGAACTCGATTTGTTCACTTCACTGATGATAAAGACTTCAGTCAATTAACGGAGAACTCGAATTGTTCACTTTAGTGACTTTAACAAGAATGACTTCAGTTAAAAGAGTTAAATAAGTGATAACAAAGAAGATCTAGTTAACTAAGTGTTTGCATGGCGACACTTGAGTTAAAATAAAAGACGACTTTTGAGTTGTGACACTTGCGTTAGGACACTTGCATGATGACACTTATGTTAGCCACCTAACTAAGTGATCTAGCTTCCAGTTAAAGGGCAAGCTCATCCTGAAGTTAGTACCCAGAGTTAAAGCTTTTGCATGATAAGTATAACACACTTTTCATGTAGGATTGATGTATCCAATGTTGGAGCGAATTCTCTTTAAGGCAATTTGTGCATGTGATGAATATTAGTGAATTGGTTGAGTGGTAATATTGCTTATGAGTTCTCTTCTTTGTCTATCTCTCTTGCTCTGTAATTGCACCAAGGGTGCTTGATGTAATTAGTTCATTGTGAAGCAAATCATTCTTTGCTATCTATCAATATACTAAGGAATATTTTACTGGGGTTTTCTCCCTCAAGTTATAAAGAGTTTCCCCAGGGTAAATTTGTGTGTCGAATGTGAATGCTTATGCTTATGATTGTTCATTGATTTCAAGTATTATTGTATTCTGAATTAAAGATACAAAGTTAACATGGTTTCATATTTTAGTGCATGAAAGATCTAATTTCAGCATTCAAGCTTGAGCCTACATTGATCCTGGGTGAGCACAATACTTGAAGAATAATGGCTTCAATATCAGTAAGTCCAGAAGACCAACTTGAAGGAACTTCAAACTTCAATACTTGGAAGGCCATGATTTTGAATATTGTGGAAGAGCATGATCTGGATGAGCTATTTATCCAGTGTTGTTGAAGAGCCTACTACTAATGTAGGATGCACTAATTTCAAGAAGAATCAAGCCAAAACAAAGAGAATAATTTAAGATTCAGTTAAAGACAATTTGATGACAGTGATTACTCCATTGAAGACTGCAAATGAATGCTTAGACACTTTGACAAATATTTATGAGAAGAAGGCGCCCAGTCAAAAGAGAGAATCGAAGAACAAGCTTTGTAATATAAATATGGATAAGGATGAAGTTGTTTCTTCTTTCTTCACAAAGATCTCTCAAGTAAGAGATCAAATCCTAAGCATTGGTGTAACGATTGATGATGATCATCTCATACAGACTGTTGTCGATGGCCTTCCATATTCATGGGAGACATTATTGGCTGCATTAAATGGTCAAGAAGTGCAACCAAAATTTGCAATACTATGGCATGATTGCCTATACGAAGAACGGTGAATCCAGAGCAAATATACTTCCTCCAAAGAAAAGTACCTTGCTCTTGCGGCACATATGAAGAGAGGAAATAAATCCTTTTCTCTCAAGAAGTTTTCTCATCAAAAGGAAAATGATTAAAACAAGAACTTTGATAAGTCTAAAGTTAAATGATTCAATTACAATAAGAAGGGTCACTTTGCAAGAGACTTCCGTGCAAAGCAAAGAGGAAAGTTCAAGGGTATATTTCATGCTTCTACTGCCACATAAGATGAACCTACAATAAATAATTCTTCTAATGATCAGGAGACAAGGAAGGAGTACTATCTTGTCTCATTCCTATCTGGATCCATCACCACTAGTGATGAGACATGGCTAGTGGATAGTGGTACATCCAAACACATTAATGGGTATGGGAACGCTATCACAGATCTAAAGGAAATTAAGTTCTCCTGTCAGGTGGACCTTGGAGATAATACCACCTATTCGATCCAAGGAGTTGGATCCACTTCTTTTCAGTTGGATTCGGGAGATGTACTGCATGTTGATTAAATTTTGTTTGTTCTCGGATTAAAGAAGAACCTCTTGTTTGTTTCAGTTCTAGAATATAAAGGATTGAGAGTAATCTTTATGGACAATAAAGCCCTCCTGTAGCCTAAGCACGCAGACTTGAAATCTGCATCTGTAATTGGAGTTAGAGAGGGAGGTCTCTACAAAGTTCCTAGAAAGATTATTCAAGCCATGATCCATGACACAGTCAATCCTTGTGATTTGTGGCATAGGAGTCTTGGTCATATCCTTTTCAAAGCGCTACCTGGATTGCAGAAGATGGTAAAATGAATGCCTATGTTTATATTTGAACATGATGGTGTTTGTAGAGGTTGCAATCTTAGAAAGAACATCAAGAAGAGATTTCCAAGTAGTACCAAAAGATCCCAAGGGATCCTAGACTGATACATTCTGATCTATGTGGTCCTATGTCAACACCATCCTTGAGAGGTTATTTGTACTATGTGATTCATAGATGACTTCTCCCGTAAGTCTTGGATATATTTTTTGAAGGAAAAGAGTGAAAGTTTCAACAAGTTTCAAGAGTTTAAAGCACTGGTTGAGAATCAGACTAGAAAGCACATTCATGCTTTGATATATGATAATAGAGGAGAGTTTGAGTCTCATGAATTTAATGACTTCTGTCGACATGCAAGAATGAGAAGACAACTGACTATACCTTACAATCCCCAACAGAATGGGGTTGTTGAAAGAAAGAATAGAACAATCTATGAGGATCCAAACACTATGATGTGTGATTAGGATCTTTCCACTTCCTTATGGGAAGAAGCCTCCAACACTGCTGTTTATATATAGAACATAAGTCCTCATGCTATACTAGGAGAAAAGACTCCTGAAGAAGTTTTCACTGGTGAAAAACTTGATGTTGGACACCTGAAGATTTTCGGTTGTCCTGTCTACATTCATGTGCCAAAAGAGAAGAGGACAAAGATGGATCCATCCAGAAAGAAAAGAACATTTGTTGGATATAGCAAATCCTCCAAAGCTTATAGAATCTATGTTCCAAGACAAAGGCACATTTAAGTCAGCAGAGGTGTGACATTTCACGAAGAGGTTGCCTTCAAGCACTCTAAAGAACTTCAGTATGATTCAGATATAGAGGAGCATGATACTCCCATGATGGAGGATCCAACTTCTGATTCTCTCCTTTTAGAAGTTGAGAGGAAGAATCCAGAAGAGTCATTAGATCCGTTTGATATTGAAGAGATAGTATAATTGGTAGAAATATATCCTGATGAACCTCTTGCTAAGAGGAGATCTGCATAGTCCGAGACATTCAACAAGAGGCATAAAATCATGGAACACCATTTGGCACATCCAGAGAGTGAAAGATACTTGAAAGATATGCAAGATAGATAGCTCTGATGAGTCACATCAGTGATTCAGAACCCACCACATATGAAGAAGCTAATAAGCAACATGTATGGAATTATGCCATGGTGGAAGAATACAAATCCATCATGAATAATGATGTGTGGGAAGTGGTTCCTAAATCTGAAGGGAAGTCAATAGTAACCTCCAAGTGGCTTTATAAATCAAACATGCAGCTGATGGAAGTATTGAAAAATATAAAGCAATATTTGTGGCTCGTGGTTTCTCATAGAAAGAAGGAATAGACTATGATGGGACATTCACTTATGTGGCCAGGTACACTACTATTCGAGCCATGATTTCACTTGCCTCAGTTCTGGGGTGGAAGCTTCACTAGATGGATGTGAATACCACCTTTCTCAATGGTGAACTTGAGGAATAAGTATACATACATCAACTTGAGGGGTTTGTAGTTCATGGGAAAGAGTACCATGTATGGAAACTTAAGAAAGCCTTGTATGGGCTTAAGTAGGTCCTGAGGGCTTAGTATTCGAGGATTGAAAACTTCTTCAGAGCTTGGGATTCTCCAAAAGCGAAGCTGACCCCAAATTGTACTTCAAGGTTGTGAAGAACCAACCTCTGATCTTGGTTCTCTATGTTGATGACTTATTCCTTATTGGAGAGAAACAATAGATAGCTTGGTGCAAGAGGGAGATCACTTCTGAGTTCAAAATGAAAGAATTGGGTCTTATGCACTACTTTCTTGGTTTGGAATTTGGAAAAGGAAAGATGAGATCTTCCTTTCACAAGGAAAGTCCACAGTTGATGTGTTGCAAATTTGATACGATGGATTGTAAATCTATGTCTACACCAATGGTTCTAATATGAAGAAATTGCATGAGTTAGATTTCGGATCGGATCTAGTGGATCTTACCATGTATAGACATCTCATTGGTTCCTTGATGTATTTGATACATAGTAGATCAGTTCATGTCTGAGCCAAGATATAGTCATTGGGTTGTTGCCAAGCATGTGATTAGATGACTTCAAGGTACTATTGCTTATGGAATCATATATGCTTCCAGTGGAGGAGTGATGCTACTTGGTTATGCTGACTCTGACTGGGGTGGTAGTATTGTGGATTGAAAGAGTACATCCATATTTTGTTTTAGCTTGGGATCAATTATGATCTCTTGGTCCAGAAGGAAGTAGAGCTCCATATCCCAGAGTACTACAAAAGCAGATTATATTGCAGATAGTACCTCTTGTCGAGAAGATGTGTGGATTAGGAAGCTACTTGTTGGGTTGTTCAATGAGAATCTTGAGACTACTATCATTCTCTATGACAATCAAAGCTGCATTAAGATCTTAGAAAACCCTGTGTTTCATGACAGATCGAAAAATATTGAGATGAAATACCACTACATCAGAAACATGGTGCAGAGAGGTGCCATAAGACTTCAGTACATTGCTACTAATGAGAAGATAACAAATATGTTGACTAAGCCTCTGTCCATGACGAAGTATTGGTACTTACGAGACAAGATTGGCATGGTAGAGAATTCCTCCCTCGATGAGAGGGAGTGTTAAAGTTACATCATCATGAGTCATTCTCCAAGTCAATCTTGTGGGTCAAGATTGAACCTTGTGTGTCGAGGTAGTGCCTTATAGGAGCTTGGGTTGGACTAAGGAAACTTGGAGAAGAATCTTGATTTGGAATCAAGAATGAATAAGCCTCATGTGTTGAAGAAAGTGATTTTTATGTCAAAGTGATGATGTTGTACAGTCTTGCTTGTTAAGGCTAAGGTCTTGTGTTCCAAGACAGATCTTCATGTGTTGAGGTGGTGCCTCATGTGTTGAGGTAATGCTTTGCATGTCAAAGCATGAATGGTGTGTGATGTACTACTAACCATGGTTGATCTATTAATTATCCTCTAGAGACTGGCCACCTCTAGAGTGAATAATATGATCACTTGGAACGATAGTAAAACAAGATGATCACATAATTGGAAAAATATCCTTAGTATATTTGATATGATAAATAATTAAGTTGGCACATGTGGAACACGTAGATGCGACAAGCGATAAAGATAAGACGTGATAAGATAAGAGAGAACTTGATTTGTTCACTTCAGTGATGATAAATACTTCAGTTAAATAAGAGAGAATTCGAATTGTTAAACTTCATTGATTTTAACAAAGAAGACTTCAGTTAATTAAACGAGAACTTGAATTGTTCACTTCAGTGATGTTAACGAGAAAGAATTTAGTTAAAAGAGTTAACTAAGTGATAACAAAGAAGATCTAGTTAACGAAGTTTTTTCATGATGACACTTGAGTTGCGACACTTGAATTATAACACTTGCATGACGACACTTATGTTAGCCACCTAACTAAGTGATCTAGATTCCAATTAAAGGGGGAGCTCATCATGAAGTTAGCACTCATATTTAAAGCTTTTGCATGAGAAGTATGGCACACTTTTCATGCATGATTGATGTATCCAATGTCGGAGCGAATTCTCTTCAAGGGAATTTGTGCATGTGATGAAGATTAGCGAATTGGTTGAGTGGTGATATTACTTCTGAGTTCTCTTCTTTGTCTATCTCTCTTTCTCTGTAATTGTATCAAGGGTGCTTGATGTAATTAGCTCATTGTGAAGCAAATAATTCTCTGCTGTCTATCAACATACTAAGGAAGATTTTGTTGGGGTTTTCTCCCTCAAGTTATAGATGGTTTACCTAGGGTAAATTTGTGTGTCGAATGTGAATGCTTATGCTTATGATTGTTCATTGATTTCAAGTCCGAATTAAAGATAAAAGTTTAACAATGATGACATCCGACTGCTGGAAAATTTAAGAATCAAAATTGAAAAGAGAACTGTCGACCTGACATTTTTAAAGATATGCAAAGACATTGACCATTCTTCCATAGCCAACCCAGGGTATAATAATTAATCTTGCATCTCTCAATCTATCAATATTAATTCGTCTCGTATGCAACTCTTACAAATCGACTTATCGTCCCAATGATGGATCTAGTTGAGGATTCAAAAGTTGACTCCAAAATGGAAAACATGGATACTCCAGAAACATATTCTATCAAGACTCAAATTTTAAAATATTATTACTAGAGTTGGTAGACCACATCTAGGACGAGTACCATGCATAAAATAATTCAAAATTTGAGAGGGGATCAAATGCTAGAACCATAGAATTGTTTCATAGTTATCCCCAATAGCACTATGAGGGGATATGTGAAAAAACAAGCCATATTTAACTCCGAAAGCATGCACCAATGGCAAGAAGGAAATGTTACATAAAATTCCTTTTAAGGAAAAGATATAAGCTTGCAACAATCTCCCTATAAATGGCCAATTTAAGGGCATGATAACAACTTAACACGTACCCTTCACCAAGGATCAATGCAAAAAACAAGGGTGCATCTTGTTGTAGCCTCATCGAGGACCAAGAAGTGTAAAAAACCCTTGTCAAGGAACAAGTTTCAAAACAGGAATTTCTAATTTGAAGGCTTCTAGTTCTCCCAAACAACAAATTTCAAATAAATATTAAGAGATGATGCACAAAAGGAGATTTCAAAACATCCAACACCCCAAAAGAAAATGCAAATGTGGAATATCCGAACAACGTAAAGGCTGGTTATTGCATAGACAATAAATTTTCGATGAATGAGCAGGTTTGTTCTAGAACAAAGGAAATGAAAGTAGATCTTGCATGTAGACAATGCCCCTAGATTTCTTTTGGAAATCTTCAAGACATTTTCAATTATGTTAAAATATTTCTTGTTAAACAGTCCAACCACAAATTATTTTATAACGAACAATCACTAACATAGGTAATGATACATTATCATTTTGACATGTCGATTGTGAAGTTTTCTTTCATTTTTCCACAACACATATATTTTTCACACAAAATTCAGTCTAGCAATTAAAATCCCTTGCTTGAATGTGATAAGCAACACTGTTTAAATGGGTTGATATTGGGACAAATGTGTATTAAACATTTAAATATGAGACCTTGGGACAACAAGTATCTTCTATTAGACTGTTTAAATATACATAATTGGGATTAGGAAAACATGACAACGAAGCATGAGATTTCATTGTGTTCTTAGAAATGATATGATTCCAAAACATGGATGAACTACATAGAGTTTCACTTCATATCTATAATTAAGTTTTCCTTATGGGTTGACCCAACCTGTTGGATAGAGCCTTCAATTGGATTTTGAATGGATTATAACTTATTTCTGATTTCACATATCATACATTTCCAACAGCCTTTCTCATAGCCTTCAACTCTTACATAGTGAAAAACAAGTAAAACTCACCTTGTATTATCGAAACGCACATTTTCTCCCTAACTATAGACCAACCCAAATAAATTCCTGCCAGCTACTTTCTTTTGGAAGCAAGATCATTGATTAATAAAACTAAAAACTACATTAAAATATATAAAATTACAAATAGAAAACTTTAAAATAAAAACTAAGAATTACTTTTAAACATTTGATAAAAAAACTATTACATTGAAACATTAAAATAAAACTATAAATTACATTAAAACAATTAATATAAAATATTTATTTAAAATTCCATTTACATTAAAATAAAGTTATAATTAATAATTAAAATTAACAAATCAAAATAAAATTAAATTATTAAAAAAACTCCAGACCCTAAAATTAAAAAACTGACATTACACCTTAATCCGAAACAAGACGAACACATTTATACTTATACTTCACATCCAAGTGCAAAGAAAGAACGAGATTTGCTTTCTCTTGAAGATGAACCTGTTTAAAAAGTTCGAAACTGTCTAATTGAAAAATTCTACCACAAATCTCCTCTCATTCTAAGCTTATTGATTATTACAAACAAATTAAATATTTCAGATTTCTCTCAATAGTGCTTTGACAAATCCATTTTAATGCTTTGACAAAATCCATTTTATGGTGTTGATTGGAAGCATCTATCTAAAAATAATAATAAGCACCTATCTATACATAGACAACATGTAGAACAATTGACATTCAAAATCAATTTGAAAAAACGCCTCTCTATCCCAATCGACATTCATATCTTGCTATTTTTTTCCAGATAAATAATCACTTTCATGCAATGAAATACAAGCTTCCACACCTTCTGAATACATGTTGAACCAATCTCTGAAAGCTTCCATCCGGATGATTCAACAAGCAGAGATGACACAATACATTTGACTAATACAATCTTAAATGATTCAAGGAGAAAACAACTACCCATTTCCAATAATGTTATGCGCTCATAATGGAAACTTTGGACAAAAGTCAAAACAATACATTCAATGATGTTGACTAATAGTTCAACGATTTCCTATAATGTTATGCACTTAAATTGGAAATTCCAAGCAAAACAATACTTCGAGTGATGATGACTATAATAGTTCAACTATTACCAATAAACATTTATACGGGAAATTTCAAGCAAAATAATACTTAAGAGACATTGAATATAATAGTTAACCTAAATAATACTTAAGAGACATTGAATATAATAGTTAACCTACAAATGAGTCACAAAACGACTCTAGAAAGACAGCCGTGGATTTTAATTATTGAAATAATGCTTTAAATGTTACTTGTTACTTGGCTTGAACTTCATAAAATAAATTTTCCATAAAAGATCAAATTCCATTAGTTTTGAATTGCCCCTCTCAGATATACGATCAATTACTGTAGTTTTTTTAATGGTTTGCACATCAAATCACAGAATATGTGATGATCCTTATAACCAGACACCATAGTAAAGATGTTTTAACCCAATACCAAAGTAAATATTTACTTGAGCACTTAGTGTTATCAGAAATCCAACAAATTTTCACATTTAAATTAGACAGCCAATAGGGCATATCAGTTGCAAGTGAACATTTTCTATAAAAAACAAGAGTTTGTTTTGCCCTAGTGGTATCTTTGGAATCAAAATTATTATGCACCTCTCAAGGACTGTTTAAAGGAATAGGAAATCATTTAGAAAACTGTGGAAAATAATGTCAACCATCTAATTGAGCCGCGGTCTCCATAGGTTGTTCACCAAAGTTGTACATAAAGGAATCCTCAAAATGGACAACAAAATCCGAATCCCTTTCATAACCACAAATTTATCATGACTTTTATGGCTCCGTAGGGGTATCATACCTTTGCCCAGCTAGGATGTGAGATTCTCCAACTCAAAGAAACCTAAGAGTAACATGGTCTCGAATAAAAAGGTATATTATGCTATAATTGGATTTGGCTAACAAATGAGGGACAACAATGAACAAACTGCCCACCAGAGTGCCCATATATTGAGGAAAAAGCTACAACATTATAGGGAAATATTTGCTTAGGTGCATCATAACCAGTTTTTGAAGAACATATTTTTAAGATGAAACTTTGTATCATACCTATGCCCATCCAGGATGTGAGCTCCTCCAACTCAAGGAAACCAAAGAGTAACATGGTCTCTAATAAAAAAACTACTGTGCTATAATTGGATTTGGCTAACAAATGAGGGACAACAATGAACAAAGCCCACCAGAGTGCCCATATTGAGGAAAAATCTACAACATGACAGGGAAATATTTGCTCAGTTGCATCATCTCTGCCCATATTGAGGAAAAATCTACAACATGACAGGGAAATATTTGCTCAGTTGCATCATAACTAGTTTCCAAGGAAGAAAATTTTAAGATGAAACTTCATAGTTGTGCCTAGAAATCATCGTGAATGAAGTTCTCTAGGCTCTGCTTGTTGTGTGCACAAAAGAGAAAGCAACTCCATCAGTAGAGGTTATGTCAACACTTTATCCATGAATCCAAAGGCCAACATTTTAGTCAACCATCATAATTCAAATGTTGAGAGTATGCATCCTACAGACTCTAAAAGTGTTTAGTGGAGTTGTCTTGGTTTCCTGACACTCTATCTAAACATGGATGTACAAGGTGCTATTCTGTAGACACGGTTCTATATTTAAAATATTAGGAACAAGCAAAGGATATTTAAAAAAACAATTAAGACGCACAAAAAAATATACTACCATCACATGTACCTCCTGAAAATATTCATAGAAGTATTGAGAGAGTTGAAGCTGTTGTAATCTTCATTTACTGAATAATAAGAAGACCATACCATTGCTTAGTGGATGTTTCCTTTTAGAGGGTTCTAGAGGGTTTTAAATCTCTGAGTATATTTTATGTGTGTGTCATTATTTGCTTTCTTGTTTTAATTGCTTCCGCTGCATATTATATTCTGTTCTATGGCTGTTTAATCCAACATCTATCCCTTGATAATCAAGATTCAAAACCCAAAGGTCAATGAACTAACTTATGCGTGGCTAGCTAAAGCAATAATCATCCCTGCATTTGGTCGTACATAGTCTTTATTACTGTAAAAGAAATCTATTCCATTTCTATTTGATAGATTAATAAGTAATACAATACCTAGACACATTGTTGATAATGGCTCCCAACTAAACGATACAAATAAAAATCCAAATCATATAACTACCAGTCCATTTCAAAGTGTTGCAAGTTCAAAACAATTTTGCAGGTAGCAAACATGCCTCATGAAAATAAGGCATCAAATCTACAACCGCCAGCAAGAAGAGGTTCAATATGAAAATGACCCTAATGCCAGATTATACAACAAGAAATTTCCCAGTAGTATTTGATAGCATATCCTAATTTTAAGCTGCATTATCCTCAATAATCCTGCTACTATTCAAGGCCACTAGGCCAATAGATTTCACAATTCCATCTCTGTAGATGTTCATTTGGATAAAATTTGTCAAAGATCTACATTTAGGGAAAGATGGCCAAATTATGTGAACTAATCTAATTCCATATGTTAATGCAAACCCCAACTTCACAAACCCCATATATAGTTAACCGAGAGGATTACCTGTAAGTACTCGCCCACTTCCATCATTAGCCAAGAAATTTATTATAATAAAATACTCCAATATGTATTCACAATATTCTCCTTTAAAAGAACTTTTGACTGGCTCTGTACAACTGTTAAGATGCCAATATCAGGTCGTTTTTGGATTCGACCCTGAATATGGAGAGGGCAAAGATGGAGATGTTAAAATATTCTGAGCGACTACAGGCTGAGATGGAGGCAAGGAGAGTTGATATGGAGTTGAAGAGAACACAGATTATTATGAATGCCCAGTTCGAGGTTGCAGAAATTCTCTCTGGAAAGACGACAAAGTATCCCACGACTACAGAGTCACGGGAAATCGCTTCTCCCACTCATAATGGTGGGGAATGGCAATGGCGCCGCTCCTATACATTGAATAGAGGAAGACATGCAAAAACTTCAACAACATGCCATTGGAAAGAACACATGACAAACATCTGTACATACACAGGATTTGTGGCAGTCGTTGGTTAGGCCGAGGCATGGCAAATCTGGCTACAATGGTCCAGAAACTCGCTTCCCCAGAAAAACGCCTATGCAGATAACAAGTCAAGGTTTATTAAAAAGGTGAAGCACTTAATTGAGATTTTTTTTATTAATCAAATTTAGAAAGTGAAAGGATATATGATTAAGAATTGAGGAAAAATGATATTTTTTTTAAAGCGGAAAATTCACTTTCCTCACATATCGTGGATGGTAGGACAGAAAATTCACTTTCCTCACATATTGAGGATGGTAGGTCGAGCAAACCATCACTCGGTAATCAAAGCGAGAAGATGTCTCAATAGAATTGAACCTAGGTGGATGGAATGAAATCCATCTAACCCGAGAGTGATTTCTTTTGTGATTTAATATAATCAAAATATACTTCCACAGGTACACTAATTAATATAATCAAAATATACTTCCATATATCCAATAATTATTTTTGGAAAAATAATTCAAAAATTTATAAAAGGATATTAAATAGACAAATATGAGCTAAGAATATAGAAAAAAAAAGATATAAGTTTTGCAATGACGAAATTTCTTTAGGAATGTTGTAACAAAAACAAAATGATGAGTGGTGTAGATATTTACTATATATTGGATAAATTGGAGGAATAGGTCACTTTGGAGATTGTAGATTGTAGAAAATGAATAGAAAGAAATGAAGAAAAAAATCACTTACAAAACAATAATTAAGAATTACTAGCTTAAATTAAAGAACATCAAAGTAGAAGATGAATTAGTGAAAATACAAGAGAAATGTAAAGATCTCTAGAATATATTTGGTGAATTAGAACAAGTAAAAATATGGACTTATTAAAAAAATGAAGAAAACTCTCACTTAAGGAATCTGAATTAAAGGTTGTTGGATAGAATCAAAAGATTAAATGATGAGAAGCTAGAGAATCAAAATACTAAAAATAAATTCGACAAATCAAAAAATGATGATGAACTTTCATGCCTAAGGAAACATAATCAAAGCTTGCTTGCAAAAATCAAGAAGCTAAAGGATGAAAATAAAATGCAACAAAAGTTAGATCAACATTTCAACAAAGAACGATTAATTGTCAAAGAGACAATCACTCATCTAATTGAAGTAGGGATATCATCAAATGTTGAAGTATAAACAAAGGAACATCCAAGTATCTCTACCCATAAATATTCAATGATTAACAAAGAAACACACGTATGCAAAGAAGACAGACGACCAAATGTGAAACAAGAGGCCTACTATCAAATGAGAATGAAAGTTTAGGTTACAAGGTCAACTTATCGACATCTAAATTAGAAGAGTCGATTCTTTAGCCAATCGTTATATCAACATGAACAAAAGCAGTTAGCCTATATTCCAAAGAATATTAGAACTAGTTCCACAAAGGTTCGATTAGGGTGGTATGATCCTTACAAAATTCGACAATTATATTTAATGCTTAGAAGGTCATATTGCCTCATGTTCTCAACCACACCAACCTTAATAATGAAGAATATTGAGAAGGCATTACAAGCTAGAGTGAAGACATAACTTTTGTATGCTTTGGGGAGAAAGCATTTTAAAGGGGTGACCAAAGTAATGAATATATATATATATATGTATATATATATATATAATAAATAAATGAATAATAAAAATAATGATTAATAATAGTAAATCAATAATAATGAAGAGACACATTGCAGTGAACGTATCCATTCACTAAGTTAACTGTGTCCGGTTAAGGGTTAAGAAGCGAGATCGTCTTCCATATTTGAGATAAATGATAATAATATATTGATTGATGATGATAAAGTTACAATAAGCTCGCCTTTATAGGGCTTGAGCAAGAATAGTGAAGGGTTACACCCTTTCGCTTGTTAACCTAATAATCTATTTAATATATAAATAATAATATTAATTAAATATTCACAGCATTGCCTTCCCCTTTTGGAAAGCTTTGTCCTCAAAGCTTGAGTATTTTCCTAATGTCGTCCTTCATTCAGATTCAGTGTCGGTATTAGAATTGGACACGATTTATTGTGTAGAGACTTGCACTTCCTTCCCATTGATGATTTTGCACAGTATTGTCTGAATGTTCCTACATTTATGGCCTGGGGTCCAATCATCACCGCATCGACAACATATGTTTTTCTTCTTTTTTCTATTATCAGAGTAACTGTTAGATGACTTTGATCTATTTTCCATTTCATAGGCATATGGTTGAGGTTTGTGGCATTGATGGCCGGGTGACCAAGTATCTTCACAGTACCTACATTGTGTCTCTTTTTCTTGTCGATAATGGTTATCGCCTCTTGTTTTTATTCCTTTCAATTTTCATTTTGCGGCTTTTGCTTTATGTCTTGCTACCTCTACGTTAGGTATGTTGTGTAACTTTAACTCTTTTTGGAGGTATGGTTTAAGACCTCCTAAATAGGTTTCGAGTCTTTGTTTGTCCGACAACCCAAATACTCGTGTCGATAAAGATTCCCACTGATGTGTGGATTCCTCCACGCTTCCAACCTGTTGTAATCTGGTAAGTTTACTGAAAAATTCATCTTCTTTGATTCCTTGAAACCTATTAAAAAAATCATTTTTGAACAAGTTCCAGGTGTACGCAAAATTGTCTCTCTTCCACCATAAGTACCAATTATAGGCGTACCCTTCCATATGCATTGACGCATATTTCACCTTCTCTTCGTCAGATTGAATATTGTAAATGTCGAAGTATTCTTCCGCTTTGTTCAGCCAAGCAACGCATTGGTCTTCACTTTCATTGTATTTTGACAACTCTATTTTTGCCTTAGGTGGGTACACTATGTAAGGGTGATATTGATTCCCTTTTGCTTTATGGTATGATGGTGGATCGGAACTACTGGACGATGTAAGTGACATATTTGAACTGCTTTGTTGTTGGCGGTGATTTTTATCTTTTTTATTCTCTACTATCTTACTGATAGCTTCTATTTGGCTATTCAATCGTGCCTCCATATTTGGCAGTGCTTTTGTTTCTATCTCTTGCTTAAGCGTGGCATTGTTAATATTTATTTCTTTTTGCAATTCTTCTTGATTCTTGGCAAGTGCTTCCTGTGTGAAAATATGAAATGAGGCATCTATCATGTCTAGATTGTTGACTTGGTCTGTCTTAGGCATTAGTCTTTGTAATGCCTCCATTAATGTATTATGGTTCTGTGTCATGGTGCTCAAGTTCTGGGTTATGGTGTTTATGTTTTGAGTCATAGCACTCATTTTGTCATCCAAGTCTTTTTGTTTTTCGTTCAGAGTGTCAAATTTTTCACTCAACCTTCTTTCTAGTACCAGAACAACTTCATCTTTGATTTCTTTTTTAAGCACAGCATTGTTATTTTTCATCTCTTCCTTTAAATCTTCTCGAAACACTTTCTCAAGTTCGTCCATTCTGGAGTTTAGACCTTCGACGATTTTTAAATCTCTAATTTGGTCTTTTTCTAATTTTTCTAGTTGGTCTCGTAACTCGGCCATGGTTCTTGACTTGGTGTGGAGAGGTGAATATTTGGAATCAATCTTGGAGTAAGGGAAAAGATAATTAATGTCTTAGGGAGACTTAATTAATAATAATTATAATACTAATAATTATTACTATAATTATTGATTGAAATTAAATAAAAATAATAAATATAATAGATATTATATTCAAATACTTTTATTATAATTTGAATTAAGATTTGTTTTAACAAAAATAAATATTAATTTTTATTAAAAGTTAGGGTTAATAGCAAGGGCGTGAAGTGTGGGCAGAGGAGCGGCGGAGGTGCTGGTGCAGCGGAGGTGGTGGATGGAGGAGCATGGGGGAGATGCAACGAGGAGGGCAGGAGAAGCAGGCAGCGAAGGTGGTGAGTAATGGAGGCAGAGGTTGCTGGGCGCGGTGGAGGATGGCAGAAGTAGTGGCGTGGGTTGGCGTGGGTGTGGAGTAGCCAAGGGGGAGGAGGCAGATGATGAAGCAACGGGGGAAGCGGCGGGACGATGACGCGAAGGAGGTTTCAATGTGGATGGCGACGGTGGTAGTGGTGTGGGAGTCGAGGGAAGGATGTGGTGTGGGGTAGGGCAGGCTGCGGCCCTGTGGAAGATGTGGGTGGAGGGAAACGAAAGGAGTGGACGCAGATATGGAGTGAGGGAATTAGGGCCGCGTGAGGGAGGAACACGGGACGAGGAAGAATATGGGAGGACGAGGCACAAGGAGATGGGGGAGGAAGGGAGGAAGAGATGGGAGGACGAGGCACAAGGAGATGGGGGAGGAAAGGAGGAAGCGGTGCAGGTGTGGAGGAGGAATAAGGGAACGAGGATAGTGGCGGCATAGCAGTGACAGTGGAGGACGTGGAGGGTTGTGGGATTGGGAGAGCACAGATGGAGGGTGGAAGACAGGAGGCAGTTGAAGTGGTGATTGGAGTGGAGGCACGTGATGGAGAGGTAGGAAATGGGATGTGAGATGTGGGAGAGTAGAGTGCAGTGAAAGGAGAGAGACGTGTGAGCAGGGATATGCGTGTGAGAATGGAATATGGGAAGCTGATGTGTAAGCAGAGAAGGGTGGTGGAAGAAGAGCCGAATCCGAGCTCAGGACGAAGGAGCGAATCCGCTCTGAGTTGGAGGTGAGCCGAAACCGAGCTCAGAGGAGTGAGACTGCCGCAACCGTATCCGGTTGGATTTGAAAGGAGAGCCGAAACCGAGCTCTGATACCAAATGCAGTGAACGTATCCGTTCACTAAGTTAACCGTGTCCGGTTAAGGGTTAAGAAGCGAGACCCTCTTCCATATTTGAGATAAATGATAATAATATATTGATTGATGATGATAAAGTTACAATAAGCTCGCCTTTATAGGGCTTGAGCAAGAATAGCGAAGGGTTACACCCTTTCGCTTGTTAACCTAATAATCTATTTAATATATAAATAATAATATTAATTAAATATTCACAGCACACATCTTGACCCAAGGACATGACCTAATAACCATGAGAACCAATCAATGCATATATAAACATACCATCTCATGATATTGTAACATATTCTATCATCCAATCATTTATATATTATATTACTATCCTTTATGGATTTATGTTTATTGTCTTTTCTATCTTGGATAATTTCTGAGAAATAAACCTTGTTCATTTTAGAAACTCATAATGGCCTTCATGTGTGTGAAAATAAGTATTGGGGATGTCAGCTTCCTTCATTCTCATTTGGTGGTGCACAGAGTGAAGATCAATTTGGTGAAGAACATGGCACCATAAAACTCATCTAGGAGGTAATAGATCACTGAAATTGGGAATCTGTCCTTTATTCTTAGTTTTTTGAGAGCACACAAGTCTAGGCACATGCATAATGTGCCTTCTTTTTTAGGACCATGGTCATTGGTGATTAATAAGGGGTGGTGTTGGGGTGTATAACAGTTGCCTCCAACAATTCATGAATAATATTTTTAGTTTCATTCTTTTTTACAAAAGGGTGTCTATACGGATTCATATTTGTTGGTTGACTACCTAAAATCAACAGAATACCATGATTATGCTCTCCTCTTAATGGGGGTAAACCAGTTGATGTCTCAAATACTTGATGATGTTTGTTCAACACTTGTTTCCAGTCAGGGTGGATTTGTTGTGCGAGATTTTACATAACTTGGATGGCATTGAATTGCTCAATAATGCTAAAGCGACCTTTCTTTAATAACTTATCCATGTTGTGAGAGCCGATGATTTTCAAGGACTTGACTGAAGCCTTTAGAGGGTGTGTGTATGATTATTTATAATAAATCTCATGTATAATTCCTTTAAATCCATGGTGAATGGCCCCAAGGTGCATATCCATCCTGTTCCCCAAAACTATATCGCAACCACCCATATCTACCTTAAACATATGAGTTTTGAGATGATAATCCCCCAGCTGGAGTTTCACAGTTTTGCATCTACCCCCACTTTTCATCATACCTACATTTGTCGATGTTTGTAGCTTAATGAGGTATCCTCACTAACTAATTTGGCCCAGAAAGAAAAAAAAATAAACAATTTTATATTGCCTAAAGACAAGTCGACCCAGTTTGAGAAGCAATTCGACCCCGTAGTGAAAAAGGGCAGTTACAAGATTAGTATAAATAAAGGTGAAACCTCATTCATTTTACACTCAAGCAAGTTCTCTCAAGCTCAAGGAGGAGTTCGCTCAAGCAATGAGAAGACTGTTTCTAGGGTTTCTATCTTTGGTTTATTCTTCTATGTGGTCTCTTGTACTAGATCACTATTATATTTTATGTACTCTTGTATCTTGAACTAAATCTCTGAATAATAAAGGTTGGCTAGATTTTCCTGAGTTTGGGTTTTCCCATGATAAATTCTTTGTGTTCTTGTGTTTCCGTGCATGGTTGTTCTTTCAGTGATCCTATTTTGCTTCCATTACAATAATGAAAGTTATACTGCTATATTAAAAATCTAACATGGTATCAGAGCAGTGCCGAATAGATGCCATTGCCAGAAACTAGGGCATCCAGGTTTGGACCCTTATCTCCATAGGTTTCCTTGAAAAGAGTTCTTGGGAAACTCGCCATAGGAGGGCACATCTTTTCGTGGAGGAAAATTCCAAATTGGTGAAGTTTCAATTTTGACCTAAATTATGGAGAAACTGCATAAATTAGGGTTTCAATTTGTGAGTTTTTCTGTCCATAGATCTAGAAGAAAAGGAGGTCTATTCAACCCTTCCTAGGAGGGCACACCTATCCATGGAAGCAGATTTCATATACGAGAATTTTCAATCTTGACCTATTCTATCAAAACTGAGAAATTAGGGTTTCAATTTTTGAGTTGTTTTGTACACATATACGAAAGAAAGGAGGTATATTCAACTCACCCTATGAGGGAGCATCTATCTGTGGAATTATATTTTCCAAATTCCAAACTTCAATTTTGACCTAGCTTCTGCTAGGGTTTCTGGACCAGATCTCAGGTTTTAACATTTGACAAGTTTGTTTAAGAAAGAAGTCATGTTGAATGGTGTACATAAGAGGAATAATATTTCAAATATAAAGTGTTACAATTGTCGCACATTTTGTCACCTTGCTTATCATTGTCCTCAAAGAAGAAGAGGAAGGGGAAGGAAGAGACATGGCATAAAAGATAAAGGTGAAATATTAGGTCCAATTCCAAAACATAGAAAGAAGAAGAACCTTTCACATATTCAGTGCTTCAAATGTGAGAAGTACAGTCACTTTTCCAAACACCATCCCTTGTCGAGGAAGAGAAAACAACATGCATCAACAAACAATGTTGATCAAAGAAGAAAAAAGAAGATGGTCTTGAGGAAAGTACAAAAGATTGTCAAAAGGAGTACTTCTTCTAGTACACTCTATGAGTGCACCAATGACTGTAGTATCCATATGATGTGATTGTCACGGGTGATGTATGAATATATAAGCCGCATAAAGAAGTTGAGGATCTGAGGAATCCTGTGATTTCTGCAAAGAGACAAAAATCAAGAGGTATCCCCCAAAACAAATAAAATATAAGTATTTGTACTGTCATTTGAGTTATTCCTTAAAGCTTTGAATGTTTGATTTAAAGGATAATGTTCATAACAATTATATGTAGATATGTGGCACAATTTTATCTTATGCATTTATATATGATTGAGATTGACGAGCAGTAGGCTCATGTAGTGCATGCTATATATATGTTGGGCAAGTATCCTATAGTGTTGCACAACAACCAATGAGCCATTGTTGGAACTAGTCTAGGATGAAACCTCTTTGCTAACATACTTGGAGCAGTGCACGCTCTTGCTAGTATGTTCTGGTGGATATGGAAGGCATCCATATAGTCACCTCATGTGTTTGGGATATGGATGGGTGTTGTGCTGAAGCATTGGCTAAGATACTTACATAACTTTGTGAACTATTGCATTGAAATGTCAATATGATTTGATTGAATTTCATGATTATGCAATGCTGGTAAATAATTGGATGAACTTGAATTGTAGGAAAGATCATGTGCTATGACCTACAAGATACTTGTTCCGAAGATCAAGTGATAGTTGTTCAGCAAGAGGACAAGTGATGGATGTGAAGGTCCTGTTAATACTTAGTATTTGAGAGGGAGCATGATGCTCAAATCTAGAGGGAGTGGGGCGCTTAAAGACCAATGTTTGTATCATTGGGTGGACATTCCCCTAGTATTATCCATGTGACTTGGCTAAGGGGTGAATGGCCCGAATACAGAGTTGTATCTTCTCTCGGAAACCTTGTGAAGAGGTGGGGATATTGGTCCTTGCATGATGAATATTGTTGTGGTATCAGACATTCCCTCAGATTAGGACAATGTTTTCTTCCAGACATCCTGTGATGGGTGGGAAGATTAGTCCTCAGTTGTATACACTATCATCCTAGAGGTTGAGCATTGAGCATTTCCCAGTGTTGGCCATGAGACTTGGCTAAGGGTGGATCAAGTGTGGACCTAGTACATTCAGTCATATGTGGACCCATAAACTACATGTCCAAAGGATCTCATATGGAGATTGATGATTGGAAGCAGGAGGCTCCAACAACTGTTGGTCTCTCTCTACTACAAATATTAATCCTTTTGATGATCAAGAGGAATTGCAGTTAGTATTAGTTGATGATTTCCATGAAGTTCCTTAGTTACTTCAGCATGTTACTTGAGATGTGGGGACCACATGAAGAGAAGTTGACTTCCATTTGAAATCATGGAAGACTCCATAAGTGGTTAGAGAATTACTCGTGTCCAGAATGATCTAGGACACGAACTACTTAGTTGACCTCTGAGGAGGTGCAATATACATATGTTCAATTAGATTTAGCCTCAAATTCAACATGTGCATGTGGCATGCATTGCTGATATTGATTCCTTAACCGTGATGTTGTTCCCCACCGAGACAAAGAGAGTCATTGAAAAATATAGAGGGAGTTAGCATTTGAGTTTGAGATGAAGGAACTTGACTTGATACATTATTACTTGGGATTAGAGGTGTGGCAGAGACATGATGAGATCTTCCTGAGTCAGGGGAAGTATACTAGTGATGTCTTAAGGAGATTTGGAATAATGTACTGTAAGTCCATGGATACACCTATGGTGACGGATCTGAAGAAGTTGAATGGCTTAACTTCTGAGTCAGAGTTGGTAGATAATACCATGAACATATAACTGACTAGGTCATTGATGTATTTGGATAACAATAGACCATATATTTTCATTACACTCCCGTGAGAAGCTATGCAGAGCTAGTTGTTAGGATGCGGTTCTTATTGGCATCCATGATGAAACCTCGTATAGGATGATGGAATAGCCAATGAGAAGATCCAGGGGGAGAGTATGATGCAAAGTTGCAGAAGGAATTTGGAATAATATCTAGTGATATAGAGAGAGCAAGATGCTGATTTAAGAAAAGTCACTGATGGATGAGCAATAGTGTCCAATAGTGCATATTACAATGGTATTCTATGGTGTAGAGGGAAGCAATCCAATTCATGTATATTCCTACAGATAATTAGATTGTCAACATTCTCACCTAGCCTCTTTCCAGAGTGAAGTTGTGTACTTCCGTGAACGGGTTGGATTGGTGGAGAATGCATCCCTCACTGAGAGGGGGTGTTGATGGTTGCAACATCAGTGTGACATTCTCCCTGGGACTGGGAGAATGTTGTGTGTCTTCTTAAATAAGAAAGAAATGGAGCTGGTTGTTATGTGAGATTGTACTTTGTCCTGTGTGGAATGATATGATGTCCTGTATGGACTAATATGGTTCTGTGTGGACCAATATGAGTTATGTGTGAACTCCTTGTCTTGTGTGGACTAGTATGAGTTTTGTGTGAACTCCTTTACCTGTGTGAACCGTGGTTTTGTATGGACTAATATGAGTTCTGTGTAAACTCCTAATTTTTGTGTGAACTCCTTGTCCTGTGTGGACTGTAGTTTTGTGTGGACCGATATGAGTTATGTGTGAACTCCCGAGTTATGTGTGAAATCCTTTTCTTGTGTGGACCGATATGAGTTCTGCATGTCCTCCTTGTCCCGTGTGGACTGTGGTTTTGTGTCGACCAATATGAGTTCTATGTGGAATCTTGAGTTCTGTGTGAACTCCTTGATGTTCTGTGCAGACTGATGTGAGTTGAGTTGATCACGTGTTCTGTGTGAAAATACTCCTTAAATAAATGAGTCGAGTTACACTTCTCGATGGACTGGGTTGATGTGTTACTCGACGAAATGAATGGATTTCATGTTGGTCGTATCCACATGAACGAGAAGAGACCTTTCTTATGATGACGAGATGTTCAAGAGAAGTTGTGATGCTTAGATGATAGCTGGATGTGTTCCGACATGATGATACCTCCCTAGCTAAGAGGGAGTGTTGATGTTTGTATCTTAGTGAGGTATCTTCACTAACTAAGTTCGTACAAAACTAAAAACAAATAAACAATTTTATATTGCCTAAAGACAAGTCGGCACCATAGTGAAAAAGGGCAGTTACAAGATTAGTATAAATAAAGGTGAAGCCTCATTCATTTTATAGTCAAGCAAGTTCACTCAAGCTCAAGGAGGAGTTCGCTCGAGCAAAGAGAAGATTGTTTCCAGGGTTTTTACCTTTGGTTTATTCTTCTATGTGATCTCTTGTATTAGATCACTCTTATATCCGATGTACTCTTGTATCTTGAATGAAATATCTGAATAAGAAAGGTTGGATGGGTTTTTCCAGAGTTTGGGTTTTTTCCTAATTTTGGGTTTTCCTGAGATAAATTCTTTGTGTTCTTGTGTTTTCGTGCATGGTTGTTCTTTTAGTGATCCTATTTTGTTTCCATTATAATAACGAAAGTTATACTACTATATTAAAAATCTAACACCATTAGCTATTATAATTTGAAATTTTTGCATTATATGGCAATAGCAATGGGATTCTTCAACCATGCACCTAGGAATAAAATTATGTGTGCTTCCACTATCAACCAAAAAAATCACCTTTTGGTGCTTGATATAACCAATAAGTTTTAGGGTTTGAGAATAAAAATGCCAAATCAAGCATGAAGGGAGATTAGGGGTTCTTCTTGATGAACTTCGGGCTCCATTTCTATTGACATGTTAGGGATGTTGTTGGATATGTCTAGTGATGTATTCTCAATGGTGGGAGGAGGTGACATCAATTTTAAATAATTTATGTTCTTTACATGTATGACTAGGGACATATTTCTCATCACAATTATAGCATAATCCACACCTTTGACGCTCTTCGATTTCTATTGGAGATAGTCATTGGGCCTTCAAGGGTTGAGCATGCAATGTGTTTGGGAGAGTGGCCTATGAAGGGAAAGAGTGGGGCATGAAAGAGGGTCTTTTGGCTTGTGCATTGATTATTGTCTCAGTTTCATAAGTTCATTGGGAGGCCTCTAACCAAGTAGTGGGTTTTTGCATCCTAACTTGTGCTCTAATACCTTCCTTGAGGCCACTAATAAAACATTATTTATAAAAAGAATTAGTTAATCCATTTGGATGTATTGCTAATTTCTTAGAGGTTGTGATAAATTCTACTATTGAGCTTATTTGGCACAACTTTGTCAACTGACCAAATATCTCTCTTGAAATAATCATAAATGTATTTAACATATGACTCCATGATATGTAGCCCAATATATGTTTTTATGCCATTCCCACCATTTCCATCATTCTAGGTCCAAGTACAACACCCCACTCTAGGTTTCATCATGTCATCAATATTGCCATGGCGGGAAAAGTAGTGTTCCATCCAGGTGACCCAACCCGAGGGGTCAGAACCATCAAAATTGCTCATGTCCACTTTAATAAAGCAATTCCGAAGATTATCAATGAGGGGAAATCTATGGATGTGATGACCTAAATTGGGTTGGTTATGGTGCAAATTACCCACCTTTGAATATTCATCACTAGTGATCTCTATGTATGGTTTATTCCATTGGTTATTAGCTAGAGGAAATGAGATATTAGTCGACTGAGTTGGTCACTCTATTGAGCCCTTGATTGTAGAAATATCTTGATCCTATCAAGTAACCAGGTCTTTGAGTTGTGCTTGAAGACTAGAGTAACAATCATCTAGGTTTTCAAGTCGCTTATCCAATTGCATGGTGTTTGAGTGGGTCATCATGGTGTTTGATGGTGCTCCAAAAAATATTATCAGGGAGTGAGACCATTGTGATTAGTGTCTTAAAAAGAGTCTGATGAGGTAGGTCATCCCCAATGGTGTGGTCGTGTCCACCAATTTTTATTATTATTAGTGAGTGGTACTGCTAAGATTAACACATAATACATAGTATTTTGAGATAGGCCTCTTGTAAGGGCTAGTTGGGATCCATATTTTTATATTTTGATTTATTATTATTAGTGTTATTATTTCTTATGTTGGTGGGAGTGTTACTCCATGTGGAATATTTTTGCACTAACAAAATTACAATCCTTTTGGATGCAAATATGTAGGAATTACGTTGGTCGGTCATAAAGGATAGGAATTCCAGGGTCCTAAGGACAAGGGAATGCTAGGTTCTATAACTCTATGATATACTTGCAGGTTTCAATAGTAGTACTAGACACAATCTCCCAATGGAACTAACTAAGGAGGTTGAACTGTGCCCTTAGATGTACTACTCGACTACCCAGGTACTAGAGAGTAATATTCTCAAGTACATGCAACATACATACCATGAGAACATGATTAGAGATTTCTTTAGAGAAACAATAACCAATGAAGGTTTTGATGTGCAAGGAAAAATTATTAAACTATGTACAAGGAAAGATACATACAATGAGAACATGATTAGAGGTTTCCTTTGAGAAACAATAACCACTGAAGGTTTTGATGTGCTTACTTGGGTGTTCATGAGGAAAAAAATTAAATTGAGGAATATCATCATCCAAACACTAGGATTCTTATATAGTACCATAGAAAATCCAAGGTATCATAGGGTATTATCGTTGGCCACCAAACATCTGTCATGATTGTCCACAGTGAAATAGTCATATGAGGTAAAAATGATGGCTAGGATAGTATTAACTCTTACGATCATAGAGACTTGGTTCTTTAGGATAGATAATAAATGTTAAAGAGACTTAGGACTTACTGCTCTCTAGTGGAGTTGCCATTTATGTTAATGCTTGAAAGGGAATTTCAGCACAACATTTAAAAACACCCTTGTAGGGATCTCAAGGAGAAAAAGTAGGGATGGAATCCCATGACACTTTTAAAGCCCTAAATATGCTAACTCTGGGATCAACATTATTAGTTAAAAAAGTCAATAAAGTCTTTCCCCTTATAGGTACTGATCCTACAATTATGTTCATGTAAATTTGAAGACGTGCCTTATGTTAGTAATTGATTTCCTTAGATGCACGATTGGAGTACTAGGCTAGTCCTAATTAAGTATGCAAATTAGATTCTAATGCAGAAAAAAAAATTATGAACAAAATTTATATTAGCTGTCAATTAGTCAAAGCAAGAGGCACAACACTATGAATCTGAGTTAACACATTGCTGGAAAATGCTAATTCAGATTGCAGACATAATGTGAAATGCATGATAATATATCCCAAATGCAGAAATAAATCTGAGCTAAAATCCGAAATGGTTAACATTATATCATTAACATCAACAAACTATTAATGAAAGAAGGCTGATTAAAATGATTAAATTCAACATGCATATATGAAACATCTAAATAAAAACAACTGAAATGTGCTTGCAAGCTAAGCAAATATAGAAGTAAAGCAAATGAAATACACATAGATGAATAAGTGTGGGTATGCCCAAGAAATATTTATTCACAAATGAATTTTTGTATACAGGCAATCGTAACCTAGAATGTCCCAACAATTAAAATGGCTTCCAATGAACATGATGTTTATGAAACTATGGTCTTTACACTGATATAAAACCAAGTGGGATTAGCCCTAGATGACGTTAAGCCTTTATTAGTCCACACTCAGATTGCTTGAAGAGCATTTTCATTCATGGAAATATTAGTCATATAGACATTAGCAAATAAATACATTCATAAATAAAAAAATATAATTACCTCTAGAGGGAAACAACATTTCTTTCACCTAAATGTTGGACCTTAGGTTGTAGCCCATCTTCCATTTTTATCGATATTAAGGCATCCAAGTCTAAGAGAATGAACTTAGATGTGATGTAAGTAATAGAATAGAGATATACTTGATCTCTCTTTATCCTCTTCCTTGAGATAGGTCCTCCTCCTCTTTATACAAGGCTAAGAGGGCAAGTGAACAATGACCTCTGTCTCTTGGCTTTCCTCCAAAAAAAATAATTTTTGGAGTATTTTAAAGTTATAAAGTAGAAATTTCAAAGGACAATTAGGTTGCACAAAGGATTCTGGGATAATCATACATACATACACACACACATATATATATAATATGTTATCCAATGTCAAAATATACATAATATTCATCAAGATGTACCATATAGTTGTTCAAAATATATGCTACTGTTGGTGTATCATGCAAAATGTATCAAAAACTTATATGCATCAA
Source organism: Larix kaempferi (assembly GCA_027924585.1). Classification (NCBI taxonomy): domain Eukaryota; kingdom Viridiplantae; phylum Streptophyta; class Pinopsida; order Pinales; family Pinaceae; genus Larix; species Larix kaempferi. Next base: position 6,197,790 of record BSBM01000938.1, read on the forward strand.
CTACAATACTTCACATCATAGGGATCTCTTATAATAAATTTCCTCATACATGGCTTTATTAACTTCAAACACAGTCCCATTGTCAGTTGGGACTAGAGTCCACTACTAAATCTCATCAATGAATTAACTATGGGGTGTCCATTAATGGTTTCAACAAGTCATGCCTACTCACATAATTACCACAATGAATGCAAACTCAAATTAAGTGTCAAATATTGGCACATTTTCAACTTTGAAAGCTATAAATCCAAGCTTGAGCATATAACTTGAACCTTACATTCCCTTTCCACAACAAATGAATGTGTGAATATATTGGGATGGTTAGAACTAAACACCATTGCATGTAATCAAAGGCTGAAAATTCCCAACTAAAGAATTGTGCCCAATTCACCTCTTACATGATGCACAAAGGTAAGCTTGAGTAATGGAGGGAAGCTTGAGATACATGGGTTTTCCCCTTTCCACCTCCACCTCTACCTCTATATGTGTAGCCATGACTGTGATTTATTTCTCCCAATCCAACTTTACAAACAACTTTTCTAATGTATTTCTATTACAATGCTTCCGTTGAGTTGACCCTTGCAAATATTCAAAACCTTGCAATGTATTAATATAAGGTTTAGATGGTGATCCTTTCCGTGTCATGTGGCCATAGAATTCTTTTATGCATGAATTCAATTCAATACTTGTGTGTTAGTATTCGAGGCTTGGAGGCTTGGAGCCTTTTGTAAATGCACTATCATGGTAATCCAACTGTAAGCAATTAAGCACAATTTAGCTAACATGTGAAGGCATACCAACGAGCATTCTAAGCATTATCATGATAAAAGAACCAACATAAAATGTACTTCATCTCTACAAGCCAATAACTTGAGAAGCATAAATAATCATGAATCGGATGAACATATATTACATATGCAACATGAATCATTAATAACATGAATACCATCATGCAAGTCTAATTAACATAGGCTCATAAGGCAAACCATGCATTATAACCTATCTTAGTGCATACTAGGAGGATACCCTATAGTTCCTAATGGGTAATATGGGCTACATAACTATGAACTAGGGTAACATTAAAACATTTTAAATCTCCATAGGCATCTTGGAAAGTTTGTGTGGGTATGCCTCATTGCAAAATTCACAATCGTATGTATGTTGACCATTTTAAGGTAAACAAATAGTATAGTTATAGGTGTGAAGGTAAATTATATGAAATTTGTTATTTTTTTTTTGGCATGAATAGAATTGGAGAGGTAGGTTTTACAAATTTTCTCTTTCAACTATATTGGTTTAAATGATGGATTCAAATATCTAGGATTTCTCTCCAACCCAATGGGTATGGGAAAAAGGCTTAGGAATTAGTGGGAAGAATTGAAGCAAGAATTCATAATTGTTGTGATAGGTGGTTATTGAGGGTGGAATATTAACTTTGATTAAGTCGGTCCTTAGGGCAATATTAGTGTTTTGGCATACATTGGCTTATATTCCAAAAGGAGTTTTAGAGCAAGGAAAACTTTAAGGATCCAAAATATTCTTAAGTATAAAAACCTTGGCGAATCTTACTATTTCTTAATTTTTCAACCATAAAATGTTTGGTGATATTTTTGTAAAAATATTCAAATTTCTAAGGATTTTATATAGTTTATGGACATTTTTGGCAATGTTTTGGACAATATTTTTATCTTGTGGAATTTGGGCTAATCATTTTAGAAAAAAATGGAAATTGGGGAATATTTTTTTGGAAAACATGGAAAATTAGCCCATGGACTAATTTCACCTCTAAAATTTTCCTTGTTTTAGATAGTAAGGAAAATGGTTTGTAGATTTCTTTAGTTAGGGAAAAGTCAAAATAATGATATTCCACTAGTCTAGTGAAAGGTAATATCCATACCAAGAGATGAAGGAGAATAGGGGTTGAAAAATATCATAATGCAAAATACATGTCCTAGTTTTATTATTGATTGGATAAGGTATTAGAGGAAAACTATAAGCCACGTCTAATCATTGGAAGACTTTAATATAGTAATTTCCTCTAATTGGTAGATGGCTTGCTTAGAAGATAAGAAATGGGGAGAAAGTAAGGATATGGGTTGTGGGCTAGGTGTAAAAACGTTTTCAAGCTATTTGAAAGGATGATAGAATTAGTGCAGGACTAAGGAATTTATACTCTTAATTAAGCAATGGATCGGGTTATTACTACTATTTGGCATAAGGGTGGAAGAAGAGACACATATTAGGGTTAGTGGGTGATAAAGCAATAATGTGGATTGCCTATGTAGAGAATTTACATAGAAGCCATATCATAATCACAACTAAAGATGTAGTCATGTGGTCAACAAATCAAACTTTACTTTATTATTCTACCACATTGGGTTATCAAGCTAATTTTTCACTGTAGCTTGGAAAAAATCTTGGTGGTGAACACTATTATGGAAGGTCAAGGCTTCGAAAAAATCTAGAATATTTTGTGGCTAGCTTTAATGAATAAAATGCTAACTTGGGATAATTTGCTTAGGTGAGCTAAACATGGGCCTAGAATATGTATCCTTTGGAGGGAAGACGAGGAAAATGTAACTCGTTTGCTCATAAATTGTCCTTATGTCAAGAGGCTATGGGAATAATTGGATCGATTCATATCTTTTTTGAAATTGTTGGGAGGGATATTTTGTGGAGCAATGTTTAAAAAATGGTGGGATAAGAAGAAGTTCAATGGATGGTGAGCGATGCCATATCTAATTTGTTGGGGAGTATGGTTAGCTTGAAACCCACTACTCTTTGAGGAGAAAGGGATTTCATCTTGTCAGGTGGTCTTGCAATTAAAAACATTAACCTCAACCTATAAGATGCTAGTGATTGAAAAGCAGTGTGCTTAGTTTGAAAACCACTACTCTTTGAAGAGAAAGGGATTTCAACTTATCAGGTGGTCTTGCAAATAAAAACATTAACCTCAACTTATAAGATGCTAATGATTGAAAAACTTGAAAGGTAGTTGTTAATGCTAATAATCAATATGGAATATGCATGGGTGTTTTTTATGGCTTTAGCCAAGGCTTTTTGGTAAATAGTAGAGAAAGATGTGTCCTATACCTTTTAGATACTCAATAAAGATGAAGTTAGCACTGGTGTTGGGATCTAATAACTTTGCATAATTAATCGCTTTGAAGTTGTTGCTTAAAGTAGCAATGGAGAAAAATGCTTGGGCTTTTTACAAATTTATGGAGATTCTCTTTTAGTGATTAATTGGATAAACAATATTATTCAACTCTTGAACATTCACCTAAAAACGTGGGTGATCAAGTAAAATTGATAGAAATCAATTTTGATCAAACTTCTTTTGATCATATATATCAAGAAGATAACACAAAGGCTAATAGGTTATCCAAAGAAGCTTATCATCATTTGGTCGAAGGAACGGTGAACTTTAAAGAAATCAAAGAAGGGGCATTTCTTTCTCTAAAGACAATTACCCTAAAATTGGTCAAAGGATGTAGTGCATGGTTTCTATTGTTTCATGGTCATAATTTCCTAGGATATTTGTTCCTTTTATACCTAGACATTTAGAGCCGATAAATGGTTTTCAATCACTGTTTAATTGATATTTTTTAACTATTTTGAGTACACACCTTTGTGGGAGACAATGGTAGTTTTTGAAAAGATCTAAAATATTTCCATCTGGTAGTGTTGGATCTTGGATCCTTTTGGGGGATTTTTTAAGGGACGCGGAAGAAAGTAGGCTTAGCAAGCCTCTTACCTATTGCTTTGTAAGTGCTTTAACACACTAAGAATGTAGTTTCCTTTCTACTCGAAAATAAATGATCTTTTTTCCTTAGAATATCTATATATTCTTTTTATTTATCTTTTATATTTTTTAAATAATCATTATTTATTATTTTGACAGATGTCTAAGAAAACAAATTTTTAAAGTGATTTTTGTTTCTCAATGGCAAACCCACAAGCAATTCCCCTCATTTCAAGGATGGTACCTAAGGTAAATCCTAGATTCTTTAGGGCACAAGGGGCCTCAAATCCATTACAACAATATACTCATTATAAGCTCAACATGTCACTTTTGGGAATAAAACCTAGGTGGGGAGGATAACACTCTATCCCACAACCACTCTAGCTAGATCCAATTATGTCAATGGAAAAGTAGTTACGTTTTCATATTTAATAATATTAGCATTTTTTTATGTTTATCTTTACAAAGCTATGCAAAAATATCGAAGTGTATAGAATAAGGTAAAATCAAACATGTAAAATTTAATATTTCTTAGAGTAAAAAATATATAAATTCAAAGTTTTTTATGTTTTGCAAATTGTTATTCTTTTAGAAATGTGAAAAAAATTATTTTAAGATATAATCACCCATAGTGTAAAAAATAACCATTTCAACATGTGATAATTGATAAGACAAATATTAAAAATACCAAACAATGGAAATAGAAAAATGATCCATTGAAAAAAAACAAGATTTTTAACACAATTCATTACGAAAAAATCATCAATTCTATGTAATTTTTGAAGCAATCTTAGAGGAATATTACAAGAAGGGGTGTAAAAATTACAGTTATTCACAAGAGTGTTAGATGCTTTCTGTAAATGTGTTTTCAAGAAATATGTTGTGATACAATATTTTAAATATGACTTTCCTGTTTGTTCAAGTAACCATTAAATCACTTATGAGTTCATGCCACTACAACTGAAAAATATCATGTTAGGAGAACTTGACTTTCATTAACAAATTCACTTTTATGGGTTTGATTTACAATGTAAATAATAATAACAATAAAATTTGCCTAATGTAGTGTCATAGAAAAATATTTTTTTATACTCTTAAGATTAATTGGTTATAGTATTTTTATATATTGAGATTAATTGGTTAGTTGTCCAAATTAAATATTGAATATTAAATCAAATATTCTTTGTGATTTGAGTTTAAATACTTGACATTTGTTCAAGTTGTGATGCATTTGGAGGATTGTGCTTGAACAAGAACTCCCAAGTATCTTCGAAGATTAATTGGTTCGGTTGTCCAAAGTGAATATTAAATATTAAATCAAATATTATTTGTGATTTGAGTCTAAATACTTTCCATGCTCGAGTTATGTTGCATTTAGAGTATTGTGCTTGAACAATAAGTTCTAAGGTCAACTTTACATTGAAGACATTTGTATTTTGATTGAAACTATTCAAACCTTATATGTGGCAATCCATAATCTCCGTGAATGTAGATATTAGCCCTGATCAAATCCCCAAGTAGATTATCTCCAATTCATGTTGTCATTTCAGTACATGGAGCAATGACTAGCAATTTAAAAGATTTATTCATAGTCTTTACATCGAGGTAGAGACTACAATGCACACAACTCTTATTCTTCTTAACCAACCAATTCCCTTTTAATCACATGTAACTTTAACATCTCCATTATATTGCTGAAGATAATACAAGAACCACCAATTAGAGAGAAAGTGTTATGCAACAACTTTTCAAAAAGAATATAAAAAGAGCATAAATAGATCAGAAAGAGTACTCCACAACTTGATTGAAGATAATAGTTGAATAACAAGCCTCTTCAAGGGGGGAACCTCCTTACACAATGTACTAAGTACACAAGACAATACAAGACACTCCAAATGAAAGGTCTCCTTCCTATATATAGGAGGCTAAGGGTTACAATCCCAACCAACTGACCCAAGCCGACATAACTAATATAACCATTTTAATGATAATTACCACTAATGAACCAGAGCCGACATCAAAACTAATGTAATGAACCACAATATAGGGGGAAATGTGCCGATATTTAGGGCTTAACATGCCCCTCCCCTTCAGACAAGTGTTGTCCTCAACATTTGATTAGTTGCTAATGCTTCTATATGAAGGACTCATCTTCCCATGTCGAATCTTCAATTGGTAAGTTCTTCCACTTTATGAGGTACTCAGTAATAGCCTGGTTTCGTAGTTGTTTAGTCCTTGTTTCAATGATTTGTTCAGGTTCCAATAAGAGTTTTCCTTCTTCATCAAGCTCTGGAAAGATTGTTTGAATTTGGATCTTGTCTCCTATTACCTTCTTTACGCAAGAAACATGGAAAACTGGATGTACTCTTGAAGATGAAGGGAGCTCCAATTTGTAGGCCATATTACCAATCTTCTGCAACACTTTATAAGGACCTCAATACTTGGGTGCTCATTTATTATCCTTCTTTAATAGCTTTAGAGACATTTGCTTGTAAGGTTGTAGCTTGAGAAATACCCAATCCCCTTCTTCAAAACTCCTTTCACTACGATGTTGATCAGCTTGTTGTTTCATCTTGTTTTGTGACATAGTCAAGTTGTCCTTAAGTATCTGTAGAACTCCTTGCTGGCGCTCTATGTGATCTTCCATGGCTTGAACTTTAGATTTTCCTTGTAAGGGAGATGTGATAGATGGAGGCTAGTACCCATAAAGTGCCATAAATGGAGACATTTTTGATGATGTATGGAAGGAAGTATTGTACCACCATTCTACCAAAGACAACCATTTCACATACTATGTTTGTTTATCAGATGCAAAGCAACGCAGATATCCTTCCAAACATTTGTTCACGATCTCAATTTGCCCATCATATTGAGGGTGATAAGATTAACTGTGAGCCAATTGAGTACACAAACAGGAAAATAATTTAGTCCAAAATTTTCCAATGAAAATTGGATCTCTATCACTTACAATAATCTTCGGGTTTCCATGTAACTTCTGAACAGTCTCCATAAAGGCTGCAGCTACTATGCTTGCATTAAAAGGGTGAGTGAGTGCACAAAAGTTTGCATACTTCGTGAGTCTATCAACAACCACCATAATAACATTATTTCCTTCTGACTTGGGTAGACCTGTGATAAAATCCATGGAGACTTCCTCCCATCGCTAACAAGGTATGTCTAACGGTTGAAGAAGTCCCGGGGTCTTAACTGTTTCACCCTTATTCTGTTGGAAAACCAAACATTTAGCCACAAACCTTTGAACATCAGATTTAAGACCTTCCCAGAAAAATTCCTTCTTGACTCTGTGGTAAGTTTTCAAGAATCCTGAGTGCCCACCTATAGGAGAGGCATGTAATTCAGAAATGATATTCTGCTTGAGTTGGGAGTTTTTGCATAAATATAAGCGATCCTTATACCATAGTGAATCATTTTTCCACACAAAAGTATCTGATACACTGGGATCATTCTGTAGCTTTTGAATGAGTGTCCACACAGATAGGTATTTTTTTCATTCTTCCCTTGTTGCTACTATCCAATCTGGTTGTAGAATGGAAATCGAACAAAGTAATGCACCAACATCTTCATCTTTTCTGGAGAGTGCATCTGCCACCACATTATGTTTCCCTTTTCTATAGATGATTTCAAAGTCATATCCCAACACCTTGGTTACCCAATTTTGTTGCTCTTCTGTAGATAGTCTCTGTTCCAAGAAGTATTTAAGACTATCATGATCTATTTTGACCTTGAAGTGCCTACCTATTAGATAAGGATGCCATTTCTTAAGAGCATGTAGTATTGCCAACATTTCCTTCTCATAAATGGCCTTTTGTAAGTTCTTTCCCTTGATTGGATGACTTGTGAAAGCAAGTGGGTGTCCTTCTTGCATTAGAACAACGCCAATGCCATTTCCTAAAGCATCACATTCCACAATAAAGGTTTTTGTGAAGTCTAGTGTGGCCAATACAGGAGCTGTGCACATTGCATGTTTAAGTTGTTCAAAAGCTTGAGTTGCCTCTGGAGTCCAAGAAAATGCATCTTTCTTCAATAATGTTGTAAGAAGTGTTGCTATTCTTCCATAATTTCGAACAAACTTGCGGTAGTACCCTGTCAGACCTAAGAATCCTCGAATATTCTTCAGGTTTTGGGGAATTGGCCAGTCTATCATGGATTTAATTTTGTTAGGGTCTACCTTGACACTTTCATGAGATACAATATGACCCAAATACTCTACCTCCTTCACCCCAAAGAAACATTCAGAAGGTTTTGCATATAGTTGTTGCTCCTGTAGTAGTTGTAGTACCATGTCAATATGTTGAACATGTTCTTCCCAAGACTTGCTATAGATTAGTATATCATTAAGGAATACTAGCACAAATTTTCTAAGAAAAGGCTTGAAAATGGAATTCATCAAACCTTGAAATGTGGAAGGTGCATTCGTGAGACCAAATGGCATGACTAGAAATTCATAATGACCTTCATGAGTTCTGAATGTTGTTTTTGGGATGTCTTCATCTTTCATTCTAATTTGATGATACCCAGAACGAAGATCCAACTTTGTGAATACAATTGCTCCATGTAATTCATCTAGCAATTCATCAATACAGGAATTAGAAACTTATCTTTAATGGTTATCTTGTTGATCCCTCTATAATCTGGACACATACGCCATGATCCATCCGACTTATGTACCATTACCACTGGTGTAGAGTAAGAACTTTGGCTAGGCCGAATTATGCCATCCTCTAGCCTTTCTTCAACCATACACTCAATTGCACTCTTCTGTCCATAAGGGTATCTGTAAGGTCTGATGTTAGGAGGAACACTTCCTAGGATTAAGTGAATAGCATGATCGAAATCTTGGACAGGTGGAAGACCTTTTGGAATATCTTCAAATACCTTGGAGTGCTTATTAATGACCCTTTGGAGATCTGGGGAAATAGGAGGCTTAGATGTTTGAACATCTAATGAGCATAATTGCGCAATTACACCTTGATGTCCATTTTTCATTAATTTTGTCATACCATTAGAGCTTATCACCTTGCTTGGTTTCCCTGTGATATTGTGTAATTCATATTCCTTTCATTCCCATAAAGATTTCATGAAAAGCTTTTGAAAGTTAAAAGCCATGGTTCCCAAAGATTGTAACCATTGAACTCCTAAGACAACATCAGCGCCACCCATTGGAATAGCAATCATTGGACTATTCATTACATATTCTCCCATAGTAAGATTTATATTATGGCATTTCCCTAAGCAGTTGATAGTTCCTTCATCTGCAATCATTACTTGAAACTCTGGTGCTGGATATACAAAGCAATTGAGAGATTTTCTAATTTATAGTGAATGAAATTATAAGTACTACCAAAATCAATCAACACTGTTACCTTTTTCGCTTTGATAAATCCTTCGATCTTGAGAGTTTGAGGAGTGCTAATTCCAACCAATGCATGACATAATATGGTGGGAGTAATCTCTTCTGAAGTAGTGTCTTCTATTTCTTCATCTGGAGATGGTTCTTGTTCTTTTGGTTCTTTCTCTTCACATTCTATGTAAAATAATTCCTTCTCACCACACTTATGTCCCTTACTATACTTGCTATCATCATTAAAACATAGGCCTTTTGCTCTTCTTTCCTCTATTTGTTGAGGTGTCAACCTTTGAGGTGGGTTAGAAGAAGTAACAATATTCTCTTGGTATGTGTTGAAAATGCTCTTTCTAGTAGCCATCGTCATATTTTTACTTTCAACCTTCCTTGCCATCATGAAGGCCTTCTCCAAGGATGGTGGTTCAAAGGTGCCAATAAAGAGATCCAACATATTATCTTCTGAAATATTCTTCACTTGAAGACTTAGCTTCTGAAATTGTTTGATGTGCTCTGCCATTGGACCTTTTTGTTTGAGACTTATTAACTGGCTGAAGAAGGCATTGCTATTAATATCCCCATAATGTGCAATCAATTCTTCGGTGAATATAGACCAAGATATAATAGAGTCCTTTTTACGGTCACAAAGCCACTGATACCATACAAATTGATCAGGCTCTAAATATAATGACGCAATAGTTACCTTTTGTAAAGTTGGAACCTGGTGTAGATCAAAGAATTGCTCCATTTGGAATATCCATGTTATTGGATCATTGCCATCAAACTTTCTCATGTCAATATTGGGAAGTTGGGTACCCCTTGGTGACGATCCCTAATGATTTCCATTACCAAAATAATTTCCTCTTGGAATATTATTATTCATGGAAGGTTTTTCAACATGAGAATTATCCATAACATCCTGGAACACCACATCACCTATAGGAAGAGTATCCCTTGAATTTTGAATGAGATTAGCAATAGTGTTCAACTTCTCCTCTAAATTGAGTAAATCAGTTGTCCTCACCGAACCCTTCATATTTTTCTCCATTTTATTCAACTTCTCCTCTAAATTATCCAAATCCACTTTTTTCACAGACCCTTTAATCATATCTTCCAACTGAGACACTCGAAAAGATAGATCTTCCCTTTCATCATACGTCGAGGATGGATCCTCAGGTGGTTTGGTTGGAGTGTGAGACTTTATACTTCCTTTTGGTGGCATTTTGAACAATATAAATAGATATCAAACCTTATGTGTCCCCACAAATAGATCCTTCTAATCAAAATTAAAAATGGCGTACCTTTTCAAACCTTGATTGGAAGATTGTTTTAGAGCCGACTTGCAACTGAGATAAAATTCAACTTTTGGCTCCTCTGGGTCTGAAACTCCGACCTGTTGTAGTATTCCGTGTTATCTTTCTGATGCCGTAGGTATGACCTAATTTTGATATTGCAATAGAAAGACATTGTGAATCTCCCAACACCTCTTATTTTTGGTCTTTTTAGAATATCTAACTTGTACGGACTTCCACGTGTCCAATATTTTGGATCTGAGTCTGAAACTTCTACCACAGATACTTTGGTCTGACCCCTTTTTGATGCAACTGGTCTCACTCAATTTGGACCTCACATTCTCTAGATATGACCTTTTTCCTTATAACACCTGTTTTAGACTAGTTTTTGGACTAGTAAAAAACGCTAGATTCCGATGCCAATATATCCGAACTTGTGAAGTCTCAGGACCTGAATTTCGGACCATAGATAGTTCAACCTGTTTCCAAAGTGGGTTTTTAATCTCCCCCTTTGAATCCTTGTAGAACAAAAGTTATAGCGAAAATTCCAAGATGACTCATTTTGAAGAACCTAGTGCCGAGGAAAGAGCTCTGAAACCAAATGTTATGCAACAACTTTCCAAAAAGAATATAAAAAGAGGAAAAATAGATCAAAAATAGTACTCCATGACTTGATTGAAGATAATAGCTGAATAACAAGCCTCTTCGAGAGGGAAACCTCCTTACACAATGTACTAAGTACACAAGATAAGACATACACTCCAAATGAAAGGTCTTCTTCATATATATAGGAGACTAAGGGGTACAATTCCAACTAACTGACACAAGCCGACATAGCTAATATAACCATTTTAATGATAACTACCACTAAAGAACCAAAGCCGACATCAAAACTATTGTAATGAACCACAATATAGGGGGAAATGTGCCCATATGTAGGGCTTAAAAATAAAAAAACATGGCCATGACTTTTTAATCTCTTCTTACTTAATTATGACCTTTCTAAGCACGTTTACTACAAATTACAAGTAAAAATAGGGGCCATCTAAATTCCAATCAACAATGGTCTTATCTTCAACACTTGCATCATTTTCTTTATGAACATGTACTTTCTCCTTTACCTCCTTTTTCTTGTTTATATTGCTACCACTCCATGTAAATGCAAACACTTCACAAATGTATTCTTTAGAGATTTCAAAATTGTTCAGATTGACATGAATAAGGATACCATTATTGATACTAGTTACATACATTTGAGAGAAAATGCTATCACTACTCATGTCATAACAACATTGCAAATAAATAACTAGTTTCTATAATCTACGACTCTATTATTTTGTTGATCACATTGCTCCTATAATGTATCATTCACCACCCTCATTTTAATCTATATTGGTGTTAATAAAAGCAAAAGTGCTTTCAATCATTGATGCAAAGTATTGATTAAGTTTTGTACACATATTACCCATTAAATTTTGAAAAAAAGATTATTCATAAGATACAATAAAAAGGATAAATATCATCAATAGCATTTATCCTTTATCTATTTTTCCATCTCAAAATTCAAGTTCAAAATATTATTCTTTCATCTTAAAATTTTACATTTAAAGTTCATATCCAAACTATTAAATCACCACCATTTTTTAAAAATAATTTATTAAAAATTACATATAGGTTTCAAACCCCCTATGTAACAAAAACAAACTATCCATATATAATAACCACAATTACCTTTAAGCATCACTCCAAAAAATTATCCATATATACAGTAATCAAATTTACCTTTTCAACAAACTATCCATATATAATAACCACAATTACCTTTATGCATCACTCCAAAAAGTTATCCATATATATAGTAACCAAATTTATCTTCCATTTTTTTAAATGAATATTAAATAACGAAACAAACTATCCATATATAATAACCACAATTACCTTTATGCATCACTCCAAAAAGTTATCCATATATATAGTAACCAAATTTATCTTCCATTTTTTTAAATGAATATTAAATAACGAGGGCATTTAGATGAATTCCAATACTCTCAAAATAAAAAAGGTTCACTAGGTGTTCAACGCTAAACAATGATTCAAGGCTTTATCCTCACTATTGGCAGCCTATCATTTCCACACTATCAAAAAAACATGGAAATATTCAATATATTCTATCTAATGCACAAAGAAGAGGGTTGGGGGTTCGAAGGAACATTTGAATAACAAATTAAAACATTACAAAATGGTTGCTAATGAAGAAAAGTATCAGAAATATAAATGTTTGAGAGGAATTACTCAAAATGAATTAATAGTTATCACAATTGGCCTTTCTATAAGAATGGTGGGATAACTCCTCTCTTGATAGTGGAGCTGTTTATTTCTATGATTAAGCTCTATTTGGCTTTCTCCTATCATGTTCCAATTGGAAATAGTTTTGGATATTCTGTATCATTTTGTAGTTTTGGACATTTGGAAAGTCTCTTTTTTTTTTTTATCTTCTGAATTCCGAAAGGTTTTTTTTACCTTTTGTATATAGTTCAGCCATCAGAGGTTTATGTATAGATTTGGACATCGAATCTAGTCTATCTTTGTACTATTTGATTCTTATGAATATCAATAGTAGCTTTTTTTCGCTGGAAATTTTTTTTATGGATGTTTGATTTAGCAATTATTTACAGATTTTAATAAACATTAAATAAGTATGCATGCTTAGATGGAATATTTATAAAATCAGTAATTTAAACTGAATGATTAGAAAATATTATTTTGAATCTAATTTTACACTTAATTTTTTAAACATTGTAATATAGTTCTCAGCTCTTCTTGTTTAACATTGATTTAGCAAATTTTTACAAATTTTAATGAAGAACAGTAAATAAGTTTACATGTTGAGGTAATGATTGAAAATTACTCTTTGAAATCTACATGTTATGTTTAATTCTTTAAAAAATATAGTTTTTAGTTCTTCTTCTTTAAAATCCCTTTAAGCTTTTACCGTGGATGGTTATAAATGTGTAAATGGACTTCCATTAGCTTATAGCATTGGATAGATGTTATGATTAATTATGAACAAAGAGAGAATTGAAATTATGCTTCTTATTCATAATAAGAAATTGTAAGCACAAAACAAATGAAGAGAAAACTACCTTCACAGGGATAAAATGAAGTGCACTTACAATCATCTAAAAATGAAAATGAGGCATTTGCACATTTTATTAATGAATACAATTTCTAATGTTTTCCATATTATCTTCCCCCACCCCACCGTCACCCTCAAATATATCTCCAATCTAAAAATGAAAATAAGGCATTTGCACATTTTATTGATGAATAAAATTCCTAATGTTTGCTATATTATCTCCCCCACCCCACCCTCACCCTCACCCTCACCCTCAAATATATCTCCAATGAATGGATACCTCAAAAATGGAGGGGAGCAAGTACTTATACCTTAAAAAGGGATTTGTATAAAGGGATTTTGATAGAAAAAAAACAATTAACACATATCAAAATGTCAAAAATATCGTTTCTAATTTAGCCCCTGATTAGTACTCATACATGAAAGCGCACAGATTTCTACATGAACTGTAATCCGAATTTACAAATTATGAAACGAAGTAAACAACTGAAGGGAATTGCATGCAAGGGTCCTCATTCCTTCCCTTGATTGGGCCCAACCCAAGGGAGCTCCTGGAAACAGTCAAACAAAAGGCACATATTACTTTAGCATAAATTAGACTACCGAAAGATATTAAAGGCGTGATTTATGAGGGCTCCATATTTTTAAAGCCTATTACTGATTAATTGGATTTCTTATGGTCTCTTCTAGACCTATTCAATGTTGGTAACTACTTTACACTACAATTGTCTAATTAAGGCCTTAATCAAAATTGCGTTGGTGGGACCTTTCCTAATATAACCTATCTAATGAATATAAAAATCTTAGATATGGCCTAATCAAGAGTTGAAAACATACAGCTTTGACGAGCGAGACAGAATCCATAATGAACTTATTATACGATGCGACCATCCGGATTTTGATAGTCCTGTGATGCGTTCGAATACCCAATCATGAGGCAATCGTAATACCTAATCCTCCGAGTAGTTCCTTATAGCTAATCATCTAATCGTGCTAGTTGTTGAATCGTAGTAGTTGTTTCATCATGTAGACACAACAAATTTGTGCTCAACCCCAAGTTGGTAAGACCTTACCTAATCTAAGCTATCTAATGAACTGACAAATCCTGCAAATGTCCTATTCAAGAGTTGAAGACACATGTTAAGCTTGTCTAGACACCACATATTTATGCTCATCCCCAATTTTCACTCTCTAGGTTTGAGATACATATTGCAAATATTCTTCGCTTTACAAATTTCTCTCCAACATCACCGTCTTCAGGAAATATAAATATTAATGTAATTTTTCCAGCGGTTTGTGGTCCAAAGCAACCGATGAGTTTAGAGTGATGCGCTGGTCTTTGAACATGCACATGCTTGGGCGTTGGAGTTTTAAAGATTAAGTTGTTATAGATACTAATCCATTTTACATATATGATGTTTCACAATTCGACATGTGCTATTTAAAGATGAAATACTCCAATCGGCAAGATGCAAATGGAATCTTGTCATAGCTATAGTTCTCATAGTAAGTGAAAAGGTTGCAATGTGGCAGAAAACTAGGCTTTCTTTTAAAAGTAATGAACCTCATCAAATAAAAGGAAACCAACAATTTGATAGCAAATTTACTTACCAAATTTGCACAACCTTGTAATGCAAGAAATAAGAAGATAAGTTGTTATAGATATTAGTCAATTTTAGGTATATGATGTTTCGCAATTTGGCAAGTGCTATTTAAACAAGAAATAATCCAATATGCAAAATGCAAATGACATCCTTTTTTTTCCAACATATCCTGGGAAAACCCCAGTGCACTTCCCATCATTCCAAGGATGGTACTTAGGGTAAACCCGATATTCTTCAAGGCACAATGTCAACTCAACAACAGGGATAAAAGCCGTTAACACCAATATACTCATTAAGATCTCAACATGTCACTTGGGGGTATTGAAGATGGGTGGGGAGGATAACACCCCTCCTCTCAACCACCTAGGCTAGACCCAATTGATGGAATGGCATCTTCTCATAGTTATAGTTCTAATAGATACTGAAAATATCACAATGTGATAGGAAACCAGTATTCCTTGTTGGTGGGAACTGATCTCGTTGTATAGCCTAATGTGCCTTTAGCCTCAAGTATTTCTTGACATTATGCAATATCAAAACTCGGACATTACAGATTTTTCTTCAAATTCAGAATTTCTCTTGCACTTTGAAGAAATGCGACGTTCCTCTCAGTACTTTGAATAATTTTTTCTGAGAAGTTTGTCATTCAACCTAAAAAGTTATCTCTAAGTGTGATTACATGTTTAGGTAGTTGCCATTCCAGCATTTCTAATAGATCAGGGATCAATGTGAAACTTGAAAGGTATCTAACTTCAAAAACAATAACTGTTTTTTACCTTAGCTTGTAATTTTTGCTATTAAGATGCTCTAATACTATCTCTACATGTATTACACATTTCTCCCACAATCTCTTGAAAACTAACACGTCATTGAAATATACAAAGAGAAATCAATTTGTATAGGTTCATAAAATCACGAATATGGTGGGAGCATTAGTGAATCTATTAGCCTTTACTGATCACTGATACAACTGGCGCATGTCTTGAAGATAACATTCTACACTTATAATACTTACTCGATGATGGCCTGATTTCAAGTCAATTTTTATGAAGTAGTTGACCCTTAAAATCAATTTTGTTGGATTTTCTTTTGACCAAGAAAATGCCATTTGATTCTTTTATTCTCATAAAAGATGCTGAAGCTAAAGATTGAACATGTAAAATATATACATTGTATGTTGCAATATTCAAACAATTAGATTGCCATTTATTTTCATGAGAGAGTAGTGTATCTATTTCATTAAAATCTAAATAAATAATGAATAATAAATTGCTAACATTGAAGTTGACTATGTCTACATTTTCTTAGACTTCAGGGTCGGACAGGTCTAAAAGTTTCTGCAGTGGGAAGGAGAATACAATAAATTGGAACAATCATATTTATCCAAAAGATCAGACCCCCCAATTCTCCATATTCTCTATGCCAACTTCACCTCGAGCATGGAGCATTTGGTTAATCATAACTCAACATGGATCTTATCCCAATATTGGTCATATGTTTGACTTCTCACCACCTTGCTCTTTTATTCTTTGTTTCTGCAAAGAATTCACTTAACATGAGATAAAATTCCTGGATAGCAGACAGTAAAACCATGCAAGTTAAAGTAAAAAATTTATAAAATAATACAGCATCCAAAATAAATTGATATCATAATGGAGCTAAGGTTTTATATCTGCCACTAGATTTATTATGGCTAATTACTATACTGAACATTGACACTAAAGGATCACAAATTTGATAACTGGTGAACAAAATTTCAGTGTCTTAAACATTGATGTATCCTTTACTAAGAAACATTAAGACAGAAGATAGAAACATGTACCCTTTGCCGAGTCGGAGTCTGACAACATTGGTCCTAGGTAACTAAGTTTTACAAAAATTTGACCCTCATGCTAACATATCATTACAAAATCCCCCGCAGGGGTGCGGAAATTCCTTGGAGAAGAAGAAGAGAAGAAAGGGGCAAAATTGCCCTGCTGAGTCTTTTGGAATTTGAAACATTTGCTAGGTACACTTTGCTTGTCTTCATGGTACATGTTTGCCCACCTAGTTGGTTAGGTGGTCAACAGGGGTAACTTGTTTCAAACCAAACCTAGGGGGGAGAGCATTACTCACTTGGCAAATCCCACTGAATAAGAGGGCCTTGTATTGTGAAAGAAAAATGACACACAATCATCCAACATTTATTGCTACAAATGATCAATTCCGAGACACCATGGATAACTAGGAGGTCTTCCTGGTGAAGGGGTCATAGAGGTGAGAGGTCTAGAATCCATCTATCAAGCTTTAGCCAAAGGTTGCAGAACAAAAAGTGAAGTGAGTTATGGAGGATGGATGATAAGGCTATAGGTGGACCTGAAGAAGCAGGTAAGAGTTCTTAATAATACGAAGGGTTACCTTGGTGACTTGGCTAATAAATAAACCACACATCTTTCACCCTCGTCAACCTAAGGGTGATATTGCTAGCTATACTCATCAGACAATCACAAACCATTCTTGTTCAATTTATAAGACATACATCATCATCATCATCATCATGGTATGGAATATAGCAATTCATACATCTTCCTCTGATCACCCATCATGTAATACGACATTCATACCATTTGGGGATCCCAAGAGAAGCAAAGATGGACTCCCAAACTTTGGGAATTTTGCAAAAATAAGATTGTAGGGATGCCCCACAAAATGTGGCACAACAAGTACCATGCATATGTCTAGAGCCAAAGCACAGAAATTTCCTAATTTCTGTACTAATAGGGTTTAAGTATTTTGACTAGCATGCATTCAATTCTTGGAGTTCTAAAATTTTCATTAAGGGGTGTGCCTAAGCCCTACATTGAGCACGATAGAACACCCAGATTGCATTCCACGTGTTCAATTTTCCAAGTCTGCTTTGACTATTTAAATTTTGAACTATGAACCCTGGGTTGTATTTGGTAGTGAAAGGGGTGATTATTAATTATGTATAAATGGCATTAATTAAATAAATGTTTGGGTTAGCCCAAGAAATTAAATGGTACTTAAGATAACCCAAGCTTTTCTAAATGATTCGACGACACTAATTCTTGGAAAAATGGATTCATCAACTGCACTACCTATGAGAGAAAGTGCTTCATTATCTCTCTTTATAAGTCCCTTTAAAACTTTCTTCCATTAGTATCCAATGCTTTATATGCTTCATCAGAAGGAAGATTATACCCATCAGTTATAAGTTCCTGTGTCTTGGCTTATGTAGAAGAGTAAGTGGGGAATACATAGATACAATGATTCAAAAGCGTTCTGGAGCTTTATTCACATCTTCTTCCTCATTGGAAAGGGCCAGTAACTCTACTTCCTGTATTGACATTAGCACTGACAATGGCAACAACGAGGAGGCAGACTTTCTTCTTCTGTTGGTAGCGGTTGTCATGGACGTCTAGCAGACTGAGGACAAAGAGGGTGAAGGAGATCATGGCACCCGTGCCCCCGCTCTTGGGACTCATCCATGTCCTACCCACAACTGGAGGAACGCTTTACAATTCCAATGCAGCGACAATGGGAACTCTGAAAGTCAGGATCTTGAGGTAAGCCTACAATATCTTCCATTTTGTTTTCTGTATTATATGGTAGAAAGGTACACAGAATATATTTTGAATTAGGTTAATTATTCTGTAATCTCCATATGCATTAGATTGAAGTCAACAGTATTATTGTCCTCTACTCTCTATCTCGAGATTTTAAGATTTGGATACAATGGATGAGGTCTAAGAGTCTAGAATAAATCAATATATTGTAAGCAATGTGCCCAATAAGTAGTGTTTTCATTCGAGGACTAGATCTCATTGATATAAAAAGAAGAGCAAAGGGGAGGTGAAGCAAATCATGGGGTATATGTATGTATTGCTACTGCATGCAGACGGTATGGTAGATAATAAGATATAGCCTTTATTATTTTGTTAATGTTCACCAAATGCATGCATGGCTTCCTCTTCTGCTATGTATACTTGCAAATCTCTGTTGCAGATCCTGTGAGACCACAATCAACAATCGATCATTCTAGTAGTTAATGTTATTGAATATGCTTCTTTGTCGATTTGTCCAAGGAAGTGAATAGATGTATTGTGTGAAGGAAGGGGCAAGTGTCAGTGTTCTCCACATGCACTTAAAATGAAGGGCATAGCACAATTGGGTGCAAATTAGGTTTCTATTTGTGATTCCCCAAACCCTCGAGTCCTGCACAACACCCCACACATATTTGTGGGAAGATCTACGGCTACCCCAATAAAGTTACCTTGAATAACAAGGTTGGTACTTGCAAACTCAAAGAATTGTGCCTCATAGACGCTTCTTGATCTTGATCATGTAATATGCCACTTAATCCCATCCCCATCAACTGCAGACAAATCCATGGATGAATTATAAAAGTTTTTGTAGTGTTGAATCGGATGAGTGGTATGATATAGGAAGTTGTCAGAATTCAAATGAAAAATGTTCCATATTGTACTCCATTGTGGAGCTGCAGTGTTTCCTGGGCATGAACTATATGGAGATTTGACAGATAAATTTTGGAAGTTTTTGTTACAAAAAATACAGTGTTTCACGGGGACGCGTCCCAAAGGGTCGGGGACGCGTTTCGGCGTTTCTTGCGTCCCAGGGACTCCAAAACTCCATGCGAAATGTTTCGGGACGTCCTGCTTTGGGTGAAACTTGGCGAAATGCACAGCGAAACGTTTCGGTGGGCGGCGAAACTTGGGGGGGCTTCCTAGCGTCCCGCCCGAAACTCCGAAACTCCAGCGAGACTTGTGGGCGTCCCGCCTGAAACTCCGAAACTCCGGCGAGACTTGTGGGCGTCCCGCCCGAAACTCCGACGAGACTCAAAACTGAAATATCAAATGACAAAGACTCAAAAGTGACAAACATGAATTATGATGTTCATGTTAATCATAGATTCATATATTAATATAATCATGATGAATCGTGTAATCTATTTGAAATTTGCATTTACATTGCATGATTGCACAATGATGAATGTAGTATTTAGTAATTCACTAATTTGCATGGGATGGTTTGTTATTGTTGGGATTTATATTTTGCATATTTTTAAAATTTTAAAATTTTTTATGACTCTTGCGTCCCGCCGTCCCCCCCGAATTTTTCTAAAATTTGGGGGTGGTCTCCACACATCCCGAATGTGCATCTCCCCACACCCGCGTCCCGCCGTCTCAGAACCTTGGGGGAGCATTGAAAAAATATGGAGATTTGGTAGATAAATTTTGATAATTTTCCAGAGGTCACTACTCGCTCTAGAAATCTCAACCCCAACTTGGCCTCAGTTCACTGCAATCCTCGTGCAAAGCAAACCCACTTCTCAAAGCCAGAGTAGTAATATGAAAGCAAAAAACTTAAAGAATAAGGCACATGGAATATACTTATCAACAACAACTGAACCAATCACACAATGGACAACAAAATATCCTGGAAACCCAAATGGGGAAAACCAGCTGTTGAGGGATTTCTTCAATCTCGAGCCAGAGCATATAATAAGAGATGTACAGTCATAAATATAAGGTAAAGAAACCTGAAGGGTCAAAACCCTAGATTTGCATGCAATTGCAACTGCTGCTTTGGGGATATGAACCGACTGCTCTATACTAACTTATTTATGATTTCAACTTCAACCAGTCTCTGGAAGAAGGTCTCTAACTGTCTCTGCTCTTATCTGCTCAACCACGAAAGAAATGCTGCAACTTCTCAGTCTGAAGTGCACCCCCTCTGCATGGGAAGTGCACCCCCTCCTCCATTGCTCTGAAGTCGCCCCTCTCTGAACGATCAAGTCTCTAATCCCTCGGTTCTGGAATCCTGTCAAACACTGAAGCAGTCTCAGCCTCCCTAAAGGATACTCCACAAGCACATCAGATCTGTCTCAGATACGATCTCTACTCCTCAAAGAATGTGCCCCTCTCTATTGCTCATTAATCTCTGAAGGAATCTCCCAAGATGTCTCTCACACACTAAGTGATGTAGTCTCCCTCGTCACTGTAGAAACCCTGCACCCTCACTCTCTCAAGAGGATGCCCTCAATCCAGCTCAGATGAGTGCACCACCACTCTACATGCAGATAATGCGCCCTCCTCTCTCTCTCATCTATCTCTGATGAAAAATACCGATTAACCTTTTCCGGTGACCCCTTGCCTCCTTATCTCTACTCATTGACTGATTAGGGTCTCCAAAACCCTAATATGAGTGCATGCAAAAATCCCTCTTTTGCATGCTTTTTAATTAAAAAGGTTGCATGCAAAATATTGCACGCGTAAGGCAAATCAGCCTGAAAGGTCTGCATGCATCCACTGTTGGATTCATGACACTGGGTAGAGTGCATCTTACCCTCTACCTCATCTTGATGCCTATATTGAAAAAGCACCTCCATGTTATGCATCTAAACATGAAGGAAAACTTTCCTACTTAACTTTTCAAAACTCCCTCTGAATGAGGAAAGTGTTTTGAACCACTCCCATCTTTTCCCTGAAGTAAATAAACTTGCTCTTCATCAGAGACTTCATGAGAATGTCTACTCCTTGCTCATTTGTAGGTACATACTGAATCTCAACTGCTCCCCTCTGAACATGATCTCGAATGAAGTGAGATCTGATCTCTATATGTTTGGACTTGTCGGGGAAAACTGGATTCTCTGAGTTTTATGCAACTCTGATTATTAGAGTGGATCTCAGTTGGCTCCAACTGCTGATCAAATAAACTCACTAGCATCATACAAATCCAAATGGCCTTGCAACTAGCTAGACTAGCTTCCATGTACTCTACCTCTGCATAATTCAATGCCACTAACTTCTATTTCCTGCTAAACCACGACACAACTGTCGAACCCAAGTTGGAACAACCCCTGGAGGTGCTTCTCCTATCTACTACACTACCTGCACAGTCAGAATATGAAAAGCCCACTAACTGCACTCCACCCTTCCTCTCATAGTTCAGTCCATATTCTGATGTACCTCTGATATACTTGAGCACATGCTTTGCTGCCACCCAGTGCACATCCTTGGGCTCCACCATATATTGACTCAATGCATTGACAACAAAACTCAGATTTGGCCTAGTGTTGACCAGATACATCAAAGATCCAATAAGCTGACGATACCTGGTGGGACCAACCAACTCACTCTCAACAGCTACCAACTTCTTCCAATTGGTTGTCATAGGTGTGGCCATAGGCCTACAACCCTGCATCTAAAATCTCTTCAGACTGTCAACTACATATTTTCCCTGTCTTTCATCTTGAACTTTGAAGTAAGATCTTTCTTGCAACCACCTATGAGTTTCTCTGCTCCTGTAAGAAACAAATCATCCACATATAGTACTAGAATGAGTGGATCCTCATCCACCACAATGAAGTAGAGGTTTGGATCTGCCTCGCTCTTCTGGAAACCCAACTGCTGCAAGTAAGTATCTATACTTGAATAACAAGCTCTCAGAGCTTGCTTCAGACCATACAATGCTTTCTTCAGCCTGCACACATGAGACTCTTTCCCATGTACCTCAAACCCCTCTGGTTGCTCAATGTACACCTCCTCTATGAGCCCATTGAGAAATGTTGTCTTCACATCCATCTAGTGAATCTTCCAACCCATCTTTGCTGCAATGGAGATCACTATTCTGATTGAAGCATATCGAGCCACTGGAGCGAAGGTATCATCGTAATCAACCCCTCTACCTGAGAGAAACCCCTTGCCACAAACCTAGCTTTGTACTTCTCAATGCTGCCATCTGCAACATACTTAATCTTGTAGAGCCACTCGGAAGTCACTACTGACTTCCCCTTTGGTCTCGGTACAACCTCCCAAACATCATTCTTCATGATGGAAGCATATTCCTCCAACATGGCATCTCTCCAGGCCTGCTTGTCTATTTCCTGCTCGTAAGAAGATGGCTCGGACTCACTGATACTGCTCACCATAGCCAAATAGCTACACAACCTCTTAGGCACTTTTCTCTCTCTCACAGTCTTCTTGGGAGTCTCCACTGTCTGAGCTTCCTTCAAGGTGTCTTGAAGCCACTTGGGCTTCCTCTTCCCTGAGGTAACCTCCTGTGAGGGGAACTGCTCATCCTCATCCCAATCAACTGCATGAGACTGAATACCCGAAGTCGTAGCCTCGGTGGTTGGAGACCTTGTAGCTCGAGACCCTGTAACCTGTGAACTTGAACCTAATTGACCACCACCCTGTGATCCTGTAACTGTGCCTATACATGTAACTGGGGAACCTGTCACCTAAGAACCTATCACCCCTGATACCGAGATCCCGAACATTGTGAAGCTGTACTCTGAACCTTCTTGAGGTGTAGGAACCTGCTGCTTCCCCTTCTCTAACTCACATGACTTCCTGAAGGCTTGTTCCTCCTCAAATTTCACATCCCGCCTTACAACTGTTTTTCTCAACACAGGAATGTATATGCGGTAGGCCTTCGAAGTCTCATAATACCCAACAAGGATTCCCCTCTCTGCTGTGGGCTCCAACTTTGTCCTCTTCTCTGAAGGGACATGTGAGTATGTAAGGCATCCAAAAATCCTGAAATGTCCAACCTCAAGTTTCTTTCCTGTGAAAGCTTCTTCTGGAGTTTTGCTCCTCAAAACTTTATGAGGACTCTTGTTCTGAATGTACACAGTCGTGTTACAAGCCTCTACCCAAAGAAAGAATGGCAGACCCTGATCATGCAACAATGATCTAGTTGCACCAACAACTGCCCTATTCTTCTTCTCTGCTACCCCATTCTGTTGAGGTGTATACAAAACTCATTGAACTCCTTGGAGGGATACTCTCCCCCATTGTTTGATCGCATAGTTTTGATCCTCCTTCCTGTCTTGTTCTCCACAAGAGCTTTAAACTCTTGGAACTTCTGCAAGACTTCTTTTGATTCCTTGCTTTTTAAGAAATAAATCCAGGTCTTCCTGGAGAAGTCATCAAAGAAGGAAATATAGTGCTCGTAGCCCTTCAATAATGTAGTGGACATCGAACCACAAAGGTCTGAATGTATCAAATCAAGTGCCCCTGCAGATCTGTTGTCACTGCTTGGGAAAACAATCTTAACATACTTGCCAAGAGCACACCCTTTGCACACGTCACTGTGCTCTGTGTAAATTTTGGCACACCTGTCACAATATCCCTCAAAATATTCAAAGTTGGATGATGTTAGTGAGCCATCCTCCTATTCCATAGTTCACATAAGTCACAACCATCAATGTTGCTGCTATGAGCTAATGCACGATGATTCTGAAACTTGAGCTTGTATAGTTTCCCACTGCGAACTCCAATCCTCACTGCTGAAGTGTCTCTGGATCCCTTGGGGTGAATGTGAACATTTCCATCTTCGAATGTCACCCACAATCCCTGATCCTCTATAGTGGAAACCGATATCAAGTTCTTCTTCAACCTTGGAACATACAAGACATCCCGTACTGTCATGGACTCTCCAGACTCCCTTTGAAAGGAGACTGTCCCTCGTCCAACTACCTTGACTGAAGTGTTGTCCCCTACTACAACCTCGAGGTCTACACCATCCTCAGTAAGATTTGTAAAGTACCCTCGAACACCAATCATGTGGCTGGAGGCCCCGCTATCTATATACCACACATTAGTAGTAGAAGCATTCAATGAATGACAAGTATTTAGAGCCCACTCTTTGTCAATCTCCTTTGTGGAATGCTCATCCACATTTGTTGACGTGCAAGAGCTACAGGTAATTAATGAAAAGTCTTAATCAATAGATTCATCAACCTTCAACCTTGTAGCCATAATCTTTGATTAACTGAAAACTGAACCAAGAAAATCTCGGAAACCAAAAACCTCTCTCGGTCACAGATCTGGCACCTGCTTGCACAGATCTAATAGATCTACCTCAAATCTAGTCACTGATCTCACATATCTAATATGTCTCTACACAGATCTGGCACCTGCTCTCCAGATCTGAATACTCACAGATCTGAAGTGTGATTGCCCGGACCTTTAACAAGGCTCTAATACCATGATCATTTTTCCAGAGGTCACTACTTGCTCTAGAAATCTCAACCCCAACTTGGCCACAGTTTACCGCAAGCCTCATGCAAAGCGAACCCACTTCTCAAAGCCAGAGAAGTAATAATGAAAGCAATAAACTTAAAGAACAAGGCACATGGAATATACTTATCAACAACAACTGAAGCAATCACACAATGGACAAAAATATATCCTAGAAACCCCAATGGGGAAAACTAACTACTGAGGGATTTCTTCAATATCGAGCCAGAGCATATAATAAGAGATGTACAATAAAAAATATAAGGTAAATAAACCTGAAGGGTCAAAACCCTAGACCTACATGCAACTGTAAGTGCTGCTCTAGGGATATGAACTGACTGCTCTGTACTAACTGATTTCTGATCTCATCTTCAACTAGTCTCTGGAAGAAGGTCTCTAACTGTCATTGCTCTGATTTGCTCAACCATGGAATAAATATCGCAACTTCTCAGTCTGAAGTGTGCCCCCTCTGCATGGGAAGTGCGTCCCCTCCTCCACTGCTCTGAAGTCGCCCCTCTCTGAATGAGCAAGTCTTCGATCCCTCGGCTCTGGAATCCTGTCAAATACTGAAGCAGTCTCAGCATCCCAAAAGGATACTTCGCAAGCACATCAAATCCGTCTCAGATCTAATCTCTACTCCTCAAAGACTGTGCCCCTCTCTCTGCTGCTCATTAATCTCTGAAGGAATCTCCCAAGACGTCTCTCACACACTTAGTGATGTAGTCTCCCTCATCATTGTAGAAACCCTGCAGCCTCACTCTCTCAAGAGGATGCCCTCAATCTAGCTCAGATGAGTGCACCCCCCCTCTACATGCAGAGAATGTGCCCTCCTCTCTCTCTCATCTATCTCTGATGAAAAATACTCATTAAACTTTTTCGGTGACCCCTTGCCTCCTTATATTTACTCACTGACTAATTAGGGATTTCCAAAACCCTAATATGAGTGCATGCAAAAATCCCACTTTTGCATGCTTTTTAATTAAAAAGGTTGCATGTGTATGACAAATCACCCTGAAAGGTCTGCATGCATCTGCCACTGGATTCATGACCCTGGGTAGAGTGCATCTCACCCTCTACCTCATCCCGATGCCTATACTGAAAATGCACCTCCATGCTAGGCATCTGAACATGAAGGACAACTTTCCTACTTAACTATTCAACAAATTTTTAAGTATTTGGGATAGATGTGTAGTCCCAAATCTCACCTTCTTAAAATTACAAAAGTAGTCTTTTGGGGGCTATGTTGGTTTTCGGATAGGAGTTGGGGATAGATGGAATGCGTTCGATAAAAGCACTCAAGTACATGTTTGTTTTGGAGATAGGATGTGCTATTTCATTTTGGATATAATTAATACAATTTGAAAGTTTGTATTCAAACAATGTCTCTTGTCAATGTGATAATTCTGGATTTATTGCCTTCTTAGTGGCATAAATTTGATTGAAAATATAATATTTTATTTAGCACATTTTATTATTTGGAAGCCCCTCATCATAGAAGGGGATCATGAATATATACCCTTCCAACTGAAATTAAGACTATCCCTTCAAATTTGATCCTTGGCAGCAATGTCCAGACGAAAAGTTCCAATATTAAGGGTGTGCAGAATTACAAGTCACTAATGTACATAATTAATGTATGGATCAATTATTGTGGTTTGTACAGAATTTTAATTGATAGTTATCACTGTTAATGTATGGAATTAAGTGACTAAAATACATAATTATCAATTAAGAGAACGAAAACATGTTTGTACAGAAGAATGAATTTGGTGTGTGTTACCAACTAAGTCGCACTTCAGTTGGACTTCCAGAGAGCCGCCAATGTTGCACAATAACTTGTGCTTTTCAGAGTTCAAAAGCTCCAAATTAGGCCTTTTCAGGACCCCTTTTTCATTTTTTGTAATGTATGACCATGCCCCACGGGGTTTGTAATAAAGTGTGCTAGCATGGTGGTCTTTGAGTGACTTGGTTTCCTAGGACTTGACAACCAAAGAAGGTATTCCAAGGAGTTTTTCCCCTTGTCAATTATGCTTTGCCTTTAACCTAGTATAATCGATGAGTTTTTCTCCTACACCTCCAAAGCTGGAATGCCCGAATTGGTTGTTAGGCCTTGGGGGGTTATTAGAGTCCATTTTTTAACATATATAAACATGCTAGACACTAAAATAAAGTCATATGGTCATATACTAGGTCCCTCTGTGGTTGAAATCAACTTTTAAAATTTTTTTATTTTCGCGGTCGTGGACCATTTTTTAATTTTTATTAGAAAATTAATTTTTTCAATTAATTAAACCATTTTTCCTATGGTTTAATTGAAAAAATTCAAATTGTAATAATTAAGTGGTTTGTGGGTGGAATTTGATAAAAGGATGCTCGGTTTCTAAGCCAGAGCACTCATTTAACCCATAAACCCACTTTTCCTAAGTTTTAAGTATTTATCTAAAAAATTGATATTTACTCAAATACTCCAAAAAAGACAAAATAAATCTCAAAAAGACATATTTATTAATAAAAGGACAAGTTCCTAAAAGAGTGGAGGATGTCCGGAGTTAGTCTGAGGTTGGACTAAAGACATTATACAGTCATCAATGAGTTAACTGAGCTCCAAAAGAGATGATTCCAATCACAACAAGCAAGTTCCAGTTAACTCTCCTTCAGGAAATTTGCCCTCTCTTTGCATGGGGCAACTTTGTGAGATGGAGGGTGGAGATTAAAGGTGAAGATCTCAAGGTTGGGCCTGCCAACCACCCTCACATGTGGCACAATCCTCTTCCTTTGGCTTTCAATCAAGATCCAGTTAAGCATCATTTAACTCCCTCATCAAATGGAAGTCGCCCTCCTTGATTAGTGCACCCTCTCTGCATGTATTTTGCTATTTAAAGAGAGCATTGCTCCATTGTTTCGAATTTGAAGGTGGAACCTCTGCTCCTACACATTGTAATACTTTTCTGAATATTGAGTAATAAAGAAGGCTTTGGAGGCTAGTCCTGATGTTTTTTGTGGAGACTTGATGTACCAAGCTTTGTGTATGAGGTAATCTGTATTGGTTTCATATGTTTTGTATATTGTTGAGATATATCTGTCTTGTTATCACACCATAGTAGCTGGGCTACTATTCTTGCTGAGCAGATATCTGCACTTTCCAGAGCTTTGCTTTTACAGAGATCAGTTATGATGAGCAGTGTTATTTGGGATCACTCACAGATCAGAGCAGTATATATATCAGACATTGAGTAGACCTTGTGCCAAGGCTGAACCTTGAGAGCTTAGATTTGATGACCGATGTGACCTTTTGTTCCATACAGTTTCAGTTCAGTGCCTAGAGTTCTGGATGTTATTATTACAACAGTGTTTCAGTTGTTTATGGATGATGATTATTGATATGATATGATGTGGACTTGTGATTATTATCATGGATTATTGTCTTCTTGTTTTAATCATCTTCATAGCATTGACTTGGTATATGATTCAGGATGTGGCAGTACTATCTAAATAATAAAATGGAATATCTTGGATGATTTTATAAAAAATAAAATTGGATGTATTACTTGCACTCTAAGGTTTTCTGACAATACTCATTGGTTTCATTACCCTCCTGTGAGC
Source organism: Larix kaempferi (assembly GCA_027924585.1). Taxonomy (NCBI): domain Eukaryota; kingdom Viridiplantae; phylum Streptophyta; class Pinopsida; order Pinales; family Pinaceae; genus Larix; species Larix kaempferi. Next base: position 6,226,578 of record BSBM01000938.1, read on the forward strand.
TTGGACATGGTCTTTCATGACATATTTGTTTGCTAACCTGGGCACCACTTTCACTTGACTCCATCCATCCATGACCTTCCTTATTTGGATTTCACCTTGACTTGCCTTCTTGACTGCTTGATATAGAGGACTTCCCCATTTTTGCCTCTGTGTTGGACCGCATCCATGTTTGTTTTGTGTCTCGGCTCTGAGTTGGTGACAGAACTTGCCTTTGGTGAGTGGGATTTTATGCCTAGATCACTCTAGTCGGTTGCCCCGATGTTTGGCTTAGTGTAGAAATCCCTCTAGTCACATCAGTTGTTGTTGGCTAAAACTGAAAGCACGTGTACTACTTATATTGGAAATCTGTTATGAAAGCCTGTGAACTTAAAAATTCTAGAATGTGTTTTTCAACACACGTGAATAAAGGCTAAAGCAATGAACTGCTAAAATACCCCACGAAGGGTATAGAAAGGTCTAAAAAAAGAAATGATTAAACAAATGCTATATCTAAATATTGTTGACCTCATATTTATAAATATGCCCCGGATGCAAGCTGCGATTAGTTGTGCTTCTTAGTACATGTGAAATCCCAGAGGGGGCATATAGGCCAAAAAGGCCATGGAATTAAAATGAATGATCCTAATGAACCTGGATCAATTTGATGTAGACATGATGCCTAAGTTGAATAAACACTCTCTAAACAACTTATCCACTTGTGAGGCACTACCATTCCCTTTGTTTATTTCGTCCAGCACAGAGTGTAGCTTTCCCTTTCCCCGTCCAAAGTGTCACTTAGTTGAGTTGAGCAAGTCATCCCTTTTGCCTAGTCTTCTTCTTAGCCTTCACCCTTTGCTAGCAGTTAGGCCATGTCCATTGGATGAGTATGTCTTTAAAGCTTTTGTGCAAGTAAAATATAAATAATGTTGAAATATGTATATATATTAACTGCCACTGAATGATGTTTATACTTTAAGTTAAGATGTGAATATGATTAAAGGAACATGTCTTGATCTTATGTTATAATCTAGTTTTTGGTTGCATTTTGACCATGGTCATTCTTGGGATTCGTGATGAGATGGACCACTTGTGCTTATGGATGTTGATCTATGGTCCCACGTACACCTATTGATGATTCCATATGTTGGACATATTTTACACTGTCCGGGTATGGTGGACCCTACAGATGGCCCCACAGGTCCACCCATGGTGTATGAGTACTCATCCCTAGTGGATTTGGGTCTTCTGGATCCATTGAAACACTTATCTTTCAGTTCTGGGCACTCCTGGGCATGATAGCAGCAGTTATCCACCTATTGACCAGTCTGGGCATGCTGATCCAGCCTATCCAGTAGAGGCCTTGGAGGCCATTCGTTGCCTAGGGTGCTACAGAGGAAAGGGGTGGTCCAACCACTTGTTTTTACCATTATACCCCCCTTCCGGACAGCTTGGTACCCTCAATTTGACAGCGCAGGCACTTTGGATGGCATTTTGGGGCACTTTCAGGGTTTTCAAGGGGATAAAAAAATGGAATAAAAGGGTCACTGAGGAATTCGATTTGGGCAATTGAGGCAAGGTTTGGCACTTGGTCTGCTCTGAGGTCATCTATGGTGAACCCCCCATCTTCCAGATCAGTTGGCATCAGTCAGTGGGGTCCACAGTGGTTATAGGAGGTCTTTTACTGCATGTCTCTCTCAAATTTTGGAGATGGGATTTGATCATTTGTATATTTGACATGTCATAGACTCATTATTTTATATTATTGTGCCACGAGGACATGCTAGTGAAGGGGATTAATACCTCCTAGCCCCACCATGTGCTCCTAGTGACTTGTCTTGGTCTTATTGTGTGGCACATGTATTATTAGCCACCCCTCATGTATGATGTCACCCTCATTGAGTCTCTTTTAGCTATGACGTCATCACTTAGTGAATGATCCATGTGATATTATGTATTGGCTCATCTTAGTCGTTGATTAGATTGTTATATCTTTTGATCTCAACCACTAGTTTTAAAAAGTGGTTTTGTGGTGTAGGGTTTTGGTCTTTATTATCCTATAAAAGGAGGAGACCCCCCTATTGTAAAAGCACCTTTGGAGCTCTTGAAGATTGGAATAGAATACTATTTTGTGGATCTACTTCTCTTGTCTTGATGGATTCTTTTGCAAGTTGAATATACAGTATTTTCTCTATGTATCATTGTGGATCTTGGGCTACTAGTCGTTTTTCTGCAGGGAGGTTGAATTGATGAGCAGGAGGACGATTTGAAGGAGGCTATTGTTGGGGGGACACACATATCTTCTCTTGGGTTGATCTTTGTGACATAGATGATGCTTTCTATTACATCTCTTCATCATTTTCATAATTCTTTTACTTGGCTTGTTTCTAACTTGATCTTGTCTTGTAGGAGGAGGACGATTTGACTCTCTTTGGAGGAGGACGTTTTGGTGCAACAACTGTATCCGGTTGGACTCTTAATACAACCGTATCCGGTGTAATATGCCAGCCCGTATCTGGGTTAAGCTAGCCTGTATCCAGGTCTAGGGAGGAAGATGTTCCATCTTCAAATAAACTGATATATAAATATATAATAATTAATGGATGATGAAATACAATGGATATGGCCGCCTTAAATATGGCTGGGCCATCCACTATTGAAGAGACATTCCTCTTCATAACTATAATAATTAATTACTATTACCAATAGTTTATAACCTATTTATTTACTAATTTATTGTTGTAGCATTGCCTTTCCCTTCCCTTGGGAAAGCTTTGTCCTCAAAGCTGAGTTTTCTCATGACGTCTTTTATTCTGGCTCTATGTTCACACTGATGACTTGAGAGATGCGATTTTGATTACGACCATTGCCTCCTTTTGATTATTTTGTCTTGGTATTTGCATTAAGTATGAACTTGGTGAAGTTTTGTTTATGCTTTTTCTACTTGTGTGATTGCTTCTTTTAACTATGTTTGTTGTCAATTGAACATGCTCAACATACATTACGACCTTAACTATTTTCGTGTCGTTATTCCCAACACATTTTGTGTCAGTTTCTTTGAACGGGCTCTTTGTGCTTATAATGCTCATAAGAACACCGGTCTTATCTTGTGTCTAATAGATATTATAGTTGCTTTCCTTGATGTTCTTTACAGAAGTCCTTTTGTTGGCATATGTCCTTCGTGCGCTTGTTATTGTGATATTATTGTCAATGCATTGATCATTGTTATTGTTAGTAACATCGACTTGTCTCTTATCACAATCTTGGTGAGGATCATTTTTTTTCTTGTCAAATACTTCATTGTCATTTTCTTCATTACTATGGTATGTTATATCTTTGTCTTGCACAATATCTTTATTGATGCTATTACTCTCATCGGAAATGGCATAATAATCTACTGTATTTTCACCTTTTACATTAGCTTGGGTGGTTTGTTCTACCATATTTTCACATCCATTTCCTTCAAACGTTTCGTCAATAGATTTCTTTATTTCATCTATATCCTTAAGGATTTTCTCAAGGAGATCTATGAATTCGTCACTATAAGATGCCATCGATGTTTGAACAAGGGACTTGGCGTCAGAGATAAGAAGTTATTATTATATTTAATAATAATAATAATAATTTTTTTTATAATATTATTATTTTTAACAATATTAAAAATAATAATAATTATTATTAATAATATTTGAAATTTTGAAATATTATAATGTAATATTATAATATTATAATTTTTTGTTTGTCTGGAATTAGGGTTTATGTGGAGGTGTGGCATGATGGGAGTGTGCCAGGGTTTGACGTGGAGAGTAGCAGATGCAGTGAGCGGAATTTTAGTGAGGGTGTAGGCCGTAGAGGGGAGTGTTGGCTGCCCGGAAGGAGCGTGGAGGAAATGGTGGGTAGGCAGTGGTGTGAGCGTTGAGTTGAAGGTTGAATGTGCAAAGATGGAATAAGGCAGAGTGGTGGAGGGTGCAAGCCAAGAGCAGAGGTCGAGGGCGTGAACGAACTGCTGGGAGAATGGAGGCGAGGAGTGAAAAGAGAGGAGGCGTGGCTAGGAAGGGGGGCACGTAGCAAGCAAGAAGGAGATAAGGGCGCGGCGTGGAGTGGATGGGAGTGTGGGGATTGCGATAGAGGTGTGAAGTGGTGGCCCAGAGCGGATGGCGATTGGAGGAGACGGGAAGCGAGAAGGGCGCGGTGCATTGTGAATGTGGGAAGATGGAAAAGCATGTATGATAGCACATGGAGTAGGGTTTGCAACGCGTGTGGGAAGGAGCGCAAGTGGGAGAGATGGGGTAGGCGGTAGGAGTATAGTGAAGGAGGATGTGGGAGCTGTGAGGAATGCGCTGTGTGCTTTGAGTGGAGGCGTAGTGCTTGGGCGTGGAGCGCGAAAAATAGTGGAGGTGCGGGTTGCTGGTGGATGGCGTGGAGAAGCTGGAGTATGAGCGGGAGCATGGGGCAGATGAAATGAATGGGAGGAGAGAGCGTGCAGCAAGGTGGGGAGATGTGGAATGGAGCAGAGAATGGAGCGCGTGAGAGCACATGGATGGAGGGTATGGGCAGCAATGACGACAAGGGTGGGATGGATGCAATGGAGTGTGAGGTGCGCGAGGAAGGGAAAGATAAGGGAGCGCAGGACTGTGCGGGAATGAAGAGTGAAGAAGGAGAGATTGCTAGGGGAAAATGGATGCCAGAGAAGCGAAGAGCTTTGATACCAAATGCAACAACCGTATCCGGTTGGACTCTTAATACAATCGTATCCGGTGTAATATGCTAGCCCGTATCTGGGTTAAGCTAGCCTGTATCCAGGTCTAGGGAGGAAGATGTTCCATCTTCAAATAAACTGATATATAAATATATAATAATTAATGGATGATGAAATACAATGGATATGGCCGCCTTAAATATGGCTGGGCCATCCACTATTGAAGAGACATTCCTCTTCATAACTATAATAATTAATTACTATTACTAATAGTTTATAACCTATTTATTTACTAATTTATTGTTGTAGCATTTGGCTTGGAGCACTAGATCTCACACTTGAATATACACATAGGGGGAATACTATCAATTTGCAAAGTGGCCACAAGCAATTGAGGTATGTTCTACAAGGTATGTACTTAGATGCATTCATTCTTCTTCATTGGTCATCAAACCCTTAAAATCAAAACCCTCATTTTACATTTTTCTAGATCTACTTGGATCTAGCTTGGCTTTGGGGATAACATTTAAAACCCACCTCTAAAGCATCCACAGCAATTCGGATATATAGTTTGGTGGTGATTGGCCTCCATTTGACCCACTTCCCAAGGCACCTAGCCCTCCTTGAGGCAATTCGCATTTCTTGAGGGATGCTAGTTTGGCTAGTTCCTTGACATGGGTAGGTGAGATCCCACTTGATTTGGATAGATCAACCTTGATAACCTACCTCTAGTGCTTCACCTCTTTGATTTTTGCCTTGTGGGCCCCATTCCTCATTTTGAGAGTTGATCCCACTTGATTTGGATAGATCAACCTTGATAACCTACCTCTAGTGCTTCACCTCTTTGATTTTTGCCTTGTGGGCCCCATTCCTCATTTTGAGGGTTGAGCCCCACTTGGGTCATTAGGTGATGCATTTTCAATCTTAGATCTATGGAGGTCTAGCAAGCATTTGGACTTAATAATTAAAACCCACCTTGATATTTGTCTTAACTACCCCAATCTACAACTTGGTGGAATTTGGACTCCATCTGCCCCCTCAAATTAAGGCACTAGTCTCCCTTGGGTAAATTGCACTCCTTGGGCTAGTAGTCTTTTGCTAGATCCCATATGTGGGTGTTGCCTCATGCATCTTAGATCCATAGATCTACATCATCGCATCCCCTTAGTACCATTTTACCCCTAATTTGACCTTGTGGGCCCCATTTGGACCATTTTCCACTTTTAAAGGAGTGGGCCCCACTTGTGTAACTTTCATGGTACTAGATCTATCTAGATTGAACCTCATAAGTTGCCCTAGTCATTCATTGGTTGAAACACTTGTCACCTCTTAAGCCTCTTCAACCACACTTAAACCCTTGGGTCCACTTAATCTAACTCACCATTGGTCTTCTTGATTCACTTTACACATTTCCCTAGGAACCTTTGGGTTAGCTAGTCTTCATTGATTGGCTAGGGTCTCCCCCTTGATCTTGATTAGTCTTGATCTAAAGTGAAGAGTGCCTCGGTTATCGTGACACCCAACTTGCATTGGGAAACGTGGCATCTCTTGGGTCACCTCTTTAGTTGTCCATCTCCTCTACCATCCTGGATGGGATACCATTAGGGGCAACTACAAGTTGTATGATAACATGTCTTTAAAGAGAAACTATTTTCAATAAGAACATCAGGTAGTACTTTATAGATTGCTTGTTGTTGTTGAAGGGTAGAAGGAGTAATAGGGATATATAGATTCTTGTTTGAACTTATATCTTTTGGTTATTCTTTTTATTTGCACACACAAATATTGCTAATCTCCTTGTACAAGTGTTGTGAGATCTTTTGCATGTAACCTATGCTGGAAGAAGTAACAAGCATGTTAGCTTGTCCATCTTCTAGTACCTTTGAACAAAGCTCCATCTCTCCAGCCCATCAAGGAAACAACTCCATTGCCCAAAACTAATGCTCAAACCCCCACAGGTTTCAACTTCCAGAGACATAAAATCTTCATCTAATTCATTACACTCCTTTTTATATTTAGATCTAGATCCAAAAGTTCTTTTTTTAAATAGATCTAAATACTTGCAATCAAAAAATTTATTAAAGATTCATCCAATAGTTAGATCTAGATTGCTTTTTCCTTTTTTGTTTCAAGTTTCAAAGCGTAGATCTGAAAAGCAAAAATAGGATTTTCATTGAGTTTAAAATTTTTTTCAAGCAATTTAGTGCTCATACATTTACTTGCCATCTCTTAAAGAGGCAAGTAAAGATCCTAAGAAGACAAGCTTTCTAGCTTGCCTTAGTTAGTTATCTTTTTTCATTTTGTTTTATGCTAGTTTTCATAGTTTTTCTGAGCATATTTTGTATGAGTGGCCAAATCACTTTCTAAGTGTTTTTGGCCATTTTATGACAAAAAGAGCTCGCTGGTTTTTTTTGCATGCATATCAGTTTGGTAATTAAAAATCAATTAAAATTTGTTTTAGAGGATTCTGAGGTCATCCGGAAAGTAGTTTTCATTCACTAGTTAGACAATGAGTCCATCCTCCAACAATGAACTCAAGGTGTACTTGAGGTCTCTAAAAGGCCTCAAGTTTGGTTTGCCATATGGCAGCCACCTTCTGTTCAATGATCAACTTTATTCAACAAAACATTCTTTTTCACCCATACCTGAGAATGTCCTTGGCTGTAATCATTTGGTCTTCAAATCTTTTTGCATTATTCCTCTTCCAAGATTCATCTACTTTCCTTACTGATGGATATGAAAAACTTCTCATGGATTGTCTTCTTGGACTTGCACATGCTTGGGCTTTATGACCAGCACCACCATAGGTGAAGCATTTCAAAGTGTGACAGTTTGCAACAACATGTCCAATTCGGTCACATGTCCAACATCTAATTGTGTCACTTTGACTTCTAGCTCTTCTTCCATGGAATGTACAGTCCATAGCCCTGTGACCAAAACCACTACATGCATAGCAATAACCATTAAAATTATTTTCATACCTGGAATTAAATGGTCCCTTCTGTAACAAAGACCTTCTTGCTGGTTGTGTCCTTCTTGATCCTTGTTTATCATGGCACTTTTCTCTATTGCCTTCATGACTTCTAGATTCCTCTTCAAATTTTTCTTCAGATGGTTGAGAACTTTCTCCTTCTTCAGAATTCTTCTCTGACTTGTCATATCCTATCCCTGTCTTGTCATGTGGAGATCTCTGATGGTTGAGAATGTGATCCAAAATCATAGTACCTTTTCCAAACTTTAACTTAGTCATTAATTCATCATTTGCCTTGACCAAACTTTCTTTTAAAGAAAGAATTTCCTGTTCCTGTCCTTGGAAGATTTCAACCTTCATATTGAGTTGCCTTCTTAGATCTTCTTCAAGGTTGTTTTCCATTTGTCTTATCAAGCCTTGACATTCCTCTTGAGATTTTTGCAGTTGATCCTTTAGAGAATGTTTTTCTTCTCAGAGTTCTGAGAGTTCTTTCTCATTTTGTTCAAGACTTCCTTCATATTTAGCTACTAGCTTTTGGCACATGCTTAACCTTGCTATTTCTTCTTTCAGGGAATCAATCTCAGCTTTTTGAGTATTACATACCTTTTCTTTGTCATTTAATTGTCTTGACATGGATTTCTCAAGTAGTTGTGCTGCTTTTCTTTCTTGACAGTTTTCTTCAGCTTGTTTTTATCATCTCTCTTAAGTCATCAATCTCTTCTAGTGCAGCTACAAGTTTAGCCTCACAATCCACAATACCTTCATCAATTTCTTCAATCATATGAGAGCAATTGTCAAAATCTGAGTTATTACAGACAGAGTGTTAAGGAGAGCCTTTACCTTCATGGTTGATTGCATCTTTGATCGTACTGGCTTCAGTTTCTTGTCCTTCGGCTGAATATAGATCCTTTAGTTTGTCCCAAATCTCTTTAGCTGAGACACATTGTCCTACCCTTTCTTTGACAGGATCAGGTAATGTGTCTAGTATGATTTCCTTGGCTTTTGAGTTGTAACTTCTAGCTTCTTTCTAAGTTGTTGATTTCACGTTCTTTGGAGGGACAACCATTTGCAATTGAACTCCATACATCATACCCAGCTGATTGCAAGTACCACTTCATCTTTGCACTCCATATTGCATATTTGTTTTCATCAAAAAGAGGTGCTCCATTTTCTGAATAATCCATGTGTGTCCAAGGATCTCCTTCAAGCTAGTTAGGCTTGTGATGAAGGCCAGGCTCTGAAACCAATTGATGGACACAATGGCTCACTGAGAGGGGGGGCGGGGGGGGTGAATCAGTGAGCCAACACTTAATAACAATTTCAACTTCTTCAAAACTTAATCAAGGATCATCAATAATACTTAAGCAGAATTCATCAATCACCATAAGCTATACATCATCATTCATCAAATTAAGCATGTCATCTCTATAATTCAGAAGACACATAACAAGATAAGCTAGTCATAAGACACATCACAAGATAAGCTTTGTAAACTTTTTATATTGTGATTGGAGACTATTGACCACCAAAACCGAATTGGTGGACAACGATGTACCATGCACATATTACATGTGCCTTGAAGATGAGAAGGAAATACTTAATGATTATATCAAGCGAGACAACTCTTCTTCTCTCCTTCTCTCTATGAAATTTCCGCACCCCAGTAGGGGCTTTTGTAAGAATATGTCAGCATGAAGGTCTAGTTTTGTGTAACTTAGTCGCCTAGGACTTTATCATTAGGGAAGTCCTTTCATCGAGTGTTTTTTCACTTGAATAATTAAAATTTCTCTTTAGAGGTTTTAATTATTTGAGTTTTTCACTCAAAACTGCCTCCAAAGTGGTGAAAGGTGTTCTAGTGATCGAGTTCATGGGTTAATTGAGGCCTAGGATTGTTCTATATTACCATGCTAGACATTATCAAGAGTCTTGCAGAATTTCATTAAGTTTTGAATAGGATTTTTTAATTTTTGGTCATTAAAAATTGTCACTCAAGACAATTTGTTGTAATGTAAAAGATGGTTACTTGGTCATTTTTTATGTTGTATAGGGGTATGGGTACTCAAGACAAATGGCATGAGACCCCCTACACCCTTGGGCCAAGTTTAAATTCATTCAGACGAGTATTACTATGGTTTTGGTCACTTTTTCCCAAGTGAGTCAAGGAAATCAGTAAATTGGGCATTTAATTAGAGAGCAAAATTTTCTAAAAGTGACTATAGTCACTTGGCATGGCCAAGTAAAGGTCCTAAACCTTATGTTATGTACCCAACATAAAAACTAAAGCTTAAGGGGGGGCCAGGCAAGTATTTTGAGTGTGGTAAAGTGTCCACTCTAGGGGGTGCACCATCCTCTCTTTGATTGGTTGGGTGACTAAAAGTCAATGAGAATGGCCCCACTATGGTGGTTTCCTCCCCATTTGACATAGTAATAAGGTTGGGAGCATTAAAATGAGGGTTTGTCTCCCCATATTTGAGATCCCAAACCATGGTTTTGCCCTCTTTGAGCAAATTTGCCCCCCTCTCTCCCTTGTAACACTTGTCTAGCATGCAAAGAGCCTCTCTTTCATTTTTCCTATTTATGGAAGACATTCCTCCTCATTTGTGTTACAATCTCTCATGCTCTTGCTTCATCTCCATTTCTCTCATTCTCTTTCTCTCTTCTTGCCCCATTGTTGGGCCATTGTAATTTTCAGCCATTTGGTTTGGTAATACAAATTCTTTGGAGGAGATTTGGTGTTGTTAATACTCTTGGATGGTGTTATGCTTCAGAACTTCATAGCTATTCAACTCTTGGGAGGCCAAACAAACAAACTGTTTCGCTTTGGTAAGATCTCTAGTAGTTTTGCTAGTGATTTTATGAGTTTCCTATTTAGCTAGTTAAGATCTTCATATTCTTGTTGGTTAAAGTTTATGATCTCTTAGCTCATTTGTAAGTACTTACCTTTTATTTTAGTTGTGTAGCAATATCTTACAAGTTGCAGGTCACTAAGCTTTAATGGTGGACTTCTTTGGTCAGATACCCCACTCCTCCATGCATTGGATGAGCAAAATAGCACTATCTTCTCATTTCTTTCCCATTTAAATTTTCTGCATTATATTTTACATCTTTTACACATACAAATCTGATTTGAATCATTGTTTACATATTATTATCTCATCAAAATTTGCTCATAAATTTTCTGTAAATTTGTATATTTTTGTATGAAAAACTAACATTGTCCCAAAGTGATTTTGGACATTTTTCTGTGACTTTTTGCTTGCTGGTTTTTAGCAGGTCTGCACACATTTAAGAGGGACATGCTACCCAAAATCAGCCATCTCCAAACATAAAGGGCCTCCACAAGTCACCAATTCGACCATTTGGGTAAAAAAAGAAAAAATCACTCTTTTCTTACTATTTTTCTATTGATTATCAAGTGCTGAAATATTTGTCATTGTAACAAGCACAAGAGAGTCTCTTGGACTTGATCTTATTGCACTTTCACTTCAAGCATATCTTTCTTATTTAGTTTGTTCTTAGTTGCATGCAAAGGAAGAGGCTCCGCCCATCCTTGCATGGTTTTGTTAAGTAGTTTTGTTTACTAGTTGTTTTTACTTTAAGCATTTTTATTTTGCCCGCACCTCACAAGTGAAGTGGCTCCTCCACTACAGTGATATCGCGCTTGGCTTGTTTTCTTTATTTCCAGTAATTTGCTTTAAGTTGTTTATTTTTCTCACACCTCACTAGTGAAGTGGCTCCGCCACTCCAATGATATCGCGTTTGACTTTCAATTTTATTTATGTAATTTTATTTGCAAGTAATTTCATTTCGCCCGCACCTCACTAGTGCTGTGGCTTTGCCACTCCAGTGATATCGCGCTTGACTTATATTGTCTTAGATTAGTTTTGCTTAAAGAAATAAAATTTAACTTAAGCCTCATTGCCTCAGCTAACCCCTAAAATCAAAGAGATAAAAAATCAATTCATTGCTGCTCCTGTTGCTCTGTTGCTGCCTGAAAAACTCAGATCTCTTCCGAAAAAATCAGAGCTTCCTTTTTCTTAACCAAATATCTCTTACCAAAATGAGGCGGATTGCCTTTTATTTATACACATCTTGCTCTCCATAAATTATGCTAGGATGACATGTCCAATAACTTTTTATTTTATCATTAAATAATTCAAATAAATCAAATAAGATTTGTTTTAGGATGGCCGACCCCATTATTTCCATGTTATCTTCTTCATCTTTGCCACATCATCATCGTGGGTTTTCCAACACTTCAACTCTTCAAATGACCACCATGAGTGGGTTCCAATAACCCTTGCTCCATCATATGCCCGCAAGGGCTCTTTGGAATGCCCATAGAGGCTCTTTGGAATTCCTGCAAGGGCTCCAAGATATGCCTGCAAGGGCCCTTTGAAATGCCTTCATACATCCTCAGAAAATGCTTGCAAGAGCTTTCATTTATGCCCGCATGAGTCCTTGGAATATGCCCGCATGGGCTCTTTAGAAAAATGCCCGCAAGGGCTCAATGTGATGCCCGCAAGTGCCTCCAAATATGCCCGCAAGGGCTTCTGAATATGCCAGCAAGGCTCTTATGGATATGCCTGCAAGGGGCCTTAAAAGATGCCCGCATGGGGTCTTGGAAATACCCCCAAGTGCTTGATAGAATGTCCGCAAGACCTCTTATAGGATGCCCGCAAGGGCTCTTTAATTAACCCTATTGTAATGCCCGCAGGGCTCTCTCCATATGCCCACAAGGTGTCCTTCAACATTAATTGCCATGTCATTAATGCTTGCTTGCTTACCTTGTCATCACTCTTCGTCATGCTTACTTGCTATGTCATTATTCTTTGTCATGCTTGCTTGCCATGTCATCAATGTTTGTCATGTTGTCTTCCATTTCATTGTCCTTTGCCATGTCATTGTGCTTTGCCAAATCTTTGTCCATTGCCATGTCTTCATGTCATTGCCTTGTCCTTCATTGTCCTTGTCCTTCATCAAATCTTTGTCCTCCATGTCATTTGTCTTTTTCCATGTCATGCTTGCTTGCGTGTCATGTCATCACTTCAACCTTTGGCATTAATGTGTTGTCATCAATGACAATCATGCTCATTAGGATTCGCGTCCTTCTTCTATTTTTCTTTTGTTTAGATTAGATTTCTTTTAAGTTTCTAGTAATTAAACAACAATATTGAAGCACACAACGTCCTCAAAGGACCTTTCTAATCGATGTATCATTCATATGCTTATGTGTTTTTCAACTATACAATTGTTCATAAAATTTACCTAAAATTTACCCCCTTGCTTTCCCGAAGTACTGCACCATTCTGTGGTGTGTGGAAAAGATATTCTTGGGGTTTAGTTTAGTTTAATCATCCACTTCAGAATTATTGATAAAATAAACCTACACTTGAAATCCGAAGTATGCTCTTGAGCGCTGCAGCTTAAACTGAACAGATTGGCTCAATCGGAAAAGGACGTAAAGTAATTAGCTTTTAATAGGGAAATCCAACCAAGTTTATCTTTGCGAACTCGGGAGGTTGCGTGGGTGTACACCATAGAGTCAGAAGGCTACTTTAAGCAGGTTCATCCTCGCCTTGTTGGACACTTGGTTAAGCCGCTGTAGCACTCAGTTCAAGAGGTTAGACCTTGTTGGGCCAAATCAAGAATTTTACCCACTCCTTTAATACCCATTAATAACTCTAAAATAAACCAACAAGCCTCTTGCAATACTTTCACGACACTATACATCAAGCACTTGCATTTATTTCTCGGCACTGGTCATCATACTTTATAAATTGCTTAAACTAAATCATAAAATGTCGTGAATGCATCTCTATCTTATGTGTTGTGTTATTTAAATGACAATTGCAAATGATGTCTTGTTGTATTATTTTTCCATCTCATCATTTTAACTCCTAGATCAGACTTTTATTTTGTTTTATAGTTAAAAGCCATAGATTAATTTTATAGGGACCGCCCCCCTTGGCTTCGCTAGGAGTAAGCCTAGACGGAGAATTCGAGTAATCAGGTGATAGCACTTGACTCTCACTTGCCCCCAAGGACACACTGAGCGGCTTTAAGGTTTTCTGTCGCGTCCCCCTCCAGGTGTGTATTAGGCGGCAACAGTGTGCATACTACTCAGTGGCATTGTAAGGACAATGTTGATTTAGAGTGGATGCATTGATGTGTATAGATTGGTACAGACATCTGTGTGTATATGGTTGAGCAATTGAGGGATTTAATCAATGAAATTGGCCAAGAGTTGGCTCTAATACCAAATATAGCAGAAGCTTAATTTGATTTAATGTTTCAATTAGATATTGCCAAGAAATATAAATATTGAATGTATAAAATAATGAATGATATAGATTTGGAGTGTATGTATTGATGAGTATAGATTGTTACAAACAGTTATTTGTGTATGTTTGAGCATTTGAGGGATTTAACCGATGAAATTGGCCAAGAGCAAACTCTGATACCAAATGTAGTAGAAGCTAAATTTGATTTAATGTTTCAATTGGATATACCAAGAAATATAAATATTGAATGTATTAAATAATGAATGATAAGATGATGATTACAATGAGCCTTGTGACAATACACTTATATGCATTGACTGGTCATGAGGTGAAGGGGTATGTGTCAATTGATCTTTCATTAAGCTTATTATTATTTGTTAAGATTATATGCTACTAAAGACTAAATTCTAATGTCATGAGCATTTAATACATTTTTACAATAGAAACATAAAGAGGATCTCTGAAAGATACACAATCACAAGGTACACAACAATTTATCCTGGGAAACCCTCAAGAGGAAGAAAACCCAGCAAAAACTTCCTCAATATAGATTACCAAAGTACAATGCCCAAATAATAAGTCTCATAAGAAACATAGACAAAACCCAAATACAAGAGCCAAGAACAATCCTCCTTCTCCTTCGCAACCCTTCCTCTTCCTCTCTTGTGCAAGGCTTGAGTGGGAGTGATGCAAATGAGAGAGTGACACTCTTTATTTATACTTTACTTTCACTTGACCTTTTAACCTAACTAGGCCGACCTATCAAACTGACAGGGCCGACTTACCTAGGAAGACTCAAAATAATATTTATATTAAACTCTTTTGGGTACTGACCCGACTTACGATGGAGGTTTTACCTCGTGACTTTTACATGACCTTTTACATTAATGACATCTCCCGAAGGAGGAATAATAATAATAATGTAAAGTACAAGTAGAATATTCTTCGAAGTTACATTATTTCAACATTATTATTATTATTATTATAACAATGTTCTTAGAGAGATTGCTCTTGTGTGATGCCAGGGTTTGCTCTTGTGATACTAGGATTTGTGCCATGATGAGAACCCTAGAGGAGAACATGATAATGGGGATGATGATGGTTATCATGGTTCTTTTTGTAGCATTAAGGTTTCTACCCTAGTAGAAGACGTGGAGAGTGGATTTAATGGCTTGCATGATTTTGGAGCCTTGATCTTGTAGGCAGTGAGGCTAGTCCAAGATCATGGAGAGACTAGCTTGATAAGCCTGGAACTCAGTGTGATCCCTTCCTCCGAAAAAGACAATTATTGTATTCTTCGTGCTTGTATTGATGTAAGAGTTGAAGACTTAGGGTTTAAGAACTCGAACTCTAGGATGGACATGCAAACTTGGATGCAAGTGTTAGAGTTGTCTTCCCATGTACTTATGTGATACAACATGACTAAGGTTTGTAAACCCTAAGGAAGACAAGAACGCTATTGTGGGAGCTTGTGTGATGCAAGCTTGGAGTATGATAACAAGGAGGACTTATCTATGTCGACACTAGCATGAAGAGGATCTTTGGTGGAGTAACCTGTGATGGTTGGGAGTGATTCCTAGCTGCTAGGAGTTGGTGGCTAAGTTTTTCTTATGCTTTCCCCAGCTAAGGTTTGGAAAGCTTGACTTGTACCAACTCGCGATAAAGCTGTGGTATATACTTGTACTTAATCTTTTTTTTATATATATATATATATATGTGTGTGAAATTTTTAGCTATCCAAATATTGTGTACTTGCAGATTTGATTCTCAACTTATGTTATCTTCTTTATTGAGTTTCCAACCTTGTTGTTCATGCCGATTTGACATTACATATGGCAGAATTGCTTAAGTGATCTAATGGATATACAGAATATAATGGAGCAGATTTGCTAATGTTATAATCTGTTGTAATAAAACATTTCAGATATGCTATATGCCTTAAGAATTGTGCCCAAAGGATTGTAGCAGTATGGTATAGAAGTACAATAATATGGTATTTGGTATTTATTCTCTTGGACTGCCATGTGAAATTGGGCTGAAGTCAAGCAAAATATTACAGTTATAATTTAACATTTCAGATCAGCCCTAAGGTTGAAAGTTCACATGGATTAGATCCAGGAAACCTCAAGTAAATGAGGTGAAATTTCATAATTGCATTAATTTCCCGATTCATAAAATTTCTACATAATATACCGAGATTCATTAGTTTTAGCATATCATAAACTTTCACCTACTATTCCTTCTCCCTCGCCATCACCTAGATCTCCACCTAGTGCTCCACCCCATTCACCACCTTCTCCTCTTACTTCTTTTGGTCCACCATCACCCATGGCTAGTATTGACACTGCACAACATAGACCTTCAAGTATTGGCAATTCAATAGCATTGCCAACTTTTGATGGTACCATAGATAATGGCCTACAAATTTCTGTTTAAGTCCATATGGAATTCCCAAAACATTACTGCTGATGCCCAAAAGTTATGTGAATTTGTTATTACCTTTAAGGCACCTGCCTTAACATGGTAGAGGAACAACACTGACACAATATAGTACACTGACTATGATACATTGTTACAAGAATGGATGAGTAAAAATACCACCCAATCCTATCTAGATTTCAAGAGATCAAATCTATACAATGAATTGAATGTATTACTGGACAACTAACATACACCCTGCCTAAAAAGAGGAGAGATCTTGTTGGTTTGTTTCCAGTCTTCCATCAAAAGTTTGATTGCCTCTTGCATGCCATGACTTATAAAGAAATCACATTCACTGCCATGAAGCTGTATGAAGAAATGGCTTGGACAGAATGGAATGCATCTAGAAAGACATCTGAAACTAGAGCACTATCTTTTGTTTTCATGTGCATTGCCACGAAAAGCCAGTCTTTTACAAAATCATAGGCTCAATGTGAGTCCAAGAATTTCATAAGATAAGAAACCCAATTGAATATATATAAATTGGCTATGTTAGGAATCTGCATTGTCACACAAACGATGAATTGAAGGGAGAGTGAGAAGATGAGAAAACAAAATCCCAAAGATAGACATAGGCCAGGGTAAAGGATGGACAATTTCTTTTTTCACACAACTCAGTTGGAGGATGAATAGCACTACAATCATTCAACTGTTGGACAAACCAATGTCAGCAATTAATTTAACTAGTTATAGTTGACAAAATTTTGTAAAGCTTTGGTTTAGAATGATGCTCACATTTCCATACTATTGGATGGCTGGAAAAAGTTCAAATTCTCCTAGCCACTGTTTCCTATTTGAATAAGGATGTCCTTGACATCTCAAGATTCCACTTGTTCTGTAGATGTCTGCATGCTTAATGCTCCTACTGCTCCTATCTTCCACCTTACAAGACGTTGTAAAAAGTTCATTACCTGCAATAATGCAAATTAGCCAAGCAATGACAAGATGACTCCAGCATTACCATACTATTATACATATACAACTTGGTTCTTGACTAGTCTGGCACAATCAAGTTATGCATCAATATTTAAGATGGAAGCATTTGCATAATTTTAAAACATACATATCCCCGTCATATTTCCTATAAAGATTTAGGAAGATATATGCAAAGGCACTTATTGAGGATATGCTTTAAAATTAAAAATGATCTACCTCAGATGGACTCTGAAGTGTGTACAAAGCACTTGTTTCTTTGGCAAAGGATGACACAAGTATTCCACATCCATAACCCTTGTCTTTAAGAACCTGCAAAGAAATGACAAAACTCAGCTAAAGTAGATAGTAATATAAATTCAAATATATTTATTATGATGTTGATATGTGTGCGTATTATGAAGTTGATAAGTCATGTTCTAGTGGTAACGCAAAAAGTTGAAGGGCTGCACTTAGTGAGTACAAAAGGCAAGAAGATATCCCTTTAATTAGGTTGTTGACCGTTCAGAACTCATGCAGACATACTAAGCATATAGGCTACTATCAAGCCTATGGGATAGTCGAACTCGAGGAAATATGAATACTGTGAAGAAACTTAACAATTCAAATACATAAGAGTGGACCTCATGAGGGTTATACATCAATAATTTCCACTTATCTGTCTCCTCATGATTAACTTGAAGCTGCAATTTATGAATATAAAAGACAACATTGTTGCAAGGAGATTGTGATTTAGTCTTGGTACTAGTGAATATTTTAAGAGGTGTATGCTACAACAGAAATATTAGTTTGCAAATTGAGATATTAGTATTACCTTGTTGACTTATGATACATATACATAACAAATTTTGGAACTAACTGTTTGGATAAAAGAACTCTTTCGATGAATAATGTTGTTTCTTGGAAGTTAAAAACTACAAAAATGTGGTCATTATGGCTAGAATGGATTGGATGGGAACATTAAAACTTGAGCATCTTATGTGCTTATGTTTTCATTTGTGTAGCTTCCTTTAAACTGCATAGAAAATCATTATTTAGATAGAAAATTTGGGACACCATTTCTTTCTATTACCTTTTTGAAGAGAGAAGCAACTTAGATTTTGCTCCTATAGTGGATTTGAAATGGTTGGTAGCCAAGGTGTAGATCCACAAGAAGATATACATCCCTTTTATTTCTTAAAGTTTCCAAACAATTGCCTCATAAAACATATCACCACTTAGGATATGCCTCTTAGGTTTGGACTGTTACCGCCCAAGCTAGCATGTGTCATTAAAGTCCCAAAGATGCATACTAGCCCAAGGGAACCAAGAGGAAAGGCCAATGTCACCACACCGATTTGTTAGAAACTTGGAGCATAATAACCCTCTCCGTAGCTTCACTCTCTTACCTAGGGACTTAGGCTATGATCTAATGATTCTACTAGACCAAATCCTATTCAATTTGGCCATTTGATCACCCTAGAGACTCCTACTAAGCTCTAAGAGTCCTAAACTGCTTTATCTACCTTTTATAGAACTCCTGAAGTCTATTTCTAGCTGACAAAGGCACATTCCTTGATTTGGGGATTCTTTCCATGATTTTAGGAATGCTTGAGTGCAATTCGAGTTCGGGAGTAGTGCATGGGTTCCCAGTCCACAAACCATGGTCCTAACACACCCTAACTGACCCTAAGAGCTATTTCTGACCACTTAGTGCATTAGTTGAGTGATTTTAGGGATGAGGACCACATGCATGAGTCCACACTCAGTTGCACCTAGCATATAGGAAGCAAAGTCCACTTAGGGACCACTTAGGGTGGTTATGGGGTTGTTAAATCCCCTCAGCAAGTTTGCATGGCTAACAAAGGGCAGTATGTCTCTAGTTAAGCCTATTTAGGATCTCATGCATTAGAGGAACAATTCAAATTGTCCCATGACCTATTTGAATTGCCTATATGTAATCATTTGCTACATTTTTTTTATTGACAATGTAATATAACAATTCACATGTTATTGATCTATATTTTGTGTAATCATTGATGTTTAGCTCATTTATAACATAAATTTGTTAGATTGTTGATCTCTTTCATAGTATTGCTCTCATGCTTAGTATCTAGATCTAAATGCTCCAAACTCTATATGGTATCAGCGCTGCATGGGTGCTAAACAAGTTAGGGTACGAATTTTGCAAGGATCAAACTACATTGCAGGATGAAGAAGTGCATTTGTAGCCATCAAGAAGAAGATTTGCTGCCATGGATCTATCTCCCCAATAGATTCTCACCCCCTTCAACTATTTCAAATGGAAATCAAAAGTAGAGATGCTCTTGAGGATGAAGGGGCTCTACCTTCCCGGATAGGATACCCTTAGTAGCAGCTAGTCTTTGTGTGATAACATAAACCTCTTCAATATATATTCCATTCCATCAAAAGTTATTTCTATCAGGCAGGTAGTGCCTTTGGTTTTTCATCATAGTCATCCATGGGCCTTTTTCGATGGGACGTGTCAGGGAAATGAGCAGGTGTGTGGATTGGGTTTTGTGTTATATGTCTCTGAAGACCATCATTTCTCTCATACTTACCAGACTCGGAATCGGCAATAAATTGGTGAGGCAAAAGAGCAAAGAGTTTGAATCGGATCGGGAAAAAATCAACAAATACAAAAAATTAAATATATACATGTATTTTGAATTAAAAAAGCATTTTCCATAGATATTTGAAATAGCCATGTCCATATACTGCAAAATATCAATAGATGTCCAAAAGATATCAAGATGTCCAAATTTCAAAATATATCAATTCTCATGACCATATGTATTTCAAACTTTTCAAAATATTTAAAACTATATATTTAATTATTATATATATATATATAACAATTAATAACATTTATTGATGTATAATATATATATTATATGTGAGAGTTATAACATATATTATATATATAATAAAATTGACATACGCTTTATAATTTTAAATATATAATATATTCAACTTTATTATTAAATTAATACATTCATACTTTTAAATTAAAACCCCTATGGAAAATTTGTAACCCGTAACCTATGTCACCGGGTTCGCCGAACCTAAACCTCCAGGTTCGGAATTCAGCAAACCTAAAAAAATTTGAAAAGTTCGTTCAGATTCGACGAACTTGATGGCCGAACCTCATGTCGAACATGAAGACGAACTGGTTTGGCCATCAAGTTTGCCGAACCTCTTAAAACCAAACCTCAAACGAACCTCAAGCGGATCGGTTTCAGCGGAGGTTTCACATTTCGGCAAGGGTTTTCATGTTTCAGCGGGCTTTTTCTCATTTTTTCGACAGTTAGGGCTATAAGTGTACACTCTGACGGGCGACGACAGTGAATAACCCGACTCCTGATTCGGGCTACTGCGACACTGAGCTACTGAAGCTATTGCGTGCTCTAGCCACTAGTCACGACCCTCTACGCTATTTGAGAGATTGATTGGAGATTGTTGAGAGACATACTACAACCTCGATAAGATTTGGTGATCGGTGATTTCCTCAACTGCTATTCATCCCGTGCCGCGATTTGATCATCGGTTGGGCTCACGACGGGTGGTAATATATATATATATATATACGAGCCGCGATTTGATCATCCGTTGGGGTCACGACGGGTGGTAATATATATATATATATATATATATATTGATATTTCATAATTTATATATATATATATTATGAATTATTAATATATATATTTTGATAATTCATAATATATATATACGTAGTATGAATTATCAATATATATATATATTGTTAATTCATACTATATATATATATATATTATGAATTATCAATATATATTATATTGATAATTCATACTATATATATATTAGGAATTAACAATATTGTTAATTCATAATATATATATATATTGAAAAATGTATATAGACGAACCTATGCCGAATCCCATCCGAACCTCATGGGAAAATTCGAACCCGAATCGAACTTGAAGGTCAACGAACCCGAACTCGAACCCAAACCTTATGACATTGATGAACAGGATTGTCATTGATGACACCATTAAGGACAAAGGATTGACTGGACAAAGTGTTGGGCATTGGATGGAAAGCTTGATGACATAGACAGAGTGGACAAAGTGTTGGGCATTGGACCACCTAATGAGCCAAATGACCCATTCTGTGGTCATTTGGAGATGGCCCTAATACCCTAAATGATGAGGTGGACAAATGTCATGGTTGGATGATGAATGTGTGATGGGGCCAGATGATCATTTGGACCAGCAAGACTGACTTAGTGACATAGCAAACAAAAAGACAAATGCCAAGCAAGCATAAGCTTGTGGGCATGTAAATGGCAAATAAACGTGCATGATGGAAACCCTTACGGGCATCTAGATACACCAGCGACGAGCATCACTAAAACCCTAGATTGCGGGCATCTCACTCCAAGCCTCTGCGAGCATCCAAAAAAATGAGACTGCGGGCATGAAATCTGACAAACGTAAGAGGATGTGTATGAACCCTTGCAAGAAGGGGTTATTGCCCTCCTGCGGGCATCCCAAAGACACCAGCACGGGCATGAAAAACCACCACAATGGGGGTTTAAAAGACAGTATTCCAAACGCCAACGGAGAAGCAAATATTTAATTAAATGAAGCACCATCGGCCTACACAATCCAGAAATACACTATGTGTTTCATTATTGACATGTCGGCCATCTGACAAACGTAAGAGGATGTGTATGAACCCTTGCAAGAAGGGGTTATTGCCCTCCTGCGGGCATCCCAAAGACACCAGCACGGGCATGAAAAACCACCACAATGGGGGTTTAAAAGACAGTATTCCAAACGCCAACGGAGAAGCAAATATTTAATTAAATGAAGCACCATCGGCCTCCACAATCCAGAAATACACTATGTGTTTCATTATTGACATGTCGGCCTCCTTGAAACGTGAACAAATCCCTATATTAATAAAAGAACAAAATAGTGTTTTTAAAGTGAGGTGAGCGTGTGTGAATCTCGGTGGAGCGTGAAGGCGAGTCTGAGTTCAGGGAGGCATAAGAGAGGAGAACCAAAGTTAAGGATTGTCGAATTTTGGGACAGTTAGCAAATTCTGTGAATGTATGAGGACTTCGGTGTAGTTTAAAGAAGCAACTCAAAAAGCAATAAAGAGTTTGGAAAGAGGACAGCTCGGGGGTTAGCAGAAAACCAGCAGAGAGGACAGCTCGAGGGTTAGCAAGCAGAGAGGACAGCTCGGGGGTTAGCAGAAATCGAGCAGAGAGGACAGCTCCATTTTGAATCATTGGAATATATAATTTTGGAAGTTACAGAACAATTTGATGAGATCAAAATGTTAAGTTAAGTATGCTAGAGATGATTAATCTTTGAAGCAGTAAGGAAAAAATAGTTAAGTTTATCTTTTATCTTTGCAATTCATTGTAAATTGGATTGATTTAAGATCAATCCTTGTTTGGGAGGAAGGGTGGTGCAAGGGGACTATCCAATGTCCATATTCAGGTTGTAGCTTGATTAAGCCATCTCAGTTCAAGCTGAGGATGAGGTATTGATTGAGGTTGAAGCCTTTGATTGACCAATTGTGGCTGGTGTATGTACTGTGTTGCAGCACAGACCTTTTGCACATAAATTATATATTTATACAAGTGAAACAAATTCATTGTTATGGTTATGCTTTTTCTGAGTAAAGTTTATTAGGTTATTATTGTTATCACACAAACTCTAGCTGTTTATGGTAGGTATCCCAATAGGGACAGTAGAGGTGAACAGCTAGGCAGGTGTAACCAACAGTAGCCAGGTCCTACGTCCAAGGGACAGAAGTCACACCGGACAAGGCTACAGTCACTTTAGACGAGGCACGTAACCAATTCAGGGGGGGAGACCCCACTCAACCAATGATAGTTGAGTCTCAACAGTCAGACACCCAAACCCAAAAGATAAACAAAGTGAGAGACAGAATGGATGACTAAGTGTGAGAATTCTTCCAGCCTAGTAGAATCGAGACTCTGGATGGGAAGATGTACTAGAAGAAACAAATTCAGATCTGATTACACATATAAATGATGAATTCTATGGAAGATTGGAAGGCTGGAAATTAAATCAGCAAACAGAAATTTACTAGAAGAGTGGTTGGGGACCCTGCCTATGGGAAATGAAGCTTGTTATGATTTATCAATACATGGCAGAGATGGATCAGCAATTGAAACACATCTTCTAGTGATTATAAGATTATTAGCTAGCTGATTTAAAACACAAAAAACGGGCCAGCAAGAAGTTGAGTTGAAACTCCCCTAGGGGGATGAGTTAAATGGTGGAAAAATGGACCTAGGGCATAGAAAAATAAGCGTTTATACTCACTTCCAACCAACGGAATTTGATATCCTACGGTAAAAAGACGTTTTGAAGCCGAATATCAAGTACCCAGAACCCCAAACTAACCACAAATAGGCTGGAACAGAAAAATGCCCCAGGGGGGCGTTTTTGCCAAGTAGACCAGTGCTGATTAGGTGGGCAAATGGAGTCTAAATCAAATGAAACTTGGTATATAGGCTTTTAAGCATAAATCATTTGTGGGTTTACAAGGAAAACAAATTTTAACGATTGATTTTAAAGATTTTAATTTTGGGGGTTTTAGTGATTTTCTGCTCAACACACATACAGTGAAATTTTTGAAATAAGAGACCAGCAAGAGAAACCTACTTGAGAGTGAATGAGATGGATGAAATTGTTGAAGACTAGCTCCCCAATTCAGTTGTTGAGCAACCGGGTGTTCCCTTGTGCGTTTGAGCTCCCAGCTGACCAAAAATGCCTCAACTACCTACCACAAATAAGATGAAATCAGTATATGCAGCAAAATAGTTAAACAAACCACCAAGTAAATGACTGAAAATAGAGGAATTGAAAAGCATTAAGCAATGACAACTCCCTCTTGTTGATACTCTGAAAGAAACCAACAGTTGTGGGGTTCCCACTACAAAAACTGCGCCCTCCTCCAGCTGTCTTCTTCACCTGCAAATCGAGTTGGCCAAGGCAAGATAGGAAACATAACAATAACCTCTCAACAAAGCTAAGGCAACTAGATATCAGTCAAACAATCCACATCCATGCATAAACTCTCAAGAAATCAGTAGAAGAATGGCTCTATATTGTCAAAACTCAAGTGCAAAACTGTGCCAAGAGGGAACAATGGAGGTGAGTGCCTTCTCTTATAGAGAGAGGCCACTCCCAAAATAGGTTTCCCCCCAAAATGGAGGGTTGAGATCATCTCCCCAATCCACAAATCGAATGGTGGAGATGTCTCTATGGAGGGGGGTGCGAATTGCCCCAAGGAGAGCGCACTAGAGGAGGAGAGGGGCCCATTGTGGGGGCCACACACATAATACAAAGTGTTGGGGGGTGTCTATATGGGGTTTTATCCCCCCAACTAATACTACAAGGGCCCACATGCCTCTATCCAACAAAATCGAATTCCTCCCTAAGGAGAAAAACGCCCCTATGGGCCAAATCGACCTCAAGTGATGAGCTGCCATGGAGAGGACCCCACCAAGTGCCAATAATACATCAAACCTTACCATTTACCTTTAGAAATTACCTTTACCTCTGCCAACCATTGATTTTTCCATTTGCCTATAGTTGCCTTAGTCAAATTCTGATTTTCCATGTAATTTTTTTTGCTGGTTTATATGGATGAAGATGAAAATTGGGCTTTTGACCCACTTTTATTGCCCGGATTTCCAAAACGTCTGCTGCAATGCGATCGTGGACCTCAAAAGTAGTAGGGATGACCACTTGAATGACCCCGATCCATCACTTTGGCATTATTTGCCCCAAATCCATAATTTTTAATTAAAACAGGTCAAAGTTGACCAATAATAATTAAAAATTTCTCAAATGCTTCAGTATTTTGCAATTCCATCACTTGCATGCTCATACGGGACCCCTGTAGATAATAATTGATCGAAATCGAAATTTCGATCGCAACATTTTTTTGGGCCCATTTTGGCCTAGTCAACTCAGTTTGACCAAGTCAAATCTGGTCAACAATAGTGCTAGCTGAATACCTGTATGCAAACATGGAGTGACAAGGCTCAATTATACAAGTTAGTACATTACTAAGCAATACAATGATAACATGGTGATCAAAAATACATTAAATCCCGGGATAATACAAGGCCCCGGTGAAGTGGGCCCGCCACCTCCAAAAGACCAAAATGTTAAGCACATCTATAGGATTGACCACTTTGTTGACTTTAGGTGATGCGGACAACAAGGCAAAGGATGCGGGAATACAAAGATGAAGATCATGTGACCCTTTGGACAACTCGGGAAGGCGGGGTCCAATAAGATAAGTATGCCATGACAAAACACGGGGAAGGGCGGTGCCTCACAAATGGGTATAGTGCAGGGAAACCACCACTAGCCATCTAACAAGTATCTCACAACTCACATCCGTATCCGAAGACTCCGTGAGGTTCTTTTCTAGAGCCGCCAAACTGGGTGTCCGGCAAACCGTAACTTGAGACTCTAGGGGGCAATCTTGAGCTTGTCCCTTGCTCCTTCTCGCCTCCTTGTCCCGCAGGACTAGGTGAGGAATAACCACTACAAATGCTGACATGTATGGCTTACCAGAATCCATGTGTGTTCATAAACACATTGCATGGATTTTACAATGAGTTTCATACTTAGCCCTTTTTGGCTAGATTTTACATTTACAACATAATGGCCTTTTTAGCCTGATTTACATTTCATTTCTTCATTTACATCAAGGCCCTCTTGGGCTACATACATATCTCAAAAGATATAAACATGGTGCTCATACTGCAAAGGTAATGGGGGTGAGCAATACATGCTTTGATGACCGATGGGGAACACCCAGTGAGGCTACACAATCCTAACTGCATTGCAACATCGGGGGCAACCGACAGGAGCAAATCCCAGGTCTAACCGTGTATCTCACACACTAAAGAGCCAAGGCACAATAAACAGGGAGTCATGGCAAAATTAGAGATCAGTGGGGAAAGGGGTCCTGGGGTGCACAAATCAGAATCCAAGTCGGGAGCAAGTATCATGGATGAGTCAGATGATTGGGGAAGGTGATAATGGAGCTAAAGTTAGCTACCGAGAGGGACTAAGTGGTCAAGTCTATGCCAAGTATTGAGGACATGACTCAGCATGCATATACATAAGTCTAACCGGAGGGGTGGACTGACATCATCAAGGGCCCAATCACATCATACAATAGCTAGATCACCAAATATATCATCTCATGCGAAGTTAGTGTACTAACAAGTATAAATAATCCTAATCTACAACATGAGCAATAATCATCAAATGCAATACCTGCTGCACCATATACCTACTGCTACTGAACCTGTCTCTGAGTTGGATCTCTGCTGAATCCGGGCATATAATAAACCAGCAATGTACTGTGACAGTCTCGATCAGAACAAGAATAGGCAACTGTCTCAAATGGGCTTGTGTCAAAGCCTGGCAAATCAAAGGTGACCCTGTGGTAGATGGTAAGTGACAATGTGTGTAGCACTATGCATCTGTCTATCCCCTCTGATATATCTGATAGGGGAAGTCTGAACAAAACTGCCTCATCTGAAAGCGGCTTATCTCCGATCTGGAAAAAAAAGTATTGTGCGGTCCTCGGCCGCACAGTCTGCAATATGGTATCTCCAACTACAATAAGTGTGATAACACAGGCTCCAGCTGGGACAAGTGCTCTAAGGGAGAGAGTGCTTGAGAACCACAGAATCTCTGGTCCGTAGCACCCCTCTCATCATCATCAACGTACATGCACCCGCATGCTGTCTGCATCATCATCATCAATGTGTACCTAGCCCTATAAAATGCAGACGTTGTACCAATCTCTGCAGAGCACATGTCAAGCCGCACAATATACATGTATAATAATCCAGTAAAAATAAACAAAATGACAATGTTGAAACAAAGATATATCAATAACGAAATTAACTCTACAGCATTTTAAAAAAAATAAAAAATTATTAGGCCGACACATGGGGTGTAATAAAGTGAAAAAGAACAACTGAAGGGAAACTATGGTACAAAAGGACACCAAAAGATCAAAAGGTGCGAAAGGTGCGAGATAAAGCAAAACAAAAGGGGGCAACCGGTCGTTGGACACAGATAAAGGTCAATCCGGGGCTAAGGACAACCGGCTGCTGCTCTCGAGAGCTTATTAGCCGCAAAAAGGAGGACGGACTCAAAGCTAGATCAGGGAATATCTCCCCGGGTGAACCCGGGAACTTACTCCTGGAGCAAGTGACCACTCACAAGGACCGAGAAGTAATGCCCATCCTCGGTAGCTAGAAAATATGAGTCCCTGTCACGGATCTCAACCCGAAAGGGGCCCACCAGAAGCCCGTAGTGGTTGCCAACCATATGATAAAAGGCGTGGTGGGACATGGAAACCCGGTCACCTACAGCAAAGTGCCTCCTGTTGACCGAAGTCGGGTCAACACTTATGTCCCGGAACAATGATAACTCTACATTTCCGTCCTGGTCGGGATGGTGGTCTCTACGACTAACGTGGGAAATGAAACGGTGGGATTCCCCGTCGAGGGGGATCGCCACTTCTCTGATCAAAACTTCCCGAGGTGCCTCCCTCTCGGGGGCAGGGCTAGCTCGGGGACCAAAGGATCTAGGATGTGTCATATATATCTCAGTCTCACCAATGGTCCAAACATCTGGGGGATGGGCAGACAGGTTGCGGGTGGATGGATGCGCGGAAGGCAAGGCGGAAGGTGTCGAGGTGGTATGAATGCTAGGTCCCTTTCCGGAAGGGATGGGGATCTCCGAAGGCAGAAGGAAACTTGGGAACTGGAAAGGACGAGGGGAGGGAGGTGGGGTGTCCATAGGGAGTGACTTGAACTCTCTCGTGATGTCTGCGGGAAGAGAGAACTCCTCAAGGAAAACCTGATCGGATCCGACACTTCCGGCCTCACTCCTGGGAACAAAGGGAAGGGGAAAGAAACTCCAGTCAGACTCGTCACTCTCTTCCCCAGAGAGATCCTGGGACGGAGGCCCCACCTCAAGGTAGTCCGGAGGAGATGCTCTGGCCTGCCTGGCAATGTCATTGTTTATCAGGGCCAGCATCTCGGGGATAGTTTTGAAACTTCTTTCCTCCGCAGGAAGGATACCCCTCACTTCCCAGTCCTCCAGGGGAGGGGGAGTGTCTTCACCACGCTCTTCCATCTCATGGTCTTCCTCGTTGTAAGCAGGAAAATTGCGTGTGAGGACCCTCAACTCATCAGGCAGCGAAAACTCCGACTCGTCAATCTCAGTGGTAGTGTAATCATCTAGGTACAGTAGAGCTAACTGTTGTCGGAGGTTCGGAGGATAAGAGTGATCTATAGGGAGTTCCTCTTGTATCCTCATAAACTCAGGCCCCTCAGGAGGAGACGCCAACTCGTTCTCAGGATGCTCGTGGCTGAGTCCCTGCATGCCCTCTCCATCAGAATCCTCATGTGGTGAGGGAGAAGTGGGGGTAGGGAGCCATCTGTCAAATGCATGTCTAAAGTCGGCCTCATCATCAATGTCCTCCCTCTCATCACCGAAGGCCATAAACATTCCTTCCTGGCTTGGTTCACATACCCTGTAGGTTCTTCGCAAGGCATCCTCCATGCCCTCAAGGTGTCCTTTGTAGAAGGGCTCCCGGTTCATTCTCACCAAGACCCCATTAGGGTCAGGGATTGAGGCGTAAGATAAGTCCATCTGGAGATGCCCTCCTAATCCGACAACCCATTTTCTGGACAGGAGCATACCGTAGACCGGCGGAAGGTCAATCACCACCACGTCCATGAGTGTGGAGATGTCTAAGCATGAGAAAAGGTCCGCTCTCATGTTCTTGATCAAGCCGTGGGCCGGAACCTGTTTGGAATCTATCCCACACATTTCCGTAGGGGCGAGTGACCTCCAGGCCCATAGCCTTCATGACCTACAGTGGCATGAGATTCATAAAGGCCCCCGAATCCAACATACAATTGTGTAACAATGTGCCCTGTATACGGAGAGTCAAGTAAAAGGGCTGGTGCCCTCCATTCTTCCTTTCGTATATGGCAGTGTGAATGGATACCGGGGGGTCCTCTGTGTTAGTCTCCTCATCATGTGTAATAGCTAAGGAAAAAGAGGTGTCTGCAGAGGTGTCAGATGGGCTCCTCTCTACCGGGATGTTGTTCAGAAAATCAGTGATCTGACTCCGGACAGAGGGAAGCTTGGCTAGTTCAGTCAAGTGGATGCTTTGCGTTATCTTAGCTAGCTCCTTTTCCAGCTCTATGCTATGCCCAAAAGGCTCGTGGGAGATAAGAGGGCTAGTTCCGAGGTCCGGATGGGGAACCTCTTGCCTCTCCGTGAAGGGTGCAGGCCTAGGTTCATCCCTGCGTCTCCTATAAATCTTGATCTGTTGAGGATCATTGACAGCAGGGTGAACTAGTAGACAAGAGGGGCCCGTTTCTTGAACTTCTTCTTCCTCGTCTTCCTCGATGAGGAACCGGCCAAAATCTAAGTCGAAGGGTGTGTCAGCAATGAAGTTGATGTTTTCTATGGGTTGTACAGGCTCGACATAGGTACACTCGGATTCTAGGTGCTCGTCTTCACATTTTTCACTCCAATGAATGGCCGTAGTGTCAAGGGTCTCAGGTGGTGCAGGAGGTCTCTTATTGTCTTCAGTGGTGGGTCTCCTGTTTTGGTTCCAATATGGTTTGGGGCCATATGGAGCTTTATATCTATCCGAGTC
This sequence comes from Larix kaempferi, assembly GCA_027924585.1. Lineage (NCBI taxonomy): Eukaryota > Viridiplantae > Streptophyta > Pinopsida > Pinales > Pinaceae > Larix > Larix kaempferi. Next base: position 6,256,672 of record BSBM01000938.1, read on the forward strand.
CCTATTTTTGGCTAAGTCCCTCGTTAGAAGGGTGAGGGTTTTAATCATCTCTTTCATGTCATCTGTGTTCCCTAATTCTATGTCTTCTTTTACAGGCTCTTTGCCCTTGCAGGCCCTGGAATCAGTGCGTGATGATGAAGGAGAGTGAATGTCGAAGAAGTTATGCTTCCCCATAGATGCCGCATTAGCTTTAGCCTTACAAGCATTGTCCTGGGCAATCTTAAGGGTAGTAGGCTCTTTGTCTTTGAGGTGGTACCCTAGCCATCCTTCAAATGAGTCCAGATAATGTATTAGGATGGCAGGGTCCGTTGGGCGGATAGTTTCAGGTATTTGGGCTACCACTTTGTCGAATCTGATATTGAATTCATGCATGTTTTCGTTCTCTTTCTTCTTTATTCCTGCTAGCTGGCTAAGTAAATACTTGCCATCTAGTTTGACTGACCATTGACCGTTGAGTTTGGTTACGAAATCATCGTAACCAGTGACTAATTCGACGGCTAGTCGGTCAAACCACTTGCGGGCATCACCCTCAAGTGACATGAAGAGACCTCTCATGAGCACATCTTCGTCAATGGCCCCATAGGCCTCCATGTGTTGCCACATAGACTCGACGTGATCCTCAATTGGGATAGTTGTGCTCCCACTGAACTTCGAAATCTTTTCGAAATATTTGTCGAGATATCGTGGGGAGCACCCTAAATCTGAGCAAAGCTAAAAGCTGAGGGTCTAGCCATGCGGCCAAAGGCACGTGGACCAGGGTTGAGGTTGGCCATTTGGTTGTGGTTTTGCGGAGGGTTGGAAGGTATGGGAGGGGGTGGCACTACCGCAAAGGGTGAGGCTGCAGAATTGGCTGCCTGCCAAAACGAGCTGGGTGAGTGCTCACCAAGGTTTCGTCTGACGTACGTGATAGGTGTGCTATGTAATGTGTCAGAGTGCTCGAGGCTACGTAGGTTATATGGATGGGTTCGGCCTCCAGTGAAGCCGCGGGGTGGAGTCGCCAGGTGAACCGAATACCTCGCTCACCGAAGGTGGGATGTCATTGTAGGAGAAGTGGTGAGTGAACAAAAATGTGTTGGCTGTAGAAATTAAGCAAAAATAAATCAGCCAACTAAGTTTTAAGTTTTGATGCGATGATAGAGGTAAAAGCAAGCAAAAGCTCAAACTCAACAAAAACACGGGTAGGCCTCTACCTCCCCGGCAACAGTGCCAGATATGTTATCAAACAAACTCTAGCTGTTTATGGTAGGTATCCCAATAGGGACGATAGAGGTGAACAGCTAGGCAGGTGTAACCAATAGTAGCCAGGTCCTCCGTTCAAGGGACAGAAGTCACACCGGACAAGGCTACAATCACTTTAGACGAGGCACGTAGCCAAGTCAGGGGGGAGACCCCACTCAACCAATGATGGTTGAGTCTCAACAGTCAGACACCCAAACCTAAAAGATAAACAAAGTGAGAGACAGAATGGATGACTAAGTGCGAGAATTCTTCCAGCCTAGTGGAATTGAGACTCTGGATGGGAAGATGTACTAGAAGAAACAAATTCATATCTGATTACACATATAAATGATGAATTCTATGAAAGATTGGTAGGCTGGAAATTAAATCAGCAAACATAAATTTACTAGAAGAGTGGTTGGGGACCCTGCCTATGGGAAATGAAGCTTGTTATGATTTATCAATACGTGGCAGAGATGGATCAACAATTGAAACACATCTTCTAGTGATTATAAGATTATTAGCTAGCTGATTTAAAACACAAAAAAGGGCCAGCAAGAAGTTGAGTTGAAACTGCCCTAGGGGGATGAGTTAAACGGTGGAAAAATGGACCTAGGGCATAGAAAAATAAGCGTTTATACTCACTTCCAGCCAACAAAACTTGGTTATCCAAAGTAAAAAGTCGTTTTGAAGCTGAATATCAAGTACCCAGAACCACAAACTAACCCCAAACAGGCTGGAACAGAAAAACGCCCCAGGGGGCGTTTTTGCCAGGTAGACCAGTGCTGATTAGGTGGGCAAATGGAGTCTAAATCAAATGAAACTTGGTATATAGGATTTTAAGCATAAATCATTTGTGGGTTTACAAGGAAAACAAATTTTAACGGTTGATTTTAAAGATTTTAATTTTGGGGGTTTTAGTGATTTTTTGCTCAACACACACAGTGAAATTTTGGAAATAAGAGACCAGCAAGAGAAACCTACTTGAGAGTGAATGAGATGGATGAAATTGCTGAAGACTAGCTCCCAAATTCAGTTGTTGAGCAACCGAGTGTTCCCTCTTGTTGATACTCTGAAAGAAACCAACAATTGTGGGGTTCCCACTCCAAAAACTACGCCCTCCTCCAGCTATCTTCTTCACCTGCAAATCGAGTTGGCCAAGGCAAGATAGGAAACATAACAATAACCTCTCAACAAAGCTAAGGCAACTAGATATCAGTCAAACAATCCACATCCATGCATAAACTCTCAAGAAATCAGTAGAAGAATGGCTCTATATTGTCAAAACTCAAGTGCAAAACTGTGCCAAGAGGGAACAATGGAGGTGAGTGCCTTCTCTTATAGAGAGAGGCCACTCCCAAAATAGGTTTCCCCCCAAAATGGAGGGTTGAGATCATCTCCCCAATCCACAAATCGAATGGTGGAGATGTCTCTATGGAGGGGGGTGCGAATTGCCCCAAGGAGAGCGCACTAGAGGAGGAGAGGGGCCCATTGTGGGGGCCACACACATAATACAAAGTGTTGGGGGGTGTCTATATGGGGTTTTATCCCCCCAACTAATACTACAAGGGCCCACATGCCTCTATCCAACAAAATCGAATTCCTCCCTAAGGAGAAAAATGCCCCTATGGGCCAAATCGACCTCATGTGATGAGCTTCAATGGAGAGGGCCCCACCAAGTGCCAATAATACATCAAACCTTACCATTTACCTTTAGAAATTACCTTTACTTCTGCCAACCATTGATTTTGCCATTTGCCTATAGTTGCCTTGGTCAAATTCTGATTTTGCATGTAATTTTTTTTGCTGGTTTATATGGCTGAAAATGAAAATTGGGCTTTTGACCCACTTTTATTGCCCGGATTGCCAAACTGTCTGCTGCAATGCGATCGTGGACCCCAAAAGTAGTAGGGATGACCACTTGAATGACCTCGATCCATCACTTTGGCATTATTTGCCCCAAATCCATAATTTTTAATTAAAACAGGTCAAAGTTGACCAATAATAATTAAAAATTTATCAAATGCTTCAGTATTTTGCAATTCCGTCACTTGCATGCTCATACGGGACCCCTGTAGATAATAATTGATCGAAATTGAAATTCCGATCGCAACATTTTTTCGGGCCCATTTTTGGCCTAGTCAACTCAGTTTGACCAAGTCAAATCTGGTCAACAATAGTGCTAGCTGAATACTTGTATGCAAACAGGGATTGACAAGGCTCAATTATACAAGTTAGTACATTACTAAGCAATACAATGATAACATGGTGATCAAAAATACATTAAATCCCGGGATAATACAAGGCCCCGATGAAGTGGGCCCGCCACCTCCAAAAGACCAAAATGCTAAGCACATCTATAGGATTGACCACTTTGTTGACTTTAGGTGATGCAGACAACAAGGCGAAGGATGCGGGAAGACAAGGATGAAGATCATGTGACCCTTTGGACAACTCGGGAAGGCGGGGTCCACTGAGATAAGTATGCCATGACAGAACACGGGGAAGGGCGGTGCCTCACAAATGGGTATAGTGCAGGGAAACCACCACTAGCCATCTAACAAGTATCTCACAACTCACATCCGTATCCGAAGACTCCGTGAGGTTCTTTTCTAGAGCCGCCAAACTGGGTGTCCGGCAAACCGTAACTTGAGACTCTAGGGGGCAATCTTGAGCTTGTCCCTTGCTCCTTCTCGCCTCCTTGTCCCGCAGGACTAGGTGAGGAATAACCACTACAAATGCTGACATGTATGGCTTACCAGAATCCATGTGTGTTCATAAACACATTGCATGGATTTTACAATGAGTTTCATACTTAGCCCTTTTTGGCTAGATTTTACATTTACAACATAATGGCCTTTTTAGCCTGATTTACATTTCATTTCTTCATTTACATCAAGGCCCTCTTGGGCTACATACATATCTCAAAAGATATAAACATGGTGCTCATACTGCAAAAGTAATGGGGGTGAGCAATACATGCTTTGATGACCAATGGGGAACACCCGGTGAAGCTACACAATCCTAACTGCATTGCAACATTGGGGGCAATCGACAGGAGCAAATCCCAGGTCTAACCGTGTATCTCACACACTAAAGAGCCGAGGCACAATAAATAGGGAGTCATGGCAAACTTAGAGATCAGTGGGGAAAGGGGTCCTAGGGATCACAAATCAGAATCCAAGTCGGGAGCAAGTATCATGGATGAGTCGGATGAGTGGGGAAGGTGATAATGGAGCTAAAGTCAGCTACCGAGAGGGACTAAGTGGTCAAGTCTATGCCAAGTATTGAGGACATCGCTCAGCGTGCATATACATAAGTCTAACCAGAGGGGTGGACTAACATCATCAAGGGCCCAATCACATCATACAATAGCTAGATCACCAAATATATCATCTCATGCAAAGTTAGTGTACTAACAAGTATAAATAAGCCTAATCTACAACATGAGCAATAATCATCAAATGCAATACCTGCTGCACCATATACCTGCTGCTACTGAACCTGTCTCTGAGCTGGATCTCTGCTGAATCCGGGCATATAATAAACCAGCAATGTACTATGACAGTCTCGATCAAAACAAGACTAGGCAACTATCTCAAATGGGCTTGTGTCAAAGCCTAGCAAATCAAAGGTGACCCTGTGATAGATGGTAATTGACAATCTGTGTAGCACTGTGCATCTGTCTGTCCCCTCTGATATATCTGCTAGGGGAAGTCTGAACAAAACTGCCTCGTCTGAAAGCGGCTGATCTCCAATCTGGAAAAATACTATGCGGTCCTCGGCCGCACAGTTTGCAGTATGGTATCTTCAGCTACAATAAGTGTGATAACAATTATATTGCTTTGAATTTGAATTTTAAATAAGAGTTCACAACACCAATTCACCCCCCCTCTTAGTGTTGTGTGTTTTTCAGACATTGCCCGTAACTTCGTAACTACAAATTGTTGAATGGTTGAACTTTACGGCATCTGCATGTTTGGCCCTTGTCCTTGCCTGAAACTCGGAGCCCGCACACAGAAGCAGAACCCAGCGACCCATGTTATGTGCCCTCGTCGAAGACAACGCAACTCACAACCCGCGTCATGTGCCCGACTTGAGAGACCGGTTCGAGACTAGAGAGTGCTCGGTGCTCCTGTTGAGAAGTGGGAGGAGGGTGCTTTTGCTAAGAGTGTTGCTGCCCGAAAATGAATGGAGAAAGTGCCAAAGAAAAAACCGCCCAAAAACGAAAACCGAAGTGGGAAAAAAACGCGCTGAAAAACGATGGAGAAAGCGGTTGTAAAGGGCGGGATTTAAAGGCTTGGAGCAGTCGACAGGTGGCCGAGTTTCGAGCTGAAATCGTGGGCATCTGATTCTGACTCGCGTCGTTCCAACTCGGCTCGTTTAACACCCGATCCGAGTCAAACTCGGAATAATCGTGATTCAACTCATGATTCCTGTTACTATGATTTCTCTTTTAAGGCCAATTCTGGGAATGAAACAAATAATCGAGCAGAGTTCCTATCCTTAATCCATCTGCTGATATTTGCCAGCCTTGAAAATATACACTTGGCGCAAGTGTTGGGTGACTCATCCCTTGTGATTCAATGGATGAAGAAAGAAGTTCAGATTCTTAATATAAATCTACAGGCTCTTGCTCATCAGTTAAAAGAAATCTCAGCACTTTGTTACAGGTGAACTACCAACATATTTACATAGAACACAATGTTTTGGCTGACGCCCTGTCAAAAGAAGGTTTGGTTTTGCCTGCTGGAACATACCAGATCTTTTCACATGAAGGTCTCATTGAATCTATGACTCCTAGACGATTAGCTGACTTTATGGCAAACTGACAATGTGTTTATGATAAGATATATAGTGTATGCTGTCTATGAGTGAAGCTGTTTATGTCATTTGATGTACAGAGCAGTAGCTCTCTTTTAAAGAACTTTGATGATCTTATGTTGTATAGAGCAGAGGCTCTCATTATTAGATCCTATAGCAGTCCTAGTTAGGATTTCTCTCGTTGTGATCGTGCAAGCTGCATCTTTGGATTGTACTTTGAATTTCACCTTGAATCAAAAAGTACTTTTTTCCCTGGGAATATATATATATATATATATCCAAACCATTAGACACCAAATATGGAAAGTTTGATCATGTATATACCATGTAAGTAACAAGGGTGAATATAGCAAAATGGGACCGAGTGCAAATCATGATACATATCCAAAACAAAATGCATAGACATTGAGGGCCTAACATCATGCTACAAATAACTACATATTATCAAAATCATCGCTTATATTGGGAAGATCTTTATCAATGCAAGCAACTGTGCCTTCTTTTCTGCCTCTTGATTTGTCACTCGTGTTTGGAAGTTTAGTTACTGCGAGAAACAGGACAGTTCTGTGTTATGACTTATGCCCCACCAGTTAATCAAGTATGGGCCTCATTTCATTCAAAATGTAATGGCAATATACAGCCTTCATCAGTGTTATAGAGGATGCTCTGTAGGTAAGTTCAGGCCATGCTCCATTTTGTCTATGATTTGTTCCTCTGCTGCGTGGGAGCGCCCCCCAACCCCTCAGTCCCGCTCCGGAAGCTCGCTCCCAAAACACTCCCAGTTTTAGGAGCACACTCCCAAGGCGCTCCCTACCTCTCCTATATTAAAAGCTCCTATACTAGGTTGATCATTTGATGACAATGTTATGGTACCTCCCTTCATTGCCAAGCTCATTTAAAAGTAGTTATGGTTGATCATTTGATGATAATGTTACAAGTTATAACTACTAGATGATTGATGTTATATGGTTTAATCCATGTTTTCTATAGCTAATTCAACATCCTACATGTTTTTTAGATATAAATCAATCAAAATATATACTATATAAAAAACGGTCCCGGAACGCTCCCAAAACAGGAGCTTTTGAAAATTTCGTTGCTCCCGCGCCCCTCTCCCGCTTCTCACTCCCAACAGCATAGATTTGTTCATTAAACAATTTGCCTCAGGCAGTAGAAGCCAGATCCAAGGCTTCATCAAGTACAATGTAGAAGATTGCCAGGTTTAACTTTCAGGTTCATAGGCAGAGGCTAGTTTAAAGTTAGTGTATCCACCAGAATGACAGCTGTTCTTGATATAATAATAATATATATTTTTTTCAGAGAATATATATATATATATATTTATATATATATGTAATGAAAGGTTGATGCAATGCCTGTCAATAATGACAATTCAAATTGTGATGTATTCCAATAGGAATTTGATGATATGGAAAGAAGTGACATACTACAAAATGGCATCCACATTTGAATTGGCATCTTAGAAAGTGACATAGTAGATAAAATAAAAATGAATAATATGGAAGATATTTCACTTGCAATTCAAAAGGAGATTCCAATGAAAATTAAAATTGAAATTTGGGAAGTCTATTTCCATATTTCACTGGCCTTTATTCCTGTTTCAAATATTTGATGAAGTCAACATGAATTATGGATAGCTATAAAGATAAAGATAAGATAAATATATTAATTTCCAACGAATAAAAATGAATATCCGGAAGATATTTTAATTGCAATTCAAAAGGAAATTCCAACGAAAATGAAAATTGAAATTTAGAAAGTCTATTTTCATATTTCACTGGCCTTTATTCCTGTTTCAAATATTTGATGAAGACACCATGAATTATGAATGGCTATAAAGATAAGGAAAAGATAAATATATTAATGTCCAGTGAATGACCAAAAAGGTAGGTCAATGTGCAATCAACAATAAGCACTTGCAGGAGTGCCCAAGGCTACTCTGAAGTCTATAACGATTTTCTTCAATGGAAACCCAAAGAACATGGACACAAGCCATTGATCTGATTGCATATTAAAAAGATGGCAAGCGCACTTCTCAATTTTTTAACTTAATGTTGTTTGAAACCTCTTTAATGTCACTATCTACAAAGTATAAAGATGAGAAATTACATTAAACGCATCTTCATCAGTTCGATCATCTCCAATATACACCGGATGAACACAGCTACTATTTTCCAAACCTGCCATTGACATAAATGATGAATCAAGCCTTTCAAACTGAACTTTTTCCACATATTTATTTCCTTTTATATTTCCTTCATATGAAATACCTTCCCTCTTACTGTAAATCTAGCCTTGCAATCAACAATAGACTCACAGTCATCCAAATCAATAACTAAAACTTCAACCATACACACATGACATCAAGACTTAGATGCCGTAGCAGAAGGCTATCGTTGTAAGTTTGTAACTGTAAACACAACTAAAGATATTTGAAATGCAGTCTACAAAACAGTACTTTTTAATAGGCTTCTCTTAAAAATAATGAATCAGTGCACTAAGACAAGTTGATACACATTTATTAAATATCAGTGTCGGAAAAAATTGGTGACTCAAATGTGACATGCTGAGTCAAACAGAAAATGAGAACTCAAACAAAAAAATTGCATGCAACTAAAGATTTTGAGTAATTCAAATAAATTGCAAGTCAGCCAATTAATCCCCAGTTTTTTCCAATAAACCACTTCACCGGCATCAACTTCACAATAAAAGCAACAATTTCCCTTTTTTCTGATTTTTTGCATTTCTGATTTCATCTGAGGAAGGGATAACAGCGATTTCTTCAGGAGAGAGAAGCAAAAAGAAAAATTCCTTCAGGGCAAACAGATTATTTTTCACTCTTCAGTGATTTAGAGTTAGACTCAATGCTACAGAGATACCTTGAAAGAACAACAGAATCCCTGGTATCATTTTGCTGATTTTTACACAGTTATAAGTTTATAACGTACCTTCTTTTGTCAAAGCTTAAGTATACAGAAGCTAGATTCATCCAGTAGTTCAAAATCTGAAACTTTTTAAAAAAACCTACATTTTTTGGCCCTAGGTTTCAACTTTGTTTCCACAACATGCCAAAAGACCTGGATGTTTCCTGGGTGTGTAGAACCCTGTTGAAGTACACCCTGAAAAGGTCCCCGTCCAAATAACCTTTAATCCTTCTACATGTCAAGTTCCTACTCTCAGATCCTCATTACCTACCTTTGTTCGAAGAACGAAATGAAGACAGCACCCTTCCATTTGTTCTATGATTAAAAAATAGAAAAGACATAAGCAGATAGGATTCTGGGCAAGTGTTTCCAGTAGGGTGACATACTATTTAACATTGCCAAAAATAATCGATTCTACCATGCAATGTTTGATGTTGTTGTCACTGGGCCTGGATTGTTTAAAATTGTGTAATCTTTGCACGTGGCTACAGTAGTGCTTAGACCCAAACCTGCACTGCAGCAGTCAATAAAGACTCAATGCAACTCTAGACACAACGCCCATTGTCACCTCAACATTGATGTTTTTTTCCTTGGATTAGTTCATAACAAGACAAGGGAGGTAGCCCTATCTCTAAAAATGACCTATGGATTGGGCCGATGGGCAGATTCTATGGAGGGAGTGATCCAGAGGACTAGTGCCTGCCATGGATCATGGAACAGAATAGAAACAAGAGCTTCTTTCTACATGGGGATGGATAATTGCAGTGAGGCATCCACAAAGAATGAATCTTACCAGAGCAATGTGACTCAAAACCTATGATCAATGCTGAAAAGACAGCTTTATCCTGGTCGCTCAAATGCAAACATGTCCATTGGTGAAGCATGCAAAATGGCAACACAAACTAGCATGTGCAATTCAAAACACTTTCTTCCACAAATTGTGGAAGCAATTTTGATGCAATACAAAAAGGGTAGCTTCTAAAATACTTGCATTGCATCGGTTCAAATCAAGTGAAGCTTTCATTAGCCCAATATAGTTAACAAAGAATTGACCACTATAAACTAAGTTTTACTTTAACAATTCTAACGTTTTAGTTGCAGATTTCTGAGTTACATGGTACATAACTGCAACCTTTTTCTTGAAGATTTTAGGACATATATACCCCCTGGGCCCCAACAGCATATAGTTTAACTCTTAAATCACCTAAAGATTCCCCCGAGTTTGGCAAAGCACCAACCGATGGTGAGAGGGACTGAGCAAGATGACATTGGCTCTAATCCTATAGTTATATGTACACCTTTGGGTTCTTAAAGCAAAGATATTTCTGGGAAATAACATACTCTCTGTGAGATTGAGCTTTGCACTGTGGTCCTCCCAACTTGAGTTACAACAATTTCATGCATTGCTTCAATCACACCATTCTTTGTTTTGTTTGTTTGTAGTATTGTACCAGCAATAGATGTGCAGTTGACCAATCTGCTTTTCAGCAATTTTTATATGTTTGGGATTATTCGTTGGTTTATTGTTAGTCTGTTCATCTGTTAATGTATACACCCTTAATCTCTTATGTTATTAGCCTGTTTAGTTATTGTGTTTAATGGTCTGCAACACATACTGAGAATCGTCGCAGATTCAAAAATCACTTCCACACTTATATTGGCAGAATGCATTAAGCTTCCACCTTGCAATCTGTCTATAGTGATAACACCCCTGTCATGCATTTCCATTGCAATCTGTTGGGCTTCCTTGGCTAAGTGAGACTAAGTAGCAGAATTCTCCGAGTTTCACAGACTGAAGAATACACTCAACTGCAAGCCTGATCCTACTCAAAGCTTGCTCACCTTCTAGATAGAGGCGTTTTGGACCTTTTGTAAGGAAGACTTCATATTTATGAGTTTCTTATGCAACATATCATCTGCAACACTATATTCTAGAGCCATGTGATAGATAAGTTACAGCATTTGTCATGGACTTGATATTTTTCCTAACAAGTGCTCATAGGCTAGCTCAGCATCATCTTTTGTTGGACACATTATGATATTCTACACAAAATGCAAACAATCTTACATATTTCATATAGATGAAAACAACCCTATACTGCATACTAGAATCCACCATGAAAGCTTTGTTGCTTATCATACTAAGGTTCAGAAAAGACACATTTGTTACATTAAGTAACAAAAACCGGACACAAACATATACAATCATTTTCAAATACAATGGACCAACCCTCTATTTGAATTTTATGTCAAGATTTGCGTTGCTTACCCAAAGAATTCAAGAGGAACTCCAGTGCTTTTCCCTTGTCCCACTCTATGGATGGACGGAGTTCTAAAACCTGCGTTAATTTGCAAAATGAGAACAAGAAACCAAACAAAGATACCACAAAATTTAAATGTTTGAACATGAACTATTGTCTAAAACAACATTCAAGTAACAATACTGCCAAGATAGTAAAATAGTTTGAAAGAAATATCGATATCAAACAAGACAATAAAAAAGGCAATCCCAATCTGTAGTTGAAAGAGGATTGCATGTTTGACTCGACTCAAGAAGGTTCTAGTGAAAATGTGTAGCAAAGAGTTGCATGCTCCCAAGGAAGGAGAAGTGAATGACAAAATAAGAAGTTACACAATTTTGATATAGGACTACCTGGAGAAAAATACAAGATAGAGAAAACAACATCTCCCCAAGCACTCCAAGTCCATATAAAATGATTTGGAGATTCAAGGCAACAAACATAATTGGATTCGAAAAAAAAACATTAGAAGCCAACCTAGTAATTAAACTCTTCTCTTTAAATATAAGAGAAATGGGATCAATTCCTAGAATGAATGTATAAGGGAAAAATCAGAGTTTTCATACAAGAAACTAAGGTAAGCACATATGATGTAATAAGAATAAACAAATAGGCATAGAAATGGTATGTGATATACAATTCATAGGATCACAAACACAATCAAAGAGTGTTGTATCATTTTGGGACAAAGACAACGTCTCCCTCCATGCTAGAGAGAAAGGAAAGCCCTACCTCAAAGCTAAATTTGAAATTGTACTACAAGCAAATACTTTGTCCTAGAAATGTTTATGGTCCACATTTTTAACCAAATAAGTAGGAATGTTGGTACACAATGGGATAAGATGGGAGGAATGCTTTAAGGAATATGTTAGTTAGGGAAGATCCAAACATTATGGCCATCAATCACTAAGTGAATATAGAAGGACTATATGGTCAGACCCAACCAGTGATTACATGGAAAATTACATAGAACACAAATTGTCTAATGTGAAATATACGAAAGGGGTTTTGGTTTGCAATAATGAAGGTAATCAAATGCCTTTATAGTTATGAGACAAAATAGGTTCTTCATGAGTGACTCCTTTAGTAATAAAATTTTGAAGAAAGAATCAAAGGCAGAAAGAGGAGGAAAATAAAGAGATTACCTAAACATTCCAGAGATATATTATCCAAAAATATGAACAATGTTCCCTCAAAACTCATCCTAAAACAGAGAAATCCATGAGAAATATCCTGAAAAGATTGGTCAAAATTTTCCCAGACAAGATAAGGCATATTTAAAAGTTAGTAGCACAGAGGGTTAGCTCAATTGGTTGTCACCAATGTTCCTAGGCATTTGATTAACCATTGTCAGCAAGGGCCCTGTTTGAATACCCCTGGGTAAGGTGCACTAATCTATGCCGATACATTTACTAGGAATGCCATCCATGAATGGGGGGAAGCATCCTTTGGGTTTCCCTGCAAGGTTTTCCTTGGAAAAAAAATATATACGAGTTAGAAAAATGGCTAAAATTTATGACGGACATTAAAACAGTGGCATAGATAGATAGATTAAAAAAATGGCATCATTTTTTGAGTGATTTAAGTAGTTAATATCCAAGTATAGCTCATTTTCTACTGCTGGTATTTGGTTCCTAGCACTCTAATCTCATAGGCACTTTTATCTCATCTAAAACAGGCTCAACATTCAGCAGTCCCATTTATTCATATTCAGAAATCAGGACAGCCATCTATAAAGTGAGTCTAGCCATCCTTAGTGCCTCTTGTGTGTTTAAGCAACTTGTTCATCCATTTATTTATCTTTGTGGTTGCTTGTCTTTAGCCATAGGGAGTAATTTGTTGCAATCTTTTTAACTTCAATTTCCCCCCTTAGGCATTTTCCCCCAAGGATGCCCATTTTCCCCAATTTGTAATTCTTCAAGGCACATCTCCTTTTTGCAAAATCAGTTTTATTAGTACTGTGAGAAAGCTGGTTTTATTGGCAAGTATCTAGGAAATTTTTTGACCGGGGATACCTCTCGTGGTTAGTCTGGGACCTTGGTCTGTTTTCAGTGGACCTAGGAAACCTAAAGGGGACCCTGCCTATGTGACACTTTGGGGTGGTGTCCTGAGGTTGTTCCACGGTCTGGTGATCATTTTATCCTTGCAAACATAAGATCATCAAATCGTGTGACAACAAGTTCAATTATAGGCACATCCAAGGTTTCACAATGATCGAAGCTTTGCTACATAGGCAATTTCCTCAGATTTCAAGAACTTGTTATTTTTAGCAATTCTCCTATTTTCTAGGAGACAGTTTTAAATCCTGCATGTCAATGTTAGCAACATATTGCTAGTCCTTGTGAGCTCACGATCTCGATAAGCCTCTTTTAGGCAACACGCAAGGTGTTTCATGAAACTATTTTTACAATTAGGGTTACAAGGCTTGCATGTTGAATCAAAGTACATATTTGAGTTTCTTGCATGAAAACAACTCCAATAAGACTATTTTGCACAAGGGTCTTCTTTTAAGTAATTGGTTGCTGTAATCTAGACTTATATTTGATGTTTTATTGCTTAATCGCCAGTATAATACCACTTTGTACTTTAGTTTTGCTACTGAAATATTTAGAGGAGCATATCTTATCCATTTGCACTTGCAGCATTAGTCAGTTTTGGCCTGGGTTATTATTTTGATTAGTTTTGACCTGGTCAACCCAATTTGACCAAGTCAACCACAGGATCCGAGATGAGTTGGACCGGTGATGTTAGAGATTGATTATTCATGGTCCTATGGTGCCCATTAGATGGTTCCATGCATCAGACAGAGGTTTCATGTGATGGTTTGATGGATTTTTATTATTAATATTATTATTATTTACAGACCATTATTTTATTGTATGGGCATGGTTGAGCTTACAGATGATTATCTTGATGGTCACATGACGTATGAGTACTCATCCTTACATGATTTGGACCTTCTGAGTTCATTGGCACACTCAGTTATCAGTTTCAGGCACTTACAGATTAGGATATGGTCAGTTTATCACTTTACAGCACATTGCCATATAAAAATGGCTTGTTCAGCACTTTTTGAGACATTTTTGGTTCGCTCAGGGCGCTACAGAGGGAGCATGGGGTCCAGCCACTCACTATTATCATATTACCCTACTAGACATTTTGGTGCAGTCAAATTGGTGCCCGAAGCACTTGGCAGAGAGTTACAAGCATTTTTATCTTTTACAGGTGATATTCCAGCAGTAAAAAATGGAAGAATTGGCTACTAAGGAAATCGATTTGGGCAAATGAGGCAAGGAAATGGCATGAGGTTTGATCAGAGATTGATTATGATATATCCCACACCTTCTGACACATTCATCAGCATCAGTGGGGTCCACACGTCTTCATATTCATCAGATGGGGGCATTTTATTATGTATTGAGGACAACACATCCTAGTGATTTTTATCACCCATTGATATATTATGACTTGTAGTTGGGGCATTAGTCTAGTGAAGATGTATTATCTCCTAAACCCCCTCAACATGTTTTTATGTTGTGTTTCCTGGTCACTTTAAGTCATACATCCCTCCTAGGGCATCATTGAAGAAACACGCCCCCCTCAAGTTGAATGATCCATGTGTTAGAATTCCGGCTCATCTTAGCCATTGATTATTATTGATGTATCTTATGATCTCAACCACTCATTTTGAAAGTGGTTAGGGTTTTGGTCTCTCTCACTCCTATTTAAAGAAGAGACCCCCATCATTGTAAAGGGACTTTGGCTCTTGGAATTTTGATAATAAAGAGAATATTTGCAGACTCTTGGATTTTCTTTGTGGGATGTTCTTAGATTGTGATTGGAAAGTCTATTTCTCTTAGCATTTGAGATATTATTGTGGATCCAAAATATATTTTTGGAAATTGTCTTTAACTACAGGAGGGCGACTTCATCCTGGACATTTTTGCAGGGGCTCCTCAACTCGTCTCTCTTGAAACCAACTAATATCAGGGGGTTTTCAATAGCATATTTGATCTTTGATTTTCTCTTTGATGTATCTCATGCTTTTACAGCCTTTTTCTTCTGAGCATCAAATCTTACTGAGGTAGTTTGTTTGTGCAGGAGAGGAGGGCGCACTAGCTTCTTTGGGCAAATCGATTTCACTTGGATACTCAATAAAATCATCTCAAATTGATCGAGAAGGGATAGATCATCACTCTCAAGGAATCTGCGAGATTCTCCGTGTAAGATCTACTCTAAATCTTTTTATTTCAAGTTCTAAACCATTGGCCATTGAAATGTATTGCTGAAACCCTAACTGCTGCAACTTCTAAAAATTCTCTAGCTCAAACAACTTGAAATCATGGCAAATAATTTCTGGGTTTTCACCTTAAGGCCTAGCCCTAGGTGGTTCTCCTAGGGTATCACCCCTAAGGGACTCCATCTAGCCCAATTTCCTAGGCACTGTTTTGGTACCCTAGCACAATCCCAAACTTAGCCATTTTTTTAGTTGTTTGATGCCTTTTCTGACTTGTGAGCTTAGACACTGTCAAATCTTACACCAAGTCTCATCCGAAGGCACTACAAAGCCTCATTGTGACCTTAACCCTTCTACCTTGGACACGTTTCCCAAGGCAGACAAAATCATTCTCATCTGCTAGTGTCTTGATCCTAGATCTCATCTCTATATTCATAAGTCACTTGTACCTTTCACATTGGATCAATATTTACATCCTTTAAGCCTCTTGATCCAAACTTAACCAATCCTATGGCTTCATCTATAGATCTTGGGTTTCTCATACCTTTCACCTTACCTATTCTTGTATCTCATATGGTGATTGGGTTAGATTTCTCCTGTCGGGAGTAGATCTGGGTCTCCCCCTTTGTTGTCTTGGGCTTGGATAGCATAAAGTGAAGAGTGCCTTGATTGGCGTGACAACCAATCCATCTAGGTATCGAGGCCCTCCCAGGCCACCTCTTTAGTTGCCTATCTCCTCTAGCGTCCTAAATAGGATCATCTTTAGGGGCAACCACAAGTTGTGTGATAACAATGCCTTTTGGAGCCTTTTAATGGAGGAGCATTCACCTTATTTGAGGAAGCACTCCACCTTTTGATTCCTTTTTTCTTGGAGAGCCTTTGGAGGCTAGGTTTGACTTCTTCTTATCATCATTCACTAATGGATACACCCCCTTCTTGGTCCTTTCTTCTCTTCAATATTGCACTTGTGGCTTTGACCACCATATTTTCTCCTTACAATAGATCTAGGGTTTTGGTGGATATATTATTATTTTATTATAGAGGAAGCTAGAGCTCATCTTTATATAAGAGAGTCTCATCCTTGTTTGTAATAATGTTTGGATTGGGGAAGAAATCCCACTAGACTAATGAAATATCTCCTGGTTCTTATGCATGATTAAGGCTAGCGTTCCATTGAAGGCTTTTTTTATTCTTATGTTCAGTTAATTGGTGGATCTTCAAATTGTCTATGGCTTTGAGATAATAAACAA
Organism: Larix kaempferi; assembly: GCA_027924585.1. Lineage (NCBI taxonomy): Eukaryota > Viridiplantae > Streptophyta > Pinopsida > Pinales > Pinaceae > Larix > Larix kaempferi. The sequence goes on from BSBM01000938.1 coordinate 6,273,446, forward strand.
TAGGCTCTCTATTATTTATGTGGTTATCAATTAGTTTAGGTGCCCATTTTCTGCTCTAGATCATGTGTTTTTTGATGCCTTCCATGATAGTTTTCCCCCTTAAATTCCATTTGAAATTTCTGCTATACAACTTTCCCTTTGATTAATCTTGAAATTAGCCCAACCATTCGAGAGTAGCTAGGTTTGTGCTTTACAACCCTAGCCCTTTCTGATCCTTCCAAAGAAACCCTCATGCGATCCTTGTTTGACCCAATTTTCCCATTTGATAAAACATCGGTCTCCAATCCCTTCAATTTCCTTATATTTTGCTTTACATAAAAACACATTGTTTTTCTAGAGTTACTCTTCAAATTCACCTCTGGCTTCATTGTTGAATGCTTGTAATCCTATTTAGCAAATCCTCCCTTGAGCTAGAGAAGATCTAAGATAAAGAGTAGAATGTTAGTTTTTCATACAATTATAGCAGTATAATTTAATTGCATATGAACAATGAGATCACAAGAAGAAAGACAAAGCATAGAAACAAAGAACACGAAAATTTATCCTGGGAAACCCAATAGGGAGAAAACCCAACAACCTTCGTATAGAGATGGACAATTCTAAGAACAGAGTACAAAGATGAGAGAGAGAAAGTAGAAAGTCTCTCCAAGTAGAAACCCCAAAAATATGCTTCTCCTTGTTGCAGATGCGAGTTCCTCTCCAAGTGCTACGAACTTGTGTGTGTTGAGTGAGTGACCAAATGAGGCACCCAGCCTCTCTATTTATACACTTTCCAAACTGGCTTTTTCCCTAACTGGGCCGACTTGACTTGGGGATAAATAAAATAATGTTTATTTAATTCTTTTCTGTGTATTTTATTCCCAAGGTTTACAATGATTCTTTCAAGAGTTTACATGATTAATTACATCAAAATCATCTCCCGTAGGAGGTACAAATCAATACAATAAAATCTAATAAGAATAACTTCCGAAGTTGCACTAATTCCAACACTCCCTCTCAACAAGGTATTCTTCGGACACGGTCATCATCAGCATCACGATCATTTGGGTTTCATCTATACATCACATCTATCTCGATCATCTCTATACATACTGAAGGTTGTCAACACAGTCTCAGTCCTTCGAGAAGTGTTATCATGCATCTACTCCACACAGTCCATTGGTGGATCCATACATCAACTCAACAACTCTACACAGTCCATCGAAGAGTACAGCAAACATCATCACATCCCAGTCCATCGAGAGTCAATACAATGTGCATCTACTCAGACCAGTCCTTTGGGGAATATGCACCAACTCAACCAATCCTTCGGTGAGTCTAAGAGTATCAGCCTCTCCATCCAACCTAGATGTCTAAAAGGTCTCTCATACACGACCATCTACTACCTGTCCGTCTCTACTGCCGATGGGATCCTCCCATTCCTAACTGAGATCCTGGACAAGCATAGGTACCTGTGTAGAAACAAACTTCACACGACCATCTACTACCTGTCTGTCTCATCTGCCAATGGGATCCTCCCATAACTGGCTAAGAACCTGGACAAGTAGAGGTACCTGTGTGGAACCAAACTTCACCTGACCATCTACTACCTATCCATCTCATCTGTCGATGGGGTCCTCCCATACCTGTCTGAGAACTTGGACGAGTAGAGGTACCTGGGTGGAACCAAACTTCACCCGACCATCTACTACCTGACCGTCTCATCTGCCAATGGGATCCTCCCATACGTGGTTGAGAACCTGGACGAGTAGAGGTACCTGGGTGAAAGTAAGGTGAACATCTCCATGTCATCTTTCCCTCTCAAGGAGGGACACGTTCTCTTCCAGTCCAAGTCTTCCACGAAAGCATTCAAACTGTATCTTGGGAAGAGGCTTGGTGAGAATGTCTGCAGTCTCGTCATCTGTCAAAACATACTGTAACTCGACCGCACCTTTTTGCACCATATCACGAATGTAGTGATACCAAATCTCTATATGCTTCGACTTATCATGAAATACGGGATTCACTGACATCTGCACACAGCTCTGGTTATCATAGTTGGCTCTGGAATCTGGCCAAACAGTCCTGCTAGCATAATGACCATAGGTCTTGCATCTGAAACATTGTACACGTGATAGATCCTTGTTCTTTTTCTTTTGATCTAGAGGAGGGCTAGATCTCCTACCTTGGTGCTTATGATTGTGAAACCTTCTTCCCTTTCCCTTGCCTTTCTTGGCATTGGCCATGAATGCTTGATTCTCCTTAGGTTGAGTACCATGAAGTTTCTGTCTTGCTGCAATCCTCGTCTCTTCCTAAGTGCAATCTGCCCATAATCTGTCAAATTTAGGTAGCTTGGTTCGACCACTTATGCTTTGAATGAATGACTCCCAAAATGGTGGAAGACCATTTAGAGTAGTAATGACAAGCTCCTTATCATCCATGGTTTCTCCACTGAAACTTAGCTTGTCCCTTAGTTCTGTGATCCTCATGAAGTATGAGGCAATTGATTCAGACTTGGACATCTTCATATTTGATAGTCGGTTCCTCAATGTGAGAGTCACATTGATGCTACTATGTTCAAATAGCTTCTTTAGGGTATTGAACATCCTTGTAGTTGTCTTCTTTTGTGATATTTGAGGAACCAAATGGTCTTTGATTAAGTCCACCCATATGCTTCTTGCTCTGGCATCATTCTTCCTCCATTGAGACGTGTCCTCTTCAGCTTCTGGTTCTGGAACCTTCTCATTTACAAACTTCAAGAGATCATTTTCTTCTAGAATGAGAAGAACCCTAGACTTCCAAGAGATGAAATTGGAAGCCCCATCCAGACGATCTTCAACCTTCATTCCAATCATCTTGATTGCAGATCTGAAGCATAAACCCTAGCAAGAACTAGGTCAAAAATGAGGATTGGATTCTTGAGAAACTGACTCCACAAGAAAATGCGCCCTAGCAAGGCGAGTTGAGAGAAGGTAGGGTCGGGCCAAATCTTTGGAGGGAACAGCACAAAACTTGAAACCCTAATTTCTGCAGTAACTGCTGCAGAATTAGGTCAAAATTGAAACTTCTCAGAATTGGATTATGCCTTCACCAAAAGATGAAACCCTAGCTTCTGGCAATGGCTTCTTCTAGTACTGCTCTGATACCATGTTAGTTTTTCATACAATTATAGCAGTATAATTTAATTGCATATAAACAATAGGATCACTAAAAGAAAGACAGCACATAAACAAAGAACACAAAAAATTTATCCTAGGAAACCCAATAGGGAGAAAACCCAGCAACCTTTGTATAGAGATGAATAATTCTAAGAACCCAGCAACCTTCGTATAGAGATGAATAATTCTAAGAACAGAGTACAAAGATGAGAGAGAAAGTAGAAAGTCTCTCCAAGTAGAAACCCCAAAAATATACTTCTCCTTGCTACAAATGTGAGTTCATCTCCAAGTGATGCGAACTTGTGTGTGTTGAGTGAGTGACCAAATGAGGCACCCAGCCTCTATTTATACACTTGCCAAATTGGTTTTTCCCTAACTAGGCCGACTTGTCTAACTAATAGGGTCGACTTGACTTGGGGATAAATAAAATAATGTTTATTTAATTATTTTCTTTGTGTATTTTATTCCCAAGGTTTACATTGATTCTTTCAAGGGTTTACATGATTAATTACCATCAAAAGCATCTACCATAGGAGGTACAAATCAATACAATAAAATATAATAAGAATAACTCCGAAGTTGCACTAATTCCAACATAGAAGGGGGTTAGGTGTGGTGACATGGGCCTCCCAATTGGTTGTCCATAAGCTATTATGGGTTTTAGGGCTTTGAATCTCAAAATTACAATTTGTGTGATAACATTTTGGCACTATTGGTAGGGATAAAGCCCATTTCCTGGATTTGTAGTCTTGCTTCATATGACATCTATGAGTGCAATTTTTTTAAGATCCTTTTCTAATATAGTGACTCCAAGAAGGGACAAGGCCCTTGTTCCTTGCAAATCTTTGAAGACATGTTATATGTAGGGTGAAGCAAACAACATTGTGAATACAATCAAAGATTCACCTTGGCAATTCCACACTTTGATATTGGTATAAGCTATGAAGATTATGTGTGAATTTCATATTTGAAGTATGGCTCTTTCTTGCAAAGAATAGGATGAATTACTTTGTCCTTTAGACTTCTCATGCATTCCAGGATTTCCACATGAATGCAAATATGATTTATGGAAAAGGCATGCTCCTAGATTCTATGGCAAGCATGGTGATGAAACTCAACATTTTATTGAATGTTTCATAGGTTTTATTGTAAAATATAGTGCGGTTCATGAAAATGAAATTATGAAGATGTTTTCCCTCTCTATACGCTAGTATATAAGGGAATGGTGTTATAATGTTCCTCCAAAGAAGATATCTTCATTTTGTGCTTTCCTCGTATTTTTTCAACAATCGTGGATGGATATAGAAGATCAAAGGGACGGATTAAATGATGCATCTCTTTGGATTTTCATTTGTAAATAAAAGAAAAGAAAAATGAAAGGTATGATGCAAAAATATACAATGAACCCTTCCAAGAGTCTCTTAAGTAAGATCAATGCTCAAGAAAAATCATCGCTATACTTAGTTGATGTTGCTAAAGAAAAGTGTGGCATTCTAGAGCAAGAAGAGCTTATGAATGAATTGAATGAGGTTTTTCAAAAGTTTGTGCATATCCATGAGGAAGCTTCCCTTAGCTCCATTAAAGATCAGAAGAAGAGCATGTACATATCCATCAAGACTCCTTTGAAGTTCAAGCTCGTGAAGAAGAGAACATGCATGTTGAAGAAGCTCCTTGTGATTCCATCCTCCTTGATGAAGAAGTTCTTGAAGGCATCAAAGAAGATCATGAAGAAGAGCATGTGAAAAAAGAAACCCATGAAGGTATTTGTGTTTCAAACCGACATGAGAGTTTGGTGAGTTTCTCTTCTCAAAAACTTAAGTGCTTGAAGTATCTTATGATGATGAAGGCAAGCCCTTGGATGATCATGTATTTGAGAATATATTTTCCTCTTTGTTTAATAATGATGATAAAAGATGTGATAAGATTGATTAGCCTCTCCTAGAAGTAGATCATAGTTTTGATGGAGATTTTTGGAGGTCTTTAGGGGATCCTATCTATGATACTACCAGTATTGAGAGTTCTGATTTTGAACCATTTGGACAGCCATGTTTTGAGGATATTTTCCATGATCAATTCCAGCCATGCACATGTTCTAGTATTGCTGATTTGGAGCAGCATGAGGGGGTTTTTGATGCAGATTTGAATCAGCCTTGTGTACCCTCTTTTAAAGCAAGTTTGGAACATCAATTCCAGCCATCTTCAGTGATTAGTGTTGGCTTGGGACAACAAGATGGTGTCTTATTTGCAAGTTGGGAATAGCATTGTTTGCTCTCTTCAAGGGCAGGTATGGAGCAACTTTGTTTACCCTCTTCTAGGGCAGATTTGGGTCATCTTTTCCAGCCATCTTCTTCAATGATCAATGCAAGTTTGGGACAGAAAAAGGGTGTTCTTTTTGCAGGTTTGGGGAAGCTTTGTTTTCCCTCTTCTAAGGCAAATATGGGACATCATTCCCAACCATGTTTTCCAGAGATTGATGTTGATCTTGATGAAGATTTGGGATAGCAAAAGATTGCTGTTTATGCAGGTTTTGACAGTCATTTCAAGCCATCTTCTTTCACTCAAGGTTTCATTTTCAAGCTCAATAAGCATCTTCTTCTTCATTTCATGCTTCATTGGACCTGATGTGGTGTTGGAGAAGCCTAAGCACTCTCTCCTTGAGGGTTTTCGTGATTTTGATGGGCAGCCTCATGATGGAGACATTTTTACAAGCCCTATCCAATCTTGGATAGAGAGATCTTGTGGAAAGACTTACCATTCATGTTCAACCCTATTGTTATGAAGATTACAGCATGTACTCATTTCATGATTGATGTGATCTTGTCTTGGTCCATCACCAAGCATCAATGTTATCAGAACCGGACCGGTGGTCAAACCGGCTGGCCCCAAGACCCGGAACCGGACAAAAACCGGGAAAAAACTGGATCAAAAAACCGATTGAGCAAAAATACATAAAATATTCATATTTTCAAAAAATAAATATATATTCATGTGCATCCATGTGAATTCAAACCATTGTACACAAATCTGCAAAGTTTCTCATGTATATAGCAAGTAAGAGTGTATAAAACCAAAATTTGGTTGTGCCATGGCCCACAATTGAGATTCGATTCTAGACTGCCAAATGCCCTGCTACCCTAACTCCATAATTCGTATGCTCGGCCTAGAAAAATCCAAACATGATTGTGAATTGTGATTGCAATTGAGGGTCCCCACGTCAATATATAGATTGTATGGTAATTAGGTTAACAGATGTGGCCGATGTGCCCAATTTTTTGGTTTTTTAATTAAAAAAAATTCAAAACGTGGGTTTTTTGTCGTAGAAAAACTCGGTATGGAACCGGTCGGTTCCATACGGAACCCGGCAGGTTTGAGAAAACTGGCTGGTTTCATACAAAATCGAGCAGTTCCCGGTGGAAACCGGTCGGTTCCGTACATAACCGGTCAAAAACGGGTTGAATCAAAAGGTCGGACCGAAAAACCCTTGAAACCGGTTGGACCGACCGGTTTTGCCAGTTCCGGGCCGGTTTTTATAACACTGCCAAGCATAAGGGAAGAAGCCTTGTTAGGGATGAGATGCTAAGGTGGCTCCATTGGATATTTGAATTTACATAGCATGCTCTTGTCATTTGCTAGAGAAGAAAGGTAGGATAATTAATAAGCCCTTGCATGAGCATTAGAGTAGGTTGATGTACTTTTGGTATTGATGGCTTGTGCTTTACTTGTAAAGCCACTTCTAAAAAATAAAATAATAATAATAATAATAAATTATGATTGATCTTACTTTGGGAAGTGATGTGGTGTTTAGAGATGTTGAGGTTGGCATCCCACCACATGGTTTTCAGTTTTCTTGCATTGATGGTCATTGCTAACAAATGCATCTCAAAGATTCTAAGGTTCTCATGCACTCTCAAGAGAGTACATGTCCTACAGTTGGAGCCAGATGTTATTCTCGATTTTGCATGGGTTTCCATGTGTGATTTTTATAACATTTTCAGTAGGGTGTTACATGTTGATGGAGATATTGATGGCCAAGTATTGATGCTTGTAAAGGCCTTTTCTTGTGGAGCACTCTTGATCCTTGGCACATAGATGGCATCATAGCACTTTTGGGTATCCTCATGGGTTGGTTATTTATTGTGTACACTTGTTCTTGAGTTGGTTACTTCTATTTTTTATCAATGATCTCCTTGTTTCATGGATTGATGAGTTGGCATGGAGGTTGGGGTTTGGTTATTATGTGGATATTCATTGCATATATGTTGAGGTTGTTCCCCATTTGATGGAGTATTAAACATAGATCTGTTTGTTGGTTGAGGGTTTGACTCCTTGATGTATGGAAGCAGCCTCTTGCACATGTTGACTTGTTCTACATTCATTGGTTTTCGCTTGATGAGCGCCCACCCTTTGGAGGGTTGTTTACACACTCATCTAGGCCATTTTTCATGCGACGTTTTTGGAGGGGCCTCCCAACTTCAAGAGCAGCTATCTTTTGACATTTTTCCCAGAATTGTACCATTCAAAACCTTTAGATGCAAAGTAGCCACGAGATTTCTGAAAAGTGGTTATAATAAAAAAATCAATAAATAATGAAGAAGTTAACAATTCCAGAACTATCATTTCAAGAGCCACACCATCTTTTTGTTGCACGTGCATTTTGGAGACTTTTCATGGAGAGCGATCACCTTATTTGAGGAAGCACTCCACCTTTTGAGGCCTTTTTCTCTGAGTGCTACTTTTGGAGAGCCTTTGGAGGTGAGGTTTGACTTCTTCTTGTCATCATTCACTCTCATTTGATGGATGCACCCCATTCTCAAGCCTTTCTTCTCTTCGATATTGTACTTGTGGCTTTGACCACCATATTTCATGGATGCTGCTAGGGTTTGCTAGAGTTAGTTGGAGGATTTTTTTTATTTGTTTACTCCTCCCTCGGATAGATCTAGGGTTCCCTCACAATTTTCTACCGCTACCCCAATCAAAGATGCCTAGCCTTATATGTCTAAGAGTTGATGATTCACAAATGGAAGACTTTGCACAACCATCCCATACCCAATTTCTTCCAACCTATCTCCACTACTAGAGATGTTAATTTCTAAGGAGGCTCCCTAGTTTTAGAGCCTACTAGAGACAAAGCAATGAGATCACAATCTTCCTCTGCCTAAATGTCAAATATCCCACCTCTAGGAGACCTCAGAACTATACTTGCTCCTTATAGAGTTCTCACCATTGGGCTTGTTCAAGTAGCCAGAATTCCATTATGAGTTTCTTCCCCTTGACGACTAATGTGATGAGAGACAAGTCACTTCACTGTCAAGCTCTTCTCGGGATTGTATATCAAGTCCCAGTCAAGCATTCATATTCTCCAAATGGCATCATCAAGCTTTGCATCTATTCCTTCACAATGGTAGATAGATACTAGAATGTCCCTTCCCCCTTCTCCATGTCTACCTTTATTTCCAATTTAGATGTTGACATTGATCTAGGAACTCATGCATCTTAGGATTTTTTCACTTTTTTTTTCATAGATCCTGCTGCTCTCTCTTTTATCATTTTGTGTATCTCTTCTTGTTTAACACATTTTAGCATCTAGGAGTGTTCTATACACTTCCATAGTCTAGTGGACACTAATTGTACATTCTAGTTGCATTGACATCCTCCTTGGTCATTTGTGAACATTAATAAATTCATCTTATCCTATCTTATCAAGAAAAAAAAACAAGATGCCAATGGGATATTAGTTCAATGACGAGGATGCTACCTTGCTATGACATCCACTAATGTTAGAATATAGGGGAGGTCCACCCACTCTCAACAAAACAGTTGGGACAGACTATAAGTCCGAGGAGACTTTGATGGAGTAGTGACCCTATTGTTGTGGGTTCTTGGTTGAAAGTATGTTTGACCCTTCATGAATAGTTGAGTCCCCAAAATCCCATTTTACAAATTCTTCCTCCTAAACAATGAAGCATCACTTGTGTGTGTGTGTGTAGAATAAAAACCCAATAATTTTCTATGAAGGCTAACAATTTTAAAGAGCTTCAAAGTGTAATCCTTCAAATGAAGAAAATCAAAGCACTAAGATCAATTAGTTTTCAAGTTGATGTCTATCCAATTGTTGGAAGTATCACACTAGAAGAATTGCTTCAAGAAATGTAAGATCCAAAAGTTGAAGGACATAAACAAGGGATATCTAAAAATCACATTATTTGACAAAGAAAATTGTTTTATGTTATATTTTCGTATTACCCGAAAAGTGTTTACACAATGTTTGGGGGTGCCTCATGAGATTTGGGGTACATGGTCTATGTTTAACCCCTGGATGATCCAAGATGGATTGCAGCATGAGAGATGGTTTGCGATGGATATGCATGTAGTTGAAATAGTTTGCTCATTGGATGTTTGACCTCCAAATTGTGTTGGCTTGGTGTTCTTCCCATGGGCATTGGAGATCTCTAGGCAAATTGGTGGATGCCCTTCACTAGGGCCCCATGAAGGAGCCACTTGCTAGGAGAAAGCCCTACATGGGATGTGGAGCGTTGTGCATCATGGAGGACTTTAAGCCCTAGATGGCATGTGGCAACTAGGATTCCCATTCAAAGGATTGGAGATAGCTTGGGGATTCCTAGGGCTTCGCCAATGTTCTTGTAGGGGGGGTAGCTGACCAAGTGGGGTACATTACATAGGAAGATCAATGGAGTCCATGGAATCTTGTGACGAAAGCATGTGGGCTTACCATGTCTAGCTACATCATCTTGGAGAACTTATTATGTAAGGCATTACCTTGGAAAGTTGGAGCATAACATATGTACTTTAGAGTCGATGTCTCACTGGCCTACAAGGCTCACGTTGGTTGTTGTAAGGGCTTGTGCCCACATAGTATTGTTGGCCTCCCTTACCTCTCATATAAATAGAGGAAGGATAGAGTCTTTCCATTCATCATCATTTGTACACTTTTCATTGTAGTTAGCTTCTTGGACAAAGTCGCTAGGGATTCCTCATGAACCTTAGGTGGAGATATAGAGTCTAGAGGTGATGTCTTCATTTGGAGTTTGTTCTTGTGAATAGTGCTTACTCTTGTGGAGAAGACATTGATGATGATCACTCTTCTTTCTATGTCTTGTCTCTTAACTTGTACTTGATCTCTATTGGATTTTGTACAACTTCGGAAGATATTATTCACTATATTTTATTGTACCTACATTGTACTTGTTTATACCTCCTAAGGTAGAAGAACTTTATGTAATCAATTATGTAAACACATGAAAGAATCAATGTAAGCCTTGGGGTGCAAAAGAAACAAATAAAAATATTAAATTTAAATTATTTATTGCCCCCACGTGAAGTCGGCCCAGTTAGGGAATTTTTCAGTTTGCACTTGTATAAATAAGAGGCTAGTGCACCTCATTATCTCATTCACTCACTTAGCAAGTGCGCATCACTTGAAGGAGGAAGCTTATTTGGGGCATTTACTTGTGAAAGATACTTTCACATTCTTTCTCTTTCTTTATTTGTACTATGATATCAGAATTATCATCTCTCTGCGAAGGTTGCTACGTTTTCTCCCAATTAGGTTTCCCAGGGTAAACTCTGTGTTGTTGTTTTTGTGCTTTGTCTTGCTTCTAGTGATCTTGGTAATGCATTTATGTTTTATGCTATGAATGTATGAAATTTAACATGGTATCAGAGCCATTCTAGAAAAAGCCATTGCCGAAGCATTGTCGAAACCCTGCCGGAACTAGGGTTTCATCTTGTGAAGTTTCCAACCATCATTTTGGAGAAAAGAAGCTATAGGAATTTCGTTTTTGTCAAGGCACATCTATTGGTGAAAACGGAATTCAATTCCGAGAACTTTCAATTTCTGACCTAACTCTATGGTTGCAGTAGAATTAGGGTTTCAATTTTAACACATCTATCTCCACAGATTTGGACCAGCCCACCCTCTATTCAACTCTCCTTGGCAAGACAAATTTATCTGTGGGTTCAGTTTTTCAATTTATTAACTTTCATTTTTAACCTAGCTCCTGCTAGGGTTTCTGAACCAGATCTGCAATCAAGATGATTGGGATGAAGGTTGAAGATCATTTGGAAGGAGCCTCAAACTTCATCTCCTGGAAGTCTAGGGTTCTTCTCCTCCTAGAAGAAAATGATCTCTTGCTATATGTAAATGAGAAGGTCCCTGAACCAGAAGCTGAAGAAGATAAATCCTGATGGAGGAAGAATGATGCTAAAGCAAGAAGGATTCTTGTGGATTCAGTGAGAGACCATTTGGTTCCTCAAATCTAAGGATAGAAGAATGTTAGGAAAATGTTCAAGACCATTATGAAGTTGTTTAAACACACTAGCCTAAATGTATCCATGACTTTGAGAAACCAGCTCTCGAATATGAAGATAGCAAAGTCAGAATCCATTGCCTCATACTTCATGAGGATCATAGAACTCCGAGACAAGCTCAGCACCAGTGGAGATCCTATTAGCGATAAGGAGCTTGTCCTACACACTTTAAATGGTCTTCCACCATCATGGGAGTCCTTTATCCAAAGCATAACGGTAGATCCAAACTACCAAAGTTTGACAAGCTTTGGGCAGATTGCTCTCAAGAGGAGACCAGGATGGCAGCACGTCAAAGACTCCATGGCACTCAACCTGAAGAGACTCAAGCATTTGTTTCCCATGCCAAGAAAGGTAAGGGAAAAGGAAAGAAGTTCCATAAAAACCAACACCAAGAAAGGAGATCAAGTCCCTGTCAAGAACAAAAGAAGAAGAAGGATGTATCTCAAGTTCAATGCTATAGGTGCAAAAAGTATGGACATTACGCCAGTAGCTGTCGAAGTCAAATCAAAAGGAAGCATGAAGCATCCACTGCTAATGTACAAGAAGATCATCATCACAAGAAGCAAAAGAATGAAGATCACACAGAATTTCTATTCATATCAGCACTATCAGGTACTATTCCTACCAATAGTGACACTTGGCTCATAGATAGCGGTGCATCTAGACACATGACAGGTTATAGAGAGAATCTTTCAGAATTAATTGAGAAAGATTCACATCTCCGTGTTGTACTCGGAGATGATGCAAATTACACTATGAAGGGATCTGGAGCCACCACCCTTTAATTGGAATCAAATGATACATTACATCTAAGTGATGTACTCTATGTACCTGGTATGAAAAGAAATCTTGTCTCCATCTCAGCAATGGAGGACAAGGGATATAAAGTAGCTTTCTCAGAAGGGAAAGTCCTTGCTTGGCACAAGAACTCAAGCATGAGCATAGCCAAAGTTATTGGCATACGAGAAGAGAGCTTGTATAGACTAAACACTTCTCTAGTCCAAGCCCTAATACATGATGTTGCAAGTATGGGCGAGTTATGGCATAGAAAGTTAGCTCATCTGAACTATCGAGCTCCCAGTTCTGAAGAATATTGTGACAGGTTTGCCAGGGCTCCAGGTAGACCATGATGGAACTTGTAGAGGATGTGCACTTGGCAAGAATGCCAAGAAGTCCTTCCCAGACAGCGAGAGTAGATCCAAAGGGATTTTGGATCTAGTACACTCTGACTTGTGTGGGCCCATGACAGTTGTGTCCAATGCTGTTGGGAGCGGGGAGCGAAGCGGGAAGCGAGAGCGGGAGCGGGAGCGAAAAGCGAAATTTTCAAAAGCTTCCGTTTCGGGAGTGTTTTTTATATAATATATATTTTAATATATTTTGATGCATATAAATTAAAAAAAACATGTATTATGCCAAATTAGCTATAGAAAACATCAAAACATAGAATCTAGATATTCATATAACCATTTAGTACACATTGATATAACATTAATGATTAATCATCTCGTCTTCTAGATTCTAGGAGCTATAACTTATAACATTGTCATTAAATGATCATCATCAAATCATCAATCATCAATCATCAACAACATCAACCTTCAAATTTCAACATATAATATTTGCCATCAAACTAGGCCATAATGTTTACAAAATAGGCCAACTGCCAAAATAAACATGAAAATGAAATACATGAAAATGTATGTATCTTGCGAGTAAGATCAAGGATTCATTTCATTAGGCTCCACCAAAATTGTCATTGGAAGTTAATCTCACTTCATACCAATGATTATTTTATGAATTAGGCAGTGCATCAAATGAACTTTTTTTTGGTACCAGTGTTTGGGGAAACCATTATAATGCTCAAATTAAATGAAAAATGGTGAACAATTTCAATGCTTGTTGAATAATAGACAAAGCTTTCACATAGAAGACAAGCAACCAGGGCTTCTTTCATAGGAAGAAGCTAGGTGATGAGTAAGAGCTTAAAAGATATTCTGAAGATAATGATGTCAATGGTGTTGGGAAAGGAAGCAAAAATACATGCAGCAACAACAAATGTTAGGTAATCCTTGAGAAGTATTACAGTTACTCAAAGAACTACAACTCTTTCTACTGTAAATTTTGAAACACCAGCACTTCAGTAGATATCAAAAGAATACCGTCATCCAACTATTCATTTGTTTAGAGCAAAAGATATTATGTAACAAACACTTGGGAGCTTTATGTATATAGATGATGAATAACGTACATGATTTGAGCTTTATGCTTCACTGTAGGACTCCTAATGTGTCACCTGAGCTTCCAAGCAACACCGCCAACCACCAAACCTATTGATTTATATTCTATGTCTCAATCCATGGGAAGAATTTTATTTAGATGTATCGTCACTGTATTCACGTATTTCATATATCTGCCACTCTTGGATATCAATGGACACTGATTATTTTTCTTCCTTTCCATCCATACACTCCCAAGCTGTGGCTTTTCATGTCCTGATACTTCACTGAGATTCTGCAAACTTTCATTCCCAGGGAAATTTAGATGATGACTTTTCCATATCATTTGGTTCCAAAATATGAAAATATCTTCTGAAGGAAGTTTTTCTGGAATGTGAAACATAAAGTCTACATGCACAAGCAAGGATTTTCAGCTTAAATACAAAAAAATCAGAGTCTTAAAAATGGAAAGAGGCTTACCACTGAGGGCATAGAATGAGTCCAAATGGAGTCCAATAGACTTTATTTGCCCAAATTAACCCTAGCCAATCCAGAAAGATTAAACAAAAAAAATAAATAAATAAAAAATTAAGGAATCGCTCAGGAAGCGTTTTCGGGAGCGATTTTTTTGCCCGGGAGCGCTAAGGAATCGATGAGGAATCGATCCGGAAGCGTAGATTCCGGATCGATTCCTAAAATTCCAAGGAGCGTTTTTTTCTCCAAGGAAGCGCGAATTACAAATTCGATTCCAGGAGGAATCGATGAGGAATCGCGATTCCAAAATCGATTCCTCACCGATTCCTTCCGGAGCGCGATTCGGGATCGATTCGTGGGGAGGGGGGTCGATTCCCAGCAACTCTGGTTGTGTCTTTAGGTGGTTATCATTACTATATCACCTTTATTGATGATTACTCACGGAAGACTTGGATTTACTTTCTCAAGTCAAAAGAATCCGAGGAAGTGCTCAACAAGTTCAAAGAGTTTAAAGCACAAGTTGAGAATCTGTCAGGAAAGAGGATCAAGATTTTGAGATCCGATAATGGTGGAGAATATACCTCTACAGAATTCAATGATTTCTACAAGGAAGCAAGAATTAAGAGGGAGCTCACAGTTCCCTACAACCCTCAACAAAATGGGGTTGCAGAAAGAAAGAATCGTACAATTGTGGAGGCAGCGAAAGCTATGATACATGACCAAAGTCTTCAAATGTTCTTGTGGGCAGAAGCATCCAAAACCCGCTGTATATGTATAGAATAGATGTCCACATAAGATATTGAAGAACATGACTCCGGAAGAAGCGTTCATAGGTGTGAAACCAGAAGTGGGCCATCTCCAGATTTTTGCTTGTCCAGTCTACATACATGTGCCCAAAGAGAAAAGATCTAAGTTAGAACCTTCAGGAAAGAAGGGCACCTTTGTGGGATACAATGAGTCTTCAAAGGCTTACAAAATTTACATTCCAGGATCCAGATAGATTGAAGTCAGTAGGGATGTGACCTTTGAAGAAGAAATGGCTGTCAGGAAAGGCAGAGGATCAGATATGGAGATCGATGATGAAGAAATGTTGGAACCTAAAGAGATGAGATCATCTCCCCCTCCAGCTCAGAGAGAGACAGCAGAAAAGGATGAACCTATCGATCCCATAGATCCAGTTGATATCCCCAGAGATGTTGCAGGTTGGAAAAGACCTAGATGGGCACAACAGACACTACAGGATGCAGAGGGGCATGAAGCTCCACATGGCGCTTTCAGAGAAAGCAAAAGACCTCAGAGGTTCTCTAGTTATGTGGCACTGATGAGTAACATTATTGATTCAGAACCCACTACTTACGAAGAAGCATCCAAACATCAAGTTTGGAAGGATGCCATGATGGAAGAATATCAATCCAGCATGAAGAATGATGTGTGGGAGGTTGTGCCGAGACCTGAGGAGAAGTCAGCAGTGACTTCTAAATGGCTATACAAGATCAAGCATGGAGCAGATGGCAGTGTTGAGAAATACAAGGCCAGATTTGTAGCCAGAGGATTCTCTCAAAAAGAGGGAGTCGATTATGATGAGACTTTTGCTCCTGTGGCCCGATATACTTCCATCAGATCCATTATCGTGATTGCTTCAGCTATGGGATGGAAGTTGCATCAGATGGATGTGAAGACAGCCTTTCTCAATGGTGTTATTGAGGAAGATGTATACATCGAACAACCAGATGGGTTTATTGTCCAAGGAAAGGAGTCTCATGTATGCAGACTGAAAAAGGCATTGTATGGCCTCAAGCAAGCACCTCGTGCTTGGTATGGACGAATAGACGGATTCCTAGTGAGCTTGGGATTTTCCAAGAGTGATGCAGACCCCAACCTTTACTACAAGGTTGTAGATGATGAGCCACTGATTTTGGTACTATATGTTGATGACTTGTTTCTCACAGGAAATGAGAAACTCATTGCATGGTGTCAGAAGAATCTCACCTCTGAGTTTGAAATGAAAGATCTTGGATTGATGCATTACTTCTTGGAATTAGAAGTATGGCAGAGGCAGAAAGAGATTTTCCTAGGACAAGGAAAATACACCATTGATATATTGAAGAGATTCGGAATGTTGGACTGCAAGTCCATGGCTACTCCGATGGATGCGAATTGGAAGAAGTTGAGAGATTCTACTTCAGATTATGATTTGTTTGATCCCACCATTTATTGCCAGTCGATTGGGTCATTGATGTATCTGACCAACACTAGACCAGATATATGTTACGCTGAGAAACTCATTGCATGGTATCAGAAGAATCTCGCCTCTGAGTTTGAAATGAAAGATCTTGGATTGATGCATTACTTCTTGGGATTAGAAGTATGGCAGAGGCAGAAAGAGATTTTCCTAGGACAAGGAAAATACACCATTGATATATTGAAGAGATTCGGAATGTTGGACTGCAAGTCCATGGCTACTCCGATGGATGCGAATTGGAAGAAGTTGAGAGATTCTACTTCAGATTATGATTTGTTTGATCCCACCATTTATTGCCAGTTGATTGGGTCATTGATGTATCTGACCAACACCAGACCAGATATATGTTCCGCTGTGAATGCCCTCAGTCAGTTCATGTGCGAACCGAGGCAGATTCACTGGATTGCTGCAAAACATGTGCTCAGATACTTACGTGGCACTCTGGGATATGGATTGAAGTATGCTTCAGATGGTGACTTGATATTGCAAGGGTTTACAGACTCAGATTGGGCCAGATGTGTTGCATATTGAAAGAGTACTTCTTGATGTTGCTTCAGTTTGGGTTCTGCAGTTATTTCCTGGTGCAGCAGGAAGCAGAACTCGGTAGCACTCAGTACTGCAAAGGCCGAGTACATGGTTGCTAGCACAGCAGCTCAAGAAGCAGTTTGGATTCATAAACTCCTGGCAGGATTGTTTGGCCAGATTCCAGAACCGACCGTGATTCACTGTGATAACCAGAGCTGTGTGCAGATGTCAATGAATCCTGTATTTCACGACAGGTCGAAGCATATCGAGATTCGATATCACTTCATTCGTGATATGGTGCAGAAAGGTGCGGTCGAGTTACAGTACGTGCCAACAGACGACCAGACTGCAAATGTTCTCACCAAGGCTCTTCCCAAGGTGAAGTTTGAATACTTTCGCGGAAGACTTGGGGTCGAAGAGAACGTATCCCTCCTTGAGAGGGAAAGATGACATTGAGATGCTTGCCCTGCTTTTCCCAGGTGCCTCTGCAGTCCAATTACTCGGCCAGATATGGGAGAAATCCCATTGGCAGATGAGTAGGACAGTCAGCAGTTGGTCGGGCTCACCTAGGTACCTTCTGCAATCCAGTTACTCAGCCAGATATGGGAGAAATCCCATAGGCAGATGAGTAGGACAGTCAGTAGTTGGTCGGGTTCACATTGGTGCCTCTGCAATCCAGTTACTCAGCCATATATGGGAGAAATCCCATAGGCAGATGAGTAGGACAGTCAGCAATTGGCCGTGTGGTTGCACAGGTGCCTCTACAGTCTAGGTACTCGGCCAGATATGGGAGAAATCCCATAGGAAAAAGAGTCGGACAGTCAGTAGATGGTCGTTCCCTTTTGCACGTCTGAGATCTCAACCAGGTATGGGAGGACCCCATTGGCAGATGAGACAGACAAGTAGCAAATTGTATAGCAGAGATGGTACAGCTGATAATCTCAAATATCCAGGATTGAGTGATTCTCTTGGATCCAGGATCGAGTGATTTTCTTGGACTCACCGAAGCACTGGTGAAGATGATGACAACCTTCAGTATGCATAGAGATGATGGAGACAATGTAGAGTACAAGATGAAACCCAGATGATCGTGATGTAGATGAAGACTGAAGAATACCTTCCTCGTTGAGAGGGAGTGTTGGATTTTGTACAACTTCGGAAGATATTATTCACTATATTTTATTGTACCTTCACTGTACTTGTTTATACCTCCTAAGGGAGAAGAACTTTATGTAATCAATTATGTAAACACATGAAAGAATCAATGTAAGCCTTGGGATGCAAAAGAAACAAATAAAAATATTAAATTTAAATTATTTATTGCCCCCAGGTGAAGTCAGCCCAGTTAGGGAATTTTCCAGTTTGCACTTGTATAAATAAGAGGCTAGTGCACCTCATTATATCATTCACTCACTTAGCAAGTGCGCATCACTTGGAGGAGGCTGATTTCACATCACTTGAAGGAGGAAGCTTATTTGGGGCATCTACTTATGAAAGATACTTTCACATTCTTTCTCTTTCTTTATTTGTACTATGATCTCGGAATTATCATCTCTCTGCAAAGGTTGCTGGGTTTTCTCCCAATTGGGTTTCCCTGGGTAAACTCTGTGTTGTTGTTTTTGTGCTTTGTCTTGCTTCTAGTGATCTTGGTAATGCATTTATGTTTTATGCTATGAATGTATGATATTTAACAATCTCTCTCTCTTGAAGTAGCTAGGGTTTCATGGTCTTCTAAGTTTCTTGGAGCATCTTGGAATTCTAGGGTTACGGTCTATAAGGTTTTGTGATAAAATAGAAGGGTAAATTAGTGAAGAAGAAGAGGACGTTTTTCCTTGGAGGTTATGTTGGAGAGATTCTTGCATTTAGATCTTCTTGGTAGAACTAGGGTTTGGTGCTTTACCCTAAATAGGGCTTTTTGGATGGTTGGATTTTTTTACTAGCCTTGAGAGAAAGCTATGATATCTACATGTACTTTATATTGAGCTTATATATGAAGTTCCCATCTATCCATATATTGTGCAATTTCCATATTTGAATTTCAACTATATGTTCTTTATGCAATGTTATTTACAACTAGTTATGTCTTGCTAATTTGGCAAAAGTAAAGGGGCAGATTGTTAAGTGTTTTGACATATAAGGAAGAATATAAGGATATGATTTTACTGTTGTAAAAGCACATTTTCAGATCTACTTATTGGATGATAAGATGGTTTCTTTTCTTCTTGAATTGTCATGAAGTTTGGGGTTGTTTGAACTAAATTATTGTGATCTTTCCACTGATGTTTATACTTTAATTTACAACAGTCCTAAGGCTGAAAATTCTAGAGATAAGATCCATGAAACCTTCCAGGAAGAAGGTGAAATTTCAGTTTTGCATTAATTGCCCGAGTGCATGAAATATCAACATTTTGTGAGGGATTGAACATGCAAGGACAATAAATCCAAAGGCAAACAACTTGGGACAAGACGCAATCAACTTGGAGACAGGAATACAGGAAATCAAAGTTCTTAGAGCCAATTTTAAGATTTTGGTATAGAAGACTAGATTTCACTAGGGGAACTCATGTAGCTCATTGTTGCAGCTAGTACCAATAGTAATGGAAGGGTCCATTACCTCACCTTGTCATAATGGAAGCCTCTCCATCAAGATTTTGAACTCATGATGAAATACAATGAAGGATAAGAGTAATTGAGTAGCCAATACATGTTTATAATCAACACCAACAAGTAGGCAATCAAATTTCTAGTGGAAGGGAGAAAAGATGATGTCATTCCCATAATCATGGACCAAGAAGAACATAGTAAGATCCACATGAAGAAGCATCAACAGCTGGTAGATGACGACCATATATGAAGCCAAAAATTGATAGGAGAAATCACATAAAGAGGCACCCCAATGCCGAACGCATGGGTTGAAGATGTCAGATGGGTCCATTTGGCATGATGTTTACCCCATCCTTTGCCTTGGTATCAATAAGTGTTAGAAAGGATCAGTACATATTCTTTGCATCAATTGACTCATGCAAGTGGAGTCTCGAGAAGTGTAGTTCCCTCCTCTTGCAACCTCAGCTTGGTTTTAAAAATCTATAGTTTGTCCAAAGGAGTCTTGAGGAAAGTTGTACCCTTCTTTCTGATTCTAGCTTTGAATTGAAAAACAAGAATTTGCCGTAAGGAGGACTCAAGTAATAGAAGTTGACAGGTACCCCTCTATTATTCAAGTTTAGTTTGGGTTGACCAATACTTGAAATTTAAAGGTTTTGTTTGAATGCGAATCAGTTTAGAAGTCATATGACAAGCCCTTATTTGTCCATCTATGATAAAATAGCTATTAATAGTAATATAAAAGCATCATTTTTTTCTTTGAAAAAACAACATTAAGACATTAGTAATCATTTTATGCATGTAAACAAATGCAAAATTCTAAGCAACAACACTTAAGGTTCCTCAAGACTCGAGAATTAGTATGGAATGCACCTTACGTCCCTGAGTCATACTCAGTCCAGGATATTCATATAGCACACAACGTACTTCTTCAGCAAGAGTACTCCAAATCTGTAAAATGAAACAAATAATTCTTATGTTCCTCAATTTTTTGCACACCCTCTACATAAAAGGGGAGAAAAATCAGTGCATTTACTATACATGATCAAAGACAGTCAATTTTTGGCAAAAGCATCCTTTATAAAAGAACATTTTAGTTAGTTGCTTGCAAAACAATTCTCAAAATTAGTACAATATAAAGGAATAGATTTTAGTTAATTGTTTTCTTTTTAGCAAAGAATCGTACATCTACAAGGCAGAGTTGGAACTCTATTAAGACTCAATGAGATCAATGATTACTTACCAAGTTTACTCAGCAATATCAATGCTTGGACAAAGTTAGTCAAACTCACCAATGCTTGGCAAAATTTGACCAGACCCGTCAAGTTCATTCCATACACTTGCCCAGCATACAATAAAAGATGCCTCAGTTTTCATCATTTTCTATTCTAATTTTTCCATATGGGGATTTTAACTTTTTACAGGGACAAAGTTGTCTACATGAATATTCCTACAAAATTTGAGGTGCTTTCAAGGATCTGCAATCTATGTGAATGGACAAAATGCTGGAAACTGGATTTTGGTATTATAAATCAGTTTGGTATAAAAATTTCACAAGATTTGCAGTGAAGAGTCCCCCAAAATTGTGATTCAAGTCCACCTACCTTCCCTGTCCAAACTTTAGGGAGATTCGAGGTAGTTTTGCACATTTTGGATTTTTTGTGGAGGCTTTTGTTGGCTTTTTTTCACATAGAACCCAAAGAAACAAGAAAAACAGAGAAAATACAAGAAAGAGGGACTCTATCCGGTCCTAGTGGAAAGACCTAGGTGAGTGTAAGGTGTAATACAATTTTTGCAATAAAGTGGGTAAACAAACAGTTCAAAGTACCACTTGACAAAAATAAACCTTGCCAAGGTATAATACAATTTTTACAGTAAAGTGGGGAAACAAACAGTTCGAAGTACCACTTGGCAAAAATAAACATTGCCATGATGTAAGATGCTACCCAA
Organism: Larix kaempferi; assembly: GCA_027924585.1. Lineage (NCBI taxonomy): Eukaryota > Viridiplantae > Streptophyta > Pinopsida > Pinales > Pinaceae > Larix > Larix kaempferi. The sequence continues at coordinate 6,294,919 of BSBM01000938.1, forward strand.
ATGTGCTAAAGTTACCCATCAATAAAATTATAATCTAGAACTAGAAGCCACTAAAGCAGTAAAGGTGAAGACATGGAAATTGAGCACTGAAATTGGGCGAGGTTCATCTTCTTCATCAAGACCACCTGCAGCTGAGAACACTGCTTCTGACACTCCTACAACTTCTCCTCCTTTTCCTTCTCAATCGGAAGCCTCTCACAACACCAATGGCGGCTCTATAGACAGATGATTTGCTGCATGTACTATACACAAATCTCAGCCTAGCTTAGAGAGCATAGAATGGGTGAAATCTATCCATGATTACACTAAGAAAACCACACGGAATTTTCATTTTTTCCAAGGAGAAGTGTGAAAAAGAATTTTGTGAAGACAAAATTTGAACCAACGTTGCTCAAGACATTCAAGAATTGAATGACTTAAAATATAAAGTGAATCTGAAGCTTAACGACTGAACTGTTCGAGTTATGGTTCAGATCTCTGTTAAAATTCGTATCTCAGCCAAAGGAGTGGTATCTCCGTGACCAACATCCAATTCGACCGTGGTTTCATACAATTGCCCCAATTGAATCCGCCAAACCTCTTTCGAAGAATCAGCTGTCAAGCTAAAAATCGTGGACATTCGTTAGCCAACTGAAATTCGTGATAGCCGTCAATCAATTTGCCGCAACTAAAATTTGTGACCACCGACGGATGAGAAGAATAGCCACCAAACAGAATTTCAAATCATTGCCAGTTCAAATCGTGCTGGTTCTAACTCTGCCTCCATTACATAATCTCCATTCCCTGGTTAAAATTATTACACACTGTAAAACCGTGACCAATCCAAGCTAAAAGATAGAAAGAAAGCGACGCAATCTGAAAAATAACCTAGCCACTGTTTCGAAAAATCACATGACAGAATCGTTGACCATTAAAAAATAAAAATCGTGAGGAATATTGGTCGCCAACTGAACCTGGTTCATTTCATTGTTGAATCCAAGGTGTCACATCACCCATTCTGGATCGTGGATTAACAGGTGTGAAGAGGAAACGTTGATAGCCGCCATTTGAACGCCATTATTATCATTCACGACAGTTGAAATCAAAGATCGCGACTTTTTCTTAAAAGTGTTTAGAGGAGATATATCGTCAAGTTTTTTTTTTAGTGGACGTTTTAGAGGCACCCACAGACGGAATTTAAAGCATACAGTGGAAATATATTAACAGAAAGAGTATTTAAAAGAGGCACAGTCAGAGAATCAAGACCTTAAAGAGAAGGTTGAAATGACAGAACGAACACATAACTTATGTATGTCTTATGTACACCTCAGGGCAAAGCTTTTTTTAAGAGGAAGACAATGTAACATATATAATAACAATAAATAAATAATGTAACATATATAATAACAATAAATAAATAATAATAATAATTAATAATTAATGATTAATGAAATAACACATCTTATCTAAAAGACATGGTATATTGGAAGGACATAACTTACCTCAGGGACCAGTCAATGTTATAAGTAAACCATCACATATATACATATCTTATTTATTATACATTTATTATATACTAGTTCATTTATGGAATATTTGTCCTATTTATATTGGATGTTTCTTTAGTAAAGAACTTTGTTAATCACATTAGCAATTATTAAATTATATAAGTGATGAAGACTGTTTAGCACTTTCATTATAAGTACTTAATATAGAAAATAAATTTTTCAATATAAGATCACACTTACTTCTTCCTTGACACAACGAAAGTGTACAGTAATACAATATTTATTATGTTCAACCCTTGCACCCTTGTAGAGTTTGGCTCTCTCCTTCAATGCTTGACAAACCTATAGCATATAAAACAAATGATCCCGGTGAAAAAGAGTCTAAAGACATTAATTTGTTAACCAACAAAACAATAAACTTTAAATTCATCAATGTAGATTGTAAGCTCCTATCTTAAGATTAATGTTTTCCTTGTGTATGTTGTTTTTGATAGAAAATAGATAATGATGAAGTGAAAATGTATAATGTTCTTAATGTAAAGTAGTCGACATTGAAAATTTTATCTCTGTTAACTAAAAAGGTTTAAGTTCAAACCTCATCCATCAAGGAAAGATATTCACTAGCAGGTTGATAAGAAACAACTTTTTCCTGTATCCCAAAGAACATGAGAATCAATTTAGATATAGATGATCTTATTCAAGGTAACAAACTTAGTACAAAAAGCATCCCATCAAGAGAAAAAAACACTATTCTTCATCTCATTGAGAATATATAGAAATACACAGTTCATTTTCATTAGAGATATCTTATATCAATACAAACTAGATCTCATTGAGAATATATAGAAATACACAGTTCATTTTCATTAGAGATATCTTATATCAATACAAACTAGAGTACAAAATTCTCTTTCAAGAGATATTCAAACAGATATTTAGGTAGATATAAAACCATAATTCAAAATGCATTGATATAGTCTATATTTCTTAATAATCATATTGTTATGTATCATACTTAGTACTTTTTTAGTTATGAATATTTGATAAATTTAAGTGACTTTTCACATAAAGAGGGAGTGTTAGCTTTTGGGGTTACTCTAAAACTACTTTCACCTTTGCTAAGACATATGGATGATTGACCTTGGTTAGGGCATTGGCTTGGTGCCATTTACCTAGGAGGTTGTTACCCTAATCGACATGATGACTAACCCATCGAGTGCACACAATTAAGGAGTCGATTGCTCAACCAAGAGAGGTACCTACCTAGGAGGAGGAATGTTGGGCACTTGGAGGAGGGAACTTAGCCCTTGGATCTTGGGACCATGTGATATATACCTTGGAGGTTGGACACTTGCCTTAAGGACACTTAGGTTGAGGAGCATACTTTATCGAAGATGGTGATGGACCATAACACATGTTGAGGAGGAGCATTGGAGCCTTGTGACCACATTGGCACACATGAGAGTAGCATCTGGTATAAGAGGGCATGTGGCACATAGTTAGAGGAAGAGTGCCTTGCATGAGGACACTCAGATAGAGGACCATCGTGAAGGAGGAAGTGTTGGACTAACATCTTTACTGGAGAGGGCACCATCTTGGAGGGGCATTGAACCCAAGGAGGATCATGCTCGGAGGGCATTTCACTTTGGGGGTTCGATAAAACCTAGTTTAACACATGTATATCCTTGTATTGTAGAGCACTCCATGTGGGGTTTCCTTGTTGGTTACTTGTATGGACAATTGTCTTTATTTTATGTTAGCCTCCCTCACCTACTTGTACTCTTCTTTGTACTCATCTTGGAGATATTAGGCTTCACGAGAAAACCCTAGGTGGTGCATAACGATAGGGCTCATGAGGAAACCCTAGGAGAAGACAAGGATGTTCATGGAGAAATTGCTCTTAGTGTGATGCTAGTGTTCGCTCTTGTGATGACTAAGGTTTGAGCTATGCATAAGAAGCCTAGAGAAACACATGATGTTGGAGATGATGATGGTTCTTGAGGCTCTTGTTGTGGCCCTAGGATTTATACCCTAGTAGAAGACACGGAGAGTGGAGCTAACACCTTGCATGGTTTTCTATTATTATAAAGTGATTTTCATATCTGGTTTTGCATGATAAGAATTTCCTAGAAGGATGAAACTTGTTGGAGCACATTTGATAATTCTCTTGGATTGCCTTATTGATTGGGTTGTTAAGATGTGAAATAATCCATTGTTGATGTTGTTTTATCATATGTCATAACAACCCTAAGGTTGAAAATTCACAAGGTTAAGATCCGGGATTCCTCTAGGAAAGAGGTGAAAGTTCTGAAGTTGCATTAATTGCCCTAGATATGGAAATTTCTACAATGTTGATGCAAGATTTGAAGGCTATGGGTTTCAAGGCTCAAACCAATGTTGTGACACTCGGACTTGACAGAGATTCGGATTCCCAAGGACTCAGTAAGACTTGACAACTTGGGAAAGACTTGACAAAGACTCGAAAACAGGGAAAAAAACTCAAAATACAGTAAATTTTGTGCACAAAAAATATACTAATGGCATTTTCAATCTAAGCTAGACAACTTGGGGATTTCCCAAATTCTAGTTCAATAAACAAATCAAATTATCAGTTGTCAACCCTGAATTGTTCATAGAAGCAAATCCCTCCAAACGAGCAAAATGTTATTATCTTCAGCACAGCATAGCGTAGATCATGTTTCATTTTTAAAGCAAGGACATAGACTAGTTTTGATGATATCATGAGAAAAATAAGAAACTAGGCTTGAAAAAATCACAGAGCCTTTGTAAGCATACTGTTTTTTTATTGATGCAAGTCATCTAGTTGAGATACAGATATGCTGAGAAACAATAATACGTGTAAAACATTCATAGTAGTCGAAGAGGTGAGAAAATGAAAATGTAGACACCTCCAATATTGGTTACAAACTTACAACTCACTGGTTACTTTAATTGAGAACTATAGTCAATTAGAATAATAAAATTAGACTGCTATTTCCTGCATGTTCTATAACTTGGGCATGGTTATTGATTCAATGCAAACTGAAAAACCCATCATGATCAGTTTTCATCAAATTTGTGATTTGCAAATACACATGAAATTAAAGGCAAAATACAAGGTCCAAATCAATTGTATGAGCATGTATCTATCTCAATGCTTGTTAATGACCTATGATCTTAAGATTACATCCATAAGTTTTAAATGATCCACATTTTGAAACAGAATGTCATATATCACAAACTATGTCACATACAAAATACCTGCCAACTTCTTCATAGAACTGTCACATACAAAATAAAGGCTTCTACCCTCCCAAATGCTTCATTGCCCTCCTAAAACTACCTCCAAAACAAGTTTGACAAGTCAAATTGCACATGTGAGCATTTTTTGGCTGTCGATTCGGACTCAAAAGTCTGGGCGAGTATGTCAGGCGAGTCTCGGGTGAGTACTCAACCCATCATGAGTCAGCAAGTCTTGGACAAAAACGCAAGTCTTGGCCAAGTGAGACAACACTGACTCAAACCCTAGGATGGACATGTAAATTTGGTGGCTAGTACTAGAGTTGTCTTGCCATGTACTTGTGTGATGCAAGTTGGCTAGGGTTCGCAAACACTAAGGAAGACAGTTGTGCTGGTGTGGAGAGCTTGTTGTTGAAGCCAAGAAAGACTTGCTAGTGTTGATGCTAGCTTGTTGTGGATCTCCGGTGGTGGCTAGGGTTTTCTTGGTTTTCACTATCTAGGGCTTTGGAGAGGTCAAAGGATTGTACCAACTTTGTGATAGAGCTGTGGTATGTACATGTACATCATATATATATGTGTGTGTGTGTGTGTGTGTGTGTGTGTTGCACGAAACCCCTAAGATGCCCATGTACTGGCACCGGAAACTCAAAACTTGGAAACTTTTGGGAAACCTCCAAGGGCTCATCAGAGGCTTGGGAGTTGGGACCCATAGGAAATCTAAAAGGCTCTAGTTTATGGAAAATGAAAACAAATTAACCTCTAAATCGTTTCTCAACCTACCTACAAATTAACCTCTCGTTCTTATTTTATTGTGAGATAATGTGTTATTAAAAAACTATATATATATACTGTGTTTCCCTTGACGTACCCATTTTGGGGGGGTCACATTTCCAAGCATTCCTATTTCCGAAACTTGTACAAGTTTCCACATTTTGTGCAACTTATATATATATATATATATATATATATATATACCCAGCAGTCCAATACTTGTGTAATTGCAGATTTGATTTTCAGCTGTCACTGTCACCTTGACTAAGTACAGCTTACATATCTTGAAGATAAGAGAGCAGATTTACTGCTGTAAATCTGTTGTAAATAAAGTGATTTCAGATCTCATATATGCTTTGAAAAGTGTGCCATAAGGGCTGAAACTTATTGGCATATGTTTTGGTATCTTTTCTTTGAGGTTGCCCAGCGTGTTGGGTTGAAGTAAAGTGAAATAGTGTCTGTTGTTTGCTGCTGTAAATTAATATTTCAGATCACCAAAGCTGAAGTTCACAGGGATTAGATTCAGGAAACCTCAGGTGTGAGGTGAAATTTCTAAATTTGCAATAAAAGTCATAACACAGAAATTTCAACAATCAGGGATTCAGGACCTCCCCAAAAACTCCAAAAGAGCCAGGCTTATATACTCGAGCAAGAGTTATATAAGTCTGGTTAAGGCCTAGTTCCATATGATTTCTCTAGAAAGATAATATTATATAATGTTTACAGTATGTGTCCATAAGAAGCTTTAGTCTCAGCACACTATAATTTTAATTTTAGGAGTCATGGAAGCAATGTGATAAAGTGAAATAGTGTCCGTTGTTTGCTGCTGTAAATTAATATTTCAGATCACCAAAGCTGAAGTTCACAGGGATTAGATTCAGGAAACCTCAGGTGTGAGGTGAAATTTCTAAATTTGCAATAAAAGTCATAACGCAGAAATTTCAACAATCAGGGATTCATGACCTTCCCAAAAACTCCAAAAGAGCCAGGCTTATATACACGAGCAAGAGTTATATAAGTCCGGTTAAGGCCTAGTTCCATATGATTGCTCTAGAAAGATAATATTATATAATGCTTACAGTATGCGTCCATAAAAAGCTTTAGTCTCAGCACACTATAATTTTAATTTTAGGAGTCATGGAAGCAATGTGATTCAGTAGGCCACCTTCAAGATTATGATCTTATTTAAGCAGCATGTGTAATTGGTGACATAATAATGGAAAGTGGGATGGAGATGAATTTGATTTCTCTCTTTATCTATAGCTATTATAGAGCGAAAGTTTCTACAAAGAAGTTCATTTCATGTTGCGTGGTTATCACCTGTACAAACAATGAAAACCAGATACCTTGATATTTATTGTGTACATCTGCAATTCTAGTGAATTTACCTTTATTTCTTTAGAAGTTGTTCCACCTTTCTTTCCACTATCATGAGCTTCTGCTGGCCCCATAATATCCATCCCATGACTGCCCGCGTAATAAAGTTCAGGAAGTTGAACAAAATCAAACACCTGCTCAATTCAATGTTTCAGATGCCATGTACAACATCAGAAAACCAAGGGAGAAGCCACCACAAATAAAAACATGCTGATAAGAAGAAATGATTCCTTAGAACCACTACTATTTTCCAACACCGCCATTAACATGAGAAAGAAACCAATACTCCCTTCAATTTTATGGTTTTTTCTTTTGAAAAATATGTCTTATATTAACAGGAATATATTTACAAAACGACTACCTATTATATAATTAAATTATTCTATCCAAAAGAACTTCTATATTCTTGCTTTACTATGTACAATATTTGAATAAAACCTGTTTCCCTAGAGATTTGGGCATTAAATATCTGAAAGGACTTGAAAAACAAAATGCAATAACTTATTTAGCCTCACCTTGTCCCTGCACCTCCCTGTGATAATTGCAGTTGGAAAGTGTTTGGCCACATCCTTTAGAGCATTCCTCATCTAACCTCATAAAAACAAAATACATTCCTATATTAATAGAATTTGTGACATAATATGCACATACACCATGTTACAGTTGTCTACGAGATCATATACTATTCAAAGCTTCCAGGAATAATATTTATTTTAGATAAATGCAAACTCAACGCAATACCTCATCAGACATGTATGCATGATCAGGATCCTCAACAATTGGAGAAAGTGTTCCATCATAGTCCAGAAACATAGCCAATTGTTTGCCTTCTGCCATCCCTGTAATATCTTCAAATACATCCAAGGCTGACGGATGTCTTACCTATAAAAATAAGTGAAGTGGTGAAGCGTAAAAAAATTCTTCACCTGTTTTCTGTTTACAGAAGACAAAGGTGCAAAAACATAAAGAAAAAAGAGAGAAAAAATAAGTTTAGATTTTTTGTTAGGATTAATGACCATTTAATACTATGTTTAAAGTGTTAGGTGTTCTAGTTTATGTAAATGGTGATAATAGTGTAATGTATTAATGTTTGTAATGTAGTGTTAGTTGTATGTAGGTCAGAAATTAGAACTACCACACGAGGATGTTGAACAATAAGTCATCTCTATTATGTAAGCAATTCATGTTTAATAAAATTATCATTTGAGGATTATGTTTCTTTTCTCAATCATATTTTTCCTCATAAAATTTTAACAATAGTATTAGAGATGTGCTAGGACAAGCACAACTAGTGGGCCTAAGGATGGAGAATGAAGATGAAACTCTGAGTGACATAGCTGAAATTGAAGACGAAAAGTTTGTGGTGGGTTAAAAATGACAAGTTCATGGAGTGTGGCAATGTCAATAGGTTAGAGATAAAAATTTGTTAAAGTAAATGTTGATTTTCCAACATTAACATGATTATTCAGACATAGCGACAAACATGAAAACATACAGGCATAAGCAAAATATGTGTATAACCAGCCAATTGAATTCCTTCTTAATAGATTATTTATACATAAGGGATAGCATTAGGGTGGTCACATTCAAAGTATAACCATCATATAACCCATCATCCAACCTATTTAATGATACATTACATAGTCATAAGACATAAGCCATCACATTAGACATGATCATAATGACACTTTACACATAAGGCCCAACAAAATGGCCTGACAACATCTCCCCCAACCTTAACAACTTGCTTTGTCCTTGTTACCTCCCAGAGCTGCACTAAAAGATATGCAAGTCCCTAAAAGAAGTGCAACCCTAGAGGCAATTATGAAGGTTGCCCACTGCCACCACAGTGACTCTTTCTGTCACTTTAGGCCGGTTATTTTTCAGCTCAAGGGGCAAACCCTCCAAAAGATTATTTATAATGTTCTTTAGAAATAAAGAGACGGTGGACTGCAAAGACCAATGTGTATCCAATTGGGTGATCAAGTCATGATCAACAATCAATCAGTATGGAGGGAGTTGTAGTTAGGCTCTTATAAACATGTTCTAACCAACCATGTGGATTTTATTTCAATATGCATAAAATTAAAGGAGGGCCTTTCCAAATATGCTCCTTGCAACAAGTACAAAATCAGCCAAGTAATAATGTGCAACCATGAACAATTAAAGGACAGCCACATATGAAACCATAAATAAAGTAGACAAAGCAAGACAGCCTTCTTATTGAATGAACAGCTAACATTACATCAAGTCTTCAAGTCTGATTTCACCAAAAGATCAAGAGGACCTGAATGTCCCACACTTAACCTTCATCCCCAGCTAGGGCAGCCTCAAAAATAGAGTGAACAGCCTTAACCAAAAAATTCCTGCAGCATAGATCCTTCAATAAGTACAGTGATCACAGCAAGACAAAGAGAGGGTTTCAACTCAACCTTAATGTCCTCTTATTGTAGCAAACTTGCCCTTCTTCAAAGATTACACCAACATATGTGGAGGGATCCTGTTGCCAGCTAAGTTGTACTTAGTATGATTATCAAGCGAGCGGGCAGAGTTGAACATGTTACATGTTCATTTTTTATGATTTGATGTTCAGTCATCCTTTTAAAGGCCCCCTTTTTTAATTTTTTCCATATGTCCATGGCCCTACGGGGTTTGTAATAAAATGTAGTAGCATGGTGTTTTGTAAAGGACTTGGTTCCCTAGGACTTTTTGGCTAAGTCAGGTATTCCAAGGAGTTTTTTCACCTATTAATTATGTCTTGCATCAGTGCATAACATAATTTTTGGATTTTTCTCCTGCTCCTCCAAAGCTGGAATGCCTGGGGACGTTAACGGGCCTTAGGGGATTGTTAAATTCCATGGGTCAATGTATATGAACATGCTAGACATTGTTTTTGAGTCATATGGACATGTGCTAAGTCCACCTAGGTAGTTTTTTAATTTTCGGCGAAAAATATTTTTTCCGTAAATGAGCCATTTTTTAATGGATTCATTAAAAAATATTGTAAGTGGCATAAAAATGTCATCTAGGGGTCTTTTTTACTTAGGGGTGCTCGTTTTCTAACTCAGAGCACCCCCTTAACCCCTAAACCCACTTTGTATAATGTTTGGGTCATTAATTTTTCACTTATGCTCAAAAAAGTCAAAAAAAGTGAAAAATGGAGAGAAAAATGCAAAAAAGTAAAAAATTATAAAAAATTAACTTCCAAATTTTATGGAATTGGAAGTCAGAATTATTCCAGCTATGTTTTAGGAGTTGTAAGAGCTGATTTTGGAAAGATTCCGGGCAGCTATATTAATGGGATTACTTCCCCACTTGAGGAGGGCATATTTCCCAAAATTGAGCCCCTTCAATCATGGAATTTGCAGTTATGTTTATTGCTGTCACATTGCTGATTTTTAGTTGATTTGGGGCTGATTTTCGCAGCCCATTACATGGGAATGGGCAGCCCCATTTTCTCCACGAGTTATGCCACTCATTCCACCCATTTCTCTCCATCTTTGGTTATTTAAGCATGGTTGCTCACTCCATTTTCTCTAGTTGAAGTTTGGGAGTTAGAGCTAGCACTTGTAATTTGATTTTGTACTTGTCATTTTGCTTAATGAATAAAGAGACTTTGGAGGTCAAGCTTGATATAGTGTTTTTGATGAGTGGGTGAATGTCATGGTTTTCATTCAGGTAACATGTATTTGAGCTACTTGTTTTCTTTTGCATCTAAATCTAGCTTTGGAAAGGATCAATATTGATTTATAAGGACGATTAGATAATTTGTTTATTATTTAGTCTTTTATCTATGCAAGTGTAGAGATCTGATTTAAATGTGTCATTTGTTAATAAGCATTTCCTTTTGATTTCTCATATGTATATTTCTAGATTTGATCATTTGGTTTCAAGTTGATGTGATTTGCAGGTTATTTCAAGTGGATGAGTGGAGGATCTTGTTTGTTTCCTTTACTTTTCTAACATATTTTTTGCAGACGTAGCCCCTCATTTCTCCACCAAGAAGGCTCCAAGGCTTCTTCAAGGAAAAAATTGATAAAAACTTTCCATATATCCTTCTCTTCTACTTCATACTTTCACCTTGGTTACTGGTTACTTTTTGAACGTGTAATAGTGGTTTGCAATCTGAACTTTACATTCTGATTTATTACTCTAAATGTCTAATCTATTTCATTTACAAAGTGTTCATCTTTAATAGATTAGATCTTTTCATTTATCTAGCATTTTACTTTTCTCAACTTGTAAAAAATTGTCAAATCTTTAAAAGTTTTGAGGAGTAGTGTTAGATCTAATTTAAAAGTTCATTTGGTTGTTGTAAGAGCTAATAATTTGCAACTCACTCAGTTTGCAAAGATCCTAAGGAGACAAGCCTCACAACTTGTCTCACTTAGTTAATTTTTTGCATTTTTACTTAGTTTTTCACTTAGAAATTTTTTGGGTTTTTAGACCATCTTCTACTAATAATTGCTTGCTGGTTTGCAGCAGATGATGATCAGACAAGGAAAGATGTTGGCCCAAAATTGAAGATCGGGGCCATCCGAAGCACCCAAAGCTAAAATTTTTCAAACCGGAAACTTTTTTCTCTCCATTTTGTAAGCCACTAAGTCATAAAAGACTGGGGCATTTCTATTGCATTGTAACTAAAATATTAAACAAAAGCAAGTGGGCTAACCAAGCGCCCACACCCCATCCCCCAGGGGGGAAAACTGTGTCGACTCGATTTTCGTGATTTGTTTTTTTCAAGTTAGGATTTCATTTTTCGCATTTAATAAAATCAAACTAGAATTAAAATTAACCTCGTTGGTTTGTTCCATTGGCGGGCCACGAGTTCACTCAGGACTTAGCTTTTTCACTTTTTTTTCTACAATTCAAATGCCCCCTTGCTTTCTCGAAGTAGGGTTTCAGAACAAGGGCTTGCCCGAGTACTGGCCTGAAAAGAGACTCTTGAGGTTTTAAAAGATACAATTTTGGTTCATAAAAAATTTTAAAAATTTTCCAAGGTCTTCTCCCTTATGCTCTGTGCCCAACTTGCAGCTCAATCTGATCATGTTGGTACAAATCAGAAAGGGGGAGATGACTAGTAATAGGATCTAACACCACCCCAATAAAAAAAACATTTTCGTGAAAATACGGCACAACACGAGTATTTTGTTGTCGTGGGGAAATTTTTCAGAGGGCTTGGGTCAAAACTGAGTAGTGACCTCTTGGAAACCGTTAGGCTTGCCATCATTGGTATAGCATCTGAACACCTCCTTGAGACTCTGATTCAGCCCAAGCATGAGTGAGAAGCCACACATCAAAATTGCGAACATGTTCCCCATACCTTTGCGTATATTGGGAACCCACCAACCCTAATAAAAAGATCACTACCACATTAAATTTAAAATAAACCAAGAACACTTACACAACATTTACTTTTCAGTTCATGCATCTATTTCGACTCCATTATAAGGCACTGGTTTATATTGTTATATTTCATGTTATGGATGAATGTTGTTAATGATGATAATGTTGAATATTTGCAAATGAAATGTTGATCAATGATGCTTTGCTTTACATGTACAAATGTATGTTGCATTAGCTTGGTTTCAAAAAAAAAAATTCTAACTCCTAGATTAGACACCATAGTTTTGTTTCATTTTTAGGGTGCACCCCCCTTGGCTTCGCTAGGAAAGCCCAGACGGAGGAATCGAGTCCCAAGTGACAGCACTTGACTCTGACTTGCCCCCAAGGCCACACCAGCAGCTTGAAGACTTCTGCTGCGTTTTCCCAGGTGTAGAACCAGGCAGCAACATTTTGGCACCGTTGCTGGGGATAAATCTCTTTATTCCCAGAATACGACTTTTGAGTTTTCTTTTTTTGTTTTTGCTTTGTTTGATGAATCTTTAGATTATATTTTTAATTTTTCATCTGGCGACTCCACTAACCTTTTTTTCCTTTTATAAAAGTTCAAAGAAAAGCAAAAATAGAATTCTTTGTGAGATTATTTCATATGCATATTTTTATTCTCACATGGCGACTCCATTGAAGGGATAAAACCCTTGTTTCTTATATAGTTTGTTGAGACTGTTTGTGTGTAGATGAGCCCGATGCATTACAGTAAAATCTATAAAGCTCACCTTTTGACAACTTCATTGATTCAGTACCAGATATATCCCATGGTCATTTCAAATGCAGGCTATTGATCTTTGAAAATGGATAATAAAGAGTCTAGTGAGCAAATTTCCGATGCTCATCCTCCCATTGACTTCTCAGGCATCCCTGGTTTCCCTAATTATCATAATGGTGAAGATGTATCTGATTATCTGTCGGTCTTTTGGGGAGATGATGATGATGTAGAAACCCGACATGTCATGTCTTTTGTTAAAGTTGTGGCTAACTTCAAAGTCTTATATGAAGATAACATAATGGAGATGTTTGTTAGTACATTACAGGGATTTATTTATCAATGGTATTCTAAAGAGCTTCCAAATAAATGCATTAACTCTCTTTCGAGCCTCCTTAGAATATTTATAAGGCAATGGCATAATAGAGGAACTAGTATGGAAGACTTGGACAGGATCCTTAGAAGGTACTTTATCTTGTTCATACCTTGGATTGAGTATCATAAGGAAGACCCCAACTTTCCTCATATCATCATGACAGAGAATGATACATATTGGGAGGTGCCTCTAAGTTATATCAATCGTGTTGATGTACCTATAGCACAGTATGGATTTAAAGAAGAGATTCAGCATGACCCTATCAAAGAGTTCCATGAAGCACCCTCAGTTGAAGATTTTGTGGAAAACCATCCTCTTGTCACCATAATTGAAAACATAGAAGATATGGAGTGTTCTCAAATCTATGAAGATGATCACATATGTATTCTTGATTTACCTAAAAATGAAGCCATTATAGAAGTTGACAAAGAAATTCATGAAGGGTTTTCAATTGAAGATTTTTCAGAAGAGCTTCCTCAATTTGCCATTGAAGATTTGGGATTTCAGGATTACTTCAGTGAAAATGATGACGTTTGTACTTCAGATTCTCCTCAAGAAGCAACCACTGCAGAAGCCTCTAAAGAAACTTGTGATGAAATTTGTATGGTTTCTGATGACACTCCTCCTTTTTCTCCACATACTGTTGAAGTCTTGGACAACTTTATACCTTGTAATATCTTTCAAACCAAAACTTCTAAGGATGACTATTATGAACATGGGAATGGGTATAGCCAGGGATGTGGTGCCAACGATGAAGACTCTCTCATATCTGACATAAACGGGAATGATGACTGTTTGACTTCTATTGAAAATCCAATTTATGAGACTTTTGAAAATCTTGTTGAGAATCCCATCTATGATATAGCCAGTAAAGGGAGTGTTGGTTTTGAGACCGTGGGGAATTTTGATACTTCTCATGATCAATCAGAGCCATTAATGAGTATCAGTATTGAGGATTTGGATCAGCAGTATAACGAAGAGTTGGATATGATGCAATCCGTGAAATGTTAGTTTCAGCCTTCATCAGCTCATTCAGAAGTTCCTTATGATTTGGAGCAGCTTGGGGCTTATACTTTCACAGAAATGAACTATCAGAAGAGCCCTTCAGATCAATATGATGCGGTAGTTGGTCTTCTTTATCATTCCGAGTTTTTTCTCAACCCTATCCAGCCATGAGTAGAAGAGGCCTGCATGAGAACTTACCATTGGGGGAAGCACTTCAAAGATCTATCATATGCCTATGATCACCCATCCAATCCTCCAGGCCAGAATTATCATGCAGGTTTGCATTTTCTAAGTAAGGTATCGTTGTTTTGGCTGGTAACCAAACACAAGGTGAAAAGTTTTTATATTGATAAATTGTTAAGATGGTTGCATTGGATTTATCATTTTACTTAGCATTTATTTTGTTATGTTCAGAGTAGGAAAATAAGCTCATCAAGTGAGCATTTACTTTCAACATTTATTTTTCAATACTTTCTTTTTATGTACTTAGAATTTTTCATTAGTCAATTTTTAGTTTCTGAATAATGCAATTTATGGTTCATTTGTCTCTTATAAGAACTTGTGCTACTGAAAGGTTTTCTTGTCAAGCTGAGATATTTTTACAGGTCATAGAAACCGGAGATTCTGGTGTTCTCGTATGCTCTCCTTGCCTGAAGACCAGATCGAGCACACGTCCCGCAATTGGAGCCAGATGTTGCCAGATAAGTTGTACTTAGTTGGATTATCAAGCGAGCGGATAGACTTGAACATGTGACATGTTCATTTTTTATGATTTGATGTCCAGCCGGCCTTTTAAAGGCCCCCTTTTTTAATTTTTTCCACATGTCCATGGCCCTGCGGGGTTTGTAATAAAATGTAGTAGCATGGTGTTTTGTAAAGGACTTGGTTCCCTAGGACTTTTTGGCTAAGTCAGGTATTCCAAGGAGTTTTTTCACCTATTAATTATGTCTTGCATCAATGCATAACATAATTTTTTGGTTTTTCTTCTGCTCCTCCAAAGCTGGAATGCCTGGAGATGTTAACGGGCCTTAGGGGATTGTTAAAGTCCATGGGTCAATGTATATGAACATGCTAGACATTGTTTTTGAGTCATATGGACATGTGCTAAGTCCACCTAGGTAGTTTTTGAATTTTCGGCGAAAAGTATTTTTTTCCGTAAATGAGCCATTTTTTAATGGTTTAATTAAAAAATATTGTAAGTGGCATAAAAATGTCATCTAGGGGTCTTTTTTGACTTAGGGGCGCTCGTTTTCTAACCCAAAGCACCCCTTAACCCCTAAACCCACTTTTTATAATGTTTGGGTCATTAATTTTTCACTTATGCTCAAAAAAGTCAAAAAAAGTGAAAAATGGAGAGAAAAATGCAAAAAAGTAAAAAATCATAAAAAATTAACTTCCAAATTTTATGGAATTGGAAGTCAAAATTATTTCAGCTATGTTTTAAGAGTTGTAAGAGCTAATTTTGGAAAGATTCCGGGCAACTATATTAGTGGGATTACTTCCCCACTTGAGAGGGGCATATTTCCCAAAATTGGGCACCTTCAATCATGGAATTTGCAGCTATGTTTATGGGTTGTCACATGGCTGATTTTTAGCTGATTTGGGGATGATTTTCGCAGCCCATTACATGGGAGTGGGCAGCCCCATTTTCTCCACAAGTTATGCCACTCATTCCACCCATTTCTCTCCATATTTGGCTATTTAAGCATGGTTGCCCACTCCATTTTCTCTAGTTGGAGTTTGGGAGTTAGAGCTAGCACTTGTAATTCGATTTTGTACTTGTCATTTTGCTTAATGAATAAAGAGACTTTGGAGGTCAAGCTTGGTCTAGTGCTTTTGATGAGTGGGTGAATGTCATGGTTTTTCATTGAGGTAACATGTATTTGAGCTACTTGTTTTCTTTTGCATCTAAATATAGCTTTGGGAGTCTGAATTAACTTCCAAATTTTATGGAATTGGAAGTCTGAATTATTTCAGCTATGTTTTAAGAGTTGTAAGAGCTAATTTTGGAAAGATTCCGGGCAGCTATATTAGTGGGATTACTTCCCCACTTGAGAGGGGCATATTTCCCAAAATTGGGCACCTTCAATCATGGAATTTGCAGCTATGTTTATGGGTTGTCACATGGCTGATTTTTAGTTGATTTGGGGATGATTTTCGCAGCCCATTACATGGGAGTGGGCAGCCCCATTTTCTCCACAAGTTATGCCACTCATTCCACCCATTTCTCTCCATCTTTGGCTATTTAAGCATGGTTGCCCACTCCATTTTCTCTAGTTGGAATTTGGGAGTTAGAGCTAGCACTTGTAATTCGATTTTGTACTTGTCATTTTGCTTAATGAATAAAAAGACTTTGAAGGTCAAGTTTGGTCTAGTGCTTTTGATGAGTGGGTGAATGTCATGGTTTTCATTGAGGTAACATGTATTTGAGCTACTTGTTTTCTTTTGCATCTAAATCTAGCTTTGGGCAGGATCAGTATTGATTTATAAGGAAGATTAGATATTTTGTTTACTATTTAGTCTTTTATCTATGCAAGTATAGAGATCTGATTTACATGTGTCATTTGTTTATGAGCATTTCCTTTTGATTTCTCACATGTATATTTCTAGATTTGATCATTTGGTTTCAAGTTGATATGATTTGCAGGTTATTTCAAGTGGATGAGTGGAGGATCTTGTTTGTTTCCTTTACTTTTCTAACATATTTTTTGCAGACGTAGCCCCTCATTTCTCCACCAAGAAGGCTCCAAGGCTTCTTCAAGGAAAAAATTGATAAATTGATAAAAACTCTCCATATCTCCTTCTCTTCTACTTCATACTTTCACATTGGTTACTGGTTACTTTTTGAACGAGTAATAGTGGTTTGCAATCTGAACTTTACATTCTGATTTATTACTCTAAATATCTGATCTATTCCATTTACAAAGTGTTCATCTTTAATAGATTAGATCTTTTCATTTATCTAGCATTTTACTTTTCTCAACTTGTAAAAAATTGTCAAATCTTTAAAAGTTTTGAGGAGTAGTGTTAGATCTGATTTAAAAGTTCATTTCACTGTTATAAGAGCTAATAATTTGCAGCTCACTTAGTTTGCAAAGATCATAAGGAGACAAGCCTCACAACTTGTCTCACTTAGTTAATTTTTTGCAATTTTACTTAGTTTTTCATTTAGAAATTTTTCGGGTTTTTAGTAGCTGACCCAAACACACTCCTAAATTGTTTTGGGTCATCTTCTACTAATAATTGCTTGCTGGTTTGCAGCAAATGATGATCAGACAAGGGAAGATGCTGGCCCAAAATTGAAGATCGAGGCCATCCGAAGCACCCAAAGCTAAAAATTTTCAAACCGGAAACTTTTTTCTCTCCATTTTGTAAGCCATTAAGTCATAAAAGACTGGAGCATTTCTATTGCATTGTAACTAAAATATTTAACAAGAGCAAGTGGGCTAACCAAGCGTCCACACCCCATCCCCCCATGGGGGAAAACTGTGTCGACTCGATTTTCGTGGTTTGCTTTTTTAAGTTGGGATTTCATTTTTCGCATTTAATAAAATCAAACTAGGATTAAAATTAACCTCGTTGGTATGTTCCATTGGCGGGCCACGAGTTCATTCAGGACTTAGCTTTTTCACTTTTTTTTCTACAATTCAAATGCCCCCTTGCTTTCCTAAAGTAGGGTTTCAAAACAAGGGCTTGCCCGAGTTCTGGCCTGAAAAGAGACTCTTGGGGTTTTAAAAGATAAAATTTTGGTTCATAAATTTTTTTTTTTAATTTCCAAGGTCTTCTCCCGTATGCTCTGTGGCCAACTTGCAGCTCAGTCTGATCATGTTGGTACGCATCAGAAAGGGGGAGATTAATAGTAATAGGATCTAACACTACCCCAATAAAAAAAACATTTTCGTGAAAATCCGGCACAACGCGAGTATTTTGGTCATGGGGAAATTTTTCGGAGGGCTTGGGACAAAACTGAGTAGTGACCTCTTGGAAACCGTTAAGCTTACCCTCGTTGGTAAACACCTCCTTGATACTCCGATTCAGCCCAAGCTTGAGTGAGAAGCCACACATCAAAATTCCGGACATGTTCCCCGTACCTTTGTGTATATTGGGAACCCACCAGCCCTAATAAAATGATCACTACCACATTAAATTTAAAATAAACCAAGAACACTTGCACAACATTTACTTTTTCAGTTCATGCATCTATTTCGACTCCATTATAAGGCACTAGTTTATATTGTTATATTTCATGTTATTGATGAATGTTGGTAATGATGATAATGTTGAATATTTGCAAATGAAATGTTGATAAATGATGCTTTGCTTTACATGTACAAATGTATGCTGCATTAGCTTGGTTTCAAAAAAAATATTTCTAACTCCTAGATTAGACACCATAGTTTTGTTTCATTTTTAGGGTCCACCCCCCTTGGCTTCGCTAGGAAAGCCCAGACAGAGGAGTCGAGTCCCAAGTGAGAGCACTTGACTCTGACTTGCCCCCAAGGCCACACCAGCAAGTTGAAGACTTCTGCTGTGTTTTCCCAGGTGTGGAACCAGGCAGCAACATTTTGGCGCCGTTGTCGGGGATAAGTCTTTTTATTCCCGAAATATGACTTCTGAGTTTTCCTTCTTTTTTTTGCTTTGTTTGATGAATCTTTAGATTAGATTTTTAATTTTTCATCTGGCGACTCCACTAACCTTTTTTTCCTTTTATAAAAGTTCAAAGAAAAGCAAAAATAGAATTCTTTGTGAGATTATTTCATATGCATATTTTTATTCTCACATGGCGACTCCATTGAAGGGATAAAACCCTTGTTTCTTATATAGTTTGTTGAGACTGTTTGTGTGTAGATGAGCCCGATGCATTACAGTAAAATCTATAAAGCTCAACTTTTGACAACTCCACTAATTCAGTACCAGATATATCCCATGGTCATTTCAAATGCAGGTTATTGATCTTTGAAAATGGATAATAAAGAGTCTAGTGAGCAAATTTTCGATGCTCATCCTCCCATTGACTTCTCAGGCATCCCTGGTTTCCCTAATTATCATAATGGTGAAGATGTATCTGATTATCTGTCGGTCTTTTGGGGAGATGATGATGATGTAGAAACCCGACATGTCATGTCTTTTCTTAAAGTTGTGGCTAACTTCAAAGTCTTATATGAAGATAACATAATGGAGATGTTTGTTAGTACATTACAGGGATTTGTTTATCAATGGTATTCTAAATAGCTTCCAAATAAATGTATTAACTCTCTTTCAAGCCTCCTTAGAATATTTATAAGGCAATGGCATAATAGAGGAACTAGTATGGAAGACTTGGACAGGATCCTTAGAAGGTACTTTATCTTGTTCATACCTTGGATTGAGTATCATAAGGAAGACCCCAACTTTCCTCGTATCATCATGACAGAGAATGATACATATTGGGAGGTGCCTCTAAGTTATATCAATCGTGTTGATCTCTTTATAGCACAGTATGGATTTAAAAAAGAGATTCAGCATGACCCTATCGAAGAGTTCCATGAAGCACCTGTTATCACTTATATAGTAGTCGAGCTACCATACATTATTTTCTGATTCCAGTACACTATTCAGCCAGTTCCCTTGCATTGAGATGCTGATATGAGCATCTATATTGGATCACTATCAGATTTTGGACAGTATATATTCTCATGCCATGACTGAGTCTCAAGACACTCAGAAAGATGACCGATGTAGCTATTATACCATTTGTACATGAGCAGTCAGTAGTGCCCAGAGATACAGTAGCAGTTTCAGAGGACAGATGATGGTTTAGAGGATGAGCATTTAGTTATATGACTCAGCAAGTATATCATGGTGTTGTGGTTATATTGCTTTTAGATTCATTCTTATGGCATGTCTTAGCATTTAGTATCATGATCTAGCAATCATATAGATATGTGGACCTGGTTGATCTTGTTATATATATTATATTGTCCCTACTCAGACTTAGAAGTTCACTATTCATACTCATTGGTTTTACCCTCCTTTGGGAGAATAGAGGTGATCATTCCACCATACCTTCGCTTGTTAGTGTTGGCTCCATTATTCATTGTCTTCATCCATCCATTACCTACCTTTTAGTTTATCACCCTGACTTACTACTTGACTAGTGGCATGGAGGACTTTTCCCCACTGTAGTCTCTGTGTTGGATGAGCTTCCCTGTTTATTGTGTCTCGGCTCTAAGTTGGTGACAAAACTTACCTATGATGAGTTGGATTTCCTTGAGAAATCCCCCTAGTCACTAAAGTTGTGTTGGCTAAACCTGAAACTTTTAGTGCTGTCATGAATACAAAGTATGGGAAATGAAATGTTATACCCTGTATGAAAATCTCATTCATGCAATGTGTTTCTAAACACACATGAATGAAAGGCAAGCCAAATAAAAATGGCTATGAAATAAAATGTTATATCTTGTGAAATGTAAACACCTAGGTAAACAAGCTATCTGTGACACACCTAGAAGTGCTCAGGTAAACAAGTGCCTTAAAAACACACCTGCAGCAAAAAGCCTAAATAAATGTAAATCTATGCGATGTGTTTTTAAACACACATAGATCAAAGGCTATGGAAACTCTAGGCCCAGAAAGCAATGGAACTTAAATGCTATATCAAAATATTGTTGGCCTCATTTGTATTATGGATTGTGCGCATCTGTGTAAGGTGAATAAACACTCTTTAAACAACTTACCCATTTGTGAAACACCACCATTCCCTGTGTTGTTGCTCATTCAGTATATGCTATGGTGTGTATTCCCTTTCCCATGTCCAAAGTGTCACAATGTTGAGTCAGTAAGTCATCCCTTGGCCTAGCCAGTTTATTTTAAGCCTTCACCCTTCATTAGCAAATTGATCACAACTATGAAGTGAGTATGGTCTTGAAAGTCTAGTCTAAGTCATAATAATAATTAATGGCATTATATATTTGTTGGTAGATCGCCAGTAATGACTGCTACTAGTTATAGTTTCTATTTGAATGAATTGTAGAGCATGCATTAACCTCTGACACTTTGCAGTAGCTTCCGATGATATTCTGAGTTATATTTGGTCATGTTGACTTGGTCAAACCCAGTTTGACCAAGGTCAGCCAAAGAACATGAGATGGTTAGACCTTATGATGACACAGATAGATGATATATGGTCTATGTACATGTACATGATGGTTCTATGCATCAGATGCAAGGTTATTATGATGATTTATGGTTTTCAACATTATTTGATCATTTACAGATTATTATTATTTCACTTGTTCGGGCATATTGGATATATTATATGATCATGCAGAGATCCATATGGTGTATGAGTACACATCTTGGATAGATTTGGACCTTCTGAGTCCAATGAGACAGTCTGTTTTCAGTTCCGGGCAGTTACAGTGATGTTTGAGCCTCAATTGGCTATCCTAGTGCAGTTTTGGCCTGTCAAAGCAGTGTTGGTTTTTATTTGGTTCACCTAGGGCGCTGTGCATGGAGGGGGTGGTCCAGCCACTTGTTTTTACCATATTACCCCCCTCCCAGACACACTGGTGCCCTCACCTTGACAGCGCAGGCACTCCATGAGGCAGTTTGAGCAGTTTCACATTTCCCGAGGCAGTTCAGAATTGGTAGAAATGGCTATAGAGGAATTCGATTTGGGCTACTGAGGCAATGTTATGGCATGGGATGATCAGTGATGATGAGTGGGATATCTTCCACACCTTCTCCAGCAGTTGCAGCGTCATCGGGACCCACATCCATCACTTATGGCATTTTGTGATGATTTCTGGAGCCTCCTAAGACCCACGATTTGTCCATAGAGGCACGATTTGGTACTTTGATGACTATTTTATTATTATTGTGCTATGGGGATTGACCAAGGGTGTCTAAAATTACCCCTTGAACCCACCATGAGCTAGTTGTTATATTTTATCATCATGATTTGGTGGATCCCCTCTTCTAGGGCGATTTTGTCCACTTATTGTATTATTTTATTGGTGATCCATGTATTTTATTGTTGAGCTCATCTCAACCATTGATTAGATCTTTTGATCTTTTAATCTTAGCCACTCATTCAAAAAGTGGTTAGATTGTGGACTCTCTCCCTCCTATTTAAAGGAGAGAGCTTCTCATTGTAAAGGGGACTCTTGGCTCTGCATTATTGGAATAGAAAATTATTATTGCATCTATCTCTAGTGTTGTGGTGAATGCTTTTGGAGTTCGTTCGTTGATTCTTTTTTTGCACTAGTTTATTGGAGATATTGTCTTGCCATATTTTTGTACCATTTTTTGCATCTACAGATGGAGGCCGAATTCATTCAAGGAGGACGTATTGGTAGGGGCGGACCCTCCCTACTTCTTCTTTGGGTTTCTTCGTTGGTAACAGGGAGTATTACTGTCCCAAGACCTTCTATTTCATGTTACTTTTACATTTCACTTGTATTTCCTCCATACTTGACCTTTCTAATTGAAATCGCTTTCCTTGGATTGACAAGTAGAGGAGGTCGCACTTGTGGGCTAGGGCATCATTTCGGCAAGCAAATTCAACAATCTCTCATTTGATCTCTGCGGGAGTCTTCCTCAACAACAAGGCATCTCTCTTCATCACTCAATTATGATCTCAAGGTAATTTCTCTTTCCATGATCTATCCATTTGTCTAAATGCTTCAAACCCTAATAATTCAAAACCCACCTCTATAGTATCCACGGCAATTCGGATATGTAGTTTGGTGAGGATTGGCCCTCATTTGACCCATTTTCCAAGGCAAAGGAGCTTCTCCAAGGGAGGTCGCACTCTTTGGGAGAAGTGAGTTTGTTGGGATCTAACACATGGGTAGGTGAGATTCCACTTGATCCTTAATCTACACACCTAATAACCTACCCCCAGTGTGTCACTTCAGTGATTTCTGCCTTGTGGGCCCCATTCCTCATTTTGAGGGTTGTGCCCCACTTGGGTCACTTTGTGGCATACTTCAATCTCAGATCTACTGTGATCCAGCCAATGGATTGCCCTAATCTTTTAGATCCACCTACCTCTATACCTCAACATTCCAGATCTATAATTTGGTGGACATCTGACTCCATTTGGCCCATTTCCCAAGGCACTGATATTTCTCCAAGCCCATTCGACTTTCCTGGATTGTTGGGTTAGCTTGTGGTTTGATTCTTGTTTTGATTGCTTGAATCCCTTGACATTGTCATATCACTTCATCAAGCTTACTTTTGGTACTACTTAGCCCCAATTTGGACCTTAACTACCCTGCATTGGACATGGTTCCCAAGGCAGTGGATTTTTTCACAATTGACTAGTACCCTAATCCTTGATCTCATTATAAACTTCATAAGTCACTCACTTAAACATGTTGGACCAAATCTACACTGTTTAAACCCCTTGATCCAACTTATCATTTACCTTGTGACTTATCCATATATCTAGGGTTTACCATACACCTTACGTACTTCACCTATACTTGATTTGATCTGGTGTTTTGGTTTGATCTCTTCTATCGGGAGTAGATCTGGGTCTCCCCCTTTGTTGTCTTGGGCTAGATAACATAAAGTGAAGATTGCCTCGATTGGCATGACAACCATCCATTGGGAGTCGAGGCTATCTTGGTTGCACCTCTTTGGTTGCCCCTCCCTTCTGCCATCCATCTTGGATCTATCTCTAGGGGCACCTACAAGTTTCGTGATAACAGCACCCTCAGTTGAAGATTTTGTGGAAAACCATCCTCTTGTCACCATAACTGAAAACATAGAAGATATGGAGTGTTCTCAAATCTATGAAGATGATCACATATGTATTCCTGATTTACCTAAAAATGAAGCCATTATAGAAGTTGAGAAAGAAATTCATGAAGGGTCTTCAATTGAATATTTTTCAGAAGAGCTTCCTCAATTTGCCATTGAAGATTTGGGATTTCAGGATTACGTCAGTGAAAATGATGATGTTTGTACTTCAGATTCTCCTCAGGAAGCAACCACTGCAGAAGCCTCTAAAGAAACTTGTGATGAAATTTGTATGGTTTATGATGACACTCCTCCTTTTTCTCCACATATTGTTGAAGTCTTGGACAACTTTATACCTTGTAATATCTTTCAAACCAAATCTTCTAAGGATGACTATTATGAACATGGGAATGGGTATAGCCAGGGATGTGGTGCCAACGATGAAGACTCTCTCATATCTGACATAAACGGGAATGATGACTGTTTGACTTCTATTGAAAATCCAATTTATGAGACTTTTGAAAATCTTGTTGAGAATCCCATCTATGATATAGCCAGTAAAGGGAGTGTTGGTTTTGAGATCGTGGGGAATTTTGATACTTCTCATGATCAATCAGAGCCATTAATGAGTATTAGTATTGAGGATTTGGATCAGCAGTATAACGAAGAGTTGGATATGATGCAATCCATGAAATGTCATTTTCAACCTTCATCAACGCATTCAGAAGTTCCTTATGATTTGGAGCAGCTTGGGGCTTATACTTTCACAGAAATGAACTATCAGAAGAGCCCTTCAGATCAATATGATGCGGTAGTTGGTCTTCTTTATCATTCCGAGTTTTTTCTCAACCCTATCCAGTCATGGGTAGAAGAGGCCTGCATGAGAACTTACCATTGGGGGAAGCACTTCAAAGATCTATCATATGCCTTTGATCACCCATCCAATCCTCCAATCCAGAATTATCATGCAGGTTTACATTTTCTAAATAAGGTATCCTTGTTTTGGCTGGTAACCAAACACAAGGTGAAAAGTTTTTATATTGATAAAATGTTAAGATGGTTGCATTGGATTTATCATTTTACTTAGCGTTTATTTTGTTATGCTTAGAGTAGGAAAATAAGCTCATCAAGTGAGCATTTACTTTCAACATTTCTTTTTCAATACTTTCTTTTTATGTACTTAGAATTTTTCATTAGTCAATTTTTAGTTTCTGAATAATGCAACTTATGGTTCATTTGCCTCTTATAAGAACTTGTGCTACTGAAAGGTTTTCTTGTCAAGCTGAGATGTTTTTACAGGTCATAGAAACCAGAGATTCTGGTGTTCTCATATGCTCTCCTTGCCTGAAGACCAGATTGAGCACACGTCCCACAGTTGGAGCCAGATGTTGCCAGCTAAGTTGTACTTAGTTGGATTATCAAGCAAGCGGGCAGAGTTGAACATGTGACATGTTCATTTTTTATGATTTGATGTCCAGCCGGCCTTTTAAAGGCCCCCTTTTTAATTTTTTCCACATGTCAATGGCCCTGCAGGGTTTGTAATAAAATGTACTAGCATGGTGTTTTGTAAAGGACTTGGTTCCCTAGGACTTTTTGGCTAAGTCAGGTATTCCAAGGAGTTTTTTCACCTATTAATTATGTCTTGCATCAGTGCATAACATAATTTTTGGGTTTTTCTCCTGCTCCTCCAAAGCTGGAAAGCCTGGGGACATTAACGGGCCTTAGGGGATTGTTAAAGTCCATGGGTCAATGTATATGAACATGCTAGACATTGTTTTTGAGTCATATGGACATCTGCTAAGTCCACCTAGGTAGTTTTTTTAATTTTCGGTGAAAAGTATTTTTTACGTAAATGAGCCATTTTTTAATGGTTTAATTAAAAAATATTGTAAGTGGCATAAAAATGTCATCTAGGGGTCTTTTTTAACTTAGGAGCGCTCGTTTTCTAACTCAAAGCACCCCTTAACTCCTAAATCCACTTTTCATAATGTTTGGGTCATTAATTTTTCACTTATGCTCAAAAAAGTCAAAAAAGTGAAAAATGGTGAGATAAATGCAAAAAAAGTAAAAAATATAAAAAATTAACTTCCAAATTTTATGGAATTGGAAGTTAGAATTATTTTAGCTATGTTTTAGGAGTTGTAAGAGCTGATTTTGGAAAGATTCTGGGCAGCTATATTAGTGGGATTACTTTCCCACTTGAGGGGGGCATATTTCCCAAAATTAGGCCCCTTCAATCATGGAATTTGCAGCTATGTTTATGGGTTGTCACATGGTTGATTTTCACAGCCCATTACATGGGAGTGGGCAACCCCATTTTCTCCACGAGTTAGGCCACTCATTCCACCCATTTCTCTCCATCTTTGGCTATTTAAGCATGGTTGCCCACTCCATTTTCTCTAGTTGGAGTTTGGGAGTTAAAGTTAGCACTTGTAATTCGATTTTGTACTTGTCATTTTGCTTAATGAATAAAGAGACTTTGGAGGTCAAGCTTGGTGTAATGCTTTTGATGAGTGGGTGAATGTCATGGTTTTCATTGAGGTAACATGTATTTGAGCTACTTGTTTTCTTTTGCATCTAAATCTAGCTTTGGGAAGGATCGGTATTGATTTATAAGGAGGATTAGATAATTTGTTTATTCTTTAGTCTTTTATCTATGCAAGTGTAGAGATCTGATTTAAATGTATCATTTGTTTATGAGCATTTCCTTTTGATTTCTCATATGTATATTTCTAGATTTGATCATTTGGTTTCAAGTTGATGTGATTTGCAAGTTATTTCAAGTGGATGAGTGGAGGATCTTGTTTGTTTCCTTTACTTTTCTAACATATTTTTTGCAGACGTAGCCCCTCATTTCTCCACCAAGAAAGCTCCAAGGCTTCTTCAAGGAAAAAATTGATAAATTGATAAAAACTCTCCATATCTCCTTCTCTTCTACTTCATACTTTCACATTGGTTACTGGTTACTTTTTGAACGAGTAATAGTGGTTTGCAATATGAACTTTACATTCTAATTTATTACTCTAAATGTCTGATCTATTCCATTTACAAAGTGGTCATCTTTAATAGATTAGATCTTTTCATTTATCTAGCATTTTACTTTTCTCAACTTGTAAAAAATTGTCAAATCTTTAAAAGTTTTGAGGAGTAGTGTTAGATTTGATTTAAAAGTTCGTTTGGCTATTATAAGAGCTAATAATTTGCAGCTCACTTAGTTTGCAAAGATCCTAAGGAGACAAGCCTCACAACTTGTCTCACTTAGTTAATTTTTTGCATTTTTACTTAGTTTTTCACTTAAAAAATTTTGGGTTTTTAGTAGGTGACCCAAACACACTCTTAAAGTGTTTTGGGCCATCTTCTACTAATAATTGTTTGCTGGTTTGTAGCATATGATGATCATACAAGGGGAGATGCTGGCCCAAAATTGAAGATCTGGGCCATCTGAAGCACCCAAAGCTAAAATTTTTCAAATCGGAAACTTTTTTCTCTCCATTTTGTAAGCCACTAAGTCATAAAAGACTCGGGCATTTCTATTGCATTGTAACTAAAATATTAATCAAGAGCAAGTGGGCTAACCAAGCGCCCACACCCCATCCCCCAGGGGGGGAAACTGTGTCGACTCGATTTTCGTTGTTTGCTTTTTTTAAGTTAGGATTTCATTTTTTGCATTTAATAAAATCAAACTAGAATTAAAATTAACCTCGTTGGTCAGTTCCATTGGCAAGCCATGAGTTCACTCAGGACTTAGCTTTTTCACTTTTTTTTCTACAATTCAAACGCCCCCTTGCTTTCCCGAAGTAGGGTTTCAGAACAAGGGCTTGCCCGAGTACTGGCCTGAAAAGAGACTCTTGGGGTTTTAAAAGATAAAATTTTGGTTCAGAAAAAATTTTAAAAAATTTCCAAGGTCTTCTCCCGTATGCTCGGTTGCCAACTTGCAGCTCACAGTCTGATCATGTTGGTACGCATCAGAAAGGGGGAGATGACTAGTAATAGGATCTAACACCACCCCATTAAAAAAAACCTTTTCGTGAAAATCCAGCACAGCGCAAGTATTTTGTTGTCGTGGGGAAATATTTCAGAGGGTTTGGGACAATACTGAGCAGTGACCTCTTGGAAACCATTAGGCTTGCCCTCGTTGGTACAGCATCTGAACACCTCCTTGAGACTCTGATTCAGCCCAAGCTTGAGTGAGAAGTCACACATCAAAATTTCGGACATGTTCCCCGTACCTTTGCATATATTGGGAACCTACCGGCCCTAATAAAAAGATCACTACCACATTAAATTTAAAATAAACCAAGAACACTTGCACAACATTTACTTTTTCAGTTCATGCATCTATTTCGACTCCATTATAAGGCACTGGTTTATATTGTTATATTTCATGTTATTGATGAATGTTGTTAATGATGATAATGTTGAATATTTGCAAATGAAATGTTGATAAATGATGCTTTGCTTTAGATGTACAAATGTATGCTGCATTAGCTTGGTTTCAAAAAAAATATTTCTAACTCCTAAATTAGACACCATAGTTTTATTTCATTTTTAGGGTCCACCCCCCTTGGCTTCGCTAGGAAAACCCAGACGGAGGAGTCGAGTCCCAAGTGACAGCACTCGACTCTGACTTGCCCCCAAGGCCACACCAGCAACTTGAAGACTTCTGCTACGTTTTTCCAGGTGTGGAACCAAGCGGCAACAGATCCTCCCTAGGGGATGTAATAGGAGGTGGAAGAGCCCATAAGAGTAATAATAGTGTGGGTATGGTGGCCATTCAATGTGAAATGGATTGGGTCCACTATGTTTTATTAAATAAGGCCCACTAGGTAGTTAGTATTGAATAAATGTAATATGACCTCATTAAAGAAAGTCCGCTAGGCAGTTATCATTTGTTTATGATTTGGGATTTCTAGCAAAATATAAATAAGGATGGAATCTTCCTTATGAAGCAGGTATTTAGTATATTTTATTGGAGCTTAGCTCATCAAGAGGTTTGCCCCTCAAAGAAGCAAGTCAACAAGAGTTGGCCCTTCCACAAAAGGATCATCGTACAACGTTCCCTACCTTATGGGTATTTTGATATATGAAGTAAAGGGGAATTTCTATCTTCCTAAATATCTTGTTTGTAATTCAATTTTAACGGTTAAGAATCATAACAAGTGGTATTAGAGGTCTTTCTTGGGCAAAAAAGGAAGAATTTTTTTCTCTTAGCATATTTTCATGAGGAAAAATAAGGCCATGACACTTAGGTCCATTTCTGAAGCTTTATGTGCAGAATCTAAAGAAAAAAATGCAGAATTGAGTTCCTCTAGAGAAACTACGAATTAAGAAAAATGTTCAAATCAGAGTATGGGAATTTAGGGAATTTAAGATATTGCTGATTTGAAATCAGTGAATCTAAGGTTTTTTCGATGACAGACACGATTCTTGCAGAGTAGATATGTTTTGACAGAGCACCCAAATTGCAGCAGAATTAGTGTCAATAGAAGTAGAGTGGTTGTGGAATTTCAAAACTGTGGTCATAATAGATAATTAGACAAGTATCACATAAGTTACACCCATTTCAAGTTGAAATTCTTCTAAGGCGATTATCTTTATGTTTCTAAACCTGATTGCAACAGGACTAGTACCATTAGAAGCAGTGGTCATGTCATTTCCAAATTAGGGTCGTAATAGCAGTTCTAATCAATATTAAGGAAGTTAAGGCCATTTAAAATTTGCAATCTCAAGACCCTAATGAAATCAAAGAATGGAGGAAGTGGTAAAAAACTTGCAAGCGATTCAAGCAAAATTGGAGGTAATTTGTCAAAACCTTAAGGAGAGCTATA
Source organism: Larix kaempferi (assembly GCA_027924585.1). Lineage (NCBI taxonomy): Eukaryota > Viridiplantae > Streptophyta > Pinopsida > Pinales > Pinaceae > Larix > Larix kaempferi. The sequence continues at coordinate 6,324,838 of BSBM01000938.1, forward strand.
TCCTTGGTGAGACGTATCCTATTGAGAGTAAACCAAAGACATGCATGCCTAGGGTTATTTAGAAGAGACATGTAATGAATGGTATATGGACAGTTGTAATTTATGGGAAGATAACTACTTCCAACTTCTCTTTGATGACTCTACTCCACCAAAGAATGGAGGAAGTGGTTCAAGCAAAATTGGGGGTAATTTTTTCAAAACCTTAAGAAGAGCTATATCCTTGGTGAGACGTATCCTGTTATCAGAGGAGAGTATACCAAAGACATACATGCCTAGGGTGGTTTAGAAGAGACATGTGATGTATGGTATAACTTGCAAGCAGTTCAAGCAAAATTGGAGGTAATTTTGTCAAAACCTTAAAGAGAGCTTTATCCTTGGTGAGACATATCCTGTTATCATAGGAGAGTATGCAAAGACATACATGCCTAGCGTAATTTAGAAGAGACATGTGATGAATGGTATATGGATAGTTGTAACTTATGGGAAGACAACTGCTTCCAGCTTTTCTTTGATGACTCTACACCACCATATGCAGCACACCTCAATAAGGGAAGTCCAAAGCAAGTTATGACTAAAAGTTTTACATTTGCATATTATCCAATGGCAATGTTCCTTCCAGATCCACACCTTACATTTGCAGTAATGTGGATGCTCTTTTGGATATGGATCAACGTGACCATAGTGATCATTTTGAGCATAGTACTCCATCCAGCTTGGGTGTCATCAATTGGGAATTTGAATGAACACTTGGACATGGGACTTGGATTTATGGACGAGCTTCTAATACTACTTTAGCATTCATGCTGGCACTTGTACATGGGACCCCCAATTTCCTGGACTACTTCAACGTTGCAATCAACACCCACAGATGGGACTTGGTTTATGGTTGTACATCATCACTACCAGCATGGAGGGAAACGCTTTTCAAAGGGGAATGGAATGGTGGGATCTTGCCTATTAGCCCACATGTGGTTTTTATCACATTTTCAGCAGGGGGGTTACATGTTGATGGAGATTTGGATGGCCTAGTATTGATGCTTGTGGAGGCATTTTCTTCTGGAGTGTTACCACCCAGTCTACACAGGGTGTTCATTAGATAGAAAACATCATCAGCCAGCCAAAAACCTTTCAGTCCCCCATCCATATTAGGTAGTCTTCTACCCAATAGTACTTGCACTTCCTTTGTCACGGTCAAAGGAGTTTGTTTGTAAAATTTTGACATCCATTACATGTGTGAAAGGGATAGGCTGAGTGAGTCATCTATATTATGGCTACTTTGGATTATTTTGTTACCTTGGTGAACTTAGATCCTAGTGATCAGAGTTTATCTTCGTTTTTGTACTCATACCTCCAAAGCCAAAGTAAGTTATAATATGGTTGCCTCAGGCTGGTATCTAAATCTTTGGGGTCCAATGTCAAAATTAGAGTCAGTCACCATCTCCCCAACAACATGCATGACCCTTTAGGTACCTTGGGGGGGTAAAAATGATAGGGAACTATGTAAAAAGGAGTTTAGGGGGCCAAATATCAAAAAAGGAATATTATGGGCACGTCTCCCCCTCAAGGAGGGTGCATGCAGTTGTCTTCCCTCATCCAGAGGAACAATGTGGTGCCCTCTCCTCATCCATGCAACATTGGCATCTCCTCCCAAAGGTGTCGCCCCTCCTTATGTGTCAGCCCTTAGTGGTGACATCGGCTATCAATGTTATGCATGGGATCTCCACCAAAAGGGGGCGCTCTCTCCTAGATTTGGAGTTAACTCCACATGTGGCACCTTCCTCCTTGCATGTGCATGAGGTTGCATTGATCTCCTAGATCTCCTCCTAGATGTTTCATGTATCACACCCTCTAATTCACCATTTACAAAGGTTTCACATATCCTAATGCACTTCCTCAAAAGAGGATGCCCTCTAGGGTTTGTGGATAAAACCCTAGGGAGAAATTTTAGGGTGGACCAAAAACACTAAATCATGACTACTTTTGAATTTTTGAATTTATTTAGATTTTTAGTGTTTTTCCAGCAGTAAAATGTTTCTATGCATAAAATAAAATAAAATAAAACATGTAAAATTTGATAAAAAGAGGATTGATAGATAGGGTATTAGATTCTTGTCTCAAACCTTAGGGCTATGAGAAATCGAGACTAACGTCCCTCCTCTTGAGATGGTATTCAATACTTGCAACTAGGGCTAAGCTAGCAATCTCAAGGGTTAGGTAGTGAAAACCTAATAAGGGCAAATAGAGAAGTCCAAGGCCCAACAAAACAATGTAGAGCTCCTTGGCAAAAAGGTCTCCTCAAACAAGTTGATAAAATGCTAGCAAACAAACCCTAACTTCAGTCCAAGGCACTTCAAGAGCAGCATTAAACTAGGGTCAAGAGATAAACTTACCAACATTAATCAAGAATGAGCAAGATAGAACGTCTTTGTGCAAAATCAAACCCTAGAACATCATACATTCATCCTTCAAGCAAAAAAATACATCTAAGAGAAAGGTGCGCCGAGCTTCAAATGCTCCAATAAACCAGTGGGAAAAGAAAAGAATACGTAATTTGAACCCTTGTCCATGATTTGTAAATGAGGTGAGGTTGTCTTATTTATATGAGACAACCCTCAACTTTTTACAAACTTGAGCCTACAAATTTAATGACAAATAATAAAATTAAAAGTTAGTGCACCCACAAACTGGGGACTAAACCATACAATGACATAAAGTAAGAATAAAAAAGTGCAATTAGGCTCCACCAAGTGCAAGGTGAGCCAAAAGGAAGGCGTCATACCCCAACTAGCCCCAACAGATGCTTGTCCCTCAATGCCCTCCTTTTTTAACAATGTATGCTTCTTCTTTAAGGAATGACATCATGGGTTTGGAGACCAAGAGGAGGGGTTTTGCATCAAAACAGTAGGTACAAGTGGGAAAAATGAGGTGTGCTAAACCATTTATGACAGCCCTTACACGCGCAATCACCTCTTCAAATAAAAATATGTGTTTGGACATGTGTCCCACTTATTTGCCTTAAGGGAACCGGACACCCACCCAAAGGGTAGTCAGCAAAGCCACAAGGACAACACCTCCTTGAGGAGGAAACCAAGGGGACCTACCATGACCTAATCAAGGTATTTAGCCCCAAAATCAACACTCTACATAATATAGCCCCAAAAACTTAGTCTTTACAAAAGAAAAATAAACCCCTCACTCTCGTATATCTAAAAGGAACACTTCAGACACTCTAGGGCGTAACATGCCTCAAAGAAAAATAAAGGCCAGGGCCCAAAAGAAAAAAAAATACAAGAAAGAAGTCCAAGAAAATCAACGAAGACAAGCCTAATAAGGAGCTAAAAAGGAAAAATCAAAGAAAAGGGGGTTGAGTTTGATTGTCAAGATCAAAAGAGTATCATATCCTTACATATCATCCATTTGTGAGATACCGTCCCTAGTGTTCCCTTGATTAGTGAATGTCATGTAGCTTCCCTGTCCCCTTTATCTTGAGTCAATTAGTCATCTTTGATCAATCCTCCATTTGACTAACCTTATTGACCTTGTCCATCCACTTCACCCAAAAGAAGAATGATCCTTGTAATACTCTTGATGATAGTTTAGATAGTGGCATGAATATAAGACGTTGATTTCATGCTATGTATTAATCTATGCAATATTTCCTATGTTTGAAGCTATGTGATGAGTCACTTGTGTAATGTGAGTATTGTAGCTCTAGTGCACTATCAATATATATCATTTGAAATGTTATTTCATCCTCCTAAAAGCTTGGGTATGTTCTTTCATCATTGGACAACATTGACCAACTTTAACCAAAGTTGACTTTTCAACTTTTTGACTTGGTCAACAGGACCAACCAATAGTATGCGGTCATCTTGCATCACCATTCATCATACTTCAACCTTTGGAAGCCAATTGGACCCTTCCAAAAGTGTTTTTCAAGTATTATAATTTATGGACTAATAGGCTTTAATTTATGGAATTGCCTAAGTTTACACTTTACAATTAAAAAAAGCTTAAGTCCTACTTTAATAATTTGGAGCAGCTTAACAATGGAAATTGCAAAATCATTGGTTTTTGGCATGATTTTGTTTGGCATGGGACATTAGAGCAACAAGGAATTCATCCAAGGCAATTCCCAAGTGATTTGGGCAAGAATTCATGAAGATCTAATTAATTGGAATTAATTAATCAAACTTCCCAAGGTTTGATTTAAAAATCTCTAAGTTACAAAAGCATGGTAACGGGGAATCTAAAGTGCAAAGTAATGACTTGGGTCCTCATGAAATACGGTTCTAAAGACAACGTGAAAATATCCTAGCACAAAACATCAAGTTGTGACCACATTTCAACATGCTAGCTACCAAGGGGGTGCACTTCTCTCAAGGGGGGGGGGTACTTGATAAAAATTTCAGCCCATCTTCACTCTCGACACTTCCAAATCAGCAAGAAGATTGCCATGGGGTCCCACTAATGATTCCAACTCAGCATTGCAACTCTTACGTTGTGATTTTTTTCTATAAAAATGGGCTCAATGAAGTAATTATCCCCCCTCAGGAAAACAGTAATTTCTAGCAAGTAAAAAATGTAATAAGTGGTGAATTATCTTAGCCATTGATTTGGATTTTGTATCTTTTAATCTCATACCTCAATCCTTATGATTAGGGATCTTGCTTCTCTCCTATTTTATAAAAGGGAGAAGCTAGCTCACTTTAAGGGACTTTTGGAGAGCCATTTGCTACAACAATACAGAAATATTTTTCCTTCTTCATTCCTTGTTGTTTTGAGCAAATCTTGAGTTAGGATTTTTTTTTTTTTCTTCCTCATTGAGTTTACGTGTGTTGGTGATTTGATTTGGGGAAAAAATTATTTTGTTCTAATTGTTTGGAATTCCTGGACTACCAGTGCACCCCAAGGGTTTTGAACTTTTGTGAGCAAGTTTCTAGAGGGAGTTATCTTTGCTTTATAGTTGGTTTCTCCCTGGATTTTTGCTTACTCATTCTTACATTATTCTTCACCCGTTGATAAGCATAGTAGCTTGGGTTTTCTATTTTAGAAATATGATTGGTACTCATTAACTGTTTTCCCTTTTGTAGGTTGGGCAAAGTCGATTTTCAAGGGTGCCTCAAGTTGGATGCTTGGAGAATTTACCTAAGAGGTCATCACCAAAGAAACCACCACAAGGCAACACATTGTTAGGGAGATGGAAATGACTCCATATCCCAAGAACAAAGCACCAAGTCAGTCTTTCATTTCATCTATTTACTGGTTTCTATTCTCCTCCTCTAGTCGAAATCGCTCTTGTTGATTTCGGTTTCTTTTTATCACTAAATATTAGTAGTTAGCTCCTAGATTGGATTGGAACTTCCCCTTAGGCACTTATACCTCAAATTTGAAATTAATCTCATCAAAATAATTTAGGGGATGGGCACTAGTCATCTCAAGTATAAAGCATTCAATCTGGAAACTAATTATTTGAAATTAATCTCATCAAAATAATTTAGGTGATGGGCACTAGTCATCTCAAGTATAAAGCATTCAATCTGGAAACTAATTACCTGTGTCTAGTGGCTATTTTAGATTGCTGTAGGTTTATTTCAGAACTTAAACACTTAAAACAGCTAGTTGTTTTAAAGTTGAACCACACTCTAAACCAGTGTTACAAATATCGGCCGAAAAATCGTGATTTTTTAAAGGCGCCGATTTTTTAAGGAAAAATCGGCCAAAAAATCAGGCCGATTTTTTGTCGATTTTTCGCCGATTTTTAGCCGATTTCTCCCTATTTTTTACAGGCCGAGTTTTGGCCAATTTTTAGCTAATTTTTTGCCCATTTTTCCCAATTTTTTGACAGGGTGTGTTAGTGGCCAGAAAAGTTTGTATTTTTGTATTTTTTAAGTTTGTCGATTTATTGTCGATATGCTACCGAGATATCCCGAAACGATGTTTCCTGGACCCTGCCGATTTTTTCGCCGCGCCGATATTTGTAACATTGCTCTAAACACATACCGACACCTAAACCATACCCTCAACATTTAGATTTTTGCATTTAACCTCTTAATCACTAAAAACCTGAACTTAATCAAGTTGGAAATTCATTAGTCTCGGCTTGTAGTAATTCAAGTGACCTAGAACATTGATTTACCTAAGATATAGTTAATAGGTCACTTTCAAATCAGTAGGGGATCAATCAACCTTTAGAATCCATCATCCCCTTAGCCATTTCCACATGGTATACATTTTCCCATTTGCTTATTTCTCTCAATACCCCGTTCCTCTATAAATCAATCTTGTTGCTTTTGGGAAACGCTACCTTTGTTGGTAATTACTTGGAACACTTTACTAGGGCCACCTCTCGTGGTTTGTCTAAGTCTGACTTTGGTGGATTCAAGAGACCTAAAGAGAGGGGACCTTGTTCGTATGACACTTTGGGGCAATGTCCTAAGGTTCCACCAATCTAGCAGTTGATTAACATTTGCAATCATTAGAGTGCTAGATTGTGTGACAACAGAAGGGTTATGGGACTAGAATTTTTCTGAATGTGTGCCCTGTTACCACCTAAGTTATACTTAGTTAGATTTCAAGTGAGCCAGCAAAGTTTGAACAAGGATACTTGTTCATGATCAGAGTTTAGAAGTCCTTCAAGCCTTCTTAGGCCTTTTATTTTTTTCCACATGTTCATACCCCCTTGGGGGTGTTGTCCGCCGAGATGCACACCAGCAGCAGAAATCTTTCGAAAGTTGTCTCCTCACTACAAGTGGGAGAAGTGTGGCCTTGGGGGCAAGCAACGAGCCAGGTACTGTCACATGAATCCCAGCTCCTCCATTTAGGCTAACTCCTAACGAAGCCAAGGGGGGTTGTCCCTAACAAAGAGTTGTCTATGGCTCTATGTTTTTAAATGTTTTAAGATGTTACGGATGTGGATGGGTGTTTTTTAGGAGTTTTTATAATGAGATCACAGTTTATAAGATGAATGAGATAAACACAAGATAAGAGCAATCCACGTTGCAGATACAAGATTGTAGATAAACAATATAATGAAGACTTGTACAATAAAATGGCATCCACGGATAGATAATAACTTAAACAGATTCCCAATGGACAAATGGCCCAGATTAATTAATATATGAAAGTTCAAAGTGACCAGTGCCAAATGGAGTCAAAATGTGTAGTGCTTGGGGATGCTGAAGATACAAGTCTCAGAAAAATGTTGGTGAAAAAGTTGTGCAAATTATCTTGGTTGATTTTATAAGTTTTAGTGATCTTGATTATTAAGGCTAAGAAAGCAAGGTATGAATCCAACCGGATAAAAAAAAAAAAAAAAAAAAAAAAAAATTTACCTTCAGTGGCTCCCCTTGGTGACCTGACAGACTGTCCAGTATTCTAGGCTAGGTGTCCAATGGATTTAACCAGCAAGCTAGAACTCTATGACAACGGTGATTTCCGGCGCCACCAGTAGGAATTTCCCCACTACCTGAGTATTTCTCGAAACAACACCGGTTCGTTGGTTTATGGGGGTGAATATTTTATTATGGTTATCACTTGTAAGATTAACAAATCCAATCACCGTTCTGAGTACGAATCCAACTTTTTAGGGTCGGCAGAGCATACTTAGTGATGGAAAGCAACAAAATAAATTTTAAGAGGGGAAATGTGAAGTTGAAGTTTTTATTAAGAGCACACAGATGAACCTCTCCGACAGAGAGTGCTCTTGACTTGTCTTATGACAGAGGTTCAAGAGACTTTGACTAATCTATATGCTAAATGCAGTAAAAATGCAATGCTTATGCTCTCCGATAGAGAGTGCTCTTGACTTGTGTTGTGGCAAGTTCAAGAGTCTTTAGTTCCTTTTAAAAGACAAACAGATTGAAGCAAGGAACACAATGATAGCTCAATAAATAATGAAACAATTATCTAGCAATTAGTGTTCTAAGCAAAATGAAACTAACTTAAGAGATGAAAGCCTATCTAATCTACTTATCAAAAAATACAAAGATCTAAGCTAACAAAGACCACACTCTTCCCCAAATGGGGAAGAAACACAAAAATGGGAGGCCTTATCCCACTTAGCCTTATTTTATTAATCAAGTACAAATGCCTTTGGGATTTAAAACCCTTGGAAGGACTTTGAGAAAAATGAACTTAGAAGGAACTTAAACAAGCTCTTAATAGCCTTTACAAAGGAGAGTGATTTTCATTCATGTTTTCTTGGTTTGGATCATCCCCTTGGTTTTTTCAATGCTCTCTTTGGTTCTATCTTTCTCTTCTTGTTTCAAACTTTCTTGGGTTCTTTTCTCCTTCAAGTACCTACACAAAACAATTCAACTCAAGGCACCCATTAGATATTAGCAAGTAGAAATAGAAATCTAAGATCTATAAAATTGAAACTAGATGCACTTACCAAATTAATCTATATGCTCACTCTTTTTTCAATGCAAGATTTAAATTTTTTAAAGATGAGACCAAAAACTAAAATTGCAACTTCCTTAAAACAAATCTAGATCTAAGATAAAAAAAAAAATGAGATACGAGCTAGAAAATGAAATGCAAACAAAAAATGAAACTAAGATCTAAGGACTATAAGTTCTTTTTAGATATTTTAAAAGAGTTTTTAGGAAAGGTTTGAGGCACAAACTAGGAAAGAAAACGAAAGGAGGCCCAAAAAAGCGAAGGAGAGGAATGAGAGGGACTCTAAAGAGGAGGGACGAGAGCTAGAGGAGGGAAGAAAAGGGCTTGGAAAGAGGGGGACGAAAAGAAGGGAAGCTAAAGGAAGAGGACGAGAGCAAGAAGATCAAGGTAAAACGGAGAGAAGGAGAAAGGAGAGGGACAAATGGAGGACTATAAGAGGAGTTTGAAAGAAGCAAAACGAAAGGGAGATAAGAGGGGGATCTAGAAGGAGGGGAAAAAGGCTAGCAAACCAAGTAGGACGAAAGGAAGGCAAAGAGAGGAGAAAACGAGGCTAGAAAGAAAGTGAGGATGAGCAAGTCAAACCAACAAGGGATCAAACAATGATAGGGTCAAACATTGGAACAAGGTGACCACTAGAACACTAGTCCCGAAAACCTTCCAGCTAGCTGGATGCCCGCAAGGATGCTAATGGGGATAGAGAAGTAGCCACAAAATAATGTGGCCCTTAGGTACTATCTCAAGCCAAAACTTAACAGAAAGAAGACAAAGAAGAGTAGGGGAATGATAAACTTGAAGATCCACTACTCAAAATAGTAACCAAGTAACCAGAAAGAAAGATAGATTTGAATTTGAAGATGGAGCTTTGGAGTAAGATCTCTTTGTGTTTTTCTTCTTGGAACAAGCCCAACTCTGTAGATCCTGAAAGACAACAATGTTAGAAGGTTCTTATGATGATGGAGATGAGATCGATGCAACTGAGCTCACACCCTTCTCCAAATAGCAAGATCTGTTGAGACAATCAACTCGAAACCCAGTGAGATCAAACAAAATAACTACTATGCTAGGAATATTAAATCAAGATCAATACTTCATATAACTGAGTACTTTTATTCATCTAGATTACAACAAGCTTTGCATAATAATCCAACTTGACAACTGCAAATGGAAAATCTTATGTTCTAACAATAGACCTCTAAAGCTAGTTATTTGATCCAACACATAAGAAACAATTTGAAAGTAAGGAAAGATATCACCTCATAATAGACACATCCACCAATGAAGAAACAATCACATAGACCTCCAAAGTCGAAAAGCTTCATTCAATGAAAGCCTGATTACAATTTTAGCAGAGTTTCTATGCCCAACTCTCCATGAGAAATAAGGAGACAATGCCATCCTTTTATACAAAAACTAGAAGAACTAAACCCCTAATTCGAATTGGCTTGAGAAGGGAGCCAATAACACTTGACATAGATTCGAATTCCAATCAAAACTGGGCTTGGAGTGAGACCAACCACTAAACAATGAGTTAACTCGAATTTGCAATGAAGGAGAGTGGGGAGGTGGCCTCCACCTTGGCAAGGCGCCCCCCACTCCACCTTGTTAACTCCATCAAGCAAATAACCAAGCTCCACATAGGAATGACGTGAGCACATGAGGAAGGCGTGAATGCTAGTGTAGGAGACAAAGCCTTGAGTTATAATCAATGCAACTTGTGTGTAATGGGAGCCAAGCCCATGAGGTGGCCACAATCCAAGGAGGGCGCCCACCTTTGTCATTAATACATCGCAACAATCCATTAATCACACTCCACATCACCAAATTGAATTTTGCATGAGGGAGGGCGAATTTCTTTGGAGAGATCAACTACTGGTGACTAGATGCTTCACTGAATGCTAACTGAGTTGATTGGAATCTTCTTTAATGCCTGGTGCCATGTCATTTAGCCTTTTATTTTAATCCATTTGGATTAAATCTGAGAGAATTGGATTCTCTCCAATTATTAATTTTTTAATATTTTAATTAATAATTTCTCTGTAAATGAGTTTTTTGAGAAATTATTAATTATGAGGCTGAATTGACATCCAAACTTAGGATAAGCCAGTCCGAGGGACATGCATGATTTTTGGCTTAGGGTTTAAGCCTTCAATCTCTGAAATCGGACCCCGGATGACTAACATATTGTAAGTTTTAAACCTTAACAGTGAAGTACAAACTTATATCGATTCTTAAGCATTAACAGAAAATACACAATGGCACACACATTACACAGAGATTTTCACCTGGAAACCCTTAACCGGGAAAAAACCAGCAAAACTTAGAGCCGCACAGCTCCTTTTTCATTATATGTTTTATTTAACCATGTACAATACAATAAATGGTATTCCGCAGCATCTAAAACCCTAATTCGTTTACCCGAAATTAGGTTACAACCCTAATCCCTTTTACCGGGATTAGATAGAGTACAATGGGTCAAAAATCGCGAAAAAGCAAAAAGCAATCCAAAATCGCGAGTACTAGTGCCGTAGGGATTGTGTTGTACACGCAGCGACCATGTGAAGAGATATAACATACCCAACACATATTACAAATTAGATTTTTCCAATTAAATATTTGGAAAAATAATTAAAAAATAATAAAAACTCATCCAACGCGTCTGGTAAAAAATTTTCAAACAGTGTTTTTATTGGACGAGGACCCTATAAAATGACCATCTAAGACATACATGGTGTCTAGTAGGCTTATATGCATCAGTTGGACTCTAATAACCCCCCAAGCCTCAAATTTTCAAAATCGAACATTCCAGCTTTGGAGGAAGCGGGAGAAAACCTCGTCGATTATTTCTCGGCTATAGGCAAAGCATAATTGACAAGGGAAAAAACTCCCTGGAATGCCTTTGTTGCATAACCAAGTCATGGGGGACCGAGCCACTCAAAAAATCCTACTAGCACACTTATTACAAACCTTGCGGGGCCATGGTCATTTTGATTGAAAGATAAAACTGGCTAGCCGAAATTGGCTAGTCACCACAACTGGAAATCCTGATACACTGGATATGAACATAAATCAAGTTCATCAAATGGCAGTGTTATCACCTAAACTGTAGTTACCCCTATGGATGTATCCATTGATGGATGGCAATATGGAAGGGCAACTCAAAAGGTGCAACCACGATCACCTCGACCTCCAATAGATGGTTGTCACGCCAGTCGAGGCAACCTTCGCTTTACGTTATCTAGCCCAGACAACAAAGGGGGAGACCCGATCTACTCCCGACAGGAGAGATCAAACCAAGACACCAAATCAAGTTAAGACTAAGTGAAAGAAGGTGTATGGTTTATCCTAGACCTAAGGATGAAGTCACAACATAAGTGAGGGGTTCAATGAGTTTAGCTTTCGTTCATTGTTGATGTGTGAGTGACTTATAGTATTTGAAAATAAGATCTAGGATTATAGTACTAGTCAATGTGAGAAAATCCACTGCCTTGGGAACCGTGTCCAATGTAGGGTAGTTTAGGGGTTGAATTGGGGGTAACTAGTACAAGTGACAAGCTTGATCATGAAGTATGATGACATCAAAGGGTTTAGTCCACCAAACAAGGATCAAACCACAAGTTAATCCAACAATCTAGGAAAGTCGAATTGACTTGGAGAGAGATCAGTGCCTTGGGAATTGGGATAATGGAGTCAAATGAAATTAACTTGTGGTTGATGACTCCTATTGCATGAGACAAATGGGCAATTAAAGGTTTGATGGATGAATAGGTCTAGATCTAGATATTCAAGGTTTGACCTAAGTGGACCACAATCCCTTAAAACAAGGAATGTTATCCCCAAGGCAAGATTTGATGAAGTGACCAACTAGACCTAGGTTTTGAATTATGCTCGTTCCAAATCCACTAAAATCTCATGTACCCACGTCCTAGAAGTGGACCAACTCCAATCTCCAAGGAAGTGCGACTTTGCCCAAGGAGGGTAAAATGTGGGATAAATGGGATCAAGACAAGTGCAATGACATCCAAATTTTAGATCCAAGTAGGTTGATCAAGTGAGAGTGTGGATCTACAATTTCAAGGCAATCCAATGGCTAGATCTTACTAGATCTGAGTTTGAAGATACCAAGTGGTCCAAAATGGGGATTAAATCCCTTAAAATGTGGAATAGGGCCCACAAGGTGGAAATCATAAAAGTGACAATCTGGGGGTAGGTTATTGGATATGTAGATTGCAGATCAAGTGAAATCTCAACTACCCGCGTACTAGATCTAGGTTAACTCACCCAAACCAAGAAGTGTGCCCTTGCTTGGAGAGGCTAAGTGCCTTGGGAAGAGGGTCAAATGGAGGCCAATCCTCACCAAACTATAGATCCGGGATGCCGTGGATACTATAGAGGTGGGTTTTAAATTTCTTACCCAAAAAGCCACTAGATCTTAGTAGATCTGAGAAAATGTAACAATGGGGGTTTTGATTAATTAGGGTTTGAAATATTTTAGACAAGTGGATAGATCATGGAGATAGAAATTACCTTGAGATCATACCTGAGTGATGAAGAGAGATGCCTTGATGTTGAGGAAGATTCCCGCAGAGATCAAATGAGAAATTATTGATTTTGCTTGCCGAATTGATGCCCTAGCCCACAAGTGCGCCCTCCTCTACCTGTCAATCCAAGGAAATCGATTTCAATCAGAGAGGTCAAGTATGGAGGAAATACAAGTAAAATGCAATGATAACATGAAATAGAAGGTCCTGGGACAGTAATACTCCTTGTTACCAACGAAGAGATCCAAAGAAGAAGTAGAGAGAATCTTCCCCTACCAATACTTCCTCCTCAAAGCAAATCGGCCCCCACCTGTAGATGCAAAAAACGTGGTACAAAAGATATGGCAAAACAAAATCTCCAATAACTCAGTGCACAGGAAGAACCAACGAACGAACACCAAAAACATTCACCACAACACTGGAGATAGATGCAATAATAATTTTCTATTCCAATAATCCAGAGCCACAAGTCCCCTTTAGAATGAGAGTCTCTTTCCTTTAAATAGGAAGGAGAGGCACCAAAACCCTAACCACTTTTTGAATGAGTGGCTAAAATTAAAAGATACAAATGTCTAATCAATGGTTGAGATGAGCTCAACAATAAAATACATGGATCACTAATAAAATATAACATAAGTGGGCAAAATCGCCCTAGGAGAGGGGAATCCCACCAAATCATGATGACAAAATATAATAAGAAGCTTATGGTGGGTCCAAGGGGTAATTTTAGCCACCCTTGGTCAATCCCCATAGCACAATAATAATAAAATAGTCATCAATATACCAAATCGTGCCTCTACGGACAAATCGTGGGCCTTAGGAGGCCTCAGAAATCATCAGAAAGTGCCATAAGTGATGGATGTGGGTCCCGATGAAGCTGAAACTGCTGGAGAAGGTGCGGAAGACATCCACCCATCATCACTAATCATCCCATGCCAAGACATTGCCTCAGTAGCCCAAATCGAATTCCTCAATAGCCATTTCTACCAATCCTGAAATGCCTTGGGAAGCGTGAAATTGCCCCAAACTGCCTCCTGGAGTGCCTGCGTTGTCAAGGTGAGGGCACCAGTGTGTCTGGGAGGGGGGTAATATGGTAAAAAAAAGTGGCTGGACCACCCCCTCCAAGCACAGCGCCTTAGGTCAACCAAATAAAAATCCTCTCTGCTCTGACAAGGTCTCCGACAGACCAAAACTGCACTGGGTTAGCCTATTGAGGCTCAATCATCACTGTAAGTGCCCGGAACTGAAAACAGACTGTCTCATTGGACTCAGAAGGTCCAAATCCATCCAAGATGTGTACTCATACACCATATGAGTCTCTGCATGATCATATAATAAATCCAATATACCGAAACAGGTGAAATAATAATAATCTGTAAATGATCAAATAATGTTGTAAACCATGAATCATCATCATAAACCTGTATCTGATGCATAGAATCATCATGTACATGTACATAGACCATATATCATCTATCCATATCATCACAAGGTCCAACCATCTCATGTCCTATGGTTGACCTTGGTCAAACTAAGTTTGACCAAGTCAACATGACCAAATATAACTCAGACCATCATCAGAAGCTGCTGCAAAGTGTCAAAGGTTAATGCATGCTCTATAACTTATTCAAATAACAATTATAACACAGAGTAATCATTACTGGCGATCTAAATCCAAATATATAATGTCATTAATTATTACTATTACTCAGACTAGACTTTCAAGACCATACTCACTTCATAGCTGTGATCAATTTGCTAGTGAAGGGTGAAGGCTAAAATAACTGGCTAGGCTAAGGGATGACTTGACTAACTTAACATTGTGACACTTTGGAAAAGGGAAAGGGAATACACACCATAGTATATACTGAATGAGCAAAGACACAGGGAATGGCGGTGTCTCACAAATGGATGAGTTGTTCAAAGAAGGTTTATTCACCTTTAACAGATGCCCACAATCCATAATACAAATGAGGCCAGCAATAATTTAGATATAGCATTTAAGTTCCATTGCTTTTTGGGCCTGAAGTTTCCATAGCCTTTGATCTATGTGTGTTTATAAACACATTGCATAGATTTACATTTATTTTAGGCTTTCTGGTGCAGGTGTGTTTTTAAGGCACTTGTTTACCTGAGCACTTCTAGGTGTGTCACAGACAGCTTGTTTACCTAGGTATTTACATTTCCAAAAGATATAACATTTTATTTTCATGGCCATTTTCATTTGGCATGCCTTTCATTCATGTGTGTTGAAAAACACATTGCATGAACGGGCTTTTCATACAAGATATAGCATTTCATTTTCCAGATTTTGTATTCATGGCAGCACTAAAAGTTTCAGGTTTAGCCAACACAACTTTAGTGACTAGGGGGAATTCACAAGGAACTCCAACTCACCATAGGTAAGTTTTGTCACCAACTCAGAGCTGAGACACAATAAACAGGGAAGCTCATCCAATACAGAGGCTATAGTGGGGAAAAGATCCTCCATGTCACTAGTCAAGTAGTAAGTCAGGGTGATAAACTAAAAGGCAGGTAATGGATGGATGAAGACAATGAATAATGGAGCCAACACTAGCAAGCCAAGGTATGGTGGAATGATCACCTCTATTCTCCCTAAGGAGGGTAAAACCAATGAGTATGAATAGTGAACTTCTAAGTTTGAGTAGGGACAATATAATATATATAATACGATCAACCAGGTCCATATATCTATATGATCGCCAGATCATGACACTAAGTGCCAAGACATGCTATAAGAATAAATATAAAAGCAATATAACCACAACACTATGATATACCTGCTGAGTCATATACCTGAATGCTCATCATCTGAACCATCATCTGTCCTCTGAAACTGTTGCTGTAACTCTAGGCACTACTGACTGCTCTGTACAAATGGTATAATGGCTATATTGGTCCTCTCTCTGAGTGTCTTGAGACTTAGTCATGGCAATGGGGAATACAACTGTTGTTCAAAATCTGATAGTGATCCAATATAGATGCTCATCTCAGCATCTCAATGCAAGGGAACTGGCTAAATAGTGTACTGAAATCAGAAAAAATAATGTATGGTAGCCCGGCTACTATATATGTGATAACAGGCGGCTCATCGGAAGTTCAACTATTGTACAAAATAGTTGATAACATCTGGCTCCAACTACGGGACGTGTGCTCGATCCGGAATTCATGCAAGGAGAGGATACGAGAACACCAGAATCTCTGGTTTATATATATAACCTGTAAAAACATCTCAACTTGACAAGAAACCTTTAGTAGCACATGTGTTATGAAAAAACCAAATGAAATACCAACTATATTTTATTTTTTGAAAATAAAATCTAAATGCAGAAAGTAAATGCTCTTTTTTGAAAAAATTTATTCTTTCCTATTCTAACATAATACAAAAGAACATGTTAAGTATAATCAGAAATCCAATGCAACCATTTAAGCATGTAATCAATGTAAAAATAATAATTTTTTACCTTGTCTTTGGTTCCCAGCCAGAGCAAGGGCATGCTTATCAGAAAGTGCAAACCTACTTGGATCTTCTGAATGGGAGGGCTGGATGGGGAATCATAAGTATGTAATAAATATTTGAAGTGCTTCCCAATATAGTAAGTCCTCCTGCAGGCATCCTCTATCCAAAACAGGATAGGGTGAAGAAATTCAGGATGACAAGGCAGTCCCGGTACCTTATCATATTGATCTGAAAGGCTGTTTTGAAAATAATTCTTTGTGAAAGTGTAAGCCTTGAACTGCTCTAATATACAAGGGACATCCAATGGATGAGATATATGCTTGATTAACTGGACCCAATTTGATCCTTCATTGTACTGCTCTTTTAGATCATATTTGCCGATAATCATGTGTGGCTCTGACTGCTCATATGCAAACATATCATGCTCTTCCTCTATGTCCAACTGCTCAAAATTTTCAAATTTCACACTCCCTTCTCTAGATACATCAAAAATAGGTTTTCCAATGTATGTCCAATAGTCATCATCCATATTTTTGTCAAATATGAGGGAGTGTTCATGCATTCTGTCATATTCCTGGCTATATGTATCCTCATGCTCATAAGTGGGATTATCAACAAAATTTCCAAAGGGATTTTGTTCACTGTTAACTTCTTTAGACATGGCATAGATAGGGTTCTCCAACAAGGTCCATTCATCATTGTCAATATCTATGTCATCCAAGATGGATTCATCATCACTTATGTCATCCTCCAAGTTATGTCTATCATCCTCAACTTCATAACAATCCTCCTCAAACAGATGGGTTTCAGAGAGCATAAGCATAAGCATTGCATTTTTACTGCATTTAGCATATAGATTAGTCAAAGTCTCTTGAACCTCTGTCATAAGACAAGTCAAGAGCACTCTTTGTCGGAGAGTTTTTCCTTGTGCTCTAACAAAAACTTCAACTTCACATTCCCCTCTAAAATTTATTTCGTTGCTTTCCATCACCAAGTATGCTCTTCCAACCCTAAAAAGTTGGATTATTACTCAAAACAGTGATTGGATTTGATTAATCTTACAAGTGATAACCATAATAAAATCTTCACCCCCATAAACCAACGAACCGGCGTTGTTTCGAGAAATACTCAAGTAGTGGGGAAATTCTTACTGGTGGCTCCAGAATCAACCATTGTCATAGAGTTCTAGCTTGCTAGTTAAATCCATTGGACACCTAGCCTAGAATACTGGACGGTCCGTCAAGTCACCAAGGGGAGCCACTGAAGATATACTTTTCCGGTTGGACTCATACCTTGCTTTTTTTAGCCTTAATAACTAAGATCACTAAAACACTCAAAATCAACCAAGATAACTTGCAAAACATTCTCACAAACAATCATTTTGAGACTTGTATCTTCAGCATCCCCAAGCACTACACATTTGACTCCATTTGGCACTGGTCTTCTAAACTTTTATGCATCACCATTAATTTGGGCCATTTGTCCATTGGAATTTGTCTAAGTCATTTATCTGTGGATGTCATTTTATTGTACAAGTCTTCATTATATTGTTGATCTATAATCTTGTATCGCAACGTGGATTGCATTTTATCTTGTATTTATTGTCATCTTATAAATTGTGATCTCATTACAAAACTCCTAAAAAACACCCATCCGCATCTGCAACACCTTAAAACATTTAAAAAACAAGAGCCATAGAAAACTCTTTGTTAAGGACAACCCCCCTTGGCTTCATTAGGAATTAGCCTAAATGGAGGAGCTGGGATTCAGGTGACAATACCTGGCTCATTGCTTTCCCCCAAGGCCACACCTCTCCCCACTTGTAGTGAGGAGACAGCTTTCGAAAGATTTATGCTGCTGGTGTGCATCTCGGCGGACAACAGGGGGAATTGTAATAAAGTGTGCTAGCATGGACCTTTTGTAAAGGACTTGGCCTCCCTAGGACTTAGACATCAAGCCGAGTATTCCAAGGTTTTTTTTCCCTTGTTAATTATGCACTGTTGAACAAGTTGTGTATAATTTTTGAGTTTTTCACCCGCTCCTCCAAAGCTGGAATGTTCGTCTTGATGGTTGGGCCTTAGGAAGTTATTAAAGTTTGTGAAAATCCTCACAACAGATCTAAGAGATGATGTATCTCACAAGAGAATAATTATGATTAAGCAAGAAAATAGAAGAAGAGTGATACATGCAGTATAATGAGCAACAGAATAATATGGTACAGTAGAACTCAGATAGAAGCAATAATACTTTGGTCATACTAGTTAATTAATCACAATATGGACAAATAAATAGTACAATGGTAGAGAGGATTCAAATGCCTAAGGTGGCAATTCGAATTAGCCTCTCAGAGTGATCATAAGATCAATAGAGTGTCATCGGAGCACAATTAGGGGTCCTCATGATCATCGGAGCACAACTGGAAGTCTTCATCATCATCAGTGGAGTCATCAATGCTCAAGTAACTGTCAACCATCAGTCAAACTAACTCTGGTAGGTGTAACTCAATGTAACTAAGTGTAACTGAGTGTAACTTAATGTAACTAAGAGTAACTGAGTGTAACTGAGTGTAACTGGATTGGTAGGTGAAGAAGGGCGAGTTGCTCCCTAAAATCAAGGAAGAAGGGCGCATTAAGCAACTGGAGGGCTAAAACTGAATAGTGAGAAGCTCCTGGGGGCTGGCTAACTGAGGGCTAGGTGCTGGACTGATGACTGGGATGCATGCAAACCCTAGAATGCATGCAAACCCTAAAAGGTGCATGCATGACTGAAAATGTAAATGATCAAAATACTGGTGGGACTAGGATGGAGTATAGGAATATCCTAACACCCCCCCTTAATCCATCCTGGGCCCTGGTAACTAAGACCAAAGGTCACCCAATACAATGAATAATAACAATCAATAAACCAAGGAAGTGGGAAAATTTCATGGGAAACATACCCCCTCCTCACAAAATAGACTGTAAGGCACACATAAAAAATAAATGCTCCAAACTCAAGCAGGTGTGATGCTTGGTCATATGTCTGTAGGTATCTTCTTCTTGGGAAGAAGTGGATCATGCTCAAAAAGCATGTGCTTGTACTTACTCTTCAGATCGAATGTGATGAGAACAAATCCAACAGTATTAGAATGATCCTTGAACCTGTGATTCGAATCAGCTGAGGTAGGATCAAATTTTTGAATGTGCATATAGTCCTTTGTCTTCTCCTTCGAACCACTATGGGTGAGATTATGCCAAAAAGAACTATTACATGTTTGCTTGAAATCAAAATCAGATTTAAGACTTTCAAAACAGTTTCTTGAGATCTCCTTTGAACCAGTAGGGGTGAGATCAAAACTATCATATGCATGAGAAATTTTCCCAAGCAGTAATTGCTTAAAACCCAAATTAGATACAAGACTTGAATCATGGCTTCTTGAGATCTCCTTTGAACCATGAGAGGTGAGATCAAAACCAGTAGATGCATGAGAAATTATCCCAAGCGAATGGCAATGGCCATATTCTTCAATGACCTTCTGAAAGCATGAATTTATGATCATATAGTAGTATAAAAGAGATGTTTGCTGAAGAGGAGCGAATGCATTACCTCCATTAGCTGATTTGACCTCTGAAATAATCATGTGATCATGATGCAAACCAACAGACTCTGGTGCAAGAGAGGATTTAGGACCTTCTGCAATATCTAGAGTGTGAGCTGGCATAGAAAGAGAAGAAATTTTGAGCATGAGCGGAGAATCTGCAAGTTCTTTGTCAACAACTTCAATATGAGATGATATTGGTTCATGATCTGAGAGACCATCAAGAGGAGCGAATGCATCACTTTGTTTTCTTTCGAATGGGTTGCGACCAAGTCCTTCATTCTCTCTGCCAAATTTTCCATCCAGGTGAGCCCATATATCTTTTGGAGTCCATAACTCTCTTGGAATTTCAACACCATCACGGTATTTGAATTGGAATCTCTGGTATGCACACAAAGAAAACATTATTGCTGCAAAGTGCATGTCTCTTTTATTTAACCAGTCAATCTTCTCTTCAGGGGATTCGAACTCTCTTTCAAAATAACAATCAAAAATATCATGGATCTTCAAGTCTGCTATCATTCTTGGTTTCCATCCATCATAGTTGAGCGGATCAAGAGGAGTAATTCCTGATGAATACATTGAAGCTGTAGAGGACCTGCAAAAACAATATAGAATAACTGCAACTGCTACTGCTGCAAAAATGCAGAAACTGCTGTAACTGCTGCACTCGAAATCTTGGTAATAACCTGCAAAAAAAAACTCTCAAGAATGGAGATAAACAATTCTCTCAACATGCTCTGATACCATGTGAAAATCCTCACAGCAGATCTAAGAGATGATGTATCTCACAAGAGAATAATTATGATTAAGCAAGAAAATAGAAGAAGAGTGATACATGCAGTATAATGAGCAACAGAATAATATGGTACAGTAGAACTCAGATAGAAGCAATAATACTTCGGTCATACTAGTTAATTAATCACAATATGGACAAATAAATAGTACAATGGTAGAGAGGATTCGAATGCCTAAGGTGGCAATTCGAATTAGCCTCTCAGAGTGATCATAAGATCAATAGAGTGTCACTGGAGCACAATTAGGTGTCCTCATGATCATCGGAGCACAACTGGAAGTCTTCATCATCATCAGTGGAGTCATCAATGCTCAAGTAACTGTCAACCATCAGTCAAACTAACTCTGGTAGGTGTAACTCAGTGTAACTAAGTGTAACTGAGTGTAACTTAATGTAACTAAGAGTAACTGAGTGTAACTGATTGTAACTGAGTGTAACTGGACTGGTAGGTGAAGAAGGGCGAGTTGCTCCCTGAAATCAAGGAAGAAGGGCGCATTAAGCAACTGGAGGGCTAAAACTGAATAGTGAGAAGCTCCTGGGGGCTGGCTAACTGAGGGCTAGGTGCTGGACTGATGACTGGGATGCATGCAAACCCTAGAATGCATGCAAACCCTAAAAGGTGCATGCATGACTGAAAATGTAAATGATCAAAATACTGGTGGGACTAGGATGGAGTATAGGAATATCCTAACAAAGTTCACGTGTCAATGTATATTAACATGCTAGACACTAAAATTGAGTCATGTTGACATGTGTTAGGTCCTTTAGGAATTTTTTTGAATTCCGAGAAAAATAATTTTTCCCATAAAATAAAACTATTTTTTAATAATTTAATTGGAAAAATTAAAAATGTAAAAGTGTGGTTTGTGGGTTAAATTTGTCAAGTGGATGCTCATTTTCTAAGCCAAAGCACCCATTTAACCCATAAACCCACTTTTCCTAAGTTTCGAGTGAGTATTTATCTCCAAAATTAATATTTACTAGAAAAAGGCCAAAAAGACCAAAGAAATGGCCAAATAAGACATAATAAAGTCAAAATTGAGATCCCACTGATAAAGGAAGTTTATCAGATTCATATCTCCGATGATTGGCAATCAAATCCAAGGCAATTTTGGAGCATTTCGTCATCGATTTGATTGAAGATTGGATCTCATCTAAAGGGGGCGAATTTGTGGTTGGAGAGGTGTCAAGTGGAGGTTGAAAAGTGTCAAATGGTTGGAGAAAGGTGTCATTAACCTCCCCAAACCTCTCACATGTGTCAACAAGCCTTTTCCAAGTGTATCAACTCATTTATCAAAGTGTCAAAGAGGATCTCTCTTGGGAAGTGCACCTCCCCCTCTCTCATTTCTCTATAAAAGCAAGGTTCTCCCTCACTTCTCTTCATGAAGTGTGGAACCTCTGCTCCTATTGTAAGCTTCTTCTTGAATATTTGTTAATGGAATAAGGCTTTGGAGGTCTCATTGTGTCTTCTCTCATGTTGGATGATCATTGCTCCATGTGCTAAGTGAAGTAATCTTGTGTTTTCATTTTCATTGTTCTTGCTTTGCAAATCTATAGCCTTATATGATTAGTATGATCAATAGGATTGGGTAGTGTAGTTTCATTGCTCAATTAAAATTGCTAGCTTAAAGATCTAGGATTTTGCATATTGATTTGCTTACGGGTATGCTCTCCTTATTTTTAATGTAGGATTTTACTATATGATTTAATGTATGGGCAAGTTTTGTGCAAGTTTGAAGGGATCTTTAGGTACCTCGTTGGACTTTGCAAAGGATCTTGTTTGTTTCTTTTGTTTTCCAACTTCTTTTCAAGAAGCAGTCTTTCTCGGAGCTACAAAGGGACTCCATTGCCCAATCTTCAAAGGGCTTTCTCCACCTTCTTCTCTAAAAATTTCTCAAACACTTTCCGATTTCTCCCTCTTGTTCTTTAGATCTACATTATTTTAAATTAATATTTTTCTTAGATCTAAGTTATAAGAGTAGATTGCATAGATCTAAATATTCTTAAAGTTTATCATTCAAAGATAGATCTAGCTTAGAAAGTAGTTGATTTTTTGCAAGTCTTTCAAAGCAATTTTTTAACTTGTTAATCAACTAGTTTTCTTTCAAGTTTTAAAAATTTAAATCAAACATTCAAGTGCCTTATTGGCTGCCCTTTCAAGGTTGTCCAAGACCCTAAGAGGGTTGGCTTTCTAGCCAATCCATCTTAGTTATTTGCTTTCTTAAACTAGTTTTTTAACTTAGAATTTTTAGGCCTTTTTTCTAACTTGCCCAAGTCACTTTTAAAGTGATTTTGGACACTTTTGCTACTAATTTCGTTTGTTGGTTTTTGTTTTATGACAGCAAAAAAAAAAGAGACTTTGGAGGACTTATTTTGACAAGGTCAAGCAAGCCAAAGCCCTCTTGAACCATCTCTTTTCTCCCAAGCTTTTCCTACAAGCTTTGTAACCTCTTTTCTCCCAAAATCTATAAGGAGAAAGAGGAGTTCTTTTTACTTTAGTTGGCATTGTAATCTCATAATAAAATCACTTTTGGAAGTGAGCTGATAAAGCTTGCTTCTCATCCCCCCAAGGGGGGATTGGTGTCGGTGCCCTTTTTTATGGTTGTTTTTACTTCTTTAGCTTTCTAATTTTCAGTTTAGTTCCAATTTGATTAAAATCAACTTAGATTAATTAAAACTTACCGTCGTGGTCCAATCCAAATATTGGGCCATTGACTCACTCAGGACATAGGAACTTTTTTAACTTTGTTTTGCAGACTGTATACTTTTACAGTTACAATTTGATTTATCTTTTGCAAAAGTAATCGGATACTAACCCACTACTTCGGTAGTGTAGTAATTAGATAACTTTTTATTTTTTCAATCTTTCCTTTACTTTTAATTAACCCCCTTGCTTTCCCGAGCATGGTTCACTGACCTAAAAGAGACTCTTGGGGTTCTAATAAAGAAGAAAACTTTGTTCAAAAACATTTAAAAATTAACAAGGCTTCGTCCCCGTATGCTCTAGATCTCTGCAACCTTGACTGAACAGTTGATCATACCAGAAAGGGACCTAGTGACTAGTAATTAGCCTTCACATCTTAATTAATCTCCCATAGACGAATATTCAGCGTCTCCTTTTCGCTTTTGTCTAGGAAAATTTCACAAAGAAAGCGGGGAACAACTATATAGTGACCGCGGGGCCCCATCATACTACACCCTCGTTTGGTGTAGTGTTGCACACACCCCCCTAACTCCGATCTAGCCCACATTTTCTTGCGTGGATCCACACTTAGCAAGTCTGGACATATTCCCAGTACCTTCCTGGTATATCGAGAATCCCCCTCCCTAATAATCCACTCATCTTTTCACAATAACTTAAAATTGACCAAGAGCTTTCGCAAAACATTTTTCAAGCATTGCAACAACACTCTATCGGACTCCATTTTCAGCAGTAGTCATTTACTATTATTTTACAAGCTTTATTTTTTAAATCTATCATGTATTAAGTGACTTTGTGATTTATACAATCTCTATGTTGTTGTGACTACAATTTTATATTGCAATCTCTTGTCTCAATTTATTTTCATAAAACTCCTAAACAACTTACTCATCCATCAAAACCACTAATTAGCTTAATCAGCCTTAGTAACTTTTAGGGTCCACCCCCCTTGGCTTCGTTAGGAGTTTGCCTAAACAGGGGAGTCAAGAATCAAGTGGCAATACTTGACTCGAAGCTTTCCCCCAAGGACACAATTAGTGGCTTGAAGATTTCTGCCGCGTTAACCCCCAGGTGTGTGATAGGCGGCAACATGCCCTCACAAATCTGCTCCAAATGCATTAAACAATCAGAACCAATGATGGGGGGTATGGTTGGAAATTACCCAAAGAAAGCTTCCCTAAATTAGACCTAGAAGAGGGAGTACATATTTGTAGCAAATCTGTACAAAAATCCTCATGAAAATGCTCAAAATATACAATGTTAGTAAGCATAAATGGCTAGAAATGATCATAAATTATTTCTACAACTGCTTCTACAATAGATGGTGGTCCAAAAACTTCAAAACTTGTGTTCTCCCCTTGAGAACCTATACTAGATGTATCATAGGCGAGGTCACTACAAGATCTCCATAAATCATCACCCCTACTATGATTGATATGTTGAACATGCTCATCAAATAAACCATACTCTTTGTTTCTCTTATCATCCTCAAACTTAGAAGCAAAAGTATTTTCAAATTCTCCAAGTTTTTCACTCCCATCATCAAAATATAACTCATTAAGTTCAGAAATTTGAAAGGGATTAGAGTTTACCAAACCCTCATCTTCACGAGGAAAAACTATAGGTGAATGCAACCTCTCACCATTTAAGTCCTTAACCTGTGCTTCAATGGGGATCATGAGGAGGCTCTTCAACAAGATTTTCAAAAGAGGCTTCTTGATCTTCTTCATAAACTTCATGTACTTCTTCATTTGCTTCTTCAAGGGAATCCTCATTAACGTCTTCTTTTGAATCAAGACGTGCTCTACTAGGAAGGAGAGCAATAAAATCTTCAATAACCTTCTCAATCTCGCCCTCTTCATCACGTCAATGATAGATAAACTTCTTCAAGAAATTTACAATAGAAGAAACCTCTTTGCAACCAAAACCATCATACCAATCTAGTGCATCGTCCTCTAATGTGCAAACAAATACTCTCATCAAATCATCTTCACGAAAAATATTGAAATCAGCCACAACTTTTATGAAAAGATGCAATGTGAATGATAGTTGAATCACCATACCCATGAAATAAAGGAGTAAAATCAAACAATACATCTGGATCATAATTCTCATTTGGAAAACCAAGGATGCCCGAAAAATCAAGTTGAGGAAAGAATTTCTCAACCAATGAACCATCATCCTCAATTTCCAAATCCATTTCATTTCAAGATCTTCAAAATGATATTACAAGTGTGAAAATGCACGATAACATACCTCATACCAAACCAAAAAAATAATGTGTGGAGTCACCAAGATGAGCCTTCAAAGTGCCTTCAATATGTTGCATGTGCTCAACTCTACATACAACAAAACCTTTAAAATATGGAAAAAAACAAGGGCTTCATCCCTTCATGGAGTCACAATGTGAGAAGAAAAATGTTCAATAAAAATGTCTCACAAAATATCATGAAGCATAGTCATCTAATTTATAGAAAAGTGGACTTTGTCCTTGGCAACGACAAGGAAACAACGCCAAAAATGTTAACTCCCAAACTAGCATGTGTGATTAAAGTCCCAAAGAAGCAAACTAGCTAAGGGGAACTCAAGAGGAAAAGGCCAATATCACCACACTGATCCCCTTCACACTTTCGGTTGGCTCTTCTCCAACTCAAGGGGGGCTTCCCTAAGATAGGAATATTAGGGCAAAGACAATGAGGAGCAAGGTGATTGAGTAGGTTTCCCTAGTAAAACGATTGTAGCATAAAGAGTAAAGGAAGAGGTGATGGGAGGATAGAGAGAAACCAATCAAGAGACTAGTGCCAATCTGATCAAGGGAAAATGGATTCAAAGAAGTACAATCCAAGAGGGCATTGCTTATATGTCACCAAGGGGGAAAGGTCGCATTATTGATCAAATCATGTTTAATGAAGTAACGAGTACACTAGGTTTTACAAGGGAACATGACCTCAAGATACACATTCCTTTCTAGCTTTGAGAGTGCACCATACATACAAAAGATCCAATATTGCACCTTTTGAATTAAAAACAAATCCAAAAAATTCCTCCCATATGTGCACAGATACAAAGGAAATGAAGATAGAGATTAACTTAAGACCTTCCATTCCAACGCGGTAGTGATACACTGATACCCTGCTATAGACTCTAACTCAAAACATAGAAATTACAATGTAAAAGCATTAGCATAAACTTACACCTTTCGAAAGCTCCAAGCAAGATTAATGCCACACATTCAATAAGAAAGTGCCTCAATACATACCACAAAGCTTCAAGAATGGTATATCAATTAGGCTCCAAGAAGGGGAAACTCCACAAATTCAACCATGTTTTAAAATGAAGAGGCAGTCTCCTTATATAGCCTCATGAAGCAAGAGGTTAGCCTATCCAACTATCAAGCACATGCATGGAGGGAGTGCACCACCTCTAAGAAAGCTTAGCCAAGTATTGATCTCATGCATAGAGAAGTGCGCCACCTCTAAGAGATAGACCACATGGGGAGAGGGTGCAAATTCCCCCTTGAATCAAGGGATTATGTCCCCAAGAGGTATGTCCCCCATAGAAAGAGGAAATCGCCAACCAAAATCCAAACTGGGCCCTAAAATCAAGGGATTATGTCCCCAAAATCTGAAAATCAGGGATTCCCAAACATAAATCCCATAAATTAGAGAATCTTGTCTACAGAATCCAACAAACAGGGGATTATGTCTCTAGGGGATGTGCCTAGCATAGTTTGAGGTGTTAAATTGGTCTAAATGGAGTGTTCCCACCATTTTTGAAGGAGGGGGCATTCCACATAATATATACATCCCACGAAACAATACTTTACAATAATATAACATGAAAATCAACCTAGGGGACCCAAAATCTAAATGAAGTCATCATAGTCGTCTACTGAATTATCCTCATACAATATGAGGGGTAACAGAACCTAAACTCTATATAAGAGGCTTCCCTCTCATTTGTAATTTGTTGTTGGTTGGATCATAGAGAGATCGAATTCTTTTTGTCTAAAGCTAGTGGTGTATGTGAAGACCTATCTTATGATATGAGACCTATGTTATGGTAGACCAACCTTGGATGTGATGCTTAAACCCTCTTCATTGTAAGGTTAGTCAATCTAGTTCATGGAATAGTAAAATTTACTGCTTGAAAGAAAATAAATGAAAATATATTTCCTTCATATATGCTTTAGCAATTGATAGATTGCTTGTTCTTGGCATCCTTTAGGAGTGATTGCAAGTCCAATCTTCCATTGTTAGAGTATATGCTAGGTTGCTAGCTGAAGGTGTATGCCTCTAAGGTGACACTTTCTTGGAGAACTTCTGCATCAAAGCCAAAGTCCTGGGATGTCCTTAGCATGAGTACTCAATCATTTCAGTCCTAGAAACTCTAATAAAACAGCCCATTGAGATCTGTCATTGACTCATTAGGACCTCATTAGCCCAAAGTTGAAAGCACTTGTCTTTCCCCCAACCAGCATCTAAAAAACCTTAAAATTTCCCTTCAATTTCCTACTATACCCATTGAAATCTGAACTGTGCCTTGCTGTTCGTCATTCCTAGATTTCAAGTTTTATTCAAGCCTAGGGTTTAGAATCATTTGCATATTAATTTAGGCTTGCACCTAGATAATTAATTTCTAGTAATTGCCATCTAAAAAACAGCTCTAAAACAGAATTAATTAGGCCTAAGCACAACTGAAATCATATTGATTAATTTGCTTGGGCACTTGATTGTTTAATTTACTGTAAATCTGCCCCTAATTTTCTGCATTTCATAACAGATTTACAACAACTCTAAAGCACTGAATTAATTCACATCAATCAGGTTTAGGGAGTGATCTTAACCACTTGGATAAATTCTGGAATTTTCCATGCATTTACATCATTTAATTTTCCAGATTTCAACAGAGTTTAAGGGCTGTACTTGTTCATTTACTGCAAATCTATATATTGAATATTGCTTCATTTCATTAGAACAATCTTAAAAAGGGTAAAGTTTCTTTATTTTCTGAAGTGGTTGCCTTCAAACTTAATTGTACTTTGGCCACTCGATCATTTCATTGAATTAATTAATCTAATTCACCCTTCGAGAGTGATTTTAATCACTTTATAACTCTGGAAATTTCTATATGTTTTAATCATCTTAATTTCCAAATTTAAAAAGATTCCTTGTGGCTATAATTCATCATACTTCTGTTATGACTTTAAGTGGAATATGCTTTACTTCATTCCAGAATTCATTTCAAGCAACATCAGGTGTTTGCTTTATTTCTAATTTTCTACACTTTAATCTTCAATATTTCAGCAATCACTTTAATCTAGGTTAATCAAATCTGCAAATACACTCAGATAATACAAGCAGATTTAAAATCAATCCTCCAAGCTCTCTTTCATTTAGAAGTAATCTAATTAATCTTTAGAGAAACCTCCCTTGACCTTTAAGAGAAGGTCAAAAGTGTGAATAGTTGTGCACTAAGGTGATAGTGGTGCCTTCTCATGTAGTTGCATCTAGGGGTAGCACTCATGGGTTAGGACTTTCTCACTTAAGTGCTAATCTAAGCTGTAACAGATAGCACACTTAACAACAGTTTTAATGCCAAAAGTTCAACTGAGTTATCAGCTCCTGCGCCAAGTCCAGCTTTATATTTTATAAAATGTCCCTCTGAAAAATAAAGGATTCCTCCAGCACTACTGTCATAGATCACCTGTAAACATTATAAAGGAGGCCAGAAAAAGGAAGAAAAGAAGATAACACAAGGTGATTAAAAGTGAGATGTTTAGTGGGAGAAGCAAGAAGTATGGACAGAAAATGAAACAACTTAAAGTGCTACAAGGACACACATAAGCTTTAAAAAAGCAAGGGAGAAACAAGAAAACATAGCAAGGAAATAGTAGGAATGGAGAAGGAACTACTTTATTTTAGGAAGGTGATGCTAATGGACATATTAATGCAACAATAAAAAATAGGCATGTAAAATAGGGACACGTGCACTAAACATTAACCAATTGAAATAACAAGAGGAATTACACGAACAAGAAGAATATTCAGAAAACTATGGAACAGTCATAGCAGGTACAAGCAACAAAAGTTAGCAACAAGAATCAGGACAATTCAAGGGAGAAAATATCTACTTCTACTGTGGGAACATAATTCAAAGCATCTTTAAAATATCAGCACAAATGAATAAAAGCAACCAGTGTTACATGGTTATGGCTTTCTTCTTTACCACTACTTTAGTTAGCTAGTGCTACTGTGAATTTAAAGCATGAGAGGGGTGTAGAATTATATATCACAACATTTTGTTCAACTTGGGAGGTCACAGCTTCAACTCTCTTGATCCCCTCAGGGTTAGGCTCCATAAAAAGAGTCAATGGTTTACCCCGTTTCCCATCCATGAATCATGGGGAAGTACTCGTAGGATTTTCCGCGAGGTTATTCCTTGGAAAAAATATTGAAAGATATGCATGCCTATGTCCAGGAGGGGAGCGACCATTGCAGCTGAAAAAGAGACTAATCCTCCCCGAGCTCAGACCAAAGTGATGACCAAGATCAACACTATATAGTATAGAGGATGACGCTATTGAAACTAAACTAATTGCAGAACACATCTTGCTGAAACATGGTGCCAGACAGATCACAGGTATGGGGAGAAAGTTCAAGGGAGCCCTCCAGTTTGCCGAGGAGACTCCAAGTAACTCTACAGCAACTAATTAACTGGTTTTGGATAATTTAAAGTTTAAACAAACTGTTATCCATTTTGTCCATTTGATAGACAGTTATTATATCTCTACTAGTACAAATACGCTAAGAGATAGCATCAAACTGTTATGGTCTGGATATTTCTTGGAAAAACTAATGTATGGATCAGTAGGGATAGCAGAATATTTTTAGTGATTCATTTATGATAGGGCATCTGAATCGTACAAATGTTATAGTCTGGTGACCATGTGTCTATGATTTGTTGGATTGAGGGAGGGAATGTTAAATCTAAGTTACAGAATCACTCTTTTTGTATTGAAATTTGAAAGTCCTGAACTCTTCTGTATTATAATATTAAAAAACAAACTTTATTTACCCAAAAGAGAGGCATACACAGACTGCCTTTGACTCTTAAAAGAGTATATCCTAAATGAGATACCAAGGCCCTGTGCCATCTTCTGTAATTTAGTATTAGGAAGAAATGGAGTACCGTTTGTATACAGATTTAAAATGGTCTTTTTCCATAAGCTTGTAGATTAATGACATTAAGATTTGAAATGGTTAGATTCACTAAAGAAAGTTTTGAAACTTTCAGTATTTATGCATTTGCTTTCTTCAAGAGCACTAGTTAGTTTTGACTTATGATCAGAATAATAACCTTATAGCTGAAAATCTAGGGGCATGAATTGAAGATTTTATTTTCATGTTCGGCATGAGCCAACAGGGATTTGATTTGAATCTTGCAAACCATGGACTTAGTAAAGGCAAAGTATATTTGTTACAATCATGATTAAGAACTTTCTCCACTCAAATTATTGTTGATGCATTGAGACTTGTCAATGCACCTTAAAGGAACTGATAGCAAGATACTATGGACAGTGTCTCTGCCATTCCACAAAGGTGCATGGTATAAGAGGCACAAAATGCACAAAGTTTATAAGTTGTCTTGCCTTTAATGTTATAACGTATCTGAATGATAGCCTAAGAATGTAACAATTCAAATCAATATTTTTCTGTTTATATTTTTCCTATCAAGGTAAAATAGTTTTGTTTTACATCTAATATCGCATCTACGAGATAAGTGTTACTAATTTGTTCCAACCATATAACATATAGACATTTTCTTTTGAACAGCAAAGTCGTATAGTTATTGCCACAAATTGAAGCCAACACAGTTTTAAAATTAACTATGAGAAAGAACAACACAATTACATGTATCTTACAAAGGCTGAGATCTACACTTACAAGCCAATCATTGTTTGGTATATTCTCCTCATCCTGCAATGCACTTTGAGATTTTTGTTTGTCCATATATCCAACTTGTGGAGGAGATGAAGATCGCATTGCATCTAACCAGTCTTTTACTTCGCCATTTGAATTCTCAGAAGTGAGTTCCATCTTTGGAGAAGAGCATGAAAAACGAGCTGATGATCCTGAGTATTTAAATGACGCCATTGAAGAAGCACACGAGAACAGAGGAGAACCAGACTGTGACATTGGAAATGAAGGGGAACCGATATTAGGTATGGAAATTGAAGAATCTGTAAGTACTCTCCTGTGTTTTGACCTTGCAGCCATTTTCATAAATGTGCAAATATGAGATCCAAGATGGATAATTTATCCAAGGTTTCAGCTACACTGATCTGTGAGAATCAGGAGATATTACATAGACTGAAATGCCTATGTAGGTAATATGTATAAGCCAACATTCAACAGATTATTTGAAGTCTAACAGCATCAGCATCTATTCGTTCATTGAATGCATCCAAAGTTGAGCTTGTTGACTTCTACAAAACTGGCCAGATTTTCTACAAATATCTGCAACCAAAGGTTCAATGCACATACCAGAGCATCAATTAAGGACTCAGCCACTATCCTTCATAAGATAAAACAAGTTTGCACAGTTAAAGACATAAAGGAAACCTAAATATGTCAAATAGTTGGAGAGACAGAAAAATGGAGAGGAATACGAGATTCTTATTTAATGAAAACAGTTAAAAGGAATTTCACGCCTCACAATCTCACCAAATAGCCCCCTATTATGTGTGGCTTCCTACTCATGCCTAGAAATCCCTTAAAACATTATGTATTCCAAGTTGAAGTTCTGGAGGTGTAGCACTCCATATTGACCATTAAAAATTAAAATCAACAATACAAGTGGATGTCTGAGAAAAATTAGCATAGAAACTAGTCCAGAGCTTAAATCAGTAGTGGATGTTCCAATAAAAGATTAAAGAAGCATGTACCTGAGTAAATTACTCCAAGCTCATAGTAGCCCATACACAAACTTCCATTATAGACTCCAGTTTGTATCTAACAACCATTAATCTAATGCAAAACTGTGTCAGACATCATGTTTTAAGATCCTACGAGAAAGAATGTCCCATCACTCTCACCATCCAATTTGCTCAAAGATAAAATGGGGAATATTTTTAACGATCGCCCAAACTCCTTTGCCAAAAAATGATTCACAAATCTCCTATCTTGGTAACTAGATGATTCCAGTGGACAGCAAAGCTAGAAATAATGACTTCACAGAGAAACCAAATATACTTCAGTCTTCAACACTTCCATAAATCCTATATGGGCATAATAAATGCAATGCTCCTACAAACAATTTGATAAGGTTGCTTTAGATACCAAATTTACCTCATACCTTATCCAGTCTTGGTGTGAATTGCTCTAAAGCTAGATACTCCACAACGTCTCCATACCATTATCAAACTATTGATCATTGGAACAAAGGTTGCATTTAATAAGTCACCATCTATTGTTGTTTCTTCTTAACATAACATAATCTGAGAAGTTCATCAAGAAAAACATGACTCTTCCTCAACTTCACCCTTGCAGCATAGTTTTATAATCAAAATGCCTCAATGCTTGATATTCTACATATAACTAAATGGGTTACAAAATAGATGTTATCAAAATTGTTGCAAAACATAAACCATTAGTTCCACTCAGCAAGTTCCATCATTGTGCTCATAAAAAAGATAGGATGATCTATCTTTAGTTTCTTAGTTGAGCAAAAACATAGTCTGAGGCAGATAAGATGTGTCAACATTAATATGGAACATCTTCCCCTAATCTGAGAACTTTGGAAAGGGGTGACTTGAGGTTTTCCGCTTATCTCAAAAGCTAATTGTTGTAGTGTTTCCCCATTTCTATCCTACACCGTTCTTCAACAAGGATTTTGGAGGTCCTGAAATCTATAAATACTTTTAAAATTTCTAACAATATCCAGTTATCATCAGACATCATTTCGACTGAACAGGATTCATAGGCTATGGTTATCCTCAAATCAGCATCACCTTAGCTGAGGATGTTAGGAATCCTTTTTTGATAACATTTTGTCCTCATAAAACTTCAAAGAAAAAATAAAATTATGATTTCTAGTGTTTAGAGAAAAGCAATGTTCTCTACAAACTTTAGTTATTAGTCACGTACTCTCCAATTGGCTATTAGCAAAAGTATGGAGTCTAATTATCTAAATAACTTCATATATGTTTGCTTATCAGATCTTCAACATGTTCAGATTTACTTGTTAAACTGTCATTGGAACATCATTAACCCAAAGGGCATTATGAGGCATGCAAATTTCATTCAATATGTTCAGATTTACTTGTTAAACTGTCATTGGAGCATCATTAACCCAAAGGGCATTAGGAGGCATGCAAATTTCACTCAATGAAAAAAGTAGTCTTCAACTGATCTAATGGAGCAATGAAAAAGGTAGTCTTCAACTGATCTAATGGAGCAATTCTAACTTGTTATAGCCACTGAACTTGACAGTGAATGCAAAAATATCAGTACATCTTCTGCAAATGGATAGTGAATGGATCCGTTTTAGTTACCTTACTTGATGACCTGCTAATTTACACAGACTATGATATTCCAAGTCTTGTTCTTGACCACTACTGGATCCATCCATTAAGGCTGTTGCTGGATTGGTTTTGCCCCTTGCGCTCATTTAATAAGATGAATTCCAATCATGAGAAGAATCTCCTTGAATTCCTTTTAGGGCCATGTGAAAAATATATCCTTAAACTCAGTAAACAAGTTTGTGTCTTGATTTACTATCATAAAATTCCAATAGTCACTGTGCTTAGATTCAGTTTCCATTCTAATGCCCATCTTCCAAGTTTTCAAATCTTTTGGTGATGTATCTGTCCCATTAATAGGCAAGGTATAATCCAGAGTGCTATCAATCAATCGTTCTTCGTCTATTTCTTGAGAGTGTCACATCCTGAAATTTTTGAATAAGACTTATGATTGCAGCATAAAACTTTTGAATAGAACTTACGACTCCAGCCTGTGATTAGACTGGTGAATATATGTAGAGAGATTTAGCAGTAACCTAAGTACCTTAGTTTGTAAAGGCAGCAATAAAACATGGACTCCAGATCTCTTCTGCGGGGGAGAGGGCCCCCCCCCCCTCTCCCACTCCCGAAGCTCACTCCCTTCGGGATCTCGCTCCCAAAACGCTCCCAGTTTTGGGAGTGTGCTCCCTACCTCTCCTATACTAAAAGCTCCTATACTAGGTTGATCATTTGATGACAATGTTATGGTACCTCACTTGTTTGCCAAGCTCCTATAAAAGTTGTTATGGTTGATCATTTCATGACAATGTTATAAGTTATAACTACTAGATGATTGATGTTATATGGTTTAATCCATGTTTTCTATAGCTAATTCAACATCCTACATGTCTTTTAAGTTTTAGATATAAATCCATCAAAATATATACTATATAAAAATGCTCCCAAAACGGGAGCATTTGAAAATTTCGCTTTTTGCTCCTGCTCCCAACAGCCTTGCTCCAGATATCTTGGAAGTTGGCTATCAATGCGTGCAATGTAATACAAAACTCAACATAGAAATTGAAGTCAATATTTAAATACCAAGAGATAAATGGAAATGCACTTTCACTCTCACCTAATACATTAGTCTTAACCTAAAATTTCAATGTTATGACCACCAACATAGATCCATCTTAATTCTAGATTTATTAAGTACTGACTGGGATCAGAAACAACCCATGTGTAAAACTCTCAGTGCTTAAAAGATTCAGGGCTAAGATGGATCTATAATGGTTTGTTTTATTTTCTCAATAACATATATTTTGTTTTTATGTATTTTTGGTTTTTAATTAGATATTAGACATCAATTTTCTTTCCATTTCAGTTTATGCATATTAGCCACATTATACATCTCATCCATACTGGGCTGTAGAAGCACCTCGCTTCTCTTGTGCAAACATAAACATATATAGCCAAGCAAGGAAATGCTGACACAATATTTAAAAATACCATGGCAAAATGAAAATGCACCTTCACATCTCAACTAACATGCGGGACTTCAACCTAAAATTTAAATGTTATCAGACTTGCACATGAAACTGATCTCTTCATTTGATTAGTGTGCTAAAATATAAAGCTCATTTCGACTGTATAGCAATGCCGGCAAATGTTGACGACTTATAGGTTTTAAGTTCAAACTCTTCGGACCCTCTTGTAGATCTGAAATCCAGAACCTAGAAAAGACCAATTAAGAGATTAATCGGATACCAAGTATCCGTGGATTGCTCCTGCGGACAATTTAGCCATCGCGAAGCTATGCTGTTTAAAATGGTAACTCCGCCAATAGCAATCACCACGGTTTTTGCTGCCGTTAATCATTTGTGCTTTTTCATGTACTACCAAACAGTACTTAGTTATGCATCCGAAGAAATGGGAAATCGAAAAACTACGGCAAATAGTGCTTTGCTTGCCAAGAGCCACACATTTGTTCCATGCGTGAGGGATATCACCGTAGTGGTATATATGTGTCCAGCCTGTAATCATGTACAGACATTCAGAGACACATTATTGTTATTGTATATCTGTGTGTCCATTTAAGAACACACGTATGTTGGACAGTACTATATATATAATCACTAATTACAGTACAGACCTGCCAAGGCCAGAACCTGGTGGCCCAATAAGTATGGAATGTTAGATTTGAGCCCTGAATTTTGCAAGCTCAAATGAAAGTCAATCAGTAATTGGATTTTCTATTTCCTGGAAGATCTGCAAAAAAACCAATCATATTTCTTCTCCTAGGATTGAAGGATACATACCAGATAAACACTCGTCACAGCAAATCAATCTACCAGTCCACAAACAAAGGGTCCAATAAGCATAGGGTATTCTGCAGACTATCTTATAATCGCAGCCAACCTAAATATATATATCGGAAAGGAAAAATCATACACAACAATCACATGACGTCCAACTTGTGGTCAACAAAAATTATCCTCGATATCAAGCATCTGTTGATCTCGAGGATTCATGCATGCATTCCACTAGAAAGGTCATTGGGACCGTGTAAATCATGCCACTAGAAAAATATATTATGAATATCCCTTTGGCCAAGTATAAATAATATTATGAATACCATTTTTTGAGACCATGCAAAACCAGAAACTAAGCTCACCACGACAGTTTATAGCTGGGAATGAAAAATCAAACCTGTGGGCGATCAGAAAAACAACGGCCCGTTCATGTGCATTGAATGAGAAGATTCGGTTAGTTGATGAATTCAAAAATCAAATCTGTTGGTGTTTCTGATTAAAAAACTTGTCAATTTTAATGGGTTTAATTGAGATTTTGACCATATTACCTACAGATTTGTACTTGTGGGGCATAGGGACCAGGCAGAAATCCTTCTCGTTTTATTTTGTTTATGTGTCCCCCTTTGGAAATGGCTACTGGCAAGAGTATATATATCAACTACTATCTGTAAGGATCCATGCAGACATTACACTCAAAAAAATTGGTGTTTCTGATTAAAAAACTTGTCAATTTTAATGGGTTTAATTGAGATTTTGACCATATTACCTACAGATTTGTAATTGTGGGGGCATAGGGACCAGGCAGAAATCCTTCTCGTTTTATTTTGTTTATGTGGTCCCCCTTTGGCAATGGCTACTGGCAAGAGTATATATATCAACTACTATCTGTAAGGATCCATGCAGACATTACACTCAAAAAATTAATGGGAAAATGCAAAAGAATTCACTGAAAAACTGTATGATGAATATCAATTTTGCCGAGTGTAGAAAATATTATGAATACCGTTTTTGGGACCATGCAAAACAGTTTATAGCTGGGAAATGAACATTTAGGCCTGTAGGTGATCAGAAAAATAACGAACCACTTGTGTGCATTGAATAAGAAGATGTGGGTCATTGACACACTCCAAAATCAAATCACACGAGTGTTTCTGATAATAAATAACATAAATTAGTTAATTTTAATGAGTTTGTTTGGGATTTTGACCTTCTTACTACAGATTTGTACTTGTGGGGACACAGCGATCAGACACAAATTCCTGTTGTTTTCCTTCGTCTCTGTTGCTTCCCTTTGACAATGGCCGCCACTGGCAGGAGAAGTGGGCATTCCTCTGCACGCATTCGAATAAATAAAGCCTCCGAAAATAATATAATAGTAATAGTGGAGCTAAAGTTTTCAATGCACAACTGAAAATGGACTTGACATAAGGCGAAACAGTATAACAGTGAGAGCTATATATCCTATATTTATTTTCAATGAAGATATTATATTGTTTTGATTCATGAAATGCAAGGGAAGATAAAACATGATGATGGATATGGTTAGTTTGGAAGGTTTGGCAGTTGAACATGTACATGGGTTCCACCCCCCATGTCTTGACCAAACAGAGAGAGGCATCACAGTTATCATGGAAAGTTGGATCTTGTGCCAGAGTGTCTTGTCTTGATTATTGCTCACATGTCTCACCTTTGCCACTTTGCATGACTCAAAAAGAAGGCAAGCAGATTCTGACTTTGATCATCAAAAGAAAACAAAGAAACTGAAAGGGGAATGTTTGTCTTTGGCGTACATGAATAGAGCATGAAGTTTCACCAACCACCTGGCCTATGGTGGTGTGGGACTGCCTCTTACATAATTTTATTGATAGTTGAAATAATGATTTTAGTGGTGGGTAGTTGTTATTAGGGATTGATCATGTGGTGTGGGATTGTTTTATAATTAGGAAAATTAATAGGAAATTTTTATAAATGGTAGATATTTGATTAGTATTAATATGTGTAAGCAAAATTTTGTTATTTGAAATAATTTATTATGGTTGGTGAAAAGGTAAATTTTCATTTTTATTAATTGTTTTTTAAAAAGTATAATATGTAGATTGGAATAATTAAAACAAAATTTTATATATTAATTCGATGTTTAATTTAGTTGTTATTTTTAAGTAAGAGTATTGAACCCTTGGAATATGTACACCATGAAGGTGATTAGATTGATCATGCCATGATTTTACTGCGTAGGATAAAAGAGAGCGAGTTTTTTCGGGATTTTGGGTCCAAAATCAGTTAAATTTTTTGCTGAAAATTGTTATTTACCTATTTTTGTAATTTCACTAATTGAGATTGCATGTTCAAAATTAATTGTTCAATTTTAAAACTATCCAGATCATCGAAATTGAATCTAAACACTTCAAATTGTGATTTTGGTAAAAATTGCTCTACCAAATTCCGAGGAGCGTTTTGATTAGCCCTTATACAGCTCCTAATCTTAGCTAACAAAAAGTGACGAAGTGACATGTATGTGGTGTTGTTGGATAGGGAACAACTTCTAACAACCTTTAGACACCTGGCACTTTCTTGGAATGGGTGTATGCTGTTGGGTGGACCCCCCGTGAAGCTCATGCCCGTGGGAAGAAAAGTGTGCAATAGCACACGGGTGGCAATGAAACTTTATTGATGTAGAGGTATAATGGGAAAGTCATGATCACATGCATGGAACGTGGGGCTTATAAGGACAGAGATAAAGTGTAGAGTCAAAGTTGTATGTCATGTTAATAAAGTTTTTTCTTGGGGTGTGGTTTAAGGAGTGTGTGGAAAGTTTTTTTTTTTAAGTCTACCTCATTTAAATAACATGGTAAAGTGTTGTATTATACTTTATTTGATGATAGCATTATACAAAAGATAAATTTAAGTAAAAGTCTTGCATAAATTAGTTATTTTGGAACATATTTTTGAGACTTGACATTTATTGGAAAAAATCCATATTGTATGATTTAACTCTTTGATACATATTTCGAAAATAGTTTTAAAATTTATATGATGCTAAAGACTTTACACAATAGGTTAAAATGATTAAAATTGTACAATTTCTATACAAATTGGGTACTTGAGATTTGACATTTATTGCACTACACAACTTTTTGAAAAATACTTCTAGAAGCTCTGCCAAAAAACACTTAACAATAAAAATAGCATTAAAGAGACTTTAACAAAGTTGTCAATATTGTCAAATAAAATCAATCTTGGTAAAGGTGGGTTATTGTATGGTGTGGAAAGGGTTTAAGTATTAACTCGATCTTTGAAGAAGTCCAAGATCGAGGAAGTTTGTGAAACGAGAAATCATGTTAAAAAAGGCTTTTTCAAAATATAAAAATAATGGTATTCATGTAAATTCAGTCATTGTTAAAAAAGGCTTTTTCAAAATATAAAAATAATGGTATTCATGTAAATTCACATATTTGTTTCAAAGCATTATAAGATAGGTCGATCTTTATAGGGAATAGACTTACCCTACCAAAAAAATTAGGAGGTTGAGGCCTCAAGCATCTTCCATGCTTCTCTAAAGCACTGGCTACGAAGGGTATATGGCATATTGTACAGGGTACTGAACTTTGGGTGAAGGTTATACATAGTAAATATATGCGGCCTATGACTATCTTGGAGTGGATCAGATCCTACCCAAAATCGACGAGTGGAGTATTGATCATGTGGAAAGCCATGGTGAATGCTTATGAACTCATTGGAGACTAGCTTGCTTGGAAATTTGGCAAAAGTAGATCCATCAAGTTGGGAATCGATCCCTGGATTGGTTGCTCTCCCGCACATGGATTGCTTGAGGATATGATTGATCATCTCTTAGGCAGGGGGATTGTTTATCTGTCCCACATACAAGATAGACATAATACCACGGAGTCTAAACAAGAATGGCTCGCGGCAGATCATTTGGGCTTTGTTAATGATCATAAAGTCAAGGGTAAGGTTTCATACAGGATCTTAAAAAAAACCATATATATATAGTGGATGTGTCGGATCAACTAATCTGGGCAAAGAACGAGGTGGAAGGCACATATTCACCAAAGTATGGCTACGTGCTACTCAGAGAGATCGAAGATCACAGTGTCCCTACTTGGTGGAATTTGGTGGTGTGGAGCATTAACTATCCATTGAAGAACAAACTTTTTTTATGGCTTACACTGGAAGGAAAATTTCCTGTTTGGAACCATATCAGAAGATTTACAGATACAAAACCCAATAGATGTGCATTATGCAAGAATGGTGAGGATGTCATTACCCACGTCTTTATCTGATGCCCCTACTTTACAAAAATGTGGCTATTTGTTGAAAAGATTATTGGTATCGATTTTAAATCGGTTGGAGTGGGCTTTGTAGATGCTTTCTAATCCTGGTTGAACGTTTCGGCATACACAGTTTTTAGAGCCCTCCCAGTATGTTAAGATCCTAGTGAGCGGCCTTCACTAACACCTCGGGGTTTTGGTGTAACGGTTCATATCATTTGGTATCAGAGCCTCCACCCATGTTCGAGTCACAGAGCGGGTGGAAACGTCGACATTGCAGTGTTCGTTCGGGGCTCGTATGGCTCAAAGGGGACACCACCATATGGGCACACATCCAGCCCAGAGTCTGGACTACGGAGTGTGGTGGGATGCTAAGATCCTAGTGGGAGGCCTTCACTAACACCTCAGGGTTTTGGTGTAACGGTCTGTATCGCAGTACTCATGATTTGGGGAGCTTGGCTCGCCCAAAACAAAAATATATATCAAGACTTATATATCCCACCTCATTCTTATGCAACCAAGATTCTTGCTATTATGGATCACTTCCCCCAGTCTACTTAATCATTTTCGTAGCAAGTTCATACCTTGGTCACCTAGGACAAGAAAAAGCCTTGGTTCACTTTTGATGGAGATGCCCAAGGTCACCCTACCAGTCGTGGACTTGGAGGTGTTCTGCATCTGACTGATATTCACCAGTTCAAGCTCTCTGCAAATATTGGAACAACTACAAACAATAAAGCGGAATTGTTAGCAACCTACAAAGTCATTAAATTGGCCCTCATACTTGGTGTGAAAGTTCTGCAAGTTATTGGGGATTCTTTGTTGGTCATAACTTGGTTATCTGACAGGAAGCCACCAAAGAACAACTATCTTAGGCCAATCTATGATGATATTTGCATATTACTCTATCATTTTGAAGATATTACCTTCCATCACATTTATAGGGAGAGGAACACCGAAGCAGACCTCTTATCGAAACAAGCTCTTCAACTCACAACTGGTGTTACTCAAGTCTGGGAAATTGATAAAGACGACATTAAGGAATTTGATCCAGGACCAAGGATGGATTTTTTTAAAAATACCCATGAAAATGGGCCTAAGGTAAACAGGGAGGATCATGGCTTTTATGTTATCATCCTGTAGACAATTTTTACAAAATCTCAGGATAATTATACTATGTATATTTTTGAAGATGAAACAAACGGGACTAAATAGCTATTTTAGCTAGACAACTTAAATGTATGGCTATTTTGCCTATGAACAATGTGGTTTGATTCTAATAAAATCTGAGTTGCAATCTTTTTTTCATGGAAAAAAAATGTATATTAAGATGAATTATCTTGACGAATATCGAAGACACAATTTAGTGTTTTATTACAAATATGTTTTTTTACTATGGGAATTGATATTCATTGGGATTATCTGGACAAGGTCTAGGTTCAAAGTCGGTAGTTTCCATAATAACTCAAGAGTATATCCAACAACCTACAATCCAAATATACCAATAACGTGTGACTTAACAAGGGCTGAGACGTCCATAGACACACCCAATATGGCTCTCCCACTCAAGGGGGATGCTTACCCTTCTAGCCTTATCACAACATGCTATGTCTCATTGGGGAATTGAACACGGGTGGGGAGAGTGCGAAACTTACCTCCTCACCATTTCAATTCTTAATATTTTAATAGCTTAGTTTTAATGATGTAGCTCGATTACACGTAATCATCAATGTGAAATGGACATTACAATGGACAACTTTGGCATAAATCACAATGGGTATTTAGATTTGTGTTGTGGCACACTAATATTTTAATCTCCTAAATTCAATTTTATGACCCAATTGCATAGTTTCATATTCTATTCACGCTAATACATTATAACACCAACTTAACATGTTCATTTTTATTTCATATGCATACAAAAACAATTCAAATGCACTAGAGTGCATGGACAACTCGATCAATTCTCGTGTGTAAATGATCAACACTCGCAATTGATTGTTGTGTTCTCTTTATCTCTTCTTCTTCTTGAAATTTGTACAACTATACAAACTAGAATATGAGTATGCAAGAAAGGAATTGATTTGTCAATTGGGTGTAGTTCGAGTGGTTGTGAGGAAAATTGCTACCATTTCCACCTGAATTCAAATCCCACTTTCTGACATGTTTCTCTTAGTGAGTCGATTGTTGATGAGATGTATATGATATAGTCATGAATTGTTGACTTGAACTTCTGCCCTGAAAGATTTAGGGTTTACCCTAGGTACCATCCTTGTAATAAGCGGAATTTCTCGTGAGGTTTACCCAAGACATGTTACTTATAAAAGAAAAGAAAAAAAAGATGATTGATTTGCTAAATCATTTATAACCCATGTTAACATTATAAATGAATTGAATGATTAATCTCTTTATTATTGTAAAGCTTCATGTTGTTCATATGTTGTTATACATGTTTATTCTATAAATGAAACTTTAGA
Organism: Larix kaempferi; assembly: GCA_027924585.1. Lineage (NCBI taxonomy): Eukaryota > Viridiplantae > Streptophyta > Pinopsida > Pinales > Pinaceae > Larix > Larix kaempferi. The sequence goes on from BSBM01000938.1 coordinate 6,367,913, forward strand.
GTAGAGTTGAGCGTGTTGTCCAAATCTTTGTTGTATCATTATATGTTTAATATTTATATCTAAGTTAATTATGTGATCTATCTTGCCATAAAACAATAAGAACTATGTATATCAAGTTGAATTCCATACACCATGTTGTTGTGAATGCACTACGGAGAAAAATAATCCCTCACTTGTCTACATATTATACATTCCAAATGAGGATATTGCTATTTTGTTAGCCTCTTATGGATTTCTCCCACCATCCTTGGTTTTGTGGATGGAGGGCAATATTACCACTAATGAAAATACCAAACAATAACCCTAAGAGACTCGATGAGATTTGATCTCGATACTTATGTTAACTTTTGCAATAAAACCTCTACCAAACAAGCTAACTCTTGGGGTTATTATTTTTCGAGGAAATAATATCACCCCACCCTTACACACTTCAACGAAGAATGGGATTGTTTATTTAAGTATAGGGGTTTTCACAGTCCAACATTTGATATATCATTATTTTTTGGATTCTCTACGTAGTGTAAGTCATTAATCTATGACCCATATCCCATGAGTATAGTCACAACTGGCCAATTTCTCATGGTTTTGAATAGTCTACTTAGCACTCATTGCATCAGGTGATGTTCACAGGGGTGAAGAAGTGAGACTGAGACAAGTGAAATGAATTGCATAGCATCAATCATCACTTATGGGGCTTGCACCTGGTAACCAGGACTTCCCGGTAGGTAACCCATCCCAAGACTCCTCCGACTCAAGCACGCTTAACTGTGGAGTTTTCCCCACAATCAGGGCCACTTAACTTGATTGCAAGGAAAACCATGAGAAATTTGTCAGTTGCGACATACTCATGGGATATGGGTCATAGCTTAATGACGTACACTACGCAGATAATCCCAAAATAACTATATGTCAAATGAGATTGTCGATACCATTCCAACTTTCATGGAAATCTCCTCCTTCTCCAAAATCTCTAAATACAAAATGGATCAATTACCTACTAAATAGACCACTAATAATCCAATACACCTGATGAAATATACATAAACCTCTATAAACTTAACAAAAAAACAATTAAACACTTGAATATGCAGTAATTCTACTACTACGCTACTTAAATAGATTATGTTCTAAGAATATGACAAAATAAAAATTTCATCACTCATGAAATATAAGTTTAACCATTGTGTTATTATAATAATAATCATCTATTTTTAAGGTCATAGCTTAGCCGGACACCAATTTGGTATATGATACCCCCTTGTTTGTGGGACAAGGGTTCCCCTTCGCGTAATGATTTGACTACTAAAGTCTAAAAAAGTATACACACCCTACCCCCTCCAAATTTGAACCTATAACCTCCTAAAAAAATACACATGTTCTTAACCATAAAACTCACTCAAATTATACAATAATAAATAAATAAACAATAAATCAAATTATTAAAGCTTTAAAAATATCACATCAATTTCATCATCCAACAGTAAAAAGAGTATTTCATCATTCATAAAACATAAGTTTAACCATTGCTTTATGGCAATAAAGAAGCAATATTAAAATGGATATTAATATTAAAGTAGAATGAGTTTATAACTCCTAACAAAGTAATACAATTATTTATGCATGTAAAAAAGGCGCACTGAATTTAGTCTTTAAAACAAGGTACATTGAATTTAGTCCGTATGTTTAATTTCTCTTAGCTTGCGAAGTCATGGGAATTTGATGAATGGCATAAAGTGTAAATTAGTTATGTCAATGTCGAACATGTATCTTTTTAAATATAATATTAAATGCTACAAAATAATTTAAATTAACAAATCTTTAATGAATAATAATTTAATTAATTTTTTTTTTAAAATTTAGTGAAACAAATGTATAATGATATCAATATTTTAAAAAGATGCATTGAAATATTATTTGTAAATTCAAAAGCAAAAAAGTGTTCAAAGAGAAATGGCCTATACACTATTGGTAGCAAAAAAGTGTTCAAAGAGAAATGGCCTATACATTCTTGGTACATTGTAATTAAGTTAATTGGGTTAGGAAGCGTTGTAGTCTAATTATAAGTTGTTAATAAAAAATAGTGAAAAGATAAGTAATTGAGGAAAGTTGTCAATTGAATCTAGTTCATGTGATTGTGGGATGGAGTGTTATCCTTCCTGTCTAGATTCTATTCCATTAAGTGGCATGATGAGCTCATCATGTGTATATTGTTGTATTGGCTTTGGATCATGTGTTGACTTGGCCTTGCACCCTAAAGAATATAGGGTTTACCTTGGTCAGTAGCATCCTCGAAACGAGAGGAAATAATATGATTTAAACTAAAAAAGAAAAAGAAAAAAAGAAGTAATATGATTTAAACTTTCTTGAATCACATAAAATCCATGGAACACCATAATTGTGAGAATGTAAGAAAGGTTTTGAAACACAATCAATTATTGAATTACATGATAAATAGATCCAACAAATTCATCATCTCTATGGAGTAACTTCACATGGAAAAATCCCTCACAAAACAAGGCTATCATGAAAAACGAAGGTGAACCAACACCATATGCAAGTCAAGTATAGTCTAAAAGGATAATGGACATGGATCAATCCCTTCGATTACAAGACAAGTTACTTACAGTATTTTTTTATCATATGAAACTCTCTTGTTTTTTCAAAGCCCCTATATAATTTTTCTTCCTTGGAAAATAACTTCCTAAGAAACTCTCAAGCACTTCCTCTCATTCTAAGGATGGTACCCAATGTAAAGCAGGTGGTGCCTAAGTTCCAAGCACCTCGCCATAAGGGAATCTAAGAGAGTCAAACATGAGACCTCCCTTACATCAAGAGAGAGATCTCATGGCTAGCTCATGGCCACTTAAGCCAACCCCAAGACTATAAAAACCCCAACAAAATATTATCTACATCATTATCTTTAAATATAATCTCGCGACTAAGACTAAATTATGGTTTGACTTATTTCCCATATTTTTAAACAAGTCTCTAGAATGATTGAAAGTTTAACTCTTCTCACATCCCACATTTCATGAAATCCTAAAATTATTAGGTGGCATATCATACCTCTTAAATTCTCAATTCAAACAAGTTGGAAATTTCAATATACTTTGTTTATAGCAATATTAGTTATCATTGTATTAGAAAAATAGTTGGAACTAGCCCTACAACATTGTAATGCAATCCAATAAAAGGACCAAAATCCTTGGCTAAAAATTATTGTTCTTGAAACCGAAAAACCACACTACTACTTATTCAAGCTATTAAATGAGAGACAAGGTAGCTATAATGTCAAATCAATTTTCTCGAAAGGAATACAAATTGACAAAACATTACATATTCAAAATATTAAAATGTAGGCCCATGCAGGTTGTCTTCCATCACCTGAACTACATGTTGAGATTATTGTGAAACACATCATCTTCTTGGAGTTGTTGTTTACATGTGCCATCTGCAGTTCACTCAACCTCAAGCTTGGAAAGGATCTAAACCAACAAACTACCACCATAAGTTTTTGGAGATGCAAAAGGATCTAGTTCAGAGGAATATTGGAGGGACACCCATGACCCATTACCAACATTAGCCATTTATGAGACTAGAGAGATAATTGAATGAGCCTTCAAATATAGTTCCAAGAGTTCACCTTTTTGTACTTGCATGAAAGACCATGTTTCTTCCTTCAAATCTCTCTGCAAATTCAAATGCATTTTTGTCTCGATATCATATCTATCCCTTTCCCAAATTTCCACTGATAGCTTGTCCTCCTAGTTATGATGCCAACAATGTCATTGTGTTCTACACCCACAACAAGATTTTGTGCCTTTGCAACACCACGTTCACACATGCTAACACTCCTCTTGACTTCAAGCAAATTGCACCAAACACATATATGCCCATGGGTCATGTCTAGCCAACAACAACAAGAATACCAAACTAGATGCTTGTGGGAGACAACAATGACAACCTTCTCTACAAAGGAAAAACATTCCTTCATTGGACCTCGAGAAGAACTACAAACACAAACCCTCATGCTCACACCTACACTATGAAGGGAGTCCAAAGCAAAAATAGAATTAAGTGCCATCGATGGTAACCAAACACATCTATGCCCATGGGTCATGTCTAGCCAACAACAACAAGAATACCAAACTAGATGCTTGTGGGAGACAACAATGACAACCTTCTCTACAAAGGAAAAACATTCCTTCATTGGACCTCAAGAAGAACTACAAACACAAACCCTCATGCTCACACCTACACTATGAAGGGAGTCCAAAGAAAAAATAGAATTAAGTGCCATCGATGGTAGCGATAAACCACACGCCAACCTACACATAAACCACATTTATTGCAAAGTCAAATAATCATGTCGTTGAAATGCCTTCACACCAAGGAGGATAAGCATTTAGAATTCAAGGAGTAATAAACCATAAATCTCCACCCAAATGACAAGACCAGTGTAGAGCACTCTCATGTCAATGTTTAAATGCAAGTTAATATCATGGGAGGGGAGAGAAGATAGGTGCCCCACATTTTACTCTTAGATTACTTTCACACATGCTTATGCCAACATTAGCCAACAAATCTACATCATTATTACGAGAGTGGAAGATTTGGAAGAATTCAAGCGTGGTTAAGTCATTGGCCTCTATTTTTATACAATAAATGAATCTTTATATATATGGATTTGGATATAGCACTTGTTTACAAAGGAGCTTAATCACTATTTATGAGTCTCCCACTACAACTACATACTTTACCCATGCCCTTTGAGAATCTAAAGACCTTTGTAAAAAACTAGTACCTCTCCATCATTGTTGGTAGCAATTCCTAATCCCATGCAAAGTTTGCTTTCACATTTCTTCCATGATCATTTATGATCCCCACACCTACAACCCTTGAAATTCCAATGTACTTAGTCATCTTTCGTCTTTTATTTTTATTTTTCTAATTATTTTGGTTTGTAAGTGATAAAAATGTTAAATCAACATTTTTAAACCAATGAGAATTTAAGAAAAAACATTTTAAAGAGTATTAGAAAGATTATAGTTTTGCCATCCTAAATTGTAAATTAAGTGAAAAGTAATTTTTAGTTATTCTTAATTGTTAATAATTAAAAAATGGATAAAAATGTTAAATAAGAATTTTTAAACCAATAAGAATTTAAGAAAAAACATTTAAATAAGTATAAGAAAGATTATAGTTTTGTTAGATTAACTTGTAAATTAATTGAAAAGTGACTTTTATTTATTTTTAAACGTTAATGATTAAAAAAGAGATAAAGTCAAATATCACTGAAACAATAAAAGCAAAAATTACCAAAAACATTTATTTTATTTTTTTAATTTTAATTTTGGGAAAATAAAAAGAATAAATAAGAAGTAATTTAAAAACAAATGAACATGTCAGAAAGTGTTTAGTCCCTTAAATATAAAAAGTGGGAAAGTAAATAAGTTATAAATTTAATTCAAAATTTGAGAAAGTAAATGAAAAAAGATCAAAACATTAATTTTTAATTAAATTTGTCACATCAATAAGTAATTATCCTCATAAGTCAATGCTAGCTCATTCAGTTAAGGTGTGGGTATCGTTAGTAGGGCGACCCTGGTTCAGGTCTCTTTAGGGGTGAGCTAGTTGGGAGGAGACAACCAAAATACAACCAATAGAGGCTTGGTGTGGCCCAAGCCGGGTGCAATCCCTGGGTGATTTTGACGACTTAGATGCCCTTATGTCACATTTTCTTAGACCATAGGCCACACTCGCAAGTCAGGGAGATTCTAGCAAACAAAAAAAAGTAATTATCCTCATAAAAATATTAAAATATAAATAATAAAATTGGTCACATCAAAATTAAAACCTCTCATGCAAAGTGGGTGACTTTATTTTTTATTTTTTATTTTTTAGTGAACAAAAAACAATATGACATATGGAAGTTGTCATATGTTACTTTAAAAAAAAATCATATTAAATGTTTTGTATTTCCTTTTATTTGATTTAAAAATAACGCTATACTCTTAGGGATTCATGTCCCACTGATAACCTCTTTAACCAATTAGAAAATATAATGAGTGAAATTGAAAAACATTGATTTTTTTTTCACAAACAAATATAGTATCATTGATATATAAAAGTTGCAGTCAAAATAGTTAGCATAAAAGAGTACATATTGTCCAATAAGTTCAAAATAGAACAGGGAAAATTTGTCAATTATTGTTTAAAACAAACACCTACCCATTGGATTTTCTTACTATTTATCAATTGCATCTTGTGGACCTCATATCTATATATTCTAACAAACTGACCACATGAAAAGAACATGATAATACATATATAAAACTTGAATCCCTTATGTGCGACCATGCCCATCATGGGATTCATTCATTTATGTCTCTCCATTTCCTTGTAATCCCTTCATATTTTTGATGTCACAGTCCATGTCATGTCTCTCTACTTCCTATTACGTTGCCAAGTCCTCCATACATACTTTCTTGATTGACCCAAGAGAATTTGAAGGCATATCCCACATTAACAAATAAGTTTTGAAAAAACTAAGTATCATATTGTAATGCATGTCCATCTCAGAGACCAATTTCTCCACCTATCTCCCCTATGCATCAATTCAAGCATCTAATTCCTCAAAACGAGTATGTTCACATCCTTATACTCCATAACGCATAATTTGTTCCGTCGAACAATGGAGCTCTATTTATGGAGAAACCTTCCTCACTGGCCATGTGTGCTCCCGAGATCTACCTTTCAGCGATTAAATTGTTTTTTCTCTAATACTACTTGTTGAGCACACACTTATATTAAGATGGGGGTGAATTAGTATAAGGCAATATTTTACTTATTTCAATTCAATTACCTCAATAAAACAATCACACATAAGATCTATCAATTACAGAACATGGAACACAAGATTTACATGAAAACCCTTTTGAAAGAAAACCACAAAAAATTCTCTTTATAACTCTTCGCAAGCATCAACCTACTACTACAAATATTCATAGGTGCAAACCTAATAGAGACATCAATCCCCACTGATACAAATCCTTGTAGGCATCAACCTACTCTTACAATCTTCGCAGGCACCAACCTACTGGAGACACCAATCCCCACTGCTAAGCACGAACTTAGCAAGAGACACCAATCTCTTCGTTTGAGCGGCACCAACCCATAGTTACAGTTATTGCTTTCTTGAATATGACTTCTTAAAATAATCATTCATATTTCCTTCACCATTCTACTCACACATTCTTCACTTCATATTTCTTCTTGAAAGGTTCCTCTTAATACATGATAATATTTCTTTTTCGCTCACATTTTTTCTCTTTAATTCTTGTTGAATTTATATCTTTTGAAGACCCTTCGATGTGTCCATTTGAAAAGACACGTTAACCTTCAAGCAAATAATTAATGTCTTTTTATTCTCACAAAGCTCCTTTATCTCCTAGAAAATAGGAATTTACCAATGGGCCCATGGTTTTGGAAACCTATGGTATTTTCCCATGGTATTACATATAAGAGAATATACCTAAGATAAAAATAGAATTTAGCCCAAGGTTTTGGAAACCCATGGTATTTTCCCATAGTATTACTTATAGGAGAAATAATTATGCATGCACCCAACATAATCAACATCTTCATGCCAAGTCATGAACATGTGGGTTAACCCTCTCTACATATGTTTATTAAAATAATAATATATGCCGATTCAATCCAATGCTTGATTCCTTTGACTTCAATGACAATATTGCTAACAATATCCCCCTTTTTCATTGATGGCAATCTTGCAATGCTGCAATGAAACACATAGTCCACAAGGCATAGAAATAATTCCCTCCCTTGCTACAACACTCCCCCTATCTGCAACTCTCCGCATCTGTAATGTCCCCATCCAAATAAATCTCATGAAGGGAAATTTCCACCAATCTATCAGTTCCCTAGGTTAGGGTGGAAGCATTTAGACGTGGAATAAGAGAGCTATAAGACCCAAAATGGACATTAGATTGACAAATATATATTAAAGGGGATAAATAAATAATTATAATAAGAAAATAAGGTGGCATTTGGTCATGAGGGCGCATAGGTGGTGTGGGACCCACACAAGGCAATATTCTCCATGCCACATGGCATCCTATTCTCACCCATTCGAATCCAAGGTGGATTCTAACATTCTTGGGGGATTTGGAGAGGCATTATTCATGGCATGAATCTAGGAGGGTCGAATTAGAGTGGAAGAGTAACTCCCATGGAAGAGGAGGAGGCATCATAGAAGAATTGTGACACTTGGAGCTAGATTCCCTAACTTCTATGACAACAATGATGAATATTCTATGACACTTACGACAAAGTTCAGCCCTTATTGCTGAAATATGACATATATGACATGTCAGGGCTAAAAATAGCCTCCAAGAGGGTGCACAAGGGGAGTTATGGTAGCTAAGATTCCCCCATTCGAATTGATGGAAGAGGAAGGCTATAAAGTGTTGGACAAGTGGCATTCATGGGAATTTATCCCTAATTTGATTTGGGATGAGGCTCTTGGAGGGAATTAGAGCTATGGAGGCCTTGGGAGGTTAATAAAATACAAGAATAAAGAAGGATACCAGCTTTAGCTTGTCCTTGCACGGTGGATGTTCATCCTCCCTGCCTTAGAACCAATTTCGAGGGTGCAAGATTCCCATCCAAGTTGGTTGATGGAGTGGCCATTCATAACTCTAAACAAAGATTCATGGAGATGTTTTGATGCAGGTTCATACCCCAACTGAGTTTAAGTTCATCTTCTCTCATTCTCCTATATTCTTATTCTACTATCTTTCTCTCAATGTCATGTAAATGTGCAAGGGCGCACTTCTTGTTGCATATAGATAATGGAAGGATGTTGTTTTGACCTTATGAACTTGTTAATGGATGCATAAATCTGTAATGGATAGATCATGAGATCCACAACTCGAAATACCATGTACTTCAAGTGATATTTCCAATCAAAACTAAGGTTCGAGCCATTTTCGTCATAGCATTTTCATAGTGATTTTGGGATGATGTTGTATCTATTTTATACCAGATTTATCTGAGATATTTGTTCATTTTATGAGCTGCATATGAATTTAATTTGATGGCCCAAATTATGTTTGCAGACCCCTAAAGTGTCACTATAGTTTATGACCAAATTCGAGACTCCTTGTCCACCATTTTCACCCCAAATTCTAGACCCTAGAACTTGTTGTTCATTGGGATACCTATTCGACCATAAAACCAAATCCAATGTTGCACATATATTTTCATTGATGTCCTAAAATATATCCAAGTCTCAGATCAAGAATTAGTGAAGTACGTACAATGTTTGGAAGGGAAATTAGGGGTAGACCTAGGGGGGATTTCCACTACTCAAATTGATTAGTCTTGTCCTGAAACTTCTCTCCTTACAAATTGCAGACCATGGATGGGTATATCAGGTGTTTGGATGTCTGATAGATGTTTTAATGTTTCCTATTCCCCATCAAGACATTCCTCCCCAAATTCAAAAGCATTTGGAGGTATTTGGAACCAGTTGTAAACTACATCCCTAGAGTCGAAATAGGGTGAACCTAAGCACTTTTCTTTGGAGGGATATTACAGTGGTATCATAGCATGGTCCTTGCACCTGATTTGGGAGACCATTTATGAGGTCAAGAATTCATCCACCACCCCTAGAAATCGAAACTGAAAGTACCTTTGGTGAAGAGGAAGAAGCAGGAGAAGAGGTGCACTCTGTTGACACTATGGCTAAGTATGAAAAAGAAACCTCAGAGATGGAGGATTAAGAGAAGTTTAGGGAATTCATGAAACAATTTTTTGAGGACATGAAAAGGAATATAATGAAAGGGTTCAAATTGATGACAAGTCAAATTGGAAGCAAATTGGCAATATGAGGCAGCAATAGTTCTCATTTCGAGGAAACAAAGGCAGTTGGTGAAAATATTTTCTCAAATTTAGGGCCTCACAACCGACCCAATGAATTCTAGATCTCAACAAGATCCACCACACCCAAGTTTCTTGAGCCCAAAGAGGTTCCTAACATCCAATATGGTATGCATGAAGTTCTAGCAGAATGGCAGTAGTTGAGTGAAGATTGTAGGAGGACCTTACCATTTGATCAATTCTTTACTTTCTCAAACAAGCTCAAAATGAGAGGAGGTAAGAAAACCCATTTTCAAAATAAAGAATTGAATTATTCCATAGATAAAATGTCCCTTCCCACATTTGATGGCTCATCCCAAAGTTCTGCAAATACTTGGGTTCAAAAGTTAGATGTATATTTTCAGCTGAATCCAATGGTTGAAGAGGATGCTTTAAAAATGGCTATTATGCATCTTAAGGGAGAAGAAAATGATTGGTGGTTCCATGGACTTAAAATATTGGGACATGATTAGATCACATCATATGAAGAGTTTGTTAATAGGTTAGTGGAATGATTTGATAAAAAAGACCTTGAAATGCCTTTCAAGGAACTAGCACAGTTGAAGCAAACTAGAACCCCCGACGGCTACATGTTGGAATTCCAAAAACTATTAGTTATGGTGGCTGATGTATCCATGGTTCAATTGGTATTTATATTTACTAAAGGATTGGTTGAACCTTTGAAAGGTTTATTTAAAGCTGACAAACCTACTTCTTTAAAAGATGCCATGAATTTGGAAAGAGATTTGCAAAATGTGCTACCCAAGACAAAGTATCCTCCCAAGTTCAAATTTGACAAGAGACCATGGAAAAAAGATTCATTTGGGAAGGACAAGAAAGAGGGACCAAGCAAGGAAGAAATTAGAAGAAAGAAACTATGTTTCACATGTCATCAACCATGGGTACTAGGGCATAAATGTGCTAAGGGGAAAGCACACTTCATTGAAGTATTTTCTGATGATGAAGGGGACATGGAGGAAGAAGAATAACTTTCAGCCGAAGAAGAGGGATATGACACAACAGAAGAAGATCATCCATCACCTGAAAAAGGGAGGATGGCAGTGCTCTCAGGAGTGCCTCGTTTTCACACCATCCAATGCAAGGGAGTGGTACAAGGGCAAAAGGTTTCAGGATTGGTAGATGGAGGAGCAACTCATAACTTCATTGATGCAACCTTGGTGGAGAGGATAAAGTTACCTACTGAAGCATTCGAAGGGTTCATGGTCATCATTCCAGGTAAGAATTCTATGGAATGCAACACATGGATTCCAAAGCTATAACTTACCATAGGAAATTACACATTTTCTGATAGCTTCTATGTGGTGAATGTTGCTAATAAAAATGTGGTTTTGAGAGTACAATGGTTGTACTCTATAGGAGAACATACATTGAACTACCAAATACCTAAAATGAAGTTCAAATATTCGGAAGGAAAACAAATGTCAGTGAGAGGAATGCACACCTATCCTAACTAAGTGGTGTCTTCCCACAGTATGAGGTCCATATTGAGACATGGGGACATTGAATGGGCTGTAGAATGTTTAATCACTTCCCCCAAACCAAGCATAAAGGTTTCATAACATCCAAGGGAGATAAGGAAACTACTACACAAGTATGAGAGGGTTTTGGAGACCTTCCCCCAGGAAGGCCACTTGACAGAGGAGTTGAACATACCATTTTTTTGGAGGTAGGTACTTCACCTATCCAAATACCCCCATATAGACACCCAAAAATGTTCAGAGATGATATTGAGAATGCTTTAAATAACTATTGGAATTGGGGCTCATCAGACCAAGCTCAAGTCCCTATGCTTCTTCAATTGACTTAGTGAAGAAAAAGGATGGAACCTTAAGGATGTGCATTGAATTTAGGGCCTTAAACAAAAAGACAATAAAGAATAGATACCCCATCCCTAGGATAGATGAGCTATTTGGAGCAAAGTTCTTTTCCAGAATTGATCTTAGATCTTGTTACCATCATATTCGAATGAAGGAGGAGGATGTGCAGAAAACTGCTTTCAGATGTCACTATGGTCATTTCGAATTTCTTGTCATGCCTTTTGGTTTGACCAATGCTCCAAAAACCTTCCAATCATGCATGAAAAAAATCTTTTGCAAGCAGCTCCGTAAGTTTGTTTTGGTTTTATTTGAGGATATTTTGATTTACAGTAATACATGGGAGGAAAATTTGCATCTTTTAGAAGTTGTATTGAAAATCTTGCATGAACAATCTTTGTTTGCTAAGTTGTCCAAGTGTGACTTTGGGTTGAAAAAAAAATTGTATATTAGGCACATCATTGGGTAAGATGGGGTAAAGGTGCACTTGGAGAAAATAAAGGCTATTCTTGAATGGTCATCACCCAAGAACATCACTGAATTGAGAGGCTTTATTGGGATCTGCACTTACTATAGGAAGTTTGTGAAGGGGTTTTCCAAATTGACTGCTCCTCTTACTAATTTGACCAAGAAGGATGCTTTCCAATGGGATGAAGAGGTTGGAAAGGATTTCCAAAGAATGGAAGAGGTAATCAGTATTTGTCCAGTACTTGCATTACCAGATTTTTCTAAACCATTTGTTTTGGAATGTGATGCATCAGGGGAAGGCATAGGGGCAGTACTAAAGCAGAATCAACACCCCATAGCTTTTGAGAGCAGAAAATTGCAGCCACATGAGAGGCTGTACTCCATATATGATAAGGAAATGTTAGCCATCATGCATGCCTTAGCCATGTTTAGACAATATCTGGTGGGGAACAAATTTGTAGTCGAAACTGATCATAATAGTTTAAAGCATTTCCTTACACAAAAATATCTCAATGAAAGGAAACAAAAATGGGTGAGTAAGATTCAAGCCTTTGATTTTTACATTGAATATGTAAAAGGGAAGAATAATATTGTAGCAGATGCATTGTCTAGGAGACCTTCATTTTCCCCTATGGACATCTCAAAAGATTGGAAAGATGTGCTAATAGTAGAGTATGCCAAAGATAGATTTGCTTGTGAATTGTTAGATGGGGTCAAGGGAGATGATAGGTACAAGATATTGAATGGCCTAATATACTATAAATACCAAATATACTTAGTTCATGGTTCGAACTTAAAGAAAAAAATATTGAAGGAAGCTCATGATTTTCCTTTAGCAGGCCATCCTAGTTTCTTTAAAACATATAGGCAGTTAAGACAAAGGTTCTATAATGTCCCCATTCAAATAAGTGCATAGTAAGACAATCCCATCAATCCTACTAGTTTCCTAGGTTGGATGGGAACATGTGGGATGGTAATAAGGAAGATAATAAATGATATTTAGACATTAGAAGGGTTCAAGTATTTAATAAATATGATGAATAAATAAATTCAAGAGAAATTCTAGGTGGCAAGTGGTTTTGGAGACATATGGAGGTGGTGGGACCCACACTAGCTTGATTTTTCAATGACACATGGCAGCTCTCTCTTGCCAATTTGAATTCATGGGAAGGTGAACACTCTTGGGTGAGTTGGTAAGTCATAACACATGGCATTGAGCATCTTAGGTCGAAATGGGATGGAATAGTGACCTCCATGGGAGAGGAAGAGTCAAATTGGAGACTAGTGGACACTTGGGCTAGATTCCCTAGTTTTATGACAACAATAATGAAGCATCTATGACATTTATGACAAAATTCAGACCTGACTTCTTACACCTGACCATTATGACATGTCAGCCCCAAAAATAGGCTCAAGGAAGGCGCTCATGGAGTTGGAGGAATCCAAAGAGACTCAAATTCGAATTTGGGAGAAGATGGAAGGTTGGAACTAGGAGACAAGTGGCAAATGAGGAATATTTCCTAAATGGAAAATTATTGAATCTATTGAGAGGATTTCGACCCCTTGAAGGCTAATGTTGGTTATAAAATGTAGAAATCAAGTATGAGAATAGCTTTTGATGATTTGAGAAAAATTGCATTTGTGAAGAGAGAGCTAGTGGATGACTAGTTTCTTGCCTTAGCCAATTTCGAGGGTGAAAGATTCCCATCCAAGTTGGTGTTTGGAGAGGCCACTCAGGTCTTTCATGGTGCTTTAATGGAGTTTGTATTTGCAGGTATCAGCTACAGGAAGTTTCATGGTTTGGTTTAGTGCAGCACTTTCTCTCCACCGTTTCCAGTTTTGAAGGCATATTCATGCTCCTTGAGGGAGGGCGTTTTTGGTGAGCACTTGTGCTTCTTGAGAGAGCTTCTCATTATATATTTATGATTGTAATAGCTTCATATCCTCTGTTATTCATATTCAGAAAGTCTCAGGTCGAAATACCCACTGGTTGTATGTAAAACTATTGATTAATGAGCAAACAATGTCCATTTCCCCAATGCATTGATGTATGACACTATAATGTTGATTATTTCGAATGGATGGATGATTCTCTGATATATTTGTGATCAATATAATTCCATGGATGTCTTCTACAAGTTTCATGTACTGTACTTGAGCATTTGAAGCATTTTTACTCAGTTTAGTTGTATTGGGAGATGAAATAGTGCCATTTCCCCAAGGGTCGAATTGGGGGTTTTTGCTGTTGAATGTGAGAGAGTTATAACAGTAGTAAAAATCAATTAATGGTGCATATGAGACCTCAATAACATACTTAACAAATTATATACCTCTGTTCATAAATTTGTGGGAGTTTGGAGGCATTTGGAAGGCCATTTTCAGTGTTACCCGGGGGGGATTTGATGCACAAATTACTAGTCAAAATTACCTATATTGATCAGAATACAAATCAAGTTTGCAGCAGTATTTGGAGGTCCATAAAACATCCCTGAACCTGATATTCAAGTCTAAATACCATTAATACACTCATACAGAATATTTGGGAGCATTTGGGATGATTTGGAGGTCAAAACAGTTAAACTAGTCAAAGGTCGAAATTGGGGAAAAAGTTGAAAAATTGGCATTTTAATAAAATTTGAAAAAGGGATATTACAAGTGGTATCAGAGCATGTTCTTGGCACCTGATGGTCCTAACAAGAAGTCAAAAGAATAATCCACCACCCTTTAAACCAGTAGTTGAAGAGGTTTTTGTTGAAGAAGAGGTAGTAGAAGAAGAGGAGTCTTTTGCTGAAACCATGGGTAGAGAGGAGGATGACAAATTAAAACATAAGGAGGAACTTATTGCAACCTTAGATCCATGTTTCTCTAAACTTTCAGCAAACATGGATAGGATAGGTGATAAATTGTTGCAAGGATTTGAATTGTTGATTAGCCAGCTTCAAAGCAAAGGGATAATAGGAGATAATAGCGGTTCACACTCAAGGGAAAAGATGAAAGGGAATGAGCATATTTTCTCAAGTACAGGACCTCATAATAGACCTGATGAATTTCAAAGCACACAAAGGCATACTACACCTAAATTTCTCACACCCAAAGAAGAGCCCAATCTTGCATTGGATTACAAGAAACTAGTAAATGATTGGAATGATTTGAATGAAGAGTGTAAAAGAGGTGTACCACTCAGTGACTACATTGATGCTATGCAAAATATTAATAGGAAGGGAGACAATAGGAGTCCATTCCAAAACAAAGAATTAAATAGTGCTATTGGAAAAATGTCACTTCCTACTTTTGATGGTTCTTCTCAAAATTCTGCTAACACTTGGGTGCAAAAATTGGATGTATATTTTCAGCTGAATCCTATGTTGGAAGAGGATGCATTAAAAATGGCCATTTTGCATTTGGAAGGAGATGCCAATGAATGGTGGTTTCATGGGCTGAAAACCTTGGGTCATAATCAGGTTAAAACATATGGAGAATTTGTTGACAGGGTACTAGAAAGATTTGAACAAAAAGATCCAGAATTGCCTTTCAAAGAACTAGCTCAATTGAAGCAAACTGGGTCCCCTACTGAATATATGTTGGACTTTCAAAAATTATCAGTCAAGGTGGCTGATGTATCTATGGGAAGATTAGTATTGCTGTTCACTGAAGGTTTGGCTGAACCCTTAAGAGGTTTGGTCAAAGCCCACAAGCCAACTACATTAAAAGATGCAATGAGCTTGACTAGGGATCTCCAGAATGTGCTTCCTAGAACGAGATTTCCTCCTAAGCCTAGCTATAAATTTGAAAAGAAACCTTGGCAAAGGGATGGATATGATAAGAAACCTTGGCAAAGAGAGTCATTTGAGAGGAATAAAAAAGAGGGACTAAACAGGGATGAACTTAGAAAAAAGAAACTATGCTTCACATGCTTCCAACCATGGACACCGGGGCACAAATGTACCAAAGGAAAGGCTCAATACATAGAAGTATTTTTTGATAATGAGGGGTATGATGGGGGCATGGATGAAGATGGACATATTTCAGATCAAGAAGAGGCATATGAGACAACAGTAGAAGAGGAAAGACAAGAAGAAAATCAGCCTTCACCAGACAAAACAAGAATGGCAGTGCTTTCAGCAGTACCTCGCTATCATACTATCCGCTGCAAAGGTGTGGTACAAGGACAAAGAACTTCAGTTTTGGTAGATGGAGGAGCCACTCATAACTTCATTGATGCAGATATGGTAGAGAAAAGAAATATACCTATTGAACCATTTGATGGCTTCACAGTTGTCATTCCCGGTCACAACACAATGCAATGCAAAACATGGGTTCCAAAGCTGCAAGTCACCGTAGGTAACTATACTTTTGTTGATAGTTTTTATGTGGTTGATGTTGCTGATACTAATGTGGTTTTGGGAGTGCAATGGTTGTATTCAATAGGAGAGCATACAGTAAATTATCAAATTCCCGAAATGAAATTCCAAGATTCAAAAGGAGTACAAAGAGTTGTGAGAGGGCAACACACTTATCCAAATCAAGTAGTGACTTGCAATAGCATGAGATCTATATTGAGGCATGGGGATATAAAATGGGCTGCTGAATGTCATATTACATCTTCCAAGCCAACTATAAATATTGTCAAACACCCAAAGGAGATAGAGAGACTCTTGCAAAAATATGAAAAGGTTTTTAGAGACCTTCCACATGGTAGGCCACCGGATAGGGGGGTTGAGCACAGTATTGTTTTGGAGGAGGGTACTTCACCCATTCAAATACCACCTTATAGACATCCTAAAAGGTTTAGAGATGAGATTGAAAAAGCTATCCAAGAACTCCTAGAGTTGGGACTCATTAGACCAAGCTCTAGCCCTTATGCTTCTTCAGTTGTGCTAGTGAAGAAAAAAGATGGAACATTGAGAATGTGCATAGATTTTAGAGCCTTGAACAAAAAGACTATAAAGAATAGGTATCCTATTCCTAGGATTGATGAGCTCATGGATGAGCTGCATGGGGCCAAATACTTCTCAAAAATTGACCTTAGATCAGGGTATCACCAAATTCGAATGAAAGATGAAGATGTGCAAAAGACCGCTTTTCGATGTCATTTTGGCCACTTTGAATTTCTTGTCATACCTTTTGGGTTAACAAATGCTCCAGCCACCTTTCAAGCATGTATGAATAGGATATTTTGCAAGCAACTAAGAAGGTTTGTTTTGGTTTTCTTTGATGATATTCTCATTTACAGTAAAACATGGGAAGAGCATTTGCAGCAGTTAGAGTTTGTGTTGAAAATCTTGCAAGAAGAGTCCTTATTTGCTAAATTATCAAAATGTGAATTTGGAATGAAAGAGCTACTGTATCTTGGGCACATTATTGGGCAAGAAGGAGTGAAGGTACACATGGAAAAAATCAGGGCTATCTTGGAATGGCCATCACCAAAAAATATTACCGAATTGAGAGGCTTTATTGGCATATGCACCTACTACAGAAAATTTGTGAAAGGATTCTCCAAGTTGACTTCTCCACTCACTGATTTGACTAAGACGGATGCTTTCAAGTGGGATGAAGAGGCTGAAAAGGCCTTCCAAAAAATGAAAGAGGTAATGAGTAGTTGTCCCATACTTGCACTTCCTGATTTTACTAAACCTTTTGTTGTGGAATGTGATGCTTCAGGTGGAGGAATAGGGGCTGTCCTAAAGCAAGGCCAACACCCCATAGCCTTTGAGAGCAGAAAGTTGCAGCCTCATGAAAAACTTTACTCCATTTATGATAAAGAAATGCTGGCCATTATGCATGCATTGGCCAAATTCAGACAATACTTGGTGGGCAGCAAGTTTGTGGTGAAAACTGACCACAATAGTCTAAGACACTTTCTCACCCAAAAAGATCTAAATGAAAGGCAACAAAAGTGGGTAAGCAAGATTCAAGCTTATGATTTTGATATTGAATATGTCAAAGGAAAGAATAATATAGTAGCAGATGCTTTGTCAAGAAGGCCTTCTTTTTCTCTCATGGATATTGCCAAGGATTGGAAAAACATGCTACTAGTTGAATATGCCAAAGACAAATTTGCTTGTGATGTGTTGGATGGAATCAAAGGGGATGATAATTATAGGATTTTGAATGGGCTGATATATTATAAGGGAAGAATTTATTTAGTTCATAACTCCAAGCTCAAGTACCGAATTTTGCAAGAAGCACATGATTCCCCACTAGCGGGCCATCCGGGGATCTTCAAAACTTATAGACAGTTGAGGCAAAGATTTTTTTGGAAGGGGATGAAGGAAGATGTTCAGAAGTATGTGAATGAATGTAAAGCATGTCAACAAAACAAATCAGAACTTACATGTCCAGCCGGCCTATTACAACCATTGCCCATTCCGGAGCAAAAATGGGACAGTATTTCCATGGATTTCATCACCGGATTGCCTAAATCCTTGGGTAAGGATTGTATCTATGTGGTAGTTGATAGGTTGACAAAATTTGCTCATTTTTTTGCTGTTACATCATCTTTTAGTGCTGCACAAGTGGCTGATATTTTTTTCAAAGAAATCTTCAGATTGCATGGGCTTCCCAAGAGCATTGTCAGTGATAGAGATAGTAGATTCATGGGTGCTTTTTGGAAAGAAATTTTTAGATTGGTAGGCACTCAATTGACTCCAAGTACCAGCTATCATCCACAAACTGATGGAAAAACAGAGAGGGTAAACCAATGGTTAGAAGGATACCTAAGAAACTATGTGGGAGGGCAGCAAAAAGCATGGGCAAAATGGCTACACTTGGGTGAGTTTTGCTACAACACCACTTATCATATGTCAATAGGAATGTCTCCTTTCAAAGCATTATATGGTTATGATGCACTTACATTTGCTGACATTATATTTGGTGATAGTAGAGCCCCAAAGGCTAAAGGTTGGGTGGAAGAGAGCCAAGAAATTTTAAAGCTCTTGAAAGACAATTTGCAGGTTGCTCAAAATCAGCAAAAACAATATGCTGATAGACATAGAGAAGAGAGAACCTTTCAAGTCAATGATTTAGTATATTTAAGGTTGCATCCCTATAAACAAACATCTCTCAAAAAGAATGGAGCAGAAAAATTAAAACCAAGGTACTATGGGCCATACAAGGTAGTACGGAAGGTTGGAGAAGTAGCATATGAACTAGAACTTCCGGAAGGGAGTAAAATCCACAATGTATTTCATGTTTCTTGTCTTAAGAAAGCTCTTGGTCAGCAAATCATCACTTCAGAAATACTTCCTCCTTTGGATGATGAAGGTCAGCTCACACTTGTTCCGGAAAAGATTTTGAAGACACGGGAAAGAAGGTTGAGGAGTAGAATCATCAAAGAATATTTAGTGCAATGGAAGGACTTACCAAATGAAGATGCCACATGGGAAGAGGAGAAGATTTTGCAGCATCCAAATTTGAAATTGCTTGAGGACAAGCAATCTTGGGTGGGGAGGACTGTAATGTCCCCATTCAAATAAGTGCATAGTAAGACAATCCCATCAATCCTACTAGTTTCCTAGGTTGGATGGGAACATGTGGGATGGTAATAAGGAAGCTAATAAATGATATTTAGACATTAGAAGGGTTCAAGTATTTAATAAATATGATGAATAAATAAATTCAAGAGAAATTCTAGGTGGCAAGTGGTTTTGGAGACATATGGAGGTGGTGGGACCCACACTAGCTTGATTTTTCAATGACACATGGCAGCTCTCTCTTGCCAATTCGAATTCATGGGAAGGTGAACACTCTTGGGTGAGTTGGTAAGTCATAACACATGGAATTGAGCATCTTAGGTCGAAATGGGATGGAATAGTAACCTCCATGGGAGAGGAAGAGTCAAATTGGAGACTAGTGGACACTTGGGCTAGATTCCCTAGTTTTATGACAACAATAATGAAGCATCTATGACATTTATGACAAAATTCAGACCTGAATTCTTACACCTGACCATTATGACATGTCAGCCCCAAAAATAGGCTCAAGGAAGGCGCTCATGGAGTTGGAGGAATCCAAAGAGACTCAAATTCGAATTTGGGAGAAGATGGAAGGTTGGAACTAGGAGACAAGTGGCAAATGAGGAATATTTCCTAAATGGAAAATTATTGAATCTATTGAGAGGATTTCGACCCCTTGAAGGCTAATGTTGGTTATAAAATGTAGAAATCAAGTATGAGAATAGCTTTTGATGATTTGAGAAAAATTGCATTTGTGAAGAGAGAGCTAGTGGATGACTAGTTTCTTGCCTTAGCCAATTTCGAGGGTGAAAGATTCCCATCCAAGTTGGTGTTTGGAGAGGCCACTCAGGTCTTTCATGGTGCTTTAATGGAGTTTGTATTTGCAGGTATCAGCTACAGGAAGTTTCATGGTTTGGTTTAGTGCAGCACTTTCTCTCCACCGTTTCCAGTTTTGAAGGCATATTCATGCTCCTTGAGGGAGGGCGTTTTTGGTGAGCACTTGTGCTTCTTGAGAGAGATTCTCATTATATATTTATGATTGTAATAGCTTCATATCCTCTGTTATTCATATTCAGAAAGTCTCAGGTCGAAATACCCACTGGTTGTATGCAAAACTATTGATTAATGAGCAAACAATGTCCATTTCCCCAATGCATTGATGTATGACACTATAATGTTGATTATTTCGAATGGATGGATGATTCTCTGATATATTTGTGATCAATATAATGCCATGGATGCCTTCTACAAGTTTCATGTACTGTACTTGAGCATTTGAAGCATTTTTACTCAGTTTAGTTGTATTGGGAGATGAAATAGTGCCATTTCCCCAAGGGTCGAATTGGGGGTTTTTGCTGTTGAATGTGAGAGAGTTATAACAGTAGTAAAAATCAATTAATGGTGCATATGAGACCTCAATAACATACTTAACACATTATATACCTCTGTTCATAAATTTGTGGGAGTTTGGAGGCATTTGGAAGGCCATTTTCAGTGTTACCCGGGGGGGATTTGATGCACAAATTACTAGTCAAAATTACCTATATTGATCAGAATACAAATCAAGTTTGCAGCAGTATTTGGAGGTCCATAAAACATCCCTGAACCTGATATTCAAGTCTAAATACCATTAATACACTCATACAGAAGATTTGGGAGCATTTGGGATGATTTGGAGGTCAAAACAGTTAAACTAGTCAAAGGTCGAAATTGGGGAAAAAGTTGAAAAATTGGCATTTTAATAAAATTTGAAAAAGGGATATTACAGGTTCTCTTGGAAAGGGTTGAAGGAATATGTTTTATAGTATGTGAATGAATGCAAGATATGTCATCAAAACAAAGTTGAACATACCCATCCTACTGGTCTCTTGCAACCATTTCCTATTCCAAAACAAAAGTGGGAAAGCATCTCCATGGATTTCATCACAGGTTTTCCTAAGGCTTTTGGTAAGGATTTTATTTATGTTGTAGTGGATAGACTCACCAAATTTGATCATTATTTGCTATTACATAATCTTTTACTGCTGCACAAGTAGATGAGCTATTCTTTAGAGATGTTTTCAGATTGCATGGACTTCCCAAAAATATTGTGAGTGACAGGGATATCAGATTTATGAGTGATTTTTGGCAATAACTCTTCAAATTGGTGGGAACACAATTGACTCCTAGCACAAGCTATCATCCTCAAACTGATGGCCAAACATATAGGGTGAACCAATGGTTGGAGGGGTACTTGAGAAACTATGTTGGTGAGCAGCAAAAAGCATGGGTTAAATGGCTACATTTGGGTGAGTTTTGCTACAATACTACTTTTCATATGTCCATTGGCATGTCTCATTTCAAATCTCTATATGGTTATGAAGCACTCACCTTTTTTATCACATTTTTGGTGATAGTAGACCCCAAAATCTAAAGATTGGATTGAGGAAAGTCAAGAGATTTTGAAGCTCTTAAAAGACAATTTGCAGGTTGCCCAAAATCAACAAAAACAGTATGTGGATCAACATAAGAAGGAAATAACCTTCAGGTGAATGGTTTGGTTTATTTGAGGCTTCAACCATATAACCAAACCACATTAAAAGGAAAAGGATCATAAAATCTTAAACCAAGGTTTTATGGCCCATATAAGATCATTCGAAAGGTTGGGGAGGTAGCTTATGAGATAGAACTTCCGGAAGGTAGTAAAATCTACAATGTGTTTCATGTTTCATGCCTTAAAAAGGCTATTGGTTAGCAAATTTCTATTTCAGAAACACTTCCTCCATTAGATGATGAAGGACAACTCATACTCATTCCCCAAAAAAAATTGAAAACAAGAGAAAGGAAATTAAGGAGCAGAACCATAAGAGAATATTTGGTACAATGGAAATATTTTCCAAGTGAGGATGCCACATGGGAAGAGGAACAAATTTTGCAGCATCCCAATTTTGAATTGCTTGGGGAAAAGCAATCTTGGGTGGGGAGGACTGTAATGTTCACATCCAAACAAATCTCATGAAGGGAAATTTCCACCAATCTACTAGTTCCCTAGGTTGGGGTGGAAACATTTAGACTTGGAATAAGGGAGCTTTCAGACCCAAAATGGACATTATATTGACAAATATATATTAAAGGGGATAAATAAATAATTATAATAAGAAAATAAGGTGGCATTTGGTCCTGAGGGCACATAGGTGGTGTGGGACCCACACAAGGAAAGATTCTCCATGCCACATGGAATCCTATTCTCACCCATTTGAATCCAAGGTGGAGTCTAACGTTCTTGGGGGAGTCAGAGAGGCATTATTCATGGAATGAATCTAGGAGGTTCGAATTAGAGTGGAAGAGTAACTCCCATGGAAGAGGAAGAGGCGTCATAGACGAATTGTGACACTTGGAGCTAGATTCCCTAACTTCTATGACAACAATGATGAAGATTATATGACACTTAGGACAAATTTCAGACCTGATTGATGACATATGACATATATGACATTTTAGGGCTAAAAATAGCCTCCAAGAGGGTGCACAAGGGGAGTTATGGTAGCCAATATTCCCCCATTCAAATTGATGGAAGAGGAAGGCTAGAAAGTGTTGGACAAGTGGCATTCATGGGAATCTCTCCCTAATTCGAGTTGGGATGAAGCTCTTGGAGGGAATTCAAGATATGGAGGCCTTGGGGGTTAATAAAATACAAGAATAAATAAGGAGACTATCTTTTTATCATTTCTCATTTGGCACATTTTGAGAGCTTAGCTTGTCCTTGCACGGTGGATGTTCATCCTCCCTGCCCTAGAACCAATTTCGAGGGTGCAAGATTACCATCCAAGTTGGTTGATGGAGTGGTCGTTTTTACCTCTCAATAGAGCTTCATGGATATTTTTTTATGCAGGTTCAGACCCCAACCGATTTCGAGTTCATCTTCTCTCATTCTCCTATATTCTTATTCTACTATCTTTCTCTCAATGTCATGTAAATGTGCAAGGGCGCACTTCTTGTTGCATGTAGATAATGGAAGGATGTTGTTTCGAACTTATGAACTTGTTAATGGATGCATAAATATGTAATGGATATATCATGATATACACAACTTGAAATACCATGTACTTAAAGTGATACTTCCAATCAAAACTGAGATTCGAGCCATTTTCCTCATAGCATTTTCATAGTGATTTTGGGATGATGTTGTATCTGTTTTATATCAGAGTTCTATGAGATATTTGCTTATGTTATGAGCTTCATATGAATTTAATTTGGTGGCCCAAATGATGTTTTCATACCCCTAAATTGTCACTACAGTTTATGACCAAATTTGAGACTCCTTGTCCACCATTTTCACCCCAAACTATAGACCCTAGAATATGTTGTTAATTGGGATACCTATTAGACCCTAAAAACAGATCTAATGCTGCAAATATATTTTCATTGATGTCCTAAAACAGAGACAAGTCTCATATCAATAATTAGTGAAGGACAGTGTTTGGAAGGGAACTTAGGGGCAGACCTAGGGGGGATTTCCACTACTCAAATTGACTAGTCTTGTCCATAAACTTCTCTCCTTGCAAATTGCAGACCATGGATGGGTATATCAAGTGTTTGGGTGTCTGATAGATGTGTTAATTTGTCCTATTCCCCATAAATACCTTCCTCCCTAAATTCTAAATCATTTGGAGGTATTTGAAACCAGTTGTAAACTACATCCCTAGAGTCAAAATAGGGTGAACCTAAGAACTTTTATTTGGAGGGATATTACACCATCTAACATCAATAAAAAATGAATGCTCCCCCCGAACTTGTGCTTCTCCTTAATCAATTAGTGACTAGATGAGATTGATATTACTCCCCGCTATTGTTTGAGATATTCAAATGTCCCTTTGGGAAGGTGTTTTGTGAAAATATCTATAACATGTTCTTTGGTAGCAATATATTCCAAATTGACATTCTGGTTTGCTACATGTTCTCTTAAGAAGTGATAATTTAATGGAATTTGCTCTGTTCTTGAGTGCATAAGAGGATTCTTTGAAATATTTATTTCACTTATGTTGTCACAAAGTATTGAGATTGGATGATCATATTCTACCTTAATATATCTCAATGTCTACTTCATAGAAAGAGCTTGTGTTGAACATGATGTTGTTGTTATATACTTGCCCTCTACTATGGATAGAGAAATTGAATATTGTTTCTTGCTCAACCAAGTCACTAGATTGTTGCCCAGAAAGAAGCTCCTCAACTTGTACTTTTATTATCATCAACAATGCATGCCCAATCCACATTAGTATACGATGTTAGAATAAAATTTTTCCCTCTTGAGCAGCACAAGCCAAAGTCCAAGGTGCCCTTTAGATATCTGAATATTTTTTATAGCTCAAATCGACACTTCTTTGTTCGTGATGATAGTTCAAAAGACGACACTTCTAGTGCCACTGTTCGTTCACAAAATGCAGTGAACGTATCCATTCACTAAGTTAATAGTCGAATCCGACTCTCATATTGGATAATAAGTAAGAATAATATATTAGATGATAGGATAAAAGATGATGTGTTACAATGATGGCCCTGCTTTAAATATGGCTCGGGCATTTGATGTTGAGGAGATGCCTCATTTCATAACCTAACTTTAGTTAACCTAATTATTATCTTATTTTATATTCGTAGCATTGCCACTCTCTTAGAAAGGCTTTGTCCTCAAAGCCTTATAATGTTTCTGCATCATTTTATGTGGTGTCGTAGATGACGAAACATGTCGATACAAATTGCTAAGAGTCAAACATAACTTCTGATATGTCGACGGATCAATCCATCCCAAATTGATTTGTTGTGGACTGATGGGATTCCCTACTGATGTGTAGTCAAGAGATTTGATAACATTAGTACCATTATCTTTCGACATTTCCCACTTTTTCAAATATCGGTTTTTATGGTTGGGGTGTCGATAGGGAACTTTCACAATGTCATTTTCGTTTATGAATGTCGCCTTTAGAGCATTGATCTGAGTTGGAAGTTGTATTTTCGTCTCTTGAGGATTTAAGTTTTTGTTTTGTATCGTTTCCAACTTGTTTTCTAACTGCCTGTTATCATTTTGAAACTTCTTAATCAATTCGATTTGTGATTTTCTGTCATCTTCGGATGTCTTAAGTTGTTCCTTAAGATCTTCATTATGACTTCTGATACAACTATTTTCTTCCTGCTTGTCTAGAAGTTTCCCTTCAATGTCGTCCATAGATTGTTCTATCTTCCGGCTATTTTTCAACTTCTTAATTTTTGTGACTAGTATCTTGTTATGATTTCTTAGTCTAAAAATTTCTTCAGCATTGTTGGATAATTCTTTATTACTCTTCGCGATCTCTGACTTATGTGTCTTTTTAGAGTCGTCATTTTGTTGTTGAAGAACTTTTATCTGTTGTCGACACTAGTCGACCTCTGATTCTTGACTTTCTAATTTATGTCATAACTGCATTAGTTCTTCATCTTTGTCGCTAACGATTTTGTTCAAGCGTATTATTTCTGCTTCGTAATTATTTATTTCCTTCTTTATATCTTGATTTCCTAACCTCTGATTGAATTTATTTTCAGCTTTTAATTCATCAATTTGCGCATACAATTTTTCTATACGCCTTTCTTGGTCAAAGATTTTTATTTCATTGTACCTTTCTTGTGTTTCCATTCTTATTTCTGAATTATTATTTATGTCGCGCAATTCTTCACTGTCTTTTCGATAACGTTTTAACGTGGCTTCTAATTTTTCTCGCAAATCGGCTTCCATGGTTTCTGACTTCTTCGACGGTGGAATGATCTTCTTTGATTTCTTTGATGGGTCTTTCTTAAACTTGGTCGTCTTTCTTTGACTTGACTTATCCAATGATGGATAGCCTTTGCTAGATCTTCGCTTCTTGTATTTTTTCTTCGTTTTGTCTTCTTTGTCTTTTTCTCAATTTTGTCTTCTTCAATACTTCTTATCTTTTTTTTTTTTTTCAAAAATAATTATTATTTTAATAAAATAATAATAATTATCAATTATTTAATTAATAATAATATTATTAATGCTTTCATAAACTATATATATAGTTTAATATATATATATATATATATGTTTTCCAAAAATTAAAATATTTAAACAAATATAATAATATATTATAACGTTTAATATTTAATTTTTTGTTTGTTTTAAATTAGGGTTTCAATGGCCGGTGGAGGAGGAGCAGTGGGAGTCGGTGGATGGTGTGTACAAGGGCGTGGTCTGGAGGATGAGAGCTGAAAGGAGGTGGGCATGGGCGGAGAGGGCACAGGGGGTGGTGGATGCAGGCGGAAGTGGAGCAGTGTGGGGTGGATGAGTGTGGAGAGCTGCAGGCGTGGTGGCGTGGGAGGGCGGGGGAAGGAGGCACAATAGTGGTGGTAGAAGGGAGGATGGTAGGAGCTGCAGCGAGCAGAGGGATGGAGGCTGCGTGGAGGTGGAGCTATGTTTGGGAGAAGCAAATGGAGATGGGGCGCAGTGTGAGGGAGTGGAGTGGTCACCGGAAGTGGGGGCGTGCAAGCATGCACGGGGGAGTGGAGGAAGGGTGGTACGTAGAGGAGGCAGGAACGGTGGAGGAGGGTGTGATGCAGCAAGCGCAGGAGGGAGGCGTAGAAGGTCGTCCGGATGGAGGTCGGTGCGTAGGTGGCTGGCAGAATGGAGGTAGCAGCGCAGAGGGCACAGGGAGAGTGAGGTGCGATGGAGTCTGGCGTGAGATGAGGAAGGCACAGGTGAATGTGCAGGGAGAGGCGTGGAGAGGTAACATGGGGAGCAGGTGGAGTGTGGGAGAAATGAGTGTAGCATTTTGATGGGTATTAAGGAAAATAGTGCGTGAAGGGAGTGAAGGAAGATTAGGTGTGGAGCAACGGAAAGATAGAGTGTGTGAGGGCGAGCGGAAGGAAAATTGTAGCAGAGTATTTCTTCAGAAAATCTCAGAATGGATGGCTAAAAGCTTGTGTCAGATCACAGATTCGAGTTCAAGGAATTCTTGAGTGTTTGGCTAAAAACCGAAAATCATTAGAAGCCCGAGGAAAGGCTGGCTCTGATACCAAATGCAGTGAACGTATCCGTTCACTAAGTTAATAGTCGAATCCGACTCTCATATTGGATAATAAGAAAGAATAATATATTAGATGATAGGATAAAGATGATATGTTACAATGATGGCCCTGCTTTAAATATGGCTCGGGCATTTGATGTTGAGGAGACGCCTCATTTCATAACCTAACTTTAGTTAACCTAATTATTAATTATTTAATTATTATCTTATTTTATATTCGTAGCACAAAAATTGACATTTTTGGATTGAAGATCCTATGATTTGACCTCCATTGTGATGGCCCTGAACATTTAAGCTAAACCCCAACCATTGTCAAGCATCCTGAAAGTTGTAATCCTTAAAATGAGCAGATTTGCACCTAATGATCCTGTAGATTGTGAATCATTCGCACTTTATCCTAGGGTGTGAATGCAAGAAAAATTTGCATTCACATGATGCATACTATTTGCAAGCAAATCATTCGCTACTTGCCCTTGTATTAGGCATGAATTCCCTCAAAATTTGTGAAAAAATATATATATATATATATTTCAAAAAAAGGGGAGTTTTGAGAGTTTTAAGAACTACCTACCCAATTACAACTTCCTGTTAGTTTTTCATCATTTAATTCAATATGATGTAGGATCTTAACTGAGAGAACAACATGTACACCATATCAAACACAAGAGACAAGAGACACAGAGCATTTCACTGGGGAAAACCATAAAGGTGAAAAACCCCGCAACTTCCTCAGAGATAGAATAAGCACCAATACAAAGATCACAAAGATGAAACCCCAAAAGATAGATGTCTCCAGTAGCTACTCCTCCTCCACTTGTGTGCACTCCTCTCTCTCAACTATGCGAGTTGGATGTGTGAGTGAATGAGCAAATAGAGTGGTGCAACCACTCTATTTATACTTTAACTTGACCTGCCTTTTACCATAACTAGGCCGACCCCTTAGGGGAGTCTAATAACCCTTCCACTTAACTCATACTGGGACGACCCCTCTAAGGTGGTCTAATAACCCATCAAATACAAGTTATGACACTTACAATATAACTTGCGACACTTGCAAATACAAATGGCGACACTTCCGATCGGAGGAATAAGACATTTGCATCGGGGATACAATAAAGTACAAATGTAATACATACAATATACAAGTGAATATCTTCCGAAGTTACAAATACATCAACACTCCCTCTTAACTAGGAAGCTATTCTCTTGACACAGGTCATCAATACATATATGAACAAGTCTTGAATACTGGATCTAGATCATCGTCACTTGATCACTGGAGCATCATCGTCATTGTTGTTGTAATCATCATCTTAATCAATGGTGCTATCTCTCAATTCTCCTTGTCATAGGAATTTCTACAGAGCCAACCCTTTTTCATGCTTGATGTAGGCCTAGCCTCCATGTAGGTCTTCATCATCTCTGCGAGCATCCCATCCGGTGGAATCTCAGGGTTGATTATGTGCATCTGCAAAACCCGAAAAGAGCATCCCATGAATGATTACGAGCTACTACTCAACCTGTAAGATCTCCCAGGACTGATTACATGCAAACAAGCAAAACCTTGAAAGAGCATCCCAGGACTGATTATGAGCTACTACTCAACCTGAAGGATCTCCCAAGATTGATTACATGCGAACAAGCAAAACCTCGAAAGAGCATCGCAGGATTGATTACGAGCTACTACTCAACCTGAAGGATCTCCCAGGAATGATTACATGCTACTGCACAACCTGCAAGATATCTACGGCCATGGAGCATTATCCACGGCCATGAAGCATCATCCAGATGCTCATGATCATACAAATCATCCTTGCACGTAGCATCATACAGATGCTCATGATCATACGGATCATCATCATACGAAACATCATACGGATGTTCATGATCATATAGATCATCGTCATACGGAACATCATACAGATGTTCATGACGGAGCATTGTTCGGATGCTCATCACACAACACTTACATCCACAACCATGGGGAGGACCCACCTATCACCATGCTTGGAAGGGCTCCTGCATCCATGTGCCGTCACTTCCTCCTGGAAGTAGCTTCGATCTGAAGAAAACCAAGCCTCTCTCTGAAGTACTCAAAATTCACCCTGGCCAGTGGCTTGGTCAACACATCTACTATCTACTCGTCCGTCGCAACATACAGGAGCTTCACTGCTCCTCTCTGCACCATTTCCCCGATATAGTGATACTTGATATCGATATGCTTTGACTTGTCATGGAACACTGGGTTCTCAGACAACTTCACACAACTCTGGTTGTCACAGAAGATACAAGTAGCATCCAACTGGAGATCAAACAAATCAGACAGTAGCTTCCTTAGCCATACTGCCTCACAACTAGCCGAACAAGATGCGACATACTCTACTTCGGTTGTACTCAGTGCTACATAGGATTGCTTCCTGCTAAACCAAGAGATCACACATGATCCCATACTGAAGCAACACCCCTAAGTGCTCTTCCTATCTGCAGCACTTCCTTCCCAATCTGAATCAACATAACCCTCCAGGTTAACCTTTTGATACACATCATACTTGAGCCCATAATCAACCGTACCCTTTAGGTACCTCAGAATATGCTTTATAGCAATCAAGTGAACATGTCTAGTATCCGTCAGGAACTGGCTCAATGTGTTGACAACAAAGCAAATATTTGGTCTCGTGTTTGTCAGGTACATCAAGGACCTAATCATCTAATGATACATTGTGGCATCAACTGATTCTGATGAAGCATCACTCAATAGATTCAGGTTCAATGCCATAGGTGTGGCCATGGCCTTGCAGTCCATCATCCCGAACCGCTTCAGGATCTCTACTGCATACTTCCCTTGTCCAAGGAAGATTCCATCTGCACTTAGCCACACCTCCATACCTAGAAAGTAATGCATCATACCCAAGTCCTTCATCTCGAACTCGGCAGCAAGCTTCCTCTTCATATCAACAATCAACCCAATCTCACCTGTCACAAATAGGTCATCTACATACAGTAGGAGTATCACTAGATTTCCTTTCTCAACCTTTTAGTACAGGTTGGAATCCGCTTTACTCTTGGTAAAGCCCAAACTAGTCAGGAAGCTATCAATCCTGCCGTACCATGTCCTGGGTGCTTGTTTCAAACCGTACAAGGCTTTCTTCAATTTGCACACATGTGACTCCCTGTCATGTGTCTCAAATATGATTGGCTGCTCCACATACACTTCCTCTTCGACTACACCATTCAAGAAAGCTGTCTTGACATCCATTTGGTGTATCTTCCACTTCATCACTGTAGCCAGAGCAAGTACTGTTCTGATGGAAGTGTATCTGGCTACAGGTGCAAATGTCTCCTCATAATCTATCCCTTCTTTCTGGGAGAAGCGACGAGCCACAAATCTTGCCTTGTATTTCTCTATGTTACCATCTGCAGCATGCTTGATCTTGTAGATCCACTTGGAAGTCACTACAGAATTCCCTCATGGTCTCGAGACCACATCCCAAACATCATTCTTCATGATCGACTGGTACTCCTCAATCATGGCATCCTTCTATTACTGCATCCCTGATCTTGGGAACTTCAGATTCTTCAATAGGTAGTTTTCTTGAACTTCGTCGCCGGAACAAATGTCGTTGTTTTTGTAGGTGATTGTACACGATCTTTTCTACAAGTCAAATTCAATTGCATGATTAGAAACATCTCATAGTTTTCATAACAAAATCTTACACATAAGGACATATGTCATACAATAATGCAATTATCTTAGCCAATGCTTCAATACAACATTCATCCATATCCCGTAACTTTCTAGATGCCTTCCATCTCTACCAGAACATTGTTAAGAGTGTGCACTACTCCCAAAATGTCGGCAAAGAGGTTTCATTCTAGATAAGTAGGAATGGGATGTTGTACAGTACCATAGGCCACTTACCCATTACTTACATATTAGTAGTATCTTGTTCATTAATGCAACTTTTCTAAAATGCATAATATTCATCCTAAATCTAGGAACATAAGTATGTACATGACTGAACAACATCATTTAAGTAATCATATATACAAGAAATGATAATTCAAATACTTATCTTTGTTTGGTTGTTGGGTGGACTCCCTCTCAATCTTTGCTTCCTCGCAGGAGCTACTAGAGTCTCTGATAGTGTGCACCTTAACCAATGCTGAAAATGGATGAGAGGTTCTTCCATAGATTATTTGTTTTCCGGAGTCCAACTCTGCAGTAGCTTCTTCTACTCCTTTCATGTAAAACTTCATTACAATACATATTCTTCATCACTTGAAGAATCTTCACTGTCTTCTCTGGTTCTCTTCCTTGGAGGTTCATCATCCTCTGCAGTGTGAGCATGATGTCTTCTCTTGTTGTTGTTCTTCTTGTGGGAGCTTCTTTTGTTCCTGGGACAATCTCTGGAATAATGTCCCTTCTCATCACAAGTATAACATCGAATGTGGGAAAGATCTCTCATGGATCCTCCAAAGTTATCCCTCCAATTCTGGTGGTGGTGTTTACCCTTCTTGTGATGAGGATGCTCCCTCTTGTGGTTATTCTTCCTGGTGTGTGTTGTGAGAGCCTGATATTCATTATCCATATTTTCTTCTCGAGCTACAATTCGAGCTTCTTCCTGTGAGCATTCCTCCCACAACCGACTAAATGTGATGAGCTTCTTTCTAGCACAAATTCCTTGAATGAAGGAATCCCATGACCTAGGAAGACCATTCAAGGTGGTCATCAAAATTTCACCATTCTCTATATATTCTCCCACAACTTCAAGTTGTTCTTTTATCTGAGAGACCCTTGTAAAGTAGGACTACATGGTCTCCGCATTTTGTATCTTGACATTCTTCAATTGATTCCTCAAAGTCATCTTTTGATTTATGTTCTTCCCTTCAAACAACTTGGTCAAGGAATCAAACATCTCCTTGGGTGTCTTTAGAGAAGACACATGTGGTATGAGATGGTCTTTGATAGAATCTGCAATGATCCTCTTTGCCTTGACCAAGTTCTTCTTATGTAAGGCCTTGGCCTCATCTCCCTCTAGAACTGGAACTTCTTCACTTATGTAGGTGTCCAATTCATTCTCTTCTAGGATTAACCCAATCCTATACTTCCATGCTCGGAAGTTATCAGTCCCTTCAAGCATATCCTCAAGCTTGGTGTGGTGAGACATATTTTTAAGATTACTTCAAATGGAAATAGAAAAGTTTTAGGTCTTACCACTTTGATTTGTTGAAATTGGATCTGGAGCTGGCTAGGGTCTGACAGAGAAACCCTAAAAATCCAAACTTGGAATTTCAAACTTCTATTTGAATAGGGGAGATGCAATTGACTAAGGTGAGCAAGATGGTGTGCTCAGATTTTGAAAACTATGAAAATTGATCCTCCAAAAATGACGTACGAATTTCGGATCTGCAACTTCTGTCAAAATCTGGTTTTCTCGTTTTCTGGTTTTTTTGGTCCAAAAGTCAAATTAGGGTTTGACTTTATCGGATATTCACCCAACCAAAAAATTTGATCGTGGTCTCTAAATTTTGATTTTTCTGAGGAGAGAAATCCTATGCTAAGAGCACTCCAAAATTCCACTTCTGTCAAAAGCCCTAATTTCCTGCAATAGTGACAAGCCAAAAATGAAAATGCTCAGAATCCAATTATGTTTTAACAGAAATATATGCCATATTGTTTCTGGTGCATCTATGAAATTTCGGATGCTCAGGGCCTAAAACTTTGGCCTGTTATATATTGACCTATCATGTTTCCAACTCCACATATCTGAGCTTCAATGGATTCTCCATGAGAGAGATATGCTAAGTGTCGCAACATGACCTGTTTATGGGATGAAACAACATAGCGAACTTGTACGAAGTGCCACATGTCACTGTTTCAGCTTCGGCCTCTACAACTTAGACTTGTGAAACTACAGTCCGTTCCCTAACTGTCACTTTTTACGGAATTCCATTTGGATCTTCCTAGCCCGAGATATGACCTTTGTTCCTAGGTCACCTGTTTAGGGTTGCATTCTGGAAGAGGCAGAAACCCTAAGTTGTATGGATCATATCTCACAAAGTACAACGAATTTGAGGCTGAAATTTTGACACAGGGTACATCCATGTCTGATATTTGGCCTGTAAAAATTTCAAATCCTGACCCATCTCCAAAATGGAGTTATAGGGAAAGTTCCACGATGACTAGTTTTTACTATACCAAGCCCTAGCTTCCAATTTGTCGCAAGTGCAACAAGTGTCGTAAATGCTATACAATGCCTTCCTTCAGGATAGCTCTGATACCATGTTATTTTTTCATCATTTAATTCAATATGATCTAGGATCTTAACTGAGAGAACAAGATGTACAACATATCAAACACAAGAGACAAGAGACACAAAGCATTTCACCGGGGAAAACCATAAAGGTGAAAAACCCCGCAACTTCCTCAGATATAGAATAAGAATCAATACAAAGATCACAAAGATGAAACCCCAAAAGATAGATGTCTCCAGCAGCTACTCCTCCTCCACTTCTGCGCACTCCTCTCTCTCAACTATGCGAGTTGGATGTGTGAGTGAATGAGCAAATAGAGTGGTGCAACCACTCTATTTATACTTTAACTTGACCTGCCTTTTACCCTAACTGGGCTGACCCCTTAGGGGAGTCCAATAACCCTTCCACTTAACTCATACTGGGCCGACCCCTCTAAGGTGGTCAAATAACCCATCAAATACAAGTTACGACACTTACAATATAACTTGCAACACTTGCAAATACAAATGACGACACTTCCGATCGGAGGAATAAGACATCTCCATCGCGGATACAATAAAGTACAAATGTAATACATACAATATACAAGTGAATATATTATGAAGTTACAAATACATCAACACTTCCCCAACCATTTGGTAAATGTTCCTAACTGTCCTCATCAACTATAAGACATGTTGGAATGGACCAAATAAGGGGGAACCTTTCATAGTAATGTTATGCTGGAGGGGTTGATTACCTTTTATTCTCCCTTCCGTTCCTGTCATTGATCTTTATCATTGATCCTTGTATCCATGTGTGTTGAAACTGTTACTCTCAAGTAATTTCTATATTTTATGCATTTAGAGATTCGAAATGGGATTTGTAGAGTACACGAGAAGGAGTGCCCTGGAGCTATGGTTTCGATAAGGTGCCAAACAAAAGAAGGTACGACTTGTATTATTTTTGTTGTTTAATAAAGATTGGACATCTTTCCTTTCCCCACATATTGAGTTATTCAATGTGTGAAATTTGGTATAAGAAATTATTATCTCCTGATTTGAATTTGATTGACTAGTTTCATATTCATGTCATGTTTTTATTTCAATAATATTTTTATTGTTGACAAATTAGTTTGAGAAATATATATTGTTTTTGTTGTAGATCTTTGAATTGATAAAAAGGAGCATATATTGAGGAAATAAGGGAGAGGCTAGGATCGGCCTTCATAAATAAGGTACACAAATTTCTTCTCCTGTATCCTTTAGTCTAGATTTGCTTGATGTGAGCTTGGAATTAGGAGTTTGATATGCTTGCAAATAGACCCTTAGATGTCAGTCTTGTTTAACCTAGTACAGTGGTGACATAGCCCCAGTCATATGAATTTTTCCTTAACTGCAGAAATGGCGACTCCGTTGGGGATATCCATCTACCGTGGGGCTCTTTTTGGTCATTTCCTCTTGCTTGTTTAGGTCATTGAGTCTCTGTCGAGTGTGAACATACTTCAGATACTTGTAGAAACCCTTGTCTTTTGTTTTTATTTTTTTATTATCAAACCTCTCAGGATTTATTCTCACCCTGTAGTACTTAAAGATGCGAACTATTTATTAATTCACGTCTAGTCTTAAGCACGGCTATGAATCACTCGTGGGAAACCTGATACATAGGTGTGAATTCCTTGAAAACTGAGATTTTTTCTCATTTTTCTCCAACCTACTAGATTTTCTAGGTGTGTTTGAAGTTTATGAGTGTGTTGGAATTCTTTGATTCCCCTTAGAAAAAGTTTGGGTGGTGTTTGTTTAGTTTTAACTTGATTTTTGAGTCAAAATAAAGTGAAAAATCTTAAGAAAGTGTCCTCGTTTCATTTTCTTTTCACTTCTAGTGCATTTGGTAGACCTTGAAAGTGAAAGCTCATAGAAAATCCTATTATTTACGTATGTGATTGCACTATCTAGATGCAAAAGTTAGGCTTAACCAAACCTTGTTTCCTAGTAAACTGGATTGCTTGTTTGAGTCTAAAAAACTGGTACTTTGTTTGTTTCTTCTTGGATATGACATATTTGAATGGTTGAAGAGTATTGTGTTTGAAGCTGCTTTCATTTGAAGTGATATGGATATCATATATTTTTTATGTTGCTTGCATTAGTATAGGCTTCTTCAAAAGGTTCTGTTATCACCTAAGCTGTAGTTACCCCTATGGATGTATCCAGTCATGGATGGTAATAGGGAAGGGCAACTCAAAAGGTGCAACCACGATCACCTCGACCTCCAGTATATGGTTGTCACGCCAGTCGAGGCAACCTTCGCTTTATGTTATCTAGCCCAGACAACAAAGGGGGAGACCCGATCTACTCCCGACAGGAGAGATCAAAACCAAAACACCAAATCAGGGTATTTCTAAGTGAAGTTAGGTGTATGGTTTATCCTAGACCTTATAGGTTGAAGTCACAAGCCAAGTGAGGGGTTCAATGGATATAGCTTTGGTTCATGGTTGATGTGAGAGTGAGTTATAATGTTTGAAATGAGATCTAGGGCTAGTGTACTAGTACAATGTCAGAAGACTCACTGCCTTGGGAACCGTGTCTAGTGCAGGGTAGTTAAGGGTTGTATTGGGGCTAACTAGTACAAATGACAAGCTTG
Source organism: Larix kaempferi (assembly GCA_027924585.1). Classification (NCBI taxonomy): domain Eukaryota; kingdom Viridiplantae; phylum Streptophyta; class Pinopsida; order Pinales; family Pinaceae; genus Larix; species Larix kaempferi. The sequence continues at coordinate 6,404,537 of BSBM01000938.1, forward strand.
ACCATGATACATGACAGCTTCAAAGGTTTAGTTCACCATGCATAGGTCAAAACACAAGTCAATCCAACAATCTAGGAAAGTTGAATTAACTTGGAGAGAAACCAGTGCCTTGGGAATTGGGAAGTGGAGTCAAAGTAGGGTTGACTTGTGGTTTAGGACTCCTAGTACTTGGGACAGGTGGGCAATAGAGGTCTTGATGGATGAATGTATCTAGATCTAGGTTTGACCCAAGTGGACCACAATCCCTTAAAACAAGGAATGCAATCCCCAAGGCAAGATTTGACAAAGTGATAGTCTAGACCTAGGTTTTGAATTATTCCGGTTCTAAATCTCCAAAAATCTCAAGTACCCAGTTCCTGGAAGTGAGTCAACTCACTTCTCCAAGGTGGTGCGACTTTGCCCAAGGAAGCCTAAAAGTGGGGTTAGGTGGGTCAAAACAAGTCGGATGGCATCCAAACTTTAGATCCGAGTAGATCGGTCGGGTAGGAGTATGGATCTGTATTTTCGTGGTAATCCAACGGTTAGATCTTAGTAGATCTGAGTTTAAAGGTTCCAAGTGGTCCAAAATGGGGATTAAATCCCTTAAAATGTGGAATGGGGCCCACAAGGTGAATTTCAGAAAAGTAACAACCTGGGTGTATGTTATTGGATGTGTAGATGACGAATCAAGTGGAATCTCAAACACCCATCACCTAGATCTAGGTCAACTTGCTCAACTAGTGAAGTGCGCCTTGCTTGGGAGAAGCTAAGTTGGCATGGGAGAGGGGTCAAACGGAAACCAATCCTCACCAAACTATAGATCCGGGATGCCGTGGATGCTATAGAGGTGGGTTTTCAATATTATGCCCAATAACCCACTAGATCTAAGTAGATCTGAGAAAATGTAAAAAATGGGGTTTTGATTAATTAGGGTTTTAAGTGTTTTTTGACAATTGGATAGATCATGGAGATAGAACTTACCTTGAGATCATACCTGAGTGATGTGGATGAGATGCCTTGATGTTGAGGAAGATTCCCGCAGAGATCAAATGAGAGATTGTTGATTTGCTTGCCGATTTGATGCCCTAGCCCACAAGTGCGCCTTCCTCTACCTGTCAAACCAAGGAATGAAAATTCAATCAGTAAGATCAAGTATGGAAGAAATACAAGAGAAATGAAAATAGTAACACGAAATAGAAGGTCCTGGGACAGTAATACTCCCTGTTACCAATGAAGAGCTCCAAAGAAGAAGTAGGGAGAGTCTTCCCCTACCAATACCTCCTCCTCCAAGCAAATCGGCCTCCACCTGTAGATTCAAAAATCGTGGTACAAAGATATGGAAAACAAGATCTTCAATAACTCAGTGCAAAGGAAGAACCAACGAACGAACACCAAAAAAATTCACCACAACACTGGAGATAGATGCAATAATAATTTTCTATTCCAATAATCCAGAGCCAAAAGTCCCTTTTACAATGAGAGGCTCTCTCCTTTAAATAGGAAGGAGAGGCACCAAAACCCTAACCACTTTTTGAATGAGTGGATAAGATTAAAAGATACAAATGTCTAATCAATGGTTGAGATGAGCTCAACAATAAAATACATGGATCACTAATAAAATATAATGTAAGTGGACATAATCGCCCTATAAGAGGGGAATCCCACCAAATCATGATGATAAAATATCATAAGAGGCTTATGGTGGGTCCAAGGGGTAATTTTATCCCTCCTTGGTCAATCCCCATAGCACAATAACCAAAAAATAATCATGAATGTACCAAATCGTGCCTCCATAGTGAAGTCGTGGTCCTCAAAAGACCTCAAAAAAATCCACAGAAAGTGCCATAAGTGATGGATGCGGGCCCCGATGAAGCTGAAACTGCTGGAGAAGGTGTGGAAGGTCCCGATCTATCATCACTGATCATCCCATGCCATAACTTTGCCTCAGTATCCCAAATCGATTTCCTCAATAGCCATTTCTACCAATCCTGAAATGCCTCGGGAAGCGTGAAACTGCCCCAAACAGCCTCCTGGAGTGCTGGCGTTGTCAAGGTGAGGGCACCAATGTGTCCGGAAGGGGGGTAATATGGTAAAAGCAAGTGGCTGGACCACCCCCTCCATCATCAGCGCCCTAGGTCAACCGGATAAAAGTCATCTCTGCTCCGACAGGGCCTCCAACAGAGCAAAACTGCACTGGGACAACCTACTGAGGCTCAATCATCACGGTAAGTGCCCGGAACTGAAAACAAACTGTCCCATTGGACTCAGAAGGTCCAAATCTATCCAAGATGTGTACTCATACACCATATGAGTCTCTGCATGATCAAAATAAATATCCAATATACCGGAACAAGGCCAATAATAATGCGCTATACATATACAGACACTGCTGTAAACCCAGAATCATCATCATAACCCTGTAGCTGCTGCATAGAATCATCCTGTATGTGTACATAGACCATATATCATCTATCCCTATCATCATAAGGTCTAACATCTCATGTCCCATGGTCCTCAATGGTCAAACTAGGTCCAACCAAGACCAAATATAACTCAGTCCATCATCCAAGGCTGCTGAAAAGTATCAAGGTTAATACATGCTTTACAACTTATTCAAATAGCAATTATAACACATAATGATCATAACTGACGATCTACATCCAAATATATAGTGTCGTTAATTATTATTATTACTCAGACTAGACTTTCAGGACCATACTCACTTCATAGTTGTGATCAATTTGCTAGTGAAGGGTGAAGGCTGAATTGACTGGCTAGGCTAAGGGATGACTTAATTGTCTTGACTTTGTGACACTTTGGCAAGGGAAAGGGAATACACCATAGTATATACTGAATGAGCAATAACACAGGGAATGGCGGTGTCTCACAAATGGATGAGTTGTTTAAAGAGGGTTTATTCACCTTCACCGATGCGCACAATCCATAATACAAATAAGGCCAGCAATTGTTTAGATATAGCATTTAATTTCCATTGCTTTTTGGGCCTGAAGTTTCCATAGCCTTGATCTATGTGTGTTTACAAACACATTGCATAGATTTACATTTTTTCTTTTAGGCTTTCTGCTGCAGGTGTGTTTTTAAGGCACTTGTTTACCTGAGCACTTCTAGGTGTGTCATGGACAGCTTGTTTACCTAGGTATTTATTTTCCACAAGATATAACATTTTATTTTTATGGCCATTTTCATTTGGCACGCCTTTCATTCATGTGTGTTTAGAAACACATTGCATGAATGGGCTTTTCATACAAGATATAGCATTTCATTTTCCAGATTTTGTATTGATGGCAGCACTAAAAGTTTCAGGTTTAGCCAACACAACTTTAGTGACTAGGGGGAATTCACAAGGAACTCCAACTCACCATAGGTAAGTTTTGTCACCAACTCAGAGCCGAGACACAATAAACAGGGAAGCTCATCCAATACAGAGGCTACAGTGGGGAAAAGTCCTCCATGCCACTAGTCAAGTAGTAAGTCAGGGTGATAATCTAAAAGGTAGGCCATGGATGGATGAAGACAATGAAATGATGGAGCCAACACTAGCAAGCCAAAGTATGGTGTAATGATCACCTATATTCTCCCTAAGGAGGGTATGTACCAATGAGTATGAATAGTGAACTTCTAAGTCTGAGTAGGGACAGTATAATATATATATAATAGATCAACCAGGTCCATATATCTATATGATCGCCAGATCATGACACTAAGTGCTAAGACATGCTATAAGAATAAGTATAAAAGCAATCTAACCATAACACCATGATATACCTGCTGAGTCATATACCTGCAAGCTCATCAACCTGTACCATCATCTGTCCTCTGAGACTGCTGCTGTAACTCTGGGCACTACTGTCTGCTCTGTACCAATGATATAATGGCTACAACGGTCATCTCTCTGAGTGTCCTGAAACTCAGTCATGGCATGGGGAATGCAACTGCTGTCCACAATCTGATAGTGATCCAATATAGATGCTCATCTCGGCATCTCGAATGCAAGGGAACTAGCTGAATAGTGTACTGGAATGAGAAAAATAAATGTATGGTAGCCCGGCTACTATATATGTGATAACAGGTTCATTTTCATTCATAAAGAAAAGTAAAAAGTTGGATCATTACAAAATATGCATTTGGTTTATGTGAATTGCATTTGCATTAAAAGATTAAGTCTGCATTTGCATCAAAAGAACATTTGAAAATGAAAAGGTCATTGTCTTGGTGAAAAAGTGCTTCATATTTTATTTTAAAGAGAGTGAACAAACACATTTGCATTTCAAAATCTTTAGTTGCACTTAAATAATGCTTCATTTTTCATTTTTAAAGAGTGTAAACGAATACATTCGAATTTGAAAATCGTTAGTTGCACTAGTTTTCTTCTCTTGGAACATTCTTGAAATCGCATTTGTGAATAAGCAAGAAGCAATTGGAAAAGACTAGGAAGTCTTGTTTTCTAGAAGCTCACCTAATAGTATATGGATTAGGACCTTGGTGATAGGTGTTGTGAGTAAACTCCTCCAAGGCCACATAAGATTGGAGACTATGAACTATTAAAGAGTTCTAAATCTATTATTAGCATGAAGTACTTGTCGGGAAAGTGTGTCTCAAACATGCATCAAGCGACATGTAAAGCTAGTCCAAGTGGGAAGATCATCCCCTGTTGCTCGGATTAGTGGGGTTATGCATGTGTGGGATTTATTCAAGCGTGGAAAGTCCTTGGGGTGACACCACTCCTCATTGACAACTTCGGGTCTAGGAATAGTGTCATATGTTCTCTTCCCATTTACAGAAGCCCTTTCCAATGACAGTCCTGCCCAACTACCTAATGTGAAGTGGTAACCCTAGTTTCCTTTCCTAGGTTCCTCATAGCTCGTTGCAAGGGGAATATCTTCCGGCACTTGATACAGATGTAGAATCTCTGTCTCAACTCCTTGGTAGGTTATTTGCTGAAGGCAAGTGCTTGCACCTATAGTGATTGAGGAGTCGAAGATTAGGGTAATTGTCTCTCAATCTTCATTGGTTGGACTTGGGCCCTAATCATCCTAGGCTAACCTCTAGAATACCGCTAATTGCGGCTCTTCACTAAATAGTATTTGGTCCTAAATAGCCAAGTGCTTGTCATTGGAAGAGAATTTTCACTTGTACAAATATTTATAGGAACTTTCTTGTGTGTGTTGTTTGTTTTATTTCTTAATTTTGCAGACGTCCTCGTTTGTGTCTTCTATGAGCTACCATGGATGGTCAACCATTGTGTAGATACAAAAGGATTCAAGGACACCCTCTTGAACATAGAGAGTTCTTCGCACCAAGGAAAATACTGGATTATAATAATCCACGCCCTTAGGGGGAAGAGGAAGAAAATCAAGAACCATAAATAGAACAAGAAGAGGAAGAAAACGGTTCTAGTTTTAGTGACTCTGAGAGTTCATTAGGAGAAGGACACCTTATTGACATTGAGGCTGAGTTGAATAACTCCCCTGAATTTTCTTCTCCTCAACCTCGGGAGAACCTAGGTCCTATTTTAATAGAGGATCTCTTAGATCCATTAGGACAATTGAACCCACCACAAAGTCCTAATTTTATCCAAGAAATTGGTTTTCATATCTTAGGCAGAGCAATCCATTATCTTAGTGGGTTAGTATGGAGAACAATGGAGAAGCATCTGTGGGTACAACTATTTCTATCGAATGATGTGGCTCTTTCAGTTGTTCAAACGGAAGAGCAAGCCATTATCAGAGATAAGCAACTGGATTTGGTTTATTCTCAACCTAGAATGTTATATGAATTTTTTCCTACTGCTCCTAGAGCAGAAGCCGATCCAACCAAACCAACTCATGGACCTCATGCCGATGGTGTGATTGGTTCATTTGAAAATACCTCAGCTAGCCAGGGTGCGAACCTTACTGGGAAAAATTCACCGATAGTTGGTCATAACAACAAGCAGAATCCCAAACCCAACCCTCCTTTAGATGTTCTATCAGTGTAGACAATCAATTCTATGGGAAACTAATAGCCTAGAGGGGAGAAAAACAAAAACAAGAAAACTGGGAATAAAGGGAATACTAATGCAAACAATAATAATAACAATAATGATGGTGGGGATAAAAAGGAAAAAGGTAAAGTGAAGTTTCATTGTCAAATATGCAATGAGGACCACTTAACCTACAAATTCCCTAAGATGGAGACGACTCAAAAGTTGTTAGCACAACATGAAGGCAAAGTCCAACCCATCGTGTTGACTAATCTGTTTCGACGACAATAGCAGCATATGATTATTGCAACTCATACAAACCATACCCTCCTCAAGGGGGCAGTTAGGGTGCCTCCTCACAAGGGGACAACATAAGATAAAGTGAAGTTTTCATGTGTCAACAAGATTTAAATATCCAGACTATAATTTGAATCTACGAAGCAACTATGTCTGGGTCCAAAGGAAAGTAAACTCTTGAATCTGAAGTAGATTACCCATTACACATTAAGAAGCCAATCAATGATATTATTCCCAGAATACCGAAGGGTGTTCTGAAAAATGCCATGTACAATCCTAATGTGCATGTTGCCCAAAATTATAGCATAGTAGAAGACCTGGCACAATATACTTGTGCAATGTCCACTCTGGAAGTCCTCCAGAATTCCCCAAATCAATGGAAGACATTGCTCTCAGCTTTAGGAGCTATAGATCCCAAAGACAGTTAGGTAATAGCTTTTAATTTTGAAAATTAGAAGCTTCACTTACCCCATCATGTATCTTTCCAGATCCAGGTTTCATCAGGAATTCCAATATACATCGCACCATTGTCGATGAGGGTACACTAGAACCACATCATTACTCGCACAATGAGTTTCTTTTGGTGCATCTTGAAACTATGCAACCAATCCCATTGCTAGCCTAATGTCTGACCTTGATGCTATCACATATAATAGGCTGCTAATCATTTATTTGTACAATGTTTGATTTGCTTCCAGCGATTCATCATATTTTCTCAAGTTACGACCTATGACCATGGGTGTGTCGACTGGTGCACAATCTTCCATTCTAAATTTCTTCAATATTTCATTGATATACTTTTTTTGTGAAATGAATATGCCTTTTTCGGATTGAGAATTATGTAAACCAAGAACGGATGATAGTTCACCAAGCATAGACATCTCAAATTCCTTTTGCGTTTCCTTTTCAAATTCTTGGCACATTTTGTTTGCACTACCTGAAAAAATGATGTCATCTACACAAACCACAACAATTAATTGATTTTCATTTTGTGTATTTATATAGAGATTGTTTTCGGTGATTTTCCTTTTGAAGCCTTGTTGTTGTAGATATTTTTCAAGTCTCAAATACCAGGCTCTTGGGGATTGCTTTATCCCATAAAGTGCTTTCCTCAATTTGCACACATTATCCTTATTTTTTGATAATAATAACGCTTTTGGTTGTTCAATGTATACTTCTTCCTCTATGTTTCCATTGTGAAAGGTTGAATTGACATCCATTTGATAGCCTTTGAAGTTCTTGAAACACACAAATGCCGAAAACATTCTCATAGCTTTTAGTCTTGCAATCAGAGAAATTTTTTCTTCGAAATCAATACCTTCAGCTTGAGCATAGCCTTTACAAACCAATATTTCTTTATTTCTTATTACTTCCCTCTCTTCATTCAACTTGTTCCCGAAAACCCACTTGGTGTCAATCACATTCTTATATTTTGGCCTTGGAAAGTTCCCATGTCTTATTCTTCTTTATTTACTTTAGCTCTTCTTCCATAACATTTATCCAATTCTTATATTCGCTATATTATGTAAAGTTCTTATACTCTGTTACTGCTCAAAATAACACACCGACCAAGGTCACAAATCATGGTGCAACAAGTGGTAAGCACAGGAGGAAGTATAGCCCAATGCCACCACAAACTAACTCCTTAACACTTTAGGTGAACTCCTAAGACCAAGGGGTATTCCATGATGTTGATGGTAGATATTTGTAGTTGCTTAAACAACACACAAACACCCATCCCAAGAAATACCTCTCAGCAAATATTAGTGCCTTATGGCGTCAAAATAATAAAGCATAAACAACACTAGGAGAGAGGCAGGAGTTATAACAATTTATTATGGATTCCAAGAAATATAAATTCAATATATTACTGTTGTTATGGGATTACAACAATTAATACACTTTAGAAAACTTGATAAAAATCAGTCAAAACAATGCCAACCTTACCATGTACGATGTACCTTGTATAATAGGGTAAGGGGGATGTTCGATAGAGTGAAGAAGGGGCCTTAATCATTTTCAGATCTATTATATGACTTAGAAAAAACCTCAAATAAATGGTGGTCCCACTTATCATGTCCCCAATTAACTTCCAACCCCTCAGGGGTCAATCTCGATCCAAAACCCTAATTTTCGAGCCTTCGAACTTGGATAAAATGATTAATATACTTGATGTTATAACAAATATGCAAAAGAAAACCCTAGCATGCACAGGTCATAGAAAAGCACATAATCCAACCATGGGAAGAGGTAACCCTAAAAAATATACCATAAAACCACCTAGGGCACACTTTTTCAGTGGAACAAAAGTTCAAAATTATGATTTTTTTTTAGATTTGAATTTTTCTAATTTTTAGGGTTTTTCCAATATTATATTTTTTTTGGTATTTTTACAATATGTGTTCAATAGAATTTTGATAAAAAGATAAGGTAAGGGACTATGAACTTAGTCCTCAACCCTAGGGAAATTAGAGATCGAGGTCAACGTCTCTACTCAATTTGGTTATTCAAGATTTATCAACTAGGGCATATGCTAGTAACTCGATATTGGGTTGAAGTGGCCAAACCCTAATTATGGAAACAATGAATCCCAAGGCCCACAATGGAGACCTCCTTTATGAGGAGAGTCTCGTCAATTAAGACTAACAAGATGCCAATAAAACCCTAATTTACCTTGCTTAAGGTGAAAGAGAAATGTCAAATAAGAAAATGGAGAGATCTTACCAACATCAACCAAGGAAAGAGCAAGAGAGAGAGAGTTCTTAGGTCCTAGGTCCTCCTTAGCCATGATTGATTACAACTATTCTTTGGATCAATCTTTCAAGATAACAAACCCTAGAAAATCCACCAGTCAACCTTCATCACACATAAAAATTGCCAAAGAGAGAGGTGTGCATTAAACTCAAATGCTCCAATACACCAAGATGAAAAGAAGAAAGTACATAATTAGGACCCTTGCCTTGTTTCAAATGAATTCTAGTAGCATTTATTTATATGAGGCTTACTGGTCTTATATAACTTTAGAGCCTACCTCACTAAAAAGTAAAATGACTAATTTTAGGGTTTGTCACCCACTGTTGGGAACTAAACCACAAAAGACTAAAAATAATGATAAAAAAGTGAAAATGGATTCATTCAATTTAAGTGATGAGCTGGGGGAGGATGTCATTCCCCAACTAACCCCAACAATGTAGAAGATCCCTCAACATCCTCCTCCTTTAACAAGGTAAGGCTTCTTGAAGAGGATGACATCATGATGAAGTATGCACATGAAAACCAAGAGGACCTGCCATGACCAGACCATGGGTCTTGAGTCCAACTATACCAACACTTTTACAAAAACAAGCCTTGGCATTTTACAATGGAAAAAGACCCCTTCACTCTAGTATATCCTGAAAGACACAATGCAGACAATTTGGGGCATAACAACTAGCTCCAACTGCAAGACATGTGATCTTATCGATAATGTATGAGAACCCCCTAGAATCTCTTGGTACCTGTAGATCTACGCACATCTAACAACAACTATGTCAAAGGCATCAGAGGCAAACACTTTCGTCTTGCCTTGTTCAAATCAAAATGAAATGCAATAAACAAAAAGTGCAATGCATGGGTAAAAGAAAATACAGAAGAAATGAAGCTAAATATACTATGCAACCTACCTATTTACTTATGCATGGTAAAAAAATAGGTCAAGTAAAATCATACCACCAGTGAATCCACCTTAGCATATCATTAATTATATGGCTTCTTCCTTTCTTTTTGGCAATAATCTAAGAAAAAACCACGTCAATAGTGAGATGAGTGGATGTCATTACCTTCATTAGAATGGGGTTGGAACAATGGAAAAGTTTAGCAACCCAGATGCTTTTAAATCCATGCCAAGAAGAAGGGCCCCTTTCACAAGCCTTCTCTATCCAAGATTGGACAGGGCTGAAGTACACACTACTATCATCATAAGCCTTCTCATTGATCTTTGTTTGCTTCCATGAAGCTTCTTCAAAATCCTACTGTAAAGGATCATTTCTAGCCATCAACACCCTTGATTGATCTACAGTATAAGGATGAAGACCCATTTCCAAAGGATACATTATCAATTCCCAAGAAGGAGGAGAACATGGCCGAAAAAAAACGCTTCAAATATTCCCTAGGATAGGGCACACTTGTTCTTGTTGACCAAAACATGCATTAATTCTTGAGAAACATGACTGAAAATGATGACCAAGATCCACTACCAGAGAGGGTAAACCTAGTTGTTCAATATCTGCAATAGAATCCTCCATATGCAACCCTCTATCATCGTTAATGGTGAACAAGCATGGTTGAACCAATTCATAAGGATAACCACCAAAAATAGGTTCTCCAAGGTCTTCAAAATTTACACTTCCCTCATTATAAGAGTCATATATGGGCTCTCCAATGAATTTCCAATAATCCACATCCACATCAAGATCATCATGAGAAAAATGCATGTCATCATATCCATGGAGACCATCCTCAGTAGCAACATGATCCTCAAACCTATCATCTTCAAAATATTTGTCTTCAAAAGGAAAAGAGAAAGGAAGGATCACCAAACCCCAATCACGATGAGGAGAACAAGGATAGGCATTAACAATACCTCCATCAACCGTGTCTTTGACATCCTCTTCAATTGAAAATGCTTCTTCCATAAGAGATTCTTCATCATCTTCTTTGTCTTCATAGATTTCTTCGAGAAAATGTATGCATGTTATTCCAAATATGCAACAATATCTTCTCGGATATGTTAATCTTGATCAACCTGATAACCTTTACCATGGACCTCTTCAAGGTTTTCCTCAAGGGCATGGCCTTCAACATGGACTTCCTCCTTGAACATTGTCTTCATTTCTTGAACATAAGGTACCCATCTTTCATGCTCTTTTGGTCACCAATATATGCAAAATGCTTTGATCAATTCTGTAAGAGAGGATATTTGTACTTTACATAGGCCTTCAAACCAAGCATGTGCTTTTCCTTCTAAGGTAAGCACAAAATGACCTCATAAATACATCTTCATTCTTAGTATGGTACTCTAAAGCTAATATAAAAAATATTTTGACATGGTCCATGACATAACCATCACGATTACAAAAAAATTAACATAATGGATTTGGTAACTTATTTGAAAAACCTGGGATGTTTGAGAAATCAAGAGGAGCAAAATCCTCATCCAACCTTGGAGTCCATGCCATTTTTCCTTACTTTTAACTTCTTCAAGGAGGTCACTAAATCTGAACATGAAAATATCAATATGTGTGGAGTCGCCAAGATGAGCTCTTCTTCTTAACTGATGGATGTGATCACCCCTACACCTGAAAATTTCATCAACAACTTAGGATTATGTCTTGAAGTGCACTTATTTGCTTATATTTTCTTCAATGGAGTCGCTAGATAAGACCTACAAGGTTAGTCCTCAATAATAATCTCATCAAAATATAAAACAAAAGCTTACCTAAACTTTGTTACCAAATCTTTCATTCTTTCTAGGGGGATGAAGACTTTGACCTACGAAACACACCCCAATTGTCATGCAACTATATGCGAGCCTGCCCGACAATGATGCCAAAAAATGTTACCACTCAAAATAACACCCCGACCAAGGTCATGAATCACAGTGCGATGAGTGGTAAGAACAGGAGGAGGTGGAGTCCAATGTCACCATAGCCTAGCTCCTTAACACTTTAAGTCAACCCCTAAGACCAAGGGGGAGTCCCTAACGTTGATGATAGATATGTACAGTTACTTAAACAACACACAAATGCCTTTCCCAAGAAAGACCTCACACCGAAGATCAGTGTCGTATGGAGTCAAAACAATGAAGCATAAACAACACTAGGAGAGGTAGGAGTTATAACAATTTATTATGGATTCCAAGAAATATAAATTCAATATATTACTATTGTTATGGGATTGCATCAGTTAATACACTTCAAAAACTCAATAAAAATTAGTCAAAACATTCCCAACCTTGCCATGTAAGATGTACCTTGTACAATAGGGTAAGGGGGATGTGCGATAGGGTGAAGAAAGGGCCTTAAATCAGATCCATAAATGTAAAATTAGATATGGTATATGTCTTAGAAGAATCCTCAAACAGATGGTGGTGTCGCTTATCATGTTCCCCAATGAACTTCCAACCCCAGGGGTCAATCTAGGCCTAAAACCCTACTTTTCATACCTTCAAAATCGGTTGAAATGATTGATATACCTATTGTACTACTATAACAGATCTGCAAAATAACACCCTAGTATGCATAGGTCACAAAAAAACACACAATCCAACCATAGGAAGAGGGCTCCCTCAAAATCTACCATAAAACCACCTAGGGCGCACTTTTCCAATAGAGCAGAAGTTACAAATTCTGAATATTTTTTGAGAAATGAATTTTTCTAATTTTTAGGGTTTTTCCAATATTATATATATATTTTGGTATTTTTACAATATGTGTGCAACAAAATTTTGATAAAAAGAGAAGATAATGGGTTATGACCTTAGTCCTCAACCCTAGGGAAACTAGAGATCGAGGTCAATGTCCCTACTCAATTTGGCTATTCAAGATTTACCAACTAGGGCACAAAGGCTATTAACCTGATATTGGGTTGAAGTAGCCAAACCCTAATTATGGAAAATAGTGAATCCCATCCCATAGTGGAGATCTGCTTTAAGAGGAAAGTCTCCTCAAACAAGACTAACAAGATGCCATTAAAACCCTGGTTTACTTTTCTTAAGGTGCAAGAGCAATGTCAAATAAGAAAATGGAGAGATCTTACCAACATCAACCAAGGAAAGAGAAAGAGAGAGAGTTCACAGTTCCTCCTTAGCCATGAGTTATTACAACTATTCTTTGGATCAATATTGCAAGATAAAAAAACCTAGAAAATCCACCATTCAACCTTCAACACACATAAAACTTGCTAAAGAGAGAGGTGTGTATCACTCAAGTTCTCCAATATACCAAGATGAAACGAAGAAAGTACATAATTAGAACCCTTGTCTTGTTTCAAATGAATGCTAGGAGCCTTTATTTACATGAGGGTTCCTAATCTGATCTAACTTCAGAGATTACCTTACTAAAAATTAAAATGACTTAATTTTAGGGTTTTTCACCCACAAGTCGGGGACTAAACCATAAAAGACTAAAAATAATGATAAAATAGTGAAAATGGCTTCATCTGAATGAAGTGATGGGTTAGGGGAGGACGTCATGCCCCAATTAACACCATCAATGTAAAAGATCCCTCAACATCCTCCCCATTTAGCAAGGTAAGGCTTCTTAAAGAGGATGACGTCATGATAAAGTGTGCACATGTGAACCAAGAGGAGGGGTCATACAAGAAAAGGAAGGTCCAAGCGGGCATAAATGAGGTGTGCTAAACTAGGTATGACAACCCTTACATGCAAAATCACCTTCTAAATAACATAAACATGAGTGTGGCTAGGAGCCCCTAATCCATGTGTCCCAATGGGTCCATCCCCAAAATCACAGAACACCAACCCAAGGTACAAATGACCCAACACGACAGGGGACTTCCACTAAGCCAACACTTACTAGGATGAAAACCAAGAGGACTTGCCATGACCATACCATGGGTCTTGAGCCCAACTAGACCAACACTTTTACAAAAACAAGCCTAGAGTTGTCCTTTTACAATGGAAAAAGACCCCTTCACTCTGGAATATCCTGAAAGGCACGTTGCGGACAATCTAGGGCGTAACAAGCTCTATTTTAGATATCAAGGAAAAGTTTGCATGTTCTGGTGCACTTGCTAGTCTTCTTCTAGTTTGAACTCATGTATCTTTATCATTAAGAATTAGATTTCCAAATGATTATTTTGGACAAATTTAAATGGTGCCTTTGTATTTGAAGGTTTTGTTCCTCCTCCTCCTTCTCCTCCTTCTTTGTAGCTCATCTCTTTTGGATGTTAATTTGTTGGTGATTTCTCCTTTTGAGGCCTTGCTTCATCCACTTTTACATTTTCACTTTCTACAAGTTTGCGCAATCTTTTATTGTAACATCTATACTCCTTGCTCTAAATGAATAACCAAGAAAGATACCTTCGTTAGCTTCATAGTCAAATTTTCCAAATCCTCTTCATCTCTTTCTATATAGCACTTGCTCCCAAACACTTTGAAGTATTTGACTGTTGATGGTCTACCTTTCCATTCATAGGGTGTTTTACTGTTGTTGACTCTAATTTACCCTCTATTCAGAATATAGATCGTTGTGTCAACTATTTCTCTCCAAAATCTGTCTAATATCTTAGCTTTATTCAACATTGTTCTATCCATCTCTTGTACAATTTTATTCTTCCTTTCTACCACTAGATTATGCCGTGGATTTCTTGCAGCCGAAAGACGTCTCTTTATTCCATGAAGCTCAAAAGACTCTTCAAATTCATTTTGAGATAAATTCACCTTCTCAATATAATCTCAAGCACTTGGGTTTTAAATTAGTTTCATTTTCAACCAAGGCTTTTGATGCTTTAAACTTCTCAAATGCTTTAGATTTTTATTTTAAGAACACAACCCATGTCATTCTTGAGTAATCATCAATGAGTAACATGAAGTAGTTTTCACCTTGTAAACGTTGTGTTCTTGTTGGCCCACAAAGGTCCATATGTATAAGTTCCAATGGATTTGATGTTGAGTATTCATTTGATTTGAAGCTTTCTCTTGTCTACTTCCCATGCTGACATTGCTTGCAATTAGTGTTTCAAGGTTTTATGATCTTTGGCATGTCTCTCATTGCTTGTTTAGTGCTGATTTTCACTAGATTATCAAAGTTCATATTGCCCATTCTTCTATTCCATACCAACTTTCATCTATTTGTCTCGTATAGCAATTTTCTCCTTTGATTTTGTTGAGAATATATAAATTATTGGAGGTTCTAATTTAATTTTCCACTAATCTTTACGATCCTGCCTTCCTCATCTCAAAGCATTGAGAATGAAATGTGAGAGTGTGTCCTTGATCACACATTTGGCTAACATTGAGTAGTTATGTTTCAAACTTTCAACATACATGACACTCTCTATTTTAGTCTTTCTACTATCAATACTAAGAATACCTTTTCTAGCTATTCTTGCAGTAGTATTATCTGCAATTGTTACATTTCCTTTGTTTACTTCCTTCAAAGTGAAAACTTGGTCTAGTCCCTTGTCATGTGGCTTGAGCATCCACTGTCAATGTACCATTGATTTCCTTTATTTTGGGAATGAAGTGCAGTTTGTACAAGCATGTATTTCTCCGTCTTCTACTCTTCTTGCTCCTGCTCCTTTTTCCAAACTTTTGTGGATTCTTTATTTTGTTTGGTAAGGGTATCTTCTTCCCTGTTTTGTCTAAGAGATTCTATAATGCCACTTTTATAAAAATGAGATACGTGCCAGTAGTTGTTGGACTTATAATAAACAATATTGTAATCAACTAAAGAGGAAAATGAATTATAGTTTCTATTTGAGAACCCATGAGTGATTATGCCTTTGTTCCTCGCACAATTATTACATGCTCTACAATCTATTGCTTTATGACAAAAGTGATTGCAAGAAAAAAAATAACCAAAGAAAGAGTTATGGTACCGAGTTGTGCGAGGCCACTGTGGTGGAAAATATCGTATCAATTAGTCCTTGTTGTCCTTGTGAGGAAGGCTAGGTTCTTGCGATACATCATTCTCTTTCTTCCAGTTACCTTCATTTTTGATGGAGCTATTGGGAACATCAACATATCTTTTAGGTTGTTCTTCATTCACCTTCTTTGGTGTCTTTGTAGCTTTAGATTTTGAATTTTCTTTAGGATTCATTTGATTCTTATCATAGCCAAGATTAGTCTTAATGAATGGTGATGTTTGACAATTGATAATATCATCTAAGTTTTCAATGCTATTTTCAAACTTCAAGCTTCTATTCAACTAAGTAGTCAACTTCTCTAATTCCTTTCTTAAGAAAACAATTTTAGATTCTAACTTTAACATATTCATTCCTGCTCTTTTAGTTGGATTCTCACGACTTCTTCTATCCTTTTTGCCTCTTCTAGTTGAATCTTTAGGTTGTTAATGGCCTTTTCTGTTTCTTCAAGACTTTGTGATATTTTCTCTTTTGAATCATGATCCTCCTATTCATATTTTTGCAACTGCTCCTTTTGTTTCAAATTCTTTTTCTTAAGCTTCTTTATTTCACTTAAGGGACAAATGAGCTCTTCTTCAAGATCCACTTCCCCATCTGTTTCAGCATTTTCCTCTTCTTATAAATCTATCGTTTCTTTCCATGTGTCTTCATTATTCAAAGCATCAATATTTATTTTGATTTCCATAAAGAGTGTTTCTCACTATCACTATCGAAAATGTTTCACTATTCTCTTCAGATGAGTCATTGCACCGAGTGTAAACGAGGTGCTTACAACCTAGTATGGGGGGAGATCCTGTAATGAATGTCACATGTCACATGTAACGTCACATGTCACATGTAACGTCACATGTCACATTTGTCACGTTACGTTACAACCCAGTATGGGGGAGATGTTGTAACGTTTGTCACATTTGTCACGTTTGTCACGTTACATTACAACCCAGTATGGGGGAGATGTTGTAACGTTTGTCACATTACGTTTATATGTTGGCTCATAACTTATAAAAAATCAAAAGTAATTAAAAATTTCATGTTCGCTCATAACTTATAAAAATAAAAAATAAAAAAATTAAAAGAGAGGGATCCAATTTCTTGAGGGGTAATTTTTTTCTTAATGTGTAAAAAATTTAAGATAAAACAAAAAAAATTACACCTCAAGAAATTGGATCCCTCTCGGTGCTTGATAGATTCGGGTTTGAGATGGATCTACGTTGGTTAAGTTATTTTGAGTAGAGAATCTTCTTTTTCTTATAAGAGTTCTTCTTATTTTCATGCTTGTCCTGTTTGTGGTTCTTTTTTTGTTCATGATGTTTACTCCCTTTCTTTACGTTATGGTCTTCTTCTTCATCTCTACTTTCATTCTTTGCATATGGACACTTAGTTGTAAAATGTCCTACTTTCGTAGAATTAAAGCATTTAAAGGGAAACCTACCTTTGTATTTGCTAGATCCCTTTTGAGTTTTCTCACAAAATGTATTTCCTTTGCATCTGATTCATAGTTGGAACAATCGCTTGATTTTTGTTCTCTGTTATTCATCTTCTTTGATGCTTTGAAATTTGCTTCTTTCTTTGATGGTTTTTCTTTTTTAGTCCTCATTCATATGCAATGAGAATCCCATGCAATTAATCCATTGTCAATTTATCAAGATCATTCATTTCTTCAATAGCAGAAACTTTGGCATAAAAAACTAAGGCCTTAATACCTTTTGTACAATCATCAGATCTTCCACCTTTTCACCAAGTCCTCTGATGGCGTTGAAAACTTCATCCACACAGAGGAGATATGATGCAACATTTTCTCCGTGTTTCATTTGAAAACTCTCCAACTGTCCTCTATGAGTTTGGAGCTTTTCCTTCTTAACCTTGTCATCGCCTTCATAAACATCTTGAAGCTTATCCTAAATTTCTTTTGTTGATTCACAATGCATCACATTGACAAACTTGGATTTTGATCAACTGTACAGGATGGCATTCATGGATTTTGAATTATTTTCCCTAGTCTTCTTCCCAACCACATCTGTTAGTGGAGTTGTTGGGGATGTAGTCACAACTAATTCCCAAATATCAAAACTAAGGTCCATTAGATATGTTGACATCCTTATTATCTATAATGCATAGTCTGTTTTGTCGAACAATGGAGCTCTGTTTGTGGAGAAACCTTCTTGACCAACCATGTGTGCTCCCGAGATCTACCTTCCAACAATTAGATTGTTTATGAAAATACCTGCTCTGATACCAATTGTTGACCACACACACTTATAGAAAGAGGGGGAGTGAATGGATATAAGACAATCTTTTACTTATTTAAATTCAATTACCACAATAAAAAAATCACACATAAGATCTATCAATTACAGAACATGAAACACAAGATTTATGTGGAAACCCTTTTGAGAGAAAACCACAAAAAATTCTCTTTATAACTCTCCATAGGCATCAACCTACTATTACAAATATTCGTAGGTGTCAACATACTGGAGGCACCAATCCCCAATTAAACATCGTTGTACGCACCAACCTACTCTTATGGATCTTCGCAGGCACCAACCTACTGGAGACATCAATCCCTACTACTAAGAACCAACTTAGCAAGAGTCACCAATCTATTCATTTGAGTGGCACCAACCCATAGTTACAATTCTCGATTTCTTGAATATGACTTCTTCAAATGACCATTCGTATTTACATCACCATTCTAATCGCACCTTCTTCACTTCATCTTTCTTCTTGAGAGGTTCCTCTTAATATAGGATAATATTTCTTTTTCGCTCACACTCATTTCCCTTCAATTCTTGTTGAATTTATATCTCTTGAAGACCGTTCATGAAGAGTTGTGTCTATTTGAAAAGACACATTAACCTTTAAGTAAATAATTAATTTCTTTTTATTCTCCTGAAGCCTCACTATCTCCTAGAAAATTTAGGAATTTAATAATGGGCCCATGGTTTTGGAAACCCATGGTATTATATATAAGAGAATTTACTAGAGATAAAAATGGAATTTACCTACGAGCCCATGGTTTTGGAAACCCATGGTATTTTCCCATATTATTACATATAAGAAAGTTAATTGTGCATGCACCCAACATAATCAACATCATTATGCCAAGTCATGGACATGTGGGTTAACCCTCTCTACATATGTTTATTAAAATAATAAATATATGTTGATCAATCCAATGCTTGATTTCCTTTGACATCAATGACAATATTGCTAACACTATGCTTTTCCCAAATGACCTCTATTAACAAAACTCAAGCAAATAGGCTCCATGTAAACCATATGAAACCATAATAAATCAAACAATTAGATCCCATGGACCTAGATCGTAACTCGGGCCATCCTTATTCTTTAGACAACAATGACCAAAATTTTGCATTTGGCTATTTGTTTAATCTTGGCTCTACATCCATAATTTTGTCTTATAAGAAGCAAAATGTTCTTTCTCTTTCAATCACAAAAGCAAAATATCATGGTGCAGTTAATGCTGACATAGAAGCTATGTGGATTTGGAATCTCATGGATGAAATTGGATTTCTAGTTGATGGATCAACTATAGTGTATTGTGGCAATCTAATACAAGACACTGGAAATCCTATTGCTCACATAAGATGGAGCATGTGGAGCTTCACGCTCATTATTTGAGGTAGTTAATATAATATATTATTGTGAATGCTATTTATTGGAGGTTGTATGATCAAATTGGTAATATATTCACGAAGCCACTTGCAAAAGTTAAGTTTGTAAAATCCCATTCTATGCCTACGCTTTAGGAATCTATACTTATGGGGGGTGTATAAAGAAATAGTCAACATACCAATCGACTAGACAATCAATAAGGTATTTGACTAGTAGGTTGGGTTGACCATGGTAGTTGACTCATGTGTAGATAGAGACATAATTCAATTATTTCATTAGACAACTTGAACACTCAAAGTGGACCATGTCCTTCTTACTTCAAGGGAGTTAGTTATGCTTTGGTGCTATATATCGATGGCCTTATGGAACAATCTGTAATGGAAGTGTTTGGAAATATCTTTGGTTCTTTGTATTTCCTCTTTATGAGCTATCCTTGTGCTTAAGCATTGTATTAGTGTAATTGCACGGTGAGGAGCAAGGTTCTCTACACCCCAGTATGAGGGAGATGTTGTCACGTAACATTATGTAACGTGACACTACCGAAAAATAAAAAGGTAATTAAAAAAATCCGTGTTGGCTCACAAAATAAAAATTTAAAACCCATCGAAAAGTAATTAAAAAAATATATGTCAGCCTATATAATAAAAAATTAAAATCATCATAGATCCATCTTAAACCTGGTGCTTATCAAGCACATAGAGGGATCAAATTTCCTGAGATGTAAATTTTTCTAAACTTATAAAAATTTAAGGTTAAAACAATTACACCTCAAGAAATTAGATCCCTCTCGGTGCTTGATAGATTTGGATTTAAAATGGATCTATGCTAGTTAAATATTACCTCTTCTTAAAATATTTAGCTCCTTTATCTATATAATTCCATGGTTCTCCAACACATAACAATATATTTCTTATCCATTTGATTTTTTTGATAAAAAAGCAATTAGGGATAGAGTCTACTAAGTACATAAATATAGAGTAGTTGATGTATAATTTATCAAAGAATATTATTTAGATATGCTCATGACATTTGCATCCTTTGCACAATTTGTACACAAGTTTGAACATTATTTTCTAATTATTGCACCAAGTCTCGGTGCTCTACAACCCAGTATGGGGGAGATGTTGTAAAGTTGGTTCCTAACAAAATAATTAAAAAAATTCACGTTGGCTCATAAAATAAAAAAAATTATGGAAAGTATTTAAAAAAAATCCATGTTGGCTCATAAAATAAAATATTATGAAAAGTAATTAAAAAATCAATGTTCCTTTATAAAATAAAAACTTAAAACTTAAACGTGGATGTATCAATCAAGAGAGATCAAATTTCTTGAGTTTAAATTTAAAAAAAGAAATACAACTCAAGAAATTGGATCCCTCTCGGTGCTTGATAGATACGGGTTTAAGATGGATCTATGCTGGTTTAGAATTGAACCCTATTTTTAGTCCTCGTTAAAGAAGAGAGTATGATTTTAATTTGCAAAACAAATGTTTTGACTATGCATTAATTCATTCTCATCTTATAACTTTCTTTACTTTTTTTTCTTAATTTTCTCCTTTTTAATTTTTTAAAACTCAATTTCTTAATTTTTTGATTCATTGAAGAAGTTATCAATGAAACATTATAGCTTTATTTTTAAATCATAAAAAATAAAATGAAAAACATTCAATGTGAAATATTTTAAATATGTTCTGTAGTAAGCATGCCATTGTTAACTTTCCCTCACTAAAACACAAAAAAATGTTGTTCCTCACCTCTCATATGATGCTTTGTTTTTTATGTGACCAATTTTATATATTTTAATTTAATGTGTTTACGAAAGCAATTATTTTTTGTTATCACAATTATTTTTATTTCTTACTTCTCATATTATGCTTTGTTTTTTATGTGATCAATTTTATATATTTTAATTTAATGTTTTTACGAGGGCAATTATTTTTTGTCATCACAATTATTTTTATGTTCTTATGATTTGTCATTTAATTTTTCAATTTATATATTTAACTTAAAGCTTATTTGTTTCCTCACTTTTTATGTCTCAATAGCCACTTTGTGGCATACTCACTTTTGAATAAATTAACAAGTGAATTTGTCATAAAGTCTAGTCCAAATATGGAAACTAATAAAGTAAATAAGCATTAGGTTGAATTTAAAAATGGAGAATGTAAATGAGAAATGATATGAACATATACAATTTATAATATTTATCACATCAATAAGTATTTGTCCTCATACACAGATTAAAATAAAAATATATAAAATTGGTCATATCAAAACCAAAACATCACTTAGTAAGTGACAATAACCTTTTTTTTTAAAATAAAAATCAATTTTGGCATGAGAAAGTTGTCATAACACTTATAGAAAATTCCATATTAAATATTTTTAAATTCATTTTATGTGTTTTAAAAATAAAATTACACTTTCAAGTATTTATGTCTCATCGATAATTTATTTGATTAATTAAAAAATATAATAAAATAAATTTAAAAATTCTAAAATAGTGGCATGATTCCTCGTGATAAAAACGAGGAATCTGAAACAATGACATGAGACTATATCTCATTGAAAGAACGTATTTGGTGTAAAAATTGATCAATTAAAACCAAAACATCACTTAGGCAGTGACAATAACCCTTTTTTATTTTTATAAAATAAAAGACAACACTAACATGAGAAAATTATCATAAACACTTTCAAAGAATCCCATATTAAATATTTTTAAATTCATTTTATGTATTATAAAAATAAAATTACACTTTTAAGTATTTATGTCTCATTGATAATTTATTTGATTAATTTGAAAATATAATAAAAAATTAAAAGATATTTATAATTTAATTCTTTTAAATATTATTTAAAAAAAATAAATTATAACATGAAACTAAATTATAAAAGAATTATAATATGAAACTAAATTGATGCAAAGCCAAAGCATTAAATTATAATATTTGTTTAGATAGAAATTAATAATTAATTATTGATTTTTTTTTTAATTTAAACTTTTAAAGATTTAAATTGATGCAAAGCCAAGGCACTCAATTATAATATTTGTTTTGATAGAAATTAATAATCAATTAATTATTTAACTATTTATTTAACTATTGACTTTTTTTTAATGTAAACTTTTAAAGTTCTTATTAAAAATAAAGGATTTATAATTGCCAATGTCAACATTAATGCCATTGAAACTCACCTCTAATCACAAAAATATATCTTAAATATAGAATATTCAATGATAAAATGATATAGAAAAAAAAAGAGTATTTATGTTATAGATCCATACAATATGTGGAAAAAAAATAAGAGTATTTATGTTATAGATCCATACAATATGAGGAAAAAAAATAAGAGTATTTATGTTATAGATCCATACAATATGTGGAAAAAAAAAATAGTATTTATGTTATATATTCATACAGTATGTGGAAAAAATCTAGGTATAAAGACAAACTAGATAGTGACACATTAAAAGTATTGAGAATTCACAAAGACAAATTAGAGGCATTGAGAATTCACAAAGAAGATGTTATTTGATGATAACAACTTTATTTTATTTTATTCGTAAGAAAAGAACAATTGCAAAGATATTTCAATTTTTTGGAACAATGAATCTTAATGTTATATTAACCATTAATCTCAATACTTCCATTTTCATATGCAAGGTGGTGCCCTAAATTTGTTAGGTGCCATCATTGTAGACCTAACTAAAATATAACTTTAAAATATATTCAAATTATGAAAATATTGTTATGATTTTGCTGACATATGGCATGTTATTGAAAAAGGAAAGGTTCGACTTAAGGTTCTTGTTTTTTTCCATATTAGTTAAGGTAAGTATCAAATGAAAGTTTCATGCAACTCCACACTCATCCATAATCCATAGGATCAAAACATGGTATATAGACATTCATTATTAATAAAAATCTAAAAACACATTTTCATGTTATAATATACATTTCAAATGGATTATGTCATGATTCTCACTTAATTTAAGTCTTTTGACTTAAATTTTGCATTTATATTATCATTTGTCTAAATTAATATAAAGGATTATGTCACGATTCTCACTTAATTTAAGTCTTTTGACTTAAATTTTGTATTTATATTATCATTTGTCTAAATTAATATAAAGGATTTTAAGACTTAAATTTTGCATTTATATTATCATTTGTCTAAATTAATATAAAGGATTTTTTGCTTGCCTCCAAAAATATTGGTCAACTAAAGAAATTATAAATAATATGCAAGTCTAATGAATAAGAGAGGTTGTAAGGGTTGAATCACGCTGAGAAATTTGTAAAGGAAATTTAAAACTTGGTATACACATTTGCTAGGAATTGTCTCATGTTTTAAGAAGTTAACACATTTATTATAATTAGTTAAAGTTATCAAATATTATCTATAAAAGTGTAAAAACACATAGAAGATCCTATACAAGTATAAACTGAGTAAGCCTTTATCTATGTCAATAAGACGATAGCCCCTATTATATAAGAGTATATTCAATACTATTTTAAACAACACTTTCTAATTGATGAAAATTGAAATAAATCATTATTGAAATTCATAATGCATATTGTATTAAATTGCACTTATTGATTTAACAAATAAATCATATATGGACATAAATCTACCATACAATGAATGGAAAAATTATATTTTGTTGGAAAGGGTAAAAGAAATGCGTATAGAAAAGTTTTTAGGATTGTTGATGAGTGCAAGAAAAATCCCAAAACCTAAATGGAGAACATTAAACTAGCAATAATATTTGTGCCCCTAACGGAATCATGGTGCCTCCATTTCAATGGAAGTTTCCCATTAGAGCTATAAGAAGCTAACCAAGGCATTGATGATGCCATCGCATGATCACAATTACAAGTATAATTAGGATTGAGGGTGTAATTATAAATTATCTTTACAAGGAGTTAAGGTAAAAATCCACAACAAATGAATTCATTCTTATCATGAGAATCCAATTTCCATTCCAAGGCCCAATTCCTTCCACAACAAATGAATTCATTCTTATCATGAGAATCCAATTTCCATTCAAGGCCCAATGCCTTTTATCACATTTAGAGTGAATTATTTGTGTCATATGGATCGAAATTTTCTTAGATTTCAATCATACCTTATGAAGGAATGTTGCTCTGGCAACCTTGTTCTATCAAATATTTTGGACAACATTATTTCAATAAATACATATTTTAAAAATGTGTGTCAATGTGAAATTTCCTAGTAAAATTTCATGCTATATTTAGATACTTGTGAGCCACTTCCGTGCTAAATTTTATTAAAATATGTTTACTCCATAATGCAATTTGCTTAAATTTCTTATGAATATTTGAATGAAACAAATAAATACAAACCATAATTTCTTATGAATGTTTTTAATCTAATTTTATTGTCTTAATTTATGATTTTATAATTATAAGTTGTACTACACAACCATCTTTTTTTTCATTGTCCTTCCCCTTTAACTCTGGTGTCCATTTAGATTTAACAAGAGATTAGCAAGGGGTGGTAGGAGCGGGTGGGGTCTTATTTGACCCTGGAGGGAAAATATTGAATATGTATGCTTAGGGCCTAGGAATAAAAACCAACAATGAAGTAGAATGGCTTGCGCTTTACCAAGGTATGGAAATAGTGTCTCAACACAACATCCATAAACTTCAAGTATTTGGTGACTCCAAGCAAGTGATTCAAAAAATGCGCAACCACTTTAAGGAAAATGCATCAAGCTATGGAAGGATCCAAAAGCGTATTCTAAATCTAGTCAAGCATGCTAATGTGATCTTTTATCATATAAGAAGAGAGAATACTAGCCTGGTTGATGATCTCGCCAATCAAGGCTCCAAGAACGATCAAGGAATAATAGACTACATGAATCAAACAATGGTTAAAAAATGGATCCTGTGATCCTTGATCAAAGAAAAACCTTCAATTATGGCCATGAGGACAATAGAAAATCTAAAAGCATTAGGATAAAGAATGGGTATTCTCCAACCCACACTATAAGATTCCCTCCTGTAGTTCAATACAAATGGCGAACAACTGGCATATTACATGGAGATTAGGCATGGGGCATGAGTTTCTCCATGGCAGATAGGTGTATTAATCAATTAAATTCCATTGAAGGCAATGGTCATCCATTCCCCTCCTCCGTGCAGGCTCCCACATGTGAAGTGAAGGGAAGTTATTGTGACATGACTAGGAAGGGGATGGATGTATATTTCAAGGTTGGAACAACCCATAATTCCATCGCATTTGATGCCGAAGCAAGAGAGGAACCGTCTATGTTTGGGAATGAAGCGCAAGAGCCGCCTGAAAACTTCAAAAATTTCAGCTAGCTCTCTTTAGACTAGGAGAATTCCCCCCCTTCTCTCATGGAAACTCCCTCAATCCTGGGTGTCAAGGAAAAATTTCTTCATAGCGCTGGGATAAGTGGGGTGCGTTTAAAAATGGCAATCTATCTAGAGCTACAAAGGATGAAGCGAACATGTATCCTTGGAGGGATATATTTGCAAATCTTAGGGGAAACATGGAGGACTACAAAAACATGCTCAGAGTAGTCCACAAATATGCTAGAAGGGTTCTACAATTTGTCTCTTCCCTGAAAGAGGAGACACACCACAACAAAAATCGCTTGGCCTACATGGAGTGATGCATTGAGGACTTATATGGCAATATAAGGGAGCTTATGGCGTCAATGGAAGAAGTAAGGAAGGAACTTAGTCAGCTAGTAAAAATGAATCACTGTAGCCATTGTCAAGGAAGGAACTTAGTCAGCTAGTAAAAATGAATCACTGTAGCCACTGTCAGGAATATCCCATCAATGAAGCACATCCTATGGAAGAAGCTTCTCTTCTACAACCAATAAACGAAATTTCGGGCAAGATAGAATATAAAGATGGATATTTATAATAGTTTTTAGAATATGTTTTTGTATCTTTTTATGTAATCAGTTTATCAGGGTTTATAGCACCTATACCTTGGAAGAAGATGGAAAACTAGATGGAAAATTTTGGCAATATATTGAATTGTATGTCGAAGGGACACTATCATTAAAAGGCAGAATTTTGAAAAGCTTCTCTTGTAGAATCTCTATAAAGAATGGTTGTGCTCAACCTTTTTTCTAATATAAATATTTTCTCTATTTTTGTTTTAAAAAAAAAAGAGATTACCCAAACAAAGTTGTGATGTATGAAATCAATAGATCCTTATTTGGAAATGTCCCCTCACTAAGTGAGTCATAGCCTCATATACATGGATAAGACTTCAATCTTAGTCTCGAGATTTAAACATCCTCATCACTATTTGTATAATCTTTAAGGACACTCATCACCATGCAAACATGAAGATTATTTCTATATTGGAAACCAAATCTTAACATACTACTCGTCGCCCATGGTCCCTTGTATTCACACGTGAAAATAAAATATTGTATTGATATTTGAGGTGATAGAGATAGCACTTTGCCCATCATAGTGCCACCCTTATATGATCATGTTGGCTCATAAAATAAGATCCATCTAAATGATGCTTATGAGCAATATTTTATAGCATTTGAAAAAGGTAATAACGGGAAGATGCCCACCAAATGGTTCCATTTGTTTAAGAAAATGATAACAATTTTATATTCTATAAAAGTTGTTTTCAAGTACTATATTGGATATCCAGGTCTTCTAATTGGAATGTGAGAGCCTCTTTATTAATGTTTCCTCTTCAACTTACTTTTACAACAGTTTTATTGAGTAATATTTCCTCTTTAACTTACTCTTACAACAATTTGCTTCACCTAAAAAGATGGAACATGTACCTGTTACTACCTGTGCCCTGCAAGACTATATAATACAAACTCTTTTAATATTTAAACTAAGAACGATGATAATACCACTTTATAAGAACATCAAATTCATTCCCTTGGTTATTAAAAAGGTGTGCCTATCCTTTCATTGTCCCAAGTGGAAGAGCACCATATGTAATACAACAACAATGTTTAATAAATATTTGGATGTTTTGAAAATTCCTAAAATCATCTTGGATTCAATAACAAGAGGCTTAAACTTGTTATAATGGTGTTCAATTATCTCAACCCCAAAAGAGACACAAATATCCTATATGAGTGAAAAACAAAAACAACTAAGATCCCCACAATGTTTAATAAATATTTGGATGTTTTGAAAATTCCTAAAATCATTTTGGCTTCAATAATAAGAGGCTTAAACTTATTATAATAGTATTCAATTATCTCAACCCCAGAAGAGACACAAATACCCTATATGAGTGACAAACAACTAAGATCCCCACATACATGGATCTTATCATCCTTTAATCTTGACGATGCTCTACTGCATGTATATCTTATAAATTCATCACCCATCATCTAAATCTCATCAATGCCGTTTATAACATTAATAATTGGACACCATTCCTACATTACACACAACACAGTTTGAAAGTGGAACATGCTTCTTCCCTTGTCTAGTATGAATAGTACAATATTAACCTAGTGCATTCACTTTTCCAAACACTTCCATATTAAGAAGTGAATGGGACAACAATAGATCTCAATAGTGAATCAATGCCCAATGTGTTGGAGAAAGTTTTTGAATATAGAAAATAAAATAAATTTGTATTCAATAATTTAATAGAGTCTATCTTTGGATGACTCAATAAGCATACTCCACTATCATAATGTTATGCATCCAAGGAATCCACAAACCTTTTGCAACAAAGGACAATAGGCCACTAAGACCCATGTTTATAACTATAATTAAGATTTGTCATTCTAACATACCTAACATTATAGACATAGTTGCACATACCTTGCAAACACAACCAACTCTAGAAGAGATGATTCACATTGAATATCAACATTGACTAGGAGTGTAATATCCTAGTTTTGATCCCATAACATTGATGTAAATGTATGTAATGAAATGACTATAAGCTATACATATGTCATTTGTAATTGTAAATTTAATATATTAGGGGAATTTTGAGGTAAAAAATGGGTTTCAAAACAAAAAATGTACTATCAAAATCAACTTTTAAAGAACCAATCACATTCTAGAGGATGACATCATATATAATGGTTGAGGTGGCATTGGTTGAGTTAAAGATGCTTATTTATCAAATTCTAAAGAGAATAAAAACCCATAGTTAATCATATAAATGCTGTAAGTAAAATACTCATAATGAAAATAGTACTCTTAGATTCCTTTTGAATATAATATAAATGTACTGAAGTACCTTAAAGTACTTAGAAAAAAAATACTCTTTATGTTTCAATATAAAGTAAATAAATTACAAATACAAAACTTTATTCAAAATCAAAACTATAAAATCACTTTTCAATATATAACATATATATTTAAATAATAAATTATTAATACTAGAAAAATAAAATTTCTATTCAAAATCATATAAATAATTTACATAAAATAATATATAATTTTAAAACTTTATTTAAATAAATTATAATATATGGATAAATTTACAATATAATGATAATGTATAATTTATAATTGATGAAGTTTTAAAACTTTATATAAAAATAAGTACTATCTAACTAAAATCAAAATATGTATATAATACATAATTTAAAATTCTTTTAAACTTTAAAAATCTTATTGAAAATACTATTTAACTAAAATCAAAATATGTATATAATACATAATTTAAAATTCTTTTAAACTTTAAAAATCTTATTGAATACGTACCATTCTACCTTAATGTTTGAGATATGATAGGATATTTAAACTTTTAAAACCTTTAAGATCTAAACTTTTTAAACTTTATGTTATGGATAAGAAATACAAGAATCTTTTTTCCAACAGAGGGATATTAGATTCTTATGAAAAGATAATCCATGAATATATTATTGTATTTTAGTATTAAGTACATAATTTTAAATCCATAAATATGTGGAATAATTACTATTTATATAATATATAATTTTAAATTTAAGAATATTAATATAAATGTGATAAGTTTTATGAGATACAAGATAATAAATAAAAAGAAAAATAAATTTGTAAAAGATATAAATTAAAACAAATGAAAAATATATGTGTTGATTACTAAATGAATATATAAAATAAATATTTGGTTATCTAAATTATAAATATGTAATATCTATAAAGATCTATGAGTTAATTAAGTATTCATAAATAAAAATAGATTTAAATAATGCATATATTTATATAAATAGATTATTAATATTTAAATAATGTTAGTATTTATATAAATAAATCATTAAGTTTTAGTTTTAATGAATTTAAGTTAGTTTTATATAATAGTTAACCAACATATTTGATAAATATTGAAATATAAGTTGGATTTCTATGATTAGATGACTGATTTTTATTTTTAATGAATATAAGTTAAATTTATATAATAAATATATATTTTAAAAGAAATAACAATTTATCCATATAATTTTTATTTATGTTTAAAATTCAAAATTATACATGTTATTATACTCATTTTGAATATTGAATAAGTTATATTTCAAAATTTAAATTAATATATTTTATTTTATTTTATGAGTGCATTACTTTTTACTTTATAAGTACATTCATCGTATTATATTCAAAAGAAATTTATGTATTCAACAGTAATATTTTTAGTCACATCAAATAACGATTTTTTTATTGATTTTATTTTAGAGATCTTTTGAATTTAATTTAACCATAGTTACATTGATTGTAGTGTAAGATGTGAGTTGTGAATATATCTCCCCCACAAAATGCCCAACTTGTAATATTTTATTATATCTCTTAGGAGGCCCATTTTAGACCTCACAATTCCCCTAATCGGATAATATAAACACATCACAAGATGCAGAAGAACAAGGACAAAAAATGGGGGGCTATGAGTCCATGAGAAGAGAAAGAAAAATGGTTCCCTTAACCTATCCGAAGTTCCATAACCTTATTATTTTATTAGGGGAAGGAAATATGGAATAATGTATTTTTTAACTATCCTAAAGTTCCTTACCCATTGCTTTATGATGATTATATAACCTTGGGATACCAAAGTGAGATAGGCACATAGTGTCTGTTTAGTATGCATATATATCTATGATGGTAGGAATGAAAAGTATCTCTCCCTTTCATTATTCACTTTCACTCTCCCTTGAGTTCTCTATGAGGTAAAATTCCATAGTATTATTGTAATAAAATTATGGGAAATTGATGCCATGGAATGATGACAATGTGTACATGTGATTGTTGATGTTAATAGGAATTAGCTATAGTTGATAATCCATGGAATCCTAGTAAAGAAATTTCTTGGTCAGCCATGTTGCAACCTTGGAGGAAAGTGGAATAACCCAAGAGACTGTTTAGAAGAGAAGGGGATCCTAGTCCTTGGGTTTTATAGGCCGATGGGAAAGGGGTTTATGTTATAGCATTAATTAGTACCCCAATGATCCTAGTGGCACCTTGATAACCCTAACAACATCAAGGTGACGCTAATGGCACTAGAGCCTCCCAAACAACATCCGATTACCCCTAATTCGGCTCCAAATGTTCCTAATATCATTGGGAGAGGCCCTAATAGCTACTTATGACCTTGAAATCCACATTAGGGTAATCCAAAATGATGGTCACCACCTTAGGACCAATCACTTGAGTCAAGACAAATACCCTATGGGAATAGTAGCAGTGGTCTCTCCCTTGCTATGTTAATGTTAAGTCTTAGTTGTTAGGGAAAATTTCCAACAACAAAACTAGTGGCTCTATTAGGCCCAGTTGAGACTGTTGTTCCTGTTGGTTGTGGAGCTAGATCTTCCAGTCTCATAGATGATATTGTCTTAGCCATGCACCTCAGAGGAATGTACACTCATTCCCCAACCTTGGGGTTCGGGGGCAATGCCCCCAAGTTATGGGGGTGCGGGGGCAGCGCCCCTGAGAAAAAATTTTGGGGTTGTTTTCACCAACAGTTTATGGGCCCATGGTTTTGGGTAACCCGTGGTATTTTCCCATTGTATTTCCCTTATAAAAGAAAGACATTGTAATACAGATAGAGTTGATGTATTAGGTATTATGCATTGTAAAGATCTCTGAAATCAAGAAGAGAGACTGTGAGACAGTGAAGAGGAAGTGCAATGGCTGTGTTGCAGGTTGTATCTCTTCACTTTGCCGGACGATATAATAATAAGGACTGGCAACTTCAGTGTGGACGTATCCCATCTTGGGTAAACCATGATATATCTGTGTCTCTCTTGTAATGTATATGTGCGATTATATTTGCATTTCTGTATATTGTTATTGCTCTGCGATCCTGTTTTTCTAACAATTGGTATCGGAGCCAAAGGTCTATTTGGCAGATAAACCCGCAGGAAACTAGGGTTTCTGGTTCGAGTGGTAGCAATGGAAGAAGAAGGAAAGTGTAAGGACGAGAAGTTTAACGGCCAAAACTTCCACTTATGGAAGATGCAAATGGAGGACTATCTGTACCAAAAGGATCTATTCCTGCCATTGAGAGGAAGAGCAAAGCAGCCGGCGGCCATGAAGGACGAGGAATGGGAGGTTCTTGACAGAAAGGCTCTGGGAATAATACGGCTGAGCCTGGCTTCGTCGGTGGCTTTCAATATCTCAAAAGAAACGACAACGAAGGGTTTGATGAGCGCACTGGGTAAGCTGTATGAAAAACCCTCGGCCTCGAACAAGATATTTCTAATGAAGCGTTTATTTAATATGAAGATGTATGAAGGTGGATCTGTTACTGATCATTTAAATGAGTTTAATACGGTTACAAATCAACTAAGTTATGTAAGTGTGAAGTTTGATGATGAGGTTAGGGCTCTTCTAATCTTGTGTTCATTGCCAGAAAGTTGGAATAGATTGGTCATGGCTGTAAGTATCTATGTCTTTGGTTCAAACACCTTGAAATTTGATGATGATATTGGTGTTATTCTTAGCGAGAAAATGTGAAGAAAAAGTACAGGTGAGACATCAGGTAATGCGTTGACCATGGAGAGCAGGGGAAGACAAAAGGAGAGAGGAAAGAGACAAGGTAATCGTGGCAAGTCTAAAATAGGCAGATCCAAGTCCAGACTGGGAAAGATAGAGTGTTGGAACTGTGGAAAGAAAGGACATCTGAAGAAAGACTGCAGATCTCTAAAGAAGAAAGGAGATGCACAGCAGGAAACTACTCAGGAAGCAATTGTAGCAGGTGATGTGTTACGAGATGCTTTGATTCTTGCATTAGATAATACTAGTGATTATTGGGTAGTAGATTCAGGGGCTTCATGTCATGCTACACCCCATAGGAAATACTTTCATGATTATGTTTTAGACGATTTTGGACATGTTTTATTGGGTGATGATGAGCCATGTAAAATTGTTGGAAAGGGTAAGGTATGGATAAAAGTTAAGAATGGAATTGATTGGTTGTTGAAAGATGTAAGGCATATTCCTGCTATGAAAAAAAATCTGATCTCAACAGGGCAGTTGGGAGATGGCGGCTATCTATCTACATTTGGAGAAAAGTGGTGGAAGCTCACTAAAGGATCAATGGCGATAGCAAAAGGAGATAGGGTAGTTATGTTGTATTTATGTCCTCATGATACTGACCATACTATCTCTTTAGCTTCCACATGAATAGATACAACATTGTGGCATCATAGGTTTGGCCACATGAGTGAGAAAGGGATGCATATTCTCCACTCAAGGAAGTTGCTGCCAGATTTGAAGCAGGTAAGCTTGGAATTCTGTGAAAACTGTGTTTATGGAAAATAGAAGAGAGTCATATTTCTCAGGGTTGGGAAACAGAAGAAGAATGAAAAGTTAGAGCTTGTGCATACAGATGTATGGGGACCAGCTCAGGTACAATCTCTTAGTGGCTCTCATTATTATGTTACATTTATTGATGATGCAACTAGAAAAACTTGGGACAAAAATCTGATGTGTTTGATACTTTTAAGAAGTGGAAAGCTTTGGTTGAGAATGAGACAGGAAAAAGGTTGAAGTGTCTCAGATCTGATAATGGAGGTGAGTACTGCGGCAAGGAGTTTGATAGTTACTGTTCATACCATGGGATTCGTAGAGAGAAGACAGTCCCAGGAACACCACAAGAAAACGGTGTGTCTGAAAGGATAAACAGAACGATCATGAAGTGTGCAAGGTGTATGAGATTGCATGCAGGGTTGCCCTTACAGTTTTGGGCAGATGCTGTAAATACTGCTATTTATTTAATAAACAGAGGGCCTTCAAGTGCTTTGGATGGTGGCATTCCAGAGGAGGCATGGACAGGTAAAAAGGTAAACCACTCATTTCTGAGAACGTTTGGTTGTGAAGCATTTGTCCATATTGATAAAGTAAATAGAACAAAGCTTGAAGTTAAATCCAAGACATGTACCTTTATTGGATATGGGGTTGATGAATTTGGTTATCGCTTATGGGATTATGAAAATAACAAAATCATCAGGAGTAGAGATGTGATATTCAATGAAAAGGTCATGTATAAAGATCAGTTGCAGGGAAAGAAACAGGAAAAGGAAAACATAGAGTACACAGTACTTGATGAAATTAAAGAAAATGAAGTTCCAAAGGTGCCAGAAAATCAAGAACAACAACAAGTACCTGAAACTCCTGCAAGTGCAAGAAGATCTACCAGGTTAAGTAGACTCCCTGAACGATACTCTCCTTCAATGTATTATTTATTGATGATTGATGCTGGTGAACCAGAGTGTTATGAAGAAGCAATGCAGGTGGAAACTATAAAGAAGTGGGAGCAAGGCATGAATGAAGAGATGGACTCATTGGTAGGAAACCAGACTTGGGATTTGGTTCATTTGCATGCTGCTAAAAGAGCATTGCAGAACAAATGGATTTACAGGTTGAAGGAAGAAGAAGGAGGTAAGAAATGGTACAAGTCGAGACTTGTTGTAAAGGGGTTTGCATAGAAGAAAGGTATATATTTTGATGAAATATTTTCTCCTGTTGTTAAGATGACTTCAATTAGGAGTATCTTAAGTCTAGTGGCGTTAGAAGATTTGCATCTTGAACAGTTAGATGTAAAAACAACCTTTCTCCATGGGGATTTGGAGGAAGAGATATATGCGGCAGCCACAAGGGTATGAGGTCAAAGGTAAAGAGAACTTGGTTTGCAGGTTGAAAAATAGCTTATATGGCTTGAAGCAAGCTCCAAGGAAGTGGTATTTAAAATTTGTCAGGTTTATGACAAAACAAGGTTATAGTAGATGTCATTCTGACCACTGTGTTTATTTCAAGAGGCTAGATAATGTAAGTTATATTATCTTGTTATTGTATGTGGATGGCATGCTTGTTGCAGGGTCTAACATGTAGGATATAAATGTGCTCAAAAGGAAGTTACCTAATTCATTTGCGATGAAGGATTTGGGTGCTGCAAAGCAAATCCTTGGTATGAGAATAACAAGAGACAGGAAAAATCGCAAATTGACATTGTCTTAGGGTGTGTACATACAAAAGGTGTTGGAGAGGTTCAGAATGCAGAATGAAAAATCAGTTAGTACACCTTTGACCAGCCATTTTAGTCTAAGTAAGGAAATGTGCCCCAAGACACAAGAAGAGACAAATTACATGTCCAAGATTCCCTATCAATCAACAATTGGCAGTTTGATGTATGCCATGGTGTGCAAAAGACCATATATTGCACATGCAATGGGAGTTGTGAGCAGATATATGAACAATCCAGGTAAAGAACATTGGAAGGAAGTACAATGGATTCTCAGGTATTTGAGAGGTACGTACTACTCAGGCATTATGTTTTGGAGGTTCAGACACTATTCTATAGGGATATATTGATGTAGATATGGCAGGTGATAAGGATAGTAGGAGGAGCACCACAGGGTATGTGTTTACTGTAGGTGGAACACCAGTAAGTTGGATTTCGAGATTGCAAAAGGTTGTTGCACTTTCAACAACAGAAGCAGAGTATGTTGCTGTTACAGAGGCCAGTAAAGAGATGATTTGATTGCAGAGGTTTATGGAGGAAGTGGGTAAGAAGCAGAAGGATAACAGGTTGTATAGTGACAGCCAGAGTGCCATTCATCTTGTAAAGAACTCAGCATTCCATCCCAGGAATAAACATATACAGCTCAAGTACCATTTAATACGCTCTGTTATGGAAGATGAACTGTTGAAGCTGGAAAAGATATATACTAGCTAGAATCCTGCAAACATGTTCACAAAGGTAGTGACCAGAGAGAAATTGAGTTCTTGCTCGATTTCAGTTGGCCTTCTAGCATGAAGGTGAAGATGAGAAAGTTCCAAGTCCAAGGTCCAGCAAGTACAACAGCGGTGGATTTGTTGTGATTAGTCTCCAAGTGGGAGATTGTTGGTTGTGGAGCTAGATCTTCCAGTCTCATAGATGATATTGTCTTAGCCGTGCACCTCAGGGGACTGTACACTCATTCCCAAGAAAAATTTTTGGGGCTATTTTCGCCAACAGTTTACAGGCCCATGATTTTGGGTAACCCGTGGTATTTTCCCATTGTATTTACCTTATAAAAGAAAGACATTGTAATACAGTTAGTGTTGATGTATTAGGTATTATGCATTGTAAAGATCTCTGAGATCAAGAAGAGAGACTGTGAGATAGTGAAGAGGAAGTGCAGCGGCTATGCTGCAGGTTGTATCCCTTCACTTTGCTGGACGGTATAATAATAAGGACTGACAACTTCAGTGTGGATGTAGCCCATCTTGGGTGAACCACGATATATCTGTGTCTCTCTTGTAATGTATATGTGTGATTATATTTGCATTTCTGTTTATTGTTATTGCTCTGCGATCTTGTTTTTCTAACAATTCCAGCCTTAATTAGGTGTTCTAGAAGCCATTTTATCCTCATCCTAGGTTCCAACCTTGAAACTCCCTGAGAGTTAGCAAATTTCTAAGTTTTGGACCCCTTTCATCTTGCTATAGGTGTCCACAGGCCCTTTAGAAGCCATAGAAGCGTGGGATATGATGTCCATGCACCCTGCTTTATAAGAAGTGTATCGCCATGCACCTTTCTTTCATAACAGGTGCGTGGGGCCTCTAAAGCAAGGTTTTTGCTCTGTTTTCATCCCTTTTTCTACCATGTTTGCTTATGTTATGGGTCTTTGAAATTGTTCAGAAGGTTGCAACCCACTGTTTAGGGTTTTTTTATTGTTTGAAATACTTCCTTTAGGTTTTGGATTAGCTTCATTAGGTGAAGAAAACAAAAAACTTGTTTGTTTAGTACCTTTTCTTCTTGTTTGATTACATTTTCATTAATAGTTTGCAGTTCCATTTTTCCTTCCAGTTCATGCAAGAGTATCTAGGTATTTTGATATCCTTGGTAGTGTTTGTATATAAAAGAAGAAGATTATATGTATTTTCATTAGATTTTTCTCTTGAGGATCATAAAGAATTGCTTGCTTTGGTTACAATAATTTCCTTAAAAACTTGCATCTTGCTTAGGTTTTGAAAGGATTTGCTTGGTTTTTTATGCGTTTTGTAAGTTGTTTGTTGTCAAGCATCTATTTCAAAATTTGAAGTGGTATTTTACATTTGTAAGTTATCTCTTTTGTATCTATCTTAGTTGACAAAATCATCATTTCTCACTTTTTCACCTCTTTGAGTAATAACAACCTTTAAAAGCGACGTAACTAAAATGAAATAGACCTGTTTTTCCTTGATAGAAAACCAACAGTAGTCTAGGTTCTAGGGCCTTGGGTGTAGGTTTGGAGAGTCAATTATCTAAGGCCATGTAAGACAAAACTAGAAGTTGACTAATTGAGTGTAAAATCCATTAGTTGCAAGTGACACTTACTGGAAAATCACGCCTCACATGTGTGTGAAGCACAAGGTCAGGCTAAGAAAACAAGTGATATTTTCCTTTCATTTGTTTGTTTTGTGGGCTATGTGAGTATGTGGGGTCTAGGTGAAGTGAGAATTCCTTAGGGTGACACCACTTCTCTCTGGAGTTTCGGGTCTAGGACTTAGTCCTACATTCCATGCCCATTCATAGACACCTAGCTCATGATTATCAATTGTGAATTGGTAGCCATATTTGCTTATCCTAAGTTTCTCTTTGGTAAGTGCAAGCAAGAAGTGCTTATGGTACTTGAGACAGACACATAACATCTGGCTCAACTCCCTTAGAGTGTACTCGTCTTCATGAGGGTACTTGAACCTTGGGTGATTGTTGTGTGAGGGTTACAATAACTATATATCACACCTTTGCTGTTTGGACTTGGGATCTAATCATCTTATGATTACCTATAGAAGTCCCATGTTTGTATCTTCACTAATTTAACTTAGGGATTGACCACCCCAATTTGATTTTTGGTAGAGTGATTTTCTTGCTTGTATCTTATAGAGTCTTTTATAGGAGTGTGTTGATTGCAATTTTTTGACCCCATAGAAGGCCTTAGATATTTTCTTGTTTAATCATCGGATATGGTTAAAGTTATTGAAAAGACCAACCAAGGGACCCATGTGCAAGGGGATCCTTGTGATTTTCCTTACTTTGGAAATGTTGCCGCTCCCTTGATGGCCACCTTAAATCTTCCTTGTTACACTATAAGGCTGTCGGTTTGGCTGTTTCCCACTTTGAATGTCCTAAATCGTCTTGACGCTTTTCAAATAATCCATGAATGTCAAGATCATCAAAACCATTTTCCTTCTTCACTAGGAACACATGTTATTCCTCCTTCCACAACATTTGGTGAAATCCTAGCTACTAGTAACTAGAAGTATAAAAGGAATAGAAAGAAGAAGAATAAGAATAAGATGCGAAGATAAAGGGGCATGTCAGTAGCCATTGTAAGTCACGTTGGGGGAAATTCCCCATCCAATGCAAGTCATGCTAGGGGAAAGTCACCAATCACTGCAATTCATACAAGGGATAGGTCACCAGTCAGTGCAAGTCATATTGGAGATCAACAACAAACCATTGCAAGTCATGTTGGGTGAAAACCACCAATCATTGCAAGTAATACTATAGTAAATTCACCAATCACTGCGAGTCATACTAGAGACAAGTCACCAGTCACTGTAAGTCATATTAGAGACATGCAACCAGTTACTACAAGTTATGCTAGGGGAAAGCAATAGGTTGTTTCAAGTCATGTTGGGGCTAAACAACTGGCCAATGTAAGTCATGCTAGGATTATTGATATTGTTGAGAAACGTAAAATAATAGGACATAAATCTAAGTTCCCTTGTAATCTTTGCAAGGGATATCACCTTACTCATCTGTGCCTTTTTATTCCAAAGGTACAAAGAGTGCGGTCCCTGTCTCAAGGATATTTTTCTCTTAAGAAACCTATGGTTTCGCAGAATCCTATTCAACCTTTGGTTGATAAAGTGGTCGAGTCAATTTAATTTTTGAAAAATCCCACTCTTCCCTTAGAGAGTGCTAAGATTGAAGTGGTCAAACTGATGCAATCTTTGATAAATCCCACTCTCCCCTTGTAAAGTGACAATATTGAAGTGCTCAAACCAATGCAATCTTTGGTTGATCCCACTCTTCCCTTAGGGAGTTTCAAGATTGAAGCAGTCGATCTAATGCAATCTTCGGTCGATCCCCACTCTTCTGTTAGAGATTCATGTGACTATCGCTCAAGTATTCTTTATTTCCAATTCAAAAACTTACGGACAAGGGGGGAATTCATTCACTTTGAGTGAGCCCACACCAAGATCTAGGATTGCTTCCTTTGATTGGAATAGTCTAGTCAGGATTCACCTTCCACCTTCTGCACCCTTTCAAATAAGGGTTCAAGTTAAATCTCAACCATTTTTCAATGTATTGTAGATGAAGGAGCCTTTGTTACTATTTTATCTGCTTATGCTTGGATAGGATTGGGTTCTCCCTACCTTATGTTAGCTTCCAATTAGGTACTATATTTTGATATAAGACTTAGTAAGTCCTTGGGGATTCTTCCTCAATTTCCTATTATGTTAGGGGGGAAGACTATCCTGATCAATTTTGTTATTATGGAAGGCCCGTTAGACTTCAATATGCTCCCTATACATGATTATGTATATACTATGAATGCTATGGTTCCTACGCTCTTTCGTGTGAGAATTTTCCTAACAACATAAGCATTGGCGCTATTGATTAGCTTTCATTTATTGATCCTCCTCATTGCCCAACTTTAGACCAAGCATCCACTTTGTTTATTTTAAGTTTTTTGGTAGACACCACCTCGCCATGTGTCCAATTTCTATTGAGAAGGAGCCTCTGAGTTCATGCTCATATTCTTGGGACTTGGTCCTGATAGTTGATCAAGTGGTTTATCCAATTGGAGCCAATTCTCCCCATGTTGATCCAAGTGAGTGTTTTGAGATATGTTCTATCTAAGATTACATTCTTTCCTCGGATGAAGCTTTCTTCAAAGTTATGATCGAGTCTAACATTCCTTTAGAGATTTAAATCCTTTCCAAAGATCATATCCTTGGATTGGACCTAATTGAAATCAAATCTAGTCTCGATTTTCCTTTTGAATATGATATTGTTGTTTGTGGATCCTCATACAATGGAACTTTTAAGTCTCTGGAATCTGCCATTGAGATGCAAATCAATGTTCCTTATGAGTTTGATTATTTTTTGTAGATTATTATACTCTTGTGATGATGAGTCTATTCCTGTAGAATCTATTATTACTTTCATCTTTGATCTTAGTCATGAGTTTGATCTTATTGATCATAGGTCCTCATGCCTTGGTGTTCTTGAGTTTTCACTAGTGGAATCTCCCTTGGTAATGAATATTGTAGAAGACAATGAAGTTGAAGATACCTCTATTAAAGTAACTCGTATCAAATCTTTCATTTTAGATTTTTTAGATATGATCATGGTATAATTGTTTGTTGGATACATAAATTTAAGA
Organism: Larix kaempferi; assembly: GCA_027924585.1. Lineage (NCBI taxonomy): Eukaryota > Viridiplantae > Streptophyta > Pinopsida > Pinales > Pinaceae > Larix > Larix kaempferi. The sequence goes on from BSBM01000938.1 coordinate 6,444,931, forward strand.
TGGATTCTTGGTTGCTTAGGGATCATGCTTTACATGTTGTTGATTCGGTCAAGTATATCTAGAAATTTGTGTATAAAGTTAGATCTTCCCTCCGTCATGATGCATTTGAACCTTTTTCCACCCGAATTTACCATAGTGTTGTCCCTATTGGATATTGGTGCATCAATCCTCTCTATTTGCATTTTTCACTAGTCCAGAAAAAGAGCCATTTTTGTTCATTATGCATTTGCCTTTGCTCACTACTACTTGCACACTGATGACTAATGCTTCACTACAAATTTCATACTGCCATTGCATTCATTATGTTGCTCGTCACCTGCGTCCATTACATTTGCATTTTGGACTCTATCCTTGGAAGAAACATGCTGATGAGTGTCCACCTATTTCCCAACACCTTTTTTGCATTTTTGTTTTGCATAGGTATATTCCATGCGCTTGGAACATGGTTTCATGACTTGTGACACTCAATTCTTCTGTTGTATTATAGCATTCTTTACTCTTTTTCATGCTTTATAACATGACAACAAAAAAAAATTCAAATATTTATAAAAAATAGAGAGGGGTAAAGATCTTAGATTTCCATTTGTATTAAGATAGCAAGTCAATTGTATCACCCTTGAATAAAGAACCAATTTTATGTCTTCTCAACAAGTTGGGTGCTTAATATTTCCTAAGGAAACTAAACCATGATATATGAGATTGTAGTCCTCTGATTGGTTACTCTTTCAATCATCATGGATAATTTGTCAATGCCTCTTGCATTGCAGATTTATATCATTGTTCCTTTTGTGTCAAATGTTGCCCAAGTCAACATTGTGTTGTGCTAATGTTCAAGGGTTATCTTAAACATGTGTTGGCCATTCCTCTGTTTCTATGACCATGCAATCTGACCTTACCCATTGACAAGTTACTCTCAATTTGTATCATCATAAATAATTTTAATACTCATGCTGGTGCAGAAGGTCCCCATTTGAGTTCTCACTAGCGATTCATTTCTCACTGATGATGACACATTGCTCTAAGAAGTTGACTTGGAGTCGTTAGCACCCTAGGCCTGCTTTAATCATGGGTAGGTTACCTTGCGCTCAATATTTTACATCACATCAATGGTCGCTGACTGATCAGTTTCCCATATGTTCGATAGCAAGACGTTTATTCACATTTTGGGATTCATGTTGTACCTTAGATTCCATTTTCATCATTGGTGGAAGTCCTTGTCTCTGTTAATGAATTTCATTATTGGTTATTTCTCAAGGGGTCTTTTCATGTGCTATTTACATCTTGTGCATGCGAGAGACATACTTGATGGAATGTCCCTGCAAAATATTTGTCCAAGACCTTTACAAAAGAAATTAGTTATACTTCCTTGCATTGGTTGATGAGGGATTCCTTAATGCCTCCCTTCCAATGGATCTCTTCCCATCAACTTCGGCTCATTTTTCTTTGGGAAAGGGATTTAGAGATATTCTTAGTAACTTGGGCTTGCATTCATCAGTGGCAAGTTCCCTCTTTATTAATAGTGGAAATACATCAATGCCCCCATGCTTGACAGATTCTACAAGTGTTCGACTCCAACACTTCTATTCACACTTTCTAAAATGTGCTAAGTACCTTGACACCCATTATCATCATCATTGGGTTGTCTCGTGTTTGTTAATGGTATGCATCAGTGATTGCTAATCAAATGGAGTTCCCCATGTTCGACGCCAGATCATTTATTCACATGGTAAGGAGACACACATCTAGACGATTTGGATGGAATACCTTGGGCTACAATAGCACTGCGCCATTTTCTATTGCATGAGTTGTGCAAGACTATACCATATATTATATAACATTGATACCATATGGAGAACCAGTTTGTAGTCACTTTAGTTCCAATTTTTCTCCTGATATATATTGAGACATAGATCCACTTTGTATTTGCTTGTGTCTATTATCTATTTTTACATGGATCCACTGTGTATCTTTATTATGGCCACGATTAAGCATAGTATATACTTCATGGATCAACGTTGTACTTGATTTGGTGGCCATGCTTACTTACACTTGGGCATGGGGTATGCCCGCCTTGAGGAAAGAAAGATTATTTGACACACTGATATGTTTTGTAGGTACTTTTTGGGGATAATGCCTTGGGACCTCTGCCTAAGATCACTTGGATCCTTTTCCCAAGTATTATAATTTATTTCGGTCGTCATCTTCCCTTCTAACCACACACATTAGGGCGCATATGTTATAACACCAATCGGCACCCCAATGAACCTAATGGAACCCTAATGACCCTAACAACATCAAGGTGACACTAATGGCATCATAAAATCCCAAACAACATCACATTGTTGCTAATTTAGATCCAAATGTCCTTAATATCATTGGAAGAGCCCCTAATAGTTGTTGATGACCTTGAATTCCACATCAAGGTCCTCTAAATTGATGGTCACCACCCCTGGAGACAACTTTGGTTCTTCCCAACCCATAATTCACTGAAAAATAGTGGTTTTGAGCCCCTCCATACTCCTCCCTTGAGAAAGGTGCATGGCCACATGCCTTTCCTTCTCTCAAGGTGTGTGGGACTTGTAAATGCACAAAAAATATAAAAAATTGTAAAAATTTGCACAATTAGACAATTGAGAGAGAAGTTCCTCGGTGATAACCACTCAAAACTACCTCCTAACCATCTCGACCATGCCAAACACTCATTAAAAATACACGCATGGGAGAGAGGATGAGGAGAGAGAACACACAGATTATCGTCATGCTAGAAGAAGCTTCCTATATCCTTATTTTTTATGCTTAAATCCCCCCTTAGAGATTCATGTCTTTCAGACATCTTCCCATTTGCGTGTTGAATTTATCCTATGAATTCTTCCTTATACGCAAGAGGATATTGAAATCTTGGGTGCGAGGAGCATAAGTGGATCAGGTTGCGGAGGGACTCATAATTTGGTATCGGGAGTGATTGCATCGCGATTAGGTATACTTAAACATTTGTATTTCATCATTTTAATAGAGATCTACTATATCCCCCCCTCCCCCCTGGCAATTCGATTTTCATTATGTTTGATTCTTATTGGTGTAAAGAGATTAACCCTTGTGATAAGTAAACTAGGGTGATTTACTTATGTTACTCTTTTTTTATTTGTTTTATAACTCTATGTTTCTAAAAGGTATTTATGAAAGGTCTCTTGTCTCCTTGTGTGTAGAGTTGAAGGAGATCTATATTGAAGGTTTATAGGAGGAGAAGGATCAAGGACAACCAACGAAATATAAGTTCCTTCATATCCTTTTTTTGGTTCATTCTATTTATCTTCTTAGGTATTTGTTCAATCGCTTGAGTCTAGACCAATACCATAGGGGAATAGTAGCATTGGTCTCTTCCTTGGTCTGTTAACAGCTAGCCCTAGTTGTTATGAAAAATTTCCCACAACAGGATGGTGGATTGGAATTGTTATAGCATAAAATTCACTATATTTTTTTTACCTACACCCAAATTTGCTACACCTATATAGAAATGACTGTTAGGATATTCCTATACTCCATCCTAGTCCCACCAGTATTTTGATCATTTACATTTTCAGTCATGCATGCACCTTTAGGGTTTGCATGCATTCTAGGGTTTGCATGCATCCCAGTCATCAGTCCAGCACCTAGCCCTCAGTTAGCCAGCCCCCAGGAGCTTCTCACTATTTAGTTTTAGCCCTCCAGTTGCTTAATGCGCCCTTCTTCCTTGATTTTAGGAAGCAACTCGCCCTTCTTCACCTACCAGTCCAGTTGTCACTCAGTTACACTCAATTACACTCAGTTACACTCAGTTACACTCAGTTACACTCAGTTACACTCAGTTACACCTACCAGACTCAGTTTGACTGATGGTTGATAGTTACTTGAGCATTGATGACTCCACTGATGATGATGAAGACTTCCAGTTGTGCTCCGATGATCATGAGGACACCTAGTTGTGATTTGATGACACTCTATTGATCTTATGATCACTCTGAGAGGCTAATTCGAATTGCCACCTTGGGATTTCGAATCCTCTCTACCATTGTACTATTTATTTGTCCATATTGTGATTAATTAACTAGTGTGTGTGAAGTATTATTGCTTCTATCTGAGTTCTACTGTACCATATTATTCTGTTGCTCATTATACTGTATTGTTCACTCTTCTTCTATTTTCCTACTTAATCATAATTACTCTTGTGAGGTATACATCATCTCTTAGATCTACTGTGAGGATTTTCACATGGTATCAGAGCAAGTTTGAGAGTATTGTTTATCTCCATTCTTGAGAGTTTTTTGCAGGTTATTATCAAGATTTCGAGTGCAGCAGTAGCGGTTGCAAATATTCTATATTGTTTTTGCAGTGTAACGTACCCACCCATCCATCCAAGGCAAGGAAGGGTACCTGATGGCAATCTCTGGGGCTTTCACATAAAACTCAACCCACTCATTAGATTCATATCATTAAAAGAGATGTGTGCAGATGGAAAACAAGAAAATTATGCACAGCGAAATTAAAACATCCACACACATTACTCATGCATACAGCATATCAACAGTCATTAAATTAACATAGTGCAGAACTAAATATATAGGCATAAAAACACTTATCTCCATTTTGCAACTGCCCCAAGCAACTAGCTATGTTGCTGCAATGTTCCACCCAACCATAGGCCAGTTGTGTTCATCAAGCTCTCAACACAACTGCCACCCCCGAGCTGGGCATGATTCTTACAAGGAAAAGGGGACATTCACTCATTCACAGCCAATTAATCATTTCATCTGAGCCAAGCCAGTCCACATCTGGGTTTATCAGGCTACATTTGAACCGTGGAGGCTTACACTCAAGCTCAAGCCAAAGCAATGGATTTACCATCAGGATGGCCATGGGTTTGGGCTTTCCCCAAATTGTTTCCATCCAAAAACGAATTGTGGGATGAGGAAAAACATTCACAGGGAAAAAAAAATGATTTCTCCCCAACCATCTCAGCATTTAACAGCCAGAATGGTCTCTATGGAACCCCAATTCGAATTTCCATCTTCCACACTGGTATACAATACAAAAACGCCCTTATCCTAGCTGAGGATCAAGGATAACACCCAAAAACATGGTTGGAAAACGCCCAGGTAGATCCCAACTCTTGAGGGAGAGAAATTGGTTTATGGATAATGGCTTGGGGAGCAATTCATGGCTCCTTTCTTGCCCAAGAAGCAAAACTCGATTTCCCATGCAGGGTGGCTTGCCCATACCCGAATTTGGACAGCCATACCTCCCATTCCCCAAGGCATTAACTACCTCAACCAACTCTTGGGAGAAATCAATGATTGGGTACAATAGTCAACATGGGTAGTTGAGGGTTTGATTGGTTCTCTCATTAACACTTGGCTTGACTTGGTTGGCTCAAGGGTTTAAATGTTTTCCCTCCCAATTCCTTGTAAAATCATTCCCCCATCTCTTTGTTGCATTGCATATCTAGTTGTGGGTATTTTTATTAAAATGCATTTTACATGATATTGAAGTTCCAATGTGCCTGGCTGGCACGCAAACCATATGCATCAATAAATCGATGGCGGGGCCTTGGCCTTGAGCTCCTCACCATGATTTCATAACAATATTACATCAATTACATTTGAAGGTAATGGGGTCAATAATGGGGACGTTACATTCCCCTCCCCTTGGAATAACACCGTCCTCGGTGTTCCAATACTTCAGATTATATACCCACTTTACACATGTCCAAAATACACAACTGGTGGCAGGTCCGTCCTGCGTTTCATCTCTTTACTTGAACTTTCAGGATCAAGTCCTTTGGCTTCCTCAAGCTGCTCCTGCTAGCTTTGGTCTTCCAGCTCTGCAGGTGGGCATTGCTCCAGAGCAATCCCTTCCCTTTATTCACCTTCCAGCTGATCTACAAGTCTGGAATTTCATGGATGCCACCTTATTGTTGTCTCGGCAACTATCTGAGGAATATTTCCAGCCCAAAACAAATAGCTTTTGGCATGCTGCCATGATCAATGTGCACAACTGGCTCTCTCTTTTCTCACCAGCAACACTTGGCTAGTAATAGCTGCAATTAATGGTTTTCAATTTCTCACCTGTGAGACTCATCGTGGAAATTCCTGTTAGGACAAGCATAACACAATATTAGGATTAGTCAATTATTTCCCAATTGACATGGAACGTCCACGCTTCGCTCATGCGACTTCCAAATTTTTCATGCTTTCCCAACATACACATGATCTCTTTCATGTTCATCCTTTCACAGTGAAATAACTATTTCAGCATTCACGATTTATTTCAAGCAATAAGCACAATCAACTTCATCTATGACATGCACTCAACAATATTTTGTTTCTAAGATGCATCAGTCAAAAGGAAAGAGAAGAGTAAGAGTTTCCCCCTCTTAGTCTTGTTCCAATCCGGAGCCACACCATCACTTGTGGTTCTATGCTCCTTAACCTCTTTCACTTCAATGTGAATGCTTGACTTGCCCTTTCTTGGCTATGACACTTAGTGTCTAAGGTCTGTCTAATGCTTTTCAGCTAGGGTACCCTTCCCCGTTGCTACTTACAGAACCTTTGGCTGCTAGGACCCACGCATGTCCACTAGCACCATCTTTCATTACTGCTCATACTGAGCTCTCTCGGACAATCACATGTCCACATGCATCCTCCAGATGCTTTCACAGCCCTTGCTTCCAGCAACACCTATACTCCAACATTGAATCAATTCACATGTTTAGTTTATTCTCATAGGATTTATCTCTAAACAAGAGCTTAGGAAATCATAACCAAATCATATACTTGTGTATGCATATTAAACAAGCAAGAAGCTGCAGGATAACCAAATACTTATCTTTATTGGATGTCTTCACTTTACTCCACAGGATCCTTCTTTGCTCTCTAAGCATTGGATTTCCTATGGATACAACAATGAATGTTAGGCCAGCACACAGGCTACTCCACAACCATTCGAATAGGCAATGCTAGGCCAGTACACTGACTGGTTTTTATCAATTAATTAAGGAATGTTTGGCTAGCACGTCGGCTGCTCCACAACATTAAGTGGTTAATGCTCCCACCAAGTATTCTCTGAATTCACCAAGAATTTTATAGCGCCCAACCAGTTACTCTCTGGTCTTACCAAGAATTTTATAGTGCCCAACCAGTTACTCTCTGGCTTTACCAAGCATTTATAGCTCCAACCAGTTACTCTCTGGGTTTACCAAGAATTTATAGTTCTTTCAGGGTCCTTGCTTCCTGCAATGGCCAAGGTTTCCAACAAGGAAACAATAGTGTATCAGCTTAGCTGTTAGAAGACTTATACTTGAAATATTCATTATTCCAAACAAGAAATAAATGGAAATGAATACTTATCTATATTGTGTGTTTCCTCGCTACTCCACAGGTTTCCTTCTCTGCTTTACAAGCCTTGGATCACCTGTGGGGTGGATGTTTGGCCAGCACACATGTTGTTCCACAACATCATCCGAATAGGCAATGCCAAGCCATTACGTCGACTGGGTTTATCAGGCATCCCAAAAATCAGTATGCTAAGCCAGTACGCCGACTGGGTTTATCAAGCATTTCAAAAATCAGTATGCTAAGCCAGTACGTCGACTGGGTTTATCAAGCATTTAAAAAATTAGTATGCTAAGCCAGTACGCCAACTGGGTTTATCAAGCATACGACAACCGTTTCCAAGCCAGTTCTTCGACTGGGTTTGTCAGGAAATAACACCCTTCACCAATACCTCCACAACATCCAAATAACCAATGCCAAGCTAGTACGCCGACTGGGTTTGTCAGGCATCAATTTAACAGCATGCCAAGCCAGTACACCGACTAGGTTTATCAGGAATCCAACAACCCTTCACCACAACACCCAAATAACCAATGCCAAGCCAGTACACCGACTGGGTTTATCAGGCATACAACAACCATTGCCAAGCCAGTACATCGACTGGGTTTATCAGGCAATATGAATAACATAATATGATTACGTGGCTCCTTCTCTTATGCAAACCAGTAGTTCCCTCCAGGAAATCCATAGGTGACTCACTTGACTACAGGCTAGCATGGCCCCACAATACCCACTCACACAACACAAGGATGATACCCCTTTTCTGCAACACAGCTCCTCGGGCCTATCCATCTCTTCGAGTGTCCTTTAGTGTGAGCATAGAAAGGTTACCACTTCCCATACAGTTCTCTTGAGCACCCTTTCTTCACTTTGCCTCTTACGTGCAACACCAAATTGAATCTGTGTAAGCTGGTAGCACAAGAAGGATAAGCAGGCTCATCAGTATTACTGCTCTAAAATTGTAATCATATTTCATAACGTTCACTATCAAGTATTGAAACACCAGGAATGCATCCATTACCTTAGGGTGTAGTCAATATTGACAACCTTATCATGACTCGGCACCAGAAAAGGTGTGCACCCCCTTTCCGATGTGAGCCGTGTAGGCCCTAATCATACTCAAGTAGTCTGCAATGATATAAATAAGATAGAGCATGTTCTGCATATTAACCCTAATAATTTAGACATGCATGTTCTAGTCTAGGGTCTCAGAATACTCATTCATTTTGCAGATGTGTCTCACATGCCTTCTTGGCATCGCTTTACCATCTCACTCTCATGGTTTACCGACATGCGGTTTGGCTGAGACATTGTCACATTTACAATGGCGTTTCACTCGAAACCCATTTCCAAAGGATGGGGTCATTCCCATCTAGTTTGGCTTCTGCGGGCCATCACACATGGTCTTCCTGCAATGTGTGATCCTGGCACACTTATCAAATAGCCAAACAGTCAGCAACATTTAATAATAACTTCAAATATGATTGTTCCATAACAAATCAATAACATCAATAATTAAATTCAACATGAATTTACAATTTTGTCCCCTACAGAAATTGATTTGCTTAGCAATGAGGCTATCCTCATATTGTTTGGCTCTTGTAAGTGGTATCACTCTGTCCATTATGGTTTCACCCTTGCTACCATACATGAACATCCACCTACAACATTTCTTTCTGACACAATTCTATATAAGCCAAATAGTCATTAGCAATTATAGGCAAATTCTCAAATCTGAAGTTTGTAAATCCGTTTTCCTACAGAAATTAGATTTGCAACCAGGAGACTATTCTCATAAACTTAAACTAGACAATTTTCAGATTTGTTTCATGCATAAATTACAACCATGAGAACCTTCTCATAACCTTTGGCTTTTGCACATGGTAGATCTCGGTCTTTACTATGGACTTATCCTCATTTCCATACACAAGACTTTTTCTACCTGAAAACTGAAACTTTGATCAGCCAAACACGTTGTGAGTATCTATGCACATAATCATTCATTGCCATAACAGTCACTGAAGTGATCTCAGAATTATAACACTCAATAATTCAAACACCTTCAGCTGATGCAATGAGGGTAACATTGGGAAATCTTGAGACCCGCGCGCCCTAGCCGAGCCCTGCAACAACCGCTCTGGTTCTTATGCCTGCGCCTGAGGGAGGGCTTCCCCCTCCCCTTCCCTCTTCCTCTGATTCAGATGCATTCAATCTGCTTCTTCGCCCCCTGGGATCCAAGCCCGTATCCCCTGCCATACCGAAGTTCATCAAAAAGCTTGACCTAATTCCTGAAATCGATTTGCCAAGCGAAATACCCATCAAGGTCGCTTTGGCTCTGTCTGAAAGGGGACTGGTTGGCCAATTCATGGGGCTTTGGCCCTCAACCAAAACCAAAGATGACTGGATCCAATGAAATTGGAGGCCCCAGCTCAAGAATAGTGTAACATGCTATTCCATAGGGCGAGGCTTCTTCATATTTGAGTTTATATCCAAAGAAGACCGAGATCTGATCTTCAGAAGTGGTCCTTATTTCATGGGACCTCAAGGCCTGTATCTCAACAGATGGACCCCCAATTTCAATGTAGAAGTAGACATGCCGAAGGAAGTTCCAGTATGGGTAAGGCTCCCCAATCTCCCAGTCCATTGCTGGAACACTCCAACCCTGGAAAAAATTGGAAATGCCCTAGGAAAATACATTGACAAAGCAGATAACAAGGGACAATACTCATGTGACCGAATCTGTGTCGAAGTTGATCTTGAAGCAGGCCTTCCTGAAGCTGTTAAACTCAAAGTTGGAGAATGGCTATACTATCAAAAGCTTGACTACGAACAGCTGCCATTCAAATGCCGCCACTGTCATGAACATGGGCATTTTCAACGAAACTGCCCGAAAATCCAGAGCTCGGAAGAAGGAGAAGGATGGCAAAAAGTCAAGAAAGGAAAGACTAACATCAAGAATCCGGAAAAAAGGATCACAACTGGCATGCAAACCCAACCTCCAAATGCAACAAAGCTGGCCCAGGAAGCCTCAAAAGATGATCCAACAGTGACTCCAAATCCTAAAGAGCATCAGGATCCCAATCCAAATGGGACGACTCAAGCAAGTAATGAACCCCAATCATCCAAGCATCCCAGCAGAAAAAAGAATGGAGACCAAATCGCTGATCAGCTGGAGACGGGAGAAATATCCCAACCTTTGGAAGCAGCTGACACCCCATGCTCCCCCAAAGAAGTAATGGAAGACCAACAGCTTCTCGATTCAGATCCAGGTGAAGAAACGGATGAAGACGCCTCTTCAAGTGGTATGCACTCTCTTCCTATAAAATCTTCAAGAGGAAGGAAATCCAAAAAGAAACAAAGAGAAGAAGCAACCTATCTTGAAGTACTCGAAGGATCTCAAAAAACTCTAAAAGGAATCATGAACACTCGATCTAAAAAAGGTACAAATCAGGCCTCTAAACAGGCCAACCTCTTCTCCCATAATCTTTAATGAAATACATTTCCTGGAATTGCAGAGGTCTAGGCTCCACCCTTAAGGAAGATGCAATGAAAGATCTTATCCGAATTCATAAACCAGATATTCTGCTAGTCCAGGAAACTAAAATGGAGGAGCCTGCCATCCTCCAAATCGGGAAAAAATTCTGGAAAAAAGGTACTGGTATTGGCAACAACTCCAGAGGTGCATCCGGAGGAATAGCCACTTTCTGGGACCCTTCCCTGTATAACATTGAAGCTGAAGAACAAACAATGCATTGGGTTTTCACCAAACTCAACCACACGCAGTCTGGACGAAAAGTAAGCCTCTTCAATCTCTATGTTCCTGTTTTGCATGCGGAAAAAAAAGAGTGCTGGAACTCTCTCGAAGCCTTTCTTCAGCTGCAGAATAGGGAAAATATTATTGTAGCTGGAGACCTCAATGTTACTCTGGCAGCTAATGAAAATAAAGGAGGCAATCCGGTCAGAGATCCGTCAAGGGAATGGATTGAAGACATCATCTCTGGATGGGATCTGATTGACATCAAACCTGTCAAAGGTAAGTTTACTTGGACAAATAAAAGAAATGGCCCTGGGCATGTTGCATCCAGGCTAGATCGGTTCCTTGTCCACTCCTCCTTCCTCGATCATGGCCTATTAGCCTCCTCAAAAATCCTCCCTCACTGTACGTCTAACCATAAGCCAATCCTTCTTGAGCTGGCCCTTGACCAAAATCTTGGGCCAATCCCTTTCCGTTTCAGTCCTCTTTGGATCCACCATGATGATTTCCTGCAAACTGTTTCTGACTCCTGGAATATCCACCTTCCTGGCTCGCCCTCCTTCATCTGGGAATCCAAACTTAAAAGACTCAAACTCACTCTCAAAGCCTGGGCCAAAGACATCCCCTCTCCGATAACTACAAGAGAACGCGCCCAAGCTGATCTAGAACTACATCAAACCATCGTGGAATCCTCTCCTGTGACTGATCAGCTCCTCTCTAAGGAAGAAACCCTGCAAAAAAACTTCTTCTCCGCTTGCAGAATAGAAGAAGAATACCACCGTCAAAAATCACGCAATCTCTGGTTATTGAGTGGTGACAAAAATACAAAATTCTTTCATAAGCAAGCTGAGGCACGAAAGAACTACAAAGCGGTGTTGGAAATACAGTTTGATGGAGAACTGATCCATGAAGTTGAAGCCATAAAGAAAGCAGTTGTGGCAACGTTCTCTGATCTTTTCACCGCCCCCATGGAGGATCCAATCAACACCTCCTCCCATCCCTTTGATCTCATCCCTCAGCTCATCAAATTGGAGGATAATAAATTTCTCACTGTGCCTATCACCATGGATGAGGTTAGAAAAGCTCTCTCTATTATGAAACCAGATAGCGCCCCGGGCTCGGATGGCTTCACAACTAGATTCTTCACCTGCTGCTGGACAATAATAAAGTATGACCTTCTTAAAATGATTCGGTACTCTCAAAAAACCAGCCAATTGGGAGGCAGCACCAACTCTTCATTCCTTGCCCTGATTCCAAAAGAAAAAGGAGCCACCACCTTCAATCGGTTCAGGCCCATCTCGCTGTGCAATACTGGCTACAAGCTCATAACTAAGATCATTGCCTCCAGACTGAAAAAAATTCCCCCACGGATCATTCCTGAAAATCAAGGAGGATTCATCAAAGGCAGGAAAATCCTCGACAACATCATTCTTGTCCAAGAAGCAATCCACTCCAGCTTCCAGCGCAAGGAAAAAGGTATGGTCATCAAACTCGATTTAGCCAATGCCTTTGATCGTGTCCGTCATGAATTCTTGTTTGCAGTAATGGCAAAATTTGGCTTCTCCCTCGACTTCATTAGCTGGGTCAAAGGATGTGTAGGTGACCCTTGGATAGCCCCTCTTGTAAACGGAAGGCCCACTAGCTTCTTCAAAGCCTCTCGAGGATTAAGGCAGGGCTGCTCGCTATCTCCTCTTCTCTATGCCATCCAGGCTTCTATGCTCAGCTTTCAACTTAACCTTAGTCAGGAAATACACATGCTTCCAGGGCTCAAAATTGTTAACAATGTTCGGGACATTAATCATGCCCAATTTGCTGATGATACTCTGCTGCTAGGAGGAGCCTCTGTCCACTCTGCTGTTCATTTCAAAAAAGAGTTGGAGTTATACAAAAAGATCTCCGGAAGCAAAATTAACCTCCTTAAAAGCCGAATCTTTAGTTGGAATTGCACTGCCAGGGATCTAAGGAACATCACAAGAGCATTGGGGATGGAAGGAACAAACGACTGGAACAACTTCACCTACCTGGGCATACCAATCTGTAAAAACAAAATCAATTTAGCAGACTGGGAACCTATTGTCGAAAAGCTCAAAAGAAAAATCCAAAGTTGGGGGGCCAGCTGGCTCAATCTCGCAGGCAAATCTATTCTCATTAAATCTGTTCTCAATAGCATGCCTATTTACCAATCTTCTATCTTACTTGCTCCATGCTCAGTAATTAACAAGATTGAAGGACTGCTCAGAAAATTCATATGGGAAGGAGGCAAAGGGAATGAAAGGAAAATCCATTTGGTCAGCTGGAATAAGATCAAAAAACCCCGTGAGGAAGGTGGTCTCCATGTGAGAGGCTTGCCTATCCAAAACCTGGCTTTAGGAGCAAAGCTGCTTTGGCAGTTGATCTCAGGGAATAATAGCTGGATCAAAGAAGCAATCCGCAAGAAATACTTCCCTGGACCAAGGAAAAGGTGTTTGGACAAGCAGCCCCCGCCAAGGAAGGGATCCCCAATCTACAAGTTGTGCATTAAAGCATTGAACCCGTTCAAAAACAAGCTCTACTGGATCCCTGGAAATGGGAAGTCAATCAAAGTTTGGGAAGATTCCATTCTAGGGGATCCCCCTATCGGTTCAAATTTGAGTCTCAACAACATCCAAAGATGGCTTCTGGACAAGGGTGCCACCACGCTTTGGGATCTTTCTGCATGGGAAGGAGATTACTGGACAGGGTGGGATTTAGGCCTCCTCCCTCCCGATCTGAACTCTGAAGCAGAAACTTTGATTACACTCCTCCAAGGCAAATCCCCCCTCAAAAAAGGCACCAGAGATAGAAGAGGTTGGGGGACTTCTGGTCTTTACTCAACTTCTGAAGGTTACAAAGATATTCAAGCCATCCCGTACGCTGCTCCCAACCCTGCTATATGGAAGTTCATTTGGAACAAACCTTTCACCCCGAAAATAGATATCTTCTACTGGTCTTTAGCCCACAAAAGCATTCTCATTGGAGATAACCTTAAGAAAAGAGGCATGGAAGGTCCCTCCCGTTGCCCTCTCTGTAAATCCCATGAAGAAACTGCGGATCACATCATGCTAAGCTGTCCTTTCGCCAATGCAGTTTGGATCCAAGCTATGAACCTCAACCACGCAATTATTCTGCCCAATTCTGTTCATGATCTCTTCTCTTCTTGGATGTCCCTGTCTCCCTTCAAGCTGACCAAAAAGGCACTTCTCCACTCTGCCTGGGCATGGCTCCCAAAAGCCATTTGCTAGAAGCTTTGGCTCGAGAGAAACAATAGAATTTTCAGGAGTCATGACTCTACTCCCCTGAAAATTGTAGCGCAAGCTAGAGCCTCTCTAGGAGAAGTTCTGGAGAGTAACCATTCCCTAAATAACTCTGCCCAGCCTCTGCTTGATGAACTAAGTTGGATTAATTCACTATCTCCCAATCTCCAGACTCGTGCCACTACCCTCATCTCCCACACAGAGCAGTGGGAAATAAGACTTGACGAAGCTGACTTCAGGAGCTGGAAATACGCACTTAATGAACATTGCCTCTTCTTCGATGGGGCCTCGAAGGGAAATCCTGGCATAGCAGGTGCCGGAGGTGTAATCAGCTTAGCTAATGGGAACACGCTCAGCAATTATGCCTCGGGGCTTTGCATTGATTCTAATAATGCTGCTGAATTTTGTGGTTTATGGCAAGGCTTAAAAATTGCAAGAGCTAAAGGAATAAGAAAAATTTTAGTCTTTGGGGACTCCAGGATCCTTATCAAATCCCTCATAACAAAGAAAAGTCCCTCGAATGTTAAACTCCACCATATCTTTCGAAAAATCCTCCAGCTGATCAAATACTTCCAAAACATCAGATTTTTCCATGTGCTTCGTGTGCTGAATATGCAAGCTGATAAAGAGGCCAACAAAGGAGCAGCGTTGGACCAAGGAATATTATGTATTGATGAGTTTTATCAAAGATGTGACATCCCTTAGCTGTTGGGGATACTGGATCGTCCTACAACATCCTCATTGGACCTGTTTTAACCACGTTTTCCCCTTCCTCAAGCTTGACAGAGATTCCCTGCAGTTTCGCAGCCCGTCAGTCGTCCTTTGGGAGACTCCCTGCAAGTTAAATCGGACGATGCTCCTCCTCCTTGATCGCAAACCTCAGTTTCTCTACGTCTGCGATTCAGGGAAAGATCAAGATCTTCAAGCCCGAGCTGCCTCCTCCTCCTTGTTCCAAGAGCCTTTCACTATGGCATCTGATGGCTCTTCAAGCTCCGGTGTGTCTGCTGAAGAAAGAATAGGCGCGCTTGAAGCTGCAATGGGTCGCCTTAGAGGAAATATGGAAGACCACGATAAGAAGATTGAAGCGGTTTCCAAAGCAGGTGAACAATCATGGGATCTACTGAACCAAGAGCTGAGACAACTTTGCACGGATCTCACTGGCAAACTGAAGAACTTCAAAGAAGAAATGCGCACTGGATTCAAAGACACTGCCAACACTCATGGCGATTTTGGAAATAGAATCACGGCTCTGGAAGCGGAAGTTGCAAAGCTAAAAGCCACTCTGGGAATTTGATCCAGCGTCTCTGAAGTTTCCATCTTGAAAGCACAGCACTACCTAAATAATCGTCTCAGGTCGGTGGGAAGCTGTGATCCCCTGCCTTGTTTTGCAGTTTTCCCTTTACTACTTTGTAACTATGTTGTCCCTGTAACTAGCTTTCGGTAGCTACATACCGACATTAATATAATCTACTCCTATGCTTCTGTCAAAAAAAAAAAAAAAACCTTTGAAATGCAATGAAATATATACATTTCCATATATGCATCATTATCACAATAAAATTGCAAGACATAGTCACACTATCTAGGCAATTTAAATAACTGTAAATACTCATTACTTCACATTCCATGCAGCTCTGTCCTTCCAATAGAGTGCTCGGGTAGCCCATCACATGTCTACCTTCTTCATGCAATCCTTCTCCTGCATTCATAGGAGCTCATGAAATGGTCTCAGGATTAGCAATGGTTCACCATTTCATCTATTATCAAATTGCATTGAACATATATATATCACAACCATGCATTCTCACAATGCATATTAACATGTGCACCTACACATGCATGCATATTTACAACATTTACCGAATATTTCAATGCACATCTCTTCAATGCAATCTTGCATTATTTCATGAATACTATGCATTCAAACATACTATGGCCTAACCATGATTACCATACACAGCATGCACTATCATGACAGGTCCATAAGTCCTCAATTGCTTTGGTTGTTAAACTCACAACCAATATTCACAAATGGCATGATATGAATTCATATGAATGCATTGAGGTTTCTAAGAAACTATAGGGTGTAAGGCTCCCTGCCTTCACCTAACCACACCTCACCATACTTGGTGGGTTGGAATTCACATTCAGGCACTCAATGCAAACCAAATCACCATAGTTTAAGCATAGTTGAAGAGACTCACCAAATCCTCTTTCAACATTCATGCAATTAAACACAGTTAACCCTTACTTGCATGGTTGTTATTAACATCGCTTGATGTTACCTGATCAGTTGGCCTCTTACCAAGGCTACACAATCCTTTTCCAACCTCATGATCAGAGATTTGTTGCATCATCCTTTCTTCACAAGGTTGTTGGTTATATGCAACAACATCATCCTCATCTTTAGCCATGCTTCGGTTTTCTTTGGTCCTACAACCAATGCGAACACAACTAATTATCAACAACCACCATAATGACCTTAAGTGGTTTATTGCATATGTAAAACTTCACTATTTTACCAATATGCAGTATCATATACATGTACAAACGTTTTCATATGCACTATGCAATGTCGGTTAGTATTCCAACTAGTGCATATTCATCTCATTTATCCAATATCTTGCATTTTCAATCATGCTTCTATGATCTGGTTCCTACAACATTAGTTGCCATCAATCATAGGCACTACCATTAGTGGGCTATGGCATGTGTAACTTCACTATTTTATCAATATGCAATATCATGCTCATGCATAAGAAATTCACACACATTATGCAATGACTCTCTAATCATGCCCACTAATTCATATGCATTATTCTCTTGCATTTCCAACATCCCTATGCCATAATTTTCAGCATATAAAACTTGGGAAATATAAATACAATAGAAAGAGAGGAGTGAAGGAATTATCCCTTTTTAATCTCCATCATGACATGGAGTTCCTCCTCCACATCATAGCTGATCTTTTTCTTGGCTTCCCTGCCAAGCATACACACAATTATTAGTTATAATATTCTCACGAATTAGCAATTCAGTATATACATACATGTATAACATTCATTCTTGATATTTTCCAAATATGCAATTCTTATGCTATAAACAAAAATAGTTTAAGGTGAGGAATTTCCCTCTTATTATCATTGCCTTGCTGCTTCCATTGCTCTTCTGCAATGTATATTACAGCCAATTACTCTTAATAAGGCCTCCACACTCTTCTATGCAATTCCTGCTCCTCATCTCAAGCATAGAGAATGCATTTCACACTTTCAACGACTGTCTCCGGGGGTCAAGGGGGCTTGCCCCCTTGTGTTTTTTTTTTGTTTTTTTGTAAATCTTTCCATTTCACGCAATCTGGCGCACAAGTTCCATGGCATTTTTCAACTTTTGGCACCTGAAAAATACTTAGAAAAACCTTCCGTGTTTCGGACCATCTTGTTGAGTTCTCCCGTTGTTTCGGAGCAACTCTCTGAGTTCTTCCACTGTTTCGGAGCAACTCGCCGAGTTCTCCTGCTGTTTCGGAGCAACTCGGTGAGTTCTCCCGCTGTTTCGGAGTAACTCACCAAGTTCCCCTCCTGTTTCGGAGCAACTCGCCAAGTTCTTCCGAAATTTCTTCTTTGACGCCGAACACTTAGAAAATTTTCCGTTGTTTTGGGTCAACTCGGCGAGTTCTTCCGCCGTTGCGGACCAACTCGCTGAGTTCTTTCAAAAATTTCCTTTCGACGTCGAAAAACACTTAGAATTTTTTTTCCGTTTCGGGCCAACTCGGCGAGTTCTTCCGCCATTGCGGACCAACTCGCTAAGTCCTTCCGAAACTTTCCTTCGACGCCGAAAAACACTTAGAATTTTTTTTTCGTTTCGGGCCAACTTGCCGAGTTGAGCCGACTGTTTCGGCACAAACTCGCCGGTTCTGGCTGACTCAAACTTAGACAAATTTTTCAAAAATTTTTAGGGAAATTTGAAATCTTTCCTTCTTTCTGTGATGACTGCTGCTCAGCAGGAGGTGATCTTACCTTTGTAATTTTATTCAACTTAGCCAGTTTAGGCCCGATACTGATACCTGTGGTGATTAGGAAGGGACCTTCCCATGTGACTATAATCAGATTTGGCCCATAAAGATCCAATGCTACAACCAGCAGCTCTGATACCATTTTGTAACGTACCCACCTATCCATCCAAGGTAAGGAAGGGTACCTGATGGCAATCTCTGGGGCTTTCACATAAAACTTAGCCCACTCATTAGATTCATATAATTAAAAGAGATGTGTGCAGATGGAAAACAAGAAAATTATGCACAACAGAATTAAAACATCCACACACATTACTCATGCATACAGCATATCAACAGTCATTAAATTAACATAGTGCATAAGTAAATATATAGGCATAAAAACACTTATCTCCATTTTGCAACTGCCCCAAGCAACTAGCTATGTCGTTGCAACGTTCCACCCAACCATAGGCCAGTTGTGTTCATCAAGCTCTCAACACAATTGCCACCCCCGAGCTGGGCATGATTCTTACAAGGAAAAGGGGACATTCACTCATTCACAACCAATTAATCATTTCATCTGAGCCAAACCAGTCCATAGCTGGGTTTATCAGGCTACATTTGAACCCTGGAGGCTTACACTCAAGCTCAAGCCAAAGCAATGGATTTACCATCAGGATGGCCATGAGTTTGGGCTTTCCCCAAATCGTTTCCATCCAAAAACGAATTGTGGGATGAGGAAAAACATTCACAGGGAAAAAAAAATTATTTCTCCCCAACCATCTCATCATTTAATAGCTAGAATGGTCTCTATGGAACCCCAATTCGAATTTCCATCTTCCCCACAGGTATACAATACAAAAACGCCCTTATCCTAGCTGAGGATCAAGGAGAACACCCAAAAACATGGCTGGAAAATGCCCAGGTAGATCCCAATTCGTGAGGGAGAGCAATTGGTTTATGGATATTGGCTTGGGGAGCAATTCATGGCTCCTTTCTTGTCCAAGAAGCAAAACTCGATTTCCCATGCAGGGTGGCTTGCCCATACCTGAATTTGGACAGCCATACCTCCCATTCCCCAAGGCATTAACTACCTCAACCAACTCTTGGGAGAAATCAATGATTGGGTACAAAATTCAACATGGGTAGTTGAGGGTTTGATTGGTTCTCTCATTGACACTTGGATTGACTTGGTTGGCTCAAGGGTTTGAATGTTTTCCCTCCCAATTCCTTGTAAAATCATGCCCCCATCTCTTTGTTGCTTTGCATAGCTAGTTGTGGGTATTTTTATTAAAATGAATCTTACATGATATTGAAGTTCCAATGTGCCTGGCTAGCACGCAAACCATATGCATCAATAAATCGATGGCGGGCCCTTGGCCTTAAGCTCCTCACCATGATTTCATAACAATATTACATCGATTACATTTAAATGTAATGGGGTCAATAATGAGGACGTTACATTCCCCTCCCCTTGGAATAACACTATCCTTGGTGTTCCAATACTTCAGATTATATACCCACTTTACACATGTCCAAAATTCACAACTGGTGGCAGGTCTGTCCTGCGTTTCATCTCTTTACTTGAACTTTCAGGATCAAGTCCTTTGGCTTCCTCAAGCTGCTCCTGCTAGCTTTGGTCTTCCAGCTCTGTAGGTGGGCATTGCTCTAGAGCAATCCCTTCCTTTTATTCACCTTCCAGCTGATCTACAAGTCTGGAATTTCATGGATGCCACCTTATTGTTGTCTCGGCAACTATCTGAGGAATATTTCCAGCCCAAAACAAATAGCTTTTGGCCTGCTGCCATGATCAATGTGCACAACTGGCTCTCTCTTTTCTCACCAGCAACACTTAGCTAGTAATAGCTGCAATTAATGGCTTTCAATTTCTCACTTGTGAGACTCATCATGGCAATTACTGTTAGGACAAGCATAACACAATATTAGGATTAGTCAATTATTTCCCAATTGACATGGAACGTCCACGCTTCGCTCATGCGACCTCCAAATTTTTTATGCTTTCCCAACATACACATGATCTCTTTCATGTTCATCCTTTCACAACTAGCTTTTTGGAAGATCATGCAGCCTTACTTAACTGCCTTTCCGCACTTATCCTCATTAACATTTGTTGTACCTTCTGCTTGATCGAGCCCTACTTTTTGTTTCATGATTGTATCTTGCCCCATTTGCTTTGATTATTTGGAAGTATGGCGGCTAGATGCGGGTTTATCATTTACTGACATGACAAAGGTAGTAATCACGATTCATTAAGGCTGATATGACTTAGGTAGCAATCATGATTTATTGAGGCTGATATGACTTAGGTAGCAATCATGATTTATTGAGGCCTTCTAAACTGAACCGTGCCGTTGAATGAAGATTGAAGCTGTCCTTGGATTCAGAAAACAAATGTCTTGCGGGATAATGATTTGGCCTTAAAAATAAAACAAAGATGTTTAGAGATTACCTTGTAATGTTTTAGCATACCTGATTTGATGATCTGGCCTGATTTTTATGTGTGGCGGATTCTGTAGTAGATTTGGCAATGTCTGTAGTAAATTTTGGCATGTCAGTAGTTACGTGCGCTTGCTTCTTTTTCCTTGCGTTCATTTGAATATGCTGTATTGGCTGCTTTTGAATTTTGTGCCTTCTTCTGATTCGACTTTGTGATGATGCTTTTGCATTGGGTTTCGGATTGTTCATTGTATTGGTGTAATCTATGCTGGATCTCTTGAATTGATGGCAGGCTCGCGTGAAATAATAGATGTGATTGGATATCATGTTTGCTGGAAATAAATTCTGTAGTTTAGTTGATACCTTTGCTGTCTTCGTTTGTAGACGTGGCTGGCTTGCTTGATTGCTTTAATGGTTGAAAATAATCGGGCTCACTTGATTAGATTTCTGGCTCACTTGAATTTTGATGACAGGCTCGCTTGAATAGTAGCAGGTTTTGAATAATAGTAGGATCGCTTGATTGAATTATGTAGTATGATATCTTTGCTGCTGACTGTAATATATGACTGGCTTGCTTGATTGTTGATTGTCTGCAGTTTGCATGACGTGCCTTCGTGGGGATGTATGATGCCCTGCAGTTTACCTTATCATTTATGTAGTGTGTTATTTGGCATTTTGCCCATCCCCCTTTCTCATCTTTGTTTTCTTATTCTTTTTGTTGTTGTTGTTTTTTTTTTTCCATTCCTTTTTTCTATTCTGCTTCCCTTTTTAGCAAATATTTTCTTTGTTTCTCTTTTTTCTTTTTTCATTTTTTTTTCTCTCTCTCTCTCTATATATTTTTGAACTAAATTTCAATTATTTTCGATGCTCTCTATCAGCATCAGTTGTTGTTGGTAGAGTACTTGTGTAAACTCCTCCTTTGATTGTGGCTTCTTGTAAAATTTGAGCCGATGTCCATTTACTATCATAGGAAACTCTTCTTCATCAATTGTGATGATCCTTACAGCTCCATTGTCATAGATATTTTGAATTATGTAAGGTCCCAACCATCTTGTTGTTAGTTTTCCCTTGAATGTGTGAAACCTGGAGTCATAGAGTAGTTCCCAGTCACCTTCCTTGAACTTTTTATCCTTTAGGTGTTTGTCATGCCACTTCTTTTTTTGCTGCTGGATGATTTGCAAGTTGCTTCCTTTATCTCTCCAATGAAGTTCCTTCATTCAGGACTTTGATGGAGATATAAAGGAGGCCACTTGCAAAACAAACAATGGTGAGTTGATGTGTGTGTGTGTGTGTACATGCATACATACATACATACATATATGGTAGTCTTGAAGGAAGAAACTTTGATGGAGAGATGGAGGGAAGTTGAAAAACAAACAATGGTGAGGTAGTGTGTGTGTGTGTGTGTTTGTGTATATACATATATAATATGTTTTGCAAGTGGCCTCCATCTCTCCATCTCCATTAAATTTCCTTCCTTTAGCACTAGTTCTCTCTCTCTCTCTCTCAATACAGCCAATAAACACATGATGTATTTTGACTATACAATAAGCTCCTAACCTCACATATTAGGGTGTATTTGTTATCACTTTGATTTTTCTAATTTGCAAACCTAAGTGAATTTAATCGAAAATATCCAATACTAATATTAGTGTTGTCTAATATATTTAAGTGCACAAAATATAGGTCAATTATAGGTCACCATATCGAGTAACAAAATATAGGTCAATTATAGGTCACCATATTGAGTGAAACTACCACATAGATTATCCTAAATATTAATGTGATCGTACCATAATTTTTTTTAATACTTGTGTGGCCCTTGAAACAACATGATATAATCAATTTCACGACATATTAATGGCTTTGGTCAACTCAAGGGATCAATTGGTAAGTGTAGGACCTTACTTGTAATCAATGGAAGGGTACTTATCCCACCTTGGAGTCTAATAATCACATGGGTGCCTATAGTTGAGCCTTAGTCATTCACACTAGAACCGATTTCTCCCAAGCCCAATAATTACCTTTAATTTAAAACCCCCACATGCAAGATATTTATGTTAAAATTATAAAGACTTTTATATTAAAATTACGATGATGTTGAACTTTTTCTAAAAAGTGAAAAATCATCAAACTAAAGTCACCAGCCCAACCCAGCCTTGCCTTGCCTAAACTAAAGTCACCAGCCTAGCCTAGCCTAGCCTTGCCTAAACTAAAGTCACCTTCCTAGCCTTGCCTAAACTAAAGTCACCTTCCTAGCCTTGCCTCCATAATGTCCATTTCCCATCCAAAGTGACATTACAAAAGGGGAAGTCCCCTATGTTTTAATTTCAAAGTTTGAAACATTCTAATGATTAGAATGATGAGTAGTCGTTGTTGGAGATTAATCACATATGTATGTGAAAGTGGATATATGTTTTTTTTTATAAAGATGTTAATAAATATTTTTATTGATGTGTGTAGAGTTGTCAATTCCATTTTTACTTTAATTAATATAAATAATATTTTTTTTATCATAAGACATTATTAATTAATCATAACGATATAATCTAACAACAGAGATAGTTGAAAACAATCAATAGTCATAGGTTGTGATATTACTAAACAAACAAAAGGTGAGGATGTGACGTTGTGTGGGACACTAAGGATGTGACGTTGTCTTGGGCATATTGTGTTAGATGGGCTCCATGAAATTGGGGCATGTGGAAGAGAAGTGTGCACTAGCATAGGGGTGACAGTTACTTTATTGATGTGAAAGTGATGATAACATTTTTGGAATGTGGGGGCTTTTGGGGGGACAAATCTAAGTTGATTTCTTGGTGGGATGAGCACTTGAGAAGTAAACAAAGCTTTGGGTCATACTATGCAAGTGATGATTACATATATGGAAATGGAAGTCTCAAGAGCGAGGTTTGAAATGTTGGTTTTTAATGGGAGAAGAATTTAAGTGGTCAAAGCTTTTATTATAATGTTAATAAAGTTTTTCTTTATTAAGAAGTATTTAGTAGTTTACTCGTACTTAAATTAGAGATGGTAAATGGGGCTGAGGCTTTGGACCTAGTGGCTGGTCCTGATGGTTATTACGACAGAGACCAGGGTTCTACTCCTGCTTCCTCAACGGTTCAATTGCAAGACTCGTCCGCGGTATCTCTGAATTCGTCCCTGCCTTCTCACTCGCTGGTGAACCGGTTCCAATTTAACGCTAACCCCGGCCCGCGGTTTGTATCCCGCCCTGCCTAATCGACGATGCTCGAAGGGAGGATGCGGCTAGTTCCTCGGTTAAAAAAAAAAAAAAAACCTAAAAATGGTAAATAATTTAGTTTTTGGGATTTGAATTAATGTTAAAAATGTAACAGTTTTTGTTAATATTAGTTTTAATGAAGTTAAATTAATTTTAAAATTAGATTTATTTTTATTTTTATTTTTTGTAATTAGGAGAATTGGTAATTGGGTTGGGTTTGTACTTACATGATATAAGGTTAATTATGGTTTCATGTCAATATATTCTTAGGTATACCAACGTTGTCCATACCTACAAAGTTTAAATTAAAGATGTCACAAAAAAATATCTTAACAATACACCTTACCAATCTACACCTTGAAAATTAACTTTCTTAAAATTTTAATAAACACATTTACATAATTTTTTTCATTAATTTATTAAAATCTTTTCATTTCCATATTATTCATTATTTTGAAACATATTTATATAATTATAATTACTAAATGAGCTCAAACATCTCAATCACATTCAACTTTATTACCTTGACCTAATTTGAACAAATGGTCCATTATAATCTCAAAACCAATTAAATAAATAAAAACTATTACACCTAATTCATTAAACCTAAACCGATATTAAAACTAATTCATTAAACTATAAATTCCCAAGTTCTTACCCAAAGCCATCCATCCCTTGTAAACATCAACATGAAATGTTTACCAGTTATGTCATTTCAAGCAGAAAATTTTCAAAGCGCATACCAAACTTTATAGAAAGGTGTTGTGATTGAAAAAATAAATGTGCCCAACATTCTTATTATATTTGATTTATATAAAACCAAAGGTGTACATCACAAATGGTAATTTATGATATACATGGTTGGACTATATGCTAATCGAAACCCATTGGCTAACTAAAGTTGTGGTTTATAAGTAATTGTATACAACCATTGTAAATATTTAGTTTTAGTTTCATTTAGTCTTACTAATAAGTAACCTAGCATTGATCTTAACTTCCGAGGAAATGGGTAAAATATTTGAAATAAATTCAATGTTAGCACGCGTACTTCTAGGTATTCAAGGTTAAGATGCATCTAGATCAATTTATCTTCTGAATTTTGTTAATAGAAATAAGCACAAGGTTGTCTAGTTATTACAATTATTTTATTAATTGTCAGGGTTGTGTCTAGGGTTGTCCAGTTATTTAGTTAATTGTCTAAGCATGAGTTTCTATGTTAGATATAGTACAAGGATTATTGTTATTAAGGTATTTCTAAATTGTTAAATTGTAGAATGCATAAATATACTATTGTTTAATTTTAATATTTAGATCACAATGGAAATGAGTATGTTTCTACATCGTTGATAGAAATTTGTACTTCTGTAAATGAGAGTTCAAATAATAGAGGAGGAAGTGCCTTGTACGTCTTAGTCTACAAAGGGTGTAACTCAATTGTATGTTAGAGCTAAGAGAAACTATGGAGAAATTGAAATAAGCTATGGTCAAGGTTTAAGAAAGTATGAGAAGTCGAGAGAAGGCATAGACATGCCTAGATAAGATATCCTTTTCACAATGTATTGGGACCATTAATGTTTTAAACATCAGCTAGGATGAAGTCTACTCCAAAGCTACCGGGTACCCCACATATGCAAACTAGATCTTCAACTTGGCACTACCCGGGAACCAATGGTGAAGGATTTTGACTTAGGAAGGCTTAAAAAACATTAATTGACTGTTAATTATTAGTTTGGGTTTGCACCAGCAAGTTTAAGGAATTCTTGATGAGGTTTCAAAAGCAAACAAGAAAAATTGTCTCCTGGGACTGCATAACTAGTTCAACTTCAGGATTTCCCAAACAGGGGGAGAAGGCATCGAATTCTTGATTTAATACATGGAATGAGTTAATTGGCATGTTAATTGATAGAATCAACTAAAAGAAATCAAATTGGAGTTGTAGAGGTTCATCAATTGATCAAACACTGAAAACTAGTTATTTTCCATAGCAATCTAGACTAGGTGCAATAAATGGAAATGAAAATTAGACTTCTCGTTATTAATTATGCATAATGGAATTTAGAGGTTCAAAATTACATTAATGAAATCCATCAGAAGCTGAAATACATATCATAGAAGTCTCAGGAAAGAAATACATAAGAGAAAGAATTCTCCATCATAGAAAGATTGGAAATCATTAGGATTTCGAATGGGAGGCTTCCCAATATCTACAAACAAGATCGAACTTCACTAGATCAAACTACAAGACCTACAATAAACTCAATGATGAAGACTGGATGTCATCATCCCATCAGAAGAAATAGGGGCACATCTCCTAGCTTGGACTAGGGGCACATCTCCCAAGTCAAAGAGGCAAAATAACTCTCAATTCAATTCTCAAATTGTCAAAAGATGGGCAAGTGGTGCACACTCCTTATTTTATAGATTGAGGTGACTTGTTGAGCAAGTCATCTAGGATAATGAACCCTCATGGAGTGGATAAGGATAACTTGCTTTCAAGCTTTTCTTTTTTCTTTTGCTTGATCCCACTTTTGCTTTTCTATCCTGCTTTTATGCTTTTGACTGCTTTTTCCTGCTTTTCTGCCTTATCCTGCTTTTCCTTGCTTTTCTTCCTTATCTTGCTTTATGCTTTTATCTGCTTTTCTGCTTTATTATGCTTTTCCTTAGCTTTACTGCTTTTCTGCCTTGTGCTAGCTTTTCCTTTCTTTTTCCTGTTTTCCTAGCTTTAACTATTTTCATCTTTTCTTCTTTTGAAATCTATCTCTTGGTCAAAGCTTAGCCTCTAATGTGCACTTGTGAATCATTATCCACTTTATATCATTAAGATAAATATCTATTAATGAAAAATAACTTCCATTAAGTGCCTCTCAAACTTAAGAAAATAAAATTGACATCTCCTAATTAATTAATGCCTTAACTTTCAAAATTAACCCCAAGTGTATGAAATTTTGTCCTCAACCCAAGGGATTTATTGGGTTAGGAACTCAATCCAATTAACATCAATGAGGGGACATGATAGTCCTCCCCTCCCAATATTTCTTGTCCTCAAGCAATTTCAAACTTTGATGCTATAAGATGTGTTATCCTTCCCAAGTAGCATCCTCACTAGGCAACCCTTCCCATTGCACCAAATATTATTTAATGATTATGCTTCATAACTTCCTTTCTCAGACCTCCAAAATATTATCTGGAACTAACATCAAATATCCCTCATCATCAAGGGGAGGCAACTCTTTTGAAACTTAACTTGCTTCCCTATTGCCTTCTCCAAAGAAGACACATGGAAGACATTGTGGATTTGACTTTATGGAGGCAATTCTAGCTCATATGCCACTTCATGAATCTTCTTTAGGACTTTGTATGGACCATAGAACCTTGGTTGTAGCTTCTCAACTCCCTTAGACTTCAATGAGGATTGTCTATAGGGCTGCAACCTCAAATATACCAGATCTCCTACTTGTAAGGTTTGCTCCACTCTTTGCTTATCTGCATTCACCTTTTGTCTATTATGTGCTACTATAAAGTTGTCCTTGAGAGTCCCGAGTATGTCTTGAATCTCTTGGATCCAATCCTTTTCCTTCTGTGTCTTGCAATCACCAAATATCAGATCAGCAAAAGTGGGTGCATCATATCCATATAGGGCCTTGAACGGTTGCATTCCATTTGATATATGGAAAGTGGTGTTAAGGCAAAACTCTCCCGGGTGTAGCCAAGTAGTCCATGTCTTATGCTGACCAATAACATAGTTTCTTAGGTATCCTTCGAGCCACTGGTTCACTCTCTCTGTTTGACCATCAGTTTGTGGATGGTATATTGTACTCATGTTCAAACTTGTCCCTACTAACTTGAACAAATTTTGCCAAAAATTGCTAGTGAACTTGCTATCTCTATCACTGATGATAGACTTGGGCATGCCATGAAGTTTGAAGACTTCTTTGATGAAAAGTTCATTCACTTGGATGGCTGCAATAGTGGTTGTGACAACAAATAAATGTGCATACTTGGTTATTCTATCAGCCACAACAAAAATATTGTCTTTACCTTGACTTTTGGGGAGTCCGGTGATGAAATCCGTCGACGCACTTTCCCGTTTATGCTCAGGGACAAGAAGGGGTTGTAGGAGTCCATTTGGATGTGTATGTTCTACTTTGTTTTTTTGACATGCCACATATGTTCTAACATACTCCATCACTTCCTTCTTTAGGCCCTTCCAAGAGAACCTTTCCCTCACTTTCCTGTATGTCTTCAAAAACCTCATATGTCCTGCTAGGGGCTCATCATGGGAAGCCTCTAGGATCTTATTCTTCAATGAGGATTCTGGAACCAAGAAAACCCTATCCTTATTATAGATGATATCATTAAGGATCTTGTAAGCATCATCATGAATTAGTCCATCAAATAAATCACAAGCAAACTGATTCTTTACATACTCTACTCCTAGTTGTGCCTTCCAGTCATCATAAAACTTCATCAATGCAAGTCCTGGTTTCCTAGAGAGTGCATCAGCTACAATATTCATCTTACCCTTCTTGTATTCTATTTCAAAGTCGAAATCTTGGACCTTACTTACCCACTTCTGTTTCCTATCATTCAAGCTATTATGATCAGTTTTGACAATGAACTTACTCCCCACAAGATATTGTCCGAACTTGACTAGCGCATGCATGATGGCTAGCATCTCCTTGTCATAAACTGAGTATAGCCTCTCACGGGGATGCAACTTTATACTTTCAAAAGCTATGGGATGCTTTTTTTCATCAAGAAATCTCCAATCCCATTTCTCGAGGCATCACATTAAAGAACAAAAGGGTGAGAAAAATTTGGAAGTGCAAGAACAAGACAGTCACGTCCCCTCCCATCATGCCAGCATGGGAGAGAACGTCACTCTGATTCCGGGACATCTAGCCCCATATTTAGTAAAACAAACATCCATATAAAATGAAGATGGACATATGGGAGTGCATAGATATTTGAAAACACATTAGAATTAAATTCTATTACATATCCATCATACATTCAGGATATTCAAGTCATTCATCAATTAAAACAATACACGTAAAATTCAATGATGATAAAAGACATGTACATATGCATATCGTAATTAAACACAGCGGAATTAAAATCATGTTAATATCTAACATGCATTTAGCATTTTCATGACAACCATTAAATAAAGACATTGCAGAATTATAATAGAGAGTACTTATCTTAAAACGAAGTAGCCCCTGAGCAACCAACTATTAATCTGCAACGTTCCACCCAACCATAGGCTAGTTGTGCTATCAATCTCTTGATATGACTGCCACCCCCGAGCTGGGCATGATTTCTACAAGGAACAAGGGAACAACAAACTCACACATAGCCAAACATGCACCAAAATCATCCAAGCCAATCAACAGTTAAGTTTATCAGGCTGCTAGGAGATGGAAAGGAAGAATTGCTAAGCTAGTGAGCTCAAGCACAGAGCTATGGATACCTCTACAAGATCTATCCAGCTTGGCACCCACAATGCCTACACACCCAACACAAGGAAGTATTCTCTTCACTGCTACACAGTCCCTCAAGCCATACCTTCCTTTCTAGTGCTCTCAGGGTGTGCATAGAAAAGTAGCCAAAGCCCTCTTGATCTTCTTGAGAGGTTATTTCCCCCACTAGGTTTATCAAGCCAATTTTGTCCACTACCACTCCAGATTTCTTGCTCACAGGTTCAAACCAAAACAGGGATGCATAGAACAACAAAAGTATAAGTGCTAGGCATGAAGAAACGTTTTTACAGTGAGATGCCCAAAGATGGGGTTTTCATTAGCTTCAGAAAAACGTGGAAAACCTAAAAACGAAAATGGAAGATGGGGAACAACCCTGGGAAGCCAAATCCGATTTCAGAAAAACGTCCATGGACATTCTGGGGAAAAAAAGACCTCCATAACAGTCCTAAATCGTGGTCCTCCTCTCCCAGCCATTGTGCAAAGCAGAAACGAGTTCCCAGGCATGGAAAATGCAGGAAAAATGGTGAAAAACGTGATGGGAAAGCCTAGCTAGCTCAGAATGCGTGAGAGAGGAAAGACTATGGGTGAAGAATGGCTTTGGGCACAATTTTCTGGGTGTTTTCTTGCCCATGAAGCAAAAAATACGATTTTCCAGGTTGATGGCTTACCCATACACGAAATTGGCTACCATACCCCTCCATTCCCAAGGCATTAACTGCCTCAACCAACTCTTGGAAGAATTTAATGATTGGGTGCATAAGCCAAAATGGGTAGTTGGCGGTTTATGGGTTTTCTCATTGACACATGGATTAACACCATTGGCTCAAGGGTTTCAATAATTTCCCTCCCTATTCCTTATAAAAATCATGCCCCCATCTCTTTGTTGCATTGCATAGCTAGTTGTGGGTATTTCATTAAAATTCGTATTTACATGATGTCTTAATTTACATTGTGTCTGTCTAGCAGAAGAACCATATGCACCGATTTTAATTGCCGATAGATAAAACGATAAATCAATGGTGGGGCCTTGGTCTTGAGCTCCTCACCATGATTTAATAACGATATTTACATCATTTACAATTTAATGCCACAGGGTCAAAATGGGGACATGACATTCCCCTCCCCTTACATTAGAACTGTCCTCAGTGCTCATCAAAATTGAACAAAAATGGATATGCCACTCTCATGGCATCCTCCAGCTCCCAGGTAGCCTCATCAAGACCGTAGTGCTTCCATTGCACCTTTACCTGTCCGATGGCTCGGTTCCGGAGCAATGTTACTCTCTTGTCTAGGATGCGCAATGGATCGATTTGGAACTCTCTCTCGGGTTCCACCTGGATCACATCCCAATTAATCACATGGTTAGGATCATGTACATATTTCTTAAGCAAAGAGACATGAAAAACATTATGAGATCTAGTGCTAGCAGGCAATGCAAGTCTATATGCAACTGGCCCTATTCTTTCAAGCACTTCAAATGACCCACAATATCTAGGTGATAGCTTGGCACAACTCCCAAGCTTCAAGGAACCCTTCCTTGGCCTCACTCTACGATACACATGATCCCCAACAGTGAACTCCCTTTGCACCCTATGCTTATCTGCATAGCTTTTGTGTCTATCCTGGGCTGCTTTTAAATTCTGCCTGATCTTTGCAACCTCTTGCTCCATTTCCTTAAACAATTATGGCCCAAGTACAATTCTGTTCACTGGATTGTCCCAAGTCACTGATGTCCTACACCTTCTACCGTATAGAACCTCATATGGACTCATTCCCAATGATTCTTGTTGCCCATTGTTATATGCAAACTCTACCAGGTGTAGATAATCCTCCCACTTGGATGGTTTGTCCATTACATACATATGGAGCATGTCTTCAAGCACCTGATTTACTCTTTCCATTTGCCCATCTGTTTGAGGATGGTATGCGGTACTAAAGTTAAACTGTGTACCCAAATCTGCAAAGAGACTTTTTCAAAAATTGGAAGTGAACTTGGTATCCCTGTCAGAAATTATTGCCTCAGGCAACCCATGTAACCTGAAAATTTCCTTCATGAAAATATTTGCAATGGCATCAGCTTTATGCGTGGACTTAATCGGTATAAAATGTGTTGCCTTTGTTAACTTGTCCACCACAACCATGATGGAATCATGTTGTCTCACAGTCATTGGCAATGCTGTAATAAAATCCATGGAAATTACTTCCCATTTCCATTCTGGAATTGGCATTGGGTGCAATAAACCTACGGGGTGTTGGTGTTCAACCTTCACCTGCTGACATGTCATGCACTTAGAAATGTATTCAGCGATATCCTTCTTCTCCTGGTTAGAAATAATATTTTCTTGCTGTAGCAATGGTCTTTTGATATCCGGGGTGACTGGAGTATGGAGCTTTATGGATTTCATCCATAACAATCCTCCTCAAATCTTCCACATTTGGAATATAGGCTCTATTCTTATAGGTAAGAAGTCCGTCTTCTTCCAAATGATAGCCTTCATACTTCTTTTCAAGGTTTTGCTACTGCAATTTGTCCTTTATCTACACATACACTTCATCCTCAGCAATTTGGTTAACAATTTGCTGTCTCAAATCTGGTTGGCAAGTACTAAGCGCTGCCACATGCATTTTATGTACTTTCCTGCTGAGTGCATCTGCTACCTTATTTTCTTTCCCTTTTATGTGTTTGATTTCAAAATCAAATTCACACAAAAATTCCAACCATCTAGCTTGCCTAGCATTTAAAGTTGGCTGATCAAACAAGTATTTCAGACCACAATGGTCTATCCTTAACTCAAATTTCCTACCCATTAAGTAATGCCTCCACATCTTTAAAGCATGTACTATGGCTGCAAGTTCTAAATCATGAGTAGCATAGTTTTTCTCATGCTCCTTCAACTTTCTCGACTCATAGCATACCACGGGGTTGTCTTGCATAAGAACTCCTCCAAGTCCTTGATTGCATGCATCGGTACACATCACAAAGTATTTTTCTGGATCTGGAATTTTCAAAATTGGTGCACTCGTAAGAAGATTTTTCAACCGTTGGAAACCTTCCTCACATCTTGGTGACCATTCAAACTTTATTCCCTTCTTTTGCAAAGAAGTGATCGGGTTTGCAAACTTGGAGAATCCTTCAATAAACCTCCTATAGTACCCAGCAAGGCCCATAAAAGATCTCACATCTATCACATTCCTTGGAGTTGGCCAATTCATAATGGCTTCAATCTTCTCAGGGTCCACCGATATTCCTTCGTCTGAGATAATGTGACCCAAATAATGAATTTTATCTTTATAAAAGTCACATTTGCTCAACTTTGCATACAACTTATGCTCTCTTAGCAATTGCAATGTCATCCTCAAATGTTCTTCATGCTCTTCTTCATTCTTAGAATAGATGAGAATGTCGTCTAGAAATACAAGAACGAACTTGTCCAAATACTTGCTAAAAACACTATTCATGAGACACATGAATGTAGCTGGTGAATTTGTGAGACCAAATGGTACCACTACAAACTCATAGTGTCCATACCTTGTTCTAAAGGCTGTCTTATGCATATCTTCCTCTTTGATTCTTACCTGATGGTAACCAAACCTCAAGTCGATCTTTGAAAATACCTTTTCTCCTCTCATTTGATCAAAAAGGTCATCAATTCGGGGCAATGGGTATTTTTTCTTCACAGTGACCTTGTTCAACTGCCTGTAGTCAATACATAACCTGAGTGTTCCATCTTTATTTTTCACAAATAGAATAGGTGCTCCCCACGGGGACACACTTGGCCTGATATATTTCTTTTCCAGCAACTCTTGTAATTGCATTTTCAATTCTAGCAATTCCGGTGTACTCATCCTGTAGGGTGTTTTAGACACTGGTGCTGCTCCTGGCACAAGTTCAATTGTAAAATCAATGTCTCTCTTTGGAGGAAGTCCCAGAATCTCATCAGGAAAAACATCCCTGAATTCCTGCAATACATGATAGTCCTCCAACACAGGAGTTTCATTTTTTGTTTCCTCCAAAACATGGGCTGCAGACAATTGAAAACCCTTTCTACAGAACTTCTTCAGCTGCATCGCTGAAACCTACCTAACAGAAGTCACCTTTGGAATGCCTTTTACAACCCTTGGGTTTCCTTCTTTGTCCATGCATTCAAAAGTTTTATTGTAGTAGTCAAGTTTAACCCCATGTGCCTCTAACCAATCCATTCCAATGAGAATATCATAGGAACCTAGTGGGAAAATATTCAGATTTGCATAAGTGAATAGCCTGTCCATCTCTAAGGGACACTTCTTTACAATTTCACTAACTTTTCTCTTGGTTCCAGTAGCTAGTTGAACTAACCATGATTTACTATGCTTTGACTTCTTAAAATCACAAATCTCAACAATTTTAGGAGTGATATAACTGTGAGTAGATCCAAGATCAATCAAAATAGAAACAGATTGCTTAGCAATCTTACCTTCAACTTCAACAACAGTTGATTGATGATCTTCCTGGCGGTCGTCTAGTGCTGCATAGATTCTAAGAATTGTCCTCGCCACTTGACCCACAGTTCCAGCTCGTTGGATGTTGTGGACTTGATTTGCATTCCCATTCCGATGTGGACAGTTCCTAAGCATGTGGTCTCCTCGACAACCCCAA
The DNA here is from genome assembly GCA_027924585.1 of Larix kaempferi. Classification (NCBI taxonomy): domain Eukaryota; kingdom Viridiplantae; phylum Streptophyta; class Pinopsida; order Pinales; family Pinaceae; genus Larix; species Larix kaempferi. Next base: position 6,479,132 of record BSBM01000938.1, read on the forward strand.
CATTGAAGTGGTTCTCTTGACTACTTTGGATCTCTTGGCTTGTCTCCCATCATCCTAGTTGGCTTAGTCACAACCTGTGATGGCTGCCTTTGCTGATTTATGGCATGAGGAGGTTTGAAACCTTTCTTCCTTTGGTCAAACTTCTCATTCTTCTTGTCCTTCCATGCCTTATGGAAATCAGGTTTGCTTTTGTTTTGATCATAGCAATACTTGGCCTTCCTTATTGCCTCTTCTATAGTTCGAGGCTCATCAAATTCAATTCTATCTTTATATGACTGAGGTAGCCCACTTAGAAAACGCTGAATTTTCACCTTATCATCTCGAATATACCTGACATACCTCAGCAGCTCCAAGAACTTGTTTGCATATTCATCCATGGTCAATTGTCCCAATCTCAGCTCATGGAACTCTTTGATCTTGTCATCATAGTACCTGTCAGAGAGGTACTTCTGCTTGAAGTATTTCTTGAACTGCTTCCACACAATCTTCTTTCATTGATCTTTTTCACTTGCTTGATGTGTTTCCACCATATAGATGCTCGTCCATTCAAGTTGAAGATGGCGATCCTTGCCTTCATATTTCCGAAGTAGTCTTGGACTTGGAAATACTTTCTCATCCCAAGAAGCCAAGCTTCAACTTCTTGACCAGATCTTACCTATCCATCAAATGTAGGAGGTTTTGCCTTCTTAAATTCCCCGTGTGAATTGTTCTTGTAATGCCTCTTTCTCTTATTCTTGCGAGATGAAGAGATTGAACCCTCAATGCATCCCTCGGAGTTAGATGATCCACTAGAAGAGATTTCTGGAGTATAGGTTCTGTCTCTAGAAACTCTTCTTGAGATATTGGAACTTTTGTGGGAATTTCTCCTTGAACTACTCCCACTCTTTTCTAGATTTGATGTCTAATGCCCAGAGTTTATTTTCCTTTGGATGTCTGTCAAACTCTGTAGCATGGCTGCATTCAACTGATTTTGTTCTTCCTGAGCTTTAATCATCCTCTCATTATCTTCTCTATAGCTTTGCAACTCCACCCTTAGCTCCTCATGGTGGCTGCAATATCTGGGGGAGTCTCTCGATTTCTTCTCCCATTGGATTCTGTTTCAGCATTCTCCACATGTATATTTTCCCCCATGGCATCTGTCTCAGGCTCATAGGGATCCTGTGCATCATCCATGATGTTGATATTCTTGGCCCAACCAAGACCAGAACTTTCCAACTGCACTTATCTGGAATGCTGCTTTGATGTGATTATAATTATGCAAAATGTGTTTATAAACACAACTGTTAGCTGCATTATAATATCATGAATTGGTTGCATGTATATGGGAAAATCCTATATTGACAACTTTAAAAAGTGCAGGAATTATTTTTATTTTGGCTGACACCGGCGCATGTCTTATCCTTAAAATCACCGATGAACGGACTGTTTTCTAACACAAAGTTATCTCTGGCCTTCGGTGCAAGTTTTAACCATAAATCTCCCGCCTCTTCGGCACAGGTTTTAACCATAAATCTGCTGCTTCGCCAAATGTTCACTACAATTCAACCATTGTTTTTTTTTATCCTTTCTTGCGCATGTCTTAAGTTTAAAACTTTCCGCTTATGGCGCCCATCTTAGCCTTATTTTGGCCGCCTTCGGCGCAATTACTAACAATATGCCGAGCGCTTTGGCGCAAGATTTGTCTTTAAAAGAAATGTTGACACGAGGATCCTTTAAGTCTGTTTTCCACGACTCCATAGCGTCCTTTTCATCTGCGCAAATGTTAAGGCTAAAAATTGGTTGCCATTGCACGGAAATTTAACTTAAAATGTGCCGCCCATGTCGCGGAGTTTTACGCTAAAATCTTCCGCCGCACACCGCGCACGTCACAGATTTATCCTTAACTTTGCCGCGGGTCCTATCGCCAAGTTTGCCGCCGCGCGCGCAAAGTTAACCTATTTTTCGCCGCCACCACAGCCCTTAGGCAAAATTTTGGAAAATTTTCTATCTTTCGGCGTTGAATTTAACAACTTTGTCCAATCATAGATTTTCCCCGTTGGCGCAAATGTTAAGTCTAAAATGGCCGCCACTGCGCGGAAATTTTAACTTAAAAATGTGCCACCCGTGTCGCGGGAATTTAACTTAAAATGTGTCACAAGTGGCGCGGCTCCTATCGCCAAGTTGTCGTTGCACGTGTTGCAGATGTCAATGCTAATTCTGCTGCCGCGCACGCAGGAGTTAGCGTTAATTCTGCCGCTGCAACCTTAACAAAAAACTCAGAAAAACAGTTAGAAAAAAAAATTCAAATTTTTTTCTTTCTTTCTGTGATGCTTATTGCTCAACAGGAGGTGACTTTTTCCTCTGCAACCTCTGCAAACTGTTCAACCTTATCCTGTTGAGACCCAACATGGTAATCTGTGGTGTTTAGAAGGGGATCTTCCCTTTCATTTCAAATTCAACAATCCAACCAATGGATTCACAATCAATCTTCAAGCACCCAACAAGCATGGGCAAGGAAAACTCATGTGCATAAGGGCATAATTCGCAAGCTTTCCTCGCTTCCGAAAACCATCAATCGGCCACATAAATGTTGGTTCATTGTAATTAACAACATCATTAAGATATGGGGCCGTAATGACCAACTGTTCAGGCTTTCAACCATGAGATTAACACACCAAAACTCACGCCAGCCATGCCCAACATTCAATTTCATGCATTCAAAGCATCATGGACATTCAAGGGACAAGGAGTCATAATTAATCAAGGCCTCAAGCACATGATGTGTTATCTCATATGCACAACAATTAGCAACAAACAACAACAAACAACAACCAACACACAACAACATGCCCCATGCACAACACACAAAATCATATTTTCCTAATCTGTTGTGTGGATGTCGGCCCAACAGCCTCAGTGTTGTAACCATGGGCTCTGATACCATTCAGTCATGTCCCCTCCCATCATGCCAGCATGGGAGAGAACGTCACTCTGATTCTGGGACATCTAGCCCCATATTTAGTAAAACAAACATCCATATAAAATGAAGATGGACATATGGGAATGCATATACATTTGAAAACACAGCAGAATTAAATTCTATTACATATTCATCATACATTCAGGATATTCAAGTCATTCATCAATTAAAACAATACACGTAAAATTCAAGGATGATAAAAGACATGTACATATGCATATCGTAATTAAACACAACGGAATTAAAATCATGTTAATATCTAACATACATTTAGCATTTTCATAACAGCCATTAAATAAAGACATTGAAGAATTATAATAGAGAGTACTTATCTTAAAACGAAGTAGCCCCTGAGCAACCAGCTATGCATCTGCAACGTTCCACCCAACCATAGGCCAGTTGTGCTATCAATCTCTTGATACGACTGCCACCCCCCGAGCTGGGCATGATTTCTACAAGGAACAAGGGAAAAACAGACTCACACATAGCCAAACATGCACCAAAATCATCCAAGCCAATCAACAGTTGGGTTTATTAGGATGCTAGGAGATGGAAAGGAAGAATTGCTAAGCTAGTGAGCTCAAGCATAGAGCTATGGATACCTCTACAAGATCTATCCAGCTTGGCACCCACAATGCCTACACACCCAACACAAGGAAGTATTCTCTTCACTGCTACACAGTCCCTCAAGCCATACCTTCCTTTCTAGTGCTCTCAGGGTGTGCATAGAAAAGTAGCCAAAGCCCTATTGATCTTCTTGAGAGGTTATTCCCCCCACTAGGTTTATCAAGCCAATTCTGTCCACTACCACTACAGATTTCTTGCTCATAGGTTCAAACCAAAATAGGGATGCACATAACAACAAAAGTATAAGTGTTGGGCATGAAGAAACATTTTTACAGTGAGATGCCCAAAGATGGGGTTTTCATTAGCTTCAGAAAAACGTGGGAAACCCAAAAACGAAAATGGAAGATGGGGAACAACCCTGGGAAGCCAAATCCGATTTCAGAAAAACGTCCATGGACATTCTGGGGCAAAAACGACCTCCATAATAGTCCTAAATCATGGTCCTCCTCTCCCAACCATTGTGCAAAGCAGAAATGAGTTCCCAGGCATGGAAAATGCAGGAAAAATGGTGAAAAACGTGATGGGAAAGCCCATCTAGCTCAGACTGCGTGAGAGAGGAAAGACCATGGGTGAAGAATGGCTTTGGGCATAATTTCCTGGGTTTTTTCTTTCCCATGAAGCAAAAAATACGATTTTCCAAGTTGATGGCTTGCCCATACACGAAATTGGCTACCATACCCCTCCATTCCCAAGGCATTAACTGCCTCAACCAACTCTTGGAAGAATTTAATGATTGGGTGCATAAGCCAAAATGGTTAGTTGGTGGTTTATGGGTTTTCTCATTGACACATGGATTAACACCATTGGCTCAAGGGTTTCAATAATTTCCCTCCCTATTCCTTATAAAAATCATGCCCCCATCTCTTTGTTGCATTGCATAGCTAGTTGTGGGTATTTCATTAAAATCCGTATTTACATGATGTCTTAATTTACATTGTGCCTGCCTAGCACAAGAACCGTATTCACTAATTTGAATTACCGATAGATAAAATGATAAATCAATGGCGGGGCCTTGGCCTTGAGCTCCTCACCATGATTTAATAACGATATTTACATCATTTACAATTTTAATGCCACAGGGTCAAAATGGGGACGTGACAAAGACAACTACTCATTACCTCTTTCATTCTCTTGAATGTTTGTTTAGCTTCCTCCGACCAACTAAAGGCTCCTTTCTTAGTGAGATTTATCAATGGAGATGACAACTTTGAAAATCCTTTGACAAAATTCCATTAATATGTACACAAGCCATTGAACCCCCTCAATTCAGTAATATTTCTTGGGCTTGGCCAATCTAGAATTGCTTGGATCTTCTCTATGTGAACCTTAACCCTGTATTTCCCAATAAAATAACCAATATATAAAATCTTAGTCATTCCAAATTCACATTTGGACAGTTTAACATAAAAATATTGATCTGCCAAGATAGTTAGCACAATGTCCAAATGATGCAAATGCTCCTCCCGAGTCCTACTATAAATCATAATACAATCAAAGAAAACAAGAACAAACTTATGGAGCTACTCGTTAAACATTCTGTTCATGCAAGATTGAAAGGTTGTTAGTGCATTAGTTAGGCCAAAAGTCACAACTAAAAACTCAAAGTGTCCATAATGACATCGGAAGGCTGTCTTCTGAATGTCTTCCTCCCGCATTATGATTTGATGGTAACCGGAGCGAAGGTCAATCTTTGAAAAGTACTTGGCTCCATGTAGTTCATCCATCAATCCTTGGAATAGGATATTTGTTGGTCCTTTTGTTGAGGGCTCTGTAGTCTATACACATGCGCATGGTCCCATATTTCTTATTGACAAGGACTACAGAAGATGCAAAAGGACTTGAGCTCGGTATGATGAATCCCAAGTCAAGCAGTTCTTTGATGATTCGCTCTACCTCATCCTTGAATCTTTTTGGATTCTTGTAAGGATGGATTTTGATAGGTGATGTGCCTATCTCCAATTCAATTCTATGATCCACTCCTCTATCAGGTGGCCTACCATGAGTAAGGTCCCCAAACACCTTCTTATGCTTTTGGAGCAACTTCTGAATGTCTTCTGGATACTGTGCTACCTCCAAAGAGGTGCCTTTAATAGTGATTAGGCACTCTACATCCCATTCAATGTCTCCATGCCTCAATATGGATCTCATACTATGTGCAATCACTACTTGCTTTGGGTGGGTGTTGATCCCCATAAACACTAACTCCTTTCCACCTTCATCTTTGAATCTCATCTTAGGGACTTTGTAGTCTATGGTGTGCTTCCCAATAGAATACAACCATTTCACTCCCAAAACCATATTAGTATCATCCACATTTACAACATAAAAGCTATTTGTCACAGTGTGATCTCCTACAATGACTTGCAATGTAGGAATCCATCTAGAACACTCCATAGAATGATTACCTGTATTTATGACAGTGAAGCCTTAGAAATTCTCAGTAGGCAACTTTCTTCTTTCCACCAAATATGAATCAATGAAATTATTTGTTTCTCCTCCATCCACCAACATAGAGACTGATTGGCCTTGCACCACTCCTTTGAATCTGATAGTGTGGAAGCGAGGCACTCCTCACAATATCGCAATTTTTCTTACCTATGAAGGGGGCTCTTCTTCATCAGTATCATAGGCCACTTTTGCATCTACTGGTACCTCTTCTTATTCTTCCTTAGCTTTACTCTCTGAGTAGACTTCAATATAGTGTGCTTTCCCCTTAGTAGATGTGTGTCCTGGAATCCATGGTTCCTAACAGGTGAAACACAACTTCCTTCTTCTCAATTCATCCTGATATTTGGAGAAATTGTCCGTCTTGAAATTTCCAGAAGGAATCTTAATGGGTGGCATTTGATTCTTGAATTGAGTAGGAACAATAGTTATAGGAGGAAATCTTATCCTTGGAATAACATCTTGCAAATATCTTATTCTATTCAATGCATCTTGAAAGGTTGAGGGTTTGTAGGCCTTCACCAAGCCTTTCAAAGGCTCTGCTAATCCTTCAATGAACAAAAGGATCAAGTGAGATTTATAGATATCAGTGACCATCACAACCAAATTCTAGAACTCAAAGATGTAGGCTTCAGGAGTTCCAGTTTGCTTCACATGCGCCAGCTCTCTGAAGGTGATTTCAAGGTCTCTTCTTTCAAATATTTCATCCAATATTCTTGTGAATTCTTCATAAGTGGTCACTTGATCATGTCCAAGTGTATTCATGCCATGAAACCACCAATCATTGGCTTCACCATCCAAGTGTAGAGTAGCCATCTTGATGGCATCTCTCTTAGCCATTGGATTCAATTGAAAATATTCGTCTAGCTTCTGGATCCAAGAACTAGTAGTGCACTTTGATGAGCCATCAAAGTATGGCAGAGAAATATTACCAATAGAATTATTCAACTCATAATCTTGATTAGGAATCCGAAAGCTTCCTCTTAGAATTGGTATTGTTCTGAGCATCACATATATATTTAAATGACAGGGCTCTTCTACATTCTTCACTCAGTGTAAGGTATTCAACATACTTATCCTTCCATGAAGCAAGGCATTCATTTCGAACTTTAGGTTCCTCCCTTTGATATTTGGTGAATTTGGGCATAGTAGGCCTTGGTTTGTACAAAGACTCCATATTGAATTCATCAGGGAGATTGTGAGTCCCAGTATTTGAGAAAATAGAACCACCAGGCATCCTCCTTTCTCCATGTTGCGAACCATGGCTACTCCCTTCACCATCCTTGTTTTCCAGCTGCTTAGCAAGGAATTCTCTTATCTCTTGCTCAGATTGGATGATATTGTGTGATATATATTGGAGAACTTTCAACATGCTTTGCACAAAGAGTTTGAATTCATCTTTTTCATCCATACTCTCTCCTTGTAACTTTCCTTCAATGGAATTATCTTCTTCTTCTCCTTCTTCTTCCGTCATAGGATATTTCTTATTTGGATCTGAATTTATTTTAGAACTCATAGAATAATACCAAGAGTAGGTTCATAGGACCATGCTCTGATACCACTTTAATGTACCAATTAGCTTTGATTGTACATCAATTGACTCTCCTACAAGACTTAAGGAAAAACATTGAAAACTAGTAACTTGACTGGATGTAGGAAGGTAATTTCAAACAAATATGGAAGGAATTAGGATCATGCTAGAAAATATATCCTTTGCACAATGTACTGGTACCATTAATGTTTCAAACATCAGATAGGTTGAATTCTACTCCAAGGCTCCTGGGCACGCTAACATATGCAAACTAGTTCTTCAACTTGGCACTACCTAAGAACCAATGGTGAGGGATTTTGACTTAGGAAGGCTTAAAATAAATTAATTGACTGCCAAATATCAGTTTGGGTTCACACCATAAATTTTAAGGAAGTATTTATGAGGTTTCAAAAGCAAACAAGAAAAATTGTCTCTCGGGACTACACAACTAGTTCAACTTCAGGATTTCCCAAACATGGGGAGAAGGCTTAAAATTCTTGTTTTCAGACATGGAATGTGTTAATTGACATGATAAGTGATAGAAACAACTGAAATAAATCAAATTGGAGTTGTAGAGGTTCATCAATTGATCAAACATTGAGAACTAGTTATTTTCCATGGCAATCTAGACTAGGTGCAATAATTGTATATGAAAATTAGACTTATCTTTATTCAATATGAAGAATGGAATTTAGAGGTTCAACATTACATTAATGAAAACCATTAGAATTTGAAATACATCTCATATAAGTCTCAAGAAAGAAATACATAAGAGAAAGGATTCTCCAACATATAAAGATTAGAAATCATCAGGATTTTGAATGGGAGGCTTCCCAATCTTTACAAACAAGCTCAAAATTCATTGGATCAGAATTCAAAACCTACAATAAACTCAATGATGAAGACTGGATTTGATCATCCTCTCAGAATAAGAAGGGGCACATCTCCCAGCTTGGACTAGGGGCACATCTCCCAAGTCAAAGAGGCAAAATAACTCTCAATTCAATTCTCAAACTGTCAAAAGATGGGCAAGTGGTGCACACTCCTTTTATATATTGAGGTGACTAGTTGAGAAATTCATTCAGAATAATTTTCCCTCATGGAGTGGATAAGGATAGTTTGCTTTCAAGCTTTTCTTTTTGCTTTTGCTTTTCTATCCAACTTTTCTGCTTTTGACTGTTTTTTCCTACTTTTCTGCCTTAGCCTTCTTTTTTGCCTTATCCTTATTTTCCTTGCTTTTCTGCCTTATCCCGCTTTTTTGCTTTATCCCACTTTTCATCCTTATCCTTGTTTTCCTTGCTTTTCTGCCTGATCCTGCTTTATGCTTTTATATGCTTTTCTTCTTTATTATGCTTTTCCTGAGCTTTACTGCTTTTCTGCCTTGTGCTAGCTTTTCCTTTATTTTTCCTACTTTCCAAGCTTTAACTGTTTTCAATTTTTCTTCTTTTGCAAGCTATCTCTTGGTCAAATCTTATCCTCTAATGTGCCCTTGTGAATCATAATCCACTTTATTTCATTAAGATAAATATCTATTAATGAAAAATAACTTCCATTAAGTGCCTCTCAAACTTAAGAAAATAAAATTGACATCTCCTAATTAATTAATGCCTTAACTTTCAAAATTAACCCCAAGTGTATGAAATTTTCTCCTCAACCCAAGGGATTGATTGGGTTAGGAACTCAATCCAATGAACATCAATGAGGGGACATGACAGTGAAACAAGAGTTAAGGTATCGTAAGTTTTTATTTTTCATATTTTTAGATGAAAAACAAGCCTTGAGTTTTATGCAACAACTCGAGTCCCAGGTAATTCTATTTTAGTAGCTAAGAAAATTAACCATTTAGAAATAATGTTGAAGTCACATAAGTTGTTTTAGTATGCATAAATAATTATGTAGATTTTCAAATTAAATTCTAACAATTGAATGCTAACAACTAAAATAAACAATCACGATTTAATAATAGTTGTTGAAATAAAGATTCACAATCAACATAAATAAACCTCTAGAAATAAACCTTACAATCAACATAAATAAACTTTCACATTGAAATAAGCCTTCACAATTCAATGGTAGATGAACTTCGTCTGACCTCTTGTTATATGGTAAACGCTATTGCACATGCTTACCAGGAATCTAGATGCTCCAGCATATAAGGATAATAAGCTATGTTATCCTACACCATTTCATACAGAAGAGGCAAACACAAAGGATGTTTGAAATCAGTGCTACATATGATTTGATAATCTCTACAAGTTAGAGGCGGTGTCGTACATAGTGGTGAGGCGATGCAGTACATAGCGGTGAGGCGGTTCAAGAATTTATGGAAAGTGGCAGATAGCGCAAGGTGATGTAAGAATTTCATGGAAAGTGCATCAAAATCCATCAAGAAATATATATTTTATCTCCAGTATGATACATGCTTGAAGAAGTTCATGTCAAGTGAATCAAACTTTACTAAAGTTTGAAAAAAACTTCAATTAGAGGAAATTTGGATGGAAAATGGGTCTCCTAAGGAAAATGATAAAATAATGTCATATAGGCAATTATTTATTCTACTTCACTTTTATCGAAGCCACCCAGGGTTATTTTGTTTTTATCAAAGCTACGTTAGATATATATTTTATATTAAAATCAATTTATGAGGATGAAGTTTGATGTAGTGTTTTCACCCAAAATAAGGAAAGAAAATTAAATACACAGTGCCATCTTAAAAGTTATTGACCCAAGTTTTCATGGTGTATAATATTATTATAATGCATTAATTATAATATATTATTATTATTTATTTATTTTGATATTAATCAATATTATATATTAATTATAATATTAGCTACTATTATATACTAATTATATATTAACATTAGTTATGATATTAGTTAAAAGTTATTGGACCCAACTTTTTACGTCTATTAAAATATATTAATTATAGTGTAATATTATTTATATTAGTTTTAATAAAAAATTTAAGCTAGTATCCACAGAGTTTCGAACCAATGACCTATCACAAGGAGTGCCTTAACAATACACCCATTCATCATATATTCTACATCTCGTGGGCCTATATTAGTTATAATATTAATTACCATTACTGTTATATATTATATATTATATATGGGTCATGCATTACCCAAAATATGAATGGGTATATTAGTTATGATATTAGTTTTATTATATATTAGTTTTAATATTAATTGCTATTACTATTATATATTATATATTGGTCACTTATTACCTAAAAGATAGATGGATTTATTAGTTATGATATTAGTTACTATTTTATATTAATTATATATTAGTTATGATATTAATTAAAAGTTATTGGACCCAACTTTTGACAACTATTATAATATATTAATTATAATGTAATATTATAATATTAGTTATAATATTAATTACTATTACTATTATATATTATATATGGATCATGTATTACCTAAAATATGGATGGGTATATTTTTTTTGTAAGATCCATAGATAAATTATATTAGTATACAAAAAATAGTACATGCACAGGAAAGTCTTGAGGTCTGAGAGCCAACAAAGGCTTCTCATGGGACCAAAAAAAAAGACTAAAACCCTTTAAAATTCTTCCCAGACATGAAATTACAGAGCTAGCATATAAGAGAGTGTTTCCCTTAACAGAAACAAAAAAAATATCAAAAATGTTGACCTTTGAGTGCTTGATACAAAAAGAGCGCCTTGTATGGAAGCCGATGTGGACAGTCTAAACTAGAAATAGAGAAAATATCAGTCGTATGAGCCAAGCTCCTATTACCCATTCTAAACTGATAACAAAAGAGAAAAAAGAAGACCACAGAGTTACTTGGGGATGCTGGTAGTGACGTCACCCTCGGTCCTTTCTTCCATAATGGGGCATCGATAATTCTTTGAGTTGTATGTGCATTCTGAGGCCATATTTGTAGGAAGCGCCTTCGATTTCTTCTGAATGGAAGGGACTGCCACAACCTTTCGCTCCAAATGCTTTTGTTTGTGGCCGCTCGCCGAAGCTATGTTAGCTTTGTTGCTTGGCTGTGAGGGCACCTTACCTTGCTAAGTGCCAAGATGTTCCATGGGTTTAGAGACCTAAGGGGCTATCTAAGAGGAATCTGTGTGAGGGACTAGATATGGCAATGGTGTTAGTTTTTCAGCATTTAATTCAATATGATCTGGGATCTTAACTGAGAGAACAACATGTACAACATATCAAACACAAGAGACAAGAGACACAAAGCATTTCACCAGGGAAAACCAAGAAGGTGAAAAACCCCGCAACTTCCTCAGAGATAAAATAAGCACCAATTCAAATATCACCATGATGAAACCCCAAAACAAGAGATAGTCTCCTAGCACCATCTCCTCCTCCACTTGTGCACACTCCTCCTCTCTCTCACTAATGCGAAGTGAGTGAGTGTGTGAATGAATAAATGAGAGATTCACACTCTCTATTTATACTTTACTTCACTTGAATTTTAACTCTAACTAGGTCGGCCCCAACTTAACCACTTAACATAATGTTGACTGGGCCAACCCCACTAGGGGACTTAAACACCCCTTCACAATTGAATTTGGGCCGACCATACTTAGGAGAGTCTAATAACCCACTACCACTTGACACTGGGCTGACCCCACTAGGGTGGTCTAATAACCCTTTAACCCACATGAATCATATAGAGCTGACCCCACCAAGGTGGTCTAATAACCCATCAAATATAAGTTACGACACTTACAATATAACTTGCAACAATTGCAAGTACCAATGATGACACTTCTAATCGGAGGAATAATACATCTCCGTTGGGGATACAATAAAGTAAAAATGTAATACATACAATATACAAGTGAATATATTCCGAAGTTACAAATACATCAACACTCCCTCTTAACTAGGAAGATATTCTCTTGACATAGGTCATCAATACATATAGGCACAAGTCTTCGATTCTAGAGCTGGATCATCGTCACTGGATCACGGAGCATCATCGTCACTGCTGCTGTACTCGTCATCTAGATCACTGGGCTATCTCTCAATTCTTCTTGTCATAGGAAGTTCTACAGAGCCAACCCTTTTTCATGCTAGATGTAGGCCTAGCCTCCTGTAGGTCTTCATCATCTTTGCGAGCTAGCCATCCTGTGGATCCCAAGACTGATTACGCGCGTCAACAAAACCTCGAAAGAGCATCCTAGGAATGATTACGAGATTACTGCTCAACCTAATATCGGATCTCCCAGGGAGCTATTACATGTGACCACCACAAAACCTTAAAAGAGTGTCTTGTTGATGTATATGTAACTTCGGAATGTATTTCATCCATGTATATCATTTATATATTATTTTACTCCTATAGAGATGTGTCATTCCTCTATACGGAAGTGTCGTCATGTGTATTGACAAGTGTCGCAAGTGTGTTAACTTGCCGATGGGTTATTAGACCACCATGTGTGGGGTCGGTCCTGATTTATGTAATATATGGTTGATGTACCTAGCTAGACAAGTCGGACCCATAAGGTCACTGGGAAAACAGAACAAGTATAAATAGAGATCGAGAGATCTCTATTTGGATCACTCAGAAACTCATTATTCCTTCACTCGAAAAGTGGCGCACATGTGAGGAGGAGGATCATCTGCTACTAGGAGACTATCTCTGTGTATTTGGTTGTACTTTGGTTGAGCTATTGCTCTCTCTATCTTTGAGGAAGTTGTGGGGTTTTTCACCTTAGGGTTTTCCCCACAGAAACTCTGTGTGTCTATTGTCTCTCATGCTTTTGATTCTTGTGATGATTGACATGCTTGTTATGATTGATATGCATTGATATACTGTACATGTTGTTCTCTTAGTAAAGATCCTAGAGTATTGTGAATTAATACTCAAAATTTAACGTGTCCCAGGAACGTTTATGTGCATAGCACGACCGACAAGAACTCTAAAGAGCATCCCAGAACTTTTACGTTCCTAGCACAACCTATTGGATCTCCAGGACTAATTACATGTGGTATGGAAAAACCTCAAAAGAGCATCCCAGGACTGATTACGAGATTACTGCTCAACCTATCGGATCTCCCAGGGAAATATTATATGCCACAGGACAAAACCTCGAAAGAGCATTTTCCAGATCTCCCAGGGAGCTATTATATGCCATAGGAAAAACCTCACAAGAGTATCTGCAAACCTCCCAGGGAAAGATTATATGTCCTCCCAAGAAAAACCATGAAAGACCATTTTCCATATCTCCCAGGGAGCTATTATATGCCATAGGAAAAACCTCACAAGAGTATCTGCAAATCTCCCAGGGCAAGATTATATGCTTATCACACAACCTGTCCACGACCATGGAGTATCATCCTAATACTCATGATCCACTTGATCATCCTCGCATGGAGCATCATCCTGATACTCATGATCCACTTGATCATCCTCACACGGAGCATCATCTTGATACTCATGATCGTACTGATCATCATCATACAGTACATCATCTTGATGCACATCATCATCACATGATCATCCTGATCATCGTCCTGATGCATATCATCATCGCATGATTGTCCTGATCATTGTCACAGCATCGTCCTGATGCATATCATCACATATGATCACCTTGATCATCATCATGTAGAACATCATCATGATGCTCATCACACAGCGCGTACATCCATAGCCATGGGAAGGATCCTCCTACCACCATGCTTGGAATGGCTCCTACAAATGTGTCCCATCACTTCTTCCTTGAAGTATCTTCTATCTAAAGAACACCAAGCCTCTCTTTGAAGTACTCAAACTTCACTCTGGCTAGTGGTTTGGTCAACACATCTGCAATCTACTCATCTGTTGCAACATACTGGAGCTTCATTGCTCCTCTCTACACCATATCCCTGATATGGTGATATTTGATCTCGATGTGCTTCGACCTGTCATGGAACACTGGGTTCTCTGACAACTTCACACAACTTTGGTTGTCATAATAAATATAGGTACTGGTAGCATCCAACTGGAGATCAAATAAATCATACAGTAGCTTCCTTAGTCATATTGCCTCACAACTAGCCGAACAAGCTGCGACATACTCTACTTCGGTTGTACTCAGTGCTACACAGAATTGCTTTCTGCTAAACCAAGAGATCACACCTGATCCCATACTGAAGCAACACCCTGAAGTTCTCTTCCTATATGCAGCACTGCCTACCCAATCTGAATCAACATAACCCTCCAGGTTAAACTTTTGATTCTTATCATACTTGAGCCCATAATCAATTGTGCCCTTCAGGTACCTCAGAATATGCTTTACAACAATCAGGTGAACATGTCTAGGATCTGTCAGAAACTGGCTCAAGGTGTTCACCGCAAAGCAAATATCTGGTCTCGTGTTCGTCAGGTAAATCAAGGATCCAATCATCTGACAATACATCGTGGAATCAACCAACTCTGAAGAAGCATCACTCAATAGCTTCAGGTTCGATGCCATAGGTGTGGCCATGGCCTTACAGTCCATCATCTCGAACCGCTTTAGGATCTCTACTGGATACTTTACTTGTCCAAGGAAGATTCCATCTGTACTCTGCCACACCTCCATACCTAGAAATTAATGCATCATTCCCAAGTCCTTCATCTCAAACTCAACAACAAGCTTCCTCTTCATATCGACAATCAACCTATCCTCTCCTGTCAAAATCATGTCATCCACATACAATAGGAGTATCACTAGATTTCCTTCCTCAACGTTGTAGTAAAGGTTGGAATCCGCTTTACTTTTGGTAAATCCCAAACTGGACAGGAAGTTGTCTATCCTCCCGTACCATATCTTAGGTGATTGCTTCAAGCCATACAAGGATTTCTTCAATATGCACACATATGACTCCCTGTCATGTGTCTCAAAACCTCATGTGTCTCAAAACCAAGTGGCTGCTCCACATACACTTCCTCTTTGACTACACCATTAAAGAAAGCTGTCTTGACATCCATCTGGTGTATCTTCCACTTCATTACTGCAGCTAGAGAAAGTATTGTTCTTATGGAAGTGTATCTGGCTACAGGTGCAAAATTCTCTTCATAATCTATCCCTTCTTTCTGGGAGAAGCCACGAGCCACAAACCTTGCCTTGTATTTCTCTATGTTTCCATCTGCAGCATGTTTGATCTTGTAGAGCCACTTGGAAGTCACAACAGACTTCCCTTCTGGTCTTGGGACCACATCCCAAACATCATTCTTCATGATCGAATGGTATTCCTCGATCATGGCATTCTTCCATTACTGCATCCCAGATCCTGGGAACTTCAGATTCTTCAATATCTTCAATAGATAGTTTTCTTGAACTTCGTTGCTGGAACAAATGTTGTAGTCCTTCTTTTGTAGATGATTGTACACGATCTTTCCTACAAGTCAAATTCAATTGCATGATTAGAAACTTCTCATAGTTTTCAGAACAAAGTCTTACACATAAAGGCATATGTCATAAAGTCATGCAATTATCTTAGCCAATGCTTCAATACAACATTCATCCATATCCCGTATTCATACGATAGCTTTCTAGATGCCTTCCATCTCTACCAGAACATTGTTAAGAGTTTGCATTACTCCCAACATGTCAACAAAGAGGTTTCATTATAGACAAGTAGCAATGGAATGTTGCACAGTGCCATAGGCCACTTACCCATCACATGCATATTAGTAGTATATTGTTCATTAATGCAATTATTCTAATATGCATAATACACAGCCTAAGTCTAGGAACATAAGTATATACATCATTGAACAATATTATTTAAAAAATCAGATATACAATAAATGGCCGTTCAAATACTTATCTTTGTTTGGTTGTTGGGTGGACTCCCTCTCAATCTTTGATTCCTTGCAGGAACTACTGGAGTGTGCTCCCTCTCGATCCTTGCTTCCTTTATGATATCATCATGATTATATGTCTTTGAACTTCTATCCATCTTGGACCACTATGCATGCTTAAGTGTGCACTAGTGTCATCCTCAATATCTCATACATAATCATACATGCATTAGTATAATCTCAATTCTTATCAAAACATTATGATTCTAAATAATATTAATCATGTATGGTCATGATAATTTCATACACAAGCGTTAGTATTCAAGGTTTCAGGGAGGACTTCTTTTACTCATGCATATTTTTATTTGACCATAGGAATTTTCTAGTTTGTCATCTCATTAATCAAACTAAGAAGCATAATATGCATAAACCAATGATTGCCCAAAATTATAACTTCATGAATTATTAATCATACCAAGTATACTTATATAAGATCCTAACACAAGGTAAGATTCTAACTCAATATAGGAAAACATACTTGCATTATCATGCTGGTCTAACATACCCAAACAATGTCTTCTTTGTTCTCTTAGAGACCTTGTGCTAACAACCTGCATATCTCATAAGTTAATAATTGTAGAACCAAGTTATACATATCTTGTAAGTATAACTTCTATGTGATCCATGACTATGGATGAGTCTTTGTCTTCATGTCACCATGGTCATATGTTCTTTATCTAGAACTTGATTTGTCTTTCTTGATGTACCCTTCATTTTAGTGGACAACATCATCCTCATACAACACCACAGTGTATTAGTACAATCATAAGTGTCATACCCCTAATCAATGAATGTCTTCTATCATTCACATGCATTCATACTTTTACTAGGGTGATAAGACAAGTCTAAAATTAATCAAGATTGTACTAACCTCAATAACATGAAGACAAACATGTCATAAAATTAATCATGAACAGATTTCAAAACATACATGTATCTCCTCAAGTCACACCTATCGGGATTGCTTGTAGTTTTCTTATGTAAGGCCTTAGCCTCATCTCCCTCTGGAACTGGAACCTCTTCACTTATGTAGGTGTCCAAATCATTCTCTTCTAGTATTAACCCAATCCACTTTGATTTGATGAAGTTGGATCTAGAGCTGGCTAGGGTTTGACAGAGAAACCCTAAAAATCCAAACTTTGAATTTCAAGATTCTGATTGGATGAAAAGATGCACCTTGCTGAGCTGATCAAGCTGGTATACTTCAATTTTGAAATCTACAAAATTTGACCCCTCAAAATTGCCTTTGAAACTTTCGGATCTGCAATTTCTGGTCAAAATCCCAAAATAGGGTTTGATAATGCCCAGGGTTCTGCCTAGCCAAAAATTTTGATCTTGTGCTCTAAACTTCGATTTTTCTGAGGAGCATCCATCTGTGGTCTCAGATTCCAAAAATTCCAACTTTGTAGAAACCCTAATTTTCCACCTTTCTGATCAAAATCCTGAACTAGGGTTTGATGATGCTCGGGGTTCTACCCAACCAAAAAAAATGGTCTTGGTCTCTAAACTTCAATTTTCTTGAGGAGCATCCAGCCGTGGTCTCGGATTCCAAAAATTCCAACTTTCTACGAAACCCTAATTTGCCGCAGCAGTGACAAACCAAAAATGAAATTGCTCAGAATCCAATTCTGTTTGGACACAAATATATGCCATATTGTTTCAGATGTATATTTAAAATTTTGGATCCTCAGGGTCTGAAACTTTGTCTTGTGGTATAATTTCCTGTCATCTTTCCAACCCCACAAATATGAGCTAAAATGGATTCTCTAAGAGAGAGATATTCCAAGTGTCTCAACGTGACATGTTTATGGGATGAAACAATATAGCGAAATTGTATGGCATGCCACGTGTCACTGTTTCAACTTAGGCCTCTGAAACCTAGATCTATGAAACTACAGTCCGTTCCCTAACTGTCACGTTTTATAGAATTCCATTTGGAGCTTCCTAGCCCGATATATGACCTTTTTTCCTAGGTCACTTGTTTAGGACTACATTCTGGAAGAGGCAGAAACCCTAATTTGTACGGATCATATATCGCAAAGTACAATGAATCTAAGGCTTTCCTTTGGACACAAGGTACATGGACATTTCATATTCGACCTGTAAAAGTTTTAGATCCTGAACCTTCGCCAAAACTGAGTTATAGAGAAAGTTCCACGATGACTGATTTTTACTATACCAAGCCCTAGCTTCCAATTTGTCTCAAGTGCAACAAGTGTCATAAATTCCATACAATGCCTTCCTTCAGGCTAGCTCTAATACCATGTTAGTTTTTCAACATTTAATTCAATATGATCTAGGATCTTAACTGAGATAACAACATGTACATCATATCAAACACAAGAGACAAGAGACACAAAGCATTTCACCAGGGAAAACCAAGAAGGTGAAAAACCCAGCAACTTCCTCAGAGATAGAATAAGCACCAATACAAAGATCACCAAGATGAAACCCCAAAACAAGAGATAGTCTCCTAGAATCATCTCCTCCTACACTTGTGCACACTCCTCATCTCTCTCACTAATGCGAAGTGAGTGAGTGTGTGAATGAATAAATGAGAGAGGCACACTCTCTATTTATACTTTACTTCACTTGACTTTTAACTCTAACTAGGTCGGCCCCAACTTAACCACTTAACATAATGTTGAATGGGCCGACCCCACTAGGGTGGTCTAATAACCCTTTAACCCACATGACTCATACAGGGCCAACCCCACCAAGGTGGTCTAATAACCCATCAAATATAAGTTACGACATTTACAATATACCTTGCGACACTTGCAAGTACAAATGACGACACTTCCAATCGGAGGAATAATACATCTCCATTGGGGATACAATAAAGTACAAATGTAATACATACAATATACAAGTGAATATCTTCCGAAGTTACAAATACATCAACAAATGGAGGGGGGAGGAATTATTCTCCTAAGTGAAATCCCGTGAATGCATGAGAATCTAACTGGCCAGTGAGTTCTTCATTATCCAATTGTGTCTACGCCTAAATATTTCCCCTTGATTCATCAGCTGCTAGACCACCAATTCCTCCTCCCAATCATCTAACATGGTTCTTAGATGCACTGGAATAGAGTTATCATAGCCAAAATCAATAGAACCTCTACGACTATGATTTCCTGAGTGCCCACGACCTCTGCCACCACAACGAGTATTGACTCTAGGTCGTTGGGACATAGTGACTGTCAAGTGAGGGAGCCTGAAGCCTCTGCAAAATGCCGACCAGATCCATAGAGGAGCGGTATTTATCCCAAGAACAAAAGGAGCATGGCGAAACTAGATTCCAGAGGCGAGGAGTCTGAGACAAGCAATAGGAGGCTAACCAACCAGACACATAAGATAAACACTAACTGGAATTCCGCTGCACATCCAAAAAATAAGGTAGCAAACCCTGGCATAAAGCCTGGAAATGACATTCCTACCTGCCATAAATTCGCACTGGAATAGAATGATTGCCATAGTACCGGAGCCAACTCTGCAGCTTGCTTGGGAGATTAGCCTCATAAAATCCGAGAGCATCGAAATGGGAAAGCTTTAAATTGTATTATAGGTCAGTCGAGAAGGAGCCACGTGGTGGGGAGTGGAAACTTCTCGGCCTTAGTCATCATACTCCACAGGATCACCCGCATCCAAGGATATATGGATGGGTATATTAGTTATGATATTAGATATTATTATAAATTAGTTATAATATTAATTACTATTAGTATTATATATTATATATTGGTCACTTATTACCTAAAAGATAGATAGGTATATTAATTATGATATAGTTACTATTAAATATTAATTATATATTAGTTAAAATTTAATGGACCCAAATCTTGAGGGCGTATAGTAATATTATATTATATTATTATAATATAATAATATTATATATTAGTTATAATATTAATTACTAGTACTATTATACATTATATATGGGTCACATATTACCTAAAGTCGGTTAGCATATTAATTTTATTATTAATATCCATGATAATTCTGGGTAGCTTGGGTAGTAGGTAGACAAATTATATTATTAAAATATTCCACCTATCCCCAAATTATATAATAAAAAATTGCTCAGACATGCACCTTTTTTGAATTTTAAAGCAATTTGATCGGCTAATACATGATGACATGGAATTTGTATAAGGATTGAAAGACTCATTTTCATCCAAAATTCCTCTAATATGATAGTTTATATTCTCTATAATATATGTTGTTTTTGCAAGTACATGTCTAATATGAAAGTTTTTTATACATGTTATGATAGGATAGTAAATGTCTTTTCCAGGATTAATAAAATCTTTGAATTGTTTTCACCCAATGATAGGTAAGCCAAATGGATTTACCATTTCGCGGTTAATAATGAAACCTATCGGCATTAAATAACATAGCATTGAAGCTTGTTAGCGTTAAATAATTTCTTCAATATCAAGATATTTTCATCATTTTCAATAGTGTCATTGCCAACTCCAAAATAAGAGTTCAAGTTGAAATGCCATAGAAAAATGAATTTAAGAGCATTTAAAAAATTAATTGTCTAATGTGAAACTTTGGTGAATATGAAAATATATACCATCAACAAGCAAACTAATATCAAGTCAACGATGAACTCACTGCAATATAGCATGCTGCAACATGCATAATAAGGTTGGGTTGGGAAAATTTTCAAGATTCTTGTGAATACCTTCTCATCACGAATGCATCTTGGATGCTTACATACACTAATATGTATCGACGTTTAAGTAACAATAATTGGGTTGTTATGTATGTTCTTTCCTAGTGTAACATTGGCACTTCCAATCCTTACATAGTATTTTGTTATGCAAAACTACATCCACTAGGCCATCCATTTGTAGTTAATATTCCTCAAACTTTGGGAACAAGACCCCTTATGCATTAGGGTTAGCTATGTTCCATACAAATCAACAAAATTATAGAGAAAGTAGACACCTAGTAGTGGATAAAAGACAAGTGTGAGAAATAATGTTAGTTTTTTTGAACTACCTTAGCTAGAAACCACAGTCGATCTATCGCTATAGAAAAATCATGACAATGATTTTACTTACAAAGTGTTGAGGTCCTAACAGTGCCCCAAAAAAATGGTAATTTTTTTCTCTTGGGACCCCT
The DNA here is from genome assembly GCA_027924585.1 of Larix kaempferi. Taxonomy (NCBI): domain Eukaryota; kingdom Viridiplantae; phylum Streptophyta; class Pinopsida; order Pinales; family Pinaceae; genus Larix; species Larix kaempferi. The sequence continues at coordinate 6,500,667 of BSBM01000938.1, forward strand.
TTTTGTTATGATTATGTGTTTTATGAAAATTGATAAGTCATTTGGCTTACAATTGAAGAATTAAAATTCTTCTATACTTTCTTAAAAAAATATTCACTCATATTTTTTCAAAAAAAATTGGTGTTTTTTCGAAGTCTAAATTGTTGTTTCTATACAAGTTATCCAAGTTTTCCAAGTTATCCATGATTTAATGAGGTTTAAAAAAATTTCACACCTCAAAAAAACCTTTGGCTATTTTCGAAATTTTAAGTTCTAATTTGTCCCAATATACAACAAAGATATTCCAAAGTTCTTTGTTGTTTATGGCCCATTATAGAAGTTTTTGTGGGTTCGAATTTCTTGAAATCCCCAATATGTTCCAGGTACATCTCAAAGTTTAAACTTTATAAGTATCCCAAAGAATTTTCAATGGCTCTAATTTCCAAGATATTAGTGTTTTTTTAAACTTTTGATGCCTTTTCAAGTTTCCACTTGCTCCCTGACACATTGGCATGTTGTTTTAAACTTCAAACTATAAAATTTGGTCGATAATGTTGCTTTTCATAAAAACATAATCCTTCAAATAATTGCCAAAATTAATGTTGTCCCACTTCAAATTATGCAATAATACTAAAGTATTGTGCATTAAATGTATACAATTTACTTAGCATTTTCTTGAAATTTTATGGATGATAGATTTAGTTTCCTACTTATTATCATAAAATGTAATCATTCGAATTTTACATAACACAATTTCTTTAAAAAAAGGAGCATTTTAGGAGACACCAGATTATGTACAAGTGAACAAACTTATACCACTGTCAAACAACTTTGTGTATTCATTTTCAACAGGTTTTTCTCAACAACAATTAAGTAACTAAGCCTAGTTATTTCCACATTCATTTTTTTGAGTTTAACTCTTATATTTGAAAATATCCTTTTTCTAGTCTCTTTTAAACAAAATTCCACTTGAAATGAAGAAGTGAACAATTAGGTGTTTTATTTGAGAAAATAGATTTATCAACCTTCTCTCAGCAGTTCATTTATGATAGAGTTTAATATCCAAAGGGAATGTTTAGAATTTGTTCTGAAAAAAATAGGCTTTATGAGTACCTAGTAATTCTTTTGAATCCTAGATAGAATGCATTGATAGGCTATAGCAAATTTGAATAAATATTCCATGATTATTCTAGACAGATATGATGTCTTCATAAAAGGAACAATTTAGCTAGAGTTGTAGTTATTCCAAAGAAGTAAGCATTATTCTAGATAGAAAATTTAGGTCTAGGAAAAATGGGTTATAGTGCTAACTCATCTATCGAGAGATCCATTTCGATATGCTACAACTATGATTTTCAAAATGCATGGGTTCCTTTGATGTATGAAGTGGTTAATAGTGGATCAATTTTCAATAGGGGATCTATTTTCTCAATCAATATAGTAAATGTGGTACCTAAATGCAAAGATTCTACACTAGATAAGTCACAAGGGTTTCACTTGGCTTCTTATCTCATAAATGTTGTATGTCCATGTAATCCATTTCCAAAAATCTAATGGAATTGGACCCCATTTGAATGGCCTATCCATATCCATTGTCAATATTTGTGGGAACATAAATACAAATGACAATTTTCAAAGATATGTGATCATTTTATTTTTTTATTATACTCACTAATATAGATATACAACAAACCAACTCCCAGATTGTCAAAGGAAGCTATGTAAAAAATTGAAGCTATAGGTTATTGGTATTTGGTATGTGACTTAGGAGCATGCATATATGAGGGTTTATGGAGCCTATGGAACCAAAAAACCTCCCCATATACTCCCAACATTTGTGCCTGATAGATTTGCTATAAGAGAAATTTCCTATCAAACAATCTTACATGGTTTGAATGCTTTATTGAATAATGATCAAAAGAAACTTTTCCCTTCTTATCCATTGAGTCTTGGGATGTATAGTTTAAATAATTGCATTTATGCCTGAATAGAAGGAAAATAAATAATTGAACTACATTTTGGTCAAGAAAGGTTTCAAAAGCATGATCCAAAACAAATAATTAAAAATAATTGCAAGGCATTAGGTTACTCATGTCCATATAGCCATGAAGGATGGGAAGAAAAAAAGGTCATGTAAGGGGTTACTTCATATTAGGAATTTCTGGATATGATACAAAATTACAATAAGTAAAGGGAAGATCGGATTAAAAATATACAAGAGTTAGAATATAAAAGGATAGCATATGTTAAAGTTGTTGAACAAGTAAAGAAAACTTCAAGTGTCAATAAACAATAGAGGAACAAGAAAATATGAATAAAGACATAGCTCAAACTGAAATAAGGAATGAGAAAGAAAAAAAATTTGGAAACACAGAAAAATTTAAAAGCTGAAAAAGAAAAGAATAAACTTGATGAATAAAATAGAAAAAATGAACAATTGAGAAAGCAAGAAGAAGAAAACAAAGAAATCAAAGATCTTTAGGGACAAGGGATTCAGATTTGGGAGTTACTAACCCTGAAGTTTCTAATCATATTTCACATCTTTTATTCTCAATAATAATATTTCTATTGGCAACCAAATTATAGGTGGAAATTTCTTTGAAGGATTAGAATTAGGAGAAGAATAGGAATCAATTTCTACCATAGAATCATTCTATTTTAATAAAGTCAAGAAAGGGATTGTAAAATCAATTCATAATAGGAAGGGGACATATGTTGATTCAAATATACTGGTTAGAAAAAATAAGAGGTATCAAATAATAAATGAAATATCCCATGGCAAAAGCTATATCAACATCATCGATAATGATTGCCTATTCATATGCTAATACATCCAATGTGCAAGACATGGTCACAAAGTTGAAACAACGTAAACATATAAAAAATTTGCTAGAAAGTAAGGTGAAATATCACAAACCATAGATAACTAGTATTATTGCATTTACGTCTAGTGCTTTTGAAATTTAGAGTGAATTGAATTTAGTTCAAAGACTTTTCTATAGAAAGTTACAATATTTGCAACAATATACTATTGACATGTTCAGAATCAATGATCATGTAACATAGCAAAAATTGAGGCAACGAGAAGTACAAATTGGACTTGATTCACTAAAACCATGGCAATTAGATCATGAAGATACCCCTCAAAATATGCCAAGCATATAAAATAGATAAATGGAGCACCATGGGGTAGCTATTATAAATTAAAAGTTTGTTGGTTCAAGATTGGAAATAGATCTAAAGGAAACTTACAATAAATGTCATAGATTATGGAAAGTTGATGAGCTTGTTATAAAACATTGTAGTCTCCCATCAATCGGTGAACCTAATGAATTGTCACCAAGTGAAATAGAAATGGCCTCCTTAGAAGATGGTATAAATTTGGTAAAATCATCTATTAGGAAAGTATTTTTTGCAATTGAATAAAATTTTAGGCATTTCTTTTCAATATTGTTTAGAGAAATCTCTCTTATCACTTCTTTAATTACTCCACTTAGCAATAAGATGGCCTTATATATGAGGTAGCCCTAGAGAAACATGCTTTCCATAGAGAAACAAAGCTTTATCCTCTCTATGGGACATGGAAGGCCTACATTCAAGAAAAGGAGAAGATTTCAAGATTTAAATCATTTTATTTATAAAAGGGTTTTATGTAAAAAGTAAATTTTCACTGTCATAAATCAAGATGCAATTATATTTTCTAGAGTCTAGGAAATCTTTCCTAAAATTTTGGAAGTTGTGTGAGATTTTGAACCAATTGATCTAGAAGCTAAATGGAGTAGTATTATAGTAAACAATCCATGGAAGAGAAGAAGCAGGTATTAGAGCAGCACAATATTAAATAACCTAACAAAGAGAGCTCATTAGAGATGATATTTCAGTCCAATTGCATAGAAATCAAGAGAGAATTCAAGTAGAGATCTAAGCTAAGTAGTCTCCATAAACCAATTGAATGCTCAATAGAATACATCAATGAATTAATTGCATAATTTCTTGATTGATGATATGCAATATGACATATATAGGTAACTAAGCTAGGATTAATTACATGCACAAGCACAAAAGCAAGTAAAACTTAAGAGCAATCAACCTGAATGTTCAAATGTGCCCTCCTTATGGAGTAATGTTGATCGTGCAAGTGTTGTTTGGGTTTAAGTAAGCCTCAAAATCATATGTGTGCCCTCCTTAGGAAGTAATCTTTACCATGCATGAGTTGCTAGGGTTAACTATCAGTATAACTACTTGATGAGGTGGTTAACTCAATCACACATCTGAAGCTGGAGTTTAACTAGCCCAAATTAGCCAACTAGGTAAACAATTTACTAGGATAATATTTTTTGAATTAAGTTTAATTCCTTATTTTCTAAATAAAGAAGAGAACTTCTTTTCTTATAAATTGATACCCTACATTGAACTTAACAACCCAAGGAAGTTTGCATTGTAATAAAATGAATTTCCAAAGAATAGGAAGAAGAAGGGATTGTGTATTGATCTTAGACACCCAATGCTAGATAGACTTATCAAAATCATGATACTAGTACAAATGTTTGAAAGCACAATAGATTGGTATAAAACCTTCTTAGCCTACTTTTTAAAAATGGGAAAACCATGACATATTTAGACCTCAACAAAAAAGTAATTTGTAGTAGTTCATTCAGAAACCTTACTAGTCTATTCTCTAGTAGAAAGCCTCTTTGTTAAATCATGACTCAAATCCTTGCTAGCCTACTCACTAGAATAAGAATTGTCACTAAATTGCATTATCATTCTACCATTGTTATCCCTTCATGGAATTAGGAAAAATAATCTAACATGTATCTAAATACTGACATGAACTCCTACCATATCTTGGATATCATATGTAGAAGCACCGGGTATGGGTGGATAACTATTAGTATTGCAGTATTTTAGACTTTGTTTGCGAGTATGAGGTCTACATGAGTGCATAATTATCAATACCAATCCCATAAACAATAAAATAACCCCTCTACGACTAATTTAGAAAATTCTCCTTTAAAATGAAAGTTTAGAACAAAATTGAAGGACCATTAATTTATATATAAATCACGTGTTCTTGATAACTAAAAGATAGTATTTGTCCTCTTTTATCTGAATTAGGAAAGGGAAGAATCCTGTTTTTGCAATAGTAAATTTTGAATATCCCCTTCATCAATGGGATCCATTATTGGCTCAACAATATTTCAATGTGTCTTGGATCTAAGTCATGATCTATTGGACTTTTCAATTAGCGCATTATCAACATATATTATAGCATTGTTAAAAGGGATCATCAAACTTTTTTAACATGTTATTTTTTTATAACTTATGGCTTCCACCAATTTATCTTATCCATATTAATACACTTTACATTAAAGATTTACTAAAACAAGCACCAAAAGTTATTAAATATGTTATGAATGAGTTTGAAGATGGGTCTCTTTCAAGGAAGCTTACGACATTTACCAATTTATCAAATGTATGGTGACTCATCCTTTCGATTTGAAAATACAAAGTTCAATGTTTTAAGTTTTAACCCAACATATTTGTTAGGTACTTTAGTAGCATAATTGTAAATTCATAGTATAAATAACAAAATAAACTCAAGATTCCAGTATGAAAATAAAAAAAAATTACCATAGTAGTAGACAATTTTAGATAACAAAATATTGCAATAGCAATATATTTATTGATGAAAGTAATGTTCACCGCTTCTTTGAGGGGGCAACCTCCAAATGAAACCAAGCTTTAGATACAAAATACTTCACAAGACATGTTGTTTCATTTCTTCTACTCCTATATACAATTTCTAGTGAATGAATTTTCTAGTAGGTAGAACCTTCTAGTAAGCCTTTTTAGTGAAGAAATTTTCTAGTAGGTGGAACCTTCTAGTAAGGATTCTTACAAATGTTGCTTTCACACTATAGAGACTTTATAATAGGTGGAGCCTTATAGTAAGTCTTTTTACAAATATTTCTTTCACACTATATCTACTTTATTGGAATTATTTAAATTAGATGGCCTCAATACATAACAACCTCTCTACTAAGGGGGTTAGGGTAGGACCCTAACATGCCCCCCCCCTTAAAAAAACATTGTCCTCGAGGCAGAATATGTGGAAATTGTTGAAGTATCTATGTTGGTTCCCATGTAGCATCCTCGGGATGGGTATCTTTCAACTGAACTAAGACCTCTTGGATGGTTTGATGGTAGAGGTGACGTTCCCTTTTGTTGAGAATGACCTTGGGATGCAACCAAATAGAACCTTCTTCATCCAATTCTAAAAGGCTAGTTTGAATACAACAATGATGACCAACCACTCTCTTCAAGCATGAGACATGAAAGATTAGATGAATCTTGCAGTGGCTAGGTAGCTATGGTTTGTAACCCACAGGTCCTAGACATTTGAGAATCTGATAAGGTGCATAAAAATTGGGGGCGAGCTTCTAGTGGTGATTGAACTTAAGAGAGGTATGCTTTTAGGGTTGTAGGTGAAGAAATACCATTTCCCCTTCTGCCAAATAGTGTTGAAAATGATGCTAATCGTCCCATTGCTTCATCCTATTCTAAGTCATTACCAAATTATCCTTGAGAGTGTGGAGAATGTTGTCCCAAGATGTCAGCTTGCTATTAACCTCCTATACCTTATAGAAGCCTAGTAAGTAGGATAAAACTGAAGGGCGCTATTGGCCATAAGCAAATTCAACGGGAGTGATTTGAGTGGTCATATGATAAGTTGTATTGTACCACCATTCTACATAAACATTGAGCTCATTGAGATTTTCTCTCTGAAAAATATGCTTCCAAACACTTATTGATAGCTTCATTTTGACCATCTATTTGGGAGAGATAGGCAGCACTGAGATTTAGTTGAGTTCCCTACAGTCGAAATAATCTTTCAAAAAGTTCCAAGGAAGGTGGGGTCACAGTCCGTGATAATAGTTTGTGACACACCATGGAGTTTGAAGATATTATCCATGAAGATGTGAGCTACCATATAGGCCTTGAAAGGGTGTTGTAGCACACAAAAACGATCATATTTGTAAAGGAAATCAACCACAACCATGATTACAAAATTATTGCCATATTTTGGTAACCTTGCAATGAAATCAATAGAAATGCCAGTCATACTCCAATTGGAATTGGAAGTGGTTGAATTTTACCTTGGTGTTTCACAATCTCCCCTTTATTTCTTTGGAAAGTGTCACATTCAACCACAAATGTGTAGATGTCCTTCATACCTTCCCAGAAAAATGATCTTTTGATCCATTTATATATTATATAAAATCTTGATTGACCAGTTGTGGGGGATGAATGGAGCTCAGAGAAAACCTATGATTTCAATGATGATTTATTATGCAAATATAGATGTCCTTTATAAAAAATATCATCATTGTGCCAAATGTAGCCTAGATATGTGTGGGGTTCCCATTGAAGTTGTTGGATCATTGTAGCAAGGGTGGGATATGTCAAGCATTCATTACAAATGAGATTCAATCAGTCTACAATCATGAAGGATATGGAAAAGATTGAGCCTTCTTCTTCTCATGTCGAGAGAGAGCATCTACTACTGCATTCTCCTTTCGCTTATAGTAAATTATCTCATAGTCATATCCCAACATTTTGGTGGCCCATTTTTGTTGCTAAAGGGAGGAAGTTATTTGTTCGAGAAAGTAGTTCCAAGTGTAATGGTTGATTTTGATTTGGAAACAATTCCCAAGTAGATATGGACACCATATGTCCACATCATGAAATGTGGCCTTCATCTCTTTTTCATAAGTTGATTTTCCCAAGTGCCGCTCATAGAGTTGTTTGTTAGTAAAAGCCAACAGTTTGCCTTCTTGCATGAGGACTGATTTGAGGTCTTGACCTGAGGAATCACATTCAAGGACAAAGGTTTTGGTGAATTTAGGTAAAGTGAGTACCTAAGTGGTACACATAGCCTCCTTTAAGTCCTGGAAAACATTTTCTATCACATCATTCTACTTGAAATCATTTTTTTAGTAAAGTTGTGAATGGGGTTGTAATCATATCGTAGTTCCAAATGAAATTTTTGTAATATCCTGTGAGACCCAAAAATTTTTTGAGGATTTTAAGAGTTTTAGGGTGAGACCAATCCTTCAATGCTACATTTTTTTGTGGATCCACATGCACGCCCTCCTTACTGACAATATGACCCAAATATTCCACTTTTGGGACACCAAATGCACATTTGGACCTTTTAAGAAAGGGTTGATGATATTGAAGGAGTTGTAGGACCTAATCCAAATGGGTTGGCCATGTTTTGATGTAAATCAATATGTCATAAAAAAATATGAGGACAAATTTACGCGGAAATGTTTTAAATATTGTGTTCATGAGACTTTTAAAGGTGGAGGGAATATTGAAAAGGGCAAAGGGTATCACTAAGAACTCTTAATTGCATTTATGAGTATGAAAAGCGGTTTTGGGAATATATGTCTCCTTCATGCAAATTTGATGAAAGACTGAGAGGATATCAAATTTGGTGAAGAAGTGATCACCCTTGAGTTCATCTAGAAGGTCATCAATGACATGAATGAGAAAATTATCCTTGAATGTTAACTTGTTCAAAGAATGGAATTCAGGACACAGGTGCCAAGTTCCTTCTTTCTTGAGGACCATAACAAGTTGGAAACAATAGGGATTGGTACTAAGGTGGATGGAAATGGAAGCTAGATGCAGCCCCTAAATAAGCTTTTCAATTTTTTATTTTTTTTTTAAATGGATGGTAGTATAGGCATACATTGGGTGGGAGGGTACCAAGAATGAGTGGAATGGAATGATAATTCTCACCAAATGAATGGGGTAGTCCTTTAAGAGTTTCAAAGATGGATTGGTGCTTGTCTAATACTAATGACATGGAATTGTGCCACAATCCCCTAATGGCCCTTTTTAAGAAGCATTTCCATAGGGTGTGAATTAATAATTTTTGGAGATATCATTGTAATTCCTTTGAGAGTGTATCTTTTCCTTGCATGTTGGAAACTAATGTATAAGGCACTGGAATCCATGATGATAGGGCCTAATGTTTGTAACCATTCAACACCAAAGACAATATCACAACCACCCATGTCAATAGAAAACATGCGGTTTTCGAGGGAATAATCACCCTTTTGAAGCCACACATTTTCACAACAACCCCCACATTCCATAGCTCCTCCATTTGCAATCATGATTTGGAATTTGTTCGCAACATGGATATAGCAGTTTGTTTCTTGGGTGACCCAATGATGAATAAAGTTATGTGTGCTACCACTATCAATTGAGACGATGACCTTGTTATATTTGAGGTAGCCAATTAATTTGAGGGTTTGGGGAACATAAAGACTAATCAAAGAATGAAAAGAGATTTGAGGTTCCTCCTTCAGTAGATCAATCTAGGGAATGTATTCCACAAGTGTATGAGGGACTTCATGGGTGCTTGCATTAATGTCTTCATTAGAAATGTCATTTGAATAACCATAAATAGTTTTTGCTCCTTATATTTATGTCCATGGGGGATATTTGTAATCATAACTGTAGCAAAGACCCTTGAGTTGGTGCTCTACCATTTAAGATTGAGTTAACTTTTGGATCTTGAGAGGTGGAGAGGATGAGGAAGGATTAGTGGAAGGGATGGTAGGTGGATGGGGAAATGGAATTGTTAGTTTTTCACAAATTTTATTCAATATTATCTAGGATCTTATATGAGAAAACAACATGCACAACAATAAACAAAAGAGACAAGAGACACAAAGATTTTCCTCAGGGAAACCATAAAGGAGAAAACCCCACAACTTCCTTAGAGATAGAATGATCACCAATACAATAGCAGAAAAGTAAAACCCAAATATAGAGATGGTCTTCAACAACTTCTCTCTTCTCCACTTGTGCGAACTTGTCCTCTCTCTCACTTATGCGAACTTGTTGAGTGAGTGAATTATCCAAATGAGAGAGGCACCCTCTCTATTTATACTTTAACTTTCACTTGACCTTTACCTCAAATAGGTCGGCCCCTAGTTTTACCTAAATGGGCCGACTTCTCTAGGAGAGTCTAATAACCCAATTACAACTGAACTCTGGGGTCTAATTCCCTGACTTGCAATGGAGGGTTAACCTCAATGAATTTGCATGACTCAAATATAATAATGACTTTCCCGACCGAAGGAATAAACATCTCCGTCAGAGGTACAATAATAAAATACAAATACAATATAACATATACAAGTGAATATCTTCCAAAGTTACAATTACATTAACACGCCCTCTTAACTAGGAAGGTATTCTCTTGACACAAACATCAATACATATAGACACAAGTATCCAATGCTAAATCATCATCAATGTTGGATCATCATCGTCACTGCTGTTTTTATCCTCATCATCTCGATCATCAAATGGTGACATCTCTCGAATCTACTCGTCATAGGAATTTCTACAAAGCCAACCCTTTTTCATGCTGGATGTAGGCCTCTCCCTCATGTAGGTATTCATCATATCTGCGAGCAAGCCATCAAGTAGGTATAGCTTAGGACCAGTTATTACATTGCCTCTGCAAACACCTGCATCTCCTACTGTCGCCTCATCACGTCCCGATCATCTCATCGTCAACGGAGCACAACCCATATGCACATCACACGTTTTCCAGCATGGGAGGAAAAACCTACCACCATGCGAGACCCAACTCTTACATCTACGCCATGGGAGGACAAACATACCACCATGAGAGAATGGAACAACACTTATATCGACGACCATGGGAGGACACAACTACTACCATGTCAGAATGGCCAAGCACTTATATCAACAACCATGGGAGGACACACCTACCACCATGCTGGAATGGCCCTGGCACTTATATCAACAGTCATGGGAGGACACACCTACCACCATGTTGGAATGGCACTGAAACATATATAAATGGCCATGGGAGGACACACCTACTACCATTCCGGAATGGCCTCGGCACTTATATCAATGACCATGGGAGGAAACACCTACTACCATGCCTAAATGACCCCAGAATTTATATCAACGGCCATGGGAGGACACACCTACTACCATGACGAAATGGACCAACCCTTACATCTACACCATGGGAGGACACACCTACCACCATGTGATAATGGCTCATGTGCATTTGCGTCTTCCGAACTCATCACTTCCCCTTGGAAGGAACCTTGATTTGGATTACACCAAGCTTCTCTCTGAAGTACTCAAACTTCACTCTGGCCAGCGGCTTGGTCAACACATCGACTATCTACTCATCCATCACAACATACTAGAGCTTCACTGCTCCTCTCTGCACCATATCCATGATATAGTGATACTGATCTCGATGTGCTTCGACTTGTCATGGAACACTGGGTTCTCAGATAAATTCACACAACTCTAGTTGTTTTAAAATATACAAGTCACATCCAACTAGATATCAAACAAATCAGACAGTATATTCCTCATCCATACTTCCTCACAACTAGCCGAACAAGCTGTGACATACTCTGCTTCGGCTGTACTCAGTGCCACGCAAGACTGCTTCCTGCTAAACCAGGAGATCACACCTAATCCCGTACTGAAGCAGCACCCCGAAGTGCTCTTCCCATTTGCGGCACTTCCTTCTCAATCCGAATCAACATAACCCTCCAAGTTAATCTTCTGATTCGCGTCATACTTGAGCCCATAATCAATCGCACCCTTCAGGTACCTCAGAATATGCTTTGCAGCAATCAAGTGAACATGTCTCAGATCCGTCAGGAACTGGCTCAATGTGTTCACAACAAAGCAGATATATGGTCTCGTATTCGTCAGGTACATCAAAGATCCAATCATTTGACAATACATCGTGGAATCAATCGACTCTGATGAAGCATCACTCAATAGCTTCAGGTTCAATTCCATAGGTGTGTCCATGGCCTTCTCGTCCATCATCCCGAACCTCTTTAGGATATCCACTATAGACTTCCCTTGTCCAAGGAAGATTCCATCCATGCTCTGGCACACCTCCATTCCTAGAAAGTAGTACATCATACCCAAGTCCTTCATCTCGAACTCAGCAGTAAGCTTCCTCTCTGTGTCTGCGATTATCCCATCCTCACATGTCACAAACAAGTGATCTACATAAAGTAGAAGTGTCACTGGGTTCCCTTCCCCAACCTTGTAGTAAAGGTTGGAATCCTCTTTACTCTTGGTAAATCCCAAACTAGTCAGGAATCCATATATTATGTCGTACCACGTCCTGGGTGCTTGCTTCAAACTGTACAAGGATTTCTTCAATTTGCACACATGAGTTTGTTTGTCATGTGTCTCAAATCCGAGTGGCTACTCCACATACACTTCCTCTTCCACTAAACCATTCAAGAACGTTGTCTTGACATCCATTTGGTGTACCTTCCATTTCATCACTGCATCTAGATCAAGTACTGATCTGATGGAAGTGTATCTAGATATAGGTGCAAATGTCTCCTCATAATCTATCCCTTCCTTCTGGGAGAAGCTACATGCCACAAATATTGCCTTTTGTTTCTCTATGCTGACATCTGCAGCATGCTTGATCTTGTAGATCCACTTGGAAGTCACAACAGACTTCCCTACTAGTCTCGGGACCACATCCCAGACATCATTCTTCATGATCGATTGGTATTCCTCGATCATGGAATCCTTCCATTCCTTCCTCTCTGCCGCTCCTTCATAGTTGGCAGGTTCCTTGTCAATGATGTCGCATAGCAGGGATACATAACTGGAGTATGGACTCGGTCTCTTGATTTCTCTGTGCATTCCCTCTGGAGCGCCATATCTCTTTGCATATTGAATTGCCTCTCGTACCCATGTTGGTTTCCTCTTGTGAGAATTCTTCTCATGGGGTGGATATACAGGTTCCTGTGGGTCTTCTATCTCGCGGTCTTCATATTCTTCTGCGGTTGCTTCATTCATTGTTGTATCTCAGATCCTGGGTGCTTCTGGTTCTTCAATGTCTTCAATAGGTAGCTTTCTTGATTTGTTGTAGGATAAGTCTTCATCAAATGTCACATCCCTGCTGATGTCGATCTTCTTGAACCTTGGAAAATATATTCTGTAATCCTTCGAGCTTTCACTATATCCCACGAATATGCCCTTCTTTCCTGAAGGATATAGCTTCGTCCTCTTCTCCTTCAGAATATGTATGTACACCGGGAAACCAAATTTCCAGATATGGATGACTTCTGGTTTCTCGCCAAAGAAATATTCTTCTAGTGTCTTGTTGTCAATTACTCTATGTGGAGTACGATTCTATACATACACGGATGTCCTTGCAGCTTCTGCCCATAGATGCATAGGAAGATCCTGGTCATGAAGCATCGCTCTTGTTGCTTCCATGATTGTTCTATTCTTCCTTTCTGCAACTCCATTCTGTTGTGGATTCTAAGGAGTGGTCAACTCCCTCTTAATCCTTGAATCTCTGCATAATTTCTTGAATTCTTCTAATGTGAACTCTCTGCCATTATCTGATTGAAAGGTCTTGATTTTATTCTCTCTGTGGTTCTCGATCAAGGAATTGAATTCCTTGAACTTGTTGCATAGTTCATCTTTGTTCTTCAAGAAATATATCCATGTCTTCCTAGAAAAATCATCAATGGAAGAAACATAATATACATGCCCATTCAATGAAATGGATGACATTGGACCGCATACATCGGAGTGGATGATTTCCAAGATTCCTTTTGCCTTGATCTCGCTACTTGGAAATGTCTTCTTTTCCTTCGCACATCCTTTGCAAACGCCTTCATGATTTGCCTGGATTTCTAGAAGACCTTCAATTGCTTTGCTTGCAAGTGGTAGTGCTCTATACTGCACATGTGCAAGCATCCTATGCCATAGTTCACTTGGTTCCATGGAGTCATGAACCAAGGCTTGTTCAGGTTGGCCCTTCAGTTTGTATAAACCTCCCTCTTGCTCTCCAATCACTGCTGCATCATCTATGGTCTTTCCCTTTGGCCACATAAGAACTTGGCCATCTACAAATTCAAACCTCATGCCTTTAGCATCTCATGTTGATATTGAGAGAATATTCTTCTTTAGTCCTGGTACATACAGGACATCCTTCATCTTCAGAGACTTCCCAGAGTCTATCTTGTAAGAGGCTTCACCACTTCCTTTTATGGGGTACTGGTAATCATCCCCAAGTTTCACCTTGTGGGGTGACTCATGTTCAAATAGGTTCACAAAGAATTCTTTAAATCCTGTCATATGCTTGGAATCCCCGCTATCTACTAGCCAATCATTACTTCCATGTGTGACAGTGCCCGTGAGAGCTAAAATCAGAACATACTCTTCATCACTTGAAGAATATTCACTGTATTCTTTGGTTCTATTCCTTGGAGGTTCATCATCCTCTGCAGTGTGAACATGATGTCTTTTATTGTTTTTCTTCTTCTTGTGGGAGCCACTTTTGTTCCTAGGACAATCTTTGGAATAGTGTCCCCTCTCATTACAAGTATAGCACCGAATGTTAGATATATCTCTCCTGGATTTTCTAAAGTTCTCCCTTTGATTTTGGTGGTGGTGTTTTTCCTTCTTGTGATAAGGATGCTCCCTCTTGTTGTTATTCTTCTTGGTGTGTGCCATGAGAGCCTGGTCTTCATTACCCATCTTTTATTCTCGAGCTACAATTCGAGCCTCTTCTTGTGAGCACTCTTCCCAAAGTATACTGAAGGTAATCAAATTCATTCTTGCACAAATCCCTTGAATAAAGGAATCCCATTACCTAGGGAGACCATTCAAGGTGGTCATCACTATTTATCCTTTCTCTACAATTTCTCCCACAACTTCAAGTTGTTCCTTTATTTGAGAGACCCCTGTAAAGTAGGACTGCATGGTCTCTTCATTTTGTATCTTCACATTCTTCAACTAGTTTCACAAGGTCATCTTCTGATTTATATTCTTTCCTTCAAATAGCTTGGTCAAAGAATCAAACATCTCTTTAGGTGTCTTTAAGGAAGACACATGTGGGGTGAGGTGATCCTTAATAGAATCAGAAATTATCCTCTTGGCCTTAACCAAGTTCTTCTTGTGTAAGGCTTTAACCTCATCTCCCTCTAGAACTGGAACTTCTTCATTTACATATGCATCCAATTCATTCTCTTTAAGGATTAGTGTAATCCTATACTTCCATGCCCGGAATTTATCAACCCCTTCAAGCTTATCCTCAATCTTGGTGTGGTGAGACATCTTTAATGAGAATTTCAAATGGAAATAGAAAAGATTTTAGGTCTTACCACTTTGATTTGTTGAAACTGGTTTTGGCTGATCCTAGGGTTTGACAGAGAAACCCTAAATTTTCAAACTTGGAATTTGAAACTTCCGACTGGATGGATAGATGCGCTTGATTGAGGCGAGTATGCTAGAACACTTGGTTTCTGAAGATTCCAAAAATTCACCCTTAAAAATTGACTTGTGAAATTATGATCTATAGTTTCTGGTCTTTTCTGTTTTTTCTAGTCCAAAGTCAAATTAGGGTTTGACTTTCTGGGAGTTTTACCCAACCAAAAACTTCGATCTTGGTCTCTAAATTTTGATTGTGATGAGGTGCACTTCCCTATGCCACTCGCACTCCAAAATTCCACTTATGTGAAAAGCCCTAATTTTTGGCAGTAGTGACGGGCCAAAAAATAAAAATGCTTAGAATCAACTTCTGCTTCGACAGAAAGATATGCCCTCCTAAGGCGAGTTAGCCTAGCCTCTTTTTGTTGATGATCTGTGGAGAGAAGTCCAAAAAATAAGAATCCCTAGCTTTCGTAGCTACACAGTGTCGTCTTCTCAGGTTAGCTCTGATACCATGTTAGTTTTTCACAAATTTTATTCAATATTATCTAGGATCTTATCTGAGAGAATAACATGCACAGTAATAAACAAAAGATACAAGAGACACAAATATTTTCCTCGGGGAAACCATAAAGGAAAAAACCCCTCAACTTCCTCAGAGATAGAATGAGCACCAATACAATAGCAGAAAAGTAAAACCCAAATATAGAGATGGTCTTCAACAGCTTCTCTCTTCTCCACTTGTGTGAACTTGTCCTCTCTCTCACTTATGCAAACTTGTTGAGTGAGTGAATTATCCAAATGAGAGAGGCACCCTCTATATTTATACTTTAACTTTCACTTGACTTTACCCCAACTACGTCGGCCCCTAGTTGTACTTGACTGGGCCAACTTCTCTAGGAGAGTCTAATAACCCAATTACAACTTAACTCCAGGGTCTAATGCCCCGACTTACAATGGAGGGTTAACCTCAATGAATTTGCATGACTCAAATATAATAATGAATTTCCCGACCGGAGGAATAAACATCTCCGTCAGAGGTAGAATAATAAAATACAAATACAATATAAAATATACAAGTGAATATCTTCCAAAGTTACAATTACATTAACACTAATAAATTGGGCATTTTTTATTTGAGCATTCATCACCTTTTTGGCTTCTCTAGCTCTTTGAGCGGATTCCAACAAAGTAGACGTAAGATGGGCCATTAATACCTATACATGGTTTTCTTCTTTCAAACCACTGATGAAACATTTCTTGTTAAAGTTATGGACATACCTTCAATGTGGATGGCTAGCTGCTCAAAAGATGATATGAAATATTTGATTGTGCCACATTGTTTGAGCTTTCTCAGTTGTTGTTGGAACACCCAATTAAAAGAATAATTGTGAATGCATATTTTCTCATTAATATAGTCTACATATTAATAGAGTGATGTCACCCTTGGTTTTATATTCCAAGAGGTCTCTTAGAATCTTGATGACGTTTCATATTCACCAATGATAACTGAGTGAATAATAAATACAATTTACCAAATACACAAGGATTAGGTTTGCAACATTCCCCCCCTTAATCCAAACAGGTGTATGTGAGTCCAAGAATTTTCTGAAAGAGAGCTGAAAATAGGAAGTGGGCAACTGCCAAATGTTGAACATTTCCTACCTGAAAATACAAATTTACCAAGTAATCTAGAAGAAGCTAACGTCTTCTACTGAGTGGTAAAAAAGAAGTGCTCTGTAAATTGATGTTTTAGGATGACCATAAACATGGTGGTGTTGGATGACCACAAACCGAAAAGGTTAGTAGAAGCAATAGAGGCTGATGTATTATACTAAATGTTGGTTTTAGGCTAACCAAAAACTTTGGAATTGGCACTAACTCTAATTCTGGCTCAATGGTTCCCTCTAAAACTTGGATCTAACTCAGGTTCTAGCTTAACGGTTCCCTATGGAACTTGGCTCTAAGGATCATCGATATCCTTTGGAAAATGGTGGTTTAAGGATCACTGCAAATTGATGTCTAGTATAAGCTAATGTATTATACTAAATGGGTGGTTTTAGGATGGCCACAAACCAAGAGGTGGTTTTAGGATGACCACAAACCAATGTTTAGTAGAAGCTGATGTCTTCTATTAAATGGGTGGTTTTAGGATGACCACAAACCAATGGCTAGTAGAATCTAATGTCTTCTACCAAATGGGTGGTTTTAGGATTACCACAAACCAATGGGTGCTTTAGAATATCACTCTAATATTTTGGCTACATATTTGAATCATGTTGTGGCTTTGGCTCTAGTTGTTGGCTATGGCTCAAGATTTCTTGTTCTGATAGATGATAGGGATTCAAAATGTTGGTTGTAGAACTTGATCTTCCTTATTCATAGGTTGTGTTCCAGCCATGTATGGATCCCATCCCATGACGGGGGGGTTGGGGGGAGTCCCCCCCCAAAATAGTCGCCATGGGCGGTCCAAAGGGGGCGGGGATTAGTTTGGGAGCCCCCCTAGTGGGGGTTCAAGGGCAGCACCCCTGTAGCAAAAATTTCAGAAAAAAATGCCTTGTAAAATGTTTTAATTTCATAGTCATGACTTGGCCAATAATGGGTGATTTATGGGCCCGTGGTATTGGGTGTTCCATAGTATTTTCCCATGTTATTCGCTCTTTAAAAGTAAGGCATTGTAATATGGATGTGTATTGTAGCATTATAAATATCTCTATGATTGTGTGAGAGAGTGAAGAGGAATTTGCAAAGATGTGCTGCAGGTTGTATCCCTTCAATTGTTGGATGATATAATAATAAGGACTGGCAATTTCTGTATGGACGTATCCCATCTTGGGTGAACCACATTATAATTATGTCTCTCTTGTAATGTGTTTTATGTGATTTCTATTTGCATCTTGTTTATTGTTATTTCTCTGCGATCTCTTTTTTTTAACAATTGGTATCAAATCCAAAGGTCTATTTAGCAGATACACTCGCAGGAAAGGTTTCCTGGTTCGAGAGGGAGAAATGGCGGAAGAAGGAAATTTTAAGGTCGAGAAATTTAACGGCCAAAACTACCAATTATGGAAGATGCAAATTGAGGACTATCTGTACCAGGAGGATCTATTCCTACCGTTGGGAGGAAAATCAAAACAGTCGGTGACTATGAAGGATGAAGAATGAGAGGTTCTTGACAGAAAGGCACTAGGAACAATACAACTATGGCTGGCTTCGTCGGTGGATTTCAATATTTCAAAAGAAAAGAAAATAGAGGGTCTGATGAGCTCATTGGGTAAGCTGTATGAAAAAACCCCGGCCACCAACAAAGTATTTCTAATGAAGCGCTTATTTAATATGAATATGTCAAAAGGTGGATCTATTGCTGATCATTTAAATGAATTTAATACGATTACAAATCAACTAAGTTTTGTAAAAGTGAAATTTGATGATGAGGTTAGGGCTCTTCTAATATTGTGTTCATTGCCAGAAAGCTGGAGCAACTTGGTCATGGATGTAAGTAACTCTGTCTCTGGTTCAAACACTTTGAAATTTGATGATGTTGTTTGTGTTATTCTTAGCGAGGAAATGCGAAGGAAAAGCACATGTGAGACATCAGGTAATGCATTGACCATGGAGACCAGGGACAGACAAAGGGAGAGAGGAAAGAGCCCATGTAACCGAAAAAATTCTAGGAAGGGCATATCCAAGTCCAGATTGAGAAAGATATAGTGTTGGAACTGTGGAAAGAAAGTGTTAACACCCAAAAAGTGCTCACTAGCTCATTTCCCTATTCACATGACCCATTTGTCCACTTTTTCACCATCTGAGCCTCTGAAACCAACAAAAGGTTACCAAAAGACCTGAATACACCCCTTTTTCCATTAAAAAAGATTATTTTTCCTAAAAAAGCATAAAAAACCCTCAAAAATGGTCCAAATTCCCAAAAATATTAAAAAGGGAATTAAAATATTAATTTTATTCAAAAAAGGAAAAAGGAGGGAAAAGTACCTAAACCATG
Organism: Larix kaempferi; assembly: GCA_027924585.1. Lineage (NCBI taxonomy): Eukaryota > Viridiplantae > Streptophyta > Pinopsida > Pinales > Pinaceae > Larix > Larix kaempferi. The sequence continues at coordinate 6,519,940 of BSBM01000938.1, forward strand.
TTGGTCAATACCATTTGGTTTCCACAAAACCACAAATGGTATTCCCCACCACCAAAACCTATAAAAAGGTGGTAGGGGCTCCTCATTTCACATCCATCCATTATCTCATCCTCATGCTGCCGAAATCTTCCTTGAGCATTTTGGCCATTGTAAGCAACCTTGGAGAAGGAGACCTCTTGGAGCTTGGAGCTACTCATCTTGGGAGTTTCTCAACATCAACCTTCACCATTGAAGGTATTATTGCAAGCACTTGCTTGCCCCCCATTTTTCAATACAAATTCATTCTTTAATATTTTCTTGTTCTTGTTTTTTAAATGTTTACATTAGTTGCTTATATTCTTGCATAGATCCATGATTAGTTTTGTTTAGATTAGTTTCTTGTTTAATTCTATTGAAATTGCTGCTACTAGTTAGCAGGTGCCCATAGCACTAAGCCTGGTTGCAAAACTGGGCCAACAGTTTTAAACCACGAATGGTATTCCCCACCACCAAAACCTATAAAAAGGTGGTAGGGGCTCCTCATTTCACATCCATCCATTATCTCATCCTCATGCTGCCGAAATATTCCTTAAGCATTTTGGCCATTGTAAGCAACCTTGGAGAAGGAGACCTCTTGGAGCTTGGAGCTACTCATCTTGGGAGTTGCTCAACATCAACCTTCACCATTGAAGGTATTATCGCAAGCACTTGCTTGCCCCCCATTTTTCAATACAAATTCATTCTTTAATATTTTCTTGTTCTTGTTTTTTAAATGTTTACATTATTTGCTTATATTCTTGCATAGATCCATGATTAGTTTTGTTTAGATTAGTTTCTTGTTTAATTCTATTGAAACTGCTGCTACCAGTTAGCAGGTGCCCATAGCACTAAGCCTGGTTGCAAAACCGGGCCAACAGAAAGGACATCTGAATAAAGACTACAGATCTCTAAAGAAGAAAGAGATAGACAACAGGAGACTACTCAGGAAGCAAATGTAGCAGGTGATGTGTTACAAGATGATTTGATTCTTGCATTATATAATACTTATGATTACTGGGTAGTAGATTTAGGGGCTTCATGGCATGCTACACCCTCATAGGAAATTATTTCATGATTATTTTCCAGGCGATTTTGGACATGTTTTATTGGGTGATGATGGACAATGCAAAATTGTTGGCATGGGTAAGGTACAGATGAAGTTAAAGAATGGTGAATGGCTACTGAAAGATGTAAGGCATATTACTGATGTGAAAATAAATCTGATCTCAACAGGGAAGATGGGAGATGGTGTTTATTTATCTAAGTTTGGAGAAATGTGGTGGAAGATCACTAAAGGATCAATGATGATAGAAAAAGGACATGGGATAGGTACATTGCATTTATGTCCTCATAATATTGACTATTCCATCTTTTTAGCTTCCACAGGAACATATATAACATTGTGGCATCATAGGCTTGGCCACATGAGTGAGAAGGGGATGCAAATTCTCCACTCAAGGAAGTTGTTGCCAGATCGGAAGCAGGTAAGTTTGAAATTATGTAAGAAGTGTGTTTATGGAAAACATAAAATATTCATATTTCTCGGGGTTGGGAAACATAAGAAGAGTGAAAAGTTAGAGCTTGTACATATAGATGTATGGGGACCGACTCAAGTACAATATCTTGGTGGCTCTTTTTATTATGTTACTAGAAAAACTTGGGTTTATTGCATTAGATAGAAATCTGATATGTTTGCTACTTTTAAGAAATGGAAAGCTTTGTTTGAGAATGAGACAGGAAAAAGGTTGAAGTCTCTCAGTTTTGATAATGGAGGTGAATACTGCAGAAATGAGTTTGATAGTTATTGTTCAGACCATGGGATTTTTAGGGAGAAGATAGTCCCAGGAACACCACAAGAAAATGGTGTGTCAGAGAGGATGACTAGAACAATCATGGAACGTGCAAGGTGTATGAGATTGCATCCAGGGTTGCCCTTACAATTTTGGGTAGAGGCTATATATATTGTTGTTTAATTAATAAATAGAGGACCTTCAAGTGCTTTGGATGGTGGTATTCCAGAGGATTCATGGATAGGTAAAAATGTAAAATACTATTTTCTGAGAAATTTTGGTTGTGAAGCATTTGTCCATATTGATAAAGAAAATAGAATAAAGCTTGAGGCTAAATCCAAGAAATGTACCTTTATTGGATACGAGGTTGATGATTTTGGTTATCGCGTATGGGATTATAAGTAACAAAATCATTAGTAGAGATGTGGTATTCAATCAAAATTTCATGTATAAAGATCAGTTGCAAGGAAAGAAACAGGAAAATGGAAAACACAGAGTACACAGTTCTTGATGAAATCAAAGAAAATGAAGTTCCAAATGTACTGGAAAATCAAGAACAACAACATGTACCTCAAACTCCTGCAAGTGTTAGAATATCTACTAGGTTAAGTAGACCCCCTGAACGATTCTCTCATTCATTGTATTATTTACTGATGATTGATTCTAGTGAACCAGAATGTTATGAAGAAACAATGCAGGTGGAAACTAGAAAGAAGTGGGAGCAAGGCATGAATGAGGAGATGGACTCATTAGTGAGAAACCAGACTTGAGATTTGGTTCAGTTTCCTACTAGTAAAAGATAATTACAAAATAAATGGGTTTATAGGTTGAAGGAAGAAGATGGAGGAAAGAAGCAGTACAGGGCCATACTTTTTGTAAAGGGGTTTGCACAGAAGAAAGCTATAGATTTTGATGAAATATTTTCTCCCGTTGTTAAAATGAATTCAATTATAACTACTCCAAGTCTAATGGCGGTAGAATATTTTCATCTTGAACAGTTAGATGTAAAAACAACCTTTCTCCATGGGGATTTGGAGGAAGAGATTTATATGCAGCAGCCACAGTGGTATGAGGTCAAAGGGAAGGAGAATTTGGTATGCAGGTTGAAGAAGAGCTTGTATGGCCTGAAGAAAGCTCCAAGGTTGTGGTATTTGAAATTTGGCAGGTTTATGACAGAACAAGGTTATAGTAGATGTCATTCTGACCACTGTGTTTATTTCAATAGGATTGATAATGGAATATATATTATCTTGTTATTGTATGTGGATGACATGCTTGTTGCAGGGTCTAACATGCAGGATATAAATGTGCTCAAAAGGAAGTTAGCTAATTCATTTTCAATGAAGGATTTGGGTGTTGCAAAACAAATCCTTGGTATGGGAATAACAAGAGATATGAAAAAACACAAATTGACATTGTCTCAAGGTGAGTACATTCAAAAGGTGTTGGAGAGGTTTAGAATGCAAAATGCGAAACCATTTAGTACACATTTGGCCATCCATTTCAAACTAAGTAAGGAGATGTGTCCCAAGACACATGAAGAGATAGATTACATGTCCAGGGTTCCCTATTCATCAGCAATTGGCAGCTTGATGTATGCCATGGTGTGCACAAGACCAGATATTGCACACGCAATGGGAGTTATGAGCAGGTATACGAACAATCCAGGTAAAGAACATTGGAAGGAAGTACAGTGGATTCTTAGGTATTTGAGAGGTACTACCACTCATGCATTATGTTTTGTAGGTTCAAACACTGTTCTACATGTTAGAAAAATAGGATCGCAGAGCAATAATAATAAGCAAGATGCAAATATAAATCACATAAAACACATTACAACAGAGACACCAATATAACGTAGTTCACCCAAGACGGGCTACATTCACACAGAAATTGCCAGTTTTAGGAACCCATGTCAACCCTTCTATTTACTTTGTTAATATATTGGTGTTGGACGCATATGCTTTGTAAGTCGTCCTGTAGTATTTGTTGATCCATAGTTTGTATTATTGTTGTTGGACGCATATTCTTTGTAAGTCGTCCCGTAGTAATTGTTGATCCATAGTTTGTATTGGCCCATGGTTTGTATTGACACATGGCATTGATCCATGGTATTGGCTCCTAGACTTAGTATATAAGTTTGTGTTGAGACCAATGAAGGTACCATGAAGTTATTTGTATTGAGCTTGCTCAAAGGAGGTTGCCCCCTCGAAGTGGCCTGCGATCAATAAAAGCAATTATGAGGTCTATTATTTCTGTTATATCGTGTATTCCCATTAATTAATTGTTGCAGGTTCTTCACATCTGGTATCAGAGCACTTTCTTGGGCTCGTTGGGTGAAATTTTTGTTGGTGGGAAAAACTACCCTATAGTAAGGAAACAAATACTATCAACTGAAAGGGGATGACAGGTAAGCATATTAACTATGTTACAGAGATGTTTATGAATGGAAACAGGTTATAGGTCTTGAGAACATACCTTTCGAATGAAGTGTGATCCTAGCTCTTATTCGATCCTGCGCTCGATCCTCAAGTCAACCTCCCGTTCTATAAACCTGCAATACAAGTACCTTTCTCAGCGTACCTTGGATAATATATAATGATGAAATGGACAAAGCAATTTAAACATCAAATATTAACCAAAACATATCCAAACAAGTACATAACTCAATGAACACTTAGTTTGGGACAAGAAAAATGCTTCAACCTTTTATTGTCAAATGCAAATTGATGATACAAAGTATACCTAACTTTGCAGCATGCTCCTGCAACCTGATCCTGGGCTCTTGCTCTTCTCTGGCTTGGAAATCTTCCAGCATAACCTCCTCCAATGCAAGCTTCTCTTTAAAAGTCTCTCAATAGTATTCATGTCTAACCCCTCTCTTCATTCCTCCTTGTATTTATAAGACAAGGGAAGCAGTTCAGGGCGAGAGATGGTTATGGAGGAAGTTGGGGAAGTTGGGAAACCAACTGCAACTAATCCTCTTCTTGAAATTAATTATTTTTTAATCATCTTTTGAGGTGTACGCTACTATTTCTCAGTGGAGTAGTGCCTAGGGTGCTACTATAGTGTTTTTAAACTAGCGCTCAACACTTTTTGAATGTTGAACTCTACTCTATTGAAGAAGATTAGCACTCATGAGGCTTGAGCGCTACTATTGTACATTGGAGTAGGGTACAAGCGCTAGTCTATTGAAGTAGAGTAGCGCTCATGTCTCAAAATGACTTTTTTTAGGGTTTTGCCAGCTTGCAAGGAGGTGGAGTAAGTCAAGGTCTCATCTAAGGTCAGCATGCTCCTCCATCCAATTTGTCATTTTGTGTGATCAACAGCTCAAGGTGATCACAGACGGAGAGGTGCAGGTTTGACCTATAACAGATGCCCCCTAATGTGTGAGGTCAGAGGGAAAACGATGGCCGAAATACATTATAATCCAAAGCCAGAGGAGGAGCAAGGAACCCCGGAAACAAGTCACAAGAACACCTGAAACAAAGATCAAGGTCAGCAAGCAATTACATTTTTGACATCATATAGATGTGCAGTGTGATACAACATGATCTCCGATACATAACAAGGAGATGTATATATAGCATGGCCACTTAGAATACAAGCGTGGATCCATGTCAAACTGAGATATCATAGCCATAACAACAAACTGGATCTATGTCTCATGGAGAACCGAATATAAGTGAGGCTCAGTCTTGCGCAACTTGGGTGATAAAAAAATGAGGTAATGTCATCCAAAATCCCAAGGTCTTCATCCAAAACAACTCGAGGTACAAACCCTAACCATGTGAATAGATGAGCTGATAGTCGAACATGGGGGGTATCGTTTGATTACCGGTCATTGATGTATACCATTAACAAACACGAGGGCTTCCATCGATAATGATGATGGGGCCCAAGGTACCAAGTACGATCCGCCAAGTCTGAATAGATGGACTTGGAGTCGAACACTTGGAGATCCTGTCGAAGAAGAGACATTGATGTATTCTCGACATTCAACAGCGAGGAAAATTACCACTAGTGACTGCAATCTCCAAGGTACTAACCGAAACTCTAAACTTCATTCCCAGAGTAAAATGACTTGATGTCGATGGGAAGAAGTCCATTGGAAGGCAGGCCTTAAGGCATCCTCCATCATCCAACTCGAGGAACACTCAACTGGTATGAGCTGATATGGAGTAATATGTAACGAGACTAACACTAGGTGTCACGTCCCCATTTTGACCCCCTTTGTAAATGATGTCAATATTGTAATTTAATCATGGTGAGGAGCTCAAGGCCAAGGCCCCACCATTGATTTAGCGTTTATATATCGACAATTAAAATAGATGCCTATGGTTCTTGTGCGAGATGGGCACAATGTATATAAGACATCATGTAAATACGAATTTTAATGAAAAATACCCACAACTAGCTATGCAATGCAACAAAAGAGATGGGGCATGGTTCTACAAGGAATAGGGAGGGAAATTATTCAAACCCTTGAGCCAATGGTATTAATCCATGTGTCAATGGGGAAACCCATAAACCACCAACTACCCATTTTGTCTCATGTACCCAATCATTTAATTTTTTTCGAAGAAATTGGTTAAGGCAGTTAATGCCTTGGGAATGAAAGAGTATGGGCAAGCCATTTTCGTGCATGGGCAAGCCATCAACTTGGAAAATCGTGTTTTTGCTTGTGGGGCAAGAAACCACCCACGAAATGGTGCCCAAAGCCATGGGGAATGGGCAGTCTTCATTCACTCACGCAGTTGGAGTTAGCTGGGTCCTTTCCATTTACGTTTCTCATCTAAATACTGCATTTTTCCATGCCTGGGAGTCGTTTTTGCCTGGTATAACAGTTGGGAGAGGAAGGCCACGAATTGGGGACTAGGAGGGAGGTTGTTTTGCCCCGAATTGACCCTGGACGTTTTACTAAAAATGGATTTGGCTTCCTGGGTTGTTCACCAACTTCCCATTTCGTTTTTGTGGGTTCCCACGTTTTTCTGGGATTAGTTGAAACCCCATCTCATGCATCCCACTGTGGAAAACGTTTTTCTCATGCCCAGCAAGTGGGGTTCTGCTGTTATGTGCACCCTCGTTTTTGGTTTGAACCTGTGAATTGAAGTTTGGAGTGGTAGTGGATAGAAGTGGCTTGATAAACCTAGTGGGGGAGGCAACCTCTCAAGAAGATCAAGAGGGCTTTGGTTACTCTTCTATGCATACCCTGAGAGCACTAGATAGGGAAGGTATGGCTTGAGGGACTGTACAACAGTGAAAAGAATACTTCCTTGTGCTGGGTGTGTAGGTATTGTGGGTGCCAAGCTAGATAGATCTTGCAAGGTTATCCCTAGCTCTGTGCTGGAGCTCACTAGCTTAGCAACTCTTCCTTTCCATCTCCTAGCAGCCTGATAAACCCAATTGCAAATTGGCTTGGATCATCTTGGCATATGCTTGGCTATGTGTGAGTCTGCTGTTCCCTGGTTCCTTGTAGAGATCATGCCCAGCTCGGGGGTGGCAGTGGTGCTGAGAGATTGAGGAGCACACTGGCCTACGGTTGGGTGGAACGTTGCAGTTGCATAGCCAGTTGCGTGGGACTACTTTTGTATAAGATAAGTATTCTCTTGTGTTAAATTGCAATTACTTATTTGATGAACATCTTAAATGTATGATGGATGTGAAATTCTTAATATTCCGCTGTGATTTTCTTAAAACCATACAGTTCCATCTATCTCTGTTATATTATGTTCATGCTTATGATTAAATGTTTCATAGGGCTAGACGCCCAGTTTAATATCACATCTGTTATGCATTTGTGTATGTATATATTTTTATTCATTTGAATTTGAATGCTTGTTTAATGAATGGATATGGGGGCTAGATGCCCGGTTTAACCTCACGATCCTCTCCATCTAGCTGGTAGGATGGGAGGGGACGTGACACTAGGATGGCCGACACATGAGGTCAAGGTAAACTGCAGAATGGACGACACAAGGTATATCCTTGAATAGTGAGAACGACACAAAGTGACTCAGGTAGTTTCCGACAGAATGGGGTAAATGATAAGCCTGAAATGTAGGAGACATTATCAGACCCTCCATATGGTTGGAATAATAACCAACCGGGGGAGTAAACAACTCGGAGATCAAGTTCACCCTTAGGTCAAAAACTAAACCCAACCGACATGATAGACTCAAGTAGGTGCTGTGTTCAAGGATAGAACTGACTGAATTGCCTTTGACATTGAAGATATGACACATCTTTCCAATCCCTTATTCTTTTTAGATAAAAGAATACCTTTCTTGTTGTTTTAATGAGTCCAAGAAAGAATGAAAACTCAATAGATCCAACCATGTAAAAATTTTAACGAGCCCATGGGAGGAAGACTCAGGACCTTCTTCAATGTTTACAGAGTTCGAAGAAGAGATAGAAGATTACTCTATATTACTGATCTCTGGATTTTAATATCGAGTCGAGATCTGTTCTTGCTCGCCGGTGTTTTCAATTTTAAGGAGTCTGAAAAACTTAAACAATAACTCCATAAATATGCTCATGGATTTTAGTATCGAGCCCAAGCATATTAATGCTCGCCGGTGTTTTCCTGTTTTATAGAGTCTGAAAAACTTAAACAATCCTCTTTACACCTATCCGTGGATTTTATATCGAGCCCGGATTGGTCTGTGCTCGGCGGTGTTTTCTTGTTTATAGAGTTGAAAAACTTAAACAGTCCTCTACTTACCCTCTCATGGATTTCACATCGAGCCCGAGTGGGTGAATGCTCGCTTGGTTTTTTCATGTTTAGAGAGCCTGAAAACCCTAAAGAAAGGCTCCAAAAGGTTCTTTTTCATGCAGTTAGTCTCCTCCCTCGAAAAAGTATAAAACAAAGGAAGAAGAACTCTTCTAGTGCATACAGAAGTATACCTAGAGTATACCTTTTCCGTATTTAATCCACCTAGGCCCGGAAAAGGGGTAATTCTATACCTGAGTGGATGAGCCTTCAATTACTTTAACGAGCTCGAAGAGGACAAGCTTGCTCGGCAATCTTGTTTAGGTTTAAATAGTACAAACAAGAGCTTAAAATGACTTAAAGGCCAGCTTCTATGATCATAGCTTCGTAACCTGCCAAAACTAGGTCTTCAACAAAATATTATAAATTCGCGAAAAAAAATCTCGAATGATATATGAATTTGAACTATTAACTAGTTAATAAGGTCTAACATCTAGAAATTTAGTCTTAGGAGATCGATCCTACAAAAATTCAGTGAAAAAATGAGAACCGGATAAGTGAAAATTAGTATTGCACCATGTGTATGTATTAATTAATTAATTAGGTCATTTTAGTAAAATTTGAAACTATAGAGAATTAAACAATGGTGGGTAAAAATTAAAATCCATTTCAATATATATAATTTCATTTTAAAACTCAATTTCCAATTTGTTTTTGTAGGGCAAAAATTTGGGGCAAACCTTGCACTTTTAAATCTCTGTGGCGATCGATTCGAGCACCCAATCACCATTCTTCTTCCACCAAGTAAGTTAGAATCCTCCCAACTTGCATTTCTATGGTTTAGTTTTCAATTTTTGAGCCCAAAAATGCTTTCGAGGCAATGCTCACATCGTTTAGTGCGCGAGCACTACTGTGTAACAAGAGCAGTAGCGTGTGAAGGAGATGGGCGCTACTATGCTCACATAGAGTAGCACCCATACGTTACTGTGTACTGTAGACAGTAGCGCTCAAGCCTGAAAATGAAAAAACAAGCACCGAGGACTGAAAAAATTGTCATTTTTTGTGCAGGATGGTTCTTCAATGGAGGGAGAGGGAACATGAGGACATGGATAGGCTGGCCATGCAAGACCCAACCACTCTCCATGCTCTCAGAAGATGCGGTTTGTTGAAGTTCTACCGAACCGTAAATATGAGGGCCCTAAACAGATTATTTCGAAGACTTATTCAATACTGGGGTGTGGATACCAATACCTTTGTCATCCGAGGGCAAACTTTGGAGCTTATAGTTGATGACATTTACTTCATTATTGGTCTCTCACAGAGGGGAGATGTAATAAATTTGAAGGGGTCTTCTTGTGTGGGCATAGGGTCAGTGCAAGAGTACTTGAATACATATTGTGTGGCTGGAGCTGAGAAATCAGGAAGCCAAATCTTGATTTCTACCATTGAAGACCTCCCCTTGAAGGTGATTGTGAGTATGATTAACTGAGTGGTAGGTAGTGCCTCACTACACCTAGCTTCCAGGCACTCTATGCATGTTGGTGTACAATGCTTACAAGGTCATGTATACGATTGGTGTACTAGTTTACTGGCGAGCATGAAAGCTTAACTAACGGGTTGCAAATCTGGAAAAATGAAGAATTTTGGGTACGGTAGCATTTTGTGTACTTTCTTCTTCGAGAGGATGCCTGCTATTAGCTTGGGGATGCCTCTACCTCAGGTTAACCCCCATGAGCCCAGACTAGGCCGTTGGGGTGACATATTCCTCCGCTAGGGTGGTGGGGAAAGTCATTACTGTTATCATACTGATGATTTCTGGGGGTGGTGGGAGAGGCAAGTGCCCGCCTTCGAGCAGTTTCTATATGCTGGATTGGATTTCCGCCATGATCCAGAGCTGGCGCTTCCTCCAGGTGGATCCTGGGGAGCTATTGGTATGTTTAATTTTGAGAATTATTTAATTTTTTCAAAATTTTCAAGTATTTGATTTTTATGAATGAATTTTGAAGTACTAAACAAGTGTCATATGCAGACATTGGGCTTGTCCGTCCCTAGGGACATCCTACCATCTTCGTGAGGCCAGCTAATATTGCTGCAACAGATGCTATGTTGGGGACCATAGAGAGAAAAGTGAGTCGGTTGACTCATGATGTTCCTGCATGCCGTATGGATCAGATACCTATTGATATGCAGGAAGATGTAGTTGGGGTGCCCCCAGCATGGGTTAGAGTGCTGCAGAAGGTAGCTAGGCTAGTCATATGTTATCGGAATGTAGTAGATGATGATGAGGCCCCTCCTTCTCCATAAGATAGGGATACATTCTATGTATATTTTTGAGGCCACTGTGCCTAGTTTTGTACTTTTATGACATGACTTGATAGACTTGTGATCCAAAACTCATATATTTTTTGATACAGTATCAGTTATTTACATGTGTATGTGTTTGAATTTTTTATGTGTGCAATGCTGTTTATAAAAGTGTATGATACAAATTCCAATCTAGAACACAGTTTTCCAATAAATTAGCTAATGCGTTTAAATTTCTTGGAATGTGTTCATATATAATAGAATCAAACTGTCTTTCCAATAGTCTAACTCGCAGAAACTGACATAGCAATCCAGGATCTCTAATCTGGTAGACACCTGTTAATTGAAATACAATTAGTTGTGAGTCAAGTCTTACCTCCAAATGTGAAATTCCATGACTGAGAGCATCTCGGAGAAGTTCTATAATTGCACTGTATTCAGCCACATTATTCGTGGTGGGACCCAAACAAACCCCCCCCGAAGAGACAAGTTGGCCAGCGGGTGAGTAAATGACCCAAGCTGCTGAAGCCAACTGACAAGTGTGGCGATTGGCGCCATCAGCAAATCCTAAGAAGTGTTCGGTCGACATCTAGTACACGAAACGAAAACACACATAAGATTAACTAACAAGCATAAATGAAAACTAGCTCTACAAAAAATATATAGCGATGTTACAAGAAAAAGCACGACAGCCTAAGCATAATACTTCTTCATGTAGAGCCCATTTCTAGGCTCGGCCAGCTTATTTCCTTCATAATCTACCAGCTCGTAGGCACCCTTCTTCAGTACTTTGGAAATTATATAAGGCCCGAGCCACATGAACTTGAACTTGCCAGGTCCTAGGGGTTCTTTGTCTTGATCCCAAAGTAGGACCAAATCTCATTCAAGGAAAACCCTAGGTATGACGGACTTTTCATACTGTCCTTTGACTCATTTTTTGTGGACCTCATTTTTTGTGAGCGCGTCGTGGCGCTGCTCATCTAGATGTTCTAAGTGTAACAAACGTTATTCTAGTATTGAAGTATTCGGTAGTAACTGAACGGCTAGTTTCAACGAAGGAATCTCACATTCAATCGGTACGACTGCTTCTATCCCATGCACAACTTGGAAGGGAGAGAATCCAGTAGCAGTCTTAACGTTAGCTCGGTAAGCTCAAAGAGCCGGGTACAGCATGATGTGCCAGTTATTTCGACTGGCATTAATAGTTCTTTGCAGTATAACCTTTAAAGTTTTGTTCACTGCTTTGACTTGTCCATTCGCCTGTGGATAGTATGAAGACAAATGTTCTTGTCGAAAACCAAGCATTGTATACAACTCGGTCATCATGCTATTTTGGAAATGACTGCCATGATCAGTCACTATCTCTTTAGGTATGCCGAACCGTGCAATAATCTGATTAAACACGAAATAAGTGGCAGTTTCTCGATCTGCCTTAATAGTAGGCATTGCCTCTGCCCACTTGGTAAAGTAGTCAACGGCAACGATGATGTAATGATTCCCTCCAACCGAAACTGGATTGCAAGTCATGTAATCAACCCCCCATTTTGTGAAGGGACCTGCTGTAATCACAAGATGAAGAGGAGCTAGGTGTGCCCTCATTTTCTTAGTGAAAAACTGACACGGACGACAGCATTTCACAGCTTCTACACAATCTTTAAAGATTGTGGGCCAAAAATATCCGGCACACAGTATCTTCTGAGCTGTTGCCAACTCAGAAAGATGTCCCCCACAAGCTCCACTGTGGGAATCATTTAATACTGCTTCGGCTTCTTCTAGAGTTAAGCAACGTCGTAAGATGGAATCTACCCCACGTCGATACAAAGTATCTGAGATGATGAGATAGTTCTTCACATGGCTTTTCAGCTTGCATCGCTCTTCTCAAGAAAAAGTAGTAGAACACCTCAAGGTCTGGAGATATACTAAGATATCCCCATACCATGGGTCAGAGGAAGCAATGAAGAAGATATGTTCATCTGGGAATGATGATTCTTCCTCGACATACTCTAGGTCACTCGGAAACACTGAGATTAACTCAGCGAACACTAGTGATTTCTTCGACTTGGCCGATTGAAAGACCAAATCGAACTCTTGTAGGATTACAATCCATTTATTATATTTCCCACCGATGATTCGTCAGGTGAGAACGTACTGAAAAGGATTGACTTTTGCTATCATATTAGTTGTTCGTAAAAGTATATAGTGACGAATCCTCTGTACCGCATAGACCGCGGAAAGTGCTAACTTCTCAACGTGCGAATATTTAACCTCAGGGGCTATCAATGCGCGAGAAAGATAGTAGACAACATGCTCTTGGAGCGTATCATCCTCCTGAACTAATACTATACGAATTGTATTAAGAGATGCTTCCAGATATAAAAGAAAGTCTTTTGCGTAGTCTGGCGGGCTCAACAAGGGTGCTGAAAGAAGGGCCTTTTTCAAGGCCTCAAAGGATGCTTAAGCAGCCTCGTCCCACACAAAGTAGGAGTCTTGTTTGAGTAGTCTCATAAAACCTTTGGTAATCTTAGCATAGTTTATGATGAATTGCCGTAAGAAATTAGACATGCCTTGCAGACTTTGGAGTTGTCGCAAGGTGCGAGGAGGAGGCAGATTTACAATCGCCTCTACTTTCAGTGGGTCAACCATTATGCCACAACTAGAGACAATGAAGCCTAGTAGACGTCCCGATTCGACGCAAAACACACACTTGTTAGGATTCAAACGAATCTTATATTGTTTGCATCTTTCAAACACCAGTCTATGATGAGCTGGATGATCCCGTCTCTTTCGAGATCGCGTCGAGAGGTCATCCAAGTAAGGTTCTACTATGTGTTTGATATCATGAAAAGCGAATTTCATCGCACGCTGGAAGGTAGCTCCAACATTCTTCAAGCCAAATGGCATCTTACGGTAAGCGAAGGTCCCCCACGGGCAAATGAAAGTTGTTTTATGTTGATCTTCGGGTTTGATTTGTATTTGATTGTATCCCAAAAATCCGTCCATGAAAGAGAACATCTCATGTCCCGCACAAGCGTCTATGATTTGATCGATAAACGATGTAGGATAGTTATCTTTCGGACAAGCTTTGTTCAAGTCCCGGAAGTCAGTACAAACTCTAATGGTACCTTGCTTCTTATCAACTGAAATAGGATTTGAAACCCATTCCGTCATGTCAATCGGATAGATGAAACCAACTTTAAGCAACTTTTCAACCTCCGCCTTGATGGCGGCCGCTTTTCTAGGGTTCACAAGACGGAGCTTTTGTCTCACAAGTTTTGCGTTAGGGTATGTCGTGATGACATGCTCCACGATGGCTGGGTCAATGCCTGGCATCTCCTCATATGACCACGCAAAAATGTCGTGGAATTCTTTGAAAATTTTTGTATATAGAGCGATCTCTTCTAGAGAACAGTCTGCGCCAATAAAAATGTTTTCCATGACCCTGGGTTTGGTGGAAATGTTAATCAGAATTGTTCTCGATATATTAGCCATATTTCCCTCAGCATAAACAGCTCTTGAAGTAGAAGGAAAAGATGACAAATCAACAAATCCACTGAGTCTCATAAGGAATTCCCCTCTCTCAATATTGTCTAGATCTGGAAGCAAGTAGGACCTATGATGCATATGTTCCCATGGTTGGTCTAGGCCCATCATGACTTCCAAGATGGCTTCATCAGACGAAAAAACTGTGTCTAAACAATCGAACGAGTGGGTGGAATTCAGTGCCCATGCAGGAGCATAGTCCATATCTGACTCAGCAGAGACTGGCGGAGTCATGATATGTTCCATTGCAGCATGTTGTGCTTCCATATAGGCTACTTCTGCAACGGATAGAGGCACAAAAGGTTCTGACTTAGTGGGAAGGATCCATGGATCAGTTCTTAAACCAACCGTGAATGTTTCAGTCGAAGTACCCACATCAGAACGCATAAAAAGAACAGGGGAGGGAAGGTCGAAAGTGCCTATTAATGACCCATAAATCCTTGCTCATAAACTCTCACTAACCGGGGCGGTTTGATCAACTAAGGGAATTGTGGTCTCTAAAGAAGTCTGGTTGTTTCTCTGAGTGAAAGAAAGCTGATCGACTGTAACGACCTTACCTTCAAACGGGAACATAACAACATGAAAAACTGCTGATGCAATAGCTCGCATGGCATATGTCCAGCTCTTGCCTAATAACATGTTGTAATCAAGCGAAGTGTCCAGAACTTCTACTTCTACAACAACTGTCTTACCGGCCAATGTGACATCAAATGATGGAAAAACCCGTGTGGACGGAAAGTCTTGCCATCAAATGCAATAAGTAGTGTGTTAGAAGGGGCTAACTCGGGAGAACCCAAAGCTTTCCAACAGGAAATTGACATTACGCACGTCGACGTGCCCTCATCTACGACAGCTCGTCTAATGGTCATTGGGCCATGGACGACTTCTATCTGAAGAGCAACATGGTATGACAACCGGTATTTGATATCAGCCATATCAAATCGCGCAGACATGTTAGAGGATTCCATACTTCCAATAGCTGCAAGAAGTGCATTTCGTTGTAAAGGACAACTTTGCAAGACTTCTAAGGTAGACATGGCACAAGGGGTTTGGGTTAGATCTTCAACCACATTGTAGTTGGAGGCGGCCCGAGTGTTGGGGTTGTGCGATGCCCATTTCAAGACACCTTTCGGGATCTTGGGCATTGGGTCCACAGGTATGTGGAGCGGAGTGGAGGATTCTGGAATCTCTTTATCCTTTTTCTGTGCGTCCGGGGTATAATTCCTGGCTCTCGTTTGTAAGAGTGCATCTGAATTAACCATGTTAACAAAAGTTTGATCAACCGAAGCATGTGTAGTGCCTCCAATGTTGTAGGTGCCAGAAGTTGAGCTCTGCCCCTTAGGGAATGGATCTTCAGTACGGCAGGATTCTTTTCTTGTAAAAGCTTTTGGGCTTCTTCAATCAGAGGGCATTGGTGAGTAAGGTGATCCTGCTTGCAAAGTTTACAAGGGAACTTAACCTTCTTTTTCTCTTTGTTACCCTCCTTGGCATTCTCTTTTTTGGGCTTCTGATGGTTCCCCTCTCCTTTCCTGCCCTTCTTTTTGTTATTGGGTTGCCGAGGGCCCTTTTGATTGTTCTGAACCTGGTTGACAGATTCAGAAGTAGAAGGAGAGGTTGTGACGGAAGAAACTTCTGTAGTTGATTGTTTGACAGATAAGGCATGAACATGTTTGGTCAATGCTTCGAAAGATGCAGAGTAACCCACTATGCCGTCAGCATGTGGTCCAGGTTTAGGTCTACTCAAATCGGTATTCGATCGCGGTGCATCAGGTATGATCTCATACAGTAGCCTAGATTTTGCGTAAATGAGACCTAACTGCTGGGTCCGTAGGATGGCTTCTTCCTCGTTAGACACTCTAGAAGTAGCTACTTCCTTAGAAATGTAAGGAAGGAGTGATTTCAAATACCACTCAAGAAGGAATTCTGGAGGTATGTTGGCTTTAATGAGCCTCTTCCGTCTTCACCACTCCTGAATGTGATCAGATAAATGAGTGGCTTTATTTTTCCTAAATGTAGACAAAAGGTCTGTTCCGACATCATACCAAATAGGAATCTAGAAGTGATTCAAAAAGAAAGTCGCGAGATCCCCAAAATTAAAGAATGTAGCTGCAGGTAACTCAATGTACCATTTGGCTGTAGCACCGGTTAAAGTCCTTTGGAACAGTCTCAACCTAATGGAATCTTCATTTAATGAGTTCGAGGAGCACCATAAATGGAAAGTAGTGACATGGTCACCAGGGTCCTCACCCGTTTTTTCTTTGAACTTTGGAATGTCCGAAGGTAACTTGGTAGGAACTGGTGGCCATGTAGCGTTATGATACACTGGATCATTGGTCAACTTGGAAAGATCTGGCAAATTCAAAGTTGCCAGAAATGGTAAACGAGGCCTGCAAGACGGTACTTGATAAGCTGGGGTCACAAAGGGGGAACCACCCATGGTTTGACCCATGAACTGCTGGTAGGGGTTGGCCCCAGCCGTCTACTGGTAGGGGTTTCCCCCGGTCATTTGCTGGTAGGGGTTTCCCCCAGCCATTTGCTGGTAGGGGTTGCCCCCGGCCATCTGCTGATAGGGGTTTCCCCCTACCATCTGCTGATAGGGGTTTCCCCCAGTCACTTGCTGGTAGGGGTTGCCCCCTGCCATCTGTTGTTGCATGAAAGTATTATTGAAATTCCCCCACCCATATGAAAGTGGGTTAGTGCTCTGTGGGTTCGTCCACTGTGGCTGGGTGTTAGCCCCGCCATATTGTTGGTTAAAAATGTTACTCCCTCCTCCTGAAAATAAGGAAAAGGGGACATTTCCTGCAGGTATATTACCTTGATTTATGTTGGTACCTGCAAAGGTATTAAAACCATTAGTAGCTGACGTAGACGGTGCGGTCATGGTACTCATGACAAGCACAGTTGCAGAAGCACTTGGCCCTACAACGGGTGTGGAAATACAAGTATTGGGTATGTGATATGACGGTTGAGTCATAGGAGGTGGAACTAAATTGGCTGTACTGCTAGGTCCAAAAGTAGGTGTAGAGGTAGATGCCATAGTTGTTGAACTCGGCATACCCAACGTGCCAGTATTAAAACTGAAGGACGAAGTGGACACAGAGGTTGTCTATGCCGAACTCGGTGTAGCATTAAGAGGAGGATTTACAGTATTAGTGTTCATACCTATGTTGGGAGTCTGTGGAACTCCCTGTTCGCCTCCCGGATTAGTCATAAAATGCTCAGGTGGGAAATTATATGCACTGTAATCGGGCTGCTGGAAACCAACGGGTAACAGAAGTAGATTTCTAATATTAGTCAGAGGAGGATTAAAGGGACTACTGTACTCCGCAGAAGTGAGATCTTCAATCTCAACTGAACTAAAATGTCGTTGATCTGGAGTCCTCAGTTGTGGTTCCTCAGGAACCTCTATTTCAGGGTTTTTTGTTGTAGTTTGTAGTTCTTCAGGAAACTCAATTTCTGGTGGTAGTTCCTTAGGAATTTCTATTTCAGGATTTTCCGTTGTAAAAAGTTCCTCAAGAAGTTCTATTCTACCAGTGGCTTCCAAAGGAACACTGGGGTCTACCTGCTGTCATCTAGCTGGTGGTAGTGGTTCTGTTCTAAGTGGAGGAAGGTTTTGCAACCTTCTCGACCTACAAATTTCTTGGTTTTCCACAATTACATATAAAAATAAAACTAGAAAACCTAGTGGCCACTAAGACTAGGGGGAAAACAGCACACCACTAAAAAAGTCCTAAGTATGCAAACCAAGCAAACAAGATGCCTTCCGGAGAAGAGTTTGGGATGATGAGGGCCCAGAATAGATCAATGAAGGATGAAGAACAGTTACCCGGGGTCCACAATACAATGACTAAGGGTGCAAGCGCTAGAATCACCTAATCGCCCTCCCAAAGACCTGCAAGGGATTTCCTCCCACGTCTGTCCTAGGTACAACAGATATACCCTCCGCTGTCACCTGTGTATGAACCTATGGTCAGATACTAAGGATACCACAACACCAAAAAGTCTTGGGGGAACAGTCTCGGGTTGAATCAGAAGGCGTGGGCAGGGTAACTGAGCCCGAAACTCTAAAGAGTCCCCAAACGTGATCCAATCTTGGTATATGCTCGAAACAGAAAGTAGGAGGAGTATTCCCAACAATCTGATCTCACAAGACCTACTGCATAGATCCCAGGCAAGCTTTGAATGAAGTGGGTTTACCTATGATAGTTGAAATACGATTTTTGCATAATGTGTGACCTTGGGTGGTTTAAGGTGATTTAAACCCAAGATCCTAACCAAGACTAGTTGGTGTAGTGTATCCCTAAAAAGAAAAATTGTTTCTATTTAATTTTATTAAATATTTTTAGGGCTGTTATTACTCAAAAGGTAGTGCGTTTGTGTGGCGTGGTTGCAACAGAAAAGAAAAGTGCACAAATTATAACTTTCGACAACAAAACTTTTTATTTTTTCATTTAATGTTCTTTCCAAACTGAAAATTGAGCAAATCTAATCAAATTTTTTTTTTGTTTTCTTTTGAAATTGTAAACAAAATAACCTATGCTATCTTGTAAAAGATATAAGCCTTACTAACTCTAAGCTACCAATTTTTTGCTTTTTTTGTTATTATAAACGAAAAAGAACTATAAACATGGAAAGCGAATAAGGATTATGTGCAATGTGTAAGTATGGCTAAAAATGGTTCCTAAGCTTACAGCTGTCAAAACACTAGCTCAACAAAGACTTGTCCTGCAGGTTTTTTGCAAAAGAAAAAGCCTTCATACTCGGAAGCAAAGTGGGGAGAAAACAAAGGAGAAAGATACTCAAAACTGGGAATCAAACACAAGAGGACTGGCCCAAAGCATAAAATCCTAACAAGACCACTATGCCAAGCAAACGATAGGAAAGCAAGCTAACAACCACCCTACTAACACAAGGACTGAGAAATGAATCAACCTAAAGCACTTTAAACACACTTGATACCGGAAAAGACAAAAAGTCAAGGAAAGTTGGAACTCAACAAGTTTGGAAGACACCCCAAAGGCTCCAAAACAAACCAAACCCTAAAACAAAGGATAAGATAGGTAAAGAGAAAAAAAATGTTGCCACAAACAGTAAATGCAAAGCATGCAAGTTTGTAGGTCAGCAACACATAGTCAGGGCAAAAATAAGCAGGAGTGTTCACTAAATAACAAACCCTAGTCTTCAAAAAGAGTTATAAATAGACCAAACATTCCACAAGTAATCAAGTGATCTAAAGATGGAAAAAAGACTCAAATAAAGGTTCTAAGACTCAAAGAAAAGTTACAAACCTCAAGTACCAGTCAAGGAGACCTAAAACAAAGTCAGAAGACCACCCAAAAGGGCAGAAAACTCAACCAAACAACCAACATAAGGCTACAGGATTGTACCCTACTGTGCAATAGGGAAAATAGCGCTCCTGGAGAGATGGGTGCTACTGTATGTATAGCAGAGTAGCGTATGGGCGCTACTGTATGTATAACAGAGTAGCACTCAGGTCTTAAAGAATTAAAAAACTGACTTTGAAAGGATGCAAAAAGACTAAGTGAAGCAGAGAGAAGTAAGCACGGGATACCTACAGGGTCTCTTAGCAAATTAAAGGAGTTAAAATGGTTCTGGGAAGACAAACAAGAAAGGTTTCCTAGAGCAGAAAAACAACTTTCCCCAGCGGAGTCGCCAGTCTGTTGGCAGGAAAAACTACCCTATAGTAAGGAAACAGATACTATCAACTGAAAGGGGATGGCAGGTAAGCATATTAACTGTGTCACAGAGATGTTTATGAATGGAAATAGGTTATAGGTCTTGAGAACATACCTTTCGAATGAAGTTCGATCCTAGATCTTATTCGATCCTGCGCTCGATCCTCAAGTCAACCTCTCGTTCGATAAACCTGCAATACAAGTACCTTTCTCAGCGTACCTTGGATAATATATAATGATGAAATGGACAAAGCAATTTAAACATCAAATATCAGCCAAAACAGATCCAAACAAGTACATAACTCAATGAACACTTATTTTGGGACAAGAAAAATGCTTCAACCTTTTATTGTCAAATGCAAATTGATGATACAAAGTATACCTGACTTTGCAGCATGCTCCTGCAACCTGATCCTGGGCTCCTGCTCTTCTCTAGCTTGGAAATCTTCCAACATAACCTCCTCCAATGCAAGCTTCTCTTTAAAAGTCTCTCAATAGTATTCATGTCTAACCCCTCTCTTCATTCCTCCTTGTATTTATAAGACAAGGGAAGCAGTTCAGGGCGAGAGATGGTTATGGAGGAAGTTGGGGAAGTTGGGAAACCAACTGCAACTAATCCTCTTCTTGAAATTAATTATTTTTTAATCATCTTTTGAGGTGTACGCTACTATTTCTCAGTGGAGTAGCGCCCAGGGCGCTACTATAGTGTTTTTAAACTAGTGCTCAACACTTTTTAAATGTTGAATGCTACTCTATTGAAGAGGAGTAGCGCTCATGAGGCTTGAGCGCTACTATTGTACACTGGAGTAGGGTACAAGCACTAGTCTATTGAAGTAGAGTAGCGCTCATGTCTCAAAATGACATTTTTTAGTGTTTTTCCAGCTTGCAAGGAGGTGGAGTAAGTTAAGGTCTCATCTAAGGTCAGCATGCTCCTCCATCCAAGTTGTCCTTTTGTGTGATCAACAGCTCAAGGTCTTCATGGATGGAGAGGTGCAGGTTTGACCTATAACAACTTCTGCCAAATTTTTCTTTCACATCTGTTGCAGCTTCAGATCTGGGAATAATCCCTATCCGCTTAACTGTGGGAAGTACTTGGGAATAAGCCCTAAAACTAATTGTGAGGAGTACCACATGAACCCTGAAGTAGCTGGCCCATTGAGAGGACCTGCCAGGGAAAAGGGAAACGACCCCTACCTGATTGACTAGTTCCCACCCGTGAGGTAAACCAAGAGTTGTCGTTTGTGGTAGATCGGTTATTAGTTTTACCTGAGCCGTGGAGTGAGGGGTACTGCCCCAATACGCAAGTCGTCAAACAGCATTGGTGGCCGAGTGAATCCCCTGAACTGACAGGAAGCCGAACATACCTGGGGTCCATATCTATTTTCAGCTGAACTATTGTTGATCACTTCCGCACCATTGCAGATCCATCTGTTTCCGATCACTTCTGCGCCGTTGTAGATCCATTCTGAAATTTGGTTCCGATCCAACCATTTCATATCCATTCTAAAATTCGTTTTAGATCCAGCCATTTTCGATCCATTTTGAGTCGTTCTAGATCCCTTATTTTAACTATGTTTTTCCTGAAACTTCAATGACACCCCTGCAATCCCATTCTACATATTTCATTCCTGAGGACCCTATCCCAAATTCCACTTCTCAAAGCCAAAAATCCCACATTTTTCTATTTTTAGGGTTTCCCATAACTCCTTCGATTTTCACCTATTCGCCCTCATATTTTGCCACCGTGTCCATTCCCTATTTATGCTTCTTTGTCCCTCTCTGACAAATTTTCTCATTCTTTCACCCCACTTCTGAAATCCTCATTTTCTGCTTCCCTATCCATTCCAAAGTGTCCAAAACCTAGTAAAACCCCAATTACCCATCTGAGTTTTTCCCAAATCCAAATTTCCCCTTACTAAATAATATTTTGTTTGTCTTTTTCTATCCATCCCCCCCCCAAAAAAAAAGAAAAATCATGGTTATGGTTGTCACCCGTGCAGGAGAAAAAACCATGGAGGAAGCACTTGCAGCCATCCAAACCAAACTCTAGGATCTGGATGAAAAAAATCTTAGCCTCCATCTTGAGCATTCAGCCATGAACAACAAACGACAGTTCGAGTCTTCATTAGACAATGGGTTCTCTTCTTCCAGCAATTTCCGTGGTCCGAAGCTTGAATTTCCTCGCTTCAATGGTACTGATCCGACTGGATGGATCTATCGTGCAGAACAATTTTTTAGTCTGCATAATACTTTTGATGTCCAAAAAGTTCCACTTGCATCCTTGCATTTGGAACAGGAATCCCTTCAATGGTACCGTTGGTACATCAAGGCTCATGACGAGCCAAAATGAATAGATTTTTGCCAACTCCTTTTGCAACGATTTGGTCCTATTTCTTTTGATGACTTCACCGGAGCACTCACTAAACTTCATCAAATTGGCACTGTGAGAGTGTATCAGATAGAATTTGAGAAACTAGCCAATCACACAGAAGGATTTTCTGATGAATTCTACAGGAGTTGTTTTATCAGTGGTCTTAAGGATGAAATCCGTTTAGAGGTCAAAATGTTCTATCCCAACACAATGATGGAATCCCTGGGGTTGGCTAAGTTGGCAGAAGACAAGATTGCAACCCAACAACGCTCCAAACCCACTTTTGTTCCCTTTCGAAATATGGGTTCTCAACGACCTCCCATCCCGCTAGCTCCTCGACTAACTCCTATCAAGCATTTGTCTGAAATAGAGATGTAGGCACGCAAAGAAAAAGAGCTTTATTATAATTGTGATGAGAAATTCACTCGGGGACATAGATGTGTTCAACAAAAGCTCTATCTCTTGGATATGGATTCTCTGCCTGCCTCTAAAATTGGTAAAGAAGCTCCAGATACAATGGATGATCAGGTCGACATTCAGGAGCCTCCTATTGAGCCCCCATCTCAGGATGACCAACCAGAGATATCTCTCCATGCTTTATCCGGCGTCACCACCCCCCAAACAATGTGGTTTAGGGGTTACTTCAAGAAGCTTCCTCTTACAATACTCATTGATTTTGGTAGCACTCATAACTTCATTGAGCCTCGGATCCCCAAACAGGCTGATTGTTTTGTCCATCCTTGCTCCAACTTTGAAGTCATGGTTGCCAATGGGGGCACCTTACCTTGCAACGGGAAGTGTCACAATGTGTGTATCTCTCTGGAAGATTATAACCTGTGCTCTGACATGTTTTCCTTGTCCCTAGGCGGATGTGATGTGGTTTTGGGCGTTCAATGGTTACGCACACTTGGCCCCATCTTATGGGATTTTGCTGAACTTTGAATGCAATTTTCAGTCAACGGGAAACCACACAAATTTGCGAGCTTGCCACAAGGGTCTCTCCACATCATCAGTTCACATCGCATGGAAAAGATCCTTAAGAAGAATTCACATGGTGTCATCGCTCAACTCCATTCCATTCAGATGCACCCATCAATGGTCTCCCCTACTTCCTTGGATAGATATGCAGGTGTCTTTGTTGAACCAGTGGGCTTGTCGCCTTCAAGAGACCTTTTTGGTAAGACTTTAGCCGCACCTACATATCAACATGAAATACTGGCTATTTTTCATGCAGTAAAAAAGTGGCATCCATACCTATTAGGGAATCACTTCTGCATCAAGACCAATCTCTAGAGTTTGGAAAATTTCCTAGAACAACTGGTCTCCTCCCCAGCACACCTGAAATGTGTTATCCAACTCATGGTTTATGCTTATGCCATCACTTACAAGAAGGGTAAGGACAATATGGTGGCAGATGCTCCTTCTCTCAAATTTGATGACACAGTTCCTTTTATAGCTATTTCTATGCTTGTTCTAAATTGGTTGCAATCTGTTCAACAAGGCTATCTCTTCTATGAACTCCATGCTTCTTCATTGGCAGGGCACTCTGGGTTCCTCAAAACATATGACCAAGAACAATGTAACTTCTTTTGGCAGGGACTAAAAATGACAATTCAACAGATGGGGGTTGATTGTGATACTTTCCAGGTCAACAAGGGTGAAACAACACTCCTTTCGGGACTGCTCGAACCCTTTCCCATCCCTGCACAGATTTGGACAACTATTTCTATGGATTTCCTAGAAGCACTCCAATGGTACAATACCACATCTAAAAGGCCACCATATGAAGCAATTTATGGATAGGCACTGCCAGTTCTTCTTCCATACAGCCTCAAAAGCTCCCCAGTTTAGGCAATTGACTTGGTTCTTCGAAACCGCGATCAGATTCTTCTCATTCTATAGGACAATCTTCACATGGCAAGAATTCGACTGAAACAACAAGCCGATCAACATTGTTCCGAGTGCACTTTTCACACAGCTGATATGGTTCTTCTTCATCTACATCCTTCCAAGCAACCCTCCCTGAAACTAAAAAGGAGTCAGTGGCCTGGAATGCAACCCAAGGATGCTACAGGGGCACCACTCCTTCAGATTTTGCATCAATTTCCACATCTAAAGCTTTGAGGACAAAGCTTTTTCTAAGGGAGAGGGGATGTTAGGAACCCATGTCAACCCTTCTATTTACTTTGTTAGTATATTGTTGTTGGATGCATATGCTTTGTAAGTTGTCCCGTAGTATTTGTTGATCCATAGTTTGTATTATTGTTGTTGGACGCATATGCTTTGTAAGTCGTCCCGTAGTAATTGTTGATCCATAGTTTGTATTGTCCCATGGTTTGTATTGACACATGGTATTGGCACCTATACTTAGTATATAAGTTTGTGTTGAGACCAATGAAGGTACCGTGAAGTTATTTGTATTGAGATTTCTCAAAGGAGGTTGCCCCCTCGTAGTGGTCTGCGATCAATAAAAGCAATTCTGAGTTTTGTTATTTCTGCTATCTCGTGTATTCTCATTAATTAATTGTTGCAGGTTCTTCACATCCAGTCATTATTATTATACCATCCAACAAATGAATAGATACAACCTACAACACATCCGCTGCAACTTCCTCTTCACTCTCTCACAGTCTCTTTCACACAATCAGAGATATTTACAATGCTACAATACACAGCCGTATTACAATGCCTTCCTTTCAAAGAGCGATTATCATGGGAAAATACTATGGAACACCCAATACCATGGGCCCATAAATCACCCATTATTGACCAAGTCATGACCATGGGATCCAAACACGGCTGAAACATGACCTATGAATAAGGGAGACCAGGCTCCACAACCAACACTACAGGGATATGTTGATGCAGATATGGCAGGTGATAAAGATAGCAGGAGGAGCACCACATGGTATGTCGTTAATGTAGGTGGAACAACAATAAGTTGGATTTCGAAAATACAAATTTTTTTTGCACTTTCAACAACGGAAGCAGAGTATGTTGCTACTACAGAGGTTAGTAAAGAGATTATTTAGTTATAGAGGTTCATGGAGGAATTGGGTAAGAAGCAGGAGAATATAAGGTTGCATAGTGATAGCCAGAGTGCCATTCATCTTTCAAAGAACTTGGCCTTCCATTATAAGACTAAACATATACAACTCAAGTACCATTTCAAACGATCTATTTTGGAAGATGAACTGTTGAAGCTAGAAAAGATACACACTAGCCAGAATCCTGTAGACATGTTGACAAAGGTAGTAACCAGAGAGAAACTAAGTTCCTACTCGGTTTCTGTTAGACTTCAAGCATGAAGGTGAAGATGAGAAATTTTCCATATCCAAGGTTCAGAGCATGGTCCAGCAAGTGTAGCAGCAGTGGAGTTGTTGTGATCAGTCTCCAAGTGGGAGATTGTTGGTTGTGGAGCCTGATCTTTCTTATTCAAAGGTCGTGTTTCGGCCGTGTCTGGATTCCAGCCCATGACGGGGGGGTTTGGGGGGGGTTTGGGGGGGATTTCCCCCCAAAATAGTCACCATGGGGGGCGACAACTAGTTTGGGATCCCCCCCTTGGCAGGGGTTCAGGGGCAACGCCCCCGTAGTGAAAATTACAGAAAAAAATGCCTTGTAAAATGTTGTAATTTCGTAGTCATGACTTGGTCAATAATGGGTTATTTATGGGTTCGTGGTATTGGGCGTTCCGTAGTATTTTCCCATGGTATTCACTCTTTAAAAGGAAGCCATTGTAATACGACTGTTTATTGTAAGATCTCTATGATTCTATGAGAGAGACTGTAGGACAATGAAGAGGAAGTTGCGGATGTGTTGCAGGTTGTATCCCTTCATTTGTTGGATGGCATAATAATAAGGACTAGCAATTTCTGTGTGTACATAGCCCATCTTGGGTGAACCACGTTATATTGGTGTCTCTCTTGTAATTTTCTTTATGTGATTTATATTTGCATCTTGTTTATTGTTATTGCTCTGTGATCTTGTTTTTCTAACACAAAACTTGAAGCCTAGATATCATTCTATGATGTTCCCCCTTGTGAGGTATAAGATGAGAAGTAGGAAAACATTCTTTAGTGTGATGGAAAAAGTGCATGGATGTGCCTCCAATGGAAAAATATATCAAAGAGGTGGGTTTGAGTGTCAGAACTAGACACAATACCTATCCAATCATCTAATAATGGTTTTGAGTGTCAAAACTAGACATAAAATACCACGATATGAACTATGAATTATCGGAAACACGTCAATTCTTTTAGTGTTGAGACCTATGAGGGATTCTTGCAACTCTACCCTTTAACAATAAGATTCAATCTTAGTAAGACTAAATCTCAAAAAATAGACGGTGTCGGTTTCTACCGAGAATGAACCTGATGCAATTCAACTTAATTTTATTTGACACTCATAAAAAACTATTGCAAGTACCAAGAAACAAGTAAACTTACAAAAACACTATTTGCAAGTTACAAATTGTTGAATTGATACAGACTCTAAGAATGATTTACCTCTGTGGAATTTGAGTCTCTGGTAAAGAATCTTGAAGTTTTTATTGATGTTTCCCATCCACCATTGTCTGAAGCAGAAGCTACATATGGATGCAAAACTACAAAAACGACTTGTTCTATAGCTGGAGGTTGTTGTGAAATTGAAGAAATTACAAAGGGATCATGTTGTACAATAGTATATGGTTGTTTAACTTTGGAAAGTGAAAATGGATATTGTTGTGAAGTTGCAGTGGGAGGTTGTGAAGTTGCAGTGGGAGGTTCAGGTTCTGCACTAACATCTATCAAGCTTCCTGAATTATCCTTGTTTAAATTCAGAGAACTACATTCAATTGACCCATGCTACTTGAAGATGCAGTTCTCTACCCTTGGACTTCTCTATGAGCTGTAGGAAATGAACGTTTAGATCCTTCAATATCCCAACTGTTATTTGATTGAAAAAATCACTTACTCTAATAATTAGAACATCATCATCTAAAGTATCCCTCACTGGACAGACTAGAGGAAGGATAGTGATATCATAATCTCTCTGGTAATTTGGTGACTACTCTTCAGGCCTACATCTATGACCTCAAAATATCTTGTTTTGATTTCCATTACCAGACCTATTGTCAAAAAATTTATCCCTCGCACTTTCAAACTAACCATGACTTCTCTTGTAGGTATCAATGATTGTCTTGAACGCTTCTATCATACCTACTTCGATCATATTCATATTGATTCAGAATATGTCCTTCATGTTAAAAATATCTTCTATCATCATATCCTCGATCATCGTTATGACTTTGATCATATTCGATTTATTTTTTTGAGCATTGAATCCAGGACTATCACCATAACGACATCCTCCATATTCATCTTCATATGGAGTATTGTGGGAGTCTGACTGAGATAAATGTGGTCTCCTATTTTCTAAGGCATCATCTCTATCAGCCTTTTTCCTTGTGGAGGCCTATCACCACCCATGTCAACTATACCTCTTTTCAACATATACATGCTTTATAAATTTTCAAATCCTCTCAACATTGTTGTTGTTTGGGAGTGGATGACACTATGGCTCAAAGTCTTTAAAAATATATTTATTTTTCTTTCTGATTGCCACCTTTTTTAAGAGAAGTCACTTCTTGAGAAGTGAATTTAGCCATGGATACTGATTATACTCAATGTGTAAACTCTCGATGGATCCCAATGCAAGTTGTACAAATAGATGTCCATAAATTTGTACACACATATTGGGGTCCGAGGATGTTGGAATTAATACATTTGTGATTGTGAGGAAGCTTTAGAAGACTTTGTATAATCTTCCCATTCCTTTCATATTCCTTCATTATGCTAGCCATTTGTTTTCCTCAAGGTATATATAGGTGGAATTTCCCATCCAATGTTATTTTATGGGTTCGAAACCCCAATTGACGACTAAACGAAACCACATTCGTAGTGTTAACTAAACTTGAGGAGACATGAATGTCAAAAACCGCTAATCTGGTTGGTCCATAGATGAAATTGCTCTCAACATTATGAAGTATTTTATCAAGTTGTAATACACAATCCATGTTTAGTTGAAACAAACAGATCAAATCTTCCAAATACACTTGCGCTCACAATTAACCTTCACGAACATGTGTAAACTTTGTGGAATAAGGAATCCTCATAATTTTGAGTTTTTTATGCAGATGTTTCACAAGCACGTAATGATTTGAAATATTCTTTGCAGTTTCACATTGATGGAACCAATACTGTAGCAGGTCATATATGTGATGGGAGTTGTTGGTTGGTCAGTTTATTCAGACCAATGTGACCAATAAAACCCTACAAGTGTCGGCATTTTCAATACCCTGTAAGCAGAGTAAGGTCTCACCCGATATACGCGTAGGAAATTACATAGAGAATTGAATAAGGGATGCACAGGATAGGATGGCTTCTTTCTCCTCAAAATAATAGAAAATTATTTACTTCCATATACATTTGAATCATTACCAAACTAACATTCCTCTTCTGAACTATTAAGCATTCAACATACATTCATTCACCAAGAAACTACTCAAGGAAAATCTGAGACAACAGTTGTATTATATTTCTGGTAAGAAGTAACTATAATCCATGACTACAGACTCAGCTCAAAAACCTAATAACCATTTATCAGTACAAGTATAATATGAGAAAACATTATAGCATAGACAACTCAAAACTACATCACAAAGCGCAACAACTAAAACACTATTGATTACAACTCAAAATCCCAGAACATTTTAACAACCTTCTATCTACCAACTATAAAAACAACATCATGCCAACCCCCCATTTACAAAATAGGCCCTTTTATAGGCTAAGGTTCCAAAAACTACAGTACTGTTGGTGGTGTGCAGTTTCTAACTGAACTCGGTGCGTAGATCTAACTGTATTTTGTTGGCATTCAACTGCTTCTAACTGTTTGACTCAGCGCACATTTACTAATTCAAAACTTGAGCATCAATAGGAACCCAACACTAAGATGTCACTTGTCCCTAGCCATGCAAATTATGGCTCTAGGCTACCACCGAGGGTAGGCGCGTGTGCAGGGTGTTGATGAACTCCTGGAAGCTGCTATGGATAGGTTCAAACTTGCTGGTGGTGTCAGTGAGCTGACTCATGAATGACTCCACATCTTCTTTCTTAGTTATCCCTGCTTTTGTTTTATCTTTCTTGGAAAGGGGAAGCAACTCCATTGATTTCTTGTGGAGCTCTAACATACCATCAAAATGCTTCTGTCCTTTTTCTTGCGCCTCGGAAAAAATCTTAGCGATCATTTGTTGCTCTAATCGGCTCATGGTGATTTTCTTGGTTAGCATAGCAATCTATGTCATTTCTTCCTTCTTCTCGGAAAGAGGAAATTGTACCATATTCTGCTTCTTGGTGTTGTCCTTTTCCTCACAGTCCTGTATTTTCTTGTCTACCTATTTAGCTCTGGTACATACTGCAGGTGGTTCCAAATATTGAAGTTGTACTCCACGACCCCTCCCAAGGTCTCCATTCCCTATTTAGCTTGACCAGAACATGTGTTTCTTCTTCAATATTCCTTGCAAGCTCAAGCTCCTCCAGGGAAGGTTCCATCTTTATTTGTTCCCAAATTTATGTCACTTCCTACTGAAGCACAACAACTATGTCCTTGATTTGGGAAACTTTTTGGATAGGCTCCAGCTAACTATTAATAGTTGATGAACTAGCCACTAGAAGCATGACATACACCTTTTCCACCTATGATTCTATACGGTCTCTTGTGTGTACCACCTATTTATGAGTCTGCTTAATCCTAGCATAGGTGTTGACCAGTTGAGCATGTCTTTCATTGAGCTCAGAAAATATCTCTATGACATAATACTGCAGGTCATCAATTGGGACCATATTCAGGTTCAACTCATTGCATTACAGTGGGTTGGTATCTGAGATATTTTTTGGCTAAACCACGATTATGGCCAAAGGGTTTGACTTTAGATTACTATGGAAAGCCTCCTCCACCTACTTCTGTAACTCATGTGCTCAGCTAGTGCCATCAACTTCTAATGTCTATGCCACTGATTTCCCCAGCGCTATATGTAGCACCATTCTTATTTATATGTAGCACCATTTTTTTGTTATCCTTTTGGAGGATTTGCGTGCACTCCATATTCGACTACAATTGTTGGATGATGTCAAGTATCGTCGCAATGATGGCTTTTGCTTGTTGTGTCTCAGGGTTACTTTTTCTCCTTCCTCCCGCCCCATCACCTATGGTTGCTCTAGCACTTATTCTGGCACTTTCTCTCGAACTTTCTCTGGTGCTTTCTCTTCTTCTTGCTTTGCTTTTTTCCCGAATTCTACAAAAATTTTGGATCAAACTGAAATAGGTGGCCTAGTACTAGGGGTTCCTACCATTGGCATCTATTCTTTAGTTTCTTCTTCCTCTTCCAGCTCTTGTTCGGGTGGTGGGGAAGGGGATTTCTTTCACTTCTTCTTTGATTCCTCATCCTGGTGTGAGGGAATTGAATCATGCTTGCACTTCTCCATCAAGCGAGGTGACTACCTTGGTGAGACAGAGGTATTGTCTATGCATTTACGAATTTTCTTCTATATTCTTACATCTTCCAGATATCCATATCAGATTCTAAGATTATTTGTAAATGTTGGCCACTGCATAATTGTGGCCTTGACATATTCAATTGTGATTCAAAATGATAGGATGTCTGCATCAAACATTGGCTCAGGGAATGGTGTATTTAGGATGTTGTGACAGTCAACCTCAAATATCACATTGTCCTTATATTTGTCAAAAATTGACTATGGGATTCTGAACCACTCTATTGTAGCCATTAACATGTTTGTGTACCACCACTGAAACACGGTCTCCACATCAACATGAAACTCTCGAGTGGACTGGTGGTGCAACACTAGGAACTTTGCTGCCTCAAAGTATTCGGGGCTTGGATGATCGTACGTGTAACCGGGTGGTGGTTTCCATAGCACCATAGTGATCATGTGCAGGACCCAGTTGTAGTGGAACTTTGTTCTGTGGTCCTATGAATTTAGGTAGTCTTGGAGGAACTATTGCCTCATATACGAATCCCAAGCCATGCACTGGCCCATCGCACACTTTTTTGTCGCAATGACCACCCCAGCCAGGCACTTGTCCTTGCGACATCTCCTCAGAATATTGCATGTAGGGATCTTCACTGCAAATATTACTATGTGCTACGATATGGTGGATATAATGACTCTGTGTGTCCCTCTACGCGTTTGGTACTTCTTATAGACTTCCTCAGCAGAAACGTTGGCTATGACCTTTGTCGGATCCATGCCCTTGCACAGAAGCCCTGAAACCTTACGGATTACCATATCCGTGATCTCATACTTTTGGTATATCCAAAGGTAGCCTCCCTGGAGGTAGTTGAGGAGGAACCACATGTAGGAGTTGATGGACGAACCCATCCCAAAATGTGGGACGTCCATTAGGGCCATGATGCCTGACTTATTGA
Organism: Larix kaempferi; assembly: GCA_027924585.1. Taxonomy (NCBI): domain Eukaryota; kingdom Viridiplantae; phylum Streptophyta; class Pinopsida; order Pinales; family Pinaceae; genus Larix; species Larix kaempferi. The sequence goes on from BSBM01000938.1 coordinate 6,551,861, forward strand.
TCTGTTGCACCTAGGATCACGATTCCATGATTTCTATCCCTTTGTACGTTAGGCGCTTCACCTCTATGTACTTCTCCATTGCTAATTCTTGAAACTATGATTCATCTAATATATTTAAGTCTGAATACTTCAAGAAGGGGATCTTGCTTAGAAACGACCCCTTAATCTCAACCTTTGTTGGAATTGGAACCTCTAACATGGGGTTCTCCTTTACCGCTTTGGTCCTATTTCAACCCTTTTTCTTCACTAGAGTGGATTCCATGATTACACACTCTCCCTATGGTGCACTGCACTCAACTTAGGAAAAACAAACTCTCCTTACTGCACCACACAATTGGCTCAAATTTACTTTCCAACTCTTGCTTGAGCTCTACACTCTCTTGGAAAACTGATGCTCCCTTCGCATTTCTCTGCTCTTCTTATAAACAAGTGTGGACAACAATATCTCCTACCACGTTTACTGCTCTCCCCCCTGCACCTCTCGCCTTGATTGCTAGACGGGATGACCACTTATGCATAGGCTCTCTCATTTTCTGCACGTTGACACCTTCACTCATGCATGATGCCTCTCTTTCTGTCCGCCGCCAACTTCAACTCATGCAAGATCTCTAACTAGGGATGACACCACCTCTATCATATCCTTCATGGTGTTACCTTTTTTAGCGTTTTTTAATGTAGTACTTCTCTTTATAACCACTGCCCTTCACCAATATTTCTAAATCCAGAAAAGACGGTTGCGACTAACACAAAATCTAATTGAAAAGGGTGATATAACTAGTGTAATGATGACTAACGTCTTACTTAGTGGTGACTTGATGGATGGAAACTTGATGACTTTCAACTTGGTGACTGGTGACTTGATGAATGGTGACTTGATGACTGGTGGGTGGATTAGTGGCGTACTAATGATTTAGGTAACTTTCCTCATCACTTTACTACTATATTTTTGGGTGATTTCATTCTATACATTAATGACACAGAGCTACCTGAAACTTGACACTTTCCTTTGATTTCGTCCTAACTGTGGTGAAACTAACTATGTTCTTTCATAACTGAACTGAAACTGAATGTAAGTAAAAATAACAAAGAATAATTGTTTATTTTCGTACTATTACTAACTTATAGGTGTTCTTTCCCTTACGGGCCGTGGTTGGGATTAAGGAAACTTCCACTGATGATTCCCTTCAGTGGCTTCCCTTCCAAGGTGGAAAGCTTTGTTTCTCCTACTTCAATGATGAACAAGATCCTAAACGGACCCAACCATCTCATCCTTAATTTCCCTGGATTCTTCATAAATGTACTATCATACATCTACACCCGTGCACCAGGTTCCAGGGTCTTTCTCTTGATGTTCCTGTCATGTTATGATTTATTGCTCTACTTCTCAGCCATTTGAATGAACCCTGCAATGAACCGATCTTCTTCTAGTTCCATCAATTCTACTAGGCTATGTGTAAGTGATTCAACATCTATCATTTTTGTAGCTAAAGCTATGTGCAAGTTGGCATCACCAAATTCTAATGGCATTACTACTTATTTTCCATAGACCAATAGGAATGGAGTGTTCTTTGTGATCCTCTTGCACATTATCTTGTATGCCCATAGTACTAATGGAATGCGTTGATCCCAATCATTTCATTGTACATTACAGAACTTTATGAGCGCCTGCTCCAAAACTTATTTAATGCTTCCATTGTACCATTGGCCTATGGATGGTACAGGGTACTCTTCTGGTGGTGTATCATGAACTATTATGTTAGTGCATGGATGGTGGAATTCAAGAAATGGGTTCCTTTATCACTCATCAACACCTTCAGGCATCCAAACTTGGTGATGATATGCTCGAATATGAACCGCATGTCAGTCTCTGAAGTACAATCCTTCACTGGTGCAGCCTATGACTAGTTGTCTGTGTTGCGTAACTGTGTACTCTTCTATCATGCGACCAATAGCCAAAAATGATGCAATTTCACTGAACTAGTCCCGTACGGACTTAATGTGAAACAAATGTGGATCAAGGAGATCATCATCCAAGCTTCCTCCTTCCTCACTAGACTCAATCCTAGATAGATGATATGGACCAAAATTATGCTTCCTTGGCTTGACAACGATCTCAAATTCAAATTCTTAAAATAGGAGCAGCCACTAATAGATGCTCCCCCCAATACTAGCTTGTTGACCAAGTACCTCAAGGAAAAATGGTCTGTAAATAACTTGAAGGCACTCCCCAACAAGCAGTGTTGGAATTTCTGCAAAGCATATGCCATCGTGAAGCCTTCATGTTCGATCGTGGTATGGTTCTTCTCAGTTGTCAATAACTTTCTATTGGCGAACGAAACGAGGTTATCAATGTCTCCTTCCCGAGGATGGGATAGCATTGATCCCAAAACTATCGATGATGCGTCCAAATGCACATGAAACATGTGCATCTAATCTGGAAATATCAAGATCGATGAAGTAACCAATTTCTCCTTCAAGAGGTACAACACTTGTTGGCACCCATGCGTCCATACATACTTGAATTCCTTCCTCAATAGCTCCTCTAGTGGCATTGTAATACTGGCATAGTTCCTGATGAATTTTTGTAGTGGCCAATGTGTCCCAATGTTGCACGCAACTATTTGAATGATGTTGGGACTGACAGATTCACAATGACAACAATATTTTTCGAATCAACCAGTAGGCCTACCTTACACACAACATGCCCTAATCGAATTCCAAATGGGGTGCAAAAAATACACTTCTCTAGGTTCATAGAGAATTTCATTTTCCTACAATGATCTAACATGGGTCTGAGCACTTGCAAATGATATTTCAATAGATTGAAAATTGTCCAATTGTCCAAATATACTTCTAAGAACTTGGTTATGAATTCCTTGAATTCATCCACCATTATTATTGAAAATATGAACGGTGCATTCTTTATCCCAAAAGGCATTACATTATAGGGAAAAGAGCCCCACTCAATCACAAAAGTAGTCTTTGTGTGATCCTCCTCTATATGGACCTGATGGTATCCCAAGAATCCATTAGTGAAAGAATAGGCTTCTCATCCACCTACATTCTCCAGGACCTCGTCTGTAAATGGTGTATGGAATGGATCATGGATTCATGCTGCATTCAGATTGCGTAGATCCACATAGATTCAAATCTCTCTTGTCTTCTTCTCCCGGACAACCATTGGGCTGATCCAATCTAATTATTCAACTGGAAAATTAATCACTGTGTCCAACATGAGGTCTAGTTGCTTGTGCACTTTCTCCTTATACCTTGAGTTCTATCTATAGGTTATTTTCTCAATTGGTTTCACCCCCTCCTTTAGCTAAATATTCATCTCTCCAAGATATCCTACAATCCCTTTACTTTCCGAGAAGCTGCACGAAAATAGGTCTTCATACTCTTTCAAAAGTCCAACTATTTGGGTAATTGTCTCCTAACCCCAGTAATCACCTATGATGGCCATCTTGGGTGCTTCCTCAATTCCAATATTGTACTTCTTTGTCTTGAGGGGATCTCTAAACTTTGGTGTAGTACTGGTGGACGGCTCATCTTGTACTGTGCACTCTCCTACAACCTCATTGATTTGCAAGTTGCGTGGATACTATTCCTCATTTGTCTCCTTACTGTCAACTTTCCAATAGTATAATGGTTTTTTCAGCCATGCCAAGTTCTGGTGGTAAGTGCAGACTGTCTTCCGCGTCACATCTTGCTGTGGTCTTTCTCCAAATGTGTACTTCATTCAATGGAGAACTTTGGCCAAGTTAGGATCTATAGCACTAAACTGGAATGTGGCAGTGAATTTGGTTAACAACTTCTCCCAAGTCTTGGTCTACCTTATTCTTTCCGACTGAGCATACCACCTATGCGGTATGAAATCCAGTGTATGGTAGAATCGATTCACCCACTGGCTGCACCATCCATTCTTCATATCCCATCACTACTGAAAAAAAAATCAATGTGTTCTCTAGGATCTTCAGTCCCTTGAATCTATTGAGAAGCTACAAGTCTGTAATGGATTGGAACCTCACCTTGGTACATGTCTCAACTGCTTCCCATCTTTGCATCTCCTCTCTATGCATCATCCACCAATGCACATACGTCCCTTTGGTTACAACATCCATTGCTTTTACTCACTTGTCCTTTGTGACTCGAGCTTGGATTTTTTAAAGGAAAGTGTCCACTTTCTCAATTCTATCGAACACTAGTGGATCGCACAGTTCTGACCCAATCCAACGCACAAACTTTGTAATGTGTGCACATATCCTCGTAGACACCTCATGGATATGGTTCTACTCGCAATATAGTGCATCTTATGAATCTGTGTCAAAGGAACACAAGTTGGACCAACTAATTTATCCATCAGTAGTGGGGTTCACATAATCTTCCCTCCTTGTAGTTACATTGTATATATTCTCAATTTCAACACTATTGATATCATCCTCCAATGACTCTGTCTATCTTTCTCCTTCTATGGCATCCAAAGGATCCACCACACACAGTTCCTCTGAATCAAAAGACATGTGCATTTTCTTCATATTCAGAATAGCGTTGTTGTCAAACACCCAAACGATGACCAACAGATCTTGGTAGGTATCAATGTCCTCCAGGATCTCATTGACTTCAAAATATGCCACTATCCTAACACCATCAATGTTCACTTCCAATCTAGTCAGCCTCCCAATGGGGTATACTTTGTATTGGTTGTCTATTCTGGGTTGTATGGGATACCATACCAACTTTGGATTCCCCATCAACTCCCATGTTTTCTTAGGAAGAATGTTCACATCTTCCCCTAGGTCGAGTATTACATATTTCATCTCAAAGCATTCAACTCAAGAGACAACATGAAATTCTTCCCAGTTCTTCTTTCCTTTCCCACTCTGTGCGCATTTCTTTTTGGAAGTGGTGCAGAAATTGGTTCTTCAATTTCATTTGACATTACTATATTTTCAATCATATTAGTTACTTTATTGACAACATCAGGATCATTCAACATATGTAAACAACTTTGCAGGAAGGTACTTACTATGTCCTCTCGATGACTCTTGTACATCTTCTTGTGTTGGGATTCCTTATGTTGTGCAGCTTGTCTTTGTTCCTCATTGTGCATAATACGTAGTATCTCTTCCTCGTGTAGCCTTCTTCTACGTTCTTCTTCCTCGTGTAGTCTATGCAATCGATCTTCCCTATGCATCCTTTCCTAGTGCAAGTATTTCTCTTGTTGTGAATCTTCCTCGACCACTTTCTATGCATCATGTAGGAACTATAACTAGTCCTTATATTCAAACTTGGGTAGGGGCTGCACAACTTTATTTATCTTATGTTTCATAGGTGTGTCCATATTGCATTCTCCAAGAATATATTGTCCTGTCCAAGCGCCTCTTCAAGTTACTATGTTTACCAGGGCTGGATCCTTTTCAACATTCTCCTCTCTTGGTTCCATGGTCACCATACTGCAGTTACCTTTCTTGTCTTCCCATTTCTTAATCAAGTATGGGGAATCCTTTGTCACGTGTTTTTCACTATGAAAATATGCGCAGAGAGTATGGGGCTTAGTACAAAATAATTCCAAGTGGAAGGCTCCCCACAATTAAAATAAATCACTTGTATTCCACCTCCTCCATACCCTCTTCCACGGCCTCATAACCCACCGCGCGTTGTCCCTTGTTGTCCCCTGGGATCATGTCCTCTATTCAATTTTGCACCTTGAACCTATTAGGTGTCTACTGTGTTATCCCTGATCAATTGTAGCGTGTGATAGTTGTTCACATCATGTCTGACTGATTTACAAAATTCACAAAAGGATGCATGCGTGCGCAGAGCTCTATTAATTTTGCAATGTCAAGAAGTTGGGAGGTTCGTGGCCCCAACTTCTACACATATTGCACCACTCAATTTTAGGTGGCGCAAGAAAAGGACTAGGTGCGCTCATTCACATGTATGTGTTCAGCATCAAGCATTCATTTTTGTGATGGCCTTCTGTTCTACAGAAGCTACACCACACATTTTCTCTGACTGCTTTTCCAATATATAGTTGTTGTAGTTGTGCGGGTAGCGCAACTAGCTGTGTCTATATCTACGCCATCCCTAGTGATGCCTCCCCTCTAAGAGTCATCTCCAACCTTATTGCAATCTCCAAGGAATCTGACTAAGCGACCACCTTCTACCATGTCAGTGGAACTCTGATATGTGGCAACAAGCTCATAATGAACCATTCACAGTGTTGCACATATTGGATATGGAAATTCAGCCGATCCAATAGAAACTTGAATTGTTGGTTGTAGTCCCACACAAACTCGCCAACTCTCTGCTTGATCTATTTTATATTAGTAGTGCACTGCGACTTAGACCTTGGCTTCAGGAACTCTTTCAAAATATTTGTCTTGATCGTTTCCAGTAATCGAGTCTTCCCTGTAGCTAGAGTACTCTTATATTTCATGTACCATGTCAAAGCCCTATATCTAAATGTGGTCTCCAGCTATGTGATCTTGGTAGCCTCATCGGTGATGTTCTTAATATACCATATCACCTTGCATGAAAAACAATGTTGTTGTGCTTCATCTTCACCTGTCCCCTAAAAAACATGTAGTCTCAATGTGGTTTGATGTAGTCACCATTTTTGTAGGTATAGGAAAATTGCTAATTTTATTTGTAACTGGTGGGGTATTGTTACTTCTTGAACTCTGCGTATTTGGATTAATTTCTTGGGTAGAATTGGATTCTATTCCTCTAACTTTTGCTTATGCTTCAAGATTTGATTCTTGTGCAAACTCAAGTAATAACTGGTCTTCTTGATTTGATAAAGGGCATTGGGGGGTTGAGATGAAACGGGGGTCCCTTCTTGATGTATTAGTTCTAACAATATTGAATCCAAGGGAGTTCAAATTTAGCTACGCAGTCTCTTTTTCAATCATACAAGTGCCTCCATTCGTCTACACTTCCTGTTCTTCCACATCCTCTACATTTTCTCCTTCTCTCAGCATCAGGGGGTGATACCGCTATTCTCATTGGAGCTCTCACTTTCTTCCATTCCTCTCCTCATTGGGAGTATCTCATATTCTGAGCATTCTTATTTCCCATCCTCTACACACCCTTCTGGAAAATAGTACCCTTCTACACATTCTCATCATGCGATTCCATCTCTAGCATTCTTCTTTTCTCTCCACCCCACATATCTTTCCTAGTCAGATGCTTTTCTTATTTCTTTCTCCTGACTGCTTGATTTATCTCAAATATTCTCTCATGTCTTGTATGCCTCTGAAGTATCTGCTCTTCTGAATCCATCTATTCACCTATCTATTATACCATTGCATTATACCCCATCCCCACAACGCGAGGTTTACGATGCCATGATATCAGGGTTCATCGTCATTAGCCCCTTCTCAATAAACAACATCTTTACCCACAATGTAATTTCCGCCAAGAATATCTTTCTTGGGCCCTCTTCAAATATTTATTTTGTGCGTCTATATGATTCACTACAACTTATAACAAACTCTACAATATACCCTTCTTTCACATGCAAGAACCAGAAATCAACAACTCTAGACCATGTATGGTCTAGATTTCTCAGCTCTTCTATCTTTTCCTCAATCCATGCTATTGGCCAAGGTGCGCTCCAGGTGCTACTTATCTCAAATTTCCTCTTTGTCCATTCATATAACAAAATAGGAAGATTCTAGAATAAAATTTCATGCAAATCTAAATAAATATGCCTTTCTTTCTAGTGTTGGGGTGAGATCTAGAGTCCTCTAGTCTCTTTTTGCACGAACTCGTCCTCCTTGTTTTCCAGTCATTGTTCAATCTCATCTTTAGTGGGATTCCACCCCATTACTTCATCCTCCATTTATAATCCCCTTCAGGTCCTGGCAATAGAACCATTGTTGGATGGTCAGTTCAGTCAAACCCAAGGTTCGATATATGTGACCAACAAAACCCTATAGGTTCTGGCATTTTCAATACCCTGCAAGCAGAGCAAGGCCTCACCCGAGACATGTGTAGGAAATTACACCGAGACTTGAATCAGGGATGCACAGGATAGGAGGGTTATTTCTCCTCAACATAATATATAGTTCTTTACTTCTGCATACGTTTGAATCATTACCAAAATAACATTCATCTTATAAACTACTAAGCATTCAACATACATTCATCCAAGAAACTGCACAATGCAAATTTGAGACAACGACTGTATTATATTAATAGTAAGAACTGGCTACAATCCATGATTACAAAATCAACTCAACAACTTAATAACCATTCATCAGTACAATTATAATATGAAAAAATATCATAGCATAGACAACAAAAAACTACATCACAAAAATCAACAGCTAAAACACTATTGATTACAATTGCAAATCCCATAACATTCTAACAACATTCTATATACCAACTACATCAACAACATCATTCCAACCCCACCCTTTACAAAATAAGACTTTTTATAGGCTAAATTTCCCAAAACTGTAGGACAGTTGGTGACGCACAGTCTCTAAGTGAACTCCACTTGCAAATCTAATTTTCTTCTGTTGGTGTGCAACTGCTTTTTATTGTCTTGCTCGTCGCACAGTTATTGATCCAAAACTTGAACACCAACATGAATGATCATCGTAGGTATAAGGAGAGATACCACATGCATTTCAAAATATATTGCAACACAAAGAATAACAATATGAAGAGCCATGCAGTCCATGCAGAGAGAAACCATGGGTAATCACTTCCCTCCACGCAAAGGAATCATCCAAGAATTCATGCGCTGAGTTAAATGATGGAGTGCATGGGTTAGGGTTTTCTTCCAAATTTATGCCAAAGTATTGTGAGGGAGGAGTTGGAAAACATACTAACAATGTACCGAACTAGCAAAGGAGGAAGATTACCACTGTGCACGGGACAATATGTAGACTTGAGCATGCAAAAGAGACATCTCAAATTATGGTTTGTTTAACATATAAATTATTAGGTTGAGGAAGAGAATATGTTGCGACAAAGGAAAAAAAATATGGTAGTTGCAGGTCTCAAGAACTGGTGGAAGAAAAAGGACATAGCCTAGCTATGATACCATTGTTGGAACACCCAATTAAAAGAATAATTGTGAATGCATATTTTTTCATTAAGATAATATACATATTAATACAATGATGTGACCCTTGGTTTCATATTCCAAGAGGTCTCTTGGAATTTTGATGATGTTTCATATTCAACTATGGCAACTAAGTGAATAATAAATACAATTTACCAAATCCACAAGGATTAGGTTTCCGAATGTTGCCCCAAATAATGAGCATCTATTTCAAAACATTCATAAAGATCATAAACCAAATTGTGTTCACACAATATAACCCTTGTAGGATTTCTTGTTCCATTGCCACAATTGCCAATGTTCAAGATCTAAATATAAGACACCTACTCTAAGTTTCATCATATCATTTGTGATGCCATGAAAAGAAAAGTAGTGTTTCATCTAACTGACTCATCATGTGGGGCTTGACCCATTGAATTTGGTTAGGCCGACTTTAGGAAGTCTATGCCACATGTGAGTCATCGAATCATGAACAAGTGGAGTGGAGTGAACCCATCGGGATTGGATAAATCAATTCCTTCCTTGTGGGAAGGTTGTTCTGTCTTTGGGTATCCTGAAGATGATGAAGAAAAGAGTGTCATTAACTGGGTTATCTTGTCAGAAAGCAACTCCAATTTGGTAAGCTTGCCACATATATGTCCTCAATATTTTGTCTAGTAGAGGAGTGGTTGTGGTTTAACTTGTGTTGCAACTCATTATATAGTGTTTCCAGGTGGGGAAATGTTTTGGAGAGCTCACTTCCTCGAGTGTTATCCATTGGAGGAAATGGGTACATGAAAAGGAGTATGGAAGAGTGGTACCAAGGTGATCAACACATTGCAAGGCTTTTGGTGAAATAGGGGTGTAGGCATAACCCAAACTCCCTTATCCATCTCTCTTTATGATTTTAGGGTTCTAAGGGTAAGGGAATCTCATGTGCTCTAGCTCTTTGATATACTTGCAGGGTCCAAAAATAGTACTTTCCCAATATCGTAGGGCACTAACTGAGGATTGACGATGCCCTTAGTCATACTACCTGACTACCCAGGTACTAGGGAGTAATATTCCCAAGTGTTGTACTTGGTGCCACTATAGTAACAAAATGGTCGATCAGATTTATCTAAAGTTGGTTTCAAGTTTCCTAGGGGACTTCTATATACCCGAGGGTACGTGGAAAGGAAATTTCATATACATGTGTTATCTGATGTAGTACTACTCGAAGGGGTACCAACAAAGGTTACAATGGTGTCCATCAAATGTGACTAAGTACCAATTGTATTGATCTGTACGCGCACAGGTGCACGACGGGGACAACAGTTCGAATGAATGAATCGGTATTGTTATGGAGGAAGCATAAGAATAAGCAAAGTAGGAAATACACTACGCACATAAATATACACACAGAGAAAATATGCAGGAATGCGAACTGATCTTGATTCTTATCTATTACTTTTTCTCTGGATATTACAGTATTTTACATGCTTATATAGAGTGTTGATAACGCTTGGGTGTCTTCCTGTTACATTCAGTTACAAGAGACGTTAGAACGGTTTCAGAAGTTCAACCATTACGGTCGACTGGAAGACAGAGAGACAATCTGTTGCAGTTCGTCAGTAGCCAATGTTGATGATGCAAGTCGACGTCGGTACTTGTCGAAGTTGCTGAACTTGTCGAAGTTGAAGTTGTTGAACTTGTCAAAGTCGATGTTGGCATCCAACAATAATGCCAATTTTTGGGTGGATCATACCTCCTTCCTTGAGAAATAATGGTCCCCATTGTTTGCTCGTGCATATGAGGAAACTTGTCGGTCAGTTCAATAGCAGAGTACCATTTTCCTTGTGCTGGTATTTGTCCGGCTTTGGGCACTTGAAACAAGGGAATTATGCTCGTCCTTGTATGGCGTACTCGTCGTCCCACAATGGTGTTGCAAGGAAGAGGTTCCTGAACATCTGGATGGATTTATTTGGGTTCTGTTGTCTGCAATTCGTTCTGTTCCAACAGCGGTGCATGGTATGGTCAAAGTAGATCCACATTAAATACTGGATGTAGACCCAGGCATGAAGGAATGTCGAGCTAGAAATCGTTTTCTCCAATCTACTCAAGAATACTGTATGGACCATATCGCAAAGGCTTCATCTTCTTATATGGACCAGTGAAGGGCTCCTTCTTGAGATGCAACCAGACCTGATCCCCAATTTGAAATGAATGAGGGATACAATTCTTATCGTGTCGTGCCTTATCTTTTGCATTAGCTCATTGCAACATTTCCTGTGCTTGTCTCTGGATGTCGCAGATTTGATCTCGAAACTGCAATGCTTTGTCAACTTCTCGCTGGTTATAGTCGGCGTCGTTCAACTATGTCGAGGAATTAATCAAGTCAATAGGTGCTGAGGGTTGAAATCCATAACAAATCTCAAATGGACTCTTTCCCGTAGAGCTGTGTTGAGCACGATTGTTGTTGTGTTGTATATATGGAAGACTGTCATCCCATGTTCGTCGATACTTTTGGTTGTACATGCGAAGCAGTTGTACTACCAAGAAATTCACAACTTCCGTTTGTTCGTCTGTCTGAGGATGGAAAGTTGTCGATAAGGAGAGTCTTGTATCGAGCTATTTCCAAAGGGTCTTCCAAAAGATGCTGACAAATTTGGCATCTCTATCGGAAATAATGGTTGTCGGTAAACCATAATGTTTCCAGACATGTTCAAAGAAGAGCTGAGCGGTCTGCTTTGTTGTCGTAGTCTTCTTGCATGGAATGAGAATTTCCATCTCGGAAAATCTCTCGACTAATACTAAGATCGCGTCATGTTGATGTTTGGTAGTAGGATATCCCATCAAGTAGTCCATAGAAATAGATTCCCATGGTCGACTAGGAACTGGAAAAGGTTTGTACAATCCCTGTCGTCGATTAGGAGGTTTAGCAATGGCACAAACCACGCATGATGGAATGTACTTGTTGACATTAGTTTTAAGTGAAGGCCAAAAGAAATACTTCTGGAGAATAGAAAGAGTCTTTGCTACTCCGAAGTGTCCTGCAGTCTTGTTGTAGTGCGCATCCAAAATGAGCTGCTGTCGATGCTCACCTGTCGGTACACAAAGTTGTCCAAGCTTGTATAGCAAGGTGTCTTTCAAGAAATAGTCGGAGGTCAACGACTTGTCAGTCTGAAGTTGTCGATAGACTGATGAAAATTTGTTGTCTTCCTGATACAATTGAGGCCAAGTGGTGATGTCATAACCCTACATACTCATCACTGTAAGAAGGAGAGTAATGGGTGGTTGACTCAAGAAATCAGTGGTGGCATTGGCTTTACCTTTCCAATACTTAATTACCAACTGAAATTAATCCACTTGAGTTGTGACTCAAGTTGTTTGTAACTTCGAATGGGATGGGGCGAACTATAAAGGCCTGTGGTCAGTGAGAATGACTGTCTCCTTTCCAAGGATATAATGTCTCCATTTCTTAAGAGATTTCACAATGGCGTACAATTATTTTTCATATGTTGAATATCTTCTAACAGTGTCGTTAAAAGTTTCGGAATGAAAAGCGACTAGGTGACCAGACTGAGTGATCACTGCGCCCAAGGCATAGTGTGATGCTTTTGTCTGAATCTCAAAGGGATGATGCAAATCAGGTAACGCAAGTAATGGTGCAGTACAAAGCTTGTGTTTGAGCTGTTCGAAAGCTGCTTATTGTGTCGATGTCCATTTGAAGACAGTTTTTCCATTTTCCTTGGTAAACTGATTCAAAGGACAGGCTATGTGACTGAAGTCGAGTATGAATCATCGATAGAAATTTTCCAAACCAAGAAAACTTCTTAGTTCATGAATGATTTGAGGAATGGGCCAATCTTTGAGGATTTGCACTTTGTCTGGATCGACGTGAATGCCTGCATAGTCAATTACATAGCCCAAATATTTGATGTTGTTCATCGCAAAGGAACATTTTTCCATGGTAGAGTCGATGTTGTTGGAGAGTGTTGAGGACTTGTCAAAGTTGTCCGACATGTTCTTCCCATGATCGACTGAAAATCAATACATCGTCGAGATAGACAATGACCCATTTTCCGATGAAAGGTCGAAGAGTGTTATCTATATACTGCATGAAGGTTGCAGGTGAATTGGTTAAGCCGAAAGGCATGACTAACCATTCAAACAATCCTTCCTTGGTCTTGAAATCAGTTTTCCATACATCTACGAGCTCGATTGGAATCTACTGATATCCTGACTTGAGGTCGAGCTTAGTAAATAATTTAGCACCTTTCAGACAATTGATGAGCTTGTCTATCCACGGCTGAGGGTATATATTCTTTACCGAAATTTTGTTGAGGGCCCGATATTTGATGCATATGTGTCAAGTCTCGTCTTTCTTTGGAACGAGGACAACTGGACTTCCACAAGGAGAGGAGTTGGGTTGGATATGACCTTTGTTGATCAAATATTGAATTTTTCTGTGAATCTCTTCATTTTCGAGAATGGATCTTCTGTAAACAGATGCATTAGGTAATGAAGAACTAGGAGCAAGTTTAATAGAGTGTTTTACCGGGCAATGTAGAGGTACTCCATCTGGATCTTGGAATAGGTTTCGGTACTCATCAAGAATATTGTCAATCAAATGCTTCTGTCGAGAAATGCACTGGTCGGTGAGTCGACTGGTTGCTGCAGTCTTCCTGGAATGTTGCGGCTTGATCATGATCAATGCAAAATTCTGAGCATGCTTAATGAGTGTAACGTCCCCTTCTCTCATTCAATTGCAGGGAAGGAAACATCAACAACACACCGGGCTTTTGGCAGACTTAGCCCCAATATTTTTACTCATAAATCTGTAATAATTAAAACTTCTATGTGCAGATTCGAACTTCAATAAAACACAGCGGAATTGAACATAACAACACACATAAGCACAAACAGAAGATGTTTCCATATGCAGGGATTCAATCCCATTCTTATGCTAAGCACAGACTTCATTCCAATTTCAACCTCATGAATAAATAACATTCAGATTCAGCACATTGCAGAACACAGATTGTATATAATTTAATCCACGAAGAATACTTATCTTGCAACGCAAATGTCCAACGACTGGCTAGGTGAGAGCAACGTTCCACCCAACCATAGATCTCTGTCCAGCTTGTATTCTTTCAGCTGAGAGATCACCCCCGAGTTGGGTTGTGTATCCACTAAGGAGGAACTAGATGGCTCACTCACAGTCAGGGTTTCACTCAAACAGCCATGCTAAGCCAACACACAGTTGGGTTTTTCAAGCATGCAATAGGAGATGGAGGAGGATGCTAGTCCCCTGAGCTCAATCCCAGAGCCATATACACTTCAAGTTGGACTCAGCAATCCCACCCTCTGTTCATACATCCATACTTGGGTTTTTCACAACTCTGTCACAAATAGCTCCCAAATCCGTCACTGATTTTCTGGGCAGTTAAAACTGGGTTTTCCCATGGATTTTTGAGTAGCTATTGCTCCCAAATTTGCCCCAAGGCTCATACCAATGGATCCCCCATTGGATTTCCCTATCCAATACCCATTCTGGGCGTTTTTGGCTTCCCAAAATGTGGGTTCATTTCAAGTTGCGATTTCTGGTTTTCTCACGCCTGGGAGCTCGTTTTTTTTTTGGATGGATAATGATGCTCGGTTCTTTCACCATGGAATGGGGATGAGAATGAAGCAGCCTCCAAGAGGTAGAGTGACTTGTGGCACAAGTAAACAGAGCTCATTACTTCCCATACGAATTTCTGGGCTGCCCATGCTCCATCAAAGTCATTGACTTAATTCTTCAACCACTTTCTTACAACAGGAATAAATGTCATCTAGAAAAGTCAAATGGGTTCTCATAATGACATATGGAAACCTATGATTCACTCCCTTAGCCCCCTCACCACTCCCTAGTGGATACATGTGGCCCCTTCTCATTCGTTGCCTCCGTAGCCAGTTTTGGTATTTTATATTGCATGATGTTTATTTACATCCTATTACAATTTCCATGGCTTAAGAGCACATGGGCATCAAAATATCAATGCTTTCCTTTTAAATCAAAATTCAGGCTTTCACTAGCGGGGCCTTGGCCTTGAGCTCCACGCTAGGAAAACATACATCACATGTACACATTATTTACATTAAATGCTAATACATCCTAAGAGTCAGAATGGGATATTACAATGAGCTTCTTCATTTGTTTAGCAGATATCGTTGCAACCGTTGGTGTAGGTCATCGTTCTAGTATGTCGTACCATTGGTTCTGAATTCTAACAATCACCTTCTGAGGTTGTGACTGGTAACTTCCATGTCGATCCCATAATTAAGGTTTCCCAAACAAGGCGTCGGCTACAAAGAGTGGTGCCACGTCGCAATGTACTTCATCTTCAAAAGGCTTAATGAAGTAGGTGAGTTTTCATTGTCTGGTGATCCGTAGTTCCTGTCCATCCTTCATCCAACTGATGTTATAAGGTTGAGGATGTGGAGTGGTAACAAGACCTATTTTCTTCACGAGATCTTCAGAAACAAAGTTCTTCTGGCTACCATTAACCACAATCAGATGCAATGGATTGTTTTGAACCCATATCTATGTGCGGAATAGGTACTCGCGTTCCTCCTCGTCGATGATAGTCGAGGATGCTAGAGTGGTCGATATCAATGTCAAAAGGGTCATTGCTTCTGGGTCAGTTTCTACCAGAGTTTTGTTGAATAAGTCGGATGTCGACACTTTTTCCAAAAATATCTTTCAAGCTTTGCATTCAGACGTATCATGCCATGATGAATTGTGGTAATCACACCATTTCTTGGTAGGAAGTTGTTTGCTATGTTCCCTTTTGTCTTTCTGAAAATTATTTTTTCCATGATATTGCTTTGTCGGAGTTGGCTGAGAAGGTCTTGACTTGTCGAATTTGGCAAGTTCCTTCTTGTCGGGTGGTCGTCCTGTCGATTTAGTCATGAAGCGTGCTTTTCCTTTTTGTTTGGCTTCAATCTTACTAGCATAGTGGAATGCATCCGCGAGCATATTGACAATTACAAATTCCATCTCCTGTTGAATTTACCAGGACAATCCGCTAACGTAATTCAGAACAAGCAATTTCTCTTCTTCTTGAATGCCAAGTCTAGCCATAAGTCGGTAAAACTTGTCGATGTAACTCTGTACATAATAGTCTTTCCATTTCCTTAGCTGCTGCCACTTCTTATACTATTGTTCAACGTACTTGGGCGGGTAAAACTCCTTTCAGACATATTCGACAAATTTCTCCCGTGTCTCTATGGGGTCTCCACTTTTCTCCATATTTGTTGATAGGTTCTCCCACCAACAATGCACAGATGTTGACATCTTTAAGGATGCAATGGTGATATTTTCAGCTTCTGAGAGTTGATTCACAGAGTAATAGGATTCCAATTGTTGTACCCAATTGTCGACAGATTCTGCGTCAATCTTGCCTTCTAGATTCGATATGTCCAAATTCATTTGCACCTTGAATGGATTGATTTTTTCAAAGTTAGATCTTGTCAGAAATCCTCCTGATGTCGAAGCAAATCACGTGAGAATCTCATTGAACTGGGCGAACATTTCAGTTCATTGTCGAGCCATGGATTTCTCTATGAGTTGCTCTTTCTCGTCAATTGCATGTCTACTGTTTGTTTCTTATGCCATCTTTGAAGGTAGTGTCTGCTTGGATTGCTGAATTTGCGAGCGTGTTTGAACATGCATAAGTCAGGTAACTTCGATGGAAGTGTTTATGCACAACTTAAGCACGAACAAAGCTAAGCTTTGATACCAATGATCTGTACGTGCCCGGGTGCACGACGGGGACAACAGTTGCACTAAATGAATCAGTACTATTATGGCGGAAGCATAAGAATAAGCAAAGCAGGAAATACACTATGCACATAAACATACACACACAAACAATATGCAGGAATGTGAATTGATCTTGATTCTTCTCTATTACTTGTTCTCTGTATATTACAATATTTTACATGCTTATATAGAGTGTTGAGAATGCTTGGGTGCCTGCCCGTTATGTTCAGTTACAAGAGAAGTTAGAATGGTTTCAGAAGTTCAACTATTACGGTTGACTAGAAGACAGAGATAAAATTTGTCGTAGTTCGTTAATCACCAATGTCGATGATACATGTCGACGTCGGTGCTTTTTGAAGTTGTTGAACTTGTCGAAGTCGATGTTAGTATCCGACAATAATGACAACTGCTGGGTGGATCATGTATTCCCTACATGTATGCTTCTCCAATCGTGGGTTTACTCGATGAACAACATATCACTATGTTATTTATAAACGTCGGAACACATCTCTAGCCAAAACAAAAAGTCTTAAATGTTCAGCTAAGGACAATGCTCTAATACCAGATGTTATGTACCTTAATAACATAATTAGAAATTCGGATCATAAATAACAAAATAAAACAATATTTCAGTATGAAAAGACATAATTACCACAACAATAGACAATTGTAGATAAAAAAATCACAATAGAAATATCTTTATTGATGAAAGAAATGTTCACTTGCCTCTTTGAGGTCCTCCTAATGAAGCCAAGTTTCAATTACAAAATACTTCACAAGACATCTCGTTTCATTACTTCTACTCCTATACATAGTTTCTAGTGAAGGAAGCTTTTAATAGGCATAACCTTCTAGTAAGCCTTCTTAGTGAAAGAACTTTCTAGTAGGTGGAACCTTCTAGTAAGTCTTTGTAAAAATATTGCTTTCACACTATATAGACTTTCTAATAGGTGGAACCTTCTAAGAAGTCTTTTTTACAAATACTGCTTTCACACTATATCTATTTTATTGGCCTTATTTAATATAGATGTCCTCAATACATAGCAACCTATTTATTAAGGGGGTTAGGGTAGGACCCTAACAATCTTGCACATGGTCCACTAGAATGTCCATGTTTTCTGGCATTCCTTTTCTAATTTTCATTTGATTTTACTCTCACCCAACAAGTGACTTTGCTATTTCCAACTTTATAGTTGTTGCAATAGTTTTGATGCTCCTTTGATATTAATGTTGCTAAACTCCCTGAGGAAGCCTTGGCTCTTCAACACCCTAATCTAGATCCTTTGGTGTTGATGTTACTCAACTCCTCAATGAAGACCACTTCTACAAAAGGGAATATTAATTTTCACAATGATTGATCACACTTAGAGATTAGGAAACTCTTTCGAGGCTTCATTATGTGATGTAGAAAGGCTCCTTGTGGGGTCTCTATTTCATGTAATTCATTGTTAAGGTGTGGGAGATCACCATGGATCTAAACCATAAACATTGTAGCACATAGATTAGAACTACACAATGACAAACATATAGAGTTAATAGGAAGTTAGCTTGCAATATCACGAAACAGCTAACTTGCATTGAGAGCTACATCATATAGATAACAACCACAAATCAAACACTACTAGTAAGGTGGCTTGCAATATCACAAAGTTTGCATTAAGAACTATATCATATAGATAACTACCACAAGTGAAATAAATGACCATGTTAGTGCTAGAGAAAGAGAGGATGCTCTCACATCAACCCAAAGCTAGTATCCGAACTAAGAAATATTTTAGTGTGAGTAATGCCTTACAAACCCTCCATGATTCTCAACACACTTGGTCAATGTACAAACGCACAATTAAAAGGTCACAAAGGGGATATAATTGGGCACTTGTTTGTGCAATATATAAGTCTGAATATACCATGATATTTATGCCATTGAGGGTGTCCATAGTAGTACATTTCCGACTCGCATAAGTGTTGATTGATTGTGCAGTTAACCAACATTGTCTGCTCCTCTATGCATTAATCTATCCTCTCCTCTGAATATCATTACAATGTCCTCTCCTCTATGCATCAATCTATCCTCTCCTATGTGCATCAATCTATTGAATGCATATGTTTTTGAACAATGAACAAGGAGAATATCAACTCTCTGCATCAATCTATTGATTGCATATGTTTTTGAACAATGAACAAGGAGAGTACCAATTCTCCTCTCGTCCTTCGTGCATCAATCTATTGAATGCATATGTTTTTAACAGTGAATAAGGAGAATATCATTGGTGGGATCTACCTTGTTGCAACAGTTCAAGATTAACGTTTAGTTATTGCACTTTTATCAAATCCGAAATGAGTAGAATCTATGATCTTTTAAGAGAAAACACAAGTTCTTAACCTTTACACCTACGATACAAATAAGTTTTCTTGGCTACATCTCACACATGTCAAGTCTACACAAACTCGAGGCAGGTTTGCCCAATGGTCAACAGTTTGAGTTTGGCATTTTTTGTTTCATAGGCATTTGCCTCTTTGCATAAATGCAACTGCAACAGGAAATAGGCATTAATAGAGTTGTACCATCATATTTCTGATTATTACTTGAATGTGGCTTGCATATCTGTTTCTTCTTCTTTCCTTCAAGAAACTGTATTTCTGTGTAGTTCTCAGCTATGCTGCTTTTTGGCATGACAAGGACCTTTTTCGGGCATCTCAGAGTAATGGAGAGCTCAAACTGCACCAGTCTGCCTGAGAATTGGAGGTACTATTATGTGAATTTCTCAGGAGGGTTGATTTTTGGCATTGATATTTATACACAAATCCATGTCCTGTGATACTTCTCTCTGTGAAAACAGATATAATTATCACTGGTGCTGCCCGGTGAGCTAATTTTTACTTGGAAGAAAATGAGTATAGTCACTGTGGATGATTTGATAAAAATGTGATACTTTTCTCTGTGAAAACATAAATAATTACCAATGGAACAACGATTCCACCGGTGTTTCCCGGTGAGCTAAATTTTACTTGGAAGAAAATAAATATAATCACTCTGGAGGATTTGATAAAAATGTGATAAGCGATTCGATTCCACTGGTGTTGCCCGGTAACCTAAACTTTACTAAGAAGTAAAATAAATATAATCACTCTGAAGTGATTATATGAAAATGTAAATTACAGACCGACTCCACTGGGGATCGAACCCATAATCTCTGGTTTCGTAGACCAGCGCCTTGTCCATTGGGCCATGGAGTCACAATTGCAAGATTCAGTAAATTTTACATTTGACTATCATAAGGAGGATAGTAATTTCAGCTGCCTGAGCTGGAACTATCTATACGAGACTCGAGAGTTGGTATTTACAGGGTAGCAAATCTTTAAAAATGTTTGCACAATATATATACTTTACCTTCAAGTGACAAAATTTAGAGATCCCTCAAAGTTGTTAGGATATTAAAACTGTAGGATTATTTATGGAGAGAATATAAATGATTTAGTTTAAGATTATATATGGTTTCAATTTTAAGATAATCTAGAAATGAAAATTATAAGGATCTATACTTATTTAAAAGTGTATAAATTTTGGTGAATCTTACCAAGTCTTAAAATGTCAACTATAAAATATTTGACGATATTTAAGAAAAAAATCAATTTCTAAGGATTTAATATAGTTTATATGATAATTTGGCGATTTATCAGGTGAAAAAAAATTTACCCCATCAAAGTTGAGCGAAATAGAGCTTCAAAAAATGCAAATTGATGAATTTTTTTTGGAAAAAAACATGGAAAAATAGTCCATGGGTTAAATTTTGCCCTTAAAATTTTCCTTGGTTCAGGGTTAACTCTATTGGTTGAGTGTTGTGAATTGTAAGTAAAAAGTGATAGTCAAGTCTCTCAACTGACTCGTACAGAAATTCAATCTCAAAGTATAAATGAGAAATGTAAAACAACAATTTGGAAATAGATTTCAATCTCAAAGTAGAAACGAGGAATGTCAAAGCACAAATTGGAAGTCCTTTCGTTTGGGTTGCATGTTGTCAATTCAAATGCACCTTCCTCTTGTCAATTCATTTGGTGGTTCTTATTGGGAGGAGTAGGGTATGTTACGTTGCAACATTTATCCATGGCAAAGTTGAGCATTGTTGCTTCTCTCTTGAGATAGTGGCTCTTGTTTTGGATCATGTGGTGGTTGCAGGTATGTTTGACTATGTATGGTAGTGCTTTAGTTGGTGGTTCTGGTGTGCATTTCGACTGTCTCTATGATTCATGGTTTGAAATTCTTGGTGATGCATTTTGTGATTATGGGTGTTTTAATTATGTGTTCAATGATCCTTTATGGGTTTCTCAAGTTGGTTTAGTCCTTTTGTTGTTTGTAGGATTGTTGCAGGGCACCTATATGAGCTAGGGTGGCAGGGAGAATAATGCACAAATAATGTTGATGAACGGTTTAATTGTAGCTACCTACATCTTCTCAATTTATTTGCACCTTGTTATTGGGAGGAGAAGACTACATCGCAACTTACAACCTCATCACTCCTAAAGTGAGATAACAATAGGTTCAACTCCCGTGGTGCTTGCAAATATATTTGGCTATATATGGGCTCCCTAGTTAGTGTTTTTGGTGTCTATTTCAAAGTGCTTATGTGGTTCTTGTTTTGAAATTCTTGGCATTGGTTGTTGTAGGTTTGGGTTCAACCATCATCTGTGGTTGTTCATACTAGTTTGGTTCTCCTCTCATCCACAGGGGTTGTTGTAGGGCACCTATATGAGCTAGGGTGGTGAAGAGCATTTAATGGTTTGGTTGGAAAAGGAAGCTCCCTTAAATGCAATGTTTACTCTTTTGTGTGTCTTGCAATGGTTGGTTCATATGCTACTTCCTCATTACTTCACTAGTTACATAGAGGTTTCTTGTAGTTGTATCATCCCTTGCGATGTTTTTAGGTATGTTGGCATTGTGTCAACTCCTTTGTCTATGGTTTTAGTATCCATTTCATACTGGTTGTGTAGTTCATGGTTTGGAATTCTTGTTGCTGCATGTTCTAATTATCAGTGTTGTAATTTTGGGTTAATTGATGCTTTGTGGTTGTTCATGTTGGTTTGGCCTATTTGTCCTATGTGGGGATTGTTGTGGAGCATGCATATGGAGGACTAATGAACCCAAAATTACAATACCATAATCACACGTTCGTGTAGCACCCATAATTCCAAACCATGAACCAATATGAAGTGGCAAAAGGATTTTGGAATGCACTTATCTATAATGTGCCTATTATTTCATTAGCTTTCATCCCCCTCCATTTATTTAGTGTGCTTTGATCTCCAAGTTCTTATTGCATATTATTTCCATACTTTTATTGCTTTGTTTACATTGATACCTTGTAACTATGTTTATGCTTTGTTTACATTGATACCTTGTAACTATGTTTCAAGACAATTGACAACTTCCTTGCTTATTGATGGTTCCGTTTAATATTCCTTAGTGAGGTTTTGCTTCACCTTCGATGGTTATCAACAACCTTCTTAAAAATTGATTTCAATATTATATGCTTATTTGTAGCAGTATATTTTCATATGTTTTATGAATTATATTACAATTTGGCCAAATGTGAATATTATAAAATATTTTACCATGGGAAAGAGTTGAAATCATTTATAAACCATATTACATAGTTTTTTTATTAAATTTCAAAATTGAAAAGTCTTTCAAAGTCCCCTTTGAAGTTTCTTGCACCTATTGAAACTATGAAAATCAAACAAGAAAACGCATTGAATATTCTCTTTCATTGTTGAAAAATGATGTTGTTGGCGCCAAAAGTTGTTTCTTGACTGCTAGAGAGGCAAGCCTAGCACATCTTAGTTTAGGAATAGTTGTTATGATGATTTTGTTTTAAAATATTGAGTTCGATCACACCAAAGCTCAGAAACAAGGGTCATATATCAAACTATAGACAATCCACAAGCGATATATCATCGATTCAAATACATGCTTGTTGGAATTTGATTACATAAGGAAATTCCAATTCTTAACGATGTTAAAACCAAGACATCATATAAGAATGGCACAGACCTCCAATTTCAGGCAATACACATTAAACATTAATGCTATCATATCTAAAACAAATAAGGCAACCAGTGCAGTGCAAAGGCTAATTCTATATCCAAAGAAGAAAGTATAACTTATAACGAGGATTGATCTTTGAGCATGCAAATATCACTGAATGAAAAGCCTATCTTTACATAATATTCAAAAATCCTCTATGACTTGCAAAAACTCGAACCCTCTACTTCTCAAAGGATAAATCCCTTTCTTCCTTCTTTATATTTATAATACATATGGCCTTAATTACATTCAAAACAGACTCCTCAATTCTATAAGATCGATGATCCTCTTTTTCCAAAAATCTCTCCAACTAAAAATGATTTGGAAGTTAAAAACGAGGAGTTGGTTTGATATCCCTATGATATACAGTCCTGGTCTTCAAAACACTTGGCATTCATGAGTTAACATCAAGGTTCAATGTTGGCATTTGTCAAACAATGATAGCAGACTCTCAGGCATATCTTTTGCAGCTTTTTTTTTTTAAACCAGGAAACCCACCCCGCAGCACATAGCAGAGCTAGAGCGAGAGTAGAACACTGGGTGAAGAACAAGGACGATACCGGGGCCATCTTGAATGTTGGTTGTGAGAACAATCTGTCCAGCAACAAGTAGAACTGTCACCATGATCTCACGAGAGCTTAAAGGCAACTACACCAACTCAAGAGCGGGAAACATATCTTTTGCAGTTATTAAATGCATTCATAACATCTAAATGGGTTGAGAATTTCAAAAAGACGAAACCATGATTCATTCCCTTACCTTTTAACTCCTCATTGGCTCTTTTTGATGCTTGCCATGATATTTGGCACTAAGTGTTATGCCTTGGCGGAGCTTTGACGTTGGCTTGAAATGAGACCAAAGGCTTCATATATTTTACATAAACTTTATGCCTTAATCCACGTACCGATGAGAAGGCTTATGGATAAAGGTATGGGATAAAATGAAAAGAGTTTTTTCATTTGTTTGAAACCTTTTTTCTAAAAAATATTTTTTTATAAAATTATATTTTAATAAAAGATAAAAATCTTTTTAACATAAAATAATATTAATTATAAAAAACATAATTTAAATTAATTTATGGAAAAATGGCATAGAGATAAGGGTTTAGTAAGGATGGCTTTCTTAATAACAAAGATTCATAAGATCCAGTTTTCAAAGTAAGAAGTTGGCAAATTTGATAAGAAATTTGGAAATTTAGATAGAGTTGACACATAAAGATTTAGGATAGCAACAATTTTTAGCAAAATCTAGACAAATACAATGATAACTTGGTCACTGGTGAATACTAATCTTCCTACATATTTTGTAACGCTACTCCTTAGAAAGAATGGCATATGCGCTACAGAATCTAGAGATTAGGCCAAGGATGAAATTTTTTTATAGGGAATTTTAATGCTAACATATACATTTGTTAAAATTTCTTCTTTAAACTTCATATTCACTTTTAATATCTTTCAATAACTTTATTAAATAATTCTTTATGGCATTTTTCACAATTTTAAGCTTCCTCTCTTCTTTCATGTTAGAATTTTACAATGATAAAGAATTTTGTGGAGTATTCCTTTGCAATTTGATTTCCCTCTTATAATTTCAAAACTTAATAAAAATATAAAACTTGTGATTTAATATTCTTCAAAACTTAATAAAAATATAAACCTGTAATTTATTATTCTTCGCAATGCCATTTCAAAACTTAATAAAAATATAAAACTTGTCATTTAATATTCTTCACAATGCCATGGCTTTTATGTGTATTGTTTCTTGGTTTCCATATTCAAAACTTGTCATTCAATATTCTCCACAATGCTATGTGTATTGTTTCTTGGTTTCCATATTCACAAACATGTCAGTCATATTTATTTCATTATATGCAAGCATTTAAATTCAATTTGGCATAGCCAACTTGCTTTCATTTATTGCCTTTGCCATGCAAAGAGGAAAAAAAATAGTCTTATATGTAAACAAAGATACCACATTGTCATTTTTAATTGGTATGGTCATAATAGGGCCTTATGGACGTATTAAAGGAGATTTTTCTTTTCAATAGAAAAAACTATATTCCTTTTGGCTTATGTAAAAAGTACATTCTTACCCGTTGTGATCCCATGTTTTGAAGAAACATCTAATAAGGTAGTGTTTCTTTAAACATTAGTCTAAGCCAGGGATTTAAAGTTTTGTTATAAAAAAAAATTAATATAAACAAAATCTCTATTAAATATCGTTTGAGATCTATTTAACATTAAGAAATTTTGATGGATTCAAAAATACACCATCATTCGAACTTTGAACACAAAATTTTTAGAATCGAGATAAAGAAAATTCCTCAAAGGTAGTATTGAGAGTTAGTTTATGTAGTCTTGAGTCAAATATGAGATCTTTTCCCTCAAAGTTGGCAAGGTCACGGATTCGACTCTCTTGATCCCCTTGGGGTTAAACTTCATAACTCTCTTGATCCCCTTGGGTTAAACTTCATAATCAAGGCCGACAGTTTGCCCCATTTACCATCCATGGATCATGGGGAAGTACTCAGAAGGTTTCCAATGATGTGCATTTCAAAAAAAAAGAAAAAAAAAACTTAACTCCTTAAAGGTTTAAAAAATACCTTATGGTTGATGTACTCACCTCCCCTTATGTTCAATCCATGTGCAATATTCCTTGTAGCATTCTTGTAGTTTTCTTTGTTGGTGAGTCAACTTCTTGACTAGGTTCTCTATTTTAGAAAGTGATATTGTTGAATATTGGTATTATGTCCCTTGTGTTCATCACTCTTTCTTGCTCATGGGTATTGTTTGTTTAATGTTTCGTTAATCTAACCTATGATGACTTTGGAGTCTCCATGCACATCAATGTCCATGGATTCCCTTTCCAAGGTTGTCTCTAGTAGTGATCCGGATTTATGTGGGAACGAAATGAAAGAGCAGATACATAATCATATACACAGATATATTGCAAAGAACACAGTGATACAATAAACACATATTCTATTAAATAGCGGAAATAGAACAAACTATAAAATACAACAGCTAGAATGGTAGTAGCTATCTCTGAGAAGAGATGTGGCCGTTGTGCTCATTCATGCCAAGCTGAATACAAAAAGAGGTCAAAAGGGCCTATTTATCATAAGTATGAGGAAAAGAATCCCAAACATCCAAAAACCTAACCCTAGAAGATGAACCGTCATAAAGTTTGCGGCCCCAAGGTGGTTAGTTGAACAGTCAACTTATCGGGGTCATAACTTTTGCATACTATCTTCGTTTGGGGCGCTCGGTAGCTCGTTGGAAAGGTCTATCCGAGATTTACAACTTTTGATTGGGGCTTACATTCATTTGGCCCCCCAAATTTCCAAAAGGGTCGTTTAGGGCCTCAAAACGGCCCAAGAAGTTTAGGACCTGAAAAACCGTAGAAAAATTACTAGAAAATTGCCGAAATGGGAAACTATTTTGAGCCAGTGGAATAGGTGGGTGGCCACCGATATCCATTTGGATCAAGTAGAGTGTGTGTTTCCATTAATTATGCTCTATTGTTGGTACCATAGCCTATGCCAACTTTAAAGGAAGTCTCTTTATTATTAGGGAAAATTATCCATCCTCCTCTTTATTATTGGGACAAAGGAGACATCATCCTTCCCCATAGGTTCTTGGGTTATCTCTAGAAGCTTCATCAAATGATCATTGAGTTATTTTTATATCTCACACTACTACACGATAGGGTTGTAGCATCACATTTAGTGTTGCATGGTAGTGCATTTTTTTTAAGTCAAGTTTAAATGACGCAAAATGTGATGCATGTAGGGACATCACCATTTGCATCATTATTTGTTGCATGCCTCTTGAAGTGTCATATCAGGGATGAAAATTATGACATGTGATATCAAAGTTGCATCTCAATTGCATCGTTATTTTTTAAAAATAACTTTTCAGAGTCATGTTTCAATCTTTTATGCATCCCAATAATGTTTTTATGTTGTTTTTTAGTCTTTATGTGTCAACTCTTTTTTGCAACGGGATAAAGACTTCTACTAGTGGTGTGATGGAGGAATCCCCCTAATGTTCCTAGGTTGTTCCTCTCAGAGAGTGGGACAAGATCTCCAACAATCAAAGTGTGGATTCTAATACTTATTTCCTTAGACCTACATGCAAGTCAAATATCGAAATGGAAAAGAGAAAAAATTGTTTTTTCCAACTGTTTGATACTCCAAGCATGCTTGTCCTTTTCCTTACTTTCGCAACGGTGTACATGTACCTGCACATGAATCAAACTAACACCTTTCTCAAGTCCTTTTGCATTTCATTAAGAAATATATATATATAAATATAAGCTACTTTCAGGCCAAGTAAACCATATCCCAAATAACATAATCGCATGAATGATCAGTAACAAATATTTGGGGGAAAGATGGGAGGGGAAGAATATCAATATATTAATTTGTAAAGGAAACAATACAACAATATGAATACATGATTTCTAATTGTGGTGTCTTCTTCACCAAAGCTCAGATTCTCTTGCTACTAGCCATGCACACTAATATCTTGTTGATGGTGATCTCAAATCTCTCTATCATAGAGGAACCAATACAATCGTCCTTTGATCTCCACTCAAGATCTTTATGCACCTAGAGAATCTAACCAATAACTTGTCCTCAACAATGAAGATGTGAACTTCATACTAATTTTGCTTTCTTTGAATTCTTCCATATCTTGGATGTTTGCTATCACTTTTTATTGTCCTTATCTCTTAGCCATGGATCTTCTATTTATAAGCCTAAAAGGTGACAAGGTCAAAGTCAAGAGTGCATGCATGTCACACAAGTGTTGTCGATGCATGATATACACTCATGTATTTTCTAATTTACAAGCTTTCTTCCCTAATTTATGGCTTTTGAGATGTAATCGTGCTTCTTATACGGAGAAATTGTGGTCGCCCATGGTTTTCCTTTAGAGGAATTGTGAGGATCATAGCTTTCTTTAGGAAAAAGCGTGTCCATATGTCTATAAGCATGCAATAATCCAAATCAAAGCTTGTAGTCTTCATTTGTTCCATTGATTCTAGCTAGAAGTATCATATATTTGTGTTCCTCATATCAAGGGTGTAAAATATTTGTATAATAGAATGCCCCTTAATGTACAAGATCAAAAGAGATACCGATGGAGAAAATGTATTACGAACAAAGGATTTTCATGAGTGGGTTAAGGAAGAGTTGCATGGCTTTGGATTTGGAAACACCTGCAAACATAAACCAAAATATCGTATTTAAAACTTTCCCCTAAGGCGATCATATCCATGCTCAATTATAATGATCATTGCTACATAAAATGCACTATGGATCTATCAAATATGACAATGTAAAAGAACATGGACACCATGGAAAATTTTAGGGGCGAAATTTCACCCATTGGAAAAAATTAAGGGGTCCCAAAAGTTGATTGGGAGAATATTTTATATGGTAGTAAGTTTAAAAAAGAAAAATAATTAGCGCCATATATATTTTATAAAAAATAGGTATATAGCTATTAGCCCACGGGTTTTTATGAGAGAGGAGGCTTGAAAATGGTTTTTTCCCACACGTTTTAGAAAGGAGTCACTTGGAAATAGTTTTCTTTTCCCATGCAATGATAATCAATTTATAATTTTTAAAATTTGCAAACATAAAATAAATACATGCACTTGAAATGAAATTTGAAAATAATAAAATATCATACAAAATATTTTTCAATCCAAAAACTCAAAAGCATATTCCACATTAATTAAAAAACATACAATTTCTTCTTAATTAAAAAAATAAAATATGAATAAACAAATTTAAATATTTATAATTGTGAAAGATTCACATTTTACGTGTTCTGTAAGTTTGTGAAAGTTTTGCCACAAAAATATATATACATATTATATAATCGATTAAATAGCCTTCACACTTTCCCATGTATCATGGGGATTCAACCATTTATTATACATATAAATTTAGGGGGGGTTCTTCAAATTTTCCTTGATGGAAACTAACAATACACAATCAATCCATGTCATATTGGATCATAGTCACCAGTAAATATAGTTTGGATTTATGTCTCAATGTATATCAAGGAAATGTCAAGTACCCATAAATATATATCAATTGATTTTCCAACATACCCATCATGTAGTTGTACATTTATGTGCAACTTGAGTGACATCATATGTTGATGATGCCATCATGCCCCAAGGTATTCAATCCAAACTATCAATTGGATGAGTTTTTCTATGTGAATAAAGGATCTATCATTGAACACAGAAAAGAACCATCTAAATACCAGTCATTGGTGTATACTATTAACAAAGTGGGGAAATCCATCGATAATGATGATGGGTTCCAAGGTACTAAGTACAATCATCATGTGTTCATAAATGTTTTAATGTCAAACACTTAACTAAATTGGTTGAACATGAGTCAATGATGTATTCCCACTGCTAACTGCAAGGGAACTTGCCATTGATGGCTTCAAGCCGTTAGGTAGTGTAAAGGGTCTCTAACCTATTTCCTAGATAATGATTTTAAGTCAATAAGAAGAGGTTCATCAAAATGAGAGAATTAAGGCGCATTCCATCATCTAACACAAAATGTGTAATTGAATTAATTGTTGGAACTGGAAGTAACAAAACCACAAGATGTTTCTTGATACCAAGATGGTCGACATGCATGGTAAACAATATGAGGAATGGCCAAGATAGCTCTATCAACTCCCCTTGAACATGAAAACGACACTAATATGACTTGGGTAGCAACTGATACTCATATAGAATGGGAATACCATCAATGCTAGAGCCATTGAATGGGGGCTTCATCATGATTGACCAATCAGTGGAGTAAACTCATCATCATGGTACAAATTCCTAAAGTAGTATCAAACACAACTACAATACTTTTGACATAAACATGTGTTATGTTCAAGGGAGACACTCGCTCATACCTTCCATGTTAAGAAAACAAATTATAAAGGTTGATATCCTCCCCCTCCCCCTTTTTTTTTATAATTTTTTTAATGTTTTTGTCATTTTTGTGTTTTTTCTCAGTGCAAAGAAAAAGTATGCTATGGTATAGGGGAGGCAATGCAACGAGTGTCATATAGGTGTGCAGTTACATTCCAAGAAAACAGTGCAGTCATGTGCAAAAACGTGTACAAAAGCTATTGGGGTAGTTATAAACACTCATAAATGGGTCCCCTCTAGAAAAATGGGTGAAGATACAACAATTATTTTGGCCAAATAATAAGCAATAAAGGTGACGGAAAAATTCGTAAGCACTAGACAACAAACAACAGTTAGGTCATAGGCATAGTTGCACAAGTAAAAAGGCATAAGCTGGGGTAAAATGTCAAGATTTTGCAAATTTTGTACACAAGGTTAGGTTGTGAATGCGTTTGTGGAAGCCAACAAACTATTGTTACATGTGAAACAATCAAATTTCCTGATCAGAAGTTGAAAACAATTCGAAAAAATAACTCTGCGCAACCTTGCACATAGACGACAAAGGTCATTAGAACAAAACATGTCAATAAAAACCATCTCTAAGTTATAAAAATGACATTATCATGTTCATTTCCTGCAAAACAATAGAAAATGGCTATTATATAGTTCCCTAGGGTAAAAATTTGGTCCAAAATGACTTAATATAGGTAGATACGATAGCCTACCTAAAGGGATTGGCTCACAAATCCAATGGTCAAATATCCCACATTCAATAGTTGAATCTGCAGGGCACCATCATTTTTTCCACTTTCACCAAATTACTATAGTAAGAATGGACTAAAATATAGGTGTTAGTTGATTTCATAGGAGATTGATTGTGTGGAGTTTGAGGTGTCTTTAGAATTCAGACCTAGATTTTATAATGGAAGTTCATCCTCACTTGGAGGTAACAAGAATGATGAGAATTCTGAAGTTAAGAAAATGTCGAGACACTTAACTAGCCAGTTGGAAGGAATGCACCAAGCAATTGTGTACTTGAATATGCACATGGAGAAGCAGTAAACAAAACAGGTTGAGTTAGAAGTACATCTTGTGGAGCAAAGGACCAAATTTGAAAAATGGTAAGTGGATTAGAAATGCAGTATAACATGATTTTGGCATTTGCGAGAAGTTCTTAGTCCTTGCTAGGATTACCACAAATTTCTATTGGCTCAATGAAATAACAAGATCCAAATGAGGACATGGTTCAATAGGCACATGCAACATCGATAGGAAACCAAAGGGCACTTGGGGATCTTGGTCCTCTTCATGATGATGTTTCAATGGAAGAAGCCTACAGTGGGCATGTCTTTGGTCATGATTAGTTGAATCTATGTTATTTATATGTATATTGTTTCTAGGTCAATATGTCAATCGGTATAGTTACAAGTTGTACGGGGTTGAAATAGCCTCTATTTTCTTTTGGTATAAACTAGAAAAAGATTGTATCTTTTGTCTTATTCAAGCAGGGCATTATGGTCTAATTTTTTAACTTTATGTACTCTATGCTATTTGGATTTCCAACAACTATATACATATATATATATATATAGAGAGAGAGAGAGAGAGAGAGATCCATTTTTGGAAAAAAAATGGTGCATATATTGTGAAGTGCATCATATTTTACTATGGATCAAGGAAGTAGCATCTCTAGTCCACCCGCCTTGAGTGGCTTTTATTAATGCTTGAATCCATGATAGGAAACCCATCTTTCTTCATGTTCACCAACTTACACTTGTTCAATAACTTTATCATAGCCCTACTCTCCAATGTGGTCGATTGACCGCTAAAATAAGGATAGAGTAGGGCGTATTACTTCCTATCTCGAATTTGGTTAAAATAGCATGCTTCTAAATTCGCTTGATTTCCTCCAAATCTCTCTGGAAATTCTATAAAATCAAACTTTACAACCATACAACACCACTAAAAATTAATTCCCTATATAACTCAACTAATAATCCAACATCCTGTAATGCCCATTGGATGTAGCTTGGGTGGTTGGGAAGAATGATTGTTACCCTCCCCACATAAGTTCTATCCTCGTAAGTGACATGATGCTCTTGTTGAGCCCCTATATAATGAATGTAATTCTGGCCATACCTTGATTCCATTGAAATCCAAGTGTCATGAGTTCAAGTCGACCTAGCAAGAGCGATGGTTACATTTTTTCTACCAACTTTTCAAGCGATACTTAAGTTGAATAAGCCTTTGCATTCTCTAGCACATTATATCTTACAGTGTTTGGGTTATTTAGATGGTGGTGTCGCCATATTGGAGCAATCTACAACATTGTATCTTACAGTATTTAGGTTATTTGCGAGATGTTTCCGCCAAATTGGAGCAATGTAGAGCTCAAACTGCACCGGAAAGGGTGAGAGGGGTTGCACATAGAAACGAGATGGCCAGATGGACAACAAAAATAAATGAATGCGTTAAACTTGGCCAGTGAAGAGAAGAAAAATAAACCCCGGAGCCAAAAACTGAAACGACTCCACCGAGGATCAAACCCAGAGAAGAAACTAAACCTTGGAGCTAAAAAATGAAGCGACTCCACGATTGAACCCAGAATCTCTGGTTTCGTAGACTAGCGCCTTATCCATTGGACCATGGAGTCTCATTTCAATTATAATTGAACGTCCATTTTTAACTATATACTCTTCGCCAATCTGAATGTTGATCTTCAAGCATACCAGAGCATGAAGATGACAAATCCACTAGTTGGAGAGATAAGCTTTCTTGCATTGCTTAGAAGTGAGTGATCAGAGAAACTATGATAGCTCGGGTTGCCTCTGGTATCTATAGAGTTGATCTCTCAAGGTGATAATGACATTTGAGGATCTAGATAGGTAAATATCATGACACTTCCATATATATGGTTCTTAAGAGAACGTCACAAACTTCAAACAAGACAACATCACATAGTACCTCATCTTTCAAGGGTTTAATGTTGTATTGTAAGCAATGTTGTTGATGGAGGTGGATGTCTTTCCTTTGGATCAATAAATAAATGGTGTATGGATAGGGTTTTGATGTTGTTGGTAGCTTCATCTTCTTGATAACCTCCACCGAGATCAAGTTATTTTGGATGCAATTGTAAACAATGAATGTAGTAGTGTTCCCTTCACCTACATATGTGAGTGGAAGAGACTCTCACCTTCCTTAGGCTCCTCTGGTTACAATGATTGGACCTTTGTAAAGGTGATAATAACCTTGGTTTTATTGGCAATGATTTGTTTACCTATCCATGAGGTCAAGTGATGTCAAAACTATATCAGAGTCTAAGGCTTTGAACTGGGAAAGTAGTGAGTTTCAAGCATGGCATTTGTTTGTTGTGTTAATGGATTTTAAGGGTGTTGCACAATTTGCTTCTCCCCTTCTTCAACTTCTTGTTGTGCTTCTTTACATGTTGATTAGAATCCCTAATACCTAGTTTTGTGCATGGGGTATGAAAGGAATTGGTGTACTTCAACACAATCTAGTCTTTGCCATGCCAAGAGATTGTACATCTTGTGTATTAATCTTCAAGATTTCCAACAAGCACACACTCTCATGAGGGCATTGAAAAAGCCCCCCCCATTGGAATCTATCTCATATGCTCTTTAAGCATCTCTAGAATGTTGTATACATAAATTGTCACACCAATTTTTGACATGGGGAGGAGACTTCAAAATTGGAAAAGTTACAAAGATAGAATTAACCTTCTAGATGATATAACTATGTCTCTAAACCTTTTGCGTCTATCTT
The DNA here is from genome assembly GCA_027924585.1 of Larix kaempferi. Lineage (NCBI taxonomy): Eukaryota > Viridiplantae > Streptophyta > Pinopsida > Pinales > Pinaceae > Larix > Larix kaempferi. Next base: position 6,585,518 of record BSBM01000938.1, read on the forward strand.
TCCTTCAAACTAAGGGATATTAAAATTAACTTGTATCTTTAAAGGTTGTCATTCCTATAAAATCAATACTTATTGAAGGTGCCTCCATCATGAAATGATCTGTCATCCCATTCCTCTATCACTCGAGGGATTCCTAGAGCAATATAGTGATAGGAACTCCTACTTGATCATCTTTCCTTTCATTTGCCATGAGAAGTTTCTTAAGCTAACAAGGAAGATCTTCACTAAATTGAGTTTGCTCAAGGCCCAACTCTTGTAGCCTAACCTCATGGAGACTTGCACCATTGTTCTAGATTATGTTAAGATTGAAATGAAAGATAACATCAACACACAAAAACATAAAGAGATAATGAAAACCAATTTCACCGGTCGAGTGGTTAAGACATTCGGATGGATGATCTGGAGGATGTTGCAGCAGCAACATTGGAGCAACGGTGAACTAAAACTCCGGCACCAGAAACGAAACGGCCAGATGGACAACAAAAATAAATGAAGGTCTGTTAAATTGAACGACGGGAAGAAACATAAGCCCTGGAACTGAAAACGAAAACGACTCCACTGGGGATCGAACCCAGAATCTCTGGTTTCGTAGACCAGCGCCTTATCCATTGGGCCATGGAGTCCTGACACGAAAATTAATTGGATGGGTTTCCTCTAGTTTATTAAACCGTGAATTGATCTTAATTCCAATCTCTGCGTGTAGAGAAGCCGCTGGGTACAAAGAGAAGTGTGTGAGATTCAGTCGAGAGAGTCAATTAACATTTGTTATTGTATGTCCTGGTCCAAATCGGAAGGATATGTACACCTTTAGATTATTGTATTATTTTAACTTTTAAACCAAATTATATTAAACACAGTTTGATTTAACTTAAAACCAATTTATATTAAACACAATTTAATACCTCCAAATTTATATCACTAACACAATTTAATATTTATAATTTTTGTCCTATGAAAAAAAAAACATTATATTAGTAATTTCAAGATGAAATCAAAATATACATTACTAAGTTTTATGATTCCTTTACAAGAATTGAAATGTCCATTATCTTAAATTGAAGCTACATAATATAGTCTTTCACAAACCATATCATGGCAAAAATGTCCAATTATGAAGCATTCTATAAAAAGATAGCACAAAACCCTAGCATCACTTGCTTCAACCCAGCTCACAAATTATAAAATGGATAGAGATACTTCTAGTTAGGCATGATCACCCCTGAATTCTTGATATACTAGAGTACATTCCTGCAAAATAAGAGCATCTTGAGAGAGAGAGAGAGAGAGTTATATGAAATTCCATGAAGATATGCATGAAGGAGATGATATCAAAACAAAATTTGACCTCTAGAACTCTATTCATAGTAAGGCTTAGAGCCAAATTGGTGATATGGCATTGTTCTTTGCACCAATCTATCGGTAACTTGGAGCCCCCCAACACCTACAAGTCCCTTAAACCTTGATCTACGACGAATTTCATCAAAACCCATTGTGCAAAAATATATGCTCTATTTTTCATTCCCTACCTAGCACCATATTTGATGAAGAAAAAATGATGATTATCAATAAAAAAAATGCTCTAGCTCCACACGTACATGGAATTCCTTGGCATGCACCATTAAAGAATCCCTAGGATTTTGAGAAGTCAATCATTGGCTCTTTAAGGATCCCAGCTGACCTCATTTTAGGAGCTTTCCAACCTTCTCTATAGGAGAACCTTATTTTATGTGAAACCAAACCAACATTCATGACACTCCCTTGAAAAATCTTGCTTTTACGAAACCACAAACCCCATAGAACATAACATAGAAGGCTTTATGAGCATTGACAAAGGGGCCTGTCATCTAGACCTCAAAACATTCCAAAAGTGAATTCTTGTTCCACCTATTAGGCTCACCCACTATCTATAAAATAATTTTCCATCCTAATTTAGAGAAGGAACATGAAACAAAGATATGATCAGAATTTATTCTTCTAACTTGCAAAGAATACGTTAATTATGGCCATTCCAGTTTCATTTTTTACCATAGCCCCAGGTAAGAATTTTATAAGACAACACGAACCAAGCAAAGATTCTAACTTTGAGTGAGCATACTAGCTTCCAAATCAAACTCCAACACCAAATCCTATCCCCAAATATGTCTTGGGATATCATGCCATCATATCTTAATTAAGCAAAAAGAGTATCGATGGATTTTTTCGGGTCCATTTCAATTCTTCATAATGATATTATAAAAGAATTGCACAATGATTGAAAAGAAAGATATAATTGGTCCATTCCATTTCCATGTTACCATGTAAATTTAGGTCTTCAATATACATTCAAGACTAAAACCAACACCCTAGCACCCCAATTATCTTGAGCTTGTAGACCAACCTTTAGCTCTCTTAAAGGTTGTCACCTCTTCCCCAACTGGAAGGTTGTCACTTCTTCCAACTTTCCACGCAACCCATTTTCCTATGATAGGGAAAGCTCTCGCCAACACCTTTCAATCAATAGAGGCACCCTTGAAATTTTTTCTTTCTAACCTAATCCATTCCTCCAAGGAGATACCTTTGAAATATTTAGTTCTCATGACTTTGCCCCATGATCTATCATTGAAAAAGAATCTCCGCATTCTTTTAGTAGTCAAAGCCTTATTGAAAACAAATATGTTCTTCAAACCCCAATGTCATGCCTCTTTTGGCCTTACAAGTTTTGTCCATTTGACAAGTGGGATTCCCTCTTATTGCTTCCTCCCTACCCAAAGGAAACTAAAACATTTTTTCCTAGTCTTCTCAAGGATTCATTTGGGAACATGTGTTATAGGTCACCAATAAATTGGAATGCTTTCTAATACTATCTTTACAAGAACCGGCCTTCCTCCACGATTCAAACATTTGTGACACCAACAGGATATTTTGCCTCATTTTTTTAATAGCCGCAACCAATCATCATACCTATAGTCATTTGGCTTTAGATTGAAACCCAAATACTTCACCCCCAAATCAATGGGACTTGAGGGAAGAGGCAAGATCTATATAATCTGATTTCCAAATTAGGTCCTAGTTCTCTGAAAAGCATACATGACTTATTAAAATTACTTCCATTCTAGATCCATTTTAGTAATTATCTAGAATACCCTTATACATCCTCAATTTCTTAAGTGAACCATGACTAAATAACATGATATCGTCTACAAACAATAAGTGGTAAAGAAACACAGACATTGCTACCGAGATCCTCTAATAGTACCCACCCTTTTTTCCTCTACAATCAATTTGCTTAAACCTTCAACCACCAATAGGAACAATAAAGGGAAAATGGGGAATCCATGTCTAAGCCCCCTTAACAATGAAAAAACTGGAAGGAGACCCATTTATTAAAACAACAAAGGAGGTTGAAGAAATACAACCTAATTACAACCAATTTACCTTATCATAATCCTTGGCCAAGTTAATGTTCATCACTACTACTGGAAGCTTGTCTATATGGATTTTATGTAAACCCTAATGTGCATTGCCCACAACATCATGGATCTATCTATTATTACGAATTCATTTGAAATTTCACTGATGTTACTAAGCGTGAGGGCCCTTTCAAAATTCAAATGTATTTATCCCCCCTTCATGTTAAGCATTTCTCAATGATTTGTTGGCTAGCATGAATTTGTTAAAACAATTCACAATTTGACGATTAAAGGTGTAATGTCCCCAATTAAATAATTTTCAAATAAACAATTAAGTTGGCCTATCCAATTCCTAAGGGTTATGTGGGAAAATTAAATTATTGATATTTAACCCCAAGGCCTATATTTTCTCATGGAAATTCAAAATTCAAAATTGATGGTGAAAAATAGGCAAATAAATTATGGAAAAATCATTAATTGCTCCAAAATGAAGTGGTATGGGGTCCTAGTTGGACTTGGGGGGCACATAAGTGGATATGTGGGGTCCACATGAGGGAATATTCCTCCTTTACACATGGCACCATCCTCAAATTCAAAATTGGAAGGATAAGTAACTCTCATGGAGATGGTGAAGAGTCACAAGGCTATTTTTAGTCAATGTCAGATTCTATGACAACCTATGACATATATGACAAATTATGACAACCTATGACAACCTATGGCTATTTTTAGTCAATGACAGATTCTATGACAACCTATGACATATATGACAAATTATGACAACCTATGACAACCTATGACATGTTGCAGGTCCTAAATTTAGCCAAGAAGGGCACTAGAGGAGAAGGGTGGGCCCACATGCTAATGTAACTTCCCCAAAATCAAGCTAAGCCTCTCAAATTCGAATTTCCAATGTAGATGGAGTTATTGTTTGTCCAAATAACATTAGAGAGGAATTAAATGGGTCCCAATGTGTCATTCTCTCATAAAAATAACATTTATTAATATTTTCTTAAATATTTTTGAGAAAATAACATCATTGTTGTTGTTTTGCACTCTTGGATACCTTATCGTGTCCATTGCACGGTGGGTGTTTACCTTCCCTGCCATTAATCTAGTTTCGATGGTGAAAGATTCCACCCAAGCTAGTAGAGAGGAGGAGATCATCTAGATCTTTTCATTGTGCTTCAATGCAGCTGATTATTGAGGAGAGAAATCACTTTCAGATTTCTCTATAGATATTTATTGTTGTTTAGATGTTCATATACAATAGTGGGGTCGAATTCCTATCATTTGGAGTTTCTTTCTATTGATTTAGAGCTTTGATCGGTGTTGGTGGGACGGAATGGAGGTTCTGGTTTCGATACTTCTGAGAATTTTTGGGCTGTGAGACCTATTCCATTGCATTCAGAGCATCATTTCCAATGAGAAACACTTTTTCTTCACTCAAAAAGGTTTCTGTATACCCTAGATATCATCATTTTACTAAATCTACTCTATTTGGCATCTCTTCTGGTGGAGGGGCGCACCACTAATTTTCTATCTCTATATTTATTGGATTTCAAGATTCTATAAGAGCCATATATTGTTGTAATCAGTATATTTAATGTCTCCATAAATTCATAAAAAATATTTACAGATATTTTCATCATATAGTGTTCAATGTTCAAGCTTATGGGTGATTTATGTGCAAATCTGCTAGCATGGTTAAACAATCTTAAGACAATGTGTATTAAATTTTCATATCAGCTCTCTAAAGTCTGTTATTAAGTTATTTTTTTTTATTTGGGAGTGTCATGGCCAAATTGGATCTGTTTGGGAAGACTTGGGTTGAATGTTCAGAAAGGGTTTCCAAAATATGAAAGAGATAAATATTAATTGTGCAAATTTTGTTTTGATGGATTTAATTAATCTTTTGGTGTTTAGTGGTGATGTCACAAGAGATATCAATATGAAAAAGAAAATCCACATCTCTTTACTTTTGGAAACAAACAATTGCAGTGCATGAGTGCCACTACTCAAAGTTTTGGAAGGAAGGCAGGTTCTTCAACATCCATGTTTGAAATTGCTTGAGGACAAGCAATCTTGGGTGGAGAGCACTGTAATGTCCCCAATTAAATAATTTTCAGATAAACAATTAAGTTGGACTATCCAATTCCTAAGGGTTATGTGGGAAAATTAAAATATTGATATTTAACCCCAATGCCTATAGTTTCTCATGGAAATTCAAAATCCAAAATTGATGGTGGAAAATAGGCCAATAAATTATGGAAAAATCATTAATTGCTCCAAAATGAAGTGGCATGGGGTCCTAGTTGGACTTGGGGGCACATAAGTGGATATGTGGGGTCCATATGAGGGAATATTCCTCCTTTACACATGGCATCGTCACCAAATTCTAAATTGGAAGGATAAGTAACTCCCATGGGGAAGTTGAAGAGTCATAGGGCTATTTTTAGTCAATGACAGATTCTATGACAACCTATGACTATATGACAAGAATCAAGTCCTATGACATCTTATGAAAACTTATGACAACCTATGACATGTTGCAGGTCCTAAATTTAGCCAAGGAGGGAACTAGAGGAGAAGGATGGGCCCACATACTAATGTAACTTCCCCAAAATCAAGCTAAGCCTCTCAAATTCGAATTTACAAGGTAGATGGAGTTATTTTTTGGCCAAATAAAATTAGAGAGGAATTAAATGGATCCCAATGTGTCATTCTCTCATAAAAATAACATTTATTAATATTTTATTAAATATTTTTTAGAGAATTCTAGAATGAGGGGGAAATGCTCCATGAAGATTTATAAAAGGGATGAAGACACAAGTGAAAGAGCTTTTGGATCATTGTTTTTGCTTTTCACTCTTGGAGAGCTTAACTTTTCCATTGCACGATGGGTGTTTACCTTCCCTATCATTGATCTAGTTTCGGTGGTGAAAGATTCCACCCAAGCTAGTAGAGAGGAGGAGATCTTCCAGATCTTTTCATTGCGCTTCATTGCAACTGATTATTGAGGGGAGAAATCAATTTCAGATTTATCTACAGAGATTTATTGCAGGTTATATTTTCATATACAGTATTCGAATTCCTGTCATTTGGAGTTTCTTTCTATTGATTTAGAGCTTGGACCAGTGTTGGTGGGACGAAATGGAGGTTCTGGTTTCGATACTTATGAGAATTTTGGGGCTGTGATACCTATTCCATTGCATTCATAGCATCATTTCCAGTGGGAAACACTTTTTTTTCTCTCAAAAATGTTTCTGTGTGCCCGAGATATCATCATTTAACTAAATCTACTCTATTCAGCATCTCTTATGGTGGAGGGGCACACCACTACTTTTCTATCTCTATATTTCTTGGATTTCGAGCTTATGTAAGAGCCATATATTGTTTTAATAAGTATATTTAATGTATCCATACATTCATAATAAATATTTACATAGATTTTCATTAGATGGTGTTCAATGTTCAAGCTTATGGGTGATTTATGTGCAAATCTGCTAGCATGGTTAAGCAATCTTAAGACAATGTGTATTAAATTTTCATATTAGCTCCCTAAATTCCGTTATTAATTTATTTGTGCTGATTTGGGAGTGTCATGTTCGAATTGTATCTGTTTGGGAAGACTTGGGCTGATTGGGAAATGTTTGGGTCAAGATTGAAAAACTAGTATTCCAATGTGGGGGAAATCGAGCTAGTTTCTCACTAGTCTTGAGAGGGTGTCTTTCATACTTCTTTGGAAGTTATATGGAGTCTATAAGTGGGTCATATAGTTTCATTTGAGTCTATTTTATTCCATTAAATTGATATTTGGATCATTTGAGTTTCTCTGGTAGTGTTTGGGAAGAGTTAGAAACCTCGTGTTCAGTGTGGCCAAAATTGAACTAGTGTTCCTATTTTCTTTACCAGATTCCAATTTTATATCATATATGATTTGGGACACTTATCAGTGGAATCTAAACACTTTTATGAGATATACACATTCAATGGACATCATAAATATACATACACTCCACTATTGTTGAACGAGAGCATCTCATAAGCCTTCATAAGCCACTATTTTGGAAAGATTTGAAAATCAACATAATTAAAGTTGGAACCTTGGAGATAATATTTATTATTTCTGATTCAGAACATTACATTGGTTTCAGAGCATGGTCCTTGCACCTGTGCATTAATATCATCCATTTAAGAAGAAGTTGCAGCCATCTCTTACTATTATGATGACTCTTATGAGTACAATTCTTATGAGCAGTATGAAGATGATTGTGAGCAATATGAAGAAGAATGTGAATGGTATGAGGAAGATGTGTCATCATGCAGCTTTTCTTACAATTTCATAAGGAATGAGGGTTATTCGTATAACCTTGTGTATGATTAATATGAATGTGTTATACCACCAAAGGCTAATCCTATGAATGAATTAGAAATATTGAGAGAAACATGTAAAACTTTGCCTCAACAATATCAGGTATGTCTTGCTTTGATGGGAAGACAAAGAAGGCCATTCTTTTTTAATACTTTGTCGATTGGGTTTTTGGATATAGGCCCAAAAATGAAGATGTGGATTTGTGAAGAAAGGTATATTCCCTTCTTGCAAAATACCTTGGAGAGAAAATCATATATGTTTGAGTGAAAAGGAGGAGACCCATGAGCCACCTAGTTTTGTAGGTGGTGAAGCAGAAGAAGCATCACATGAAGAGGATCGAAAGTCACTCCCAAGTGACTTTGAAAAAGATGAAGAAACATCACATGAGCATGAAGAATATTCCATTGAAACTATTGGAGATCATATTTCTGAGACACATTCTACTTTGGACATGGATCAAAGAGCATCTACTGATGGATACTTGAACTATGAAGGAGTACCTACTGATGGGTTCTCACACCTCTATGTTGGTGACATAGATATCACTTTTGAAGGTGTTGCTGCAAGCCAAATTTCCATTGACCATGGAGATGGATACCTTGTAGCAGTTGAAGAAGAACTAAGATCAACTTCCCCATCATCACTTTAGCTTCATGAAGTTTTTCCAAGCAAGAAGGAAGAAGAAGAGGAGGTTGATTTGCAAGAACCTCATTTTCTTGCAGGGTCCTTGAAGATGGATGAAAAGAATATTCAAGAGGCCTTGAAGACTATCCATGACACTTAAGCATTGGTGTCAAATTCTTGTTGGAGAGCTACTTCATTGGAGGAGCCATCCTTCCTTGAAGACATGGAGAAGATTCAAAGAGCAATGTGCAACATCAAAGGTAATTTCATGTCTTTGATTTTTGATAGAAACAATTTGGTTGAGCTTAATGAATGGTTACATGACACATACTTGAATAATAATGAGGATATTCATAAGCTCAAAATTCAAAATGAGCAAATTCTTGAGAGGTTGCAAGATACTTTTTCTTCCTCCTATGTTTCAAATTGTCATATGGTAGATTGCTTGGAGGATTCTCATGACATGGTGGATCATGAGAAACATGGAAGTTTGCATGTGCTTGATGTGTTTGAAGATGATATTGATGAGATCCAAGCACTTGATGTGGTGGAAGAGGAACTTGAGTTTCCTTTTGATGATGGTTATGCACTTTTTGAAGAAGTGCATGATTCCTCTACCTTGGGACCAACCTATGAGAAAAGTTTCACATTTTTTAGGGAGGTGCATGATCCTACCCCTATGGATCCTTCACATGATGAACCTTCTGCACTTTTTGATCATTTGGGTGAGTTGGTTCATTCTCCTACATCCTACACTTCCAAATTTTGCAGCATTAATCCTAATGAAGTATGGGTGAAAGGGTTCTTTTTAATGGTGCCCCACGAGGAGTAAGAAACTCCTATCTCTCCTTTTAATGATGACATGACTAGAGCACCTTCTTATTTACATTTTCAGCAACATCCTTTGTTACCTTATAATGATACACATCTACATGGATGCACCAATGATGTTCACTTGAGTCACTTGAAGACTCATGATTTTTCTTGCTCCTTGCTTAGTTCATGTGATGTTGGAGGAACTTAATCCAATACTTGGGTGAAGAGATTTATGATTAGAGCACATTATGATTGGAAACCATATCCTTTTCTATTTTTTACGACTTTCACATTCATGGGTGTATGGATGAGACCTCTTTGAGCCACTTGAAGTCTCCTTGTTTTCTTTGCTCCTTACTTGGTTCAATTTTTTTGCGGAGGTTCTTCATTCACTTCTTGGATGAAATAACACAAGGCTGATTATTTTGATGCATCTTACATCCTTTTGGAGCAGCATTATAGGACATGGGATGCTCATCTATTTCATTGGAGCAGATTTGATTGGTTACTTGATGCTTGTATGCACTTGGCACATGATGATCTACTTACTTGGATGTACAAGTACTTTCATGATTCTTTGATGAGGTACCTTCTTGATGTACTTTTGTATGATGTTGTTATGTAATTTGATGATCTATCTTTTGAAAACATGTTGTTTGGAAGGATGCAATACAAGCAATGGGATCCTGGTATTTCTTGGTTTCATCTCACTTGGAGCAGTAGTTCGATTGTTGGTTTGAGAGAGAAAACCAACCTTCAGTTGTTTGAGTTCATCTTTGCAGAGCAGTGTTCCAGTTTCCTACGTGGGATACCTTTTGAGATATGGATTCAGCTTTCACATGCTTGGTGTTCATGGCATTTCATAGTATACATTTCACACCCTGCATGTATCATGATCATTTGGGACCCTGGGATCATTTTTGGACTCATTGGTTTCAATTTTGGGGGGCAACAAGCAGTATGGGAGATTGAGTCATCACATGAGAAGGTGATTGTAATCAGAGTAGTGCAGCAACACGCATGGTGGTTCCTCTCTGAAATGATATTGGAATCTTGAAGACTTAAATTTTGGCAACTCAGTGGCAACTTCAAAGAATTATACAGTGAGAAAAAGGGTTGAATGTTCAGAAAGGGTTTCCAAAATATGAAAGAGGTAAATATTAATTGTGCAAATTTTGTTTTGATGGATTTAATTAATCTTTTGGTATTTAGTGGTGATGTCACGAGAGATATCAATATGAAAAAGAAAATCCACATCTATTTACTTTTGGAAACAAACAATTACAGTACATGAGTGCCACTACTCAAAGTTTTGGAAGGAAGGCAGGTTCTTCAACATCCATGTTTGAAATTGCTTGAGGACAAGCAATCTTGGGTGGGGAGCACTGTAATGTCCCCAATTAAACAATTTTTAGATAAAAAATTAAGTTGGCCTATCCAATTACTAAGGGTTATGTGGGAAAATTAAAATATTTATATTTAACCCCAAGACCTATAGTTTCTCATGGAAATTCAAAATCCAAAATTGATGTTGGAAAATAGGCTAATAAATTATGGAAAAATCATTAATTGCTCCAAAATGAAGTGACATGGGGTCCTAGTTGGACTTGGGGGCACATAAGTGGATATGTGGACTCCACATGAGGGAATTTTCCTCCTTTACACATGGCATCATTGTCAAATTCGATATTGGAAGGATAAGTAACTCCCATGGGGAAGTTGAAGAGTCACAAGGCTATTTTTAGTCAATGACAGATCCTATGCCAACCTATGACTATATGAAAACTTATGACAAGAATCAAGTCCTATGACATATTATGACAACTTATGACAACCTATGACATGTTGCAGGTCCTAAATTTAGCCAAGGAGGGCACTAGAGGAGAAGGGTGGGCCCACATGCTAATGTAACTTCCCCAAAATCAAGCTAAGCCTCTCAAATTCAAATTTCCAAGGTAGATGGAGTTATTGTTTGGAAAAATAAAATTAGAGAGGAATTAAATGGGTCCCAATGTGTCATTCTCTCATAAAAATAAAATTTATTAATATTTTATTAAATATTTTTTAGAGAATTCTAGAATGAGGGGGAAATGCTCCATGAAGATTTATAAAAGGGATGAAGACACAAGTGAAAGAGATTTTGGATCATTGTTTTTGTTTTTCACTCTTGGATAGCTTATATTTTACATTTCACGGTGGGTGTTTACCTTCTCTGCCATTGATCTAGTTTTGGTGGTGAATGATTCCACCCAAGCTAGTAGAGAGGAGGATATCATCCAGATATTTTCATTGTGCTTCATTGCAGCTGATTGTTGAGGGGAGAAATCAATTTCATATTTCTCTATAGAGATTTATTGCAAGTTATATGTTCATATACAGTATTGGGGTCGAATTCCTATGATTTGGAGTTTCTTTCTATTGATTTAGAGCTTGGACCGGTGTTGGTGGGACGAAATGGAGGTTCTTTTTTAGATACTTATGAGAATTTTGGGTCTATGAGACCTATTCCATTGCATTCATATCATCATTTACAGTGGGAAACAATTTTTGTTTCACTCAAAAAAAATTTCGTATGCCCTAGATATCATCATTTTAATAAATCTACTCTATTCAACATCTCTTATGGTGGAGGGGCGCACCACTACTTTTCTATCTCTATATTTCTTGGATTTAGAGATTATGTAAGAGCCATATATTATTTTAATACGTATATTTAATGTATCCATACATTTATAATAAATATTTACAGAGCTTTTCATCATATGGTGTTCAATATTCAAGCTTATGGGTGATTTATGTGCAAATCTGCTAGCATGGTTAAGCAATCTTAAGACAATGTGTATTAAATTTTCATATCGGCTCCCTAAATTATGTTATTAAGTTATTTTTGTTGATTTTGGAGTGTAATGGTCGAATTGGATCTGTTTGGGAAGACTTGGGCTGGTTGGGAAGTGTTTGGGTCAAGTTGAAAAACTAATATTCCGATGTGGGGGAAATCGAGCTAGTTTCTCACTAGTCTTGAGAGGATGTATTTCATACTTCTTTGGAAGTTCTCTGGAGTCTATCTGTGGATCCTATAGTTTCATTTGAGTCTATTTGATTCCATTAAATTTATATTGGGAGAATTTGATTTTCTCTGGTAGTGTTTGGGAAGAGTTGAAAACCTCGTGTTCAATGTGGCCAAAATTGAACTAGTGTTCCTAGTTTCTTTACCATCTTCAAATTTTATATCATATATGATTTGGTACATATATCAATGGAATATAAACAATTTTATGAGCTTAAAATATTTAATGGACATCATAAATATACATACACTCCACTGTTGTTGAACGAGAGCATCTCATAAGCCTTCATAATCCACTGTTTGGGAAAAAGTTGATAATCAATATAATTAAAGTTGGAACCTTGGAGACAATATTCCTAATTTCTAATTAGGAAAATTACAAAAGGTGTCAAGTCTCATCTATTTAACTTTATTTAACAATATGAGTGGGTCAAATTATTAAAAACATGTGTTTCATCCTAGTAGGTAATAAGTTCAAATTCGAATGGGGGCAGGGTATGTACACCTTTGTAGACTTTAGCAATGAAATTGTTGCACAGAGGCGGGACCCTTGTCCCACAAACAAGGGGGTCTCATACACCAAATTGGTGTTTAACTACCCCGTGACCTTAAAAATAGGTTATTATTATTTATGATTATGTGATCTAGATGCTCAGATTTTGCTATGACTTGAGTATTCAAGGTTTCTAGTCTCATCTACTGTACCTTATATGCAAGGCCGATAAATGCGATCTAGATGTTCAAAACCCTTGATGTCTTACCTTAACATATACATTGATAAAATTTATATAGTCTTCATTCCAAACTTTTTCATTGCACATGTGAACTAGATGCAAGGAATGCTTTCTAATACTATATTAGTTACAAGAACCGACCTTCCTCCACGAGATAGACATATGTGACACCAACATGATCTTCTTGCCTCGTTTTTTTAATAGCCACAACCAATAATCATGCCTATAGTCATTTGGATTTAGATTGAAACCCAAATAATTCACCCCCAAATCAACGAGACTTGAGGGAAGCACAAAGATCTATATAATTTGATTTCCAAATTAGGCCCTAGTTCCAATGTAAGGATTCCTCCTCAAATGTATTGAATGTTCTTCCTTCCACATGCTTGATATCCAGACACCTACGTCACAATTGTGATTTAGGAGGAGGTCTGCATCTAGAAGGTCTATACCCCATCTTCATCTCCCATATGCATGCATGCCTAGATCATTGTACAACACAATTGTAATTTGGGAGGAGGTACGCATCTAGAAGATTTGTACCTTCTCTTCCTCTGTATACCCATATGCATTCATTCCTAGATCGTTGTACATCACAATTGTGATTTTGGAGGAGGTACTAATCTAGAAGGCCTATACGTCCTCTTCCTCTGTATAGCCATATGCATGCATGCATAGATTGTTGAATGACTACCATGTTAGCCATAGGGACTACATCTCATCTTCCTCTACATACCAAAATGATCATCATATGACTACCATGTTAGCAACAAGGTCTACATCTCCTCTCCTTTTACATATCAAAATGCTTGCATTCATAGATCATCAAATGACTACCTGCATGTTAGAAACTAGACAAACAACAAAACAATAGATGACCTTCACATCAACAATGTGATGAAATAAAACCTAGATATGTGGATGATTACAATAAAGTCCACATTGAAAGATGGGGACAACTTAGTACAACAAGTTCCAATGCTTGAGTGCTACATGAAACCCTCATGTTGTACACATCAACATGATGGAGTTAGTGCATACTATTTGACTCAACGCGTGGCATCACCAGATCGTGACTCTTCAATGCTAGAGGTGATGTGGAAGGAATGGTTAGATACAAGTAACCAATGAAATGAGATATGTTATCCTGAGTAGCTTGTGGGCCTAAAATAAATTTGAAGTATTAAAGGGCATCTCATAGGCCCTTATTCTCTCTCATTTGTGTGTGATTAGGGCAATACTATCACACTGATTTTATTTCTCATGCATGACCCATATTCCTACATATTTGTATGTTTGGAGTGAGGAACCCACTATCTAGACTCCTCATTCAAGGGTTACTTGCCTCCTTACCCTCCTTTGGGATGCCTAAATATTCATATGCCTAGTTAAGTGTGCCAACAACTATAAGGGTCCAAATTGCAGCTCAATCATATAAATGACCATATGGAATGTCAATATAGTAAAAAAGTGATAACCTCATAAACAACTAAACCAATCATCGAGAGCCATGTAGCCAATGGGTTCAATGATTTGAGTTCATGCATTTAAATGCTTAAATTGTTGCAACCATAATGTTTCAAAATCCCCTAGCATCCAATTTTAGCGGTGGTGGAAAATTGATTGATGAAGTGTGCATTCCATAGATCATGTATAAATATTTTATTTAAAGGAAGAAATGCATAGTTATTAAGGAGATAAAAATTAGGGAAAGTTAAAGCAATGCATCGGAAGAAGATAAGTGACAGTGACAATGGAAGTAACAAACCTGAATTAATGTGAAATGTTTTGATTCCCTTGATGAGAGAGTAATTTGTTGTCTACACCAAGGAACATGGAATTCATTATTTTATTTAATTATGATCTTTTTTGGAAAAAATAAAATAAAAAAAACAATCAATAACTCCCTCTATTTGTTATATTTTTTCTGATTTTCCTTATAATGATTTCAAGTTGAATAATATTTTGTATAACATTTAGAATGTTATACAATTGGATTGGAAATTAAAGCATAACATGTTGTTGAATGTGGGACAAGCATCATGAAATAACCCTACATCCAGTGGGTGTGTGTTCTATAGCATTATCATACGTTACTCGGGTTCATTTTTGTAAGATGTTGCCACCATATTGAAGAAATGGAGAGCTCAAATTGCACCAGAACACCAGAAATAAATGAATTTATGTTAAACTTAGCGACGAGAAGAAAAATAACCCTAGAACTGAAAACAAAACGAATCCACTGAGGATCAAACCTAGAATCTCTGCTTTCATAGACCAACGCCTTATCCATTGGGCCATGGAGTCCTGGCTAGATCATGATTGAGAGTGTTTTTTCAATTTTTAAGAAATAGTTAATTAATCTTAATGTTAATCTTTCATAGGCGCTGTTGGATTCAAAGAGTACTCTGTGAGAATAAATCGATTTACATTTGTTGGTGTATGTCCTTGGACAATTATTCAGTCTCAACCTATTATTTGGACTCTTTAAGCCTTCGGCTTATGAAGAATTTTAGAATTATAGTTACCTTTACTCTTTATGGCACGCGATACAAACTCTTTAACATGCTAATAGAGGTTTACCAATTTTTATATTTAGAGTCTACTTTGAGAGAAACCTTGGTTGGGGATCCAAGGAGAGAATTCCTCATCAATGCGGGGGCTAAAGGTGTGTCCTCTTCACACTCTTACTGCAGTGAACGTATCCGTTCACTAAGTTAATAGTCGAATCCGACTCTCATGTTGAATGATAAATAGGAATAATATATTTGATAGATGATGAGTGATTACAATTGGCGGCCACCTTTATATAAGGTGTGGGCAGCCATGAATGAGGAGACGCACCCCTTAACCTAGTACCACTTATTATTTATTATTATTATTACATTTATACTTTATATTCATTGCATTGCCACCCCCTTTAAGGGAAACTTTGTCCTCAAAGCTGATTTTACTGATATCAACCTGATTTTGGATTTGCGTTGAAGCACTGAATGAGATGTATATTCTAGATCGGTTCTTTTCTTTAGATGTGAACCTGGACATTCGTGTTGTAATCCTTTCTGTTTGAGTGGTGAGTTTTTGAAACAATAGACTTTGTAATTATTTGTTTTCCATATCACCTTTTGGATTCCATTTAAGAGAAATTGTGGATCTTCATTACCAACATATTTGTGTTGTATCAATTCTTTCATGACAATTGCTTTTAAGGCTAAAGGGATATGTTCATGCTCTTCCTTTCCAAAAGAGAATTCAATTATATTACTTCTGCCTTTTGTACTGTTGGAGATTCCAACATTGGATGTCATAATAATGGAGGCATTTTTAAGGGATACCCTTTGATCATGTAATTCAAGGTGATGGTCATTCTTGAGTGTTAGGAGTTTGAAGACACCAATGTGATCCTTCTCACTTTCATTTAGCCATATTATTGTATATGTCTTAATCCATCTTACCTCCTTAGTGATTGTGCACTTAAATTCTAACAATTTCCGGGATGTGTGGCAATTTTCAAAGATATGATGCACATCTAAACCGACATCAACTTGACCAAAAATATCTAGGTAGTGTACTAGTTTTCTCTGAATCATAGCTTCCATGGTTTCTTCATTGAAAGGAATTTTAAGAGCCTTCATTCTTGATTCCCACATGACTGCATCCAAAGTTTCAATTCGAGAGAAACATAAATGTTGTTCATATGTAGTAACTTGATAAATAAGACTTCCTAGACATGTGGATGTAATATCTACTATGTCATTTTGTTTAGCAACATTAGGTCCACTATCATATTCGTCATCATTGGAAATGGAAGCGACAATTGGAAAAGACAAAAATTTTGCATTACGATCTACACTTGTGTTTGTAGAACCATCATTAATCCTTCCAACCTGTTTAAGCAGATGTTGACTACTTCCATGGCTTCCAACTTCATCAATCAAATCAATAGATTGATTTGACAAAGTTGATTGGGAATGATGTGCAAGTGTTTTTTCTTGCTCCTTATTGTTGTCGTCTTTTTCTTCAATCTTTATCATGGTTTTCTTTATTTTATCTTCCTCGTCTTCTGTGCATATGTTTTCTCTTGGATACGTATCAACAACACTATCTGGACTCTCATCGAGGTCATCTCTACATGTTCCAATTCCATGGGTGACATAGGCTTTAAATCTTTTCTCCTCAAAATTGTCATCGTCATCACAAAGAGTGACCCAATCTTTTGGATACTTATCATAAACACTAGCTTGACTCTCATTAAGGCCATCTCTTTTTGTTCTAATTCTACGGGAGATGATGGCTTTCCATCTCTTCTCTTCATAACTTTCATTGTCATCATCAAATGTGGGTGGATTTGGAGTGACCGTTTCATCTTTGCCCCTCTTGAAATGCTCAAGAAGCGTTATCAATTCTTCATTGCATGACTTCATGATTCATGTAAAAATTTGAAAAGAAATATAATTATTATTATTATTTAAAATAATAAGATGGTTATATTATATTCGTATTTCTTTTATAAAGTTTTTAAAACAATAATAATAATATTGTATTATTATATTATATAAAAAAAAATTATTTTATTTTGTAGGGATCACGTGGAGCAGGAATGGAGGCGGCGGAAGGGGGGTCGAGGTGGTGGCCGACAGAGGCTGGAGTGGGAGCTGGGAAGAGAGTGCCGGCGGAGGACGAGAGGCGTAGGCGGTGGTTGGCCGGGAGCAGAGGACGGAAGGGTGTTGGGGATGGTGACGGCCGAGGGAGATGGGACGATGGGGGAGAGGACCGGAGGAAGGAGGGCGCAGCCCTTGTGGTAGGTGGAAGGGAGAGGAGGACGGACGAGGTGGAGGGTGGACGAGGTTGGAGATGGACGCGCAGGCGTGGGAGGATGCAGGCGGAAGTGGATGGCGTGGAGTGTTGATGGGTTGGGTGGAAAGAGTGCAGCGTGTGGGGGAGACCGCGGAAAGAGAAGGGGGAGGGCGGGAGCAGGGATTGGCGGGGAAGTCAGAGGGTAGCAGGCGTAGCTGGGTGCGTGAGGAGGAGAGGGAGAGCAGGCGTGGTGGAGATGGTGGACGCACGTGGGGGAGTCGGTCCGTGCAAGGAAGGCTTGGAGGGCGCAGACGCTGGTGGAGAGGGAAGGGCGCGGAAATGGTGAGCGGGAGGCTGGTGTGGCGTGGAGCCGGGGGGGAAGTGGAGAGGGATGCGTGGTGATGATGGGTAGTAGCAGGCGGAGGGAGGAGAGGGCGGCAGGGGAGATTAGAGGGGGGCGTAGCGAGAGGAGAGACGTTGCGTGGAGAGTGGAGCGAAGGGGTTTTGGGATGGATGAAGTGCGCTGGCGAGATGGGAAGGGAGCAGGTGCGTTGAGTATGGCAGCGGATGAAGGAGAGACGGCGTGGGGGAGTAAATGCAGGAGTGAAGTGCGAATGGAGATGAAGAAGTGTGGAGAGGTGGAAGATGAGGATGGTGGTGCAAGAGGATGAGTGAGGATAGGTGAGCCGAAACCGAGCTCAATAGTAGGAGGAGTTGAATCTGAGCTCAGGTCAAAGGAGCCGAATTCGAGTTTTGATACCAAATGCAGTGAACGTATCCGTTCACTAAGTTAATAGTCGAATCCGACTCTCATGTTGAATGATAAATAGGAATAATATATTTGATAGATGATGAATGATTACAATTGGCGCCACCTTTATATAAGGTGTGGGCAGCCATGAATGAGGATACCCACCCCTTAACCTAGTACCACTTATTATTTATTATTATTATTACATTTATACTTTATATTCGTTGCACTTACCTTGTCTAAAACTTCCACCTCCCTCTTAACTTTGGAAAAAAATAATTTTTGATATGCCTCTGTTGTGACCCTCAAAAGTGGTAGCTTTGTCCTCATTCGCAAATTCCCTTCCTCTGGCACTACTACATTCTTACACTTCAAACAAGTGAAACCCCTACAAGTGCCATGATTAGCCTTGATGAAAACAATTGTAACATGCCTAAACCATCTATATGAACCCACCATTGCTAATGAATAAACCACTAACCAGAAGTGCTACTTTTGGCTCTCTACTTTAGTTCCTTAAACTCAGAGTCGATGTCAAGTTCCCTCACTTTGAAGTCAAGGACCAAGCTCCCTAGACCCGAACATTCTTTACAAAATCAGTAGAGTCCACTGCTTCTTCATTCCATTAACAAGATAGATGGGGAAACCACTATCCAAACCTCTTGCTTCCATTACTGCAGGGTTTAATGGTTATCCTACCCACGTCATGATGAGATTACACCACATAATGAGAGAGATGGAGCAAGATTAAGCTATTATGGCTTGAGTCCCTACTTCCTCTCCCCTCCATCACCTCCACACATGTAGGTTGCACCTATCACTTGCATATACTTTCCTCACATCCTTCCACATGATCCTCCCTAACACCCCATCTAGGGTAATACAAATATATGTTAGTTTCAAGTCCTTGCATACAACAAAGACTATTGGTTTCACCTTTTCCTATTAGTGAATGGCAATATATCCAATGTTTATAAAGGTAGTTGAAGGTTGACTTAAAATTCTTATATATATATATAATTTTCAACTTCTTATTGACTTAAAATATTTGAATTGAATATTTATATAATTGACATGTATTAAAGAAATAAAGAAAAATATATACCTTTCATTATTGCAATGTGATAATTAAATATCCATATATGCTTGCATTTGTAGTTTCATTAGCCATGCATGTATCATGTAATTGTTGGACATAGGTATTAAATGGAAATTTCTCCAATGCTACTTCCACTACAGAGATTGTCTATTCAACCCTTATAGCCTCTTTATGCTCTTCACCTACTCACTACATAATGGAGGGTAGGTTAGTGTTTAAGCAATTCCTCAATACCAGTCACCCTAACACCATTTGTCATTGCATGTGCATGTAGTTGTCACTCTCTCTTATTTGTGTTACTCAATGCAACACGGAATTGATTTTTCAACTGCGGTTGATGTTACCTATGCAGTAAGGTGTTTATTAGTAGTCATGTCACCCATTCCACAAGTAGTCTCACAATTTGTAGGAGGAAGATGATCAATTGTAATGATGTTAATGGAGGGGTTTTGGAGCTCAAACTTATTTATGCCTCTGTCAAGGAAATTTTCACCCTTTCTTTGGCACTCACATCTCTATTGCTTTTCCAATTACTTTACATCAATGTTGCACGACTTGTTCCAAGGAGGGTTTTGAATGGGTAAATGTAACCTGATTTATGTGGCCTCGCTTGATTGTAGTTTTTTTTACGGGGATTAGAAAACCGTGTTGGTTCTTATAGGTATTTTGCACATCTTTTATTTAGAACCTCTTTCCACGTTTGATATGTTTACAAATTCATAAGAAGTTAAAGATAAAGTTGTGTTTCTATGCATTTGAATTGGATTTTTGAGTGACTTTTACATTCTTGATGGAGTTTTTGTGGGGTTCTAATGTTAACATTCAATTTCATATGAATTTAACATTATAAAAATTCATATCATCAACGCGAAGAGGTTGTCTTTACTACCCACATTTCTATTTACTTGGAATTCCATTCTCTTTAAACATTCATGTACATGCTACTTTGATTGTAATTGTTCTTTGAAATAAAATTTTGGTGGAATTTTTTCATATGCTTTTCTGTGTTTAGAATATAGTACTAAGTGGGAACAAAATTTGGCCTCGGCATCAAAAATCCATTAGAACTTTGACTTTGTTCTCCTTCATTCATTAATGCATTTATACAGTATACTTTTATCACAATGTTTTATATAAAATACGACATATTTTTATTATTGCAGCCATAATCTACAAGCAACCATTGTGTGTTGTTGCCAACTCGTCAAGACTTTGTTGAGTCAATTACAGTCATGTATATGCAGTTAGGATTTTTAAATTTATCTCTGAGCCACGTTAACTCTATGCATTAATTCCGCCAATTCTTATGTCCTTGGCTCATGAGCCAACATCATCTATTTAAAGCTCAGCCCCCCCACCATTTCCTCCAAGAAATTTTTCAGCTAATGCTTCTTGTGCCAGATGGTTGCTCAAGTATTTTTTGGTGCCTTCCCTCATGCATTGTATACTTTCATTTGATTATTCTACTCTACAAGTTTCATCATTTAACTATTGGTTTCTTGTGGCTACTATTGATTCTTGTATTTTTTCTATATGGTTTTCCATAGTAGACCATGTTCTATTTCTTACTCTCTAAATATTTAGTGGTTGTGCTCGTTCCATGTAGTCCAGAGTAAGAATCGTGGGAAAATATATTCCAAGCTCTGTTTGAAAAAGGGGAACTGAAGGGCTACTTTCGCCATGTTCCAATTCCCTGAGTGTGAGCTCAAGTGATTATGTACACGTCGCGGGTCCATCTTAATGACCTGTATTGAACCTATATGCAAGTTGTTAGTTCACTTCTCTATAGGTTTGCATTTCCATTTCGACCCATATCTTGGTTTCTTCCATCTCGTTTTGGGGAGTATGTTAAGTAAAAAAAAATGTTTTTTTCTATAGTTAATGTTTAATATTTTAATATTAGAAAGATTTATAAGGACAAAAGAAAATTCACATTTTTTTATAAAGGGTTTACTTAATTCACACTTGTCAATAGAAATACAATTAATTATATAACCCTTCAAAGTTAAAGGGTTAAGTGAATATAATATGCCCTTCAAATTGAAATTAACACCAGCCCTTTAAATTTGATCACCAATAACTATTATGGGAAAGCTAAGCCAACGATTGCATGATTCCTGAAAGCAACAATCACATTTAGATAAGCAAAAGGATGTATCACTAACATGCTTCTTGTTGAAGCCTAGTAGCTCTTCTGCAAAATAAACAATAAAGCCTTCAATTGGATTTGGAGATCTCATAGTTTCCATGTTATTGTGTCAATGTTTGGAACCCATTTTAAAATACATTATCAAATTGGGTTTGGAGATGTCATAGTTGCCATGTCAAATTGGGTTTGGGTTTGGAGATGTTATAGTTGCCATGTTATACAATTAATTATATAACCCTTCAAAGTTAAAGGGTTAAGTGAATATAATACGCCCTTCAAATTGAAATTAACACCAGCCCTTTAAATTTGATCACCAATAACTATTATGGGAAAGCTAAGCCAACGATTGCATGATTCCTGAAAGCAACAATCACATTTAGATAAGCAAAAGGATGTATCACTAACATGCTTCTTGTTGAAGCCTAGTAGCTCTTCTGCAAAATAAACAATAAAGCCTTCAATTGGATTTGGAGATCTCATAGTTTCCATGTTATTGTGTCAATGTTTGGGGCCCATTTTAAAATACATTATCAAATTGGGTTTGGAGATGTCATAGTTGCCATGTTATTGTTTCAATGTTTGGAACCCATATTATGATTCATTATCAATTTGAAACTTTGACACAAGAACATGGCAACTACATGGCATCAAACTAAGGCATCTTTTAATCCAATTAACAACAATTCTCCACACAAATTTCATAACTCAAGTAAAACTATCATTAATTTTCCTTCAAGGCCGTGACAAGGGATCCCAACACTCTTTTACATCGAGTTTCTTCATCTTTTCCTTAGATTTTATCTTGCCATTAACCTTATTCGAAGCCTTCACGTTTTCTTCATTATCTTCTTTGTGGTTTTCAGGCGATATGTATATAGCTAGGTTCAAACCCCCCATGTCTTGCGTTTTGGTCTTCTTGGTTTTAGGGAATATTTCATCGATTTCGTTTATGGCTTTTTATTTGGTCTCTGGTTTCTTAATAGGTTTTGTTGTTTCTTTCATGGCAGCAAAGGTTGCTGACGAGACATTTGTTGCCACTGCATCGTGTTTCCATTTTTTCGGCATGTGGAATTGTTGAAATGATATATGAGGAATTCGAGAAAGTTTAATGTCATCCAAATGAATGAATATGATTACAGGAAGGTTAGTGCCATTCTTTCATTTATTTGTCTATTTAATAAAGCATTTTTCCTCAAATTTGGTTTAAAGAAAAAAGGTTCAAGTTTTGTGTCTCAACTAGCTTAAGATAGACTTGAGAAACTTAAATTGTCTTCCCTTCATTAGAAATTATGATTCAAACTTTATTTGAACAAAACTTAATATGACCTAGACCTTACTTAAGAAACGATTAATAAGATTACAACCTTACTGTGCGAAGTAACAAAATATAGCTTGTTACCCTTACTTTCACACACAATCATCAAAGCAAATTGTTGTTGGAAAACAAATGGTCACAATTTTCCAATCTTTACATCCAAATTAGCTCCTTCCAAAGCCTAGTTTGCTCAAATTATATGTCGCGTAGTCTAAAAGTTCTACGATTTCAAACGGAAAAATTTGATTTTTTGGCACGATTTTGAAAAAATCTAACAAAAATTTATAAAAGTCTTGGTTACAAGTCCCAAACTTTGAAATTTTGGGTGCCAAGGGATTTTTTATGGTGTTGAATATGTTTTTGGTCAGATTTTGCAAAATAAAAAACACCGGATTTCTGTGAAAACCTTGTCCAAATCAAATCGTAGAATTTTTAAACAACTCCATTATATGTTTCTCTTTTCCAAAAGTGTGTTTAACATTACAGTTATCCTTAACTCTTAAAAGAGCACAAAGGAGTGTATATAGCAATCTACTACCCTTGACGATAATGCCCATAAATCCCCTTAGCTAAGGTTATTCATCAAATGGCACTAGCGTGCTATATTTTATGTACTTCCACATATTGAAGTACCAATTATTCATGTTATGAGCAATTACACATTGTTGCTCAACATTGGATTCAATTTGTGTTGTACTTTTTACTAAATTTGGTATTTTAGTACATTCTCCATGCTTAGGGTGAAAGGGATTTCCTCCTATGTGTTTATTGATATTATTTATGTTTATTTTTGAAGATTGTTGGTAAGGTTTTACTATTTCTCAATGGGAAAGTTGACTAAGATGGCCTTTCGAGTACCCACTCTAGATGTTTTAGTTGTATATATCAGTGTTAGACTTGAGAAGTATGCTACTTATGATGAGATTAAAGCAACAATAAAGTTTGGTTAGACAATTGAAAATGTTTGGTTAGACAAAGGACCTTGTTGTATCAATAGATTTCATTGGGGCTACTCAATATATTGCAAATTTGTTACACAATTTATTCATTTCTTTTCTACTCCCACTATGCTTTAGTTGTGATATTGAATATAGCTTGTTTATCATTGTAGATCAAGCATATCTTATGTGCGAGTAGGCATAGATATGAGTCATAATTTTGTGAAATTAGTGTCATGGTATGACAATGAACGGGGATACATGTGAGAATTAAAGCAAATGTATATTTAATGTATGTTGAATGGATTTCATAGTTTTCAATAGCATTACTACAATGTTTGTGATATTTATTTGGTCTCTTTTTATTTTAGGTTATGTAGTTCACACGTGGTAGATCTAATTGGAAATAGTTATGCCGAAGGCATATTTTAAGGGGACGGCTCCTCTCGAGCCTTTGTCCTCTGTCGACGGCCTATGGGGAGCCGCCACCTGTCGTCTGTCCATAGAGTAGTGCTAGTTATTTTCCCAATCACAAACTCTTGTAACCACGTCATCACTTCACTCATTCAAGTACAAGTACAATGTATGTGGGATATAGATGGATTTCTTAAGCTACCTTCTGGAACCGACTCGCTGCCTTCAGCAAGCCACCTCCAACATCTCGACAATCCAGAGATAGTTTTTCGGCGTTGCTATTGTTCTGCTTCTCTATTTATTTCTATTGTATTTCATCTTCTTCAAGGTAAAGAGTAAACAACCAGAGCAACAGGTTTTGGGACTGGAATTGGATCTGCAGAGTTAATAATTCGCATCTCAAGAAGATGGCGATCAGAGTTTATAATTCGCATAATTGGATATGTGACTGAAACCACTAGCTATGGCGCTGCTTCCTTCCCGATGCTCCCTCTGTTTCTGCTTTGGTGCCTCTGACCTAGATAAGGGTTCTGCATATCCAAGAAAGGCTTTCAAACTGACCAAGATGCGATTCCTATGGTAGTAAAAGCAAATTTCCAATTACATTTCCGTATCCACCATCATGCCCAGATCCGGTCAAAGAAGAAGTCATTCTCCAGTTGTTGATTTCCCCCCTTCTCGCATGAAGCATTTTGCATTCATACTATGCCAGGGAGGTAGGCACCTTTTTTGAACTAAACTAAACTAAACCTTGCCTATAGTGAACAACAAAATCCAGAGTTTGTAGGCACTCCTCTAAAATTACTAAGTTCCATGACCAAATGCAAATTCTCCATCCTATGATACATTAAAAGGGTATAGAGAATCCATGTTTTCACCTTCAACAACATACCAACGACATAAATCTATCACTTGATCGTACCCATCTCCAGCTATGACACAACTTCATTCTCCTAGTGAGGCATGTCTCTAGTCACCATTCTTATGAGTGTGTACTGGAGGCGCAACAACCCAATAAAATGGTATTCTTGTCCAACGGAGAGAACAACAATCCAGCCACTCAAATCATTTTGTCAAAGGGGGTGGATGTTTGTTACATCAAACTTATCCAAAAATAAATTTATCACATCAAACATGCTAGATTTGTATAAATAATCCGTCAGCAATTGAAGATTCAGGCCAAAAAAAAGAAGGGATCAAGGCTCAAGCTAAAAGACAAAAATAAAAAAAATAAGGATCAAGCTAAATATAATTCCAACGTCGTTTAGTTTTTGTGTCTGTGGTTTTGATTTTTTATAAGTGTGGTATATTTTCCTACCCATCGTCATATGCATATGGGACTCTTTAGCTTTGTTTGGTTACTGTGATCAATAGAAGGATTCTCGTTTTGGGTTTGAATTGGTATGAGATGTGTGTATGCTAGGATGCACATTAACATTTTGTCAATAGGGATGATTTACCATATATGTGTTGCTTTAATTTAATTACATTTTGATTTTTTTAAAGGAATCTACAATTTTATATGTTGAAGCATACACTTAAATGACATGGCCTGTTACAATATTGATAGAGGGAAATCTACTACATGCACATCATGTTCATTACTTTTGTTTATTGTTTCGCCGGTTTGCAAAATACTTATTTTTTCAATCATGCTAATTACTTTTGTTTATTGTTTCACTAGTTTGCAAAATAATTATTTCAATCTTGTTAATTACTTTTGTTTATTGAACACTTGCGTTTATTCTTTCATTGGGTTGAAAAATAATTATTTTTTCACTTATATGTCTTCTCTGTCTTCTCTTTTGAGTGTTTGCAGTTTGCATTTTCATGTTATAACATGTGCAACATACTATATTTTATCCTGCCAACACCATGAATTTTCTGCTATGAGAAACAGGTTTACTATGGTATAATTGGGTTTCAGAAGTGGTGTTATTTTTTTACAGAAGAGAGAAAAAACACAGAGAGCAAGAGACAGCTGCAATAGATCTTTGAAAGAATCTCTGGCCAAATATTACATTATTTTTATATTTTATGATACTTGCTCAAACTTTTATTTGTCCATATGTTTTTATTAGAGTTATAATGCTATCGCTTCCGTAGGCACATTTCATTTAAATTTCTAGCATTCCGTAGGCACATTTCATTTAAATTTCTATCATAGTTGGTTGTGATATATTTTGACCCTATATTTTAATTTTTTTATTATAATTACTTTCAATATTTAAATGTATATCAAATCTATGTTGACTTTGAAAGTGAAAATATTTCTTAAAATGGATGACAGCTTTATCCACTCCATTCCTCAAATACATTTTATATCATATGGTGCATTAATGCACATTTTTGTGCCAAACTCGAATACATATGAATGCACCACAATACTAGGGAAATATCTCTTTTTATTTTTATATATATGTAAAATTTTGTGTTTTATTTTATTTTAAGAAAACAAATCATAATTTATATTTTACATAGAATAAAAATCACATATTACACTTACATGAGTATAAGTGAAACTTGTATTTACAAAAATAAAATTACATTACTAATGTACAAGTCATTTCTTACCCTTTATAAAATAATCTTCTAGCTTTTCTTTTTTTTCATTTCTTCTTTTATAGGGCTTGTCACCCTTTTGAAGTAATAAGCATAGTAGCTAACTATGGATTTGAAAATGGAGAGTAGAATCCATTGAAGGAACCGGTTCCGTATCTAAATTGGAGGAATTAGTTTAATGATGTCATTTAATTCAACCTAGGAGAACATCGGCTACCACAACCTCCTTCGAGGTGGAAAGTCCACTACCCATTTCATCTACTTTATCACCTATGAAATGTGTGGATTACCCAATCAACACTTGCGGATTTTGATTTACATTATTCTAAGCAAATTCCGTATCCAAACTTTATTTCTCGAGAAAATTCCAGTGCTTTGGTTCCTTTCATCTTGGAAGGATGAGCTCGAGCACGGGGATAAGTAGGTTGTAAATGTCCTAGAAGATGACATTTCCGTGCTCTAGAATGATGCACGGCTTGTACATACCTACATGTACACTTATGTCATGTAGTGATATGAACAACCTCTGTTTCGGGTGCAATGTATCATATGTAAGGCAGTGGACCCAGTGTTTATAAGAAATTTAGGTGTTAAACCCAAGATGAATTTTACGAGGCATGCACTATGTTTAATAGATCAAGCTCCTAAAACACGTTAGATTAGATTGTATTTCTTTATAAACTTGGCTTTGGATTCTTGTTAGAATAGGAGTGTTCAATATTTGACACAACAATACATCTTTTTGCAATGACATTCTTGCAAACAATCATAACAAATACATGCTCCAAGCATTGTCTATGCTTATTGCACGATTTTTCACATATTTCACCAATGGTTCAGATGCACAACAAGATGATGGCCATCAACTAGAAAAATAAATATTGATATGTCTCACTTCGAAAAAAGGAAGAAGCATGCCTTCATTCTCTATCCCTTTCACACTTAAAATTGCAAGCCTCAATCCCTGCACTCCCCCTACCAAATGAAAATACCAATGTTTATTGCCACTATAATTAGAGTCAAACTTTATCACTACCCAAACCTTTATTGTTTTACTCAGATATGTATACTTTCTCGTATGACAAATTAATGTACATAGAATCACAGCTACAAACACATAAAATTATATTGTTATGTACACCTAACTTTCTCTCATTTTACAACATATTGAAGTTCTTCTCGGCGTTTCATTTCCCCCGCTTTGGGGGTATGCTAGTTATTATAAGT
Source organism: Larix kaempferi (assembly GCA_027924585.1). Lineage (NCBI taxonomy): Eukaryota > Viridiplantae > Streptophyta > Pinopsida > Pinales > Pinaceae > Larix > Larix kaempferi. The sequence goes on from BSBM01000938.1 coordinate 6,613,775, forward strand.
TTTTGTATTTGACTTCACTTTTGATAGATGATTTGGATTTGGTGATAACGGCACATAGAGAATTATTTGCTTTCAAATAAAAAAAAAGAACTTGCATAGATGATATCATTAAATGTAAATAAATGTGGGCATTCCATGACATTGGTGCATGGATGAGAATGTGTTATAAATTTTGGAAAATATAATGGAGGATATATATGGATGGTTGTGTATTTATTTGGGGTTCGTATAATCTGGATTTAGCATGTGGTTTACATTTAATGAAAGGGAAAGCTTTTGGTTTCATGTGAATTAGCAATCATAATAATAAAATAAAATATATATACAATTTTATGATTATGTTTATTTTCATTAGTTTTAAATATAGTAATATTTAATAGTTTTTTTTTCAAAGAAAAAATCGTACTCTTCTTCATTCACAATAAAATCCATAGAATACATACTACATGTGCAGAACTGCACGATGCACGATATATAAAGGATGAGCTTATGCCCAAATTCACAGCAAAAAATATGCATTGTTGAAACAGAAATATGAGAATTGCGTAAAAAGTAGTTAATACTAATATATAGTTAATACTATTTAATAGTTATGTGGATGAGAACATTAACGATCGTATTTAATAGTTGAGTAGACCATAACAAGAATATGTGGACGAGAACAATAACGATCGTATTTAATAGTTGAATAGATAATAACAAAAATGTTAATTGTATTGTCTATATCATTTTGTATTTGTATCAGAACCTTTTGAAGTTGATCTTGAATTTAGACATTGACTTTTGTGAAAAGGATGGATTACACAAACTTGTTTTCTTGTATGTAATTGTGGTTGTGTTAGTTAAAGGTAGGAATGTTAAGTTCAAAAAGTTAACATGGTTAGGAATTGTAATCAAAAGATAAACAATTGGTAGTGGAACCTAAAAGTGAATAAGGTTTGGATTTGGGAGAGATGGTGGGGAAATCAAAGAATGTGCCTATTAGCTTCAAGAGTTTAAGTGGAGGATATAGCCTCTTAGTTTAGGATATATGCATATTGTATTAATGAAAAATGATTAATTTAAGTGATGGATATAGTCTCATAGTTTAGATGATATATACCTATAGTTTAGGTGATATATACATAATGTGTTAATCAAGGATTGAGTTTTAGAATTTGAATTTTAAAAGAAAGATGGTTGTGTTTTGAATATGAGTGAATTTATATCTGACACATGAATTGTGTTGATAAAGAAGGTTTTATTTTATATTAAGTAAATTTAATTTGGATTAAAAAATGTTTTATTTTATATTTAAAAAGTTAATTTAAATTAGAAAGCATCCTTTATACAAACAAAAATGTACTTAACCTTGATTTCGCATGAATTATGTGATGGAAAATATTTTATTTATTTTAAATAATATAAATCAGATTGGAAAAAGCTACAGCCTTTAAAGCATGACTTATGCGATCAAAGAAAAATATATTATGTTATAGTTAAGCTCAATATTATATACACTAGTTGGTTAGATGACAAAGTGAACAAAATCATATAATATATTCCTAAAATTACAATTACACTTACACAATTATGTATGAAGTAATGATTTTATATTTTTTTGAGATAAAATTGTGTTGAAATTGCAAAATAAATAAATTAATGTATTAGTTGAGTTTTGTAGTAATAATGATATAATAGTTTTTTAAAAATAAAATTATGTTGAAATGTTAAAATTGGTTTGGATAAAAATATGTGTTATAATTAAAATGAAACAAATTACATTTTAAAAAAATTAATATTATTTTGGATGAAATTTTGAAATGAAAAATAAATATGATTTTTATTTAAAAAATTGTTTTTTACTATAACAAGTAGAAGTTTTTATATTAAAAGAGGAGGGATTAATCCCCTCAAATATACACTAAAAAACGACCTCATGCCTTTGAACAATAATCTTTTCCATTCATCAAAATACCAATACTACAAAGTTTTAGACCTTGGCCATATCTAGAACTCATATATTGAAAGCTATAATATGTAACATACTGTTGTCACAAAAATTGACACTAAAAACACATAATTTGACATCAAGATTACCCCTGGGGACCTGGCTTTCATTCTACAACTATGGAGGGAGGGAGGAGGATCCTTCAGCCAATTATTTTTCATTCAACTTCTGTTGTAGGGTGACCAAGGCTTCCTTCCCTGCATGTTGAAGCTCCAATTATACTCCCATAATTGTCAGTTGATAGTTTGTGTCACCTCTTTCCACCAAATGGGCCTGCTCCTCAGATTCCTTCCATTGCTCCACATGTCTGTCAAATGCATGCAGATCATCAACATAATTCATAATTAGTATTTTTTTTAACAAGAATGGATGGCATTTCCATTGATATATTAAACATTGCAATTGAACCGGTCAACAAATTGATACAACATGTCTTAAAGGATTCAAAAAAATATCAAATCCACTAGCCTTATTAATAGACCTACACCTATAAACTGGACATTCTTTCGACTATCCTCTTGCAACATATATTCTTGACAACTATATATTCTAATAAACTATCCACATAGAAAAATGACAAGAAAAAACATAATGAAAACATGTCTTAATCAATGGTGCCACCTATAAGAACAACATAGAAGTGATGTACAAAATGCATAGTACATTATCCCAAGCCACCACTCTAGTGCAAATCTCCCAAACAACTAGACTCAAAAATTTGATTGAACCAAACCACAAGTCAAAGAGTAACCAAACATAATAGAACCAAACCATCATTCAAAGGATAAATCCCAACACAATCTACAACCAACCATCATCGTTGCTCATTGCTTCACTACCCAAGTATAAACGAGTCCATCTTAGAAAACAATGCAACAACCGAAGCCAAATAGGTCTCCCACCCAACTAGTTAAACATACTAAATGCACCACCCTAACAACTAGAGAAATCCCACCTTCACTGCAAATTGCCATCAGTTCAATCATAAATCTCCTCTCATGTCGATAGATGAGTAAGCGTGTGAGGGTTATGGGAGAGGGAGGAGGCTCAATGTTTCCCTCCTTAATCCTCACCAAGAGCCACTTGTCCTTTGAGGGTCGATGCATGTTATGACTATAGATGATATTCACGGTGTTAATTTAATAACAAGGTCACTCCCATTTTGCACTAAGGTCCCTTTTGCTAGGATAGTTATCAAGTTTGTTATGGTGTCCACTTGGGAGTTGCAAGCTCAGAGTATGTGGTATAATTCAATAAATTCAAAATAGGCTTCCCTTGATACAATGTGTTACCTCAAAAACTAGTAGTCTTCCACGATCGAAGGTAGGTGGACCCAAATAAAGTATGTGAACCCAAATAAGATAGGTGGACCTAGTGTTCCCAGTGCTATGATTGACAACTCTTCAAGTAGGTACACCCAATGTCACCTCAATGTAACCCACTTCCTGTTTAGGCCTTGCTCCTTGGTCCAAGGGAGGATTGAAACGAGGTAAGGATAGAACTGTAACAAAGACAATAGAGAGCACTTCTATCCCTATAAGACCTTCCCACCATCAATATACTAGTGCCAAATGGATTCAATGAAAGAGAAGTACAATGAACCCTTTGACTTGGAAGGTTTGGATCAATGATGAATATGTAATATTCCTATGTGTATTTCTGTAGTAGAACCAACAAGATAAAACACGAGATATTTCCCAACTAATCATTGGAATCAAGCAAACTTTACCTCCTGACAACCAACTAGACAAGGCGCATCAATCCCCCCTAGGGAGCCCCTCTTCTAGTGGATAAAAGTGTGTTTTAGTGCTTATTTATGCTTCAGACTTGCAATTTCCTATAGCCAACGTGAACTAGAAATACTATTGACCCCAAATCCACCAGGGTCTTCTCGAGTAACCTAAGATTTAATCAATTTTTCCTCAAACCCCTAGGGTTTGACTTTTACTTTGAGATGAACCAGAAATAACACCTATACAAAATATGAAATCAACCATAAGGGCTGATGTCACATAAACTTAGGAAGGCATCACCTCCTTTAGGGCTAAAAATTGAGTTTTTTGCAATATTTTCTAACTTTTTTGGATTTTTTCAATATTTTATCTAGGTATGAAGTTTATTGTTGCAATTGAAAATTTTAGAAAACTAGAGTTAAAATAACTAGGACATAAAATAAGTATTTTTAGAATTTTTGCAAAAATATGATTTTCTTAGGATTTTTCACAATACTTAATTTTTGTATTTTTGCAATATATAGTACAACAATTTGATAAAAAGAGATTTCGAGTGAAGATGGGGGAATAAGACCTAAGTCTCTTCCCTTCAAGGCCACCAACGAATCAGGGTTAGCGTTCCTCTCAAGAATTGGCAATCCAATTTTGATGACTTGGGACAAACCAAGAAACCCTAGGTTGTGTTGGTTTTGACCTAATTAGGGAAAAGAGAGATGCCAAAGGCCTAACAAGAGAGACCCTCCAAGAAGGGATGTCTAACTCGTAATATAGTGTTATTATGCATAAAAAACCCTAATTAGCTCTTACGTTGGATGTCTCTAACAATGAAAGACAAGAAAACCAAAGATATTACCACAAAAGAAGGGCAAAGAAGAAGAGAGTAACTCTCTCAGAATTCTTTCCCTTAGACAAGCCTTGCAAGATTTAGTAAAAGCCTCCAAACACCAAAAAAATCTCCACAATGAATCTTTAAGATTCCAAGAAGAGAGGTGTGCACCACTTAGCCAAGATATACAAGAAGAAAAAGATAAAATATTTTATTTGATCCCATGATCTTGTGTTACAAATGAATGAGGAGTGTCATTACTTATATGTGTGACAAGACATGCCTTTTCAAATAAGAAACACCTTTTCACTCCTTTAGGCCAACCTACATAAATTGTCTTAAAATAACTTTAAATGAATTTTTTAGGGTTTGTCACCCACAATCCAGGGACTAAACCTCATGATACATAAAATAATGATAAAAATGACGAAGTGATGCAACATGATGAAACGTTGAGCATGGGAGGAGGGTGGCATGCCCCATCTAACCCCAATGATTTACTTTTTCCCTCAACATGTTCCTCCTTTAGGTGGTGTGGCCTCTTCAAAAGGATGACACCATCATTGATTTGGAATGCTTCATCCAAGAGGAGGGTTAATACATGACAAAAATAGGTCCAAGTGGAAATGAATGAGATGTGCTAAGACAAGTATGACAACCCTTACACATGTAATCACATTTACAAAGCATAAACAAAAGTGTGACTGGGAGCCCCTAAGCCATGTGTCCTAATGGAATCATCCCAAGAAGCACTAGACACCAACCTAGGGAATAAATGCCCACTATGATGGGAGACTTCCACCACATCAAGGGGAAGTCAACAGAGCCATTAAGCCAATACTCCTTTAAATGAACTAAGAGGACCTGCCATGACCAAATCACGGATCTTGAGCCCCACTAGACCAATACTTTTACATAAAACAAGCCCCATCTTGGCCTTTACATTGGAAAAATACCTCTCCTCTAGGGCACACTATAGGGTATATGGAGGGTAACACAATGCAAGAACTTCCATTTGATTATCCGTTATCTTACCTAATCCTCATACGTAGATTGGTTCTTGTTATCCATCGAGGGTGTAAATACCCCCCTACATAATGCATAGTACACTAACCTAAGATGCCATTCCATTCTTAAGCTCCAAAAAAACCAGACTCAAAAAGTTGACTGAACCAAACCAAAAGTCAAAGAGTAAATAAACATAATAGAACCAAAACATATGTCAATGGATAAATCCCAACAAAATTTCCAACCAACCATCATTGTTGCTCAGTGCTTCACTACCCAAGTGCAAACGGGTCCATCCTAGCAAACAATGTAAAAATTTTAAGCGAAATAGGGCTCCCACCTAATTGGTTAAACATCTTAAATGTACCACCCTAGCAATTGGAGAAATACCACCTTCACTACATATTGCCATCAGTTATCAACCATAAATCTCCTCTCAGGTCGATAAATGAGTAAGTGTGCAAGGGGTATGAGAGAGGGATGAATCTTAAAGGTAATCGTCAAAATGAGTCGCTTGTCCTTCGAGGTTTGATGCATGTTATGACTACAATTTATATCCATGGTATTAATTGAATAACAAGGTCACCCCCATTTTGTAGTAAGGTCCCTTTTGCTATGATAGTTGTTGAGTTTGTCATGGTGTCCACTCGGGAGTTGCGAGCTTGGAGTATGTAGTAGAATTCAATAAATTCAAAATAGGTTTCTATCCCTTTGGTTCTAACAAAATTCTTGGAAATTGGAGAAGAGAGACCTATACCTTCTTTTCTCACCTAGCCATTGACAACTAATAAATCACCAAAAATCAAAACCTTCATTGCTGCCATGGCTTGTAAAAGGAGCATTCCTCGATGCAATGCAAGAATTTCCACTTGATTATTCATTATCTTACCTTATCCTCATACATGGGTTGATTCTTGTTATCCATTGAAGTTGTAGATAACCCCTATAGTCATCGCCCCTAATTAGTATTTTCATTAATGAGAAATTTAAAATTTAATTTTAAATCATAGAAGTAAATTAATCAAATATCAAAATATTATTTGTTAAGGTGTCTTTTTACTAAAGCATTTTTCATCAAATTTGGCTTAAAGAAAAAAGGTTCAAGTTTTGTGCCTCAACTAGCTCAAGATAGACTTGAGAAACTTAAATTGTCTTCCCTTCATTAGAAATTTAGATTAAAACTTTATTTGAACAAAACTTAATATGACCTTCACCTTACCTAAGAAATGATTAATAAGATTACAACCTTACTATGCCAAGTGACAAAATATAGCTTGTTATCCTTACTTTCACACACAATCACCAAAGCAAATTGTTATTGGAAAACAAATGGTCACGATTTTCCAATCTTTACATCCAAATTAGCTCCTTCCAAAGCCTAGTTTGCTCAAATTATATGTCGCGTAGTCTAAAAGTTCTACGATTTCAAGCGATTTTTTATTTATTTTTTGGCACGATTTTGAAAAAATCCAACAGAAATTTATAAAAATCTTGGTTACAACTCTCAAACTCTGAAATTTTGGGTGCCCGGGGGTTTTTATGGTTTTGAATCCGTTTTTACCGTCAAAATTGCCTTTAAAACACATAAATTCATATTTTGCAAAATAAAAAACACTGGATTTCGGTGAAAACCCCGTCCGATTCAAATCGTCGAATTTTTAGACAAGTCCATTATATATTTCTCTTTTCCAAAAGTGTGTTTAACATTATGGTTATCCTTAACTCTTAAAAGAGCACAAAAGAGTGTATATAGCAATCTACTACACTTGACGATAGTGCCATAAATCCACTTAGCTAAGGTTATTCTTCAAATGGCATTAGTGTACTATATTGTATGTACTTCCACATATTGAAGTACTAATTATTCATGGTATGAGCAATTACACATTGTTGCTCAACATTGGATTCAATTTGTGTTGTACTTTTTACTAAATTTGGTGTTATAGTACATTCTCCATACTTAGGGTGAAAGGGATTTCCTCCTATGTGTTTATTGATATTATTTATGAGTTTATTTTTTAAGATTGTTGGTAAGGTTTTACCATTTCTCAATGGGAAAGTTGACTAAAATGGCCTTTCAAGTACCCTATAACATCCCGAAAATACCAAAAAAATAAAATAAATTATAATAGCAATAATTATCAGAATTATTTAATGCGGGACAAAATAACTAAATTGAACACTTAACTAAGATAAAATAATCATGATGACATGTCATCAACCTCAAATAAATATAATTGTGATTTCTACATCAACTTCTTTAACGAGAGATCTTTGTATGTCTATGAAAACCAGTACAGTTTATAATTTTGTTTAGGTTCTTGGTTAAAAAATACATGCTTTTACAGTTTGTACTATTTTTTAAAACGTTGATGTAATGCTGACAGTTTGTTTGTTGATAAAAGGGGTCCTATGAGGCACCCCAGAGCTTACTTAGCTACGTTTAGCTAAGGCAATTGAACTTGTTTCCTTGTGCAGACCGCAGGTAAGAAATCTTCAAGACAACATAAAAATTAGAGTACTTGTGTTTTTCATAACATCGTCAAAGTAAAATGTTAAGTACTTCCTTGCGACATTAAAAACTGAAGGTATGGATACAAGAATTCTACTCTTAGCATAGCAATGTTTTACAAAGCTCCTTAATGTTATCAACCCAAGTCGACCAACTTTCTATTGTACTGTTACAATTATCGTCAAGAGATCACTGTCGGCGATATTAATACAATCAATACTATTATTTATTTAAGTGTACAAATTCGAAATTCGTAGGAATTTACACTTTCGAACTATCATTAAAAATGGCGTCTTACAAGATCTTAGACTTATTCTATGTACTGCATTTGGCATTTCAATACACAACCTAAAGAGAAGAAGTAACTATGTATTTGTACCTATCAATTATTTACATAAAGCATAGTATATTACTCTATTATAAGACACCAATATAAAACTTTGGAAATATATAAAATATGCACTATATGTTGCTATTTGATATGAAATGATTTTTACTATCTCAAACTATTAAAACAAAAGCATTAGTATGTAATACAAAAGAAATCATATATATATCATTGACACCATAGGGTATTATCCTATAACATCCACTAAAAGATTATAACGACTTTAATGAGGTCGTGGCTTGAGTGATAGTTTGAAAACTATGTTATAAGTATGAACTCGTGCCTAAGTAATAATGTTAAAATGTAATTGCCCGCATCTCGACGTTAAGGTGATGATATGATGGGCAATAACTTGTGTTTGCATGTTGATAGAGTTACGGTAATGTGAAAATAAATGCACTTCAACATGGAATGGGTGGCAGCAATCCACGTAGCCTAACCTTGTGAAATTTGGATGATAATGTAGTGGAGAGTTCTAGCTAGCAAGGATACCCCATCGTCTCTTCTCCACACTGTACACTGTATCATTCCTTGACATGCAAGGTTGGCAACTTTGATAGTTGTTGGTAATTAATGAGGTATTAATGCGAGGTTTGCTCGGCTTTCCACGTTGCAATGTTGGCTCTTCTCTATCCGTTGATCACTCCAGATCTTGTTCATTGGTTTGAGTAACACTAAACCGTTTTGTTTGTATTGATGGCAAAAGTTTCGGCCTTTCAATGTGTTAATGTAATGAGGCCGACAGGCTGCCAAATTTTTAGGGTGATAGGAGGTGTTCTTCCAGGGTTTCAAACCTGTAACTTATGAGAGTAAACATTTAAGTGTTGCAGGCTTTGGCTTCAAGCCAGAAGGTCGTGATGTCATAGTATGAAGGGTAGGTGAGCATCAACTGTTGAGAGTACTCATTCGTTGGTTCTTTGGCTCTTTTGAAAGGTGATAACACTTGTTGGTTTTTCCTGTGAGTAAGAAGGATTACAGCCGACCTCTGCTTTTCGCCATCGATAGTTGAAAAAGCACTCTCCAGGTAATTTAGTAAGAATTTACTGCAATTTAAAAACGTAGATTTTGCATTCAGTAAAGTGTCACCCGTTTATAACCACTTGCTTGGTGTTTTGGCAGGTTTTCTCTTCACTGGAGGGTTTCTGTGCTACAAAAAGAAAGGAAAGCTTCTACGGCTTCTGGGTAAGCTCCGGTGGTTCTTACCTGCCTCGTAGGTACCTTGATGTGTCTTTCTATGTGCCGAGAAGTGGAAAACTTCAACCTGTAACAGTAATGGCCACAAGCAAGGTTTTAAGCTTGTCTTGTTTTGTTTTGACTTGTACCGAGGGTAAACTTGTCGATCAAATGGGTTACTAAAGGCTATTTGATGCCTGGTTATGTTTAACAATGGACACTTCAAACTTTCGTTTGTTTGCTATAAGTGTTAAGGGTGAAAACCCTATATAGTCTTCGTTATTTATTGATTCTGAACTATGTTTAAAGTTGATGATGGCAGTTCCGAACACTGTGAAACTGTAACCGAAACATGGTGGAAAATTTTGTTTCTAGTTTTAAATGTGAGTCGAGATCTGAGGGTTCTCTTTTGTACTAACAAACTATAGTTCGTTTTTCTAAATAAAAGATTGTTGAGTTTTGCCGAGCCACAATGGTTGTCTTCTGACCGAGGGTTTATAGATGTAAGACTATAAGCATGTGTTTTCGATTTCGTTGTTGGTATAAATGTTTGAAAATTACTGTAGTAGTTTGATCATTTAAACAAATGTGTTGAGAGGGTTTGGCCTCCGCGTTCTAGTTTTGAAGATGAACACTGTAACGGTAATATCTAGATGTGAATGAGTTTTAAGATAGGGTTTATATCCCAGACTTACTCGTTGTGAACAAACTCGAAAATGTATTTGTTTAAACGTTAAGATGTGAGATAAAGTTTATACAAGAGTATGTAAACGTGCCTTCGACTATTGTTTAAATAAATCTGTAAAATATATGGATTCTATAAGATATTTTCTAGGGTTTGCTAAGTCATAAAAGTGATTATCCTTGGAGCGATGTCTACAGTTTGTCTTTGAGAAAGAAATATAATGTGTGAATACAGAACTAGGGTTTCAATGTATTAGGTCTTGATGATACTGAAATAAATAATGGATACATGAAATCGAACAGGAAAAATAGTGAAAAAAATATAGTATGTGTAAAAGATAAGAAAACTGTATATGGAATTATTTTTGCAGCTGTTAAAATATTTGGAAATACTATTTCTTGGAAAGCATTATATATGATTTTTAATTACATTTGTTTGCTAAATTAAATGAATAGAGATACAGAAAAAAGAGACTATAATTTTTCTTTATGAAGTAACACAGAATTCCATATTGCCATTGATACTATATAGTAGAATTTTTCTATGTTAGATTTAGGACAGAAATCTAAACAAAATACTTACTAAAATTATTTTTCTAATCTATGGCAATCTGCCTATCTCTCATTGACACTTTAATTTTCTTCCCTATACTAGAGTGCTATGAAGATAACAACATGGGAAAAATATAGGGATGATTATCTAATCAGATTTTTAACACACTTTATCATTCAAACTTTAAAACATAAATAAAAAATAAATGTTATTACAAAACAGAGTTTTATAATTTTACTAAACAGAAACATTAAACTGTAAACAAAATAGAAAACAATAAAACCTGATTAATATGTAGGGAAACAAACAGCCCAAGGAGCCTATTCCACCCAACCGATTCCTGAAGACAGCCAAGTATTTTCCTTAGGACCCCCAAGCCTGTTCACTGAACCACCAGGAGGAAGAAACTTAGAAGCTTAGGACCTCAACTTGTAGTAGTAATAGTTATCCAGTCTTAAAGACTTAGCAGTCAAAGGGACCTGCACCAGCACCTCTGGTTCTCCTTCTTAGAATAATTTGCAGACTTACAATGCACTCACATAGCCTCCCTATTCGAATCTCTCAGTCATCACTTGATGCACATGAGGAATATTTCTGCAGAAAATATTGTGTAAGAGCTGCCTGCTCAATTCGAATTTGCCTTATGTAGGCTACCTAGGCCTTTCAGTTGTTAACTGGTCATTAAATGAGCTGCCTGCTCACTCCCTCCACCTGGGGGATAATGCCACATTTCTAGGGGTAGTTGTCCCATAACCAATAGCTAGTGGTGAAGTGCAATTGCTGCCATCTGTCCCATGCCTTCTAACAGCTTCCATTCCTCCTAGTGGGTCAGTGAACACTCATTTAACAGCTCCCTTGGGTGTTTGTCTCCTACTTTAATTTATTAAATAATAATAATCAGTAATTACATTCATCCTTGACCAACCTTGGTCATAATTTCAAAACTTTGAAATTAAAATTTAACATAAAGTATTTTGCCAATAAAATAATATTTTCAGAATTTGGGTAGGTGACATACCCACACTAGATGTTTTTGTAAGACTTGAAAAGTATGTTACATATGATGAGATTAAAGCAACAATAAAGTAAGTAGTCTCATTTACTCCCTTAAAAGGAAGACAATTGAAAATGATTGGTTAGAACCTTATTGTATCAATATATTCAATTGGAGTTAGAAGACAATTGAAAATGATTGGTTAGACAAAGGACCTTGTTGTATCAATATATTTCATTGGAGCTAGTTAGTATATTGCAAATTTGTTACACATTTTATTCATTTCTTTTCTACTCCCACTATGCCTTAGTTGTGATATTGATTATAGCTTGTTTATCATTGTAGATCAAGCATATCTTGTGTGCCAGTAGGCTTAGCTATGAGTCATAATTTTATGAAATTAGTGTCATGGTATGACAATGAACGGGGATACATGTGAGAATTAAAGCAAGTGTATATTTAATGGATTTCATAGTTTTCAATAGCATTACTACAATGTTTGTGATATTTATTTGGTCTCTCTTTATTTTAGGTTTTGTACTTCATACGTGGTAGATCGAATTGGAAATAATTATTATAAATCTTTATATTTGACTTCACTTTTGATAGATGATTTGGAGTTGGTGATAACGACACACAGAGAATTATTTGCTTTCAAATAAAAACAAAGAACTTGCATAGATGATATCATTGAAGGTAAAGAAATGTGGGCATTCCATGACATTGGTGCATGGATAAGAATGCGTTATAAATTTTGGAAAATATAATGGAGGATATATATGGATGGTTGTGTATTTATTTGGGGTTTGTATAATGTGGATTTAGTATGTAGTTTGAACTAATGAAAAGGAAAGCTTTTGGTTTTCATGTGAATTAGCAATCATAATCGTAAAATAATATATATATAGAATTTTATGATTATGTTTGATTTTGTTAGTTTTAAATATAGTAATATTTAATAGTTATGTGGATGAGAACATTAATAATTAATAGTTGAGTAGACCATAACAAGAATATGTGGACAAGAACATTAATGATCGTATTTAATAGTTGAGTAGATCATAACAAAAATGTTAGTTGTATTGTTTATATCGTTTTGTTTTTGTATCGGAACTTTTGGAAGTTGATCTTGAATTTAAACTTGCTTTTGTGAAAAGGATGGATTACACAAACTGTTTTTCTTATATGTGACTGGTTGTGTTTGTTAAAGGTAGGAATGTTAAAGTCAAAAAGTTAACATGGTTAGGAATTGTAACCAAAAGATAAACACTTGGTGGTGGAACCTAAAAGTGAATAAGGTTTGGATTTGGGAGAGATGGTGGGGAAATCAAAGAATGTGCCCATTAGCTTCAAGAGTTTAAGTGGTGGATATAGCTTCTTAGTTTAGGTGATATATGTATATTGTATTAATAAAAAATGATTAATTTAAGTGATGGATATAGCCTCATAGTTTAGGTGATATATACATAATGTGTTAATGTAAAAGGATTGGGTTTTAGAATTTGAATTTAAAAAAAAAAGATGGTTGTGTTTTGAATATGAGTGAATTTATATCTGACACATGAATTGTAGTGATAAGGAAGGTTTTATTTTATATTAAGGAAATTTAACATAGAATAAAAAATGTTTTATTTTATATTAAGAAAGTTAACCTAAATTAGAAAGCATCAATTATATAAACAAAAATGTACTTAGCCTTGATTTTGCATGATGGAAAATATTTTATTTTAAATAAATATAAATCAGATCGGAAAAAGCTACAGCCTTTAAATCATGACTTATGCAAGCAAAGAAAAATATATTATGTTATAGTCACGCTGAATATTATATACACTAGTTGGTTAGATGACAAAGTGAACAAAATCATATAATATATTTCTAAAATTACACTTACACAATTATGTATGAAGTAATGATCTTGGATTATTTTTTATAAAATTGTGTTGAAATAGAAAAATAAATAAATTAATGCAATTGAGTTTTGTAGTAATAATGATATAATAGTTTTTTTTAAATAAAATTATGTTGAAATGTTAAAATTGGTTTAGATAAAAATATTTGTTATAATTAAAATGAGACACATTACATTTTAAAACAAATTAATATTATTTTGGATTGAAATTTTGAAATTAACAATAAATATGATCTTCACTTGAAAAATTGTTTTTATTATAAAAAGTAGGAGTTTTTATATTAAAAGAGGAGGGATTAATCCCCTCAAATATACACTAAAAAATGGCCTCATGCCTCTGAACAATAATCCTTTCCATTCATCAAAATACCAATACTACAAAGTTTTTAGACCTTGGCCATATCTAGAACTCATATACTGGAAGCTATAATATCTAACATACTGTTGTCACAAAAATTGACACTAAGAACACATAATTAGACATCAAGATTACCCCAGGGGACCTAGCTTTCATTCTACAACTATGGAGGGAGGGAGGAGGATCCTTCAGCCACTTATTTTTCATTCAACTTATGTTGTAGGGTGACCAGGGCCACTTCAATATTTGATACATGATCCTCCAGGGCTTCCTTCCTTGCTTGTTGAAGCTTCAATTCTACTCCCATAATTGTCGGTTGATAGTTTGTGTCACCTCTTTCCACCAAATGGGCCCGCTCCTCAGATTCCTTCCATTGCTCCACATGTTTGTCAAATGCATGCAGATCATCAACATAATTCATAATTAGTATTTTTTTAACAAGAATGGATGGCATTTCCATTGATATATTAAACATTGCAATTGAACCGGTCAACAAATTGATACAACATGTCTTAAAGGATTAAAAAAATATCAAATCCACCAACCTTATTAATAGACCTTCACCTATAAACTGGACATTCTTTTGACTATCCTCTTGCAACATATATTATTGACAACTATATATTCTAATAAACTATCCACATAGAAAAATGACATGAAAAAACATAATGAAAACATGTCTTAATCAAGAGAATCCATTCCTATAATTGTGGGCTTTGTTCATTTCTTCCTCTTCAACCTCCTATTGCACAAGTGTTGCCTTATTTGTCAGTTCCTCTTCATGCTCCTCTAGTGCCTATTGAAGTGTAATATCCTCCATGAATGCTTCCTTGACTAAACCTATAGAATTTGAAGGCCTATCCACCGTAAATTATGAACTTCTAACATAAATCAATATCATATTGGATTGCATATCAATGTTTGTATCCAATTCCTTCATTCTTTTGTTTTGGGACTCTATTCTCATTTCCAAATCCTTGTACCTTTCCATTTGAACATCAATTTGATTGCATGCGGTATTGAGTGAAAGGGTATAAGTTCTGGAACCTAGTGTTGAGGAAGGCAATTAATGATATTCTAGATGTGATCTTTAGAGAAATTGGAGGAACTTCCAACGATGAAGAGGTTAAATGAGAAAAACTATAAAAGAAAGAGTTTGAGATGAACAACAAAAGTCTGGATTTAGGTAATTCGATTGAATCTGATGAAGAGGTGAAATGTTAGGGTTAATCTTGACTCGAGATTGAGTCAAAGGTGGTTTAGGTCTCAAGCGTTTTTTGGGCACATGGTATAGTCGCAGATATTGGCCCAAGGTATTACATGTAATGAAGCCTATAAAAGGATTGACACACTCCATTGTAACATGTCCTAGAGGTGAGTGGGTGAGCTCACTTGGCCTGTTGGCCGGTTTTAGCCAAGGTAATAAAGATATTCATTGGAGTGTTCATTGGCTAGTTTTTTCCCTTCCAAGGTAAATTTCTTGTGATCAATGTTGCTATGGTTATGATTTTTATTATTTTTCTCTCATTATATGTGCATGCTTGTCTAAATCCTAACAACTGGTATTAGAGCCTAGTATGATGTATTGTCATTGCTAAGAAAGTGTATGTAGATGAGACTATTTGGAGGTACATATGCAAAATGGGGCTATGTTGAAAGATCCCTTGGTTGTCGGATCTATACTAAGAGACTTATGCAAATTGTAATCTGAATGAGAGCACCAAATTGGCGTGGGTGTTGAGTGTTGTGTTGGTGCAGCTGCAAGGTTTTAAAAAGGAGTCACCTATGGTTACCAGGTTAGATAGCAACCTAGCCATTAAGAAATACAATGAACGTGATAAACATCTCTAGAGAGATCGAGAAAGAGACTGATACTAGGATCGATACTGTGAATGCTATCGAGAAAAAGAAAAGAGAATTGGTAGGATAGCCAAGTCAAAATCGATGGAGATCTGTAAGGCGAAGAGGCATATCAAGATTCTAAGCCTGCGGGTCTCGACTGTCAAGAAGCAGCATGGAGATTCTCATTTGTTGTGCATAGAGTCTGTGGAGTTCCAATAAAGGAGAAACCATTCATGTTGATTGGAGATGCATGGGTGAAGAAGCTATCTCGTGGTATGTGGGTGGTGTGAAGGTAAAATAAACCCTAATCGCAAGAGGGTCTATGCGTGTGAGTTGTGGCAATGCTAGACAGTCAAATTCTTTTCTAAAGATAAAAAATGGTGCATCCCATTCGAAACATAGTGGGAACAGTTTTGAGATGTTAGGTTCAAGTCACATCATGACACCCGCGGACGCAGCAGCAGAGGTAAGGCCTTAGTGGAGGATCAACTATTGAATTTGTTAAACAATAATGGAAAATTTGGTCGTATGCAGAGAGCCTGAGATATGAAGGTTTTTCAAGAGAGACTGTGGCTAAGATGATATATTCTTGGAGATGATATTTTGAGGAGCGTTGGTGCTCAAGCCATTAACATCAGGCCATGTTGCACATGGTCTTGGTGAAGCTACATTCCATTACAAAGAAGAGTCGCAGATTGTAAAGGCTGACGTTTGGTTGTTGCAGAGGAAGAGGCATCCAAGTGTGGTGGAGTTGCAGGTGATGCAGAATTGTTTTCTATTGACAAGTCGCAGAGGAGAATGCATGCTTAGAAGCCGAGTCAAAGCAGGTGCATGAGTCCAAGATTGGGGCCAAGAGCCTTGGGTATGTTTCATAAAAATAAAAATTAAAGTATTGATGTATGCAATTCTTGTCATGAATGTGCTTGAGAACATCATTTGAGAGCACTGGGCATAGAAGAACCCCAATTGACACTGATCTCAAGTCCGAGTGTCTTGCTTTTTTTTTTATGGTACCAGAAAATCTATTGATGCAACCGTTGATGATAAATTGGATTTGTTTAAAGCATGCAAGTAGATGCCCTACTATGAAGAATTGGGTGAGCAACATGAGAGATCGACTCAGGGTCATCAAGTGGAAGGAAGAATGGTCAAGAATTTTCTTTCTTTGCATATGCGATGGTTCATGGGTTTATGAATCATGGTGAATGATGAGCAAAAAAGAAAGCATGGAAAAGCAAGAGTATGAAGCAATGGATAATGATGGTGTAGTCACTATGAAGAAACAAAAATATATATTATGGAGCAATTTGTATGTAAAAGGGAATGTGGATACAAGACCTAGTAAGGCATGCATACCCTTGGTAACTCACCTGTAAGTCGGGAGATAGACCTAGGTGATAGGGGGTGTATGTGAGATCCCCAAATCAAACTTAAAAGGGGGATTGTAAGGGTTAATATTGACTCGAGAATGAGTTAAAAGTGGTTTAGGTCTCAAGTGTTGGAAATCTTATTAATACTGAGAGGGGGGGTGAATTAGTATTATGCACAATTACGAACAATTTTAACTTTTACCAAATTCAAATTGTATTTATATTGTGCATTCAACACATGCATGAATAGAGAACACAAATATTTGATGTGGAAACGCAATTGGAAGAAAACCACTGAATGCTTTCTTATATAATAAAGATTACATTCATGGGAAGCACCAACTTCCAAGATTCTCCAGCACCGACTAGAAGGAGGCTCCAACCCCCTAATTATAGGCTACAAATTGAAGGACACACCAACTCCCTGATTTACCAGCACCAACTAGAAGGATTCACCAACCCCTGAATTTACAGGCTCCAACCTGAAGGAATCAATGACTCCCTATTCCTTGCCTTGTCATGTCACCCTGATATGACTGTAGAAGATTCGTCTTTGTTCTAATATTGATATATGAACTCTTCAGATTTACTGCAATACTTTTCTTGAGGGAACCTACTATATACACTATTCTTCGTAGCTTATGTGATGTATCACCATTTCATCACACACTTCACTTTACTGCTTCAATATCACACACTAGTTCTCATAACCTTCTGCAATCTCTCCAATATCGCACACTGGTTCTCATAACCTTCTGCAATATGCACGTTGTTTCAACATATTGTTCTATTTATGCGCATCTGCATAATCAACGTATACTATGCATCATATGTTGTGCTGATGTTCAGTACTTGTGAATCTGCAAACTCAACTGATATTGTGCATCGTCTACTATACTATTGTTTTGTTATTGTGTATCTGTCTTAGATAAACCACATCCTCCTGCACATCATCTGTTATGCTACTGTTCGGATCTTGCCCATCTATCTCAAATAAACGGTGACCTCCTGCATACCATCTGCGATACTGCCTTTATGTTTTCATGCACTTGGCCCATATACTATATCATCCTGTGCATTATCTGTTGTGTTGCTTTCCTATCCTTGTGCATCTGGCTCTTTGCTAGATTTAGTTGTTCTAGTTCAATGAGCCATTGATAAACCAATAATTTGAAGCTTGCCAATCAAAATACTACCACTTGTTCATCTTCAAGCTTACTTCCACTCTCCAACTCCACTTCTTATTTTTACCCGTCTTGTGCAGACCATGTGTCCACAAGTTGATCGTAGCATCCCTTCTTCCTTTCTTCACAGTCAAGTTGACTTATGCATCCACTACTTTTCTTGACTCTGCGCAACTAAGTTATCATGCCTTGTAGGTCTTGCACACATTTGGTCCTTATCATAGAGGGACTTGCGCACTTGGGAACCACTACCCGTTGGACCTAGCGCCATTGAAGTACCATCGCTTGATGGGTCTTGCGCACTTGACTTGTCCAACCACCTCTTTCTTCCAAGACTCTTGCGTGCTTTCGATACTTGTATACTTCTTCCATTTGGTGGATCTTGCGCACTTCCGAGACTTGTATGCTTACATCTCTTGGTGGGTATTGCACACTTCCGAAACTTGTCCAACCACTTCTTGACATCACCTTTGAAGTACCACAACTAGATGGATCTTGCGCACATGTACTTTAAGCAAGTTGTTATGTGCTTCTTCAAACTGGATTCCATATACTTCTTCAAACTTGCTTTTATGTACTTCTTCAAACTGGATTTCATTTATTTCTTCGAACTGGCAAAAGGATATTAAGTCTTTTGTTGACATCATTTGACATCAATGACAACCAAAGTTCAACAAAATCCCCCTTTGGCATTGATGTAGACACCTTATGAAGTTGTGCTCCTCCTGATCCTGAATGCATATGTTCTATTTGTACACAAAATAGTACTCCCCTTGTGTTCTTTCCAATTTGAACTTCTGCTCTTCTGTGCAACCTCCTATTACTACTTCTATGTTGTCTTTCATTTCTACACAGGATGCATGCTTCACGGTATTTCCCCACCTTTGACATCAATGGAAAAAAGGTGCTTTCCATGCACACTTTCAAGTTCTCTTTTCTTCAGTTTTGTGTTGGCCTTCATGCAACTGCTTCGATTACTCCCCCTGTCTTTGTGCTTTATTCCCTGGGTAGAGCTCAGTCGCCTTGCAACTTGTACCTTTGTCATTGTATATGTAGTTGTCTTAGTTAAAGATATGTTCCCCTTGTACAGTTGCCAATTTTTTAACTTGATCTTATGTTCCTGTCACATATCACTCTATCTGCCTTTATGCTTCTTTGTTTATCTTCCTATCGCACTTAGTGTGCGCACTACAGAGTTCCTTCTGCTTTTTTGGCCTCTTTTCGAGGATCTCATCATGTTGTGGAATTGGAACAATACCTAGTTTTTGTATGATATATTTATGTTGGAACATTTAAAAACCCATTCCATACTTAGGATATATTTAATTAATCATCTAGATTAATTTTCCTAGGTGTAGACTAGGTAAATTGGCCTAGTTTTGTCTTTTAGTGGACCACTTGCTATCCTAAATCACTAAAACGAATTTGGATAGATTTTGGATAAGATTTCCTTAGATTCCGTCTGATTTTATTCTATTCTTGAATTAGAAAGACACTTTCCTGATTTAGACAGCTTTATCCTATTTTTTTTTACTTCCTAGTGGATAAGGTAAAGCTAGTTAACTTGGAAACTCTCTCCACTTGGCCATTTCAACCTCCACCTCTTTCTTCTCTCCAAAAGTCATCATTACTTTCCATTTACATCACTCATAAGCTTCCATACCTTATTCATCCAATTCGTGAGCCTTTAGACTGTTTGGAAAGTGCTTTTGACACCTAGGGGTTTTTTTGCCTTTAGTAAGCCTTACTTTTTTGTGATTTACAACTTGCCTTTAAGGCATTCTATTTTCTCTCTTGAATATGTATTATATATTGTAAACATATTGATGAATAATATACGGTGATTTTTTCTCAAGATATCTTCTCTATTCTTCTTCTCTCATTCTCACAAATATTCCAGGTGAAGTTGTCATATTGAATCTAGATCTAGGCAATCTAAAATCTCACATGGTATCAGTGCTAGACTGATTCATAACAATTTCCAGAGTGTTTTTTGCAGGATATTGCCATCACTCGGAGTGCACCAACATGGATCAAACTCAAACTAAAGCTATGATTCTCACTCCTTTCAACTACTTTGACTGGAAGGCGCATATGATCATCCAGCTTCGAAGTAAAGGACTTTATAGAGTCACTATGGGGCTTGAAACTGAGCTAGGAGATGTTGAACTAAAATCCAAATGGTTCAATAGGCTTGATGAAGCTTACGGTTTTCTTTGTCTCTCTGTATCTCCATATCTTCTATTCCATATTGACACTCTAACCACTCCAAATCAAGTATGGACAAAGCTAGAGTTTCTTTTTGGAAAGCAAGATGAGCTCTGAGGTCATCTATTGGAGATTGAGATGATCTCACTTATTCCAAGAAATTTTGATTCAATGGAAGAATTCATCTCAAGATTCAAGAACCTAGTGCTTCAACTCAAGCAGTGTGGCATAGATAAGAAGGATGAGCATTTAATCCTTACTATTCTTTCAAAACTGAGCTCTGAATACTCAGTGTTTGTGTCTACATTTCATACCGCAAAACTTGCAGTTCCCAATTGGAAGATGTCAACCTTGGATGCATTCATTGACTCACTCACTAAGGAGAAGGGCAAGCTAGTTCAAATGAGGGCTCTAACTCCCTCCAAGGATCTTTCACTTGTTGCTCACAGAGCAAAGAGTTCCAAGAATGTTACATCCAAAGGAAAACAAAAGATGTTGTCAAATGAAGAGGAATCTGATGAAGATTCCAAAGCCAAGAATATGAAGAATAAGAAGGACAAGCCCAAGTGTTCTTATTGTTGCAAAGGTACCCATCCTGAGAATTCTTGCTCCAAGAAGAAATTGGACATCATGGCCAAGATGCTTGAAGAACATAACATTGATGTTCCTGATTTTGCAAGAAAAGAACAAGAATAGTGTCTCCAAGCTACTCATAAAGGTAATAATGTTTATGCTTTGAGTGCTATAGAAAAACTCTTTCTTATGTCTCTGATTTTGATTCACATTCTGATATATCAGAATCTGAATCCTTCACCTCTTCCTTGGTATAATCTCCAGTCAGTACACCAAAGTCTTCTCCCAAACCTAGTCATTGTTCACTAGTTTTTGACTTGTCTTCTGAAAGGTCCTTCCACCTCCATTCAAATCTTTCATATTCTGATTTTGAAGATGATATACAGGTCATGACACCTTCCACACCATTTTCCCAACCATTGGATGCACAAAAGACCCTACAACCCCCAAGTTCTCCAGTTAAGAAACCGCACAATTCCATGGTTTCCTACATTGTGTCACTTGTCTCTGTTGCTCTTATGTCTACCATATCTTTCATTGGTTGGACAGACATGTCTTTGGCCATAATTGGAATGTTGTTTCACATGTTTGGACCTGATCCCATCACTCATGGTTCAAATATCAAGTCCTCAAACCCTCTAGAATCGCTTAGCTATAAGGGTGATATAGTTGCCTACTCTTTTCCTACTGAAATCATATCTGATCATGGAGACACTACACCCTTGTTGTTTGTTGCTCCATATGACTCATATTATGATATTTCAGATCTGCATGATATCCTTTACAATATCAAAAAGTTTCTACATCATTTTGAGAAGAAGGTACAAAGTTTGATTCACCGCATTGCAGCTGCACAAGAAGTTGATTCTGTTGAGTCCATTGATGCTCTTTGGGAAGGATTTTGCACAGATATTTTTTCCATCATTGATTATGTATCCATATCAGATCATATATGTTATAACAACAAGAATCATTCATATGATGCTCCTCCATCATCAAATGATGAGTTCCATGGAGCCTCTACACATGGTTTTTGCCTACACCACATTGATTCATTGATGCATGATCATGGCATCCACAACCTCTTCATCAAGTCTATTACTCAGAAGTAGTACATTCAACTCCTCCAAATGAAGAATAAGACAATATGAAGACATTCAGACATGTCCATTTTTGAGGGAGGGTTTTGTTCCCATGAGGTTTTCTCGGTTTCCTTGTTGTACATGGACTAATAATTTTTTGTATTGGGGTGACCATAAGCCTTGTTGCTTGGGCCCTATATTTATGATATTTATGATATTCACCACATAAAGTCAGGCTTAAGGGGGGGTTTTGGAACATTTAAAAACCCATTCCATACTTAGGATATGTTTAATTAATCATCTAGATTAATTTTCCTAGGTGTAGACTAGGTAAATTGGCCTAGTTTTGTCTTTTAGTGGACCACTTGCTATCCTAAATCAGTAAAACAAATTTAGATAGATTCTGGATAAGATTTCATTGGATTCTGTTTGATTTTATTCTATTCCTGAATTAGAAATACACTTTCCTGATTGAGATAGCTTTATCCTTTTTTTTTTTTACTTCCTAGTGGATAAGGTAAAGCTAGTTGACTTGGAAACTCTCTCCACTTGGCCAATTCGACCCCCACCTCTTTATTCTCTCCAAAAGTCATCATTACATTCCATTTACATCACTCATGAGTTGTCATACCATATTCAGCCAATTCGTGAGCCCTTAGAATGTTTTGGAAAGTCCTTTTGACACCTAGGGGGTTTTTTGCCTTTAGTAAGCCTTACTTTTTTGTGCTTTACAACTTGCCTTTAAGGAATTCTATTTTCTCTCTTGAGGATGTATTATATATTGTAAACATATTGATGAATAATATACAGTGAATTTTTCTCAAGATATCTTCTCTATTCTACTTCTCTCATTCTCAAAAATATTCCAGGTGAAGTTGTCATATTGAATCTAGATCTAGGCAATCTAAAATCTCACAATTTAAACTTGTTTCTTGGGAGTGGTTTTGTAAATATGTCCACAACTTTTTCTTTGGGGTCAACATATTCTAGTCTGACAGTATTTTCAGTGACCTATTCTCTCACAAAATGATATTTGATAGGAATATGTGTAGTTTTGCAGTGCATGAAAGGATTTTTTGAAATGCTAACCGTGCTTGTGTTGTCACATAAAATTGGTATGGGTTGATCAAGTTTCACTTGGACATCCTTTAGGGTTTTTTTCATCCACAATACTTGCGCACAATAGGATTCTACTGCGACATATTCAACTTCTGTTGTAGATAGTGCTATTGATGGTTGTCTTTTGCTAATCCAAGATACCAGGAACTTTCCTAGGAAGAATGCAGCTTCGCTTGTGCTTCTTATATCAACAACACTACCTTCCCAATCTGCATTAGTATATGCTACTAGTTTCGTATCATTATTTTTTGGATACCATAAGACAAAGTTTAAGGTCCCTTTCAAATATATGAAAATCATTTTTAACACTTTGACATGTGTTAGGCTTAGGCATTACTTGAAATCTTGCAACCAATCCCATAGCCTGCATTATATCTGGTCTTCAGGTCGTTACATATAATAAGCTACCAATCATTGATCTATAGAGTTTTTTATCTACTTCCTTTGCTTCATCCTCTTTACTTAATTTGCAACAAGTGACCATGGGTGTACATACTGGTTTGCAATCCTCCAAATTGAATTTCTTTAACGTTTATTTCACATATTTGGTTTGATAAATGAAGATATCGTTATCAAGTTGAGATATCTGGAGTCTGAGAAAGAAAGACAGTTCTCTGAGCATAGACATTTCGAACTCCTTTTGCATGTCCTTAGAAAATTTTTGACTCATACTGTCATCATTGATTCGAAAAATGATATCATCTACATATACTTCAACAACAATAATCTTTTCATGCTCAATTTTTATGTAAAGTTTATTGTCTACACTACCCCTTTTGAAGCCATGTTGTTGCAGATACTTGTCAGTCTTGAATACCAAGCTATGGTTGCTTGCTTGAGTCCATACAAATATTTATTCAGTTTACAAACATAGTCTTTATTATCTGAAAGAGAGAACCCTTCAGGCCATTCTATGTACACTTCTTCTTCTAGATATCCATTTAAAAATGTTGACTTTACATCCATTTGATATACAATGATGTTTTCATAACAAGTATAGACCAATACTAGCCTAATTGCTTCCACTCGTGCTACAGGAGAGAAAGTTTCTTCAAAATATATTCCTTCAATCTGTGCATATCCCTTGCATACCAACCTTGCGTTATTTATGACTACCTGTCCTTCTTCATTAAGTTTGTTCTGGAATACCCGTTTGTTCTGGAATACCCATTTGGTGCCAATAAAATTTTCATCCTTGAGTCTTGGAACAAGTTCCTAGGTCTGATTCTTTTTGTTACACCCAAAATCTACTCATCATAATATTTAGTGTATACACCCCTGAAGATACCTGGACTAAGTAATCATCCTGGGAGGATTTGTACCCAATTGTGCTAGGTTTTGAAGGGTTGTCACAGGTTGCACACTAGCAACATGTGACCTCGCATCTTGCTCCATTGTAGGGTGCGACAAGGTCAGTTAATGGAAAAAAATAGCTTATTCGAGATCCTTCTCGAAACTTGCTCATTTAGGGGCTTATCCCTAACCTCTAGGGGAGCTGGTACTCGACTCCTGACTCTTTGGGAGGATCCCCTATCTCTCTCCTACCATCTCTCAACATATCCTATCCATACCCTATCCACTTAGCCCTATATAAGCGAAGATCACTCCCATCCCAAAGGGAGGAAGCCTATGGTATCTACATGCTGGTGAAATTACTCTTAGAACACGGCCTCCATTCACCTATTGGAGAACTCATACTTCCTTGGAAGGACGTGGCAATTGGCTTGGTTGGAGAAGGGCTACTACGTTAAGTCTTGGTTGTAGATCTATATCTCTATCATGTACTCCTCTGTTTACAGTAATACAAATGCTTTCCACCAATATTGTTCATGTGTGTAATGATATTGAGTAGTTTACCTGCTTATTTGTTTACTTAGATCTCTTATTGTATAGATCTCTTTTACTAGTTTCTCTTGTTTCTTTGTCTTGACAGGTCTTGCAGCTTGGATCTGACGACCGTGAGACGTGGAGCAGCTTTCAGGAGAAAGGATTGCTAATTAAAAAGTGAGACATCTAGTACTCAATCTTTAAGTAGATCTAGGAGATGTATTTGTAGTATGTTCTATGTGTTCTAGACTCACATTGAGCTAGGGAGATCCTGCTCGCGTCCGCTCAAGTGGATTGTCCGACAACAAATATGGCGACCATACTGGGGACATTTACCAACCTATGGGCATCATGTTGGGAAGGAACCCATCAATGGGCCTTAACCTATGAGCATAGTTCCCTTTCTATGTCAAGCTCGTTAAAAAATGAAATAGGTTCCCGTGAGGAGAGTTATAATCTTGTGTCAAGCTCGTTAAAAAATGAAACATATCATTTCCCTTTGAGTCGAATCTCCTCGTAGACTTAGTACCTGAACCTTCTTTTCACCCACCTATACCCTTAGGTGAATGAAATGAAGCTTGGGGGCATGTATTCAACCTATGGAAGTTACGTTGAAGTCAACTCGATCGCCTCTCCACACCACATTGGAGCTAAGTCACTTACTTCTAGCAATCATGCTGGGGGCATGCACCAACCTTTGGATCAAGTACCATAATCCATACTTGGCGTATATCGAAGGGTGTATCACATACTTGACATGTATATCGGAAGGTCTCTTGCCGAATGGTTGTGCATTAGATAGCACCACTGCGGATTTGAGCTCCCACGTACCTTGCGTATATTGAGAGACACCACTAGGATTCATGAAACCAATTGAGTTAACCATTTGGCCGTCTTGGCAAAGCAATACACCGAGAACAGCACTCGGGGATATTAGCATGCACATACTGTCCAGGTAATCGGATATGCAGGCAAGGGTACAGTCCCAATCCTCCTTGTCGCGTCATATTGTTGGACCCTGCAGTATATAGCGGTTTGCGATGCCTTGATAATCCTGTGAGGTTCCAGACTTTGAATCCACTCCTATTCACATAGTTTGCTTGTTTCTTTTAGACTTGAATAGTGTTTGATTTGTGTGGTACTTTAGAGACTCTTAGGAAGCTAAATATGGAAGACTTTTCCAGGACTACCAACCAAGAGGCCCCTTTCCAGGGTATACCATTTGTTATTCCCCCTTGTGGAATTGTTGGTCCTCCCTTTATGGCTACGTTGAGTCTTTCCTGGATTGACGATAGGATTACCAGTATGGTTATTCTCCAATCCAGTTACACCAAGTGCACCAATTGTGTCGAACCTAGGTCCTTCACCACATGAGCATCAATCTCATGATGACCCTTCTCCTTCTCCGTTGAAATTTGAATCGGCTTCCATCTCTTCCTCTTATCCTACTGAAAAATCTAATGTTAGTAAGAAGGTGGGTGTGAAGAAGAAGAAAGAGAAGATTAAGAAGAAGAAGGTTAAGAAAGAGACCAAGCGTCAACCATCTGCTTCTGATGGTACTCATTCTATGAGAACACCTCGTAATCCAAATTTCCCTTGCAAACTTTGCAAGGGTGATCACCTTCTCAAAAGTTGTCCCGGTCTTTCCCGTGTGTCAGAAGTGTGGTCTAAAAACCCCAAACCGCTTGTATCGTCAACCTCTGACCATCATGTTGATGATACTCCCTCAACCAATGACCCTTTGGTGAAGGGTCGAAAGAGTAGAGCTGCAGACCCTTGCTGGATATGCAAGGGAATGCATTGTACTTACCTTTGTCCAAGCATGGATGAAGCTTCACGATGGTTGGAAGATATTACTAGTTCTCAACAGGTGCTTCCAACAAGTGATAGTAAGTTGTCCCTCGACCCCCCGCTGGTTGACCAAGTGGTGAATTCAGTTTCATCTGCAATTGATCCCACTCTTCCTTCCAAGAGTGAAGTGATCGAGTCGCTGTCATCTCCACTTGATCCCGCTCTTTCATTGGAGAAAGTCCATATTGAAGCAGTCACCATGACACAATCTTTGTCTCATTCTTATCTTCCAAGTGAGAGTGAATTGGAAACCGCTGATGTTTTCCTAGTCAGTTCAGAATGTCCTAGGAAAGGGGAAACCCTGTCTATTTCTACAGGACCCCCTCCAAGTATTGAGGTTATTTCCTTTGATTGGAATGGTCTAATAGAATCTCGTCTTTCTTCGAGTATTCCTTTTCAAATATCTGTAGGAGTTTCCGATAAAGAAATATTTCGTACGATAGTTGATGAGGGAGCTTCTGTTAGTATTTTATCCTCAACTGCTTGGAAAGCCATAGGTTCGCCTCAGCTTGTACCAGTAACTAACCAGATTTTGGCCTTTAATCGAAGGCCTACCGGACCTTTAGGGATTCTCCCGCAGTTACCTATCACGTTGATAGGTAAAACTGTTTATGTTGATGTCATGGTTGTCCAAAGTCCTTTAGATTTCAATCTACTCCTTGGACGTGATTATGTCTATGCTATGAAAGCCGTCGTGTCCACACTCTTTCGAGTGATGTATTTTCCCTATGATGGGAGGATTGTGACCATTGATCAGCTTTCCTATGTGACACCCACTCATCATATGACTCCTAGTCATCAGACTTCCCTGAATGTTCCACATGTTTTAGTGGTTTCTTCCTCATAAGGATGGGGGTACGAGCACGGTTTACGTTATGTTTCAAGCTCGTTAAAAAATGAAACTTAACACTCTAGCATAGTTTCCCTTTGGTTTCAAGCTTGCGTAAAAATGAAACCAATCCACTAGAGCATAGTTTTATTCTATTTTCAAGCTCGTTAAAAAATGAGATAGACCCCTCTAAGCATAGTTTACCTTTGGTTTCAAGCTTGCATAAAAATGAAACCATCCCTTCGAGCATAGTTTTATTCCATTTCAAGCTTGTTAAAAAATAAGATGGGCCCCCTCAAGCATAGTTATTGTCTATTTCAAGCTTGTGTAAAAATGAAATAGATCTCCCTCCCATCAGTTCGAGTCTCTCGCTAGAGTTAGAACTTGAGCCTTCATTTCATCTGATTCTCATTTCCCCCCCTTGGTGAACATTTTCATATTAGTATCCAGGTTGGTAGTTGGGTTAGCAAGCATCATTTTTAGATGAAATGAAGCTTGGGGGGCATACCACATGTCATACCGTCCGCAATCATGTTGAGGGAACACTACCATGTTAAGCCACTAGAAATCATGCTGGGGGAATTTACCAACCTCTGGACATCATGTTGGGAAGGAACCCATCAATGGGCCTTAACCTATGAGCATAGTTCCCTTTCTATGTCAAACTCGTTAAAAAATGAAATAGGTTCCCATGAGCAGAGTTCTAATCTTGTTTCAAGCTCGTTAAAAAATGAAACATATCCTTTCCCTTTGAGTCGAGTCTCCTCGTAGACTTAGTACCTGAATCTTCTTTTCACCCACCTATACCCTTAAGCGAATGAAATGAAGCTTGGGGGCATGTATTCAACCTCTGGAAGTTACGTTGAATTCAACTCGATCGCCTCTCCACACCACGTTGGAGATAAGTCACTTACTTCTAGCAATCATGCTGGGGGCATGCACCAACCTTTGGATTTCATGACGGGAAGAAATCCACCATTGGGAACATTTTCGAGCATACTTTCCTTTTTTAGGTTTCGAGCTCATTAAACCATGAAAATTATCCCGAGCATACTTTCCTTTTTTAGGTTTCGAGCTCATTAAACCATGAAAATTATCCCGAGCATAGTTCATTTTTCTGTTACAAGCTCGTTAAAAAATGAAACAGACATCATGAGCATTCTTTCAACATATCTTCGAGCTCGTTAAAAATAGTAAGATAGTATTTGAACTTACTTTTTTACTTTTTTTGTGCTTTGGTTGAAACATGAAAAGTGGTTTGAGCTTACTTTTTCACTTTTTTCAGGCTCTGGTTGAAACATGAAAAGTGGTTTGAGCTTAGTTTTTACTTTTTCGTGCTCTGGTTCAAACATGAAAAAGATTCCGAGTGATTTTGATACCATTCTCGTGCTCGTTAAAAATTTGAGTTAAAAAGGTGTGTCTAACGAGTATAGGTTTATCACTTTATCTAGCCTCGCTAGACTATTTACGGAAAATGAACTGTGCCGAGTTTACTTTTTCCTTTGTCGTACTCGGTCATCAACCATGACAAAGTTGTTCATGGAGTCCTTTTAAGCTCTTTTCTGACTCCCTAAATAGGAAAAGATTGCCAAGCGAACTTGATGCGTTTACGCTTGTAAAATAATTTGAATGGTCATCTTCCTAGTGATAGTTTACCCATTTTTCGGACTAGGATGCACTAATTACGAAAAAGGTATACTCCAGCCAATCATGACTAGAAGAGTCCTCTCCCACATTGTTTTACCATTTTTCAAGCGATGAGGCCAACTTTACGAAAAATTACCGTTGGAGTCTTCTTTAGTTCTTTTCAGACTCTCTAAACATGAAATGATGACCAAGTTTACCTTTTATGGACTCGTTAAATTCTTACATTGAAGGGCCCGTCATGGGACGAACCCCTCCTATCCCAGGTTCAAAAAATATTTGGGATTGGACTCATCTATGAGATGAGCTATACCGAGCATCTGGTTACCCTCATCAAGCTCGTAAAAAATACATGAGGCACTCATCATTCATGATGGGGAAAAAGGAAAATGTTTGTGTTACACACCTTATTAGTGGCAGTATGTAGTCGTTCTTGAACATGGCACTCATTTGCATTTGCATACAACACTTGGATCATCCATTTGTCCTCGAGTTTTACTTATTTCCTGAGTATTATTACTCCTTTGAGTCATTCAAAGAAAAGCTTCCATCATCAGTCGCTTTGAGAATTTGTGTCGCACTCGTCATGTCAATACTGCCAAGTCATGCCATGCCCATGTTCAAGAATATGTCTATCATTTATCATTTCTAGTTAGTACACCCACCATCACATCGGTCTACTCTGAGTCAGTCTTGCATGTTACTGTACCATCCAATCTACTCTATACATTTTTGTCGTGTTTCGTGTCGATTGATGGGGGATTCATCATGGCCCTCCTTCGACGGATTCATCCTTGTCGACTTCAACACATCATCCGAGGATTGAATCTAGAAACCAATCACATACCTTGGCCCTGCATGCCTCAATGGCAGGTTACCTTGCTTTCATCATGAGTTTACATCATTGACTCTTGATTGAAAGATTTCATCTTGCGTTCGACTTCAAATCATTTATTCACGCTTGATGATATGTACTATGATACCTTGGGAATCATTGACATCAATGGTGATCTCCCTCGC
The DNA here is from genome assembly GCA_027924585.1 of Larix kaempferi. Classification (NCBI taxonomy): domain Eukaryota; kingdom Viridiplantae; phylum Streptophyta; class Pinopsida; order Pinales; family Pinaceae; genus Larix; species Larix kaempferi. Next base: position 6,644,455 of record BSBM01000938.1, read on the forward strand.
ACTGGTTAACGGTTTACATCAATGGCCGGTAATCAAGTGGTTTTTACCATGTTCGACGTCAAGACATTTGTAATCACATGGATAGATTCGTATCATTGGGGGTTCAGCTTGAAGACCCTGGGGAGTCATATTTTACCCAGGTTGCGATGGATTTTGTATTTGAGTTATATTACATGGATCCACTTTTGTATTGGTCGTGGCTGTGTTATCACCTCATCATGGATCTACGCTTGTGTCTAGTAGCCATTGTTGTTTGGTTTTTCAACCAAGCATGTGCAAAGATGCACCTATTAACTAGTAATAGCAGTCTCGAATGAAAAACAAATAACAATAAACTGAATCTAATCTAACATTAACATGTATAAGAAAAATAAAGAACTTGATTGATAACAATAAGCAAATAAGACAAGAGATTTAAAAGAATTTGTTTTTGTATTACCTCAAATGGTGAGGATGATGATTGTTGAGCAACTCCAAGGTTGAGAAGCTCCAATGTCCAATGGTCTCTTCTTCTCCAAAGCTTCAATGGGATTCTTCAAACTCGAAATGGGAGGCAATGGCTCTCAAAGGTAATTTGGCAGCAGAAGGATAGGATGAAATATGGATGGAAAGTGAGGAGCCCCTATCACCTTTTTATAGTTTTTGGTGATGGGGAATACCATTATGGTTTTGAGGAAACCACTGGTATTAACCAACATGGTTTAGGTCTCTTTTTCCCTCTTTTTCTTTTTTTGAATATTTTGAATATTTTTATTCCCTTTTAATATTTTTGGGGAATTTTGGACCCTTTTTGAGGGTTTTTTGAGGAAAAATACACATTTTGAGGGGAAAAAATGGGTATTATGGTCTTTTTAGTGACCTTTTGAAGGCTTTAGAGGCTCAAATGGTGGAAAAAGTGGACAAATGGGTCATGTGAATAAGGGAATGAGCTAGTGAGCACTTTTTGGGTGTTAACAGATTGTCCCTGATGTGTGAGGGCAAGAGCTCATCGTATGGCCGATAGACATCATAGTTCTTTTGTCTTTTTTTCTGGGGTTTGGAGAAGAGAAGAGACCGATTGGAGACTGGAACAACGGCCCCTTTGAAGCTACAAAAACTATAAAAATACATGGCCTCAAAATGAATGAGGAACAATCTCTGATAATGGACGAGGCAGGCATACCCATGCTCATATCAAGACATATACATAACAATTAGGCCCACAAAGGGGGACCTGAAAAAATACATAAAAATATGCTGGTACATCATAATGGTCAAGAGGGGACACAATGCTGGGACATACTCATGGTCATACCATGACTGATCTGAATAACTGATACACTGGAAAAAAGGCAACAACCATTCTGAATAAGGTATTAGAAGGGTTGTTGAACTGCTGAAACTGAAGGTGTCCAACATCTGTAGGGACTCAATGAATGTGAGTCAACTTCTGAGGAGTATATGTGACTGTATACTTGAGGGAGTATAAACTGCGGTACATCTAAAAATTGTCGCTGAGCGCAACCCGAATATCCATAGGAAAATGAAACTGGTTGTTTCCTCAATTAGGCTCTCCACTGTGGTAGAGTCAGGTGATATCCGGGGTATTCAATAAAACTGAAAGGACCGATACCCTGTAGGAGTCTCAATGATGCGATCAAGGTGTTGAAGTTGAGCATGTGAGAAACAATCATTTGGAGAGGCACTGAGGACTCCTTTCGAAACGATCTGTAGGCACTCATCATAAATGGTGATGAGTCCAAGGCACAGGGACCTCTGGGTCTATCCTCTGGAATAGATTTGGTTGGTGTCGAAAGAGGGAGACCAGCAACTACCAAGGCAATGATGTTTCCTTGATAGGAGTGCAAGGTGCACAACTGATATGTGATAGTACCGGTGGTAGGACTGACATACTATGGGGATGGGGAATGACTTGGGTCATAGAATGGGTAGACTCAAACTTCCTTTGTTCAGAGCATGATGACATGGCTGACCTGGCAGCATAGGGAACTGATTTTTAGGAGTGGGAATCATAGCTTAGGGGTATGTATTGCAGATTTGAGTGATTTGGGGGGGTCCAGCTGATGGTTGCTGTAGGGGGAGTATCGGGGTGACACACTACAGAATACTCTGAACAAAGGAGACCAAAATGGGGAAGATGCCGTATAGGTAGACATGATCTGTTGTGGCGCCGAGAAGCACCATTGGGTCCTTTGTAGTTTTAATGAGCTCCAAGAAGGGATAAAAGTGTGCTCTGAAATGGTACTATCCTGTGGATTTGTGCGAGCCCAGGACTATTCATGCTCGTAAGTGCTTTCATTTTTAAGGAGTCTGAAAACTATAAGAAGACTCTCTAGTGGTAGTGGAGTACCGTCCTGTGGATTTATACGAGCCCAAGACGGTGATTTCTTGTGGTTTCTTTCATTTTTAGAGAGTCTGAAAGCGGTGAGTAGACTCCATTGGTGTTCTTTTTCGTAAGTTAGTCTCCAAGGCCCGAAAAAGCATAAAATGATGCAAATGGAGAACTCTTCTAGCTGATATGACTAGAGTATTCATTTTTCGTAATTAGTCTACAAGGTTCGGAAAATGGGTAAACTTATACCAGGTAGACGCCCTTTCAAATACTTTTAGCGAGCATAAAGGAAGCAAGGTTGCTCGGCGATCTTTTCATTGTTTTAGGAGTTAGAAAAGAGCTTAACAGAAACTCCCTAAGTGCCTTTTTCGTAAAGGAATTGCTCGGCCCGAAAAAGGAATAAATATATACCGAACAAAAAGGTATTGGTGAGGTCTAGGAATGATCTCGAGCATCATCACGAGCACGGAAAATTGAATCCGGTGACATAAAGATCATCAAAAATGGGCAACGCCCGATGTGGCACACGAACCAAGGCGATGAGTGGCAGTTTGAAAAAATGCCCGAAAATTATGGGGGTGAGGGCGAGAAATGGTCTCAAGCATCATCACGGGCATGGAAAATTGAATCTGGTGACATAAAGATCATAAAAAATGGGCAACAACCGATGTGGCACGCGAACCAAGGCGATGAGTGGCATTTTGAAAAAATGCCCAAAAATTATGGGGGTGAGAGTGAGAAATGGTCTCAAGCATCATCACGAGCACAAAAAATTGAATCCAACGACATAAAGATCGTAAAAAACGGGAAACGACCGATGTGGCATGCAAATCGAGGTGCCGTGGGGCATGGAAAGAATGCCCAAAAGTTTTTTGTGAGAGTGAGAAATGATCTCAAGCATCATCACGGGCACGAAAATATGAATCTGGGGTGCAAATGGTATGAAAAACGGAGGTCATAAGGACTCCGGAATGGTCAAAGGAAATAACTAGGTTAAAAAATGGCTACAAATAAAGGTGAGCCCACCAAGCCAAGGATGCAATGGTGGGGAGAAATGATGACCTGCGGAGGAAGAATACTAGGTGTACCAAATCAAATCAAATATACAAGTGATATGTGACCTCAAAAATGGGTGAGATCACGCATGTGAAAAAGTGAGTAGGGTTAATGACCTGCCCCCATGCTATGTGCATGGGGTTTATGATTGTGGATCACATATGTGTTGGTTTGAACAATGGGGTCATTGAAATAATTAGATAGATGTGATGGGGAAGGTTCAAAATGATTGATCATGCCCCCTATCCTAGGGTCGAGGTAATCTATTATGCCCCCTAACTCAGAGGTGTCAATGTGGTGCAGATGTTGTCTCAGAGAGGGATCAATAGGGCATTGAGAAACTGTAGGCAGGGGGGGTATACCATGAGGCTGTGGGCCGTGGTGGCATACTGAAGTGATGATATGATGATGGAGGATTCCTCTTGTGCGGTGGATGCCCCCAATATCTCCAACGAGAATAACGATGATGATGAGTAGGCAAGGTTTTGGGCCTTCCCCCATGCTGTGGACATGTGGTTTCCTCTTTGATTTGAAAAGGTTGAATATGCGGTTCGTAGGGATCAATGGAAGGGGTCGACCGGACAAAGGGGTCTCCATTGGAAACCATGTAAATTGTGTTAATATCTTCTGAGGAGGAAGATGGTGGGGGATGAATTTCCTCAATGAGAGGAGGGGATATCTCTAGGTCGGCATTATTCAATTCGTATAGTGCTGCTCTGTAATCTGGGAGATCGGGGCAGTGATGTGAATAATGGCCGTAGATTCCGCATATTGCACAAGGATGGTTTGTGCGCAATGATTTATCACGAGGTTGAGGTGGTAATTCTAATTTGACGACTGGAACGTTGGTGTCATCATCCAACATATTCATGTGTTCTTGAAGTGCTGGTAGTTGTGGACATAGGTGAGTAGCGTGGCCAATATCGTCACACAAGGAGAACTTAGGGGGCACATGGGTTGGGGGATTCTTAGCTAATTTGGGCGTCGCTGGGGGGGTGCGAGTTGTGAGTGCAGTGTTGTAGGTTGGTGGACCTCTGCCCCCAGTGTTGCGGGATTGAGGGGGGACATAACTAGATGTCGATGTAGTGCCCCCTGTTGGAATTGATCGGTTTTGGGGGTTCGAACCACCAAGTGGTGGGCGATTTTGGGGGTTTGGTATTCCAGGTGGTGGATGGTTCGACATATTCATAGGTTGTACTAGTTGTAGGACAATGGTTGGAGTCGTTGGGGGAGTTGGGGCAGGTAAGTACCATACAGGTATTCCAAACATTAAACCTGGAAGGTTGAGTGTAGCCATTACTGGCGTGCTGACAACTCCTGAAAATGGAAACAGGAATGGGATTGTGTGAATCGGTGTCGTTTCGATATGACTAGGCACGATGGGTGCTTGTGGCGGTGGTTGGGGCTTTTGAGGATGTTGTTGTTTGTTGTGTGATAGGGTACACAAATTGGATACTGCAGTTACCTGAAGAGGGGGTGGGATTGACGGGAAAGAGATGGTCATGGGAGTATCCGAATATATCTCGGGTCCTATTGATGAGACGAATGATGTTGGTGCACTAAGAAGGGGTTGTTCGATCATGGGAAGAACATTTTCTGGTGCTGCAGGAGCATTGGGATCATAGTATGTAATCTGGTCGATTTTAATTACGCGTCCTTCATGGGGAAACATCATGATGTGGAAAACTGAAGAAGCGATAGCTTTCATTTTATACATGTAGCTTCGTCCCAGAAGGAGATTGTAATCAAGTTGGGCGTTAATGACCTCTATATCTATGAGAACCAATTTGCCCCTAAGTTGTATGGGTACGTTCACGAGCAAACCTTGAGGTTGAGCTACATGGCCTTCGTAAGCTCGCAATGTGGTAGTTGACGGTTGTAGTGTTGGGGATCCAAGTTTCTGCCATACGAAAGTGGACATAACGCAAGTGGAGGCCCCTTCATCGTTTATGCAGTGATGAATGACAAGGTTGCGAATGGAGACGGAAACTTGAAAAGCTAGAGATGAAGGCATGCGAGATTCAACTTGTTCTAAGTCGAAAGCCATCATGTTAGAGTCATTAGGATCTATGGCACCGATGATAGATAACAACAACTTTCTCTGTGCAGGACAATTTTTCAAGATTTCGAGAGCGGACATAGCGGCGGGGAACTGAGCTAAATCCTCTACAATGTTATAGTTGGAAGCTGCACGAGCGTTCAGGTTATTGTTAATTCATCTCAAGGGGAAACGAGGTGCTTTGGGACCTCCGTTCATGGGCATATTGGGTATGCGAATGTTGATGTATATGTAACTCCGGAATGTATTTCATCTGTATATTATATTTATATTTATTGTACCCTTATAAGAGATGTGTTATTCCTCTATAAGGAAGTGTCGTCATGTGGATTGACAAGTGTCGCAAGTGTGTGTACTTGCCGATGGGTTATTAGACCACCTTATGGGGTCGGCCCTAATTAATATATAATATAATGTGGATGTACTCAAGTAGACAAGTCAGCCCCAGTAGGTCACTGGGCAAAAAGGTGAGTATAAATAGAGATAGGAGATCTCTATTTTACTCACTCGGAAAAGTATCTATCTCTCTCTCTGGAAAGTGGCGCACTAGTGAGGAGGAGGAGGATCATCTGCTAGGAGACTATCTCTGTATTATTTGGTTGTATTTTGGTTGAGCCATTGCTCTCTCTATCTCTGAGGAAGTTGTGGGGTTTTTCACCTTAGGGTTTTCCCCACGGAAACTCTGTGTCTCTTGTCTCTATGCTTTTGATTCTTATGATGCTTGTGATGCTTGTCATATTGTGATTGTCATGCATTGATATACTGTAGATGTTATTCTCTCAGCAAAGATTCTATAGTATTGTGATTTAATACTGAAAATTCAACATGGTATCAGAGCTTAACTGAGAAGAAGACATTTTGCAGTGACGGAAGCTTGTATTGCTTGTTTATTGGGTTTCTCTCCACATATTTTTGAAATTCAGTATAGTAGATTGGATCTACTCATCAAGGCGCATCTTTCTGTCCAATCAGATTTCAGTTCCGAGCATTTTCAGTTTTGGCCCTAAAAATTAGGGTTTCCACAAAAATAGGAATTTCTGGAAACTGAAGGTACAGCTGGAAGCTCCTTGCAAAAAATCGAAGGTTTGAGCTTTGGATCGAGATTTTTGGCTGGGTAGATCTCCGGGAAACTCAAACCCTAATTCAGGGCTCTCCCCAGTGAACCCGGGAGGACAAAAAGGCAATTTTGAAGGACAAGACTTTGCTGATCTCAAATTTTAAATGTACTAGGCTGATCAGCTCTCCAAGGCGCATCTTTCTATCCTTTCGGAATTTTGAAATTCACATTTTGAATTTTTAGGGTTTCTCTGACAAACCCTAATCCGGGACCAGATCCAGTTTTCAGCACTTCAAGTGGTAAGTTCTAAATCTTTTCTATTTCCATTTGAAGTACTCTTAAAGATGTCTCTTCACACCAAGCTTGAGGATAATCTTGAAGGGGCTGATAACTTCCGAGCCTGGAAGTATAGGATTGGGCTAATCCTGGAAGAGAATGAGTTGGACTCATATGTGAAAGAAGACATCCCTATCCCAGAGGATGAAGAGGCCAAGGTATTGCACAAGAAGAACTTGGTCAAGGCAAAGAGAATCATTGCTGATTCTATCAAAGACCATCTCATACCCCATGTGTCTTCTCTCAAGACACCCAAAGAGATGTTTGAATCTTTGACCAAGCTATTTGAAGGAAAGAACATAAATCGGAAGATGACCCTGCGGAACCAATTGAAAGCAGTAAAGTTTCAGAATGGGGAAACCATTCAATCCTACTTTTCAAGGGTCTCTCAGATCAAGGAACAATTAGAAGCAGTAGATGAAATGGTGGAGAATGGTGAAGTGGTGATGACCACTCTAAATGGCCTACCCAGGTCATGGGATTCCTTTATTCAAGGAATTTGTGCAAGGAAGAAGTTGATCTCCTTCAGTATACTTCGGGAAGAATGTTCTCAAGAAGAAGCTAGGCTTATAGCTCGTGAGGAAAAGATGGGAGGTGAAGATCAAGCTCTTGCAGCTCACACCAAAAGAAGCAAAACCAAGAAGGATCACCCTCACCCCAAAAGATTCCATCAAAAGAATAAGAAGGACCTAAGATGCTTCACATGCAATGAGAAGGGTCACTTTGCTTCAGATTGTCCCAAGAACAAAAGGGATAATAAGAACAACTCCAGTAAGAAGAAGAAAGGTAGCAAAAGAAGGTTTCATGCCCATGCTGCCGAAGATGATGAACCTCCAAAGAAGAAGGCTAGGGCAGAAAGTAGTAGTGATGATGACTCATCAAGTGAAGAAGAATATGTTCTAATTTCCGCTCTTACAGGTACCATCTCCCATGGATGTAATGATTGGTTGATTGATAGTGGGGCTTCCAAACACATGACTGGGTTCAAGGAATCATTTGTGAACCTTTCTGAACATGAATCACCCCATAAGGTGAAACTTGGGGATGATTATCAATATCCAATCAAAGGAAGTGGTGAAGCCTCTTACAACTTAGATTCTGGAAAATCTATGAAGATGAAGGAAGTTCTCTATGTACCTGGGCTCAAGAAGAACTTACTCTCCATCTCTGCTCTAGATGCAAAAGGTATGAGGGTTGCATTTGTTGATGGCCAAGTACTAATGTGGCCAAAGGGAAAGACTATAGATGATGCAGTAGTGATTGGAGAGCAAGAGGGAGGCTTGTATAAATTAAAGGGTCAACCTGAACATGCCATGGTACATGAATCCATGGAGCCAAGTGAACTTTGGCATAGGATACTTGCTCACATGCACTATAGAGCACTTCCAATTGCAAGCAAGGCTGTAGAAGGTCTTCCTGAAATCAAGACCAAACATGAAGGGGTTTGCAAAGGATGTGCAAAAGTTAAGAACACTAAGAAGGCTTTCCCAAGCAGTGAAAGCAAGGCAAAAGACATCCTGGAAACCATCCACTCAGATGTATGTGGCCCCATGTCATCCAGTTCCCTAAGTGGGTATGTTTACTATGTATCATTTATTGATGACTTCTCCAGGAAGACTTGGGTATACTTCTTGAAGGGCAAAGATGAGGTGTTTGATAAATTCAAGGAATTCAAAAACTTGATGGAAAATCAAACTGACAAGAAAATCAAAACATTCAGATCTGACAATGGTGGAGAATTCACCTCAAATGACTTCAAGAAGCTTTGTAGTGATTCAGGGATTAAGAGGGAGTTGACTGCTCCATATAATCCTCAACAGAATGGAGTTGCAGAAAGGAAGAACAGAACTATCATGGAAGCAGCAAGGGCAATGTTGCATGACCAGGATCTTCCTATGCATCTTTGGGCAGAAGCAGCTAGAACAGCTGTATATGTGCAGAATAGAACACCCCACAAGATATTGGACAACAAGACACCAGAAGAAGTCTTTTCTGGTAAGAAACCTGAAGTCAGCCATCTCAGAATATTTGGTTGTCCAGTATACACTCATGTCCCAAAGGAGAAGAGGACTAAACTAGATCCTTCAGGAAAGAAGGGCATCTTTGTGGGTTATAGTGAAAGCTCGAAGGCTTACAGAATATATTTTCCAGGGTTCAAGAAGATTGATGTCAGCAGGGATGTAACATTTGATGAAAATTCAGCATTCATCAAATCAAGAAAGGCACCTATTGAAGATTATGAAGAACCTAAGGAAACAAGATTTCAAGACACTACCATGACTGATGCAGTTCCAGAAACTGCTCGTGAGTTTGAAGATCCACAAGAACCTGTAGATCCACCTCGTGAGGATAACTCTCACAAGAGGAAACCTGTATGGGCTAGAGAGCTCATTCATGATGCAGAAAGATTTGGCATTCCAGAAGAAGAACACAGAGCAAAGAAGAGAACCAGATCACACACCAGTTATGTTGCTTTACTCTGTGACATCATGAACAAAGAGCCTTCCAGTTATGAAGAGGCAGCAGAAAAGAAAGAATGGAAGGATGCTATGGTTGAGGAATATCAATCAATTATGAAGAATGATGTTTGGGATGTTGTCCCAAGACCTAAAGGGAAGTCTGTTGTGACTTCCAAGTGGATCTACAAAATCAAGCATGCTGCAGATGGCAGTGTGGAAAAATATAAAGCAAGATTCGTAGCTCGTGGTTTCTCTCAGAAGGAAGGAATAGACTATGAAGAAACCTTTGCACCTGTAGCCAGATATACTTCCATCAGAACAGTACTTGCCTTGGCCGCAGCAATGAAATGGAAGATACACCAGATGGATGTCAAGACTGCTTTCCTGAACGGTGTAGTAGAAGAAGAAGTATATGTGGAACAGCCACTCGGCTTTGAAATACATGACAGGGAATCTTATGTATGCAGATTGAAGAAAGCCTTGTATGGCTTGAAGCAAGCTCCCAGAACCTGGTATGGTAGGATGGACAGTTTCCTATCTAGTTTGGGCTTTACCAAGAGTAAAGCGGATTCCAACCTTTACTACAAGGTTGAGGAAGGGAATCCTGTAATTCTACTACTATATGTGGATGACCTATTTGTGACAGGAGATGACAGAATGATTGCAGATACCAAGAGGAAGCTTGCAGCTGAATTTGATATGAAAGATTTGGGAATGATGCACTATTTCCTAGGTATGGAGGTGTGGCAGAATGCAGGTGGGATCTTCCTTGGTCAAGGGAAGTACACAGTAGATATTCTGAAGAGATTTGGGATGATGGATTGCAAAGCCATGGCCACACCTATGGCATCGAATCTGAAGCTTCTTTGTGATGCTTCATCTGAGCCAGTTGATGTTTCTATGTATCGTCAGATTATTGGGTCCTTGATGTACCTGACGAACACGAGACCAGATATTTGCTTTGCTGTGAACACATTGAGCCAGTTCCTGACGGATCCGAGGAGTGTTCACCTAGTTGCTGTAAAGCATGTTCTGAGGTACCTGAAGGGTACAGTGGATTATGGGCTCAGATATGAGGCAAATCAAAAGTTTAACCTACAGGGTTATGTTGATTCAGATTGGGATGGCAGTGCTGCAGATAGGAAGAGCACATCTGGGTGTTGCTTCAGTATGGGATCAGGTGTGATCTCTTGGTTTAGCAGGAAGCAGTCCTGCGTAGCACTGAGTACAGCTGAGGCAGAGTATGTTGCAGCCTGTTCAGCTAGTTGTGAGGCAGTATGGCTACGGAAGCTACTGTCTGAGTTATTTGATCTCCCGTTGGAGGCTACTGGTATCTTCTGTGATAACCAGAGTTGTGTAAAGCTGTCCGAGAACCCAGTGTTTCATGACAGGTCGAAACACATAGAGATCAAATATCACTATATCAGGGATATGGTGCAGAGAGGAGCTGTGAAGCTCCTGTATGTTGCGACGGACGAGCAGATTGCAGATGTGCTGACGAAGCCACTAGCCAGGGTGAAGTTCGAGTACTTCAGAGAGAGGCTTGGCGTTATTCAGATCGAGGACACTTCGAGGAAGAAGTGACGGACACATTTGCTGAAGCCATTCCAAGCATGTTGGAAGGAGGATCCTTCACATGGCTGTGGATGTAAGCGCTGGATGATGAGCATCAGGATGATGTTCTAGTTTCTGCTTGATATGATCAGTTGGATCATTTTATGTATGTATGTACGCATCATGTTGGATGCTGGATATGATCAGTTGGATCATTTTATGTATGTATGTACGCATCATGTTGGATGCTGGATATGATCAGTTGGATCATTTTATGTATGTATGTACGCATCATGTTGGATGCAGGATATGATCAGTTGGATCATGTGTATGTATTGTTTATGCATCATGTTGGATGCTTGGACCATGTATCTGTATATGTATCAGGTGGATACATTGTATGATCAGGTGGATCATGTATGGTGATATGTATCATGTATTTGTATTTGTATCAGGTGGATACATTGATGATCAGGAGGATCATGTATGATGATATGTATCAGGTAGATACTTGGTATGCATCAGGTAGATGCATTGATGATCAGGAGGATCATGTATGATGATATGTATCAGGTAGATACTTGGTATGCATCAGATAGATGCTTTGATGATCAGGAGGATCATGTATGATGATATGTATCAGGTAGATACTTGGTATGCATCAGGTAGATGCATTGATGATCAGGAGGATCATGTATGATGATATGTATCAGGTAGATACTTGGTATGCATCAGATAGATGCTTTGATGATAAGGAGGATCATGTATGATGATATGTATCATATATTTGTATCAGGTGGATACATTGATGATCAGGAGGATCATGTATGATACTTGGTATGCATCAGGAAGATGCATTGATGATCAGGTAGATCATGCAGCAGGATGTTGCAGTGATGATTAGGATGATCATAGATGACGAGCTTCAGGATGTTGCTCCAGATGACATGCAGCAGGATGTTGTATTGATGATCAGGACGATCATGGATGACGAGCTTCAGGATGTTGCTCCAGATGACATGCAGCAGGATGTTGCATTGATGATCAGGACGATCATGGATGACGAGCTTCAGGATGTTGCTCCAGATGACTTGCAGCAGGACGTTGCAGTGATTATGATCAGGACGATCATGAGTACATCAGGATGATGTATGGTGAGTATCAGGTTGATACTCTGTGGCCGTGGATCAGGTTGTGCAGATGAGCATGTCTGGGAGATCCTATAGGTCGGAGTTGTGTACCCGTAACAGCCTGGGATGCTCTTTCGAGACATTGCTCTGGGAGGACATGTAATTTGTGCCCTGGGAGATATTAGGTCGGAGTTGTGTACCCGTAACATCCTGAGATGCTCTTGCGAGGTTTTGTCCTATGGCATGTAATTTGGGCCCTGGGAGATTTCAGGTCGGAGTTGTGTACCCGTAACATCCTGAGATGCTCTTGCGAGGTTTTGCCATGACCACATGTAATTTGTGCCCTAGGAGATCTCAGGTCGGAGTTGTGTACCCGTAACATCCTGAGATGCTCTTGCTAGGTTTTGTGGTGGACCACATGTAATTTGTTCCCTGGGAGATCTTAGGTCGGAGTTGTGTACCCGTAACATCCTAAGATGCTCTTTCGAGGTTTTGTGGTGGGGTCACATGTAATAGCGCCCTGGGAGATCCTACAGGTTGGAGTTGTGTACCCATAATATCCTGGGATGCTCTTTCGAGGTTTTGTGACGCACGTAATAAGTCCTGAGGATTCCACAGTATGGCCAGTGATGACGAAGACCTGCAGGTGGTGGGCCTACATCCAGTATGAAAAAGGACTGGCTCTGTAGAACTTCCTATGACGAGTAGAGACAGAGATTGGATGAGATAGCAGCAGCAGTGACGATGATGATGACGATGCATCGATGACGATGATCCAGAGAAGAAGACTTGTCTAGCAGATCTGTGTCGAGAAATACCTTCCTAGTTAAGAGGGAGTGTTGATGTATATGTAACTTCGGAATGTATTTCATCTGTATATTATATTTATATTTATTGTACCCTTATAAGAGATGTGTTATTCCTCTATAAGGAAGTGTCGTCATGTGGATTGACAAGTGTCGCAAGTGTGTGTACTTGCCGATGGGTTATTAGACCACCTTATGGGGTCGGCCCTAATTAATATATAATATAATGTGGATGTACTCAAGTAGACAAGTCGGCCCCAGTAGGTCACTGGGCAAAAAGGTGAGTATAAATAGAGATAGGAGATCTCTATTTTACTCACTCGGAAAAGTATCTATCTCTCTCTCTGGAAAGTGGCGCACTAGTGAGGAGGAGGAGGATCATCTGCTAGGAGACTATCTCTGTATTATTTGGTTGTATTTTGGTTGAGCCATTGCTCTCTCTATCTCTGAGGAAGTTGTGGGGTTTTTCACCTTAGGGTTTTCCCCACGGAAACTCTGTGTCTCTTGTCTCTATGCTTTTGATTCTTATGATGCTTGTGATGCTTGTCATATTGTGATTGTCATGCATTGATATACTGTAGATGTTATTCTCTCAGCAAAGATTCTATAGTATTGTGATTTAATACTGAAAATTCAACAGCGAAGTGGTTGATCGGTTGGGAGAGTACTCGACGATGGGTCAGTAGGTGTGGCCTCAGGGGCGGATCCGTACTGATTTCAACGGGTTTGAAGATTGACATCATTAGCAAATGGTGAGTGTTGGACTCTGCATGTTGGTAATCGGCGGCTGCATAGGTAATTTGCTACTGTGGTGCAGCGGATCCTCGAGGGGGATCATTCGGATGAGTGTTTACCGTGCCTTGGTTTGGTAAGGGATTTTGCAATATCATGGGTTGTTGATGAGGAGGAGGTGCTGGCTGTGTAGCATGTCCTTGCCGTTGGTCGTCGTCGGTCCAGAGTTGACGCTTTCGATCTAAATGGGGACAATTGTGTGTGTAATGGTCATAGACTCCACATATGGAACATGGATGGTTTGTTCTCAAGTTATTATTTTTAGCCTGTTTCGGTGGATGGTCATGGTTTTGGTTGGGGGGAGCAACATTATTATTGTTTGGAGGATTAAGTGGTGGTGCACCTTGGTTATGTTGCTGGTTGTTTCCACGGTTACGCCCTCTTCCACGATTTTGTTGACCTCCTTGGTTACGCTGGTTGTTTTGGTTTGGAGGTTGGTTTTGCTGTACGTAAACATGCCCTTGGGCAGTAGGTGGGTTTTGAGTTCATGCAGGCTCTGGAGCAGGTTGTGGTGGGTAGTAAACAGGAGGGTCCTAAGGTGGTCCTGGTGTTTGTTGTGGTTGTGGGTAACCTTGAGCTGCTGGAAGTGTTAGAGCAAGAGGTGTTTCCTGTTGGGGGTAATAAGCCACTTGGGCTTGTGGCTAGACTGGAGTCTAGTGGGCCTGTTGGTTATAGTATGAAGGTGGTTCATAGGCTGATGGTGCTTTCCCGTAACACTGTGGTGGACATGAGGGTCCATGAGTGTGGTGGGTGTGTATTACTGGAGCATACGAAGTTGTAGCTCCAGAATGAGATGTAGCCCTAGAAATTTCTAGGGCGTTGTTTGTACTCATCATGGTAAAAGGTTTGTTTTGCGCCGTAACCTGGATGATAATACCGTCGGCGGCATGGAATGCCCCTGGCGCGTCATGGCGAGATGGATCGCCGCGCGGGGTGTCAGGTAAAATAGTGTATAGATGTCCTGACTAGGCGGATATGAGGTCGAATTGTTGAGATTTTAAGATGGCTTCTTCTTCCGACTGGGGTCATTCAGAAGCTACATCTTTGACTATGAGGGGAAGGAGTGATTTGGGGAACCAGTCCAAAAATATTCGATCATCAAGTTTTATCTTGCAGAGGCTACGATGCTTACGCCACTCATGGATATGATTAGTGATGTGTGTAGCGGTGTTCTGTCTAAAAGACAAAAGTATTTCCACTCCTACATCATATCGTATAGGTAGTTGAAAGAACTGAAGGAACGTTGAGGTGAGGGATGTAAAAGTGAGGTGTGTCCCATGTGGCTGCGCAATGTACCACTTGGCTACAGAGCCAGTGAAAGTTCTTTGTAAAAGTCTCAGTCTAATGGAATCATCTACTATGGAGTTAGAGGAACACCATAGGTGAAACGACATGATGTGGTTTTGGGGATCTTCCCTAGCTTTTCCTTCAAATTTTGGTATATCTGAGGGAAGCTTTGTGGGCATGGGTGGCCACGTAGGGTTGTGTCTAATAGGGTCTTTGGTTAACCTTGCCAGGTCTGGTAAGTTTATACTAGCCATGTATGGCAGACTGGTAGATGGGTGTGGCATGGACACCGGGGCATAACTATTAATGGTAGCATTATGAAGTGGTCCAGTGCCCCCTAAGGGTATCCTAGGTGTGAAAGGGATGTTTCCTCCAGCTGATGTGGTGTAGGAGGGGCCTGCGCTCCCAAGTGCAACATGGGTTGTAGATGGGTTAGGGATGGTTCCTGTCATCCCTAGGGTCTGGGTAGTGGTAATGAGAGGGGGGGTGACCCCCATGTTGAGCATACCTAAAATAGGTGGTGGTCCTGTGTTGGGCATGCCTAGAGGGGGTGTGGCCCCTATGTTAGGCATGCCTAAGGGGGGTGTGGCTACCATGGTTGTCATGGTAGTAGTGAGTTTTTTTGATGTAGCTCCAATAGCACTGGTGAAAAGGGGGTCATATTGTGATCCGACCATGGAGTTAGTTGGTGATGTCTCGGTAGGGTGTTCAGATTCAGCCTCAGAATCAGATGTGAAATGAGGTGAGTCAGAATCGGATGATTGGGTTCTATCCCGATGACGTGTGGAGTCAAGGGATAACACTCTACGTCTATGACGTGTAGATTCAAGTGTGCCGAACTGAGGGGGTTCACCCTGAAAACGGCGGGATCGTCTTAAGTTCTCAATGGTGAGATATGTATAGAAATGCCAATGGATGGTGGTGAGATAAAAAAACTCAAGACCCTAATGCCACAATGTGTGCAGGAGGGGAGTGTGAAAAAATAATGGCTCTCAGGCCAACAACCAACCTCAAAAGAACTTATTATAACAGCTGTGCTATAATAAGTGGAGGAATCAAGAAAAGTGGTCAGAATACCAAAAATTAAACGATTCCTAGAAAAAAGTGGTGCTTACTAGACCAAGGGGGGTAGCAGAGGATGCAAACGCCTAACTAAAAGTGGTATTATGACTCAACTAAACATATCCTCTGCAAGGTGATGAAATCCAAGTCAGACAATATGGGTAGTGGAATCAAAGGCTAGATATCCCCCTACCGGGAGGGACACCGGGTAGACAATCCTAAAAAATTGCCACTAGGATACCCCGTTCATGACACGTTCGGTTGGGTGAATCTGCAGTTTGGTTCTATCGCTGTTGTACTCCCATACGGGTGGTACACTGAGAACTGCGAAAGGTATCCTTCGGTTACTGAGTGGATAGCGGTATTCCACTCAGGCTTCCGGAACCAGTCTGGCTACTTCAACCCTCCTAAGGGAGAGGCCTTCCCGATAAATTGGTGTATAATCGTGTCAACAAATAATAATGGATTTTTGGGACCTTAAAAGACAACCACTATGTCTCAGATGTAAATAGTTGAGGGGTGTTATTGGAACACCTATCCTTCCAATCCTACCTAGCCACAAGATTCTTTAAGTGCTCCCCAAGTGGGGTTAAAGTGTTGGTTGAGTTTAGGTAGATTTTAAGGCTCAATTAATTAAAAATGTGGCAGATTGGGTGCAAGTGTGATTATTTAACTGAAAATGAATTTTCCTCTCTTGGGCGATTGATTACAAATGAAAAAACAAGACGATTCCAATTTGCAAAAAATAAAAGGCTTTTTTTGAAATGTAAATGCTTTAACAAAAATACTTCAAAAACTATGAATTTTCGAAATAATTTTTAAAGGAAAGCAAATATTGTAAAAATTGTAAGAAATAAATGGATTTCTAAGTGCTTGCTTGGGCAAAACTATTTAGCAAATCGGAAAGATGGTTCGAAATTTGCAAAGAAATGAAATCTGTGATCTAAACAAAGTGCTAAAAATCTTTCTTTCACTTGTTGAAAATTTTTAAAAAGATTTTAATTGAGCATATGTAATAGAAAAAAGATTTACTATGGCTGCAATAATTAAAATAGAATGCTGGAAAAAATTGCAGAAAAAATGATGCTGGACAAAATGGACTAAATGGGCAAAAACGCAGCAGAAATTTTCTAAAAATTGGGCCGAGCGAAAAACAACATCATCTCAGGTTTTTAGGCAAAAGCCGCGATGTGCATCGCGGGTTTTAGGCGCACAGTCGTGATGTGCAGCGCGGAAAAAAGCCGCGATATGCAGCGCGGAAAATTGCCGCGAAGCTGTGATGTGCAGCGTGGAAAATGGTCGCGAAGCCACGATGTGCAGCGTGGAAAAAGGTCGCGAGGTCGCGATGAGCCGCGCGACTGTCGGGCGAAAAAGCGCGATACGGAAACGGAAAAAAGGTCACCGAAAACGAAACCGAAAAGTGAAATTTCGGTCTGTTAAAGGCTAAAGAAAGGGCCAATAGCTAGGGCAGAAATGGATATGCTGTCTAGTATGGCAGATCTGTTAATTGGAATGGTAAAAAAAGTAAAAAACAAAGATCTAAAGAAAAAATTTAAAGCTCGAAACCCAGCGGAGTCGCCAAAAACTGTTGCTTGGTTTTTCAACCAAGCATGTGCAAGGATGCACCTATTAACTAGTGATAGTAGTCTCGAATGAAAAGCAAATAACAATAAACTGAATCTAACCTAACATTAACATGTATAAGAAAAATAAAGAACTTGATTGATAACAATAAGCAAATAAGACAAGAGATTTAAAAGAATTTGTTTTTGTATTACCTCAAATGGTGAGGATGATGATTGTTGAGCAACTCCAATGTTGAGAAGCTCCAATGTCCAATGGTCTCTTCTTCTCCAAAGCTTCAATGGGATTCTTCAAACTCGAAATGGGAGGCAATGGCTCTCAAAGGGAATTTGGTAGCATAAAGATAGGATGAAATATGGATGGAAAGTGAGGAGCCCCTATCACAATTTTATAGTTTTTGGTGATGGGGAATACCATTATGGTTTTGAGGAAACCAATGGTATTAACCAACATGGTTTAGGTCTCTTTTTCCCTCTTTTTCCTTTTTTGAATATTTTGAATATTTTTATTCCCTTTTAATATTTTTGGAGAATTTTGGACCCTTTTTAGGGTTTTTTGTGTTTTTTGAGGAAAAAGACATATTTTGAGGGGAAAAAAGGGGTATTATGGTCTTTTTGGTGACCTTTTGAAGGTTTTAGAGGCTTAAATGGTGGAAAAAGTGGACAAATGGGTCATGTGAATAAGGGAATGAGCTAGTGAGCACTTTTTGGGTGTTAACAGCTGTAGCTAGGGTTTTACCCCTAGCTTGTGCAAATGAGCACCTACTAAGGAGAATGGACTCCTTAGTAGCAGTTCAGTAAATGTAAATTATTATGATAAAACAGAAATGTAAACTACTCTAAAACATGTGCATGAAACATAAACAACAAGATGTAAATAATGGTTTTTGTATTAATATTACCTCAAATGTGAAGGTTGGTGAAGCTCTTGCAATGTCCAAGAGGGTTGCTCCAAGCTCCAATGTGCTCCTTCTCTTTCTCCAATGGTGGAAATGGGCCAAAAGGGGCTCTCAAGGTGAAAGTGGCTCAATGGTGAGCTAGGGTTTCAAGAGAGATTTTGGCAGAGTAAGGGTATACTTGATTGTGGATGTGGAATAAGGGTTCTCCATCACCTATTTATAGTTTTTTGGTGCTGGAGTGTTGGCCCATGGTTTTGGGAACCATATGGTTTAGGGCAGCTGTATAGGGTTTTTTCCTCCATTTCCTCATTATTTTATATTTTTTATTCCTTTTTTAGAGGGATTTTGCTATTTTAGAGGAATTTTGGATATTTTTGGAGGAAAAGGGGGTTTTTTAGCCTTTTTGAGGCTTTTTTGATGGTTTTGTAGACTTTTGGAGGCTTTTTAGTGGGATTTTTATGGTTTTAAAGGGAAATATGGTAGGAAAATGGACAAATGAGCCATGTAATGAGGTAGATGAGGTAGTGAACACTTTTTGGGTGTTAACAGATTGCCCCCTGATGTGCGAGGGCAGGAGCTCATCGTATGGCCGATGGACATCATAAGTCATATATGGTTTTCCTGGGGTATGGAGAAGAGAAGAAACAAACTGAAGCCCGGAACAACGATCCCGACCAAACTGCAAGAACTACAAGTACATAACCTCAATAATGGATGAGGAATCATCTGATCATATGGACGAGGCGGGCATTCCCATGCTCGTAGCAGGATATAACATAATAATAACAATGGGGTCCAAAAAATGGGGACCTGAAATATACATGACCTCAAATACTGAATGAGGAAGAATCTCACTATATGGACGAGGCGGGCATACCCATGCTCATATCAAGATATATAAACAGAACTGTGAGGCCCGAAAAGAGGGACCTGTAAGATACATAGAGAACCACTGTGTACATCATAAGGGTCCAGAGGGGACACAAATCTGGGACATACTGCTGAGATGACCATGTCTGAGCTGAAGAACTGATACACTGGAACGATCAACAGTGCTACTGAGTGTGGTACCAAAGGAATGGAGGAGCTGCTGGATCAGAGTGACAAGGGGTACACTTGCAATGGTACACTGAACTGGAACTGATCTGGGACTGAAATGGGTACTTGAGGAAGCATATAATTGGATGGTTTCCGAATACAATCGCCAACGCAGCCCAGACATCCACGGGAACATACAACTGGGTGTTCCAGAGTGACTCACCAATGTGCTAGAGTCGGAGGAAATCCGGGGTCTTCGACAAATAATGGTAGGTATATAAATCCTGCGCGATTCTCAACGATGCGATCAAGGTGTTGAAGTCGAGCATGTGAGAAACAACCATTCGGAGAGGCAATGATGACTCCTCTCAAAACGGTCCGTAGGAACTCACCACAGATGGTGATGGGTCCAAGGTGCAGGGACCTCTGGGCCTATCCTCTGGAATAGAGGGGCTGTCGTCGACAGAGGGAGACCTGCAACTATCAAGGCAATGATGTTTCCTTGACAGGAGCGTGAGGTGGAGAACCGAAATGTGATAGTACTGATGGTAGGACTGACAAACTGGGGGGACAACTGGGCGAGCAGAGTGGGTGGACTCAAACTTTCTTTGTTCAGAGTATGATAATGGGGATGATCGGGCAGCATATGAAACTGACTGATGGGAAAGGGATCATAGCTGTATTGGATCTAGGAAGGGGACTGGGCTGAGGGAGACTCAAGCTGGTGTAAAGTGGCAGGAGACTGCAGACTACTCTGAACAAAGGCGACCTGATTGGGGGTGCTGCCGAGATGATCGATCATAATGCCTGGAGGCACGGGATAAATTCTTCATGGGTTAAGGGACTAGAAAAAGTGAGTGTAAAATGGTACTTTATACGAGCCCAGGACAGTTCATGCTCGTGGTTGCTTTCAATTTTAAGGAGTCTGAAAGCTATAAGAAGACTCTGAAGTAATGGAATGGTACTGTCGTGTGGATTTTACGAGCCCAGGACAATTCGTGCTTGTGGTTGCTTTCAATTTTAGAGAGTCTGAAAGCAAATAAGAAGACTCCAGGGGGTTACTTTTTCATATATTTAGTCTCCAAGGCCCAAAGAAGCATAAAAGGATGCAATGAAGAACTCTTCTAGCCGGTGTGGCTAGAGTATTCCTTTTTCGTAATTAGTCTACCAGGTCCGGAAAAGGGGTAAACTTATACCAGATAGACGCCCTTTCAGGTACTTTACGAGCATGAAAGGAAGCAAGATTTCTCGGCGATCTTTTCATTGTTTTAGGAGTCAGAAAAGAGCTTAACATAAACTCCCTAAATGCCTTTTTCGTAAAGGACTTGTCCGACCCGAAAAAGGGATAAAATTATACCGAACAAAAGGAATGGCCAGGCAAGGAGGAAGTGCTCAATCAAGGAACATTTATGATGACCAAGAACGAGGGTGGGGGGGAACACTGGTGGGCCTCCTTGCAGGGTTAATGAAATGGTGGCAAAATAACGAGACATTTGCAGTATGACAGGAGTGAATGGCTCATGTAAAAATGGGGAACAATCCGATGGCGGCCGATGTGGAACGCAAACCGAGGCAGCAAGGTGTTGAGACACAATCTGGAAATTGTACCAAGTGAGAGCGAGAAATGATCTCAAGCATCATCACGGGCTCGGAAAAATGAATCCGACGATATAAAGAGTGTCAAAAACGGGTAACGGCCGATGTGGCATGCAAACCGAGGCGACGGGGGCATTTTGGGAAAAATACCCAAAACATCTGGGGGTGAGAGCGAGAAATTATCTCAAGCATCATCACCGGCTCGAAAAAATGAATCCGATGATATAAAATATGTGAAAAATGAAGAACGACCGATGTGACACGCAAATCGAGGTGACTAGTGGCGTCTGAAAAATGGGCAAAAAGTGATGGGGCAAAAAACAATGCAACGAGGTGACCATCATGATGGTCTCATCGTGCTGATTCCAGTGGTGAAAACGGTTCGAAAAACGGACTCCGGATGGGGTCAGAATGGCCAAAACAAGAAAAAGTCAACTAACTATAAATAGTGAGTGGGCCCAACATGACAAGTGTCATTTGTACTATTTGACTTTGACTAGTGATCAGAGTGGACCAGAGCTGAGGTGGCATTTCTGGACGATCCGACCGGCCGATTTTAGATCCGGGAGACACAGGTATTCCGTTAAACTCATACCTGCATGTTTTATGGGTTCGGGGGGTGGGTAGTGGGTCCTAGGGTTGACTTGTACGGTCCACGTGGGGTGGACCGCGGGTTTTTTAGGGGGAGCCGCAGTCGGAGACCGCAGGTTCCACGGCGAGTGACGCGCGTGGAGACCGTGGGGTCCGATGTGGAACACACGGTCTGGGACCGTCGGTTTCGAGGCTGAACATGTGGTTTAAGACCGCGTGTTCGGGAATGACAGTCGCGGTTGTGGACCGCGACTGTGGGTCAAACAGCCGCGGTCAGAAACCGCGGCAAGGGGGCCTAAAGCCGCAGTTTGGATCGAACTGTTAGGACTCCTCGGTGGGGGGGGGGGGCAAGGTTTATTTCTTTGACATGAGTCTGATGAGTTTGCCTTGTGTGTTGACAGGATGCCGCAGGTTCTCTGGAGAGAGCGAGAGATTCCAGATGAGACCGTCACCGTCGTCCGAGGGGAGCGCCATGTGCGATCGGTGCTGGGACTATGCGGACTACTAAAGTTCGCCCAGGTCCCCATGATGCGGTTAGCAGCATTGCTGCTGAACCGACTGATTAGTTTCTGGGAGCCGGACATACAGGCTTTCCGAGTACAGGGTGAGAGGGTGGACCTCACCCTGACCGATGTATACTTTCTGACGGGGTTGCCCTGTCTTGGTAGGGTGGCAGACACGCAACCGCGGATATCCGCGGACATAGATATGGAGGACATGCTGGAGAGGTACTGTGGTCCAGAGGCGAGGGTGCATAGGAATGCACTTTTGGTGAGAGACTTACAGTAGCCGGCAGTACAGGCCATGGCGGCATGTGTGGTTCGGGTATTGGGGTCCCAGTCACCTGAGAAGGTGTCAAGGGGCCAGATGCAGCTGGTAGAGCGCGTACTGGATGGGGTGTACTATGCGTGGGGCCAGATGTACCTGACCTGCGTTCAGCGGCAGCTGACAGCAGTGAAGGAATCTGGCAAGGGGTTTTGCTATGGTTCTTTCTTGTGTGCCTTCTTTATGGAGAGGGTGCCCACACTGCGGCCGCAGGTGCCGATCAGAGCAGGAGGTTTGAGGGAGCCGCGGATGGTGCGGTGGGGCGAGATGATGTGCCGCCATGGTGGCAGCGATGTGGGTAGGTATTTCATGCAGGAGTTGTACCTGCAGTGTCTCCAGATACCATTGACGCTGGACGACTACCCGTATAGGGACATGGACTACACCGGAGATCCAGAGGCGCCACGAGCACCAGGACAGGCATGGGGTCCGGATGGTACGTACGTTTTGCTTGCATTCTATGGATGTCAAGTTTTAGATATGATAGTTGATTGATATACTGTTACTAACATGTGGGTGATCTGCAGATGTGGGCCCGAGGCCGCCACCAGGACATGTGGCACGGAGGGGGATTGTGGCCGTTCCAGCTCTGCCTAGGTGAGGAGAGGTCTGTCGCCGCGATGCGGAGGGGACGCTGGATTCGGTATGGGCACTACTAGACCGTTTGTTGGTGGGGGTGACCGACGAGGGATGGCGGGACGTCGATCCGGACGTGGTTCAGGATTGCATGAGGGCACCCCGAGAGTTCAGATCCATTGCGATCCGGGTGGCGATCTTGGTAGACAGGGCATGGGCACAGGAGCCTGTAGGGGATGAGGATTTGCCAGAGGAGGAGCGAGGGGAGGACTCAGAGGCAGTCGATGTAGGCAGTGATGCAGGGTATGACTCTCATTAGGGAGTGCAGGGGACTCCCCCGAGTGTTGTAGCTACGACATGTATTTTATGAGGTTTTTAGGGATGTATAGCCATTTTTTGTATAGCTGAGTACAGGGGTACTCAGGACATGTATAGCACTGAACATGTATTTTTTTGATATATATATGCACGTGGATGCACCTTTTTGTGATGTTGTTGTTTAGTTGTACGCACGTGGATGCACTTTATGATGTGTGATATGTTGGTATTGCACGTAGATGCAAGTAGTATAGGATGTTGGGCACATGGATGCCCCTTGTGTATGGTATGTGATGCAACATGATGTATGTATGATTAGGCACGTGGATGCCCCTATGGATATACATGTGGTTGTATGGTTTATGTACATGGATGCAAATGTTGATGCAATCTTTTTGGGTTTTTATATATTTTTATGATATGTTATGGGATGATGATGCATGAGGTAGGTGTTACATCGTGTGATTGATGTGCCAATCTAGGATGTTGTTGGCCATCTGATCTGCGACACTATTTTGAGCTTTGGGGACATGGGTGAATGTTATGGATTCAAACTGTCGGCTGAGTTGTTTTGCTCGCAGGAATTTTCTAAAAAGGCAGGTATCACGCACCTGGTAGCATTTGTTGAGCAGGGAGACAAGTAGCTGGGAGTCGAGGAACACATGAAGGTGGCATATGCCCATCTGGAGGGCAGCAGTTAGGAGACCAGTCACAGCATCAGAATCCGCCTGGTTATTGGTAGCAGCGCCTATACATATTCCGTCAAGGTGGATCATCTCATGTGAGGGGGAATATAAGACCCATGCTGCAGAAGCCAGGTTGGGAGACCAGCGGCTTGCGCCGTCAGCGAAGCCAGTGTAACAAGGTGGAAGATGGTCCATCTGTGTGCATGCAAAAATGATGAATGTGAGATGATGGTAAAAAAGGTGAAAAACAAAAAGAGAGCAAACTGTACAATGCGGACCAATGAGGCCGCGGTTTCATTTATGGGTAAAAGCGCTTAAGATACAACCCATTACAGGGGTTGCGCAACGGGTGACCTTCGGAGTTGGCTAAGATGTATTCCCCCTTGCCGAGGCAGGTCTGTACGATGTAAGGGCCTTGCCACATGGATTCAAACTTCCCTTTACCGGTTTTGTCGTGGGCTTGGTCATAGGCGAGGACAAGGTCCCCTTCGTGGAAAGTTCGAGGGTGAACATGTTTATCATAACTGGCTTTGGAGCGGTTCTTGGCAGCTTCGATGTTCTGGAGAGTGGCACGACGGTCTTCATCAGCTTGTTCGAGTGTCAGCAAACGCTGCTCGAGGGGGGAAGTGTCGGGGAGAAGCTCAACGGTAATATGTAAGGCAGGGATCTGACACTCGATGGGGAGGACAGACTCTACACCATGAACTAAATGAAACGGAGTAAAACCAGTGGCGGTCTTGGTGGATGTACAGTAAGCCCATAAGGCGGGGAAGAGCATATGGTGCCAATTAGACTTATGCCGGTCAACAGTGCGTTGGAGGATGGTCTTTAAGATTTTGTTGATGGCCTCTACTTGGCCATTCCCTTTGGGGTAGTAAGCAGAGGAGAACTGATGTTCGAATTTGAGTAGGGTGGATAACTCACGCCAAACGGAATCTTCGAAGTGGGAACCATGGTCTGAGACCAACTGTTTAGGAACCCCGAATCGAGTGATAACATGGTTAAAAAAGAAACGGGCAGCTGTGTCAGCGGTACAATTGAAGGTAAGCATGGCTTCGGCCCATTTGGTGAAGTAATGGACGGAGACAATGATGTATTTGTGGCCGTTGGAAGACAGAGGTCTACATTCCATGAAGTCGATAGCCCACTTACAAAAGGGACCAACGGTGATGACTGGGTGTAACGGAGCAAGCGGTGTCCGAGCCTTGGGGGAAAAAAGTTGGCAGTTATGGCAGTGCTTGACCCCAGTGATGCAGTCGATGAAAAGTGTGGGCCAGAAATATCCGGCGCGGATGACCTTTTGGGCAGTGGCCATCCCAGAGAAATGGTCGCCGCAGGCACTGCTATGACAGTCATTAAGGACGTGTTCAGCTTCCTCGTGTGTAAGGCAACGACGAAGAATGGTGTCAACCCCCCGCCGGTAAAGGACATCGCCTAAGAGGAGATATCGAGAGGCTTGGTGATGGATGCGACGGCGTTCATTACGGGTGACTTTGGGTCTGAACTTCTGCGTGCGCAGGTATAACAAAATATCACCGTACCATGGGTCATCAGACGAGATAGTGAACAAGTGATTGTCGGGTAACTCGTCGAAGATTTGTGGGGCCGGGAGAAGGGAAGGTAGATCAGTGATGAGCTGGGAAAGCACAAGGGATTTATTGCTCTTAGGTGTTCGGAAAGTGAGGTCATATTCCTGGAGGATAATGACCCATTTAGCAACACAACCTTGCAGTAGCCGCCGATTTAGGAGATAGACCATGGGGTTGGAGTCAGCAACGACTGTGGTATGACTAAGTAAGATATAGTGTCGCAGTTTTTGGACGGAAAAGACCACAGCTAGGGCTAGTTTCTCCTCATATGGGTAACGTAGGGGTGGACCATACAAGGTCTGGCTAACGTAGTAAATGACATGCTCTTGGTGGGAGACGTCTTCTTGAACCAAGACTCCAGACACGGCGTGCTCGGATGCCGAGACGTAGAGGATGAAGTCCTGAGAGAAATCCGGAGGGGAGATCAAGGGGGCTTGCGTGAGAGCTTTCTTGAGGGCTTCGAATGCGGCTTTTGCTTGCTCATCCCAGACAAAGGGTATGTGGGTACGAAGTAGGCGCAAGAAACCGTGAACGGTAGTGGCGTAATCAGGGATGAAGCGTCGAAGGAAATTGGATCGCCCCTGCAGACTTTGGAGCTTCCGAAGCGTGTGAGGAGCGGGAAGGTCTAAGATGGCTTGGACTTTTAGGGGATCAACAGTAATTCCTTTCTGGGAAACAATGAAACCCAACAATCGGCCTGCCGGAACGCAAAAGACACACTTGTGTGGGTTCAAGCGGATTTGGTATTTGCGACAACGCAGAAAAACTTGCCGAAGGTTGTTAAGGTGGTCTGATCGTTTCCGGGAACGAGCTGTAAGGTCATCAAGATAGACTAGCAGGAAATGGAACAAATCGTGAAAGCAATAGGTCATGGCCCATTGGAATGTGGCACCAGCATTTTTGAGGCCGAAAGGCATGACGCGATAGGCAAAGGTGCCCCATGGGGTGGTAAAGGCAGTTTTGTACTGATCCTCCTTTCGGATCTGAATCTGATTGTATCCGGAAAAACCGTCCATGAAAGAGAGGACTTCATGTCCCGCACACGCATCAATGAGCTGGTCAATAAATGGCGTGGGGAAGTTGTCCTTGGGACAAGCGTGGTTTAAATCGCGGAAGTCAGTGCATACTCAAATGGTGCCTTGTTTTTTGTTAACGGGGACAGGGTTTGAAACCCATGTGGTATAGGCAATAGGATAAATGAATCCTGCCTTGCGTAGTTTCTCAATCTCTGTTTTGACAGCTGGGAGCTTTGAGGGATGAATGGGACGCTATTTTTGACGGACGGGGGGTACATCAGGCCATGTGTCAATGTGGTGCTCTATAATGGCGGGGTCAAGACTGGGCATTTCGGTATAGGACCAGGCAAAGACATCACGGAACTCTCTGAAGAGGTTAGTGTATTCCTCAATCTCTTGCTTACTGCAGAAGGATCCTAAAGTGATGAGTTTAGGGGCACTCCTGGGGGCAGTGATATCAATTTGGATGACAGGTGAGATGTTAGCCATGTTACCCTCCTTGAAGGCGTCAGGAGCAGGAATAGGGTTCTTGAATCAGTTGACCTTGGTGGGAAGGAAGTCTTTGGATTCAACCGCAAATTGGGTAGCGGTGCTAGAGGAAGATGCTTCTGGGAGGAAATACGAACGATGGTGCATGTCATCCCAGGGATACTCTGGGGCAGTGAGTGCCTCAAGAATCTCCTCATCAGTACGGAAAGTTTGGGCCGTCAAATCGGTTGACGTGGGAATGGTAGTGGAAGAGATCATGTAAATGGTGTTGACCTCCCCAGATGGGGGTGAGATCGGGGGGTGAATCTCTTCAATAGTGGTTGGTGCCGTCTCAAGATCCAGATTGTTCATCTCATAGAGAGCCGCTCTGTAATCCGGGATATCGGGACAATGATGCGAGTAGTGCCCGTAAACACCGCATATAGCACAGGGGTGGTTGGTACGCAGGGATTTATCTTTAGGCTTGGGGGTGGGGTTTAGTTCGACAACCGGGATGTTGGGGTCATCGTCAAGCATCTGCATGTGTTTCTATAATGCTGGTAACTGTGGACACTGATGAGTCGCATGGCCTAACTCATCGCACAATGAGCATTTGGGAGGAGCACGAAATACTGGGGGGTTTTTTACTGTCTTGGGAGGTGGTACAACAGTGTAAGGTTGGGGACCTCTGGCCCCAGTGGGTTTGGCAGTAAGAGGAGGATTCGTGGAGGACGAAGGGGTAGAGACACCGGGGGGTGGCTGAGTGGTAGTAGCCATGGGTTGCACCGGTTGGAGGACGACACTTGGTGTCGGCGGGGGAACGGGAGGCGAAAGATACCAGACAGGTAATCCCAAGGTTAGCCCAGGGAGGCTAAGGGTAGCCATAACTGGGGCGCTTACTACTCCCGAGGGAGGGACTAGAAAGGGGGTTGTATGGATAGGTGTAACACCAATGTGGCTAGGTACTAGTGGTGGTTTAGGCAACAATGGTGGCTGATTATTAGGTGTTTGGTTATCGTGGGACAGGGTACATAAGTCAGACACTTCGGGCGTAGATGACGGGGGAGGAATGGAGTGGAAGGTGGATGTCATCGACGGGTCTGAGTAAACTCCAGGTCCCAAAGAGGAAACAAATGAGGTAGCAGCACCACTGACCGGTTGTTCAACCATGGGGAGAACATTTTCGGGTGCAGCGGGAGCATTTGGATCATAGTAAGTGAGTTGGTCGATCTTAACCACGCGTCCATCATGGGGGAACATCATGGTACAAAATATAGAGGAAGCGACCGCCTGCATAGCATACATGTAGCTGCGACCGAGTAAGAGGTTGTAATCAAGCTGGGCGTTGATGACCTCGATATCGATAAGGATGGTTTTACCACCTAACTGGACAGGGACATTGGCTAGGAGACCTTGGGGCTGAGCCGAACGACCGTCGTAGGCGCGTAACGCAGTGGTGGACTGCTGGAGGGTAGGGGATCCCAACTTCTGCCATACGAATGTAGACATAATGCATGTGGAGGCACCCGCATCGATGATGCATCGATGGATGACAAGATTTCGAACGGAAACAGAAACTTGGAATGCTAAGGTGGAAGGCAGGCGTGGTTCGGACTGGTCCAAATCAAATGCCATCAAATTCGAATCATTTGGGTCAATAGCCCCAATGGCTGAGAGTAAAGTCTTGCGCTAGGAAGGGCAGTTCTTCAAGACTTCTAACGCAGACATGGCTGCGGGAGATTGGGCTAGGTCGTCTACAATGTTGTAGTTTGACGCAGCGCGCGCATTGGGGTTGTTGTTGATACGGCGAAGTGGGAAACGAGGTGCTTTGGAAGCGCCATCTATGGGAGGGGGAGGTATACGTAACGCTTGATCAGTGGGATGAGCGTTAGTAGTTTTATCAGCGGGAGGGGCTTCAGAGGTGGAGCCATATTGGTTCCGACGGGTTTGGAGGTTGACGTCAGCAGATGACATCATCAACAAGTGGTGGGTACCTAAATCAAACATGGGTTGATCAGGAGCGGTGTAAGTGATTTGTTGTTGTTGGGGTGGCGCATTGGCTTGGGGGGGTGCCAACGACTGAGTGTTCATGATGCCTTGGGTTGGTAAGGGTTTTTGCAGCACCAAAGGTGGCTGCTGAGGTTGTGGGGGGTTGGGCTGCGCTTGAGGAGCTGCATGTCCTTGGCGATGGGCATCATCAACCCAAAGTTGGCGAGCTCGCTCCAAATGTGGGCAAGTATGTGTGTAGTGGCTATATACCCCGCAGATAGAACAAGGATGGTTTGTTCGCAAATTGGGGTTTTTAGCCTGCTTGGGCGGGCGATCAGGGTTTTGGTTAGCGGGGGCCGCATTGTTGTTGTCTGGGGGATTAGGCGGTTGACCACCTTGGTCTGTAGGTTGGTTGTTCCCACGATTACGACCTTTGCCGCAATTTTGTTGGCCCTGGTTGCGTTGGTTGTTTTGGTTTTGCTGCGGGTTGTTTTGGGCGTAAACTTGCCCTTGAGAAACAGGTGGGTTTTGAGGTTGTGCAGGTGCGGGAGAAGGCTGCGGTGGATGATATGTAGGTGGAGGCTACGCAGATGCGGCACCTTGAGGAGGTTGCTGATATGTCTGTGGAGCAGGTTGTGGGTTTGCCGCAGGGGTTTCCTGTGGCGGGTAATAAGCCGGTTGGGCTTGGGAAGGCGCAGGAGCTGGTGTAGCCTGCTGGTGGTAATATGCGGGTTAGGCCTGAGAAGGCGCATGAGCTGGTGCAGCTTGCTGGTCGTAATAGGGCTGAGGTGCGACCGGGGGGTTGTAAGCAGGGGGCGGATGACTGAAGCATTGAGGTGGACAGGTGGGTCCATGGGAATGATGGTAATGTGTTATAGGAGCATATGAGTTGGTAGCCCCAGACTGTGAGGTATCCCGTGAAAGATCGGGGCCCAGGGTAGGACGTGCTATGGAAAAGGGTTGGGGATGCGAAGAAACACGACCAATGATGCCGTCTGCAGCATGGGATGCCCCCGGCGCATCGTGCTAGGAGGACTCACCACGAGGGGCGTCAGGTAGAATGGTATAGAGATAACCCGACTGGGCGTAAATGAGGTCGAACTGCTGTGCCTTAAGGATGGCCTCTTCTTCAGACTGGGGTCTTTCGGAAGCTACATCCTTAGCAATGACAGGAATAAGGGACTTAAGGAACCAATCTAGGAAGATACGGTCGTCTAATTTGATCTTGCATAAGCTACGACGTCTACGCCACTCATGAATGTGGTTCGTGATGTAGGTAGCCGTGTTTTGTCTGCAAGATAGGAGGATCTCAACGCCTGCGTCATAGCGGACAGGTAACTGGAAGAACTGCAGGAAGGTCGAGGCAAGGGAAGTAAAAGTGGCATGGGTACCATGGGGTTGCTCGATATACCACTTGGCTGCAGAGCCAGTGAAGGTGCGTTGTAATAGACGGAGGCGAATAGAGTCATCCACTATGGAGTTAGAGGAACACCATAGGTGGAAAGACATGATATGGTTTTGTGGGTCCTCACCTGCCTTGCCCTCGAACTTAGGGATGTAAGAGGGGAGTTTGGTAGGCATGTGAGGCCATGCAGGGTCGTGTCGGATAGGATCGTTGGTCAGTTTGGCTAGGTCAGGTAGGTTGATGCTAGCCATGAATGGCAGACTGGAGGAAGGATGTGACACAGTAGTGGGTTGGACCAAGTTGGGGCCATTGCAACCATGTGGAGGGACAAGGTGTGGGATGTTGCCCCCAAGTGGGGGAACTAACGTGGTATAAGATGGTCTTGCACCACCATGGTTAGTGTGAGCCACTGATGGAGTGGGTATAGGTATTCCGGCTGCGGGGATGGGAATGGTGACCTGGATGGTGGACGTGGCCGCCATCGAGGGCATTCCCAGAGCAGGTGTGGTAACTGGTGTAGTGGTGGACGTGCCACCAATGGGCCCTACAACGAAAGGAGTGGAAGTCGTGCTAGCCATGGGTCTAGTAGGGGCAGTGTAAATGGGGTTCTTAGACTCTTCTTCAGAATCGGAGGTAAAGTAAGGGGCGTCAATATCTGGTGACAGAGTCCTATGTCGCTGACGAGTGGAGTCGAGTGACAAGGCTCTAGATCTGTGATAAGTGGTATCAAGTGATGATGATCTGTGTCTATGACGGGTGGTGTCAAGTGAACCGTGCTATGGGGGCTCGCCTCTGAGGCGCCGAGAATGTCTCGGGGACTCAATGGTGACAGATGGTTTCGAACCTCTGTGGGTTGAGGTGAGTAAAAAATAGCTCAAAAACCCTAATGCAATCGAGTGTGCAAAAGGAGAGCTCAAAAAACAAGGCACTCAGGCCAACAACCAACTCAAAACACCCACTGTAACAGCTGTGCTACAATAGGTGGAGTGTCAACAGAAATGGTCAGAATACCAACAAGCAGCAGGTTTCCTAAAAATAAAAAATGGTGGACTCACTAGACCAAAAGGAGGTAAGGGAGCATGCAAACACCTAACTAAAAGGTATTCTGACTCAACTAGACATATCCTCTGCAAGGTGATGAAATCCAAGTCAGACAATATGAATAGGAAAGCCAAGTGGCTAAGATGTCCCCCTACCGGGAGGGACACCGGGTAGTCAATCCTAGAAGAATGGCAACTAAGATACCCCATTCATGACACGTCCAGAAAGGTGAATCTGCCATTTGGTCCTTTTACCGCAATACCCCAATACAGGGATATCCCGAGAACTGCGAAAGGTAGCCCTTCGGTTACTGAATGGAGTGCGGTATTCCACTCAGGCCTCCGGAACCAGTCTCGCGACTTCAACCCTCCTAGGGGAGAGGCCCTCTGGTAAACTGGTTGTGACCGTGCCAAAAATTACTAGGGGATTTTGGTTCCCTAATTGGACAACAGCTATGTCTCAAGTGTAAATAACCGAGGGGTGTTATTGGAAGCCTATCCCCCCGATCCTACCTAACTACAAAGATTCTTTTGTGTTCCCCAAGTGGGGTTAGAATATTGGTTGAGTTAAGTAGTTTTTAAGGCTCACTTGAATTATGTGACAGAGTGTGTGCTCGTGAGATAATGATGAACCCAAGTAGAAAGTGCCACTAGGGAGGGCAACTTTCTATCTAGCAATAACAATGTAGAAATTAACTTTTAAAATGCACAATTTTCTTTTTCAAATTTAAAATGCTAAAAATGAAAAAACGGTTCTGTAAATGAAACAGAAAAAACTGCAAAAAAATGTTGTAAGGAAGGTTGGCTGCAGGTAGGACAGAGGGCTGTGCTGGTGCAGAAAATAGTGCAGCAAAGTTCTGGGCTCAAAACTGGAAAAAATGCAGAAATCCGACCGCGGGTCTGTGGCGAAATTGAGCAGTCGGACCGCGGGTTTGAGGGAAACAGGCGGGGACAGGACGCAGGTTTTTGGCAGACAGACGCAGTCGGGACGCAGCAAAGGGGCTGAAAGCCACAGTCAGGACGCGGGAAAGACGCCGGCGGGTTGCGGGAAACTTGCCGAAAGCCGCAGGAGGGACGCAAGAAAGATGCCGAAAGGCGCCGGCGGGTTGCGGGAAAATGGCCAAAAGCCGCAGGCGGGATGCAGGAAAGACGCCGAAAGGCGCCGGCGGGTTGCGGGAAACTGGCCGAAAGCCGCAGGCGGGACGCATGAAAGAGGGTAATAGCCGCAGTCATACCGTCCCAAACAGGCTAATAGCCGCGGCCGGATCGCAGGTAACAGACTGAAAACGGACAGCAGATCGCCGGAAACAGTCTGAGAGCCACGGTCGGGTCGCAAGTAAGTGCCTGAAAGACGCGGTTGGCGCGCGACTGTGGGGGAAAAAAATGCGGTATACGATGGCCGAAAGGGACAGCCGAACAGAAAAAAGATTTAAAAATTGTAACCAGAAATTCAAACTTAGGGGAGTCGCCAAAACTGTAGCTAGGGTTTTACCCCTAGCTTGTGCAAATGAGCACCTACTAAGGAGAATGGACTCCTTAGTAGCAGTTCAGTAAATGTAAATTATTATGATAAAACAGAAATGTAAACTACTCTAAAACATGTGCATGAAACATAAACAACAAGATGTAAATAATGGTTTTTGTATTAATATTACCTCCAATGTGAAGGTTGGTGAAGCTCTTGCAATGTCCAAGAGGGTTGCTCCAAGCTCCAATGTGATCCTTCTCTTTCTCCAATGGTGGAAATGGGCCAAAAGGGGCTCTCAAGGTGAAAGTGGCTCAATGGTGAGCTAGGGTTTCAAGAGAGATTTTGGCAGAGTAAGGGTATACTTGATTGTGGATGTGGAATAAGGGTTCTCCATCACCTATTTATAGTTTTTTGGTGGTGGAGTGCTGGCCCATGGTTTTGGGAACCATATGGTTTAGGGCAGCTGTATAGGGTTTTTTCCTCCATTTCCTCATTATTTTATATTTTTTATTCCCTTTTTAGAGGGATTTTTCTATTTTAGAGGAATTTTGGATATTTTTGGAGGAAAAGGGGGTTTTTTAGCCTTTTTTAGGCTTTTTTGATGGTTTTGTGGCCTTTTGGAGGCTTTTTAGTGGGATTTTTATGGTTTTAAAGGGAAATATGGTAGGAAAATGGACAAATGAGCCATGTAATGAGGTAGATGAGATAGTGAACACTTTTTGGGTGTTAACAACAGCCATGATTGTGTTCAGTCGATCATTACTACCATAGATCTGCAATGTATTGGTCGGCAGCCATGTTGTACTTCATATGAGATTGTCAGTTCAGAGTTAGTTATACTGCAGTAGTTTCCTTCGTCCAATGAGTCTATTGCCATTACTTCTATCAAAGCACTTCACCTGTCTATCTTCAACATCTTCATGCTTTGGGGTGCATTCTGTTACACCCAAAATCTACTCATCATAAGATTCAATGTATACACCCCTGAAGATACCTGGACTAAGTAATCATCCTGGGAGGATTTGTACCCAATTGTGCTAGGTTTTGAAGGGTCGTCGCAGGTTGCACACTAGCAACATGCGACATTGCATCTTGCTCCACTGCAGGGTGCGACGAGGTCAATTAATGGGCAAAAATAGCTTATTCGAGATCCTTCTCGAAACTTGCTCATTTAGGGGCTTATCCCTAACCTCTAGGGGAGTTGGTACTCGACTCCTGACTCTTTGGGAGGATCCCCTATCTCTCTCCTACCATCTCTCATCCTATCATATCCATACCCTATCCACTTAGCCCTATATAAGCGAAGCTCACTACCATCCCAAAGGGAGGAAGCCTATGGTATCTACATGTTGGTGAAATTACTCTTAGAACACCTCCATTCACCTATTGGAGAACTCATACTTCCTTGGAAGGACATGGCAATTGGCTTGGTTGGAGAAGGGCTACTACGTTAAGTCTAGGTTGTAGTTCTATATCTCTATCATGTACTCCTCTATTTACAGTAATGCAAATGCTTTCCACCAATAATGTTCATATGTGTAATGATATTGAGTAGTTTACCTACTTAACTGTTTACTTAGATGTCTTATTGTATAGATGTCTTTTACTGGTTTCTCTTGTTTCTTTGTCTTGATAGGTCTTGCAGCTTGGATCTGACGACCGTGAAACGTGGAGCAGCATTCAGGAGAAAGGATTGCGAAGTAAAAGGTAATACATCTAGTACTCGATCTTTAAGTAGATCTAGGAGATGTATTTGTAGTATGTTCTATTTGTTCTAGACTCACATTGAGCTAGGGAGATCCTGCTCGCGCCCGCTCGAGTGGATTTACCGACAACACTTTTCAATCTGGTTTAATTATTATTCCATAGCTTTAACCCAATGCACATCAGTTCCGTCTTCCTCAAAACCTTATGGTTCTATTTGGGACAACAAAGAAAAATGAACATCTTTAGTCGTGTTTTTTAAGTACATTCTTATGTTTCCTACACCATCATTCTTATCTCCAATAATCAAATCCTCAAAATGATTATTTTGAATGTATCTGGAAGGGCCCTTTGTATCCGGTCTCCCTTATTCTGATTCACGTTGATATATCACGTCCTGTGATTGTCTTGTTTCTTCATTTTTTGGTAGGTCCTTAGATAGTTGTTCAAATACTGTATCATCATCATCATCCTCTATCCTCCTGCGTGTGAACACTTCATCTACCTTTACATCTGGACTTTCTACCATCTTCCTTAGTCGTAAATTGTAGCACTTGTATCCTTTGCTTCTGGTGGCATACCCAAGGAAGATTCCTTCATCAGATCTGGAGTCAAATTTTCCAAATTTTTCATCATTTCTTTTGATATAGCACTTGCTTCCAAAAACCCTAAAATGCTTGACAGTGGATGGCCTGCCTTTCCAAAGTTCTTAAGTATTCATGTTATTGTTTTTCTATATCTGGAATCTGTTAAGAATGTGTATAGATGTATGAATAGCCTGAGTCCAAAAAATATCTGATAATTTTGAATCATTGAACATTGTTCTGGCCATTTCCTGCACAGTTATGTTCTTCCTTTCTGTTACTCCATTTGGCTGCAGAGTTCTGGCAACTGAGAAGTGTCTCCTAATTTCATGTTTTTCACATAAATATTCAAATTTATTGGAAGTGTACTCACCTCCATTGTCTGATATTAAACACTTAATCCTTAATTCAGTTTCATTCTCAACTACTTCTTTAAGAACCTTGAAGCATTCAAATTTTTATGACTTCTCTTTAAGGAAGAAAATCCATGTCATTCTAGTATCGTCATTAATGAAGAGAAGAAAATAGGACTCACCCTTTAGCCCTTTGGTTCTCATTGGGACATAGAGATCAATGTGCTCTAGTTCCAACAGTTTTGTTGTAGAGTATTCTTTTTTCTTAAAGCTTACTCTTGTTTGATTTCTGTACAGGCAGTGCTTGCAAACATAATTCAAGGGTTTTGTGATTTTTGGAATATATCTTATAGCTTGTTTCTTACAGATTCCGAACAAATTATCGAAATTGATATGCCCCAATATTCTATGCCATATCCAGCTTTAATCTATTTGTCCCATGCAACATCTTTCTTCCTTTCCTTCGTCCACAATGTATACATTATTAGGGGTTCTAGATGTTGTTGCAACTAGTCTACCTGTATCCTTGTTTCTTATTTTGCATTTTTATGAATCAAAAGTAAGAGTATGTCCTTGATCACACATTTGACTTACGCTGAGGAGATTGTGCCTCATGTTTTCAACCAGTAGGACATTATCTACTTTGGTTCTCCTATTCCCCAGAATTACTAAGCCTCTTCCTAGAATCTTGGCAGAGCCATTATCTCCAAAGTATACATTGCCTCCTTTTTCTTCCCTATATTTCAAGAAATTGTCTTTTCCCCCTGTCATGTGTTTAAAGCAACCACTATCAATATACCATTGCCCATTTTTCATTTGTGCATGTAAATCCAAGCTGCATCCTTCTTGATGGAATTGGTCTTTCTGAATTTCTGCAAAATCTATTTACTGGGGATATTCTTGGTTTCACCCAACTGCATAGATGGAAACTAGTATTTCCAGTCATAACTATTATGACCATGATTGTGACATTTATTGCATTCATTATCTAAGTTCAGGGGATAAATGAATTCAAATCTTCTTTCAGGGTTTCAACTATTCTTCTGATATTGTTTTGTTTG
This sequence comes from Larix kaempferi, assembly GCA_027924585.1. Lineage (NCBI taxonomy): Eukaryota > Viridiplantae > Streptophyta > Pinopsida > Pinales > Pinaceae > Larix > Larix kaempferi. The sequence goes on from BSBM01000938.1 coordinate 6,681,174, forward strand.
GAACTGACCTTATTACAATTGTTATCTCTTCTAGTAATTGCATTTGCACGTGCTTTGCAGTTTATTGCCTTATGACCGAAATTATTACAAAAATAGAAATTTCTTAAAAAGAGAGTTTGATACCTGGCTGGAGGAGTTATTCTAAATTGGGAAATTCTGGTTTTTTCATGGAGTGACTCCTTATCCTCATGTGCATCATCTGTTGTTTTGTTGTTCTAATCTTGCACATCTGTATCAAATAAACTATGACCTCCTACGTACCATCTACGATACTGCCTTTCTATTTTGACACACTTGGACCATATACGATATCATCCTGCACATTATTTGTTGTGTTTATTTCTTGTCCATGTGCATCTAGGTCTTTGCTATATTCAATTGTTATGGTTCAACGAGCCATTGATACCCCAATAATTCGAAGCTTTCCAATTAGAATACTACCATTTGTTCATCTCCAAGCTTACTTCCACTCTCCAACTTGACTTCTTATTTATACTCGTCTTGTGCAGACCATGTGTCCACTAGTTAATCGTAGCATCCCTTCTTCCTTTCTTCATGGTCAAGCTGACTTATGGATCCGCCACTTGTCTTGATATATGCAACTGAGGTATCATGGTTTGTGGGTCTTGCACACATTTGGTCCTTAGCATAGTGGGACTTTCGCGCTTGGGAACCACTACTCGTTGGTTCGTGTGCCCTTGAAGTACCATCGCTTGGTGGGTCTTGCGCACTTGACTTATCCAACCACCTCTTGCTTCCAAGACTCTTGCGTGATTTTGATACTTGTATACTTCTTCCATTTGGTGGATCTTGCGCACCTCCGAGACTTGTAGGCTTACATCGCTTGGTGGGTCTTGCAAACTTCTGAAACTTGTCCATCCACTTCTTTACATGACCTTTGAAGTACCACAACTAGATGGGTCTTGTGCACATGTACTTTAAGCAAGTTGTTATGTACTTCTTCAAACTGGATTCCATATACTTCTTCAAACTTGATTTTATTTACTTCTTCAAACTATATTTCATATATTTTTTCAAACTGGCACAAGGATAATAAGTCCTTTGTTGATATCATTTGACATCAATGACAACCAAAGTTCAACATCAAGCGATTTTGGGCACATGGTATTTGGTATCCCATGGTATTGGCCCAAGGTATTTCATGTAATGAATCCTATAAAATGCTTGGCACACTCCATTGTAATGCAGCCTAGAGGTGAGCAAGTGAGCTCACTTGCCCCAGTTTGTCGGTTTTGGCCAAGGTAATGAAGATATTCATTGGATGGTTTTTCCCCTCATGGGGTTTTCCAGGGTAAATGTCTTGTGTTCAATTTTTCTATGGTTATGATTGTTATTATTGTTCTCTCATTATATGTGTATTCTTATCTAAATCCTAAGAGTGAACAACAGAATCCGGAGGTCAAGATACCTAGTCAAGCAAGGAAACAACCAGAAAGGTATAGTCCACCCGACTTTCACTCTACTTGTGCATTATCTACCATAGACGATTATCTTAGGTCAGTAAAGGAAGCGGCCGACTCGATACAGATCAAACTCTAGAAAAGGGCCATGGAAGAGGAAATGGATTCCTTGAAGAAAAATGAAACATGGGATCTAGTCACATTACCAAATGGAAGGAAAGTCGTCAACAATAAGTGGGTGTTCAAGAAAAAGTTGAATACAACAAGTCAAGTCGAGAAGTACGAGGATTGACTAGTAGAAAAAGGGTATTGCCAAGTTGAGGGAGTAGAATATGGTCAAATTTTCTCGCATGATGCTAAACTAACTTCCATGAGGGAACTAATGTCTTTAGCTGAAATATTGATCTTGAGATAGAATAGATGGATGTAAAGACAACATTTCTTCAAGGTGACCTTGAAGAAGAAATCTATATGAAGCATCCTAAAGGGTTTAAAGTGGATGGAGAAAAAGAGTCGGTATGTAAGCTCAAGAAGTCTATCTATAGTCTAAAACAATCACCCAGGATGTGGTATTAGAAGTTTGGCATATATATCTAGCAGTTGGGGTTTGTGAGAAGTCAGGCCAATCATTGTGTGTATTGGAAGAAATCGGTTGGTCATTTCATACATGTAGTTCTATATGTTGTTGACATGTTGTTGGTCGGGAATAACATGGAACCAATAAAGGAGGTGAAACTGCAATTATCCTCTAAATTCAATATGAACTATCTCAGAGCAACAAATTTCATTCATGGAATGGAAATCACAAGATATCGAGCAGGTAGAAGGATTTGGTTAAGTCAAAGAAAATATGTTGAGACAATTTTGAAGCATTTCAACGTGAAGGAGAGTCGAATTGTCAAGGTGCCTAGTCCTGTGGGATTCAAGTTATCTATTGAATGGTGTCCTAAGACACAGGAAGAAATAGAGTACTTGTCACATGTGCCCTATGCTAGTGTTGCTGAGTCTGAATGTATGCTATCTTTTGTACACGACCGTATATTACCCATGCAATGGGAGTATTGAGCAGGTATATGTCGACACCTAGAAAAGAAAAATGGACGATAGTAAAGAGAGTATTCAGGTATCTACACAACACGATGGATTATGCAATCCGTTAGGGAGGAGAACTTGAGGGAAACAAGGAAATCAATGTACATGGTTTCATCGATTCTGACTGTGTTAGAGATATCAATGGTAGATGGCCAACCACCAGATATGTGTTCAAGATATTCAGTGGAGTAGTTCTTCGGATGAGTAGGAGGCAATCGGTTTTTCACTATCAACTACTAAGGCTGAATACATGAAAACTAATCATGCATGCAAGGAGGTTGTTTGGTTTCAGAGATTGTGTTCAGATAGCATGATGTTAGGTTAGATTGTGATAGTTAAAGTGCAATCTTCCTGGCGAAGAATTTAGCATGTCATTCAAAGACGAAACACATTGATGTTCAATACCATTTTTTGAGGGAGATGGTGGAGAACCAGAAGTTGATATTGGAAAAGGTAGACAATGTGAAGAATGTTGTAGACTCATTAACCAAGTCTCTAAGCATTGAGAAGTTTTCATGGTGTAGGGAAATGATGGGATTGTTAACCCTGCTTAAGTGAACTGGAGTTTTGTATCTCCTATTTATGCAAAGAAGACAACAAGTGGGAGAATGTTGGGAATGTTGTATTCTTTGCATATGGATCGATTGTCAAAGTCGATAGTCAACCGATTTAAGTTGACTAGAGTTGGAGGTGACATGCAACAGAATTTTGGTCATCTAACCAAGTGGAATAGTTTTTTTCTCAAAGGAAAACAACTAGAAGGGAATTTGACGGAACAATTGGAAGCTCAATAGGAAATCGACCAAAATTGACCTAGTCAAGTCGAGTATAATAGAATAACCGAAAGTGGTTTGGAAGTTGTCGATTGTCATTAATGAGCAGTTGGTTTTATTGCATCCATAAATAAGATGTAATGGTTATGCATGATATATTGTACTATGAGAAGTATTGTGTAGAATGATCATGTTATAAAGTGTGATTTGTGGTCTAGCAAGTCACGATCGTAAACACTTGTTTTTGAGTGTTTGATTAATAGATGAGCGGGAAGCTCACTGGTTTGTTAGTTTTCCTCCATGAGAGAGGTTTCCAGGGTAATATATGTGTAATGTGTTATGTGTTTAACTATATGAATCAATTTGCAAACATGTTTTAATCAGTATTTAGACCCAACACGGTATAGACGTGAAGCAATAGACTATCAGTTTTTCCCAAATGTTTTTAGCTTTGATTTGGTTACCGATTCAGAATTATTTGGAGAAACGAGGATACAGTTCTTTGACCAAATATATCCCATGAATCCTTTTTGACATGATGCTTGCATTAGTGCTAAAATTTCATTCTACCCAAGCCTAGTAAGATATTCTTGCTTACAACCTTGGATTATGGGGACTTTGAAGGAAAATGTCTAAGCTCCAATAATGTAGAGATATTAGCATTAGAGAACATAATGACAACACATATAGGGCTAGGGTTTAATTGATCTTGACTCCTCTGTAAGTGTGAGAAAGATTATCATAACGCAGGGCGCCATCTCCATTGTTTGGGTAGCATATTCATGTTTGTCGATTTCTTGCACATGTTCCACTGTGAACTAGCCTTGCCTACGAGTTCATTATGCCTCCATTCACATCATTATCACCCAATGTGTGTTTTCTTCTCTTGTTGTTTTCTCTCATACACGTCGGCTGCTCCAAGATCTCTCTCTGTGTAATGTCTAGCATTTTGAGGCAGGTATCTCCATATTCGAATCTCTCTATGTGTCTGTATACACTCTACCACGTGTTGGTCAAGGATTGGACTGGATCAAGGTCTACATAATCCTTTTTGTTGTGTTACATTTGTGGGCAGGTAGAGGTCTGTCATTAGGGTTTAGAATTTTTTAATTACCGGTGTGTCGTTGCTTGGTCATGCATTGTGGTGCTAATCTTATCTTCTGCTGGTGGAAGTGATCTTTATAACATTCGTTTCCTCATCTCCTACATCCTTGTGCCATTGATTCTCTCTCTTATAGGCACATCCTGCAAATTTCCTTCCCAAAGAAACCTCCCACTTGCTTATGGTGCATTTTCTTTGTGTTGTCATTATGGCCACCTAAGTGTTGTGTAATGTGTATTCCAAATGCATAATGAGATCCCCTTACCATATTGCATGCCACCTCTATTCCACTGCAGATATTCCAAACACCGGTCCTCTACCAAATTTGTTATCAATGGTGCCTTCCTGGAGCCTCCACGATGCTATGTATCCTTCCCGTAGATCTACACCTACTTTTGCAGGCATTTTTATTTTATTGCCTACCACCCATATCATATCGTGTCTTACCATCCCAAGTAGATTTTGTGCATTGGAATAAAATATGCCACACTATCTACATGGATCATTTTTGCTCTCTTGTGCCACAATATTCTGTACCCTCACCCTACTGGTCATCTTCACAAATTCCATTTTTGCACCCTAACTCTGCTCGTAGGTATGTCTGCGCTCTCATTCCCTACCTCTCTCATCTCTACCACCTTTTGCATACAGGTCACGTGCCAATTTTTAGTCTTTTAAAAATTTAACGATGAACATCGATTTATTTTGAGCCCCCTTTCCTTTTTTTATAAAAAGAAGCATGTGAAAATGATTATTTATTTCGCAGATCAAAACAATGGGGAGACAAATGAGGAAAAGGTGAGGGATAACTCATTAATTCACTTCGGGGTAATAAAGGGATTCTGAATAGGACAATAGGGTAATCATGGGAAAATGGGTAAAAAGTGTGGAATTAAATGCGAGAAGGGATAAAAGGAAAAGGGAAGGGGATAGGTAAAAGAGTGTAGGAAAAATTCCTTCCTTTTTTTTCTGTTTTTTTCTTTAAATATTAATGTGGATAAAAGATAAAGGTGCAAGGTTTTTTTTCTATGGAAACGGTGCATGAGAAACCCACCGATACTTCCCCACATTTCTTGGATGGTAAGGATGGTAAACTGTCGACCAGAGATAAATGGTTGGCCTAACCCCAAAGGACTCAAGGCTCGAACTCGTGACCTCCCCCCGTACCGAGAGAGTGTTCGCACGTCTTACCAATTGAGCTAACCTAAACAAAAGGTGCAAGGTTTAATACACAAAAAGGGTTTTGATTTATTTTAAAAAAAAACCAAGCACATAAGCATTTTTTGCAAGGAGGTTCCTGGGAAAATAATTTTAACTTTTGGGACTCGTGCATAGAAATATCAATGATAGACGGATGCAACTAGTAAATTAATGGAGGACGCAAAATTAACGCATTTCAACTGAGATGATGCAAAAGACTTTGACTTGTTGAAATTTAAACTGAGTGTCGAGAGGTTCAAACAATGATCATTTTTTCCAAGTGAGATATGAGCATGCCCAATGTGATGACATGAATGCAATGACATTGATTTTGTTGCATGATGATGAAATTAACAAGAAACAAGAAACTACAAACTTGACTTGACCACAACACAATGACACATGAGATGCAACTTCGTGATTCTACGAAGGGTTCATACAAAAGAAAAGAAAAATGGTGAAATGAGCTATGGATGTGACAAGCACATTCCCTTGGACATGACAGTGAAGATGGAATATCTACCTGACTAAATTTAATATGCTCGCCCTAGTCATCATTTTCTGATGTTTCAAAATCATGTCAATGTTGGAAATCGATGCCTTCAATTTCAAATAAGGAATTTTCACTCTCTTAGGATCCTCAATCTGTTTCATATCAAAGAATTACTCCATATCCTTGATCCAGTCAATCAACTCTTCTAGATTCAGACCCCCCAAGTAGGTAGATGTTTCCATCTTAGGTTTCCCTCTCAAGTATACTAGGCCTTTAATAATTATTTCCCTTGGGTCTGTAATTGCCTCAACTTCTTCTAGGGGATTTTCAACCTCCAATTCCTCATCACTTACATCCCAAGCCTCATTTGCAACTCCTCTCTTATGATTTGTCTCAATGGATTCCAATATGGTTTGGAAAACCCTAACTGCTTGAAGCAATTCCTCCACTACGTCACCACCACGTTGTCTTCTACCTCTTCCCTATGCATTTACTCATCTTTTATCCATACTTCCCTTTTACAACCTATTTTCTTACAATTCTACCAAGTAACTTCTCTACAGAGTCCGATGGGTTAGCTCAAGTGGTTGAGAGCTGTGATTTGTAAGCAGAAGGTCTCGGGGTCAAATTTCTAGGTGGCCATCCATTGATATATAAGGGCCTCACTTGATGTCCCCACCGGGTTAGGATCCGTAATCAAATCCAACGGGGTGAGGCCCCTTCAGGTGCGCCCCCTATTAATTCTTCCTGTGGATGTAGAAAATCCTCTCCAGGTTTGTGAACCACATTGAAAAAAAAAATTCTCTACTAGAACTATAATTCTCCAAAATAGTTCTACCCAACACTTTTCCTTAGATAGAATTGTTCACATTGGAAGTACACAAACTGCTTTGATAACACAACTAGTGCAACCTAGGTGGTGGTTAAAATATTAATGATTAAAACAACAACCTGGCTGATGTGAAAGTGCACAACCTTCACGCAAACACACAACAAGTCAGATACTCGGGAAGACATGCAAATGCCCATTCACTCATTTCATTAAAACTCAAAAAAATTACAAATACAGTTACATTATGATCCAGACATGGAGTTTCTCTTCTAAACCATTCATATTGACAACATCAACATTAGAGACCCCCTTGTCTAAGTCTCAAGCAGTTTCAATCAAAATTACACAGACAACAAATTTCTTGTTTCTTTTTTCTCATTTGCTTAGCTCTCTCTCCCTCTGTCTATGTCTTCTTATCTTCTGTTGTCTCTTTTCCAAAATATTCCTTCTCTCACACATTATCCTCTAGTTTATTAAATTTTGTCCTCCATTAAATTTAATAAAATTAAATGTGAATTCATGGTGAGATCTTCGATCTTCAACAAAATCAGGTCTTAAATGTATGGATGATGACCTACAATATTTCCTGTAAATTCTGTACAAACTAAATCTAACTGCAATAAATTATTCACCATCAAAATCCTCTTGTTCATAGAGAACCTCCTTACCATCGCTACCCCAGGGCCCAATCCTTCGGCCTTTCTTTGTTCCATTGGACTTCTTTACTCTATCAAATCCCTCATTCCATTGGACTTTGATACGTCAAACTCTCTCACATTTTCTTTCAGAATTACTTTCTAATGGTCCTCCTCCAATCACAATGAGGTCTTCCCAAAACTCTACCTTCAATGAGGCCTTCTAGATCCATTTGGTCCTGATCCATTAGGAATCCTTCCTCCATTGGGATATCTCACATACATTTTTGACAACATTTTCTGATGGTCAGCCTCCAATGAGATCTTTCCAATACCTCGCTCTTGATGCTTCTACATCGTATATGAACCTAATGGTAACATAAGAAGCCATTTATAAACCAGTATGATTAATTTTCTATCGCATTTTCTAAGATTTCATCTCTCAAGGGAATAAAAAATCGGTCATGTATGCAACCCTCATTGAGTCCATGGAAGTCAACACACAATTGAATTCCACCTATATTTTTCTCTAAATCACGAGTAAACTAATCCAATTATAGTCTTCCACCAAAATATCAATCCTACATCTAACATCTCATCAATCTACCTATTTAACCTACTCCTTGTAGTGTAGGTTCATTTTATATGGTATTTTCCTGATCAGCCATGCATTATCTTTATCTTATTTGAAAACTATTAATGTTCTCAGACCTATTGTCTTGATGGCACTCAATTTAAATTCTCTTGTCTTGATGGCACTCAATTTAAATTCTCTGTGGAAAGGCGCCTCCAGCAAATTTTATTATGAGGATATGTCTTGTATATATGTTAGTGTCGTGTCATCTCCATAATTATTATTATAATGGCATGTTCGTAGTATTATGCAGAAACTTCAGTTCATATAATAATGCATTGTAATGAAGATGTTAATGGTTGGATTATGTGGAGGCATTGCATTATAATACGTATAATATTGTTTGAAGATAGGATTGTATAACAATGTATCCTTTCATGCATGATAATGGGGTAACATGTGAAAATTTAGTGCATATAATAATGCATTATAATAACCATATTAATGGTTGGAAGGTGTAAAAGTTAGATCATGTAGCATTACCTTATAATAGGAAGTTTAGTGTTGTATTATGCGAAGGTTGAATTGTATGACAAACGCATCATTTCATGCATTTTAGTGTTTTATAATATATATGTATATATATATTAGTGTTTGGAACATGTGGGAGTTGGTCTATATAGTAGTGCATTATAATATGTCTACTCGAGTTTGTATATTATTTGAAAAAGGGACTTGATTTGTAATTATATTTATGAAATAGATTATACAAATATACTTTCTGGAGGAAAATTTAAATATACTTCTTATATACTAGTTGAATGTATGGAATGTGGGTATGTTTAAAAATAAACATTATTTGTATATATAAATTATATATTTGAAAAAAAGGGACTTGACTTATATTTATATATATGAAATAGATTGAACAAATGTACTTTCTTATATGTTAATTGGAGGAAACTTTAAATATATTTCTTATATACGAGTTGAATGCATGGAATGTGGGTATGTTTAAAAATAAACATTATTTGTATATATAAATTATATATTTGAAAAAAAGGGACTTGATTTATATTTATATATATGAAATAGATTGAACAAATGTACTTTATTATATGTTAATTTTATATGTTAATTAGAGAAAACTTTAAATGTACTTTTTACATATAATTTGAATGCATGGAATGTTGGGTATGTTTAAAAATGGACATTATTTGTATATAAAAATTGAATAGTTGAAAATGGACTTGACTTACGTGTATGCCTGTATATTGTATATTTTAAAGTAAGCATAAATTGCATATAATTGTGAAGGACTATGAAAAAGACTATATGAATGTACTGTGTCATATCTCAAAAGGAGAAAATTTAAAATGTACTTTTTATATGTTAGTTGAATGCATGGATGCACGTTTAAGTGTTAGTTGAATGAATGAATGTATAAATGAATAAAAATAAATGTTAGAAATGAATTGATTCATAAGGTGCATCTTATATAGATAGGGTATAATTAACTATGATAATTATTACTTAAGAATGCTCTTTATTATCGAAGTAATTGTAACACGTTTCAAAAACATCGTCTTCTAGTTAAACTTATGACATACAATCGCTTCGAAGATTGTTAGTAAAAAAAAAAATTGCTCAACTTGACGATCCCTTCATTTGGTATCAGAGCACGGTCGAACCTAGTTCGGATAAAAACATTCCGCAATACTTTGATAAAAGTGCTTGAATAAACAAAAACTTTATTTGCACGAATCAGACTTTGCCATAGACCGATGAACTTGTCGGGTTAGGACAGGGACGGGACAAGAACGGGAAACACGTTCACTAATCCCTCCAGTAGGTACTCCACCCAGAATCGAAGAGATAGTTAATCTGTTTGCCGGCGAAATCATGAGTATATGAGGAACTTCCAGAGAATGTCGGAAGCACTGATGAACGGAATGAACCACGTAGGAGACCGACCCCTAGCACCTACGATCGAACTGCAGAACCCACCACCTGCCAACATACATAGAGAACTGGAAAAGGTAAGATTTCCAAAATTTTGGGGTTCCACTGAAGGAGCCGCGGCAGAAGCATGGTTAGAGAACATGGCAGTATGCTTCACTTTGAGGGACTACACCTCAACCCTGAAGGTACTTATGGCTATTTTACAGCTGAGGAGAAGCCTGAGGAAGGGATGTCAGCTCTATGATGTGATAGCAATGAACAAGGACAGGGACAAAGCTAACATTGTTGACCATCCCTTATTCGCGGAATACATGGATGTATTTCCCGAAGCCCTGTTAAATTTTGAGCATTAATTCACAATACTCTAGGATCTTTACTGAGAGAATAACATGTACAGTATATCAATGCATATCAATCATAACAAGCATGTCAATCATCACAAGAATCAAAAGCATGAGAGACAAGAGACACAGAGTTTCCGTGGGGAAAACCCTAAGGTGAAAAACCCCACAACTTCCTCAGAGATAGAGAGAGCAATGGCTCAACCAAAGTACAACCAAAATACACAGAGATAGTCTCCTAGTAGCAGATGATCCTCCTCCTCAATAGTGCGCCACTTGCTGGGTGAGAGAAGTGTGAGTTTCCAAATGATCCAACTAGAGATCTCCCGATCTCTATTTATACTTAACCTGTTTCCCCAATATCCTTATGGGGCTGACTTGTCTAGTTAGGTACATCAATTACATATTACATAAAATAGGGCCGACCCCACACATGATGGTCTAATAACCCATCGGCAAGTTCACACACTTGCAACACTTGTCAATACACATGACGACACTTCCTTATAGAGGAATAACACATCTCTTATAAGGGTACAATAAATATATATGAAATACATTCTGAAGTTACATATACATCAACAAGCCCTACCTGGATTACCACCCCAGAGAGAACTAGATTTTACCATAGAACTAAAGCCAGGAACTGAACTGATCGCGAGAGCTCCATACAGAATGTCCGTGCCGAAACTGAAGGAACTGCAGATGCAACTACAAGAGCTCTTGGATCTAGGGCTGATTATACCAAGTGTTTCCTCGTGGGGAGCACCAATGCTCTTTGTTAAGAAGAAGGATGGGTTGTGGTGACTCTACATTGATCACCGCCAGTTGAACAAGGCCACCATGAGGAATCAGTATCCCTTGCCTAGGATCGATGACCTATTCGATCAAATGAAAGGTGCCACAATCTTTTCAAAGATTGATTTACGGTTAGGTTACCACTAGATGAGAATCACGTAAGCTGATATTTCGAAGACTGCTTTTAAAACACGGTTTGGACACTACGAGTTCGTAGTGGTACCTTTTGGGTTGACCAATGCACCTAGTATCTTCATGAACTTAATGAACGGCGTGTTCCGCTAGTATCTCGACAAGTTTGTGCAGGTATTCCTCGATGATATTCTTACCTACTCCAGGACACCAGAAGAACATGAAGAGCACATCCGGTTAGTTTTACAGTGCCTTAGAGAGAACCAACTTTACGGAAAGTTGACGAAATGTTCCTTCTTCCAGAAGGAAATCCACTACTTGGGACATATTATTTTTGATGACGGCATAACTGTAGACCCCGCCAAGATTGAGGCCATTTGGGGAATGGCCAGCGCGGATGAATGTACATGAAGTGAGAAGCTTCATGGGACTTGCGGGATATTACAAGAGGTTTGTGGAAGGGTTCTCGAGGATTGCAGGACCGATCACTAAGTTACAGAAGAAGGATAGACCGTTTATATGGACATATAAATGCGCCAAGGCATTTGAGAAATTGAAGGAATTATTGACAACGACACCGGTTCTAAAAGTGCCGCACATGGAGGAAGATTTCTTGGTATGCACTAATGCATCCAAGGATGGAATCAGATGTGTGCTAATGCAGGGAAGTAGAGAGATTGCCTATTCCTCTCGGAGACTCAGGCTGCATGAGGAGAACTATGCAACACATGATATGGAACTACCTGCGGTGATGCATGCCTTACACCTTTGGCGACCCTATTTGGTGGGAAGAAAGTTTGAACTTAAGACGAATCACCACGGATTGCAGTATATCTTCACACAGAGTAATCTGAATGCTAGACAGAGGAGATGGCCCGAACAACTGAATGAGTGTGACTTCGACATTTCCTATGTCAAGGGAACCCCGAACAAGTAGCAGATGCACTTAGTCATAGACCCCACATCTTCTTAGTGATTCCTATGCAGACCAACCTGAGAGAAAAGGTGCTTGTGCTACAACAGGAAGACAACTTGTACAATGAAGTAAAATCCGAGTTAATACAAGAACGGATGGAATTGCCCAAGTATAAGGGTTATTTGTTGGAGAATGACAGGTTGTTGAGATACAACAACTGTATTTATGTGCCAGAGAACAATGAGCTCAGGAACTTAGTCCTTGAAGAATCTCACCGAGCTGTTTGTAGAGCACATCCTGGCGTGAAGAAGATGTATGCAGATCTTTATCCTCTATCCTTCTGGCATGGCATGAAGAGATATGTGGTAAAATTTGTCGCCAAATGTATGGAGTGTCAGCGAGTCAAGGTTGAACATAGACATCCCGCTGGAATACTTCATCCTCATACCATTCTTGATTCGAAGTGGAAGATCATCTCCATGGATTTTATTGTGGGATTTCCTTTGACCCGCAAGAGACATGATACCATCTTTGTGGTAGTAGACACTCTCACGAAGAGTGCACATTTTATACCCATCAAGAACACTCATCAGGCCCTAGAGATTGCTAGAGTGTTCATTGATGAGATTGTACGGCTACACGGAGTGCTGAGAAAGATAATATCTGATCTAGGATCAGTATTCACAGGTAGATTTTGGATGAGCTTCCAGGAAGCTATGGGAACACGACTCAACTTTAGCACTGTATACCATCCGGAGACTGATGGGAAGACTGAGAGAGTGAACCAGATAGTGGAGGACATGTTGAGGAGGTATGTGATGGATCAGCAGACCCGTTGGGAGGAGTTTCTACCTCTAGTAGAGTTCGCGTATAATAACAACTATCAGAGTTCGATACATATGGCGGATATCCATGCTCGACTGAAAGAAGCACAGGATCGACAGAAGAGTTATGCCGATGCACATAGACTCGACAGAGAGTATTAGGTTGGAGATCGAGTATTTTTGCGAGTGAGGCTGCAAAAGAGTACTATCAGATTTGGGAAAGAGACGAAGCTATCTCCTAGGTTCGTGGGACCCTTCGAGATATTAAAACGGATAGGACCGGTTTCCTACCGTCTTGCACTACCATCATCATTGCATAGGATGCATAATGTTTTTCATGTATCGACACTCAGACATTACATTTCTGATTCAGCACATATCATTGACATGAGTAACTTACAGATAACAGACGAAGGGTCCATGACAGCAGAGCCGATATGTATATTGGACCGTCAAACACGGCAACTTAGGCACAGTGTGATTGATCAAGTTAAGGTTCAGTGGGATAGCTATAGTCCCAGTTCTGCAACCTGGGAGGATGCAACTGAGATGCGTCGGGACTTTCCTTTTTTGTTTTGAACTTTGGGACGAAGTTTTAATAAGAGGGGGCATATGTAATGCCCGCCTTAACACTTATGATTGATTTGATTATTTTAGAATTATGATTGACTAGAGTATTTGAGACTTATGATTGATCAGACTGTTTTGAGACCTATGACTGATTTGACTATTGAGGGCACTGGTTTGAAGTGACCCAGATTTATAAAAACTTGGACCATGAATGATTGCTTTAAATATTATATGTGAAATGAAAATGCTTAGATAAATTATTATTGATGAATATACTCGATTGATTAAGAAAATGAAAAATGATGAAAATGCTTTAGAATGGAAAATGATGAAGGTTGAAATTACTTGAAATGAAAATGATGATTTGTTTTATACTCGACTGACTAAGATAAAATAACAAATGATGAACATGCTCGACTGACCGAAGCATAATGTTAAAATGATGAATGTTCAGTAGACTCGACTGACTGAGATACTGAAAAGAATGATAAAAATGTTTTATAGTGCAGCGCTACTAATGTGTGCTTGAGTGTGTGCAGTGGGAGGTAAGACGATTTACCGACTGACCCACAATGGAATTATAGGGGTCGTAAGAACAAAAAAGAACACTTAGGGGTACGACGACTGACTGTCGACCCTGAATTAGCAATCCACGCATGGGTGAATCCGTTTCAGCTCACCTGTGGAAGCGTATGCCGTACGAGCAAGGCCATAATGATTTGGTCACGTACGATGAGTTGAGGGGAACGCAATAAGATGAGCCTTATCCCTCAACATCCCTTAGTCTCCAAGAAGCATAGTTGAGAGATCGCGGTAACGATTCCCGGTTGCTATGCAGTACTCCCCATAAGAAGGAAGAAATAAAACTGTCGGAAGGACTCGCCGAAGAGGCACCTAAACAAAAAAAAGATAATGTTATTTAAATAAAGAAATTGAATACCCATCAAAGATAAATTCAGGTAACTTTAAATTAAAAGACATATTAAAATAAAATAATATTCCTTATTTTATTTTTAAGAGAAAAGAATAATATTAGAAATGGAGAAAGAAACAAAACAAAAGCAATGTGTTTAATCTAAATTATTTTATTTTTCTACTTTATGAAAAAAATGAAAACTAAAACTAAACTAGAAGTATAATAAGGAAGTTCTATTAGAAATGAATGCTAATAGAAGTTAAACTTTAGATGAAAGTATTTTATTAATGAATAATAGAATTAAATGTGTATATATATATATAAATATATATAAATCATTTATAATATTTTAAAACTTTTTGAATCAAAATAGATCATATTTTTTAATTGTTATTAATTAAAAGATGCTTTCTCTTTTATAAATATTATTTCTAAATATTTAAAATAAAGAAATGAAAAACAATTAGTTTACAAAGAAAATATATTAAGTAAACTAAATGAGAACCAAAAGAGAAGTAGGACTCTCCTACACCTAACTCCCACTAATTTAGGGAATTAGGTACACATTAAAGATATTTGAGACAGGTATTTGAGAATAATTGAAATTAAATTATTAAATTAAATTAAATATGTGCATGGACAGACACATGACACATAGACTTTTGCTATATAATAAGGGAGGAGAATGAGAGAAAAACTTCTCTTGCTCCCTAATGCTGGATGGGCATGATAATCTCGGATTATGTTATGATTCTTCGGAGTTGGGATTAGCTGGAACAAGGATTGGGAGATCCTTTTGGGAAGCTCGCTAGTGTGTTCTTACGACCCCACTTGCTCGGGGGTTCGGGAGGAAGAAGACTATTCCCAATACGGTAGGTAGGTCAACCGAGGGTTTGTCGGTATCTTCGTCAAGTGGATCAACTGGAGCACAGATTCAACTGCAACTACAATGGACATTCGACCTCAAATTCGACGATCTAAATCAGGTTCATTGTTTTTTAGTTAATTTCTTTCAGTGTTTGAAAACTGAGATCGATTTCAAAACTGATATATTTCATATTTAATCAAGTTTGATTTGGTGGTAGATCTAAACCTCTGCGTCGCCAGATTTGTACCAAGATGCCGATTGGGATCATTGTTTTTATTTTAGATTTGTTGTTTTGAAATCCAATCTCGAGTTTCCATATTTCCGTCTTCTGAGATCAACCAAATTTGGTTTATTTTAACTCTGTTATTAATCTTTCTTTTAACATCTCAGAACTCATAAAAGATTTGTGAATTGCTTTTAAAAAAAAAATACGGCGAGGATTAATATGGACTTCGCCCTTTGAAAACTATTAATGATCTCAGACCTATTGTCTTGATGGCACTCAATTTAAATTCTCTGTGGAAAGGCGCCTCCAGAAAAATTTATTATGAGGATATGTCTTGTATATATGTTAGTGTCGTGTCATCTCCATAATTATTATTATTATTATAATGGCATGTTCGTCGTATTATGCAGAAACTTCAGTTCATATAATAATGCATTGTAATGAAGATGTTAATGGTTGGATTATGTGGAGGCATTGCATTATAATGCGTATAATATTGTTTGTTTTATTTGAAGATAGGATTGTATAACAATGATAATGGGGTTAACATGTGAAAATTTAGTGCATATAATAATGCATTATAATAACCATATTAATGGTTGGAAGGTGTAAAAGTTAGATCATGTAGCATTACCTTATAATAGGAAGTTTAGTGTTGTATTATGTGAAGGTTGAATTGTATGACAAACGCATCATTTCATGCATTTTAGTGTTTTATAATATATATTAGTGTTTGGAACATGTGGGAGTTGGTCTATATAGTAGTGCATTATAATATATTTACTCGAGTTTGTATATTATTTAAAAAAGGACTAGATTTGTAATTATATTTATGAAATAGATTATACAAATATACTTTCTGGAGGAATATTTAAATATATTTTTTATATACTAGTTGAATGTATGGAATGTGGGTATGTTTAAAAATAAACATTATTTGTATATATAAATTATATATTTGAAAAAAAGGGACTTGACTTATATTTATATATATGAAATAGATTGAACAAATGTACTTTCTTATATGTTAATTGGAGGAAACTTTAAATATAGTTGAATGCATGGAATGTGGGTATGTTTAAAAATAAACATTATTGTATATATAAATGATATATTTGAAAAAAAAGGGACTTGACTTATATTTATATATATGAAATAGATTGAACAAATGTACTTTATTATATGTTAATTAGAGAAAACTTTAAATGTACTTTTTAAATATTATTTGAATGCATGGAATGTTGGGTATGTTTAAAAAGTGGACATTATTTGTATATAAAAATTGTATAGTTGAAAATGAACTTGATTTACATGTATGCCTGTATATTGTATATTTTAAAGTAAGCATAAATTGCATATAATTGTGAAGGACTATGAGATAGACTATATGAATGTACTGTGTCATATGTCAAAAGGAGAAAATTTAAAATGTACTTTTTATATGTTAGTTGAATGCATGGATGCATGTTTAAGTGTTAGTTGAATGAATGAATGTATAAATGAATAAAAAGAAATGTTAGAAATGAGTTGATTCATAAGGTGCATCTTATATAGATAGGGTATAATTAACTATGATAATTATTACTTAAGAATGCTCTTTATTATCGAAGTAATTGTAACACGTTTTAAAAACATCGTCTTCTAGTTAAACTTATGACATACAATTGCTCCGAAGATTGTCAGTAAAAAAAAAATTGTTCAACTTGACAATCCCTACACTTGTAGTGTAGGTTCATTTTATATGGTATTTTCCTGATCAACCATGCATTATCTTTATCTTAATATTCATTTCACCAAGTTCACCCATGGCGCATTTCATTTTAATAAAACTTTACAGAAATAGATCTGCCTATTCAAGGAGTCGAGATATAATATCTACAATTGAGTGCTCATCCAAAGAATCCCCTATCACCACAATTTTTGGCTCAACTTTAGTGTCATTAATTGACTTGCTTCATCATTTCTAGTGCCTCATGATAATACATTCCAGTATTAGTATCCCTTATATCTTAAGCTATGTAGTGACCTTATGTTTCCTTAAATTGTAGATGCCAAATATCCTCTACAAGGTCAGCATCAGTGGGGTATTCCTATGTGGCACCATATCTTTCCAATTCCCCTCTACAACATAGACTTTTGTGGGCTCCTTATC